>OW203993.1:24549318-25935943 GCA_934047225.1 Ypsolopha sequella
TTCCTAAAAAACATAACCATGAGAAAGAAGAATGTGGTTTAATAAAAGAAACATTCCTAACCATTTTGAACTATGTAAACAATTAGCTCCCTTTGTTTATAGCGCAATAATAAAACCTACCCCGTGAATTCTACAATCTGTTAAATAGTTCCAAAGTTATATTAAAATAATAAGGTAACATGCATAATAAAGAGACATTTTCATATAGAAGAAAAAACATCCTCACCAAAATCTCCAATCACCTCTTTTTTGCTCTTCTATCTACACTTGTCCCCTTGTCCACTGCCCCTAATTATCAAAACCAGCGGCTGCACAGTGCGCTGCTTCGGCGAACGTTCAAAAGCGGTCGCTAGATGCATTTGACGCGTATTGCTGCTGACGGGCGCACTCACGCATCGCTGCTTCGGTTTATGAATACACGCCACTAGATATTTGGTTTTCAAACGTCAATGCTGTATTGGTAGTTTATATAGGTATAAATACAAGCCTATACATAACTACAAATATTTAAGAGGAGGCCTTCTATCGGTATAACACAGTGACTTTTCTATTATTGTCACACTTAATTATCACAATTAATTATTTAGGTAATTTTTTTTCCGTCCAGACGATGATACTATGTTTTCTTGCTATGGGTAAATAACATATTTTAGACATAAAACTCAAACCAATTTAGAGAAAAAAATAAAAATTATTCTAAAAAGCATTAATTTTTGAAAATTTTCTCCGTCGAATAAAAATTATCCAGTTAGGTAATCGGCTTTGCAACGCGAAGATTAAGGTTTAGAAAATATTTCGCATCAAGATTATGTTTTTCAATAAAACAAAATAATGTCTAATATTAAACCAAGAATGTATGTTTTAAAAAATACGTCATACAATCCTTCCAAATTTTTAAACATTCCCAAATCAAAGTTTTGAACCCCCGTCCGATCTAATCAATAGTCGATTAATCAGTCGCAGCCGAGCGGCGCGCACGCAGCGGCGCGGAAAATCTTACAAAAAATCGCGGGTGGGAGCGGCGCGGGGTGAGGGGCGTTCACGCACTACTGGATCACGGATTTTGGCTTATAACAGGGGAGGCATGGAGTGGCTTTAGAATGATTTAGTTTTAGACCACTAACAAGTTTAGAAGATTTAAATTTGCAAAGCTGAATCCTTCCTGGCACGTATTCGCAAATAATCTATATCACGGCACAATGCTATTTTTTTTGCTGTTTTTTGGGCAGAGCCACGTTATTTTGAATTTTACATCACCCTAAAAACACAGATTATACACATATTCAAGTAAATTAAGCGGTTCAATTATAAAATGTTATTACGAAATTATTGATACCTATTTAAAATTATGTAATAGTATTTTGTGCAATTGTAACATAATGTGAGACATTGGGACACGAGTGCTTGTTTCGCAAGAGTGTCCCATTGTCTATTGCACAAAGTCGCAAAATGCCGCCCTTGTCTCACAACAGAAAGATTGTCATACAACATGTGTGTCATAATCAACATCTATGGTTCAAATTCATGTGATCTCATTATTATATGTGAGTATGATTAATTGATTAACCAGTATTGTTAATATACTTTTTCTGTCGCGTTTTTTCAGTCCGATCTTTTGATAGCCAGGCTTTAACAATCACCATATCCTCCCAAATCGACTCTACAGTTTTGGAACACTCAGGAGAAGGGTAGCCTGCAGCGTGTCGATAACAGAGCCACATAAATCATGCCGTCGCAAATGTCTTGTCGTTGCCCGCAGACTCGATTTGCCTGCCGCCCCGCATCCCGCGCCCCGCTACCGACATAAAGTGCGTATGTCGGCACCAGTGGACACCTACATGCGTTTATTGAACGTTTAATGTTGCAATAAGTTGCTGATGCAATTAAGATTGTGTGAAATTGGCTGTTTGGTGATGGGCCGTTGATTTGTTGTTTGTAATTTTTATCCAGTAAAAGTACACCGAAATAAAATGATTCGGTTGTTTAGGTATCATTTAAGTTTACATACAGTTTGTGTAGTTTTAATTTTTATTCTGTTATTAAATCTCTTAAGCTTATCAACAGGACCATCGTCACCGGGGACGATCTCGCTATCTATGCTAGTGAGTCCATGTGACGTTTGACGCAACTTGGTGACGTAAGGAGGGGAGGAGCGACCACTGAAGGCACTACCGCAACTTTTTTCCTCGTTTGACAAATAGGAATAATTTACAGAACTGCAACATATTTTATCAGATGGTTTTGACAATATCTAGATTTTGGATGAGGGAGATTTTGCTAGGTTTTTTTTAAATAAATAAAAATGCTATGATTTTCTACTTTACTTGGAGTGACCATTGAAAAATTCCCATATCACCTGAAGGAGTCTATGCAAACCCATCACCAAGCTGCTCAGCAATTACACGGGTGTCTTATTTTTAATTTTTTATAAATCTGTTTGAACGTATATCAGTGTAAGAAAAAAAACATTATTCATCCAGGTAAAAATTTAAAAGAAAGACAAGTATTGTAATTATGTATTTTAATCGGGGATGTTTTTCCTTTTTTGTGTTCCAATTTTATCAAATGCAATTTTTTATTTTTCTATTTTTGTAAACTTTTTCATTCTTTATTATTTCAACTAGCTTAAGACAATTTTGAACATATATATTAATATTAATAATACTCGTTTATATGACTTTTAATTATCCATGCCGAATTTTATGACTTATTGTTACACCTAGAATTCTAAGGTTGAGCTTAGTGTTATATTTTTTATAATAATTGTATTTTTTTTTGAGTCAATAAACATATTCGATGAAATACTGCATAGCAAGGAATTCAGCTAAAAACTTAAATAACATTCAAAATGACTACATAATAATAATCCATTCTACTCTATTAATGAATTCATGAATTTAAACATAAAGCCATGTTCATTTCCTAATTAGACATTTAAATTAATTTTTAATTAAGTATGACATTTAAAATTAATTTTTTAATTTTAATTGTAGCCATACATTTTTAATAATTGATTTCATTATGTATACCGATTGTGTATGTAAAATTGTACATATTTTATGTTATCTACAGTAATAATAACTGACAAACCTTTTATAACGTGCTTTGTTATATGGTGAATAAATATCTTATATCCTAAAATAAAACCTATCAAAGTAAACCTAAAATCTTAAATCAAAACTTATTTTATTTTATTTAAGGATTATTTAGTTTTAAATTAAGTTACTTTTTTGTTATTTAAGTTTTAAATATAATCCTTGTTATTTACAAATAAAAAGCCCAAATCTGAAATATTTATAGATAAATAGAATAAATAGAAAATGCTGGCCATATAGCTCTGCTCTCGTAAAGAAGGGTGCCCAAAAGGCTGGCGGCATTGCCACGTTGAAACACCAAACTAATTCTTTGGCCAAAGAAGCTTTGGTCACCAGAAGCGTCGACCAAGCGCGTCGAAATTTCTCTATTTCTTTATAAAATCGCTGCGCTTCCGGACCCCGTGGCCCAAGAGTTTCTACAGCAAAAGGCACAAGCAAAAAGAACAAGCAAATTTCTACAGTTTTCTTATTTTAATTTACCATTTTCATTATATCTGTTGATAGATAAACGAAGCGTTCGAAGCACAAATGTAATATGAATTAAATTTCCTCAAATTTTCCTTTACCAGGTAATACCAATTCCTATTTAATTCCTACCCTCACCTTCCAAAGATCTCCAAAAGCCATATATTTAGATCAGGGTTTCTTAAACTGGGGTCCATGGACCCCCAAGGGGTTCGATACGTGAGTGCTAGGGGTCCGTGGCATGATGTCTGATACCAAAAGCTGCACAGTGCTATTGTATCTTTACCGCGCAAGTGAAAATGAATATAATACAACGAAAATATGTATTGATACCGTCAATATGAACGAAACATTAGGCTATATACAATATACACAATACAAAAACTTTACAACAAACCTTTGTTACTTTTCGGTGACAAGTGGAAGTAAATATTTGTTTTCGTGATTGTTCGTGCTAGATTTAATAGAAATGTAAGTTTAAAACATAATTACTTAATTTATTTTTTAATTTATTAAAAAGTTGTAATTGCTTTCTCTGTAATCAGGTTTGGAAGGGGTCCATCAGTTTTTGAAATTTTGCAAGGGGTCCGTGACTAACAAAAGTTCAAGAACCCCTGATTTAGATCCTCCAACCTTCGCATGCCAGCAATCTATTTCATCCAGTTGACAGAACGGTATAATTTAATATGTTGCCGTGTGACGTCACGCGTGTCTGTCTGTCTGTCACGCGCGTTCCGAAACCTTTCCGCCCCGTTGATTCGTTTAATTAATTCTCAAATATCACTGTTAGGCTGCTTTTGGAACGTGGCTTTGTCTGTAGAACGTAACTTCTTGGAAAAAGTGTTCTACTTGCCCAGTAATTTCTTTTTTTATATGTGAAATAAATATTTGTCAATAATTTAACAACAATATGGTTGGATTTTTAGGCAAAGTCTATGGAAGAACTTTTGCTGTGGTGCGAATCCTGATATCACGAAATAGAAAAACAGAAATGGTTGATTAAAAATGTATATTGTGCTTTAAATACACTTGTAAGTACTTGTCCGATGTCTTACATACAAAAACAGTAATCAAGTGCCAACAATCGCAAATATCAACTACAAAAATATATAGAATAGTCGACCTTTTTTCGCGATTTCACAGTTGGCTCCATAGTAAAAATGATCGTATTGACGAGTAGCATCACCACCAGTTTTCAACTTTATAGGTATGAAAAATACATAAAATATTTTACGAATTTTAAAACCTAAATTAGATATATGTTCGTACAGTGAAGTACGACATATATACTATACAGAGTGTTAAGACGATGTTGCGGAAGCCGGAAACTGGTGATAGTACTCGTACTAATAAACAACTTTATAGCACACTGTGCGTAAAATGACCTCAAAGTCGGCATTTTCCGTACTTGTGTTATAAAAAATTATACGAAACTCGTGCGAGAAACTTTTTCTCGACTTGTGTGATTGCAGCACTCGCCTTCGGCTCGTGCCGCAAACTCACACTCGTCAGAAAACGTTTCATCGCTCTCGTATCGTAATGTACTATTTCGTGAAAAAAAAACGAGAAATCGTGTTGAAGAAACTTATTTCATAGATTAGGTCGAGTAGGTATGTAACTTTTATACGGAAAAGCTGATCATTTTTTCGCAGTTTAAGTTTTGATTCTGCAGTAAAAGTTGTTTGTATGGACGAGTACTATTGCCAGTTTCCGGCTCCCGCAACATCGTATTAACACTCTGTATATTATCAATTTCTACATAATATATTATTCAAAATAAAGTAGATATAAATATTAATATTTTGCTATAATACGCTTTTCATTTAATTGAAAAATAAAATAAGATTATTTTCGAAATATATTTTGGCCCACTTTGGGGCTGGGGGGCGATAGGCTGAAATATATCTCGAAAAAATTTAATTATTATTTCTCTTGTGTGTAAGTATAAGTATTAAATTAAATCAAAATAAGGTACAAACAGACTTTTTATAGTATTCAGTTGTGTTACATACAATAATTCCTCTATTACACGCATGCCGTGTTAAAGGAGGAATATTATGAGTGTATTTCAGATTTCAGACAACGAATTCCTCGTGTGGAAACTCACATTAGAATTGACGATAAATTATATTTATGCCAATTGAACGGTATTAATAATATCCACTTTTTACTGGTAATTTTATACTATGGTATGATCGCAATTTAGGCAGAAGTACCTACTTGCTTTTTCGGACATAATTTCCTTAAAATATTTTTCAATGCATGTGCTCGTAAAGGCCCACTTTTTATTCATCAAAACCGAACAAAAAGTCGATTATTTTGCCCTAGGGCTTTATTATTTTTTTTTTTTTAATTTGTTTACAATGGTTGGCTAACCTGCAGCCTTTCCTGTGAACCATAGACGTTATACTTTTTTTCCACTGTTTAACGGTTCTGGATACAGTCCTTTTGAGCCAATTATAATTTAAAGTTCACAAGATTATATTTGTTTTCATTTCCTCACACTATGCATTGAAAAATGTAGTATGATACACGGGCGTAAAAGCAATAAATTACTCGGTTACGTTTAAAAAACACTCGCTACGCTCGTGTTTTAAATCGTCCTCGTAATTTATTCCTTTGCGCCCTTGTAGCATAAACTACTATTTCACACCACCTGCTCGACAATGTCCAACAACGTAAACGATATAAAGTTATATGAAAATCCCTAGGGGTTAAAGTGATTTAAATTTGGAACGTCAAATTCATCTGAAAACTCGTGGAAAACAAATGCCCATATGGGATTGTAAAGAGGTTTGTTCGAAAATCGAACTGGCCACCATAAGCAGAATTCAACAAAAAGAAAAAAAAAACGTTTACAAAGAATGTGAAACAAAAGACGGTGTTTGGTGCTGTGATTGTCAGTGAATTTTATTGAATTATTAATGTTGATAAAATATGTCGAGCTTTTTAATGTCTCGCAGAAGGTGTGAAAAGTAGAGTATGCTCCTCTGGAATAAAGCCTGTCTTTGTCTTGGGCAGCTTGAACCCCTCGCTTTACTCAGGACTCTATATAACTCCCTCGCTACGCTCAGGAGTTAACTCTAGAGTCCCTCGTTACGCTCAGGGTTCAATATGCCGCCCGTGACGTAAGACACTGCTTTATTCCCTTAGTGTATAATCTACTATTAGTATTGTTTACATTGTATACTTGTTGAAATATGAGTAACTATCTTCTGCTCACATCTTCGTCTGCTCCTACTAAATCAAATTTGACGGCGCTATCTATAGTAGTTCAGTCTATAAAGTAACATCACATTATCGTGATTTTAATTCAGAATTTCCAAGTATAGTACATTACATCTGAGACCAGTAATTAAAGATATCCTGGACGAGTAAGTTAAAAGGCCGAGCCCGTAGGGCGAGGACTTTTATATACGAGTCCAGGATAGCTAATTATGGTCGAGGAATGTATAGTGCTTTTCTCAAAAATAAAACGAGATATTTTCAAATTATATAAGTTTTTTTATTACGTTAACAAACTCATCTTGAATAACAAACAATCGATCGAGTTTGTTTTATGCGTCACGCAATTTTACTAAAATAATGCTATCGCGGTGTTTGACGTCTTTTGTAGTTAGATTCCCAAGCTCCAGACTTCTACATACACCGTTTTTACTCCCATGATAAGAACAACCTACAACAAAAAACTCAATTTTAATAATGAATTAAAGGCCTATTTATAACTTTAGAGCCATAAAATAATATTACATCATTTATTTACCTTTATAACTAGATATTTATCATCTATATGTTGGCTTGAAATATTTTAGACTTATTGCTTATATAGCCATCTGATTGCCTTTTTAGCCATGCCGTCAAATTGTTATCATTTTTCAAGTTTATTTTATTCTTATTGAGCACAACACATCGGAGCATGGAATACATCGCCCATAAAGTGGAAGGCTGCATTGTTTGGCTAAGGTGACTGAAATAAGCCAAAAACACATTTTCCGACCAACTGTTCGTGTGTTTATCTGCTTTACACTTGATGAACTTTTCATAATTTGTTTAAATGTCTTTCCTTAGATTTTGGCGGAAGCAAGTTGTTTTTTGCTAATTCCGCTTCCGCTTTTAGATCTGGAGGAGTACACTCTATATCAGAGCCTTCTTCTGAACTCATTTTGTAATTTATTTACACAAAAAACTTTAAATGAAAATATTATGCAACAACATAATTTCCCGCTTTTAATTTTTTTTTCGTTTTTTTTTTTTTCCTTGGGCAAATGTATACGGCCAGCCCTCTTCATAAAATTGAGGTTAAATTTTAAGTGTTCAATGGTTTTAAATATAACTATAAAATCAATAAAAATAATATATTTTCAATTATAAAATATAGCAAACGTTTTCTGAACACGAAATTGTAATGTTTTTTCTTTTTATACAGGCCGCTAAAAACCGTATCGCCAAACTCTTTAGTCATTTAAAACATAGACACGGATAATTAAAAAAAAAAAACATGGTATGTAATGGATTTTCATACGAATTTCCTGGACAGTTATTCAGATTTCCTGGAGACTTGAAATAACTCTACAGGATGAAGTACTTTCTGGCATGTCTATGCAATATGTAATTAAAGCATTACAACATATTTTTGAGAAAAATATTATATCCTATGTTTGGATACTTATATCTTGGATACAAAAAAAGTAAAAAATTGGATGTAAAGTTAAGAGGCCGCAAAGAATCTATTTACTACTAATTTTTTAACTGCTACGGACGAAACCCATTTATTTTATAAATTTTCGTATAATATTTCATACACCGGATATAATTAAACTGCTATCTTTAAATGAAGGCACATTTTCTGTTGATCATACTGAACAACTTTTTCGAAAAAACATACGTGTAAATGAAGAAAATAAATCTCTCCACACAAATTTTAAAAATCTACTGAAAATGTTGTATTCGCAAGTGTAACTTTTTTACATTTCAAATAAAAAAAAATATTGTAAGACTTAATAGAACGTTAGTAGCTCGAAATAAAACAAAATAAAATAAAACATAAAACCCTTGCTATAATAAAATAACTACACACAGACACTATATATATATATATAAATACAAGGTGACTTTTTGATCATTGTCCAAATTCATACTGGAGGCTTGGTAAGTGATCAGCATCTTGAATCGATAACAATTTTTGTGAAATCCGTATAATGAAATTTCGATTTCCCATAGTAATTCACTCCCAGTCCTGAATGAATCACTATGGGGAGTCGAAATTTAATTTTATGAATTTTACAAAAATCGTTATCGGTTAATGATGCTGAACACTTACCAAGCCTTAAGGGGATCGAAAATACAAACAGAAATAAAATGTCAGCTTTCGGATGATTTTGTTGCAATAATTAGGTTACGTATAGCCATAAAAAAAATACATGTTTTTGGTTGAACTTTAAGGTATTCATTTTCCACAAACCACGTTAATCGATTCATATTTGTACTGTCAATGAATTTTTTTGTAACCCTCTATTGCACACTTTTTATCGATTTTGTTTCAGGTATCGCTTTCGCGATTTTGTTGGTTTTTTTTAAATAAAATTAGTGTGAATGATATCTATTCATTTTCCAAATACCACGTTATTCGGGTCAAAAAAAGCACCCCCTTTTTCCAAAAATACGTAAATCCACTGATGCAGTCAGCGGCAGCAAGATATTGTCAGTCTACGCCTAGCGTTGGCGCCCGTAAGACGTGGAACCTGTGCCCTTTTTTGCAAGCTATAAATATCTCCCAAAACTACTTCAAAACACATTGAAATTAATTTTATAAAGTAATATTTCGAGGAGCATCATATTCCTGCCGTTAAAAACTCAACAAAATATGCGTATGAGTGATTTAGCTACATCGTGCCATAGTCATAACAACAAAACTGAATGAATTTGGAATGAATTCATACTTTTATGCGGGAAAATAATATATGTTACTCTAAAAGAATAATTTTGTAATCGTTATTGAAACCCAAATTAATTTACTTATACTTACTGAGATCTGTAACAAAGGTCAATGACCTTTTCGTGAAATTACCCTGTAGTATTGGCTCACCATTTCAGGTCCAAATAAGTGAAGTTTTTTGCAAATTATATAGGTACACTTACTTGGGATAAATCGCCAAGCATTTAAAATATAGAAATTTATTTTGAAATATTTACAGTGCATGGCAAAATTACTAGATCGTAGATAATCCTGTCGGTACATGTTCAGGTTCTGTTACGCAAAATGAAAACAATGAAACTCTTTTAGGATTAATTTGTTATCCCTATGTTTGTCTGTCTGTCCGTTTGTCTAGACAATTTTTTCTGGGTAAAATTAATAAATACCAATATAAACGGCCCTCTATAGAGCTGTAAAAACATACTTTTGACGTTTTTATTTATATTACGTTTTAGGTTTTTACGTTTTTTTTTTACGTTTTTCATACAAATTTTCTCACTATGAAAATGTAGGGATGAACACTTGAGATAATATTTTGCATTTAAAAGTCAACACAGAAAGGAATTGTTGAACAAATAATGTAAAAAATATGAAAACCATGTTGTTCTATTCTAAAGGGATTAATTATCTACTGTTCAATGTGGCGATAGCTTTGTTTATTTTTTTCCTTGAATTATTTTTTACTAAGATAACAAATAGTTTAATACAAGGTTTTCCTTAAGAGGTCCCTTTACCCCTGTATTTTTCTTAAAATTCATACAATAGTTATAAACCGAATGTGAAGTCTACAGCTTATTTTCTTCATATCTTTTTTCATGAGTATATTCTAGTGACATCTAACTACGTCTCTATACAGCCCAAAAAGCAAAATTTGGTAAAACACCATCATAATAGCTGTCAGGATATCGTCAATATTGCCTCGTTTTTACGCAAAGTTTAACAAGTTTGTATATTTTTATCTATACCGGAAATAAAAAAGACAGAAATACAGGCGTCGTTCATGTTAAGATGACTAAGTTTACACACTTTGCTAAGTATAAACAATTACCGTTTCATGGAAAACTGTTTTGACCTGAAACCATTTAACAAATGCAATTAACTTATTTTGAAAATCTTGTCATCTTGCACTTCTTGATGAGAAATACAATTTCAATAAGTAAAAATACAACTTTTAGTTAGGAAAACTTATAGTTAAAAGTCTGCTGTATGTATTAACATATTTTTAATTATATTACAATAGTAATAAAATAATTGGCTTATCCGTCGTCGTGATACCAGCCATACATTTCTTAAATAATCTGATATCACGCTTATGGAAAACCCAATTATTTTGAAGATACCATAATATCATTAAAATATGTTTATGCATATAGCAAACTTTTAACAATAAATTGTCTTAGCTAAAAGTTGTACTTTACCGTTATAATTATTTCTTAATATTTTGTTACAAATTCGGAGAAATAGCCCTTAAGGAAAACGTTGTATGAAAATATTTGTTATCTTTGTAACAAAGAAAGAAAAAAATAATAAACAAAGCTATCGCCACATTGAACAAACAGTAAATTATTAATCCCTTTAGAATAGAAAGATATGGTTTAATATTTTTTACATTATTTGTTCTAGAGTTCCTTTCTGTGCTTTCTTTCAAACGCAAAATATTATGTAAAGTGTTGATCTCTATATTTTCATAAGGAGAAAATTTGTATGAAAAAGTTAAACAAAAGGCCATAAAAACGTTATAATATGTATATTTTACAGGGCTGTAAATATTAGCATTTATTGATTTTACCCAGAAAAATTGCCTAGACAAACGGACAAACAGACAAACATAGGGACAACAAATTAATCCTAAAAGAGTTTTGTTTTTTCATTTTGCGTAAAGAGACCTGAACATTTCAAACACTTGGCGATTTATCGCAAGGGTAAACAGGTGTCCCAAAAGTCAACTCTTTCCCTTGGAAGGCTGGTAGGCCAGCTCATGACTGACCAGAATATCAAATTATGACCTCAGCAAAAAGTAGATAGTCTTCGAGTTGATGGTACTTTTATAAATTCGAATAGATTTTTGAGAGTCAAAGCTAACCAGTTCTAAATTCTAAGAATAAAATTTTTGTTGCGCAACTCTGAATAGTCATGCTATTGATAAAGTCAAAAATAAACCTTGAAATGCTGTTACATCAGGAAGAAAAATAAAAACCCAATTTATGAGCAATTTTTTGTAATTAGGTTAGTTCGATACCACACCCTGAAAAAAAATGTCCTATGTTAGTTTTGCAAATTGTCTTAAATAACGGCTCATCAAATATTGTTTTTCAAATGATCTGGCAATTTCTGTGTATTACTTTTGAAAAAAAAGTTATTGCTATTTTACTACCAAAGGAGCTGCGTATTTTTTAAAATAATTAGAATTTAGAATGAAAGAGTGGCGGGCAGTAAAAATATTTGACGTTCATTAGAAATGCCATGTAACACGCGTTAGAGTGAGATAAATAGTGACGCTATTTAAAATGAGTTGGAATGAGATAGGAACGCAGTTAAACGTGGTTGAATGAGAGAGGCATAATTGATATAGGCTACAGTGAGATAGGTAGTGACGTGGTGCATTCCTTCCGAGAATATTTGTTAGTTTCCACTTTTTGTAATAACAACTTTAGTAAAAATTTTTTGTAAAGAAATTTTTGGTCCAATTTATTTTCCCGCAAGTGTAAAACCAGCTCAACGGGCGAAAAATATTTAAAGAATGGGTAATGGTGACAATTAACCGCCACAATATTATTATGTATCTCTAAAGGAGTGTCTGAAATGTTCCGAGGGTCAACTGATAAATCAAACACTCAAAAAACCACTTTTAGCCGACCATAATAAATTTACGTCCCGACGTGATAGCAAGTAGGATCAATGCCGTGTGACGATGATCGAAATACAGTAATAAATTAGATAAAATAAAATACGTATTACTTTTGACCCTGCCTCGTCCACTCTATTCGTATTTTTGCTATGGTGACGCGAACTTAGAGACCGGGACGAATTTCCCCCCACGCGCTATCGTAAAATAGAATAAGCCACGCCCGGAACTGGTTTTTGTTTTGGCTATGTCATATTCTTAAGTATGAATTTGGACGATGTTCACAAATTCACTTGGTATGTACAAGGTGTAACAGAAAGGTGTAACCATATTTGAAGAGCTTATTCAGTCAATGATATAGAACAACTTTTACTATGGAACAAATCGTGTATATCGAAAAAAAATATATACTTTCTTCATAGGAAAATGCAATGCCGCTCGGCCGAAATGTATGGAAGGGCAGATTTTTTTTGAGATTTAAGGGTTGTCTTCATACTAAAAGTTGTTCTATACCATTGACTGAATAAGCTCTTCAAATATGGTTACCTTTCTGTTACACGTTGTACTCGTATATATGTATATTCGTAACTATTGTCCTCTACCATAGCGATCCAGGATTTGAGGAGGTTTCCATGATCGCTCCCCGCACAAAGCACCTCCTCAGTGGCAACTTGGTATATTTTAAGCGGCCATGTTTTTTTTTGAGAAAGTAATTATGTTGTTATAGTCCAATATGCAGTGTCATTTAAAAGCAGTCTATTTACACTTGATATAATATTTCTTCAGCAAAATAACTGAAAATTCTCCCCAAGTAATACGCCGTACAATTCTCTAAACTAAATCTACATTTTACCATCTCTTCTTATTCCTATTGGTTTACGTGAAATTAAGGGCACAGATAACCCCGAGCCCTTAAGGGCCCTTGTTCTCCAATTTACTGGTTATTTCGTTAAAAGCCAATTTGCGTGAAGGGCACATCGGGCGCAACCAGATTGTCGTCTTGTTTAGTCCTTCGAGTCGTCATTGGAGGCCGAAAATTCCCAGCGAGGGTTTTAGCTGATTTCTAAAAGGGTCACAACTTTTATGGAATCCTTTTTAGAAAATGTTTGTCGACTGTTCGTCGTACATAATTAATGACTTTAATTAACAGGGCATAAAAATAAAACGTTTTTCACTTGTCTTTATAAAAAAGCGGCGGTAGCTCAGGCAGTAGAACGCTGGCCTCTCATTCTTGAGATCCAGGTTCGATTCCCGGTCGGCATATACCAATGATTGTTTGGAATTTATGTGCATAGTATTTGTATTACCTAATACTTACAACTTGCTGAACGGTGAAGGAAAACATCGTGAGGAAACCTGCATAGCCTAAAAAGCGTAATAATCTTGGGTAAAACGCAGGTGTATCGAGTATGGACTATGACTTTCATTTCACTTCTGACACCCACTCTGGGATTCATGTCATGACGATATACCTATATAATATACACATATTTTTCTGTTCTCTGCAATGTTCCTGTTTTTCTGCTGAAAAAATATTTATCATCAATGTTTTTAAATAACTTTTTAACCAGTCTTGATTTGATTAGATTTTAACAAAAAGAAAATAGGAATAAAAGAAGAAATAAAATGAGTCGAAGTTGAACTAAAGAGGTAATTCTGCCAACAGAAACGGATTGACGAAGGACCAACGGTGAAATCATTTTGCTGGAGCTCCATTTTTCAAGGAATCCAAAAAAATACAAAAGTATTAAGAGAAAAAGTCCTACTTTCCTCCCGGAGAAAATCTTCATTCCCAAATAGCGAAGGTATCTTTCAGCTGGATTTTTTTCGCTCATTACTAGAGCGGTTTGCGTTTTTTTGCCCTTTTCCGGTAGAAATGGAAAAAATAAAGATGAACGGGCGAGGTGCAGAGTGAATACAGGGTCATTAGTGATGTAACTATCGATATAAAGTTTCGATAAAATATTAAAATCAATTATATCATTTAAATTATGGCGAGTTTACAACATAATAAAATAAATATGAAATATGAACTCACTCGAAATGTGTGTATTTTAAGCTCGAACTCTGCCACAGATTTCGAAGTGAGTTAATATTTTTTTCAAATATTAGATTAAGTTAATATTTTTCATGCGAAAACAATTATAATCTAACAGTAGTTGTATTGGTATAATATTATCATAATATACAATAGTAATTAAGGGAAATCATAACAAGATGTTCAAAACATCATGTGAAGCTCTCCGACACATTGAAATTAGGTGTTATTTGTCTCACTTGTTTTTTGTATACTCATTCATTCAGTTATTTACCTTAATCGTAAGCTTGGTTTTGAATTTTTATTGTAATAACATTTGCTCAATTTACTGCACACAATTTAAGGATTGACTAGGGAAACAGTAGGGAACTATGTTATGTTATGACAACAATTTCTCTAACAACAGTTTTCACATTTTTCCACAACGCCAAAAAATAATGGTACGATTCATCGACAAGTAAACTATTATGCCACCCCTAAAGCTCGGCCGGGCCGCAGACCGCACGGCCCGGTGGGCACGAAAAGTCGCGGCAGCAAATATATTAGAATATACATTACCCTACGTGACTTTACTGAAATGAATGGCCGCCCGCGGTATCTGCGTCTCTGCGGTTTATGCTCTATGTTTTTGTGTAACTTTGTGCATGTAATGTTTGAGTTTATATTCGTAATACAGTAATGAAAACGGCAGGGATATGTGTTGCTGTATCAGTGACGTACCGTCAACAATATTTTCTACTGATTATTTTGAAAACACTGTTTTACGACGTCTCGATAAAAACACTTGTACTATATTACATATTTAATTCAAATTTAGTATGGGCATGCAGGTGGTAGAGCTGATGCCTAGCTCGACTGTGGAGGTACCACCATCTTACTTGGAGAACCCCTCGAAGTAATTCGGGGGAGAGTAAGAGGACAGCTCACAGGCAAAAAACCAGGAGGCCCACTGTGCCTGGGACCGATGGATGGCGGTATATCCATCCCTAATAGCCGGGCCTTTTATGGAACAGACTGGTGACGGGCAGTGGCGTCACTGGTACGAGGCTTCCGGCACCGCCCTCACCAACCCGCCTGCCCAGCGTGTGTGAGTATGGGCAATTCTTCTAGGATGACCGCCGGGAGTGGCAAAGTCCTGGAAAGGCTTATGTCCAGCAGTGGACGAACTAGGCTGATGGATGGATGGGCATGTATTCGAAGAGGACCGCCAAGGGCGGCGAAATATTAGAAAGGTAGTGGATGAACCAGGCTAATGAATGATTCCTTAATATTGCCGTGCCGTGAGGCGAAACTGGTTGGAATTATTAGAATAGAATAGAAATGTTTATTTCAGACCATAGTCCATAATATGTTAATAACAAGTCGAACTTACCAACTGTGTAAATATAGGTACACATTAAAAACGAATTTATTAAAGTTTTTATCAGTGAAACATTACACAAAAGCTTTTACCAAGATGTTGACGTTGTTTCACTGTGCTGACAATCAAAGAGTGCTACAATCACGGCAAAAAAGCGTTCTACATTTAACCCTTAGAGGGTTTAGAGTAATCTGGGTGTGTAACAGATATGAATTATATATCATTCCACACTTTATTGTAATGAAAAAAATACAACCTTTTTATTTTATTTTTCATTTATTAGTTTACTTGTAAAACAACGTGTAACAGAAACGTGTAACCATATTTGAAGACTTTATTCAGTCAATGGTATAGAACAACTTTTAATATGGAGCCAACTGCGAAATCTCAAAAAAGAAATCTGCCCTTTCATACATTTCGGCCGAGCGGCATTGCATTTTTCTATGAAACAGTAATTTTTTTTTCTAGATACAGTGTTTGTTCCATAGTAAAAGTTGTTCTATACCATTGACTGAATAAGCTCTTCAAATATGGTTACACCTTTCTGTTACACGTTGTATACCTGTTGTCCACTAAAAGTGGTAGTGGTTTTTCAAGGTGGTTATATAAAGGTATATCTATTAAAAAAAATCATACATTTACATAATTATCAAATAAAATTCGAAAAATTTAAGAATTTATATGTTATTTGTACCAACCGTATTTTTTTCGAAATAATTGTAAAAAACCTTTGCAAAACAACAACAAACGGCACTACTTTGACAAATGAATGCCTTGTTCTTGACCTGATAGCTCCTAGAGATGCGTTCTGTTTCACGCAAAATTTTTCTATATCATAGACTAATTTGCTAAGTCTTTGTTTTTGACATATTGTAAGAACACTTTGCCTGTTGTCCCTTGAAAATCGATGGATTTGTATGTAGGAAATGATTTTCTACTGCGCAATAGCTGCTTAATATATTAAGGGTTTAACAGAAATTTACTAACGTAATAAAGCAGGTAGCTTAGTCGATAGGAAGCCGAACTCAAGTTCGGGTCTCGTCGGTGAAACATGCAGCAATAAGTTTTTCGGAATTTGACGGTGAAAATTCACGTTGAGACGGTAAATCGTCAGTGAAAAGAGGGTATTACGAGTGGTAACTGTGAAATGCAAGTTATAAATACCGAAGCTTCACAGAAGATTATTCCGTCTAGCATGCTGATGGGTGGTGAACGGTGAGCCCTATGACTAAACACAAATTTAATGTACCCCACGGGATTTGAAGCCGCGACCTCCAGATTAATAGTTGAGTACTTTAACCACTAGACGACAGAGGTGGTCTTATTATTTTTGCCTTATAATGTGCATCCTCCGGGACTACAGAAATACATTAATCCATCCTTACCATAATTTTTAATGACGTCAGAAATCCAAACTTGCACTCGTACAAACTGCCTTTTTCGAAACACAAAACTGAACTAACCTGAGACGTTCATTCCTTCCCTTATATAGGGCGTCCTTACACAGGGTGAGCTGAAATGCTGAACCGTGATGATTTTCAGTGAAGCCGAAGCTGCAGTGGAGCTGAAAAATGCGCGTTTGCTGCATCGGTGGTTGCGCACGCGTCGGTGCACAGCCGCGAGATCTGGGTTCGATTCCCAGTTGCGACAAGACAGGTAACTTTAGATATTGGTGTAATTGGATGGAAAAGGTTGTTAGGAAAGGAAAGTTAGGAACTAGAAAAAAGTTGTGTTTTTCAGATAAAAAAGGGCATGACATTTTTGATATTATTATTTAAGATATATAATTTCAGCGCATTTTACCAAATTCGCAATTTACCAAAATCAAAATGTTGCATTATGCGTATGTTGACAAAATGCGTTTTTGGCAAAATGTGTCGATATAATATGAATAACTCACAAAAACCACAGAAATACAATGTATTTAACTTCATCATCACTTTACGCCCAACCGGTTTCGAATATTAATTGATGATACAAAAATCATCACTTTGAACATGATTGTCTTACAGCACGTGTAGTTTGTATTTTTAAGACCTAAAAAGCCTTTGAAAATTAATAAATATCAGAAACCGGTTGGGTTAACGTAATAAAGTTGTGAAACAGTGTACAAGAGTGAATTCTTCAAGATGCTTTCCAAGTTTCACTAAGTGCCAAGTATAAATTTTTTAATAATATTATAGAGCCAAGAAATAAACTTCAGTGCTTTCTTTAAGAGATTCAATAAAAAAAATGTCGTAACAGACAAATGGATATCACCGTTAGACAAGACCATGAGGAAATGCCTACGAAACTTCCCAAGAGCTTGAAAACTACGATATTGCCCCCCTTCATTCTGTACATTGTTAGAGCATGGCAAACTTGCCAACTGAAGTTCGTAAGAGGCAAAGTTGCAAGACTCTCGTCATATTCACGGTGGCTGGTTAACTTCCGGTGCGTCGTTTGGCGCGAATTTTGAAACACAGTCCGGGCACGCGCTGAAATGCGTGAGGATTTGTTTGTGCATTTTTTGCAAGTCGTAAAACATACGTCTTTTTGTAATTCTCTGATCTATTTAAATATTTTAGACAACACTGTAAACCATCTCATATGCATAAGCTGAGATTAACAGTGAGACTCGGCCCTCTTACACATAAGTATCAAAATACAATGAATTAGGCACAGTTCAACCTATATCTATATGTTTAAAATACACATAATTAATATCATAAGTTAAAAATGTTTGTTGGGGAAAAGAATGTGTGTCATGTTAAACAATCTCCTCAATTGCGTTAAACTCATATAGGGTTTCATAACGGAAATAATGACATCCATATTCACAACTTGAATCAGTACTGATTGAGCTCAGGTATAATTCATTAAAATATATAATTCATATAATTCAAATATAATATTGTTGGTAGGACGCCGGACTCAAAATCTTGAGACCTATGTTCGAATCCAGCTCGAGTGAGCAAGCACAAATGAGTTTTTCGGAATTTATATGTTATAGAATTTGTATACTTATCACTTAGGAAAATACTGTGCGGTATATAAACCTGCATGCTCTAAAAAGCGTGCATTAGTGCTCGAATTACGGCGAAATAACCTATCAAGATAAGACGTTAAAAAGTGTGTTAAGAGACTTGGTATCGCCAAATGGGTACTTTCTAAAGCCTACTTCTCGTTTATGGCCGTACCAAAAATACTGAAAAAAATGTATATGAATTATCAACTTTAATACAAAGTATGCAACATTTTTCTTTTCCATACCATCAAAACTTCTATATGAAAAAAAATTTCAACCAAATGGTGTTTTTGGCTTGAATTCCAAATACTGCTCTCAAGCGGCTTGGTCGATTTAATTTATTTATGCTTTAAGTAATAGAAAAACTTAAAAGCTATAAATATAACATAAGATTATTCAATCGGACAATCACTTCCATAGGAAAATATTATTGTCTCCTATTTCGGCCTGTCAAGGACGCAGCGAGCATCGTAACAACTACTATGCATTGCGCGCTGACATGAACGTTATTTCAATGTCGTTTCCATCGGTATTCATACCGACAAACATTGAGTTGCTAATTTGGCGACACTAATCGCCTTAAGAACGTTGACTAGTTCCTGTGGCAACAATCGGCTATACCTCTAAAATCACCTCGAGGATATGTTGCGTTATATTTTTCATCTCCGAAATCGTTTTTTTTTTCATGTTGCCTATAAAGTGTCCCATTGCTGGGCAAAGGCCTCCCCTTGTTGATACCACAAAGCGCGGACCTGCGCTACTTTCGACCACTCCGGTAAAAATTAATGGAAATCATCCCGCCATCTTCTTTTTGATCTACATGGCCGTCGATAGCCGTCATCTGGCACCTACTCGGTAGCGATTTTCGCCCACCTATCTGGGTGCATACAGCCAACTATTAAATCCTCTAGCTTCTAAAATCTAAACCCTATTGCAACTCAACGCATATATATGTAAACAGTGAGTCACAAAATGCTTTAGCAAAACGCAACATCAACATTATATGACATTATGGCCGGGTTAGCCTATAAACTTAGGCGGATAGTATTGTGATATACAATGTTTTGAGGATGTTATGATGGCAATAAAAGTTTTCTTAGTGGTTTTTGTATTCCAAGGGGAACCAGTTTATCATACCATAGAACGTAAATGTGCCTGCTATTCTTTAATTTTTAAATAATATAAACTCAAAAAAATGCAATACATATAATTTAATACAATTATTAAGCGTGTTTTTATATTTCTCTTCGGGTAGAAATAAATAAAAATAGATTTTAACAATTAGATTTATTTTTGTTTTTAGACAAAACATATTTTAAATTGGGATCGTGACTTTATCAGACTCGACTTGATGACGATCTTATTGAAGGGGTCGAAAAATATAACCTGTAATAATTGATTCATTAATTGTTTTTATTTATACCAGTGCGAAAATCTTAAATATATTGGTGAAAATAAAAAATCTTATAAGCTACAAGGTTTTCAACATTTAAGTTTTATTAAATTACCAAAATCAAACGCACAGAACAAAACCGCAAATTTTCTTCAGGACCCTTTTTCGGTGGCTGCTTATCGTCATAAATTAAATTTTCACCTTCAGCTAACTGAAAAAACCCATTACTTCCGCCAGATGTCACTGAAATCAAATGTCGTTTGAACAGAGAAAGCTTGGAGAACCTTTCTCTAATTTAATAACGATTCTAATTCGAGAACTAGGATGTCGTATTTTGTAATTATGCTCACCTTTTTATTACAACCGAGTTGACATTGAAGGTAGACGTAAATAACGCAAAATTAAATATTTAGGTATATTTTAACCTTCTAGGTAGCTGAAGATGTTGAATAATTTACTTTTTTTTTTATTAAAAAGTCTTACGCTTGGCCACTACCAAAAATATTATACACGAAATATTGAAAAATCTAATAACTAATATGATACAAAATAACTACATAAAAGTGGTTCATCAAATTGATACATATCAGAGGTTATTAAAACACGAATAATATTACAAGGTACTAGTTTTATCCAGTACCATACACTACTTTATCTAAACTCATGCAATACTATTTTCCAACCCATAAAATCTTGGTAAAATTTATCGTAAGCTGTTTCAAATTTTGCTGGATTGTTAGTCATTTCAGACATCAGACATTTTTGCCAAGAATGAAGCTTTTAATCAACAGAAATACAGCAAATATAAAATTTCATAATGTTTTATTTTTCGGCTCCATTTTCATGTATGAGACCCCACTAAAAATAATTTATTACATTTTAAATTCAATATATTAGATTTTTGGTCAATATTTTGCATAACATGTCAAAATTTCAGGTCTCTATCTGGTTCTATCTAAGAGCTAGAGACCCGTGACATACGGACGGAACACACCTAGGATGAAGTGCGGTCGTCCAAAGAGTACCTAAAAAGTAGAATAATCACTCTCCGGGTACGACTTCTCACGACATCGTGCTGGAACGTGACTCGCCGCCGAGTGACATGATTTCGTCATGAGAATGAAAGGATTTGTCAATTAGTTGGATCTTGGTCTATCTGTTAAGGGTAATCAGTGGTTGTATCTCAGTTCACGCCACCGGGAGGCTTCTTTTGTGCACCCCAAAAATACATGCAAGAAAAAAATATGCACTACTAGATTCATTACAAATTAAAAGGCAAAATTAACACTTTAGTTTGTGCTACGATGGCGTAACAAAGTGCTTACTGAAAATTTCATTTTGTGGTTAAAAAATCAAATCTTTGTAAAAAAAAGGAATCGATGTTGCCATTGGAGAGTGTTTTAACGTCCGCCGAATTCGGTTAG
Organism: Ypsolopha sequella; assembly: GCA_934047225.1. Lineage (NCBI taxonomy): Eukaryota > Metazoa > Arthropoda > Insecta > Lepidoptera > Ypsolophidae > Ypsolopha > Ypsolopha sequella. Next base: position 24,570,920 of record OW203993.1, read on the forward strand.
TAAATATAACCTACTGACGAGTCTCATTTTTGAGCGTTGTATGTGTGTTGTTAAAGAATGGTAAAAAAATGGCAAATAATTTATTTTGCCATTTATTTTGTAGCATACTCGGGTTAAAATTGTTCATAATATTTGATGTTTTGTAGCTTAATTAAGGTGGATGTCTAGGTGTGGTCAAGTAGCCCTAACTTTTCCAAATAGGAAGCTCTAAACCAGGGATGGGCAAAATATTCCTGCGTGGGCCAATATTTACGAACAGTACCGATGGGGGGCCAGTTTTTTGAATTTTTGGCTATAATATAATTCTTTTTATTAAAATGAAAATATTCCTATTTTCAGAAATAAAAAAAAAGTCCCAACACCTCTCCACGAGTTCCTTGTTCCCTGAAATCGCTGGAACACGAAGTTTTTTTAATCCGGCGCGAGTGTACAGAGAGACAGACATTAATCATTGTCGATCACAACCTGATAGCTGCTTTTATTTAGCCACGGAGGGTATTTGGGGCAGTTCTCTGTGATATGTGCTGATTGTATGTACGGGCAGAAGTACGAGTACATATTTATTTCACTATCTATTGAAGGATCATAATTAAACATAAAGACGTATCGACTAACATTAATTTATTTCACGATACGCGACATGTTTCGAATTCCTTGCAAATTCGTTGTCAAGCGAGCGAGGGTCTGTCGGTCCGTCTTTATACTTAAGAGGATGGCATACCCTAGCAACTTTTTTTATTACCCGTCCAGCACAATAAGTCTAATGGCAAAGACCTTATTATTTGCTTTTCATAGAGGCGATTATATGTTGGCTCCTTATCCTCCTTTTCTTGGACGCGTGATCACGCAGCGAAACAACAAATTGGTGTGTTTTTAGCTAATACTGAAATATTTTGTATCGAAAAAAATATTGGATTTAGGTTAAATCCCTTCATATTTCTATTGCCTATTTTATAAAAAAAAAACAAGTTGATCTCTTAACCGCATTTTTGAAACGAACGTTTGAAAACCAAAAAAAAAGAAGGTGGAAAACATTTTTTTTTTGACAAAAGTATGAATCTTAACACATTGTTTATAGGTGGGATCCCTAGATTAAAGTTCGATAAATCAAATATATTTTCTTCAATATGAGGAGAGACCTACTTTCTTCCAATGAACCCTTGAAAACCTGGTGTTGTTGATGTTCTAGCATCAGGTGTCCCGTTCTAAAATCTAAAATATTGAAGGATCTATTTGAATTATGATTAGTTGAACAACTTTCCACCAAATTGTAAAATGTGCCCGTTAATCTGTAAACTACTACAGTAGCGAATTAATACTTGCAACGTTATCATCACCATGTAGTCTTCATCATCAAGGAACCTTACTCTTGTTAATGCTCTTTCAACAATACCACACTCGGCCATCCTACAATACAGACTGCCATCAGCCCGTTCTTATCTTCCATTCAACGATCCCATATAAATGTTGGCCCTAAATCTTACAATATTACGAAATTGATACTTGTCGTTGTTGGTTCTTGATGGAACATTTGTAACATATTGTGAATAAAACAAATTCTTGGTAACTGTTCCACTTTTTATATATTCTACACTAGCGACCGGTTTTGTTATAATAACATCGTCAGGCTTTTAGATATCTCTACGAATCATGAGATGGAATATAGTTACAATATTACAACTATTACAAACACAATCAAAATAAAGACTCTTTTTATGATTCCCAAACAAAGCTAGAAACTAATATTAAAATGTATACTTTTTCGAAAAAGTAAAACCATAGAGGTGTAAGTACATAGCAAAATACAAACATTTTAATTAAATTAAAAAGGTCAGCCCGGAAATGACGTCACACATATCCAAGGCTTTTTATACACAGCGATGCGTTCAGTCACGCGCACAGGCCGCTCTTGAAGTCAAAATGGTAAAAATAAAAGTTCATAATAAACAATATCAGTAGGTTCGCAGAATCACTTGAAACTTCGTAAGAATGGCGCCTAAGTGTTACGAAATACAACTGTTTTTGTTTCATTCAAAAATTCGAAATAGTTTCAAAGTTATAGACATTGGAAGTTGAACAAAAATTCAAATGTCCGTGAAAGCGCGCGGTTCGCGTGTGACGTAGTTGTACAGGTCCCGCCCACTTGCACCGCGTGGTGCCTCGCGCGCTCGCCGGTTCGCCACGAACACAAGTACTGATACCTATTATTTATGTAACCGCGAGTAAGGAGTTCGTATCCCGACCGATTATTATTCTTTAGTGGAAGAAGGATGTCGAAAAGGACAATCAAATAACTTGCCTAGAGTGGGCGGTTTGATGGTGGCTCAATATTTTTCGAAAAATGCTGATTTCGTTGCCGCTGAAATGCGAGGAGTAAAAATGAAAAAGTAAGTAAGAATCCAATATGTATATCACATGATATTTATTAATTTTTTCCCATTTCACGCGTCACAATAATACTGTTAGAGCATATAGATACGTAAGTAAGTTTGTAGGTATGTTCGAAACATAGTTAAGCACTGTACTATGGTACCTACCAAACTCTTTTCTCTAACAAAATATAACCTAGTAACGATATGTATTAACACAAGATTTGACACCTATATTTTTGTTCTTGTAAATTTTATTTTGATCTTAGTATATAAAACAATTAGAACTTTGTCAGGGGTTCTAAAAATTTCATAGAATAGTATAAAATTTTTAATCAAGTATTTAAGAAAACTATTTATTTATTTTTTAGATCAGTGAGCGATTATGCATGGAGATGTTATGGAGATGACGCAATCGGCTATGTACAAGTAAAAAGACAAGGAGACATTTGCATCGTAAAGTGTAGAATCACACCGGAGCATCGAGTACGCACAAAACCTTACCACTGTTCTCTGGAGTGCAATGAAAAAGAGGACGAGGTTTTGTGCGTTACTTGTGATGATTGTGCCGCCAGTAAAAGTGGATGCAAACACACTATAGCTTTATTAATGTGGCTTCATCGTCGCACTGAGGAGCCGTCACCGACAGATGTCAAATGCTATTGCAAGAAATCGAAGCCTGCGGGTGTTGGTACTACGGAAAAATTTATAAAAGCCAAAGACTTTGGATCACAGCTTCCAAATGTTGGAGACGACAATAATGGGTTTTTTGAAAAACTAGTTCCAAAGCTTTTTGAACTAAATGTACAGTGCTCACTCGCTCTATATGTCACTGAAAAGCCGGAAGTACAGAAAATTTCTATGCATTACCTAATATGCGCATTCAAACTAAGTTCTGCTGTACGGGGCGTTGAAAATTTTATAAAATTTTGCTAAAACGAAATGACTCATTCAAGATGTCTTCTTGTAAAAGATGCCACTAAGGCTCAAGCTGAGTCTAATATGTGGTTCGAAATGCGTTACGGGCGCATTACGGCATCAAAAATGCTCGAAGCATCACAGTGCAAAACAAAGGTCGGCTCCCTAGCAGAAACTGTATTTGGGGCCTTAAAATTTAGTGCAAAACAAAGGTCGGCTCCCTAGCAGAAACTGTATTTGGGGCCTTAAAATTTAAAGAAACTGCAGCTATCTAGCGAGGGAAAATACTAGAGAGTGATGTTAGTAAAGTAGTTACTGAAATAAAAAAAATAAAAATTGAACAGTCTGGTCTTTATTTGAATAAAGACTGGCCAATGCTTGGTGCGTCACCCTACGGTCTTACAAATGACTATGTTATTGAAATAAAGTGTCCTTACAAGGAGAACACAATGAGAACGTACTATGAGAACGGTCAACTAGGAAAAAAATATTATGCTCAACTACAGGCACAAATGCACATGTCAGCAAGACAAAAAAGTCTGTTTTGTGTTGCTCACGTAGACTTTGAGTCCTCAAAAAAAGTTGATATACAAGGTGAATTTGTGAACATCGTCCAAATTCATGCTCAAGCCTTGGTAAGTGATCAGCATCATGAACCAATAACAATTTTTGTATATTTCATAAAATTTAATTTCGACTTCCCATAGTGATTCACTCAGAACTGGGAGTGAATTACTATGGGAAGTCGAAATTTCATTATACAAATTTCACAGAAATTGTTATCGATTCATGATGCTGATCACTTACCAAGGCTCCAGTATGAATTTGGACGATGATCAAAAAGTCACCTTGTATATGAAGTGCAGTACGATAAATACTTCTGTAAAATCTTTTTGAAAAATGCAAATAATTTTGGAAAAACAATGTTTATGATAAATTAGTAGAATAGTTTTTGAGTCATAAAATGCAACTAATGTGTGTTGTTAATGTTTATGGTGTAAATAAAAATAAATGTTTTGGTACTGTTATAAGGTTTTAAGGCAACAGGGCAACAGCTGACTGAGCGAGTCGGCGGCCGACGGGCCGGCAGAGCTGTCACATGGACCAAATATAAGCCCTAAGTTGGTCCGTTCAAATAGGACTCGGACCTGGTCCGATGGACTTTTATGGTGAGCCCTAAACTCCAGCGGACCGAACGGACTAGCCCTATTTCGGTAAAAAGCCGGTCCGGTCCGTGTTGGTCCGAAACAGTCCGTTAGATTACTTCAATAGAGTTATGCAATAAATGCTGTGCTACAATTTGATAAATAGTCGAAAAAATGTCGTGTATTTTATTGAATACTATTGAAATACCTGAAAACTTCGATTAAGAGGATGGCATACCCTAGCAACATTTTTTAAATTTCCGTCCAGCACAAAAAGTCTAATGGCAAAGACCTTATTTGCTTTTCATAGAAGCGATTATATGTTGGAAAAAAAATTGTTTTGGCCATATCTTCGGAACGGAAGGTGGTACATCCCTAGGGGTCGGACCATAGGGTGCCAAAAAAGTTTTTTTTATTTTTTTATGTCAAAACTTTAACCGCCCGTATCTCCTAGACGGCTTGAGTTAGACCCATGTTGATGGGTGTCTAAGAAAAGGTCTCGCTGAGATCTAGCCCCCCCCCCCCCCCCCCAGTGTCAAAACTTTAACGGCCCGTATCTCCCAAACGGCTGAAGCTAGACCCATGTTCATGGTACTCTAAGAAAAGGGCCCGACGAGCTCTAACTGAAAATGAAAAAAAAAAGTCGAAAAAAAAAATATATTTTTGCCAAAACTTTGATCAGCTATATCTCCCGAACCGTAAGTCCTAGCGAGTTGCGGTTTCGACTTTAGTGATCGGTCTGCCGAGGACTTCCTGACCGCATAAAAAAATTTGACATTTGACAGGTTTTGACATTTTTTTGACAGGTCCAAAAAAGTGCTCCGATTCGCTTGAAACTCGGTATCAAGGGGCAAGTAGGGTCGGTGATTACGAATTCATAGTTAAATTTGACACTTTTTGACAACCGACAAGGATTTTGACACTTTTTTGAAAAAAAATTGATCGGACTCGGCCTCGCTGGCGCGTTCTCCGTTCTTACATGCTCGTTTTTCGGCCTCGCTAGAAAGACACTTGAAGGCTCGGCCTTCGGCCTCGCCATTAGATCCGAAGAAATGTCCGATCAAATTTTTTTCAAAAAAGTTTCAAAATCCTTGTCGGTTGTCAAAAAGTGTCAAATTTAACAATGAATTCGTAATCACCGACCCCATTTGCCCCTTGATACCGAGTTTCAAGCGAATCGGAGCACTTTTTTGGACCTGTCAAAAAAATGACAAAACCTGTCAAATGTCAATTTTTTTTATGCGGTCGGGAAGGCCTCGGCAAACCGATCACTCAAGTCGAAACCGCAACTCGCTAGGACTTACGGTTCGGGAGATATAGCCAATCAAAGTTTTGGCATAAATAATTTTTTTTTCGACTTTTTTTTTTTTTTTTTTTCATTTTCAGTTAGAGCTCGTCGAGCCCTTTTCTTAGAGTACCATGAACATGGGTCTAGCTTCAGCCGTTTGGGAGATACGGGCCGTTAAAGTTTTGACACTGTGGGGGGCTAGATCTCGGCGAGACCTTTTCTTAGACACCCATCAACATGGGTCTAACTCAAGCCGTCTAGGAGATACGGGCGGTTAAAGTTTTGACATTTAAAAAAAAAAAAAAACTTTTTTGGCACCCTATGGGCCGACCCCTAGGGATGTACCACCTTCCGTTCTGAAGATATGGCCATAACAAATTTTTTTTCGGTACATCCCTTAAAAAAAAAAGGCAATTTTTCCCATCCCTAGTGATCGAGGACATCCCTAGGAACTGCTTCGCGCTCGCGGGCTCGTTTTGTCAAAAATGTCAATCTTTCCCATCCCTAGTACCCAGGTACATCACTACGAACTTCGCTCGCTCGCTCGTTCGTGCTCGTTCGTAGGCTCGCCCTTCGGGCTCGCCTACTCACTCGAAAAAATTTTCAGAACTCCCATACAACGACACGTCTCACTAAAATGTCAAAAAACCATGTCAAATGTCAAGGTTTTTCCCCACTCAGTATTAGACAACTGACATTGTTTTCATACATTACTACCATGTCAAAAGACTCCTTCAAACTAAACAACCATGTCAGTCAGTCAGTCAGTGAGTTACCGTTTTGTAGTAGCTTTATACGAGTATATAGTCAAAACAAAATTAAGTATGGACAATATGAAGAAAATATGAATGAATACATACCTGCAAAACATATATTTCGATTCTTAGTCGTCAACTCGTCATCACATCCTTCGAATAACATTATTTTGTCATGCTATACTTGCATAAAACCATCCATAATCATTTCGTTACACACAACGGACCAGCAACGGACCAACGGACTGAACGGACTAACCCGAAGCCCGAAAAAGTCCGATCGGTCCGTGGTCCGCGGACTCGCTCACGGTTGAAAAAGTCCTATTTGATGATTTAGGACTTTTTATACGTTTTCGGTCTTTTACGGACTTTTTATTTGGTCCATATGACAGCTCTGCGGGCCGGCGGCGGCGGCGCGGCGCGAGGCGATTCATGTTTTGTGACGTCACACATGCGAGCGCGGTCGAGCGTTTCTAGCCTATTTTTAAAAATTAATATCTTGAAAACTACTTATCGTATCTAAGTAATTCTTTCGATGACTTTTATCTTATTTTATAGACTATATGATAAAATAAAAAACAAAACAAACCATTTTTCTTCATTGTGATCTTCAGCGCTTGGTGGAACTTCATACATTTTTGTTAAATTTAAACACGTGTACTTGTCCACAAATAATACAATTTCTTCACAACACCGAGCGATTTAATTTACACAAAGTTGTATGGTAAAAATCATTTTATATATGAAATTTTAAAGAGTAGACTCCCATTCTGCAGTAAGTTCATTACAACATTATATAATACCGCAATTCTGCGCTGTGATTGGCCAAATTTATTATAACGCCGCTAGAGAACCAAATTACAAGCAATAAATATCTGTTTTCATTTCTTAAGCCTCGCCCCTTTACTCTTCTCCCTTCTAATTGGTCTCAGGCATCTAATTCCATCGTGACGAGTATAACGACAGTATCAAGACGTCTCATTTTTCGTGAAATTGTTTTTAATGGTCGTATATAAATAATTGTGTGCAATGGAAACTAATTAGACATTGGGACACTCGTGCAATACCATTACGAAACTCACTTCATTCGTTTCGTAAACAAGCACTCGTGTCCTTGTCTTACATTTTGTCACAGTTACACAAAATTCTATTATTAATTATGTTTAATTTTAGATAATTTATAAAAATTTTGACAGTAAAACCTCTTACTAGGATATTAGGGCATCTTTACAATGTTGCGATTAAAAAACCTCGTTGTTCGGTTCAAATTAAAAGATGCCCGCTATAATTTTTACCCTGAAGCACAGAATAAAGCCCACAATCTCGGACCAGTTTATCTATACTTAGACGTCTAGATCTAACGTCGCGTGCGCAACGAAGCGTGATGCCAGCTGCTGCCAGCGACCGGGACTACCACCGAGAAAAGTTCTTCTCGTACATTTTCATCCTTATAACCGGGCACTAAAGTTTACAACTGTAGGCGTAATTTTCCGCGAGAGTTCGGAGCGAAAGTCGAATACGTAAGTTGGGATTCGAAGTCAAACGTGGCGCGGCCGTAGCTTCACTTTTATTGGAGTTTTCTTGGTAATAAATGTCTAATACCGGTTTATCGCAAAAAGTATACCTTAAATATCCTTCTTTACACTGCTATGTATCAAATTCCAGCTTTATCTGTAAGATGGATCCTAGTCACCATCTGGACTGCAATGTTTTACTTTGTTTTATTTATGAACAAAAATCCACAGCAAATACAATAAACATTAACTAAATATTACATCAGCTAATACAATATAACAGAAAGGTGTAACCGTATTTGAAGAGCTTATTCAGTCAATGCTGTAGAACAACTTTTACTATGGAGTCAACATTGAAATCTCAAAAAAAAAAATCTGCCCGTCCATACATTTCCGCCGAGAGGCATTTCATTTTTCTATGAAACAGTTTATTTTTTTTCGAGACACAGGGTTTGCAACATAGTAAACGTTGTTCTATACCATTGACTGAATAAGCTCGTCAAATATGGTTACACCTTTCTGTTACACGTTGTATAAGTGCCAATAACGGATTTTTCAATGCATGTGCTCGTAAAGGCCCACTTTTTATGCATCAAAACCGAACAGAAAGTCGATTATTTTGCCCTAGGGCTCTATTATTTTTTTTTTTTTTATTTGTTTGCAATGGTTGGCTAACCTGCAGCCTTTCCTGTGTACCATACCATAGATGTTTTACTTTTTTCCACTGTTTAACGGCTCTGGATACAATCCTTTTGAGCCAATCATAATTTAAAGTTCACAAGATTATATTTGTTTTCATTTCCTCACACTATGCATTGAAAAACGTAGTATGATACACGGGCATATAAGCAATAAACTACTCGGTTACGTCTGAAACACTCGCTACGCTCGTGTTTTAAATCGTCTTCGTAATTTATTCCTTTTCGCCCTTGTAGCATAAACTACTATTACTATGCTAAACAATGAATATAAATAATTTTACACTAGGAACTAACATGATAATCAATTTATAAAAAACAGTACTAAAAAAAAGACGCAAGACTCTGTGTTTACTTACTAAACTAGATATTGGTGTCGATTCGGTAACACATATTTGACAAGACCAAACCCGATTCTAGCCCGATTAAATTTAGCGATAATGTACTCATTAGGGGTAAATTAATAATTTATTATTCCAGACATTTATTATAGTCGTGTAATTCAATTATTATTATTATTATTATTTTGGTTTGGTTTATTCAACTTAGCCCGGGCCTATTCACGTTTCACTTAATTAAATTCATTTATTGCAAAAAAGTACCATATCACATGTATTATTCCTCTAATAAAAGGTTAAAAATTATTTTTCAATGCATGTGGTCGTAAAGGCCCACTTTTTATGCATCAAAACCGAAGAGAAAGTCGATTATTTTGCCCTAGGGTTTTTTTTTTATTTTTTTTTTATTTACAATGGTTGGCTAACCTGCAGCCTTTCCTGTGTACCATAAATGTCATACTTCTTTTTCCACTGTTTAACGGCTCTGGATACAGTCCTTTTGAGTCAATTACAATTTAAAGTTCACAAGATTGTATTTGTTTTCATTTCCTCACACTATGCATTGAAAAACGTAGTATGATACACGGGCGTAAGAGCAATAAATTACTCGGTTACGTTTAAAACACTCGCACTATTAGATTGATGCATTGATAAATTTAGTTTATTGAGTATAATGTATAAGTACGCGGTATAAAAAACACTCAAATAATTAACTCAGTCAAAAATATTACACCTCAAAATATAAAAAGCTGTCTTGCTCCAAATCGAACCCCTGCTTAAATGAATACGTTTTAACCGCTGAGCCTGTGCCGACTCCTTGAATCCGAAAATCGGAATAAATCGCATCAGATTATACCCTACAACTTTCCTAATTATTAATAGCGAAATATGCAAAGTTTGTTTGTCTCTTATTTCGTTAATGCGAAGCCTTTCCTGAACCCGAAATTTAATTTTCCATTTTCAGAACTCGAGTCGGAATGGAAGAGAATAATTAGAATTTTAGATTCTGATTTTCATACTTGGGATTGTTGATTGTGTTAATCATGTTAGGCTAACGTCTTTTGTTCTGGGAAATATAATTTGGAAATACTTATTTTAACGTGTTCGTTAGCGCCATTTATTACGCGGCTTTGGGCACGGAAACAATTAAACGGTAAGTACCTACAACTTCACTTTCTTCCCGTATTGAAATGAAATGAAAATAAAATTGTATTTATTTCAGACCATACAATTACAAAGTGTTATCCATAGGTACAAGTTATAACACAAATAAAAACACATAAAATCAATAATAGTAGTTTATGCTACAAGCTATTATTATTATACAAGCTATTGCTCTTATGCCCATGTATCATACTACGTTTTTCAATGGATAGTGTGAGGAAATAAAACAAATATAATCTTGTGAGCTTTAAATTATGATTGGCTCAAAAGGATTGTATCCAGAGCCGTTAAACAGTAGAAAAAAAAGTATAAAATGTATGGAACACAGGAAAGGCTGCAGGTTAGCCAACCATTGCAAATAAATGAAAAAAAAATAATAACAATAAAGCCCTAGGGCAAAATAATCGACTTTCTGTTCGGTTTTGATGCATAAAAAGTGGGCCTTTACGAGCACTTGCATTGAAAAATATATAGTTTTTGTTTGAGCAGACGTGGGTGGACATCCAATGTATTATTATTGGACTGTCCACCCTTTCTGCAATAACCATCAGGAGTGTATTGGTGCTGCTCCTTACCCTCTCCCAAACGAAGACTATTCGCTTGCGTAACACGGCATGGAAGCCGTCAGTATTCGACTCGGCGAACATTCCAGAGGCACTACAGCGCCAGGGCAGCCCCAACAACCCCCTGAAAGCGTTGTTGTACTGGACGCGCAGAGCACGGTAAGTTTTTTTTATCTATTCACTCCACAGGCTGAAAGTGTACAGTGTTTGACAGTTTGCCTTGAAAAGCGAGATTTTCACGCCCCTTGAACATCGTTCATACCTGCGAGACAACATGTTACATCTTACAGACATACCTGCGAGACAACATGTCACATCTTACAGACAGCGCTCTGCGGTCCCTTTAATGTAATTATTTTTAAAGTAGCCTGTGATGGAAAAGAAATTGTGCCGCATCTGGCAAGACCTCAAATCACTAGATATAACTAGTCGCATATTGCAAACTGAATGTTACAGTTTAAAAGGGTCAACAAAATAATGCCGCTAAACGCTTTTATTGTCGTCAAATATCTTTTCCGGATTAGCCATAACATATGATATGCATGCACGACTTATAACCTTAAGATTATAATATGTTATATGTTTTTATATGTATAACTGTTATATAATAAAAAATATGTGCTTTATTATTAGGGCGATATGTAAAAGTTTTAGCGTTCCTGTTACTCCATATGCGAAAAAACTCTCAGTGCGACGGACGGATTCGTGGAAAAGTAGCAAAAAGTCGTTTTTTTATTAATATAAAATGTACTTAAGTTGCTATCAAATTTCGTTTAACCAAGTCCTAGATACCTTTAAAACTCATGTAATAAAGTATAATTGCAGTCCATATGTCATTCTTAATTATCAAACCAGGAGAATTGGTTTCGAAAAAGACCTCATTTCAATAAATATTTCTATCGAGCCGAATTTCTCCAATCACGTTTCTATTTAACAGATCCCTAGAAAACAGATGCCAAGAATAATATTCTATTTTATCAAAGTAATACATTATTTACTAAAGTAGTAAAGTAAAAGTGTCGATTTTTTTTCCGTAACGCCTTAAAAGAAAATCTTTTTATTCCAACCGTAATCTAACAAATATATTTTTACCTGGACAAGGTATTGGCGATTGAATAAGCTGTTACATTTTACATAATTTGTAAGCTGTAGTTTTGTGAAACGGAGTCAGTATGGATTTGAAAATATCTGCTACCTTGCTACAAGACCCGCATGCTTGCACCACATACATCTGGAGAACTTACGAGTATCTCCCCAGGGCCTCGTTCAGTTTGATCGTCGGGCGACGGCTGCCTAACTTGCCATCTTTTTTGCACGCATTGAATTTGTATATGCTATCCTACCATCTCTGTTAGGCGGGCGGCGGCTGGCGATCAAACTGAACGCAGCCCAGGAATCACTGAAGCGGCAGAACGCGTCTAAGAGACCAAACTGCGGCTGAGATCTGATTTTCCTCCGCCGCCGACTGCCACGCTTCGTGTTTGCTTGAGGCTGTGGATTTCTAAAGAGCTCGTATACTTTGTTATCGTAGTTTGTAAAGAAATATTATATTATATATATTTACATTTTAAATTGAACTGAAAACATACCCAACATGCTTTATTAAAATAAAACAATAATTGCAATAATAAGTTTATATATTTAACAATAATACGGCATACGGCCCATAGCGGTGGGAGCCACACTACGCCGCATGGTGTCTAAAATCTGCTGCCGATATATCCTCCCTAAATTAACCGATCACTTTCAACCTATACAGCTTGGTTTCGGCTCTAAAGGAGGATGTGAGGCAGCGGTTCACGCCATGCGGACCTACCTGGAAGAAAATAAAGGAGAGGTCGTCCTGAAGGTGGACGTTCAAAATGCTTTTAACTCCGTCGACAGAGGCGCCCTGCTGACTGAAGTGAAAGAAATTACTCCAGAAATTTTCAGTTACCTTTGGCAATGTTATAATTACCCTTCCAAATTATTTTATCAAGATTACCTTCTCCATTCGGCTGTTGGTTGCCAGCAGGGCGACCCGCTCGGGCCAGCCATATTCAGCCTCGCCATTCACAAAATAATCAGTTCTTTAGAATCAAAATTAAACATCTGGTATTTGGACGACGGTTCACTTGGAGGTGAGGTAGATACTGTTCTCAATGACCTGGAAAGTCTTATACAAAAATTTAAAAAAATTGGCCTCCATCTAAATTTCAGTAAGTGTGAACTATTTTTTTCAGATAAAATAAATGAGTCAAACAAACACATAATACAAAATAAATTTAATTCATTGGCACCAAATATTAAAATTATAAACAAACAATCGCTTCACCTCCTAGGAGCCCCAGTTTTAGAAGACGCAATACCCACTTTTCTGTCAGAAAAATCCGAAAAATTTTCCGAAACACTTCCACATCTTTTAAAAATAAATAGCCACATGGCTTTCCAAATCCTCCGTTTCTGTCTTTTCGTACCAAAATTCATTTATTTTTTAAGATGCAGCCCAATTTTTAAATTCCAGTCGCTCCTTTCTATTATTGACAAAAGTATCTTGGAAACTCTAGTAAAAATTCTAAATTTACCAATTTCGGACCGTGCATGGGATCATGCATCTCTTCCCATACGATTTGGAGGTCTTGGCATTCGAAAAGTGGCGAGCGTTGCCCTGCCCGCGTTCTTGTCTTCTATTCACGGCATAGAGACCTTGTATAATAAAATTCTGCACCCCTCATCCGGTGTTCTTGAGGTCTCGTGCCGTGGGGAAGCCAAGCAGGCGTGGGCATTGGCTTGCCCGGGTGAGGATCTCCCTGAGAACCCTTGTGTTCAGAGGCAATGGGACGAGCCGTGTTGTAAAATTCAACAAAGACATCTTTTAGAGACCAGCAATAGTGCTGAGGATCAGGCTCGTCTCCGTGCCTCTTTTGAACACGAGTCGGGTTTCTGGCTGCGGGCTCTACCTTCCAGCAGTATAGGAACGCTGCTGGATGATATTTCATTCCGCGTTGCTGTTGGGCTGCGACTTGGACTACAGCTTAACGAGCCACATCGTTGCTCTTGCGGTGCTGACGTTGGCCGTTTGGGGCTCCACGGGCTCTCATGCCGACGAAGCGCTGGCCGCCATTCCCGGCATGCGGCTCTCAACGATGTTATCCGTCGGGCCCTTACGTCAGCGAGCGTGCCATCGGCCTTAGAACCACCAGGATTGGCACGCGATGACGGAAAGCGGCCCGACGGAATGACATTAGTACCTTGGAAGCATGGGAGGCCGCTGGTGTGGGACGCAACATGTGTCGATACACTAGCGCCCTCCCATGTCAAACAAAGCAGTAGAGCCGCTGGCTCGGTGGCGGCTGCCGCTGAAGACCTCAAGCGGCGCAGGTATGCTGTTCTCGGAAACAATTACCTATTTGCGCCGTTTGGGGTCGAAACGTTGGGTTCGTGGGGTCCCGAGGCGCGTAGTCTTTTCAAAGAAATTTCTGCGCGCCTGGTCAGCGTCACAGGTGACCCACGGGCTGGCACATTCCTCGGGCAGCGATTAAGCTTAGCGATCCAGCGTGGGAATGTTGCCAGCATAGCAGCGATTTGGACGAAGTTTTTTATTTATAATATAGTTTATTTTTTAAGGTGTTTTAGTTTATTTTTAAGGATATTTTTAGTTTAGTTTAGATGTATTTATTTTATCTTTAATGTTATTTAAGTTAATTGTTGTAACAATAAATATAAAAATTATAATATAAAAAAAAAAAAAAAAAAAAACAATAATTATACTACAACAATTCCCTTCATTATGCTAAATCAAAGTAATGAAATTGCAAAAGTTTCTTAATTGACAAAAACGGGAATAAATTAAATAATCGTGACAGCAATAAGAAAAGTTAAAAGAAAATAGTATTTTGTGCAACTGTGACATAATGTGAGACATTGTGTCATAAGTGCTTGTTTACGAAACGAACTAAGTGAGTCACACTCGTCATGATACTGTCGTGATACTCGTCATGATACCAAAACCTCCATTCGTATGTAGACGCCTGAGACCAATCAGAAGCGAGAAGGGTAAAAAGGGCGTGGCTTAAGGCTTCTCCCAATGTCAACGACCTTGAACTGAGTAACTTTGTAACCATTTTATACGGTAACTTCACACACATACCATTCACACATTACTCACCCTCATACTCAAAATTCATACTTTTTTCTTCTATTTGTTATTCTACATAGTTTGCCTAATTGATAAGATTTACCATCTTTTTGGAAAAATTAAAACCTAATGGTAATACTAACCCACTAATATGATATAATAAGATTTCTATGTACCTACTAACCACATTCCTGTTTGTATTTTTTTGTAAATAATTATTACTCTAACACTTTGATCTGTATAATTTATAAATAAGAGGAGAAACTGGTTCCTGAATCTCAGTTTTAACTTTTTGGGAGCCAGTTGCTTTAAAACAATTGTGACTTTGTGTTGGAAAATAAATACTTTTTATGTTTTTATGTTATGTTATTACTGTAGCAAATTCAAATTCAAATAGTTTTTTTTGCAAAGTAGGTATATAAAATACACGTTTCACAAGTCAAAATTTAATCTTATAAAAAAAATATATGCAATAAAATAATAAATGTACATGAACTAGATTAAAGGTTTATTTAATTTATGTAGCAATATATATACGATTAAAATTATAGATAAAATATATATTATACAAGGTGAAATCCAATCAACCGCCCGAACTCACGCCGGAGACCCGGCCAGGGACCAGGAACAAGGTTCAATGATCACCATCCGAGCCCCCAGCACGAATCTAGGCGTCCGACCAAATCCCATCCTATATACTACATACTAATAAGGTTACATATATAAATACATGCCTACCTCCGCCCATTCGATTAGTCTTGCTAAGAAGAACGGGCAAGAAACTTAGCAAAGATCATGTCTTTTTTTTTCAACATAAAACTTATACTATACAATATATGACATATCTACTTTAACCAAGGAATAAGAAAACACAAGACAGCAGGAATTCAGGTTAATGAAAAAAAGAAAAACATATATATCTTTGCCTACCTGTCTCATATAGTCTATTTCCTTTTACAGTCCGTAATTAATTAATGTTAACTCTTTAGAGGAATCACAAGTTAGGTAATTATACTAATCAATTAAATTATTACCTATCACCGTAACACCAAGCTTAATAGAGGAAAAATACATAGTAATCTACATGATAAAAATAGTGATGTGGTTTTTCTTGAAATTTATTTTGATATACAGATGTGAAGCCAGAAAATTCCAAGTTTACCCTTATTTCTCGATTTTTTGTTCACTTGTAACAATATAACTGCTGCACTTTTTATCGAAACAGTATAAACATTTATAAACTTCTAGACAACATAGTATAAAATGATATGGTTTTCTCAGTTTTTGGAAATTCATTTTATTTTACATAAAATTAATTAAAAACACACTATTTTCGCACTTGTCGCAGCGACTGACATAACAACCATGTTGCGGTGCGAGCTGATAATAACTTTATTTTAATATGGTTTTGTTCGGAATTTCAACCACCACGAATCGAGTTGCTAATTTTTCCGACAGAGCCACCAAGACAAGCTGTTATCGCTTGTGATTGGTTCTCTAGCGGTGTAATAATTAGCGCAAAATTGCAGTGTTATAATGTAATATTATAACAACGATCAAACAATGTAGGTACTTATTAAACCGCTTTTGATGTTGTTATTACCTTATTGCAGTATGGGAGTAGATACATTTTATTTTTATTGATTTTACTTTTATTTAACGAGTGAAACAACTAAACTGCATTTTTTTTTTGGCACTTGTAACCATAAGAAATGATGTGGTACTCATATAATACATATACTAAAATAGATGTATATATAGAAACAAAGAAAATAGTCCCCAGAAAGTGAATACCTAGGAATCAATAAGTGAATATTTGCTATAACTTAAGGCCCTTAATATCGCCAAATGGGTACTTTCTAAAGCCTACTCCTCTTTTATGGCCAAACCAAAAATATTGAAAAAATGTATTGTGGATTATCAACTCTAGGACAACATATGCAATATTTTTCTTTTTCGTACCACCAAAACTTCTATATGAAAAATTGTTTCAACTGAATGGTGTTTTTTTGGCTTGAATTTGCTACTGCTCCTAAGCGGCTTAGGTGATTTAATTCATTTATGCTTTGATAAATAGATACACTTGATAGCTATAAATATAACATAGAATTATTCAATCGAACAATGACGCCCATGTGAAAAGTATTATTTTCTCCTATTTTGCCCTTTCAAGGACGCAGCGAGCGTCGTAACAGCCACCACGCATTGTGCACTGATTTGAACGTTATTTCAATGTCGTTTCCGTCGATATTCATACAGACAAACATCGAGCTGCTAATTTGGCGACGGTAATCGCCTTAAGGAGTTAGGCGTGTACTAAGTACTATCCAGTTTCCAAGTTCTCAGGGAATAAAAGTACAAGCTGTATAGACTGTATGTAGCTTGTGTCTTCCTTGTTTTAGCATCTCTATATAAATGTGTCGAGACATGTTGCACGTAAAATACGCGGCTGTCTCGCGACCGGTGAACCGGAAATGAGCAAATCCGACGATTTCCGGTTTTAACTTAGTATTTATTTTAGTTTATCTGTTTGTTTTATTCATCCATCGAGTCGTTGCCTCAATGTTGGAAGATCACATAATATAAATAAAGATATATACCAGGTGTAAATAGACTGCTACTTTAAAAATTAACACACGTATTCTACCGATCATACTGAACCAATTTTCCCAACAAACATACCCGCGTGAACCATCAGTTTGGGAAATATTTGAGTTTCAAACAAAAATGCGTATGCTCTTCTGACCATATTGGACAACTTTCCCAAAGAAACATACCTACTTTTCCAAAAAATATAAAAAAGGCACTTGTTGGCACAAAAATAAATCCATGTTTCATTAAGATACCTTTACACCCGGTTTATGTATAGTTGCAGTAAACTATACAGTTTGCTTATTTCAGACTTCCAGATGGCACAAAAATTACTAAAAAATATAGTAATTAAATCACTTTACATAAACTGATCTCAAATGATCATGTTCTTGTCACGTCAAACCATAAAAAGTTTGTAAACTTGACTTACGGTTTTTGGCACAGGTAGGCCTTAATCAAATTTTGATTTACATAAATGTACCTAGCTATATTAAGTGAAAAACCGCTAGTTCAATTTTTTTTTGCAAGTCGATCTTAGGTAGAGCGGAGTTATATAAATTCGTATTTATTTATTTAAGATCAATTAGTTAATTGCTATTAATTACCGTCTTATAGTACTTTTCCAATTACATTTTATGTTCAGCTCTCTTAGAAGCTGAAGAATTTTAATTTGAATTCGTATAAAAAGGCTTTTTCTCTCTACTTTAGTCACCATCAATACGTTACATGAAATATCCTCACTATAACGAAACTTTTGATAACTTCAGGTAAATCTTAAAGTCCACAAAATAATTCTCTCGACGACTGGCAGGCTCTATAGGTATAATCTTTGGCTGTAGGCAGTTCTATAGCGAGTCAGCCAACCTTGCAGGGGGGGCTATAGAGAGTCGGTGAAGCCAGAGGAATCAAGACCTCATTTCTTACTAAACAGACTTATCCATAAGCAGAGACAACGAAAAGTGGGGACTTGAGGGAACTTCAACGGGTGTAGGCTTTATTTTATGCAGGGAAAGTTTCTTGAATGATGCACTCAGACAAAGGAGAAAATTTAAGCTTGGTCGAAAAATATTTGTTATAATGAAACCACATATGTGAACAAGCTCTTAAACTTCCGTTGCTATCGCAGACAAAGTTAATTTAAAATGGCTAAAAATAACATACATAGGTGTAAATTAGATTTTCAAATCTTTTTAATATATTTTTTTAAATTCTAATTTATAGAAACCAATGAAACGTTTGCGATGACCTACATTTGGATACACAATACATAGGTAATAAGGTTTTGTTCAATAACTATTGAGTGAATTGTGTTCTGTTGCGATTAATTAGAAAAAGGCGGGCTTTTCACAATCCGGCTCCGTGGAGATCTATAAAAAATGTGTTTAGTAAGTTTATTGATCCGTCGATCTTTGTCTATCTAACTTATAAATATCGTGGGTAGATCATAGAATTGGGCAGATTGTTAATTATGAAATCGAAAATCTTTTACAAAAAGCCAAAAATAAATGAGAGATGAGAATTTAGGAATAGTTTGCTAAGACCTTCTTCGGTATAGTTTTATTTGTCTTTCAGTCATGTTTTGTATATATTTTGTATAATTATAAGTTAGTTATTAGGTTAAAGGTTTAGGTATGTATGTAAATTTGTTTATATATTATTATAGGCATATTGATTTTTTTATTCTTGCTTCAAATTTGTATATATTTTGTATAATTATAAGTTAGTTATTAGGTTAAAGGTTTATATAGGTATGTATGTAAATTTGTTTATATATTATTATAGGCATATTGATTTTTTAATTCTTGCTTCAAATTGTATGTTTGTGTTTAAAATTTAACTATGAATGTTGTGAACGCCTGTAACTGGTCCGCATATCGGAATTTTAATTTTGTAAATAATTTCGTTGTGTGTAATATGTGTTGTTGTTCCATTTTAAATAAATAAATAAATAGATGAGCGAAGCGAGGAGGAGCGTCTTAGGTTTACATGTAAATTAATTTAATGAAATATTTTATTATATGTAGTTTATAAGGCTTAATGTAGCATGTTTAAATAAGTAAACTAAATAGTTTTTTTAATGCATTTGGGGAGCCGGGCTAAGCGGAGCGGAGTGAGGCGACCCTCCTATTTTTAACAGAAATATGGATCTGCCCTCAGATCATGATATATGGCTCATTCTACGAACTACCAACGGCATAGACATATTAATAAAATTTGCAATATTCCGCTAAACACTCTATATATGATATTTCCCATGTCATGACATGGGAGGACCAGGCTGAAGACCGAACTGTGTGGCGGCATACAGTCAACACTAACATCTTCGAGTTCGAGGATAAACGAAGAGCTGCTCTTGACGCCAGACGTGATGAACTCCGATGTAGACCACCAGCTGCCACACAATACAACTACTACAATGGAAAACTTACATGTAGCCTGTGCAACCGCACTTTCACGAACAAGATAGGCTACATAAGTCACATGAGGGCACATGACCGACGCTCTCCACAGCCGCAACAGTCGCCGTGACCGAACTCGGTCGGATGAATCATCATCATCATATATTTAAAATGCAGACTCAAACAACGCTCGCTCTTCCGCATAAAACATGCACATGCAAGGTGCAAGAGTATAAAACAAACTATGGTTATTTATTTGTACCAAATACTGGAAGTGATTTTATAAACCTTATTACTTTGCAATATGCTTAAGTAATTAATAAAAATAAAAATGATTTGGACGAGGATGAGGATGACTGAGGACCGCCAAGAGTTGCGTAATATGGGGGAGGCCTATGGACGAATGCAGTGGACGAATACGGGCTGATGGATGGATGGATGGATGGAAAATAAAAATCACAGCTTGATAAAATTAATATAACAATAATTAAAATCTTCATAAGTTGAAAATCAATTACTTTTACTACTCACAGTTAATACAAGTTAAAAACTGTTACAGCTCCAAATCTTAAGTGCCACCAAAAAAAAACAATTTCCTCTCCTACAAGACATCCCAATATCCCCCGCAATATTGTATAAGAAAGAAAATATAATTTAATCCGCACACACAATGCGGCTTGCGGATACGAAGCCCGACTCGGTTACGTTAACGGGTGACAGAGCTACAATGAGGGTATTTCTCTTAAATAAAAAGATAAATACGGTATGTGCCACCAGCCACTTTGAGAATCTAACTTCAGGATAAAGCTGAGACTAAATTCTTCCAAAGATTTCAAAAGTAAAGATAACGTACTATGACAGCACCAAAATGTATCCACCTTCAAATTGGTGACGCTCACACGTTTGGAATCAGTGCTCATCTGAACACAGTGATAGTTGGACGCCTTAAGTGCTCTTAAAGTTAATCATTTTAACAACTTTAGTAGTCTGATCAGTTTGCTGACCGTAGGTAGACAGATTGCGCACTCATAAGTGTGCGCGCGTCGGCATTATGTTAACGCACACATTCAAAAACAATGCAATAGATTTTAGTTACCAGGGCTCAAAAAAAGTCATAAACTTTTGAAATGTTTGCATTCTTCCGTATCCTTGACGCATATTTACGTTAGGACTAACAGGGACCATGTCTAACATAAAATCTCTCGCTATCGCTTTCAAACGTATCGCGATTGGCTAAAAACGTGTGGCAGCTTAATTAATAATTTAGAAAAGGAAGAATGAAAGATTATGTTATCCAACATCGAGATGAAGAATTTTATTAGTCAAATGTCACTTCTTTTACAAGTTGATATTTGTAATGTTGTCTATTTTATCGCTTTATTTTAAATACCACCGTTACAAAAAAAAAACTACAAACATACAAAAACACAAATGACCACAAACGATAAAAATTAACTAACAGTTTATATAGTATGGTTATATATATATATATATATATATATATATATATATATATATATATATAAAACAGGATTATAGCTCAGCTTTATGCTTATATAAAGGTATTCTGGTATTCTTCTAAACTCTGATTTAAAATTTGAAAACACATCACACCAATTTTTAGCCAAAGCGATAGCCCAGTGGCGTGCACAGAACTTTTTGCTGGAAAAGCAAGCAATTGGTCAAGAACGACAATAAAAAAAATATGAAAAAATTTAAATATCACTATGAAAAAAAAAGTTTGTATTGGAAATTTTCACTCTAGGGTAGACATTGTCTACCCTGGCGTCATACAATTTTTTTTTTCAAAGTGATATTTAAATTTTTTCATATTTTTTTTTATTGTTGTTCTTGACCAATTGCTTGCTTTTCCAGCAAAAAGTTCTGTGCACGCCACTGATAGCCCTAGATATTAAAGTTAGACAATAAGGCCTCTGGTCTAAAAATCGGGAAAACGATAGGATCGCAATATAGTTACGTGGCGTAGCAAAACGTAGACACTGGTGTGTTAACACTGTCTGATAGGTAAATTCCATTCTTTTCAATGCATTTTGTATGGAGATGTCGCGTCGCTATAACCATAAGAATGTTCGATTTCTGGAGCATGGGTTTCAAACACGGGACAGTAGTTGTTGTTGGTAGCAATTATACATAGGTATTACAAAAATAAAGTTAAATAATATTATAATATAAAGATATTTTAATTTATTAAATATCGCCAATTTATACACATAGTCGATTCCCTAGAAATACCGGGAATAGTTACCAGGAGTGCATAGGACTTGAAGCTATTTATTTATTCGAACTAGGTTCCGCCCGCGGCTTCGCCAGCGTTCATTTCGTTTTTGTGAAGCCGAAGAAGGAAATTGACCAATTTCAGTGACAAAAGTGACAGATGTCAAAAGTGAGATATTTCAAGACAGATAGATGGCAAAAGTTTCCAGCTCCCTCGAGAGCATTTATCCGGGATGATGATGATAATGATTTATCCGGGATATAAGTTATGTTAATGATAACAAAAGTGACAGATATCAAATTTATCTCTGAAAAAAATTAGTTCATCTGTTTTGGAGATTAGCCCGGACGAACCGACACAAACAAAAATTTAAAAAACACGGTTGCAAATACTTTATTTATCTCTATCAGTGAACGAAAAAACGTGGTTTTTTCATTTGTCGATTTCTATGGATCAATAAAACTGTGACAATAGGAACACACTGAACTTTTCACAATACCGAAACCGTATGAGATGAGATCATTGGATGAGATCTGTATTCTCCTCTCTACGTGGCGAAAACGCCTATGGAATATAAAATATGGCTAATGTAGGTACTTATCTATATATCGGATGTAAAAAGTTATCTGCTAATCACAATGAACAAAATAGCCAAAAAACATAGGTGTATAAATAAAAAAATGTATAAGATTTTCAAAATTAGTGAATCTTTTTTTATTTGCACGATTCTGTTTCTTTAGGAAAGTTTTTGAGTACGATCAGTATATTATGTAGTTTCACATTTAAAAAAATCTCGTGATGCTTACGTAGTGCCCTACTTCCTTCAGCTCGTCTTGACGTGGGCATTGTCAAACACTACTTAGGCACACGTAGGTAAGAATACATTCAAATTATAGCTATGTCGTAAGAATATTGCACAATAAATACTTATTAATAATAATTATTATTACTTTTTATAAATCGGTTAGTATTGCTTGGACTAATAGCAATATGCACGCCAACGACCTTGAGTCGGCCTGTGTTGGCACAAATATCGACAAAAACCATATTGAAATAACGTTCATATTGGGTCGCATTGCATTAGAGTTGATTAGAAGATCGCTGCGTCTTCGGATAGCGCAAAATATTAGAAAATGTTACTTTAATAATTAATAATTTTGTTGATATTAAGACTGTTTATAATTTGGTGAAAATCATTTAAATTGCTTCAGGTATTCGGAAGGTAAAAGAAATTCTTGCGAAAATCATATGAAACTTTCGATAACATTCGAATAATTTTTGTGAAAAATCGAAACAGAAAATGAAATGTTAAACTTAAAATTTATTTTTAGGTCTTCAATAACAGGTCCAGTTTGCAGTTGGAGTATGTATTCATCTCAACTGTAACAAAAAATAACATGTAAAATATAAAATACAAGGTATAGTATGTAGCACGACTTCTACGAGCGCGTAGCATCTCGTAACAGCAAATAATACAGTTTCCAAGGTACAAAGTCAGGCAGCGGGCGTATCGCAATAAACACATTACTGTTCTACGTGACTCACAGGTGACCATGATTCACTCAGTTCTTTCATAAAAATAAAGTTGGCTTAAATACTAAACAACTTTCTCAAGGAAACATACTAGCGGAAAAGAAAAAAATTGGACCTGCCAATACAAAATGTACAGTAGGTTTTAAACTACTTTATTTTTCATTCCCGGAGCTATGTTTCCTTGGGAAAGTTGTTTGGAATGATCTGAAGATTATGTGGTTTCATAAAAGATACCTGTCTATTAACACCCAATATGTCGAACGGCCGGGCCTGGTGATTATTTGAATTCATTTTGAATTTTCAGAGCAATATTGACAAGTGTGTAGAAGTTATTATTACAGAAATAGACCGACAGTTTAACGTACGGGATTGATCCCATGACCTCTGGGTTTGTAAGCGAGGAATCTACCACTCGGCTTCAGAGTTAGTCTACAAGAAAATGTATTAATTATTGAAAAACAATGCATACAAAAATATATAACTTTATCTTTTGCAGAAATTGTTTCAATTTCCGGGTTTTGGCCGCCGTCTTAAAATGTCCCACTTCCGTCTGGGATCTTTAACTAGAAAAAGGCATTATGGGGTTCAGTAATGTCAAAATAGCTACGAAACACATTAAACCTTCTTAATTCTTTTGTCGCTTAAAAAATCTATCGTGTTACAACGTAAAATATATATACATGATAAATGTATAAAATACAATAATAATAATAAAGTAAAAACAAAAATAAAAGTGATTGAAATTACCACGTTAAGTGCTCGTCTATCGTAAGTTTGAAAAAAAGTCACTAAGTAAACTAAACCTTATTCCATACAAGATAAGATTCTCGTGATACACGAACTTACTGCAGCTCTTTTTATTTATTTTCGACGTTTCCTCACATAATTTGAATTTTCTTATACGCTAGACGTACAATTTAGTATTTTTTCCCAGACAATGTATTTTTCTTTTTGATCAAAGTCCTGCAGTTATTGCAATATTTGTACCGATATTCACTTTGGTTTTGCTGTTTTTACGGGAGGAGAGAAAGAAAATTCGATTCGTGTTTTTGATGAAAAAAAAAACTCTAGCACTGAAGTATTTGTTGGAAAATTACAGAAAAGGTGCCAAAAAACGGCGAAAATAGGGTCCACCGTACAGATTAACTCAATAGTAAAATGACTTGCTTTTAGGAGCCTGTTTTCTCGAATATAGTCTTGACTAATATACCAAACCCATAGTCACCCTACCCGCGCGTGTGATTACGTCCTAATTACGCAATCCAGACGAGTGTGCGTAATTCGCGAGCCACGTCGGAGAGCAAGCCTGTGACACTTCTACATATATCGAACTCTATGTACTGGGGGGAGAGTCTAATTATGTAGGGATGTATTAGTTTCTAACTTGTATTTGAAATTTGCTTGTAAGATAGAATTAATTTGAATTTAGAATTAGTTTGACGACCTATACCTTGACTAATAGAAATTTTAAATCCGTTGGTATATTTTTTTATAATCGAACAAAGAGGTTTAATTTCATTTTTTTTTAAACTATTCATCGAACAGAATATAATCATGTTCAAAAATAGCAAAAATGACAAAGAGAACAAATCTACGGAGCCCTCAACATTTTCAACCTTAAATTAGTTTTTAATGTTTAAATTAGAATACTTATATTATTGTATGGAGGACTAATTTTAGGTGTTTGTAAAATGGAATACCCATGAATGTTTAGACACCAGGGATATAAACAAGTCCCTACGGGTTTAAGTAGTGTATATTTAAGGTTAGCTTAGCGCAAAGTGCATAACTTAACTTTATTTTTCTTATTTAGAAAATAAAATTTAAAAAAACTTTTGGTATGTGGCAGTTGACGCCAATAGTTCAGTATTAGTGAGGTAAATAAAGCAAGAGATTGAAATTGAATGCACAAGTAGTCATGATCTTGTCCAAACAAAGTTTAAACAGGATTTTAAGTTGGTTTTGAGAAGATCATGACTAATTGTCAACACAATTTTAAACTGGTTCTTTATAAACTTCACTAATACTGAACTATTGACGTCAAATGCCACAGACCAAGTGCTTTTAATTTTAAATTTATAAAGAAGAAAAACAAAGTTAAGTTATGCACTTCGCGCTATGCTACTGACGTTTAACCCTAATACGTAAACTTTCATGAAATATGTACAGTACATAGTATACAAGTATGAATATAATGTAAAATAGTTCGGATCTGTTCCCGGATCTCATTACCTAGATAAATGTTCTGAACACTAAAACTGTCTCAACTCGACACGACTCTACAATATCGCAGTTAATTCTTTATCATCGGTATCGTATATACGAGCATACTTAATTGTATCCATTCACGGTCGATTCTTCGGATCTGTAACCGAATCTTGGGAAACAATTACTACATGTTTGCTTAAGGTGATATATCGTCCGTGCAAAGGTCCCCGTTGCTCCAAGCGGAAAGACGCAGTGCGAGAGGGATGGAATCGGGGAAAATTGACATAAAGTTGGTTTTAAATTGATACAAAATTAAAGAAAATAGCTATTGAAATTTCCATAACCATTAATTTAGGTATAGTTAAAACCCATCTAAATAAATATTTTTGAAGTCTGTATTTTATCCCGATTTGTCAGAGTATCAAAGAAAGTGTTAATTTAGACCTCATTTGATTAATTATTTCTATCGAGTAAAATTCCTTCAATCGCGTTTTTGATAGTTCAGAATCTAGAAAAAGGTCCAAAAATTGTTATACTAATTTATTTAACTTAGGAATTGGTTTTAAAAGCAGATAAATAACTTCAAAAAGTGTCGATTATGACGATATACCCCCTTAAGATATGCCTCTACCTTCTCTCTTCACTTCCGTGAACCACGCTATGTTTCGTGTGGTTGTGTGTGCATATTTTCCCGGTATACATACGAATAATAAAAAAAAAGATTATTTGCAACCAAAAAGAATTACAAAAATATTTTATGCACAATTACTATGTCGAGGTAGAGGCATTCTCAAATCAAATGCGTATATCGCTCCTAAAACTACTTTTAGGTAAGAATATTATATACAAATAGTTTTCTAAATATACGGTTTCCTATTTAACGCTACATCTGCTATAAAATGTATAAATATATAATAAATAAATAAAATAAATAAATAAATAGACAAAATTAAATTGTAATTCATAAATTTACGATGACATGTCACAGCAGCTTTAAAATTTATAAATGATTTATTATTTAATATTTGGAATTAATATTTGCACACCATCCTGTGGTAGAATTTGTTGAATTATAATTTTGTTATCTGTAATGTTTCAAATTTTAAAGCAAATTAATATTTTTATTAATTTATGATTGATATGAACGACCTATAAGAAAACATGAATAATTTAGTTTAGGGCGGTTTTGCTGTCAGATTGTAAGAAATTCACCTTTTTTTAATTAATCAAAACAGAACACCTAAATTCAAAATTCACTCAATAGTTATTCAACAAAACCTTATTACGAGATCTATGTATTGTGTATGCAGCCATGTTAAATTCTAAATGATACACAATATAAAGCTAATAAGGTTTTGTTGAATTTTGAATTTAAGTGTTCTGTTTCGATTAATTACAAAAAGGCGGTTTTTTCACAATCCGGCTGCAAATCCGCTCTTAACGTATTTCTTGAGCTCCCTTAACTAAAACAGAATAAATTATACGTTTTGTTAAACCACAACAGTTTTAAGAATCAAATGATTTAAAGAAACTTGAAAAAAAGTTATTTATGTGTTTTTATGAGTTCTGTAATAATTTAACCGATAGACTTTGATCTGGGTCGAGTTTAGCCCCCGCCGGATCGGTTCCCATCACGCGACTGAACGGCTCGAAGCAGCTGATGAGAAATTTGCGACGCGACCAGCCGGAAGTATCGCCGCGTCCCGCATCCGGGCTAAATGACGTTTATTCCGGGAAGATCTGGAGCGCAGGACAGTAGATGCAGTTTTAAACAGTCGTGATGTGCATGTTATTGCTATCTGCTATTTTGTTGTTGTAAGTCATAACGTTATTGTAAAAAAGAGCAATGGAGAACTACATAACATAAGTTAACACTAGAGTGGACGCGTGGGCTACAGGTGTAGACCAGGGTATATTATTGGTGCTTCTTTCTCAAACGCGTCACACTACTGCGCTATTGTTCCGTGTATTCCTCTACTATGGACCCCCGCATCGCTCAGTAGCGTGTCGCTACCCTCAGCACACGGACTTCAGAACAGAACGACTAATAAAGTGAATGGGCTGCGTATGTAGCCCGCGCGACCATTCAAGGAATGTGATAAGTCCCTATTATTTATGCAAAAATTGTACGAATATTTTAAGAGTACTTCATTTTCGTGTAATTTTTGCATGTTACATACCGTTTCATAACAAATATACTTAGTATTAATATCTTTTTAGAAAATCATGGCGGCGTCTGCATCTCAAATACAAATTTACAAATTTCTTTATTTATCCACAAGTAGTTAATAATTAACAGTTAATGCTTAATATTATTTTATCCTAAAGTAATTAATATCATGCACACAGAAAATTTAAAAATACAAATAAGAATTACATAGACAATAATAATAATGGAGATGTTGATCGTACAGGAATATTTAAACTGTTTTTATAGACCCTCTCACCTGCACTGGCCTGAAGAAAGACCGTCCCGCAGACTGAAAGTTTAACAATTTGGACACACAAATTGGAATAGGTGTTACACCTTATTTAATAGAATACATTATTATAATAATTATTAGATAAAAGTAACGTTAAACAATCTCATGTTGATTATTCCAAGTATTCTATTGTTTCGTTAAAAAGTACCTAAAAAATTCATGTTTTTTATTTTTTCATTATTAAACGATAAAAATAAAGATGATTATTCATTAAATTAAAAACTTTTTCATTCTACCTAAAGATGACCCACAATATTTGCATTCAAAATGGGCTACACATGTACCCCGCGCGACCGTTTCAGGAGTCAATTTGGGCGCGCCTACTCTAGTGTTAAGGGGAAGCTTTCCGTCGGCACACAACGGCTTTGCTATTATGACCCGGAGATTGACTTTGATAAAGTAAAAAATTGCGTGCGCTGATATAATTTTAGGATTAAAATTGATTAAAATATAGGATTAAAGTATTTTCTTTTTCTTTCTAAAAGCGTCAAAAATAATTGGTTTAATATTTTACGAAATACTCGTTGGTAATTAGATATGCAATATAACACATATATAGGTATATATATATAATGTGTTATATTACATATTTAATTTCTAACGAGTTTTATATATATATTATTAACCAAAATAATAATTATTGTGCCAATATGTGGTTCTCACATGGTTGAATTATTTATTAGTATAATTTTTATTAGTATGTTACATAATCTAGTTTTAATTTTGATTGTGATTTTAATTTGATTTAATTTTAATTGTTTTTTGATTTTTAGTTTTATTTTTATTTTTATGGTTAATATAACCTCCACCTATAGTCTTAGCCCAAATTGATTGTATCAAACTAAACA
The DNA here is from genome assembly GCA_934047225.1 of Ypsolopha sequella. Classification (NCBI taxonomy): domain Eukaryota; kingdom Metazoa; phylum Arthropoda; class Insecta; order Lepidoptera; family Ypsolophidae; genus Ypsolopha; species Ypsolopha sequella. Next base: position 24,600,088 of record OW203993.1, read on the forward strand.
AAAATTATGAAGCTACCAACTTCTAGTAGATTATGATCCAATGCACAGTGCGCCAACTCTTTCAATGAAATCCTATTACCAAATGTAAATACGGTACTACAGGATGATCTAAATTCCATTCTGTATGGTATAACTGCAGTATAGAGAGTGCTCTTGAATGCGCTTGCGATTCCAACCCCACTCGAGACCTCTTCAACACATGCTCCATTTTATCATCATATTTTGTAGTTAATAATGTAGATTAAAACCATTTTTGTTTTCTCAAATTTATAAAGACATGGTTTTTTTAACGCTACAAGAACGTTATACGAAAAAGCAACGTTTGTTTTTATTTTATTTTTCAATCCTGATTTTCATCTGGGATATTATGTTACCATATTATGTTACCATATTATGTTACCATATTAAAAGCTACGAAATGGGCAACCAAGTTCCGTGGTTGAATCAGCCGACTTTTTTGTTTTAATTGGGAATTGTTTTTCTCAGTAACTCCGTTGCTTTCAAAATTTTTAGAAAAATTGTTAAAATTTTATTGAAAAAGGTCATGTCTGTACACTGAATGTACAATGAATGAAATGGATCATTCATTAGTGTCGTACTGAGGCCAAAACTACAATAATTAAAAAAAACTGTCTGTGTATGTTCCGTTTTATCTCGAGAACTACTCAACGGATTTGGATGCAGTTTTCTTTGTTATCAACATACATATAGGCTATAAGGGACGTTGATAAAATAACCACCAAGCAGAAAACGGGGCAAATATTAAATGTACGCGGGTAAAAGGCTAGTTATATAGGTATATTTGTACGGTTTATTAGTAGTATTTATGTGTTATGTAGATTTTATAATACATTCATACTTAAGGTGGATGGTCCAAGGAAATCTTCATACAAACTTGTGGGAACCAATAACGACGACAGAAGTATTATTATTTAATTCTGTTACCTTTTTCCACACGTTCCATCAACTTTACACCCGCGAATAATCAGTTTTTTTTACAAACAAACTGTTTTAGAATCTAATTTTTTTATTTAAAACTTTTGTAATCCAATGTATGAAAGTTTTAAATTGCAAAATTAAAATGTTAAAATATTTTGTTTTTAAGAAAAACTGAATATTTGCAAGTGTAAAATTATTTGAACGTGTACAGAAAGTAACAGAACGAAACTGTACTACTTTTGTCGTCGTTATTGGTTCTCAAAAAGTTTTTTATAAAAACTACCTTGGACCATCCACCTTAACCATCAAGAAAAAGTGAAAGCATTGTCAATACAAACTGTAAGCAGTGTTTTTCAAGGAGACCTCTACAATCATAATCTTCATAACTCTATGGTCCGTATAGATGTTTGAAAACGAAACAATTACAACGATTACAACTCAAAATGCGGCTTCAGTCAAGTGTAAATAAGCAATTATACAGTTGTTGCAAATACGATTGTAGGGGGAATCGAGTTGCGAATCGATTGTAGGGGGAATCGAGTTGCGAATCGATTGTTCTCGAGTGCCACTACGGAATCGTTGGGGCAAATGTTTGTAGTTTACTTCAAGTGTTGGGGCTATTAGACTAAAATTATTATATGTTAAACAGGTTTCGACTATCAACTAGCGGTGTAACTACAAAACGGTGTTTAACTTTAGACAGTGTTTAAATCTGTTGCTGTCACTCTTTTACAATATGAAAGAAAAGGCGACAACAACAGATTTAAACACTGTCTAAAGTTAAACACCGTTTTGTAGTAACACGGTAGATGTTTTATAGTTTCGATCTAGAATTGTAAATACTACGAAAACTCGAAAATGCATAGTACTTTGATAAATATAGAAAGAAAGAAAGAAGAAAGAAAGAAATTTATTTGGGGACAAAAAGAATACATGGAAAAGCAACATATAGGTACATAATAACTATTAACTTAAAACTAGTACTTATAATTAACATATTAATCACAATAGTCTAAGATTAGGATGAAACTATCCCATGCATTCAACGTCACCAAATTGGCCATAACTCAGCATGGTGCTGTGACGCAATAATACATACTTATACAAACATAATGTATGCATACTACGCCACAACGCTGGTATTCTGTTACAGCCAGGTTGGGAGTGATATTGCGATTGCGGACGCAAAAGTTTGGTTTGCAATAGATAGTGCCAATTAAACTCGTACATTTTAATATTTTTTTTTTTTTTTGTAAAAGAGTGCAGGATGTATGTACTTATCATGTTAAAGATTTAAATAAACAGTGATATCAAGTAACACATAACAACATAACAAATAATAACAGTAAAAACCACTCACAAAATAATACGATAAATGTAGGTAGTATTTGATTATAAAGTGTTTTTAGGATTTTAGAGTATTTTGTCTATATACCACCAGAATATCTGGTGGCTACCAATCATAAACTGGAATTGAGGAGAGAAGCGTCACTCGCCACGTATTTATTCCGCGTACTGCGAGGCGAGGTGCACAATCCGGCTATCCTCGAGCAGCTTCGACTGTGTGTACCGGATGGACTGGTGGCATGGCGGCGGATGCTGGCACTGCTAGCGGTGCCGCGCGCACGCACCAACCTGCTGCAGAGGGCGCCGCTCACGCGCGCCCTGCGGTCCCTAAACGCGGTGGCTGGATCCGGACGGGTTGATTTGTTTAAGGCCCTTAATATCGCCAAATGGATACTTTCTAAAGCCTACTCCTCTTTTATGGCCAAACCAAAAATAATGAAAAAATGTATTATGGTTTATCAACTCTAGGACAACATATGCAACATTTTTCTTTTTCGTACCACCAAAACTTCTATATGAAAAATTGTTTCAACTGAATGGTGTTTTTTGGCTTGAATTTCCTACTGCTCCTAAGCGGCTTAGGTGATTTAATTCATTTATGCTTTGATAAATAGATAAACTTGATAGCTATAAATATAACATAGAATTATTCAATCTAACAATGACGCCCATGTGAAAAGTATTATTTTCTGCTATTTTGCCCTTTCAAGGACGCAGCGAGCGTCGTAACAGCCACCACGCATTGCGCACTGATTTGAACGTTATTTCAATGTCGTTTCCGTCGATATTCATACAGACAAACATCGAGCTGCTAATTTGGCGACGGTAATCGCCTTAATTGTAGCGTGAGCGAGTTCACAAAGGCCATACTAAATTACATGTTTAAAATTTGTGTATTTGTATCTTATATTATTGTATAATGTTGTTATTAATGTTACCTTCTCTATCGCATTAGGATGCATCCTGTAAAGATAGATGATATAGGATTGTAAATAAATAAATAAATAAATAAATAAAATAATATGTATATTTAGAAAAGTCCTCACTCATCAACTCTCAGCCTGAACCCTTAAATTTAGAAAGCAGAAATTTTGGTTCCCTTCATAATGTAGACAAAGAAATTTTCGAAATTAGCACGAGCTCGAATAAAACGAAATCTAGGCGAGCAACGCCGCGGGCCGACGACGGCTAGTGTAACATATGCAGTTTCTTTGGAAAAATATATTGCAATTATTATTAATGTGTCGTATATACCTTTGTATTTGGTTTGTTCAATAGCACACGGTCGTTTCCTCATGTTACATCATCAATTGTTATCCATTTCTCGGTATTCATTATATTTTTTTCAATGCAAGTGCTCGTAAAGGCCCACTTTTTATGCATCAAACCCGAACAGAAAGTCGATTATTTTACCTTAGGGCTTTATTATTTATTTATTTTTTATTTATTTGTAATGGTTGGCTAACCTGCAGCCTTTGCTGTGTACCATAAATGTTATCCTTTTTTTCCACTGTTTAACGGCTTTGGATACAGTCCTTTTGAGCCAATCATAATTTAAAGTTCACAAGATTATATTTGTTTTATTTCCTCACACTATGCATTGAAAAACGTAGTATGATACACGGGCGTAAGAGCAATAAATTACTCGGTTACGTTTAAAACACTCGCTATGCTCGTGTTTTAAATCGTCCTCGTAATTTATTCCTCTTCGCCCTTGCAGCATAAACTACTAATAAATATTCCATGAGTTTTATGTATTTTAACATTTGCTGCATTCTTACAAAAACAAAGACTTATAGGTACTAAATTGAACTCTGCGGCGTTTTGATTGAATAACCGTTTTTTTTTTCGTATCTTCAGAATTGGCTCCATAAAAGTTGTTCGTATCGTTTTGATTTCCAAAACCACTTAAATTTCATAATATTATTAAAACTCGCGTGAGCTAACATACTAAATTATTATTAAATGTGGCTCTAACACTCACGTGTGATTGTTGACTATGTGCCAACCGTTTCACCGATACAACTTCGGCATTATCAAGGCGAGTGTCGTTCTTAGGACGACACTCAAATTTCAAGGGCTGCTTGCGTCAGAAGATTAGGTACTTTGTTTTTTATATGATACAATGGGCTTGGACACTACCGTGCTTGATGAAATCCGTCCGAAATACCTTAGATGAAGCGCGCTTACCGAGAAATTGGGAGAGTAAAAGAAAGTGAGGTGTTAATCAAATCCAGGAACTTTTATGGAATACACGGAAGTCCGGTTTAAACGTTGCTAAGTTAGCAACACTGTATCAGTAAGCAATGCATAACCAGCAAAATCTAAAAGGGGTTTTAGGATTGGTCTAACTGCCCAGGATGTGCCGGGCGAGTTTGAACTATTCAATGGTTGCATCTCAGATTGCACCGCTCAGGGGGGGGCACCTTTTCATGCACCCCAAATATTACCCTTCAGTGAGGCCCTGCACCACGTTACCCCAGGATGGTGATAAAAATACAAACCGTTATTGCTACACCTGTCTCCCCAGATTTTCAAGAGCCATACGATAATAAAATAAAGAACATTGAAACAAGCACCCATCTATTTTAGAAGTAACCCAACGTCTAAATCCTCTAGGATGGATTTACCCAAAGTTCCAAGGCAAAAAGCGACTAATTATATAAGCACCATTAGACTGCCCGAAAAAAGGTTTAAATTTAGGGGCAATTGATTAATCTTGGTTCCGTACGGTCGATTAGGCTTACGGGATGGTTAAGGATTGATCCCCGTGTCCCGGGATAAATAAAAATAACGCTTGGTCACTCTTTTCGATGTACCTTATGTACTTTGTAGGTACATTGTTACACTATAGCGGGTGTAGATTTTATTCACATAGCTTAATTTAAGTTTTTTTTTCAGACAATATAACGTCATTTTAGGACACCGTTTTCAATATTTTGATATATAAATTAACCATTATTTTTTTTATTTTTTAAAGAACTGTCCGATATGACGTCACTTGAGAATTTTAGATATTATACTGATTGTGATGTGTGATTGCTTATAAAAAAAGTAGTCTCTCTGTGTTTGTCTACTCGTCTGTCATTCAGCTGTCAAATCAGTCGGAAGCAAATTATTATTAATTTATCTTGATAGCAAAGGACACATTTCTAAACAACTATTTCTCATGTGACGTCACACGAAGGCAAATGAGAGTTGCAGCTTTTTCGTAAAAATATTCATCATCATTAGATTTTTTGGACTACAAGTTCTAAAATACGGCTTATTAAACCTAAATCTCGAAATGGTTTTGGAATTAACACACCTTACCATAATTTAATATTTGCAAATTATGTACTAAATTTTAAGGGTTTTCTGTGACAACGATACAAATTAAACGAAAAAAAAAATATTGTTCAGATTGGTTTTCTATAATTAGTTTTAGACATTTTACAGAGTGTTATAGACAACTGCAAATTTAATGGAATATTAACCAACATCAAATCTAAACGACTTTCGTTAGGTAGGTTGCATCAATACTAGTGTAGCCTATAGTATTTTGGGCCTCGAACTTTCTTCAATTTTCGTCTTTTATTCTTACTTCTGAAAATAAGTAATCGAATGGGTGGAAGTAGGCATGTATTTATATATGTAACCTATTACATATATGTATGTTTGTACATATATGTATGTAGTATATAGGATGGGATTTGGTTGGCCGCCTGGATTCGTGCTAGGGGCTCGGTTGGTGATCATTGAACCTTGTTCCTGGTCCTTAGCTCGGTCTCCGGTATGAGCTCGAGCGGTTAATTGGATTTCACCTTGCATAATTATAGATTTTACTTATCATTTTAATCGTATATATATTGCTACATAAATTAAATAAACCTTTTATTTAGTTCATGTACATTTATTATTTTATTACATATATATTTATAGGATTAAATTTGACTTGTAAAAAGTGTATTATGTATACCTGCTTTACAAAATAAACTATTTGAATTTTGATAAAGTTCAAGTGAAAATTGATTCCATTAAAATTTAATTTTCTCGATAACAAAATTTGCAATCTTTCCTTCAAACCGTCCAATAAACATTCAATTAATACTTTAAATCAGCGTTTCTTAACCTTTTTTGTCCACGGACCCCTTGGAAAATCAAGCACAATTTGAAGAACCCCCTTAATAAAAAAAGGAGCAATAAATTTCTGACCATTTATTTTAGTTCTACAAATTACAAAAAATATCTACTTTTTCATATAAAATACGTTAATTAGAAGGTTGATGCTGCTTTTTTTCAACTAAATTAGTGATATTTGGGTTTATATAACTACTGAGTTGCAGTCTCAAATCGGATTCTACTTTTAATCTATTTCCTTATTTGTTTTTAGTATACACAAGAGCAGAGAATCCTTTTTCACAGAGGTATGTCGTTGAAAAAAGCAGTAAATGTCTCAGCCCATAGATTAGGCTGCGGATCCCCATACATAATATGCTCGGGGACCCCCAGGGGTCCGCGGACCACAGGTTAAGAAACGCTGCTTTAAATGATTATTCACAAAATAACCATTATTTTCACTGTAAAAACTAGATTTTTCATTGAAATACGCGCTTTTTGAGGGCGCACGATGCCTCGGTTGTTGTAACAACCATTACTCAGGGATCAGAGCGCGCAATTTTTAACAATAACGAGTTCAGTTTTCTTGATGCAACATGACGTGCTCATTTTCAGGTAATCTGAAAAGGCTTAGACTCTTAAGGTGATATATCGTCCGTGCAAAGGTCTCCGTTACTCCAGCCAGAAACACCCCCAGTGCGAGAGGGAAGAAATCGGGAAAAATTTACAAAAATTGGCTTTAAAATAATACAAATTTAACTAAAATAGCTATGAAAAATTTTCATAATCAGTCATTTAGATATTATTAAAGCCCATCTAAATAAATATTTCTGAAGTCTGTATGCTATCCCAATTTATCAGAATATCAAAAAAGTGTAAATTTAGACCTCAGTTCAATAATTATTTTTATGAATTTAAGTGAAATTCCTCAAATCGCTGTTTGGTAGTCCAAAATCTAGAAGAAGGTCCCAAAATTGTATAATATTTTTTTTTTGAACAGCAGATAAATAACTTCAAAAAATGTCAATTACCCCCTTAACTGTTTCGATGAAGGTGAATTCTCGGAAACACGTTTGTTATCCCCTTGAGGATATGTTTCGACGTGACCATACGTTTTTTATGTATGTAAGGTTTTCTTCTATTATAAAGTCTGTTTACATCCTATCATACTATAGAAAGAAAATTCTTTGAATACTTTGTTTTTTGTATATTTTAAGCCTTACCTAAATACTTATTCAACCATGTGTTGTTTAACAAGGGCTAACGATCTCCCCTTTGTAAAAATAGACTAGCCTTTTTGTCGCGGCTCTGTCCAACCTAAATAGAATTTCTACCATTTTAATGCTAACTTGTTCCACTATGATGATTATTAATTATTATTATTAGATTATCTATTAGATAGAAAAAGTAAATTAAAAAAACCCTTATAATGAAACCGCCTAACTAATTGTAACAACCGTATCAAAATGTGTCCAGTGGTTCTGTAACAGTAACAGTAACCTAGTATCCCTCAGCCAGGAACAGTCCTGAACCGGTACCCCGGCACACCAAGGGTACGGTATTTATAAGGGGGTGGGGGGGGAAGACATGCTCTCAACGGATTGGGGAGGAAGGTGATTATAATCAGCCGAGTCTTCACCCTAGAGCCAATAATGGATATAGCGGAAAGGTAGGATAAGGGAAAGGCATGAGCTTTTTTCGTCCCTCTCGATTGTCATCTACTTTTTATCTTTTGGCTAATTGCCAACCTGGTGTCAGAATTGTTCAGGCCACCTTACAGGCCTGTATCAAAATGTGTCCAGTGGTTCTAAACTAAAGAAAGACCAAAATGTCACTGCCCCCGCCAGTTAAAGGTAGAATATACTACAAAGCGATAAACCTTCCTCAAGAAATTTCTTCATCTGGCATTTCCCAAGCTTACGTAGTGAGCATATACAGCAAAATCCCTTTTTTGGTTTTCTAGTTAAATGGGAATATACATACAGACAGAAGATTGTTGCATTTTGTATATGTCGTGGTCATATCAAGAAATTGGCCAAGAAATAAAAAATAAGAATGAGAAAAGAGTATGAAATACGAACGAGTCCTACAACAAAAATCAAAATTAGAAGCGATGACGAGCAAAGCGGGAAGCGTGTTAGATTGCAGATGACATAATAAAAGTTTTTACGTCCGTTACTCCATATGCGAAAAAACCCTCAGTGCGAGAGGGACGTATTCGTGGAAAAGTAGCAAAAAGTCGGTTTTTTATTAATGTAAAATGTACTAAAGTTGCTATCAAAATTTCGTTTAACCAGCGGGCCTATTATGTATCTCTAGTTGCCAACTAAACTGGGTGTGTTCGTATGTTCGAAACGATATGTTCGCACTTGAAGTGACGACACAGTTCGTAAATAGTTCAATACCCACTAAAGGCAATTTTGAAAGTTCAGTTTTTATCTATGTTTTTGATGATAGGCACCCGGTCCAGTTGGCAACCAAAGATACAGAATAGGGGGCCAGCCCCCCTATTCTGTATCTTTAGTTGCCAACTGAACGAGGTGGCTATCATCAAAAACATAGATAAAAACTGAAATTTCAAATTTGCCTTTCGTGTGTATTGAACTATTAACAATCTGTGTCGTCACTTCAAGTGCGAAAATATCCTTAGGACATAGGAATTCGATAGTATAGCTATGTTTTTGATGATAGACACCAAGTCCAGAAGGCAACTAGAGATACACAATAGGCTCGCTGGTCTAAGATACTGTTAAAACCCATATAATAAAATATAATTGCAGTCATTCCAAATTATTAAACCAGGAGACATGGTGGGGAAAAAGACCTCATTTTAATAAATATTTTTAGCGAGCTGAATTTCTCCAATCACGTTTCTGTTTAACAGATCCTTAGAAAAAGAATCCAAAAGTAATGTACTATTTTATCAAAATAATACCTTCTTTACTGAAGTACATATGCAAGTTTTAAATGTCGATTTTTTTTCCGTAGCGCCTAAGTTTTAATAGATTTTGATATATCCGATTAGATCTTCAAATGTTCAATTCTAGATAAAAAAATCTCCTGTATAATATAGATAGATACTCGTAGATAGAAAAAGATTTGGATTCGACTAATGAATAGTATGTTTAATGATCCAATAAACGTACGTATTTTGCAAAACCATTGGACTGACTCTACTCAGTCACCATCGGTATCATCGAGGGTAGGATGAAAGGCTTCAGGTTCGATTCCTTCCATTTATGTGTATTTGCAGAACAACCACTGTGTACTGTGTACTGTGTACGGAGGTAGGCATGTATTTATATATGTAACCTTATTAGTATGTATAGTATATATTTAGGATGGGATTTGGTCGGACGCCTAGATTCGTGCTGGGGGCTCGGTTGGTGATCATTGAACCTTGTTCCTGGTTCCTGGCCGGGTCTCCGGTGTGGGTTCGGGCGGTTGATTGGATTTTACCTTGTATAATATATATTTTATCTATAATTTTAATTGTATATATATTGCTACATAAATTAAATAAACCTTTAATCTAGTTCATGTACATTTATTATTTTATTGCATTTTTTTTTTATAAGATTAAATTTTGACTTGTGAAACGTGTATTTTATATACCTACTTTGCAAAATAAACTATTTGAATTTACTAAGCCGGGATGCCTTTAACAGTAATCGTTAAGAGTCTTACATTGCTGTGCATGAATTATGATCCTCTTTTATGTCAACAATATTGCAACAATCACTCTGAAGTGTAAGTTGAGGACTAATGCTATGTCCAGAATGTGCGAAAACATGATTTCAAAATATTTTCTCCATAAAAAAATTGGAACCTACCTTCAAATCGTACAATAAACAGCTAATGGTATCGATTCGGTGCAACACAACTTAACTAATTTGACAGGACTAACCTTATTTTGAGCGTTCTGTCTTTGTCTTTTCGATACAGAAAGAAAAAAACAGAACGCTCAAATTAAGTTTAGTCCTGTCAAATAAGTTAAGTCGTGTTAATACGAGTAATTAATAATTTAAATAATTAAACTTTTCATTACACTTATTCGAAAAACAACAATTTGCTTTAAGAAATAGCGGGAGCCAAAGTCAATTTTATTCCCATGGGAGTTTGCGCTTTCTCTCTTCTGATTGGTCGTGCTTCTGATAGATTTGCGTAATTTAGGTCGAACGCATAATTTATGAATCAGGCTTTGAAGGCTTTTTCTCAGAAATTTGTCAACGCTGCCTTAGCAAATAATAATTAAAAAACCGGCCAAGTGCGAGTTGGACTCGCGCACGAAGGGTTCCGTACCCATTATCTATAAAAATGGCAAAAAAATCACGTTTGTTGTATGGGAGCCCCCTTAAATATTTATTTTATTCTGTTTTTTAGTATTTGTTGTTATAGGGGCTATAGAAATACATCATCTCTGAAAATTTCAACTGTCTAACTAACTATCACGGTTCATGAGATATAGCCTGGTGACAGACGGACAGACATACGGACAGAGAGACGGACAGCGGAGTCTTAGTAATAGGGCCCCGTTGGTTACCCTTTGGGTACGGAACCGTAAAAATGAGTTCGAGTATGTAGTAACAGTGATAATATATTAACTCTTGAAAACATATCAAATGATGCGACTAATGTGGTGCAACAATTATTGCCGCAAAATACCAGGTACTCATAGCATTTTCTTTTTATCATAGGTAGTGATGAAAAATAGTGTGTATTACTCGAGCCCAATTAATATTTTGTATTGGGGCGGTGTATGTTGAATTCCTCGCTGCAAAATACAAAATAATACTTTCGGGCCCCTTGTAACACAAATAACTATTGCATAACTAGCAAAGCACGCCTAGAATGTTTTACATTAAAAAATAACCATTATATACAAGGTGACTTTTTGATCATCGTCCAAATTGATACCGCAGGCTTGGTAAGTGATCAGCATCATGAATCGATAACAATTTTTATGAAATTCGTATAATGAAATTTTGAGTTCCCATAGTAATTCACTCTCAGTCCTGAGTGAATCACTATGGGGAGTCAAAATTTAATTTTATGTATTTTACAAAAATTGTTATTGGTTCATGATGCTGGTGACTTACCAAGGCTCACGTATGAGTTTGGACGATGTTCACAAATTCACCTTGTATATATCATTCACAATATTTTATTTTTATTTTTGGGTGAAACACGCGCTTTTTGAAAGCCACGACTCAGACCGCGCTATTTTAAACAATAATTAAACGTCATAGAGTTCAGTTCTACTTGATACGAAATGACGTGCTCGATGTCAGGTACAATAGACTCTTAACTTGAGCTTTCTACTTTGGATGATTCTTTATAACGCCACTTTCAGTTGACCTTCAAATGTTTATTACGTTTATAGCTTGATTTTTTAACATTTTTTTTATTGGAAATTTAAAGCTACAACGAAAATTGATCGAGCCAAATCGGAAACAATAATAATATAATAAAAAGCAATATAATAAGCACACATAATTTTCATAATTTTATTGAATATTTAATATAATATCGCATAGTTATTATATTATGTACAATAATATTCGAATATTATTAACTGCAATATAATTATATTCTATACTTATAAATAAACAATAGTTCAGTACACAACCAATAAATCATATTTACTAGTAAATCTATAATTTTTGATGAGTTATTGTATAAATATAGGCAGCATAATTCTTATTTAATTTTGGGATAGAAATCAAGTTTTCTATTTATCCTAAATAAAAGAATTTGTATAAAAAAATGTATAAATTGTGTCTATGGTCGAATTTAACAAAGGTTTTACATAAATGACTCAAAAAACTATCGGAAATTAGCAAAAAGCCCAGTTTTTTTAATGTTAATACATAATTATATTTATATGTTCACTAACTAACTATTTTGAGAAAAACGTCTTCGTTTTAACGGCAGTGCTCGATTTATTTATATCAATTTTTATTTAAATATATTATAACAAGCATCTTAGATATCATAACGTATTTCAACTACAACATTTACTTATCTTAATATATATTGTTATTTTTTTTATATCTTTGGTGATGGTGAGCACTCAATAAACCACCGCGAAAACTGTATAGAATTATATACAAGGTGACTTTTTGATCATCGTCCAAATTCATACTGGAGGCTTGGTAAGTGATGAGCATCATGAACCAAAAACGATTTTTGTAAAATTCATAAAATTAAATTTCGTCTCCCCATAGTGATTCAAAATTGGGAGTGAATTACTATGGGAAGTTGAAATTTCATTATACGAATTTCACAAAAAAAGGTTATCAATTCATGATGCTGATAACTTACCAAGCCTCTAGTATGAATTTGGACGGTGACCAAAAGGTCACCTTGTATATAATAGGTACAAGCTGCACACTCATATATTAAATAATACACATGAAATTTTACATACTCGTATTTAAAAACTTGTATTTTTTTTATTTGTTGTTTCAAAAGGGATTTTAGAAAAATTAAATTATTTATAAAATGAGGCCGGTTTTGGTGTCCCAATGAGTTTTACCCCATAAAATACAATACAGATGTACTATATTGGCATTTCTTCCTGTATTTTTGCATTTTGGCACATGTTTATATCAGTGCTAATACATGCTATTATTAAGTATTATATTATAAATACATGTACCTATGTCCTATATATATATATATGTATATACTTATATTACAATCACACTCTCATTATTTTCTTTTATAATAATATAACATATAGTGCTATTATAAATAAATTTTCAATGCATGTGCTCGTAAAGGCCCACTTTTTATGCACCAAAACCGAACAGAAAGTCGATTATTTTGCCCTAGGGCTTAATTATTATTTTTTTTTTATTAATTTACAATGGTTGGCTAACCTGCAGCCATACGTGTACCATAGACGTTATACTTTTTTTTTCCACTGTTTAACGGCTCTGGATACAGTCCTTTTGAGCCAATTATAATTTAAAGTTCACAAGATTATATTTGTTTTCATTTCCTCACACTATGCATTGAAAAATGTAGTATAATACACGGGCGTAAAAGCAATAAATTACTCGGTTACGTTTAAAACACTCGCTACGCTCGTGTTTTAAATCGTCCTCGTAATTTATTCCTTTGCGCCCTTGTAGCATAAACTACTATTATATATACTCGTATATACCTCATATACATATACCTCATATAGTCATTCAAATATACATATACATTTTAGCATTTTAAATTCTATAATTGAGAGGTACCCGAAGAAACAAATTAAATAAAACAAAATATAAAACATTTCAATGCATTTTACTTTTTATATCACATGATTTGATTACACAAAAAATATCCAAAACATAATCAGACTTTATTGTATTGATGAGTTCAATTAAAACAAATATCTACGATTTCAAGCATTACAAAATGTAGGCACCAATATACCAATGAAATAAAAAGTTTTAATCCGCAGAGGCTTTGAGCAAACAGTTACGATATATTGAAACACCAAAAAATATTTTTTTGTCATTTTGAGACATTAATTATTGTACGACAACGATTTTAATATAACTATAGGAGCAAAACAAACAGGAAGCTCGGCAATATATCCTTTAAACTACAATTTTTATTACACATTATATAGTAACGTTATATATATAGTATATATATATATATACGTAGTTATAACATCATTGGCTTTGATATGTGTTATGTACTATAAAGTACTATGTGATAGGCGACAATTTTTCAAGTCATAAGATTGTGTGTGTATATGTGTTTGATTTAACAACCTTTCGATACTCACCTTATTCTTAAACTCTATATAATTAATTATATTTACAGATTAATCATAATAATACCATACAGAAAAAACGGTAACGTTTTAGCTTAGAATTTCGAGATAGATATAATTTAGGCCTACATAAATATTGAGAAGTTAAAATGTAGGCAAAAACACTAGCCAAAGATTGCGATTTTCAGAAAGGATTTAAATTTAATGAAAACTTTAAACCTATTATAATTATAGTATCATAAATAGCCACAACAGTTTCAGAATAGTCTGAAAAGAAAATTAAAGCCAAAACGACAATGTACATTTATAATACAACTATGAATACAACAGCCCCTAATGTTTTACTATTCCATAGTAAATTGGTTATTTACTCATACTACTTTACAATAAAACCTATATGTAAAATTGTGGTTATGGTTCATAAAATCAGAGTCAAAATCGAATTATAATAGTTATTCATACACTTATTAAAGACCAGGTAACACTTTTTGGTATTCTTTACAACTTTTTAACTGGTCCTTTCGCTTAATGAACATCATGTTTTCTACTATTGTATTTATAATAACCCTTAATAATATTTCAAGATCACAAAGAAGAATAAATACAGTTGGAATACAAGTTTTCTTTACATTTCTCCAATACCACTAACTTACAAGAATTGTGATGACAGTTACAGAAGACTAATCTAATAGGAAACTGAAGATCAGCCTTGATTAGGCCTCAAATTTTACCATACCAATATCAAGTGGAGTATATGTAATTTTAATGAATAATTTTACTTTCTCATAAATTTTATTAACTTTGAGAAATCAATACATTTAAAACAATCTGTCGTATCAAACCTTCCATCACTTCTTTCCATTGAACTTTCAGAACTATATGATACCCTATTATTTTTTCTGTTCACAATTCTTCAGTAGACGCAATTGGAGCCTTCAGTAACGGTGTTCTAGGACTTCTAGATCCATCTGTGCTCCTAGTAGCTTGAAAGTCTTCATTAGACAGAGACGCGGGAATCGGTGTTAATTTCAATTGGTGACCATTTAATTTAATTTCTGTTATGGAATGTGATCTTCCATGGTTTATATTTGGTTTTTCTTTGTTGGTGGTGGTCATAGGATCATGGGTTGGTGTTTTAGCTTGGACTGGAGGGACCCTCACGCGGTTGGACTGCTCACGTAAAGCCATCTGGTACGCCACTTCGAACGCCTCTCCCAGAGTCAGGATTACTTCCGTCGCTTGATCCTGAAATAGAAAAGAAGAGGTGTTGTTAAATTGTTTGTGAGCTTGGATCGTAGTTTCTCATGTGAGCTTTAATTTGAGCTATTGTTCTTTTTTCGTTTCTGTCTGCCAATTCAATGAACATTTTAGAATACAATTTGGTAGCAGTACAAATTATTTATGACCTAAAATAACAGAGACCTATAATGGACTATTAGTTTACCATAGTAGCGACACTGAAGACGTGACAGAAGTGACTCTTGGTAGCGTGATCCTTGGTGATGTAGGCGAAGTGCGTGAGGTCATCAGCATCCTGGCACGCGCAGTGAATGTTGCGGATCTCATGCTCGCAGATCAGCTCCTAATTGAAGAGACGATACTATTAGTCGTATTTAAATGCGTTTTTTAGTTGGTGAAGATAATTATGTATCCTGAGACATATATCTTTATTTTTTTTTATTAATTAATAAATACTTTCGTCATACAAACAATACAATTAAAAAGTTTTGTCTAAGTTTCCATGATAAAGGTTTCTTTTTACATTTATACAAGGTAAAATTTTAACAACTGCACGAATTCATACTGGAGATTCGATCAGTGATCAGGAACAAGGTCTGAAGAAATGTCACGTGACAATTTGCGATTTAATAAATACAACTATATTTATAATATAATTTGTATGATAAATAATTCGTTGATAAATTTATTTGCCTTTCACTCATGATAAAAGTCACGTGACATTACGGAGGGGGGGGGCGGTTAAAAAGAATGTCACCAAGATGTCATTAGAGTGGGTGGGGGTCAAAACTCAGCCTAATATGTGTCACGTAATTTATGGACACCCCTTAACCGTGAAATTAGTAAATGACCATAAATAGAAATATATATATTTTTTGTTTAATCTTTTTGATTAATTAATATGTAATAGCAATCTAAAACTACCAAAAACCCGATAAACCTAATAATTAGTTACACACAACCAATCTCATGTTTGGTGTAACTAATATAAAATCAGACGCTTTTCTGACCTTGAAAAATGACGTTCCGAAAATGAATCCCTACTTAGTGTGCCAAGGTTCCAGCCAGCAATTGAATCGGGTAATAACTACAAAGCAAAATCTTTTGTTTCTCCAAAAATTAACAGTACCTTTTCAAAAAGGGACGTTATAACAGCAAACAACTTGATAAAAAAAAACAATCAACACAAATTTAAAAGCAATATTTACGAGCAGCATTTCAAACGCCAAAAACACTAATTAGGAGAGTAAACTAAGCGTGAGGACTTAAAAAAATAAAAATTGCTTTGAAAAAACGGAAAGAAGAAACAATCCTTTTTTTACCCGTCTACAAGAAAACACAAAGGGTGATTGCTTAGTGATCCGATGAAGTGTAAACTTGTCTTAAATTAAAAATCATGAAAACAAAAATGGAGACTCATTTAGGAGTAAACCTTTTGTTAAGGGTCCAAGGGTTGTTTGCTTTTTAGCACGCTTGATTTGTTTTTTTTTTTCTTTAAGAAAAAACATTGTATGTTATTATTTATTATGAAAGAAAGCAAGAAAGAAAATAAATGTATTGGAGCGTTTACAAAAAAAATAATTTATTGCTAACACAGTAGAAAAGATTGTAGGGAGTAATCTATAGATATAAATAACAACACGACAAAAGGATGTAGCTCAGCTATGTGCCATCCAAAACGTGCTTGGTTGGCGCTGGTTTTCAGCTACCTCCGTTTATATTATTAACAATATCTTAAATGATACTTTCCTAAAAGTTCAGCTACTATCCAATTACATATACACACGCCTGTCTCCAAGAGGGGTAGGCAGAGACTACATATTTCCATCTGCGACAATCCTGGCACACCCCTTTCACATCCATAATTCTAATTAGTAATGTTATTATTATGTATGAATTGAATACATATCATACAGCTGATGTTTACGGTGCATAGCTATCAATACACTGCAAGGGACAAAGCGTCGACATTAGTCCAATTAGTGTTTAATTATTAGGAGAGCATTAATAGTAGTTTATGCTACAAGGGCGCAAAGGAATAAATTACGAGGACGATTTAAAACACGAGCGTAGCGAGTGTTTTAAACGTAACCGAGTAATTTATTGCTTTTACGCCCGTGTATAATACTACATTTTTCAATGCATAGTGTGAGGAAATGAAAACAAATATAATCTTGTGAACTTTAAATTATAATTGGCTTAAAAGGACTGTATCCATAGCCGTTAAACGGTGTAAAAAAAGTATAACGTCTATGGTACACAGGAAAGGCTGCAGGTTAGCCAACCATTGTAAACAAATTAAAAAAAATTAATAATAATAAAGCCCTAGGGCAAAATAATCGACTTTTTGTTCGGTTTTGATGCATAAAAAGTGGGGCTTTACGAGCACATGCATTGAAAAAGATATAAAGATTATTAAAAAACATTTTTTTATGGAACATCTGTATTATACAACGTGTAACAGAAAGGTGTAACCATATTTGAAGAGCTTATTCAGTCAATGGTATAGAACAACTTTTACTATAGAAAAAACCCTGTATCTCGGAAAAAATATTTACTGTTTCACAGAAAAATGCAATGCCGCTCGGCCGAATTGTATGGAAGGACAGTTTTTTTTTTGAGATTTCAGGTTTGTCTCCATAGTAAAAGTTGTTCTGTACCATTGACTGCATAAGCTCTTCAAATATGGTTACACCTTGTATATTGTAATACACAAAATTTTAATGGCTCCTTCTAAAGCCCAATAAAATTTCAAATTATTATAGAGTTATATTAGTCTTAAACATTTAATTTTATAAATTGAAACTTCGCGATTTTTTATGTTAACAAGGGGGTAAAACCATACGATTGAAATTGTTTGTGATCTAAAATGATTTGGGATTTTTTTATTGTACCGTGCGTGATGAACAAACGGCGTCTGAAAGTCTGAAGAACTAATGTCAGAATCTAACTAGACACTGGCAAAAAGTAGCGCTTAAAATAGCAGCCGTCGCCAAGATACAAAAAAAAAAACGCAAATTCAGATCATTACCATATTATAGCACTAGCTATTATAGTAATATTTACCCTAAGATAAAACACATACAGTACTCTCAAATATATAATGCGCATACAAATCTTCGCCACTGTTCGGCAAAGTTCGTATTTCTATACAATCAATAAGGTCACGTGGTACGTCCGATCGCTAGGCTATAGATGGGTATACGTCTGAATGGGCCAGATTGAATGGGGCGCGGCACATTCGGACGTAAACTGAAATCGACTACGTTCGAATGGGGCGGTCATAAAAATTTCAATGTAATATCAATAATTAAGTATAGTCACCTACAAAAGTGGAGTCACACCGCAAGGGAATTATAGTTTGGTATAACTATTTATAAGTACTTAACGCTAAGTGTTTTATCCCATTTAATTCACAAACACAACGCACTACAAGAGCAGACTGTTGCAAAAACTACAGTGAATAGACCGCAAAAAAAATATTTTCGCTAGTCCTCTGACGTCACAGATAAGCAGTTCGTTTGTGTTTGATTGACAAGAAAGGGTCATTGTTAAATTAGCTACCTGAGATCGTGCAAACCGGGTTATGATGATCTGTTTCTGTCATGTTTCTTTACGTATTTGATTTCAACCAAGTAAATATATTATTTGTGTAGAGTAAATCTTATTGATATAATGATAAAAAAAATTATTGCCAAATGTTCATGTATACTGTAAGTGACAGTACCGTTTAAAATTTTTTCAATGCATGTGCTCGTAAAGGCCCACTTTTTATTTATTTATTTATTTATTTATTTATTTATTATTACACAAAATTTGTACAACATGACAGTAGCCCAATGCGCTATACAAATGAATAAGTGCTACAACATTAAATACATATTGTAAATAACAATATAACAAAACAAAATACAAAACAACATAATTAAAAAAAATAAGTCTCATGCAGGCTTCATCTCACAGAACTTCAAACACTCCCGATAAACATCCATCCAACAGTCAGCGAATAGGTCACACTGTGGCTCTGCTGACAGCAGCGAGTTAATCAAACTTAATGCGAGTTGCATCAAAACCGAACAGAAAGTCGATTATTTTGCCCTAGGGCTTTTATTATTTTTTTTTTTTTATTTGTTTGCAATGGTTGGCTAACCTGCAGCCTTTCCTGTCTACCATAGATGTTATACTTTTTTTTCCATTGTTTAACGGCTCTGGATACAATCCTTTTGAGCCAATCATAATTGAAAGTTCACAAGATTATATTTGTATTAATTTCCTCACACTATGCATTGAAAAACGTAGTATGATACACGGGCGTAAAAGCAATAAATTACTCGGTTACGTTTAAAACACTCGCTACGCTCGTGTTTTAAATCGTCCTCGTAATTTATTCCTTTTCGCCCTAGTAGCATAAACTACTATTACGACCGCCCCATTCGAAAGTAGTCGATTTCAGTTTACGTCCGAATGTGCCGCGCCCCATTCAATCTGGTCCTTTCAGACTATATTCTATGCACACTATATCTTTGAGAGTACTGTACATGTACAGTCAACAAAAGACAGGTAACCAGGCCCAGTGCAAATGCTATAAACCTAAGATTCACAGGTGAGTGATAGACACACTATTGATTATTGATTAAGTATTATTCACCTCATCAATCACTCCTCAGTGGGTCTTAGGATCAAAGTGTTCGCGCTGGGTCTGGTTGCTTATCTCTTTTGTTATAGATATATAGAAAGATAAAAACGCTTATTCATTTACGCAGCACACAAGAAACATAATCAAATTTTTACAAAAACAAAAAATACAGTACAGATAGTCCTTACTCCTATTATAAATGCGAAAGTCTGTTTGTTGGTGTGTCCTTCTTTCACGCAGCAATGGAGAAACGGATCGACAAAATCCCCACCTTCATCCCTTAAATAAATGCAAAATTGTGTTTGTGGGTTTGTTGGTTGTTGGTTTGTGGGTTTTTCTTTCTTTCACGCAGCAACGGGTCGACGTGATTTGTTGCATAGAGATAGTTTATGGATAGTGACATAGGCTACTTTTTGTCCTGGGAACATGCAAAAGAAAAAAGCAAAAGCGAATATAACATTAAAAAAATGTATCATATTAACCAAAACAGACACATTTTTATACAACGTGTAACAGAAAGGTGTAACCATATTTGAAGAACTTATTCAGTCAATGGTATAGAACAACTTTTACTATGGAGCCAACCACAGAACATTTAAATCAAATAGAAAGGCTAAGTGGGCGTGTCACGCGCGCCACAACTACTGTTGAACATCAATACTTAAACCTAAACACGCGATCGCTGCCCATAGTCGCACGCGAACCGTGACTCTGTGAACAGCTCTGCCTAATCTAAAGAGAAATGCCGTCTTGTGCAATAATTACTTGCAGAATCACGAATAAGAAAGCAAACCGGAAAAAGTGAGATATTTCCTTTCACCTGTAATTATAAAAACTTTGTATAATATGAGAATTTTAGATAAATAACTAATTTACTCATGGTGACAACAAAAATATACATTACCGGCAATGTACGCTCACAATTTTGGCTAAGATGTAGTAAACAAGTAATGTATGCTCTCCCTACTTGTCAAACTTGCTCGCTAGTGTTGTGCCGTATCGTGGTGTCACACAATCGATAGACGTTTTTTTATTCCTTGAGCGATATTCTTAAATTAAGATTTAAGATAAAACTTTTATAACATTCGAGAAACCGTTGTCAGTTACCCCAAAATCGACCGGATAACTGTACAAGCAAGGAAATTTTTTTTTATATAAAATGAATGAGAAAATATTTAAAAGTGAATAAGTGTGCGTTTATTTCCTCTACGGTGTAATTCTTGGCTATGCATAAATACATATTTTTCAAAATATATGAGATATTTGTACAGTCGAGAACAAAAGTATTCGTGTGAAATGTATGAAAAAAAAATAAAAAGTGTTAAAGCGTGTTTTAATTACCCTACAATGTAATTCTAAGCTACGTATATGTATGTCTGAAAACATTTATCAAAATATATAGGGTAAAATGTACAAACGAGGTCAAAAGCTTTGGGATAAAATATTCAAAAATGTATGAGTGTGTGATTATTTAATCTATAGGGTAATTCTAAGCTATGCACATGTCCAATTGATTATTTATCAAGATATAGGGAATCTGTATAGTCGAGGAATAAAGATTTTGCTAAAATATTTAAAAGTATATAAATGTGTGTTTAATTATCCAACAGGGTAATTCTGAGCTATGTATGCATATCTTGAATATATATTTACAGTAGTTACAGTATCAGAGTTGGTATAATATACTAAAGGTTTTTACAAAATATATAGAAAAAAAGAGCTTGGAATTACACTGAAGAGTAAATAAACCCACACTTCCAAGGAAGACAGTCAAGACTGTGCAGATGCCTCTTATATGTTGATAAATAAGTATTTAATCATATGCATAGCTTAGAATTGCCATATAGAGTAAATAAACAGACACTTATACACTTTTTAGACATACATATGCATAGCTTAGAATTACGTTGTAGAGTAAATAAAATACACTTTTACACTTTCAAATGTTTTTTCATACATTTCACCCGAAAACTTTTGTTCTCGACTGTACAAATATATGATAGATATTGAAAAATAAGTATTTATATTTATGCATAGCTTAGAATTACACCGTAGAGTAAATAAACACACACTTGTACGGTTTTAAATATTTTCTCATACATTTTATATGAAAACTTTTCTCCTTGATTGTACAGTTACCCGATCGATTTTGGAGTTAACTGTTAACGGTTTTTCGAATGTTATTATAACACCTATTTATGTCACCTAACACAAGTGTATTGGTGGTATGGACCAAAACGCCCATTCTCCTTTGAAATGGGATTTTCCAAAAGAGTGTTTATGAAAAATCCAATCATTTTGAAGCTACCATAATATAATTTAAAATACGTTAAATCTTATATATTCGTCGGTGAAACGCGGTTGTACCGAGTGTGGACTGTAACTTGCATTTCACAGTTCACACTCGGAATACCTCTGATACCCCCTCGGGGATTCATGTCGTGACCATATATTATCATTATTACTGATCACTTACAAAGTTTTAAGTATGAATTTGGCTATATCAATGAAATCACCTTATATACACCTAATACACGTTAAAACAATTTTACTAAAATGTGTAAAACAAGATAATAAAAATAGAAAAAAAAAACAACACACAAATTGTCTCAGAGCAAATTGGTTTCTCGATTGATTATAAAAAAAGTTAGTCGAAGTTTTACGTTAAGAAAATACATCTGTTTCCATCCCTAGCAATAAATCATCACGTCATATAATCAGACTGTGTTTAATATTAAGTTCGCAATACCGCTCCGGTCAAGTTATCAACCACCTAAAGCCGGTAGGTTTATAATGGTCACATGGTATCAAAACTAAAACGTCGTAAATAAAATCGTTTGTTTGAAAAATACACCGTTTTACACAGAGATACGGTAGTTTTTTCATTTGATAAGTTTTCGATATAAGTCATTTGTTGTGCGTAGAAAGAACAACCACTTGGATTAAAGTTTTGATAGTATTTCAATTACGACAAGGTGTGTGCCTGTGGGTGTGAGGCGACAAAGGTTCGGGTACGCATACAGCTCCAAGGCCTTTCTAACTATTTAAATGTTCTGAGGAGCCAACCCTGAAATCTCGAAAAAAAATCTGCCCTTCCATACATTTTAGCCAAGCGGCATTGCAGTTTTCTATGAAACAGCAATTTTTTTTTTTCGATATATCGGGTTTGTTCCATAGTAAAAGTTGTTCTATACCATTGACTGAATAAGCTCTTCAAATATGGTCACACATTTCTGTTACACGTTGTATATGTTGCATGCACTGTTCAAATGACATTTGCCCTGGCTTAGTAAAAATGTTGCAGGTAAACCTACAACACCTGGTACAGCAGCAGCATCATTGCTGACCGTGTACACCTACTTACCCTAGTTATTGTATTGAGGAACTTGACTCCTCGATAGCTGATGGACAGGATGATGTCGGGGGAGTCCCGGGGCTCTTTGGTGGATTTCTTCAGCTTCTGGATCGATTTCTTAGTAGATTCTGTCCCTCGAAGCTCTTTCACTACTGTTGATCCTAGGTACTGTTTGAACAAGACAGAGAATTAATTGAATTCAGGGAACTTTGAATGTTAATAAAGTTCATTACAAACTAGAAAAGATCAATTAGAAACAAATTTCAAGCAACATATATTTAAAAAAAAAATCCTCTGTGCAGGATTCGAACGTGCGACCTCTTGCTTCCACGACAAGCGCGCTTCCGTTGAATTTTTCCACCATAGCTATAAACCGAATTTTTGTAACTACTTGATGTAACAGCGAGTAATGCACATACTAAACGCTCAGGATGGCATTATGTGATTTGTATTTCAATTTCAGAGAAACATTTATACTAATTTCAGTTTTATTTCTAACAATTGAGCCTTGTTTTTTAGAAACAATACAATCTGTTTCATCGTTCTTTCAAGGTCCTTCTTCGGTATTTTAATTCGTACTTTAATTTGTTATTTGTTTTTTTTAACCTAGATTCTAGCCTATACGGTATTAATCAAAATCCACAAGTCCAAATCATCCAAATGACTCACATTAGCAACATAAGTGACAGCCCCCGTCACCAGCACAAACGGCTGATGCTTCCACTGCGTCTTCAGCGCCCCTGGTACCCCGACCAGTAGCTCCGAAGGGTTCCTGATCTCCAGATCCGAGGGTCTTGGCGGCTGGGGAGCTGGTCTGTTTTTCTTGCTGCGCTTCAACGTCTCACCGCCAGGTGGTGCTAGCGTCGGGACAACCGGTGGTGGAACTGGCTTTAAATTCTCCGATATGTTTGAAGGTAGTTTTTCTTTGATTTCTTCTTTTAGCTGTTTGATATTGTTTTTCTGTAACAATGTTATTCTGTTTTCACAAGATGTTTTTTTTTTGCAAATAAAATAGCCTTGATTTACAGCTGGCATTTCATAAAATAATATTGTCGCGTTTTGTTTTTTTTACAACAAAGTTGTAATAAACATGAATTCAGTGATGAATAAGGACATCAGACAACAGAAAAAGTGACGCCTAATTGTATCAAAAAAGGGTTGTCACAAAATTCAATTAAAAGAGCAAAACATGAGCGCGCTTCACACTTCAGAGGTGACAAACAAAAGGACGAATGCAACAGGAAAATGAAAAAAAGACAAAAAAGCATTCGAATTGGCATTGCATGAAATTTTAATTAAGGTACTAAAGATAGGGAAGTGAGACTAATTTAAAGGCAAAGTGCTATCGGTTATTGTTTGAGAATAAAAGTGGCAATCGAGTGACGTATTCAACTTCGATTCAATGGGGTGAGATGAATTAGGATACGATCAGGGTTGATAGAAATCATGATTTTTTTATGTAGAAAATCGGATTTATTTAATTGAAATCGCAATTTTTTATTTTTATAACATTCTGATCTTATTTAACTAGGAAGTCAGTTATTTATTTAAAAACACGGCAAAATTTTTGTTTTTATTTTGATTCTGAATAAAATTAACAAAAAATATATTATTATAATAAATCGTATTTTTTTTAAACAGTTTCATATTTATTTGCCATATGTAACAAAAATATTATAAAATTATTAAAAATCAACAAGTTATTCCTTGATTTTAATCGCAATTTAAATCACTGATTTAAATCAAGTGATTTGAATCATATCAACCTTGGATGCGACTGGTATGGTAATGAATCGATTGAATGATGACAGATCTGGCGATGCCGAACTGGCTAAGGAACAACTAAGCCTCAGCAGTACTGCAGAACATATTAAAATTGATAAAAATATGCATATTATAATATATTACATTTAGTTGCTCTTTCATCGTTCAATCCATTCATTACCATACCAGTCGCATCCAGTGTTGATATATATGATTTAAATCACTTGTTTTAAATTGTAATTTTTTCTTTTTTATTATTTTACTAGCCCCTTTTGAACCAAATTGTTGTATAGATATGTTAGATATTTCTATTTTTATACATGAATAAGTTTTAAAGGAATAGTAAAATACGATTTCAGTTCACTTTACGTAGTTTCAGAGAATAAAACTTAATTTTCAATATTGATTTCTTTTTGCCTTGTTGTGGGTATACCCAAAAAATAGTGTAAAACTTTGAGAGCCTGTATTCCAAAATCCAGTCCTTCCCCGGAAAGTAGGTAGAGGTTTGCATGGAGTGGTTCTCCCGGCGCATGAATAGCCTCGTCGGAATCCTGGCTGAACAGCGCTCGGATTGAGCGCTAATTACCTATACACGGCCAGCGGGGTGTGAAATTAAAAAAAGTGCTCTCTGAATGGAATGTGCGGTTCCCAGTTACATACATCGAGGACACCAAAGAGGCATGTAACTAGAGAAGTAGTGATACTTATTCAGTCGATTTTGCATAAGTTTCAAAATGTCAATCGCCACCATATTAAGGTTGTTCAGTAATAATTTAACAATAATTTAACATAGCCATATTAATTTAAAAGACTTCTAAACATTTCTCTAGTGAGTCAGGAATCTATTTCTAGGATTGTACCTTTTTCTGAACCAGGGTTTGTATAAAACTTCGGTGTCACTATGTTTGTATGTCTATAACGCTCTAGCTAGTCTATCTCCTATGCCTGAATGAGTTTGAAAAGACGACTTTATTAGAATATTGGGCACAAATTTTTTTACGTCTGTCCCTTTGTCAGTCCATCTGTAGTCTGACACCCTATCTATGCCCGTCCATCCGTCACACTCTATGAAGCATAAATTAAAAAATACTACTATGATCATAGGATAAATTATTCTCTTATTTTCATTATCGCAAAAACCAGCCAAGTGCGAGTCGAAATCGCGCACAAAGGATTCAGTACCACCACACAATATGGGTACGGAACACTAAAAACATGATAAATACTTCCACTTGCAGGTATGGAGGTCCAACTTTACTTGATAGTTTCTATTAAACTCTGTGTATCTAAAGGGGCTAATTAAGTTGGTCTTTGATAACTTCCTTAATAATTAAATTTTTATAATGTTTAGATTTTTTTCCATGTGTTTGATATATGACCTACCTGTAAACGAAATTTCAAGATTCTAAGTCAATTATAGAATTAAATGAGACTTGAGGATAATTCATGATTTATATAAAAACGGCTCACCTCAATACGTGTTATGATCGGGAAAGCCGACCAGTTTCAGCAGATTTAGACTGCCTTCATCTGGGCGAGTAAAGACGTTTACGCGACGACGTTACGCCTCACACTGATCATAACACGTATTGAGGTGAGCCGTTTTTATATAAATCATTCTAAGTCAACTAGAAATGCCCCATAGGTTTTGATTTTGCGCAAATTTATATGAAATTGATTATTTAAAGCGCAATAACTTTTTTTCTCGTCGAGTTAGAAGCTTCATTTTTTTACAGCACTATGGGGCCGTAAACTTCTGTATGAGGTATTATCTTCAACTTGATATTTCATACGGGGCCGAGCAAAAGGGTATTGACAGACTGACAGACCGAAAACAAAGTGATCCGTTTTTTATATTGAGGTACGGAACCCTAAAAATTACATCATCACGACATCAAATCTCCGAAGAGTATCAGAGGTGTCTCCGGTACCTCTTTTGTTTTCATTTAAACTATTTCTATTGCAATGCTATTTCTATTGCTATGCTATTTCTATTGCTATGCTTTTTCTACTGCTATGCTATTTCTACTGCTATGCTATTTTTGAATTAGCCTTTATTCAAAATGCTGTCAAGGAAGATTTTATTAATAAACTGCTTTATACCTGAACCCTAAAAATCCGTGGCAGTAAACTTCTTCATAAGCTTCCATATTAAGTTTGTAACAGTTAACCTGTTAACCGTCACCACACCGGGGCGTTACCTGGCTACACCCCAAAAGCGCGCACGTGATTATAACACGAATCAGATGAGCAATTTGATGGGGATTAGCAATTTTAATCTCGTCTAAGAATTTGAGGGTAGATGTAATTACAAGGTACTTGAGCGGTGTTAATAAAGATGGCGTAGTGGGATTTTGAAAATTAATGCTGGTGTTTCTTTTTTAGTAAGTAGAAATATTCTTTTGCGTTCAGTACAATATCCATGAGTTGATATCCACAGACATATAATACTAGCATTAAATATCTGTGTTGATAACATAGCTTTAAAATAATGGTTTTGAATGTTTTTTTTTCTATTTAATGTCATTTATGACATCAAGAAAAAATATACAACGGAGCAGCGGATCGACGTGATTTTTGCATAGAGATAGTTTATGGGCCGGAGAGTTGACATAGGCTACTTTTTATACCGGAAAAATGCAAACTAAATCAGCGCGGGCGAAGCCGCGGGCAAAAGCTACTAATGAGTACATTCGTGATTTTATCAATAAATGCTGTATATACAAAAAAATAACATTTAAATATCAATCCGTCGTGACTTTACATCAATTAATTTCACTTAAATAATTGTTGAAGATAAATAAATAAATCATCATCAATTATTTAAGAGCCTAGCTCTTGTAGGTGTATTATCTGTACATAAATAATATACAAAAACAATACCTTCGATGTGAGAGGCATCTGAAAAGATAGATCATTTTAATATACGCCCAAAGCAACCTCATTTCGCGTTACGATGTAAAAATCGTCAGTGAGAAGTGAGTGCACGGAGTTGAGGCTATATTTCATAGTATAGTAAAAGTTTTAACACATTTTTCTGTTAAAGCCTGTTGAAGCCTGATTTAGGAACCTAAGAAGACATTGATAATAGAGTGACATTGATAATAGAGAGACATTGATAATAGAGAGACATTGATAATAGAGAGACATTGATAATAGAGAGACAATGATAATAGAGAGACATTGATAATAGAGAGACATTGATAATAGAGAGACATTGATAATACAGAGACATTGATAATAGAGAGACATTGATAACAGAGGGACATTGATAATACAGAGACATTGATAATGGAGAGACATTGATAATAGAGAGACATTGATAATAGAGAGACATTGATAATAGAGAGACATTGATAATAGAGAGACATTGATAATAGAGAGACATTGATAATAGAGAGACATTGATAATAGAGAGACATTGATAATAGAGAGACATTGATAACAGAGGGACATTGATAATAGAGAGACATTGATAATAGAGGGACATTGATAATAGAGAGACATTGATAATAAAGAGACATTGATAATAGAGGGACATTGATAATAGAGAGACATTTGGCATAATTCTTTGCTGTTAAGACTCTTTCAATGAACGTAGTTGCCTTAAATTACAAGAATGTTCACCTACTATTTGGCCAACATAAAAAAAATCACGACATGAATCCCCGAGGGGGTTTCAGAGGTGTTCCGAGCGTGAACTGTGAAATGCAAGTCACAATCTACACTTGGTACACCCGCGTTTCACCGACGATTATTATGTCCCAACGTAATGGGTGGTGAGCCATATCGCCGTACTTCGGGCACAAATACACGCTTTTTAGGCATGCAGGTTTCCTTACGATGTTTTACTTCACCGTTCAGCAAGTGGTAAGTAGGAACAAATACTATACACATAAATTCCGAAAAACTCATTGGTGCGTGTCCGATCGGGTATCGAATCTGGATTTCAAGATTGAGAAGCCAGCGTTCTATCCCTGAGCTACACAAAAAGTTAAAAATTGGAGTTCAAAATATCATCAATACTATTAAATGCAACATCAATCGTTCAATATAACAGTTAAGTGCGCATCGGATTTAAAAAGGATATCCTTAACGAGGTGAAGGGATCAACCCGTCACAGACTGATGGGGAGTTGCCATGTGACGGGTTAAGTGTGAATGTGCACTTGCATTATTGGCCCCGTAGGTAAAATATCTAAGCCCTGTTCACAATCTGTGACAAAATCTGACTTACTATGCAAGGTGTAACAGAAAGGTGTAACCATATTTGAAGGGCTTATTCAGTCAATGGTATAGAACAACTTTTACTATGGAGCTAAACCTGAAATCTCGAAAAAAAACTGCCCTTCCATACAATTCGGCCGAGCGGCATTGCATTTTTCTATGAAACAGTTAAATGTTTTTTTCGATATACAGGGTTTGTTGCATAGTAAAAGTCGTTCTATACCATTGACTGAATAAGCTTTTCAAATATGGTTACACCTTTCTGTTACACTTTGTATAAGGTGACATTTATTTATGCAGCCAAATTCATACTGAAGACTCGGTAAGTGCTCAGTATCAAGATTCGACGACCTTTTTTTGTGAAATTCGTAAATTATATTTTTCATTTAGCCTACAAACGCAAGCCAGCCCGAGGCGACTACGAGAGGTCAACATTTTGTTTTACGAAATTAGCAGAAAGTGTTATTGATCCGTGATACTGGTAACTTACCAAGCCCCCGGTATGAATTTGCTGTACAAATAAAGCTCACCTTATATAAGCGACATTAATTTATACGTCAAATTCATACTTGGTTTCATACCTGACTTATATAGGGCTTATATAGTAAACATGATCAGTATCATAGATCGATAACACCTCCCATAGTAATTGAGACAACGGTTAGCTTTGTTTGTAGAGAACACGAAAAAAATAATTTATGAATTTGAAATGAAATGAAATATGAAATATATTTATTTATGTAATGTAGGTATAACAGATACACTTATTACAGGTCAGTTTTAATGTAATATAAGTAATTAAATAATCTATGTGTATAGGTAATAGTTTTAGTTTTAAAGCACAGCCTTAGAAATAAACGCACCGAGTATTAGCACGCAAATAAACAACAGGTCAGTAAGGCTGGAGGGAAAACTTCACGTTCCTAGAATGAGTAGTAAATTTGCACAGCGTTTCAAAACTTTTTTATATCCCTTTATTCACAATCAAATCAATAAGGAAATTAATTTGGCAGATAACACAAAGTTAAAACTCCAGCTAAAAAGAGAGCTGAGTTCTTGGCTTCTAGCCAAATCATATGACAATGTAGAAAGTCTTTTGGATGTCATTGAATAATTAAAACATAAAAAAAAAAAATTTTTTTTTTTATTATTATTAATATATATATATTTTTTGTCTTTTGTTATTCGTATATTATTAATAAGTATTACTTACGCTATAGGCTTCACCTGTGTTTTTTTTAAGTATCATACATACATTTTATCAGTTCGTTTTTTATTTTTTATTTTATTATTATTATTTTTCTTCTTTTTTTTTTTTTTCATTCTTGGTATTTTATGTTTTATTTATATTGAAACTAGTACATATTTTGTACATATTTTATATAATTTATATGTAACTAAATATTTTATTTATTATAACATGTATTATATTTGATATTCAAAATATATATTATTTATAATACCTATATTATTTTACATTTATTTTGGATCACACTTTAGATTTAGATTTAAGTAAAAATATATTTAATCTATGTAAGCACGGGCGGGCGCCTTCTGGCAAAAAACACTTGTGCATCCCATGAAACGGAGGATTCTGGTATGGGAGCACGCATATTATATTCAATAACGTGTACTATGTTAGTTGTGCAAAATTTAATTGTTTGTTGTTTTTTTTTAAGTTAACATTAGATTAGTTTCCTGTACATACTAACATATCAGAATAAATAAAATTTGTATTTGTATTTGTATTTTATGTTATAAATAATAATATGGGGAAATTTGCAGGGGAGTAATAAAGGTTGGGTTTACGGAAATTTAATAAAAAAATACACTTGAATAAAATAATAAGATAGGAATAAGGAATAAATAATATTATAAATATATGCAATACATATAATAAATATAATAAATATTTCACAAAAAGGGTTATCAAACCTTACTTAACCAGTCTTCAGTATGAATTTTGCTCTTAATTTAATTATTCTATAAGTCATTTTTCAATGACCCTTTTTGCAAAATACGAAAAATATTATTTGTGCCCCTATACTTGTTTAAGAACAACCCCGATTTTATTTTACGTTTTTCACAGAAAGGGTAATTGGACCTCGTTGTTCACTTACAAAGTCTCCAGTATGAATTTGGGTATATCAATCAAAGTAACCTTATAGTATACATATATTGTGAGTAGTAGTTTATGAAATCTCGAATATTTTAGGATTAGTCTCTTCGTTACAGAGTTCAAACTTCAAAGCTGTTTAAGTTTTTTTTTGATTAGGATTGGATTTGGCTGTCTCTTCGTAGTTATTTGGGAATACGCTGAGATGACAGTGGAGTTATACTCTCTCCTAAATTTAATAGAATCAGGTACAGTCAACAAAAGAGACAGGTAAACAGGCCCAGCGCAAACTCTTCGAGCTAAACAGTGGCCTTATTGTCTAACTTTAACATCTATTACCATCGCTTTCAAAACTACGCGTGATTGGCTAGAAACGACGTGTCACGTCATTTCTAGCCAATCAACAGGTGAGTGATAGATAAGATGAATAATACTTCAGCATAAAGTCATATTTTGGGGTAACTCATTTATCTACAGCAAGACACTACCTTATAGATATTTAAAAATTTCATTTAAAAGATACTACAAATAAAAATATATAAAAGGAACTCACCAAAGTATTGAGATCAGCATTAATATCCTCCAAATGGCTCGCAGGACCATTCTGTTGTCCAGAAACCGATGCTAAAATCCTTTTCCTATGTCCAGCTTTTTGAATTTCTAGAACAGCTGTTAGTTCCACTTCCCATATTCTTCTAACTCTATCCATATCTACATACAAATGTTTCCTAAAAGTATCAGTATATTGTTCTAAGTTAATATCCTTAAGCCATTCATCTACAGTCTCTGTTTGGTTGTTTTTACTAATATTATTATTGTTATGGTTATTGCTTATTTCAGCTATTTTTAGAGGTAATTGTTTCGTTGATTCTAGTATTTTTATTCTATCTGCCTCTTCTATTCCCATTTCCTTCAGGTCACCGTCATCTATGACTCCATTCTGCAACAAAATTGAACGTAAAGTATTTTATTATAATTCTACCACCTTATATTAATTAACATAAGTTTTTATTAAGACAAAAGAGAAAATATTTTTACTGAAAAGCAGTAGGTAGATTGTAAATTTTCCATACATCAGGGCCCATAACATTTAAAGAGTTTTAGTAGAATATGTATAAAATCGGCTTAGTTTAGGAATTGGTGGCTTAAGGGTCCGTTTCGCCAAACATGCTCTCGCGTTTGGACAATTTAGCATATTAAAACAAAATATTTTAAATTTTTCGTGATTTTAGTGAATTTTCCGATTTTTGTTCCCGTTGCTTGTGATACTTGTATGAAATCTGAAAAATTATAATATAGTTCAACTCCTTAACTACCTACACAAATTTTATTTCTTAAAAATATTTTGTTTTAATATGCTAAATTTTCCAAACGCGAGAGCATGTTTGGCGAAACGGACCCTTAAAAAGGAGGCTTATATCCAGCAGTGGAAGAAAACGAGCTATCAATGATGAATAAAACAAGAATTGATACTTACAATAAAATCAACATCATCGAACCCGCTCTCAGTGAACAACGGCTCGTAATCGTGGAGGCTGAGGCCAGAGAGCCAGAGGCCGAGGGTAGAGGCCACCGACGGGCTCAGGCTCGACTCGGAACAGCTGAGGCCGAGCCTCGACGTGAACTCCTGTTCCAGCTCGGACACGAACACAGACTCCCGGACCAACTTGCTGCCGAATGAGGCCATGATCTCCGAGATCTTCGCCCATTCCTCCTGTGACGTGAAGAATATCATTTAGCACCCTTATTTAATTATTAATATACGAGTAATAATGATGTAAGGTTAGGTTTCGGAATTCCATCGCTAGCAGAGTTAGGAAACGCTCTAGTTTTATGATATTACAATAAAATAGCGTCTTTTCATTTCTGCCTATCCACCAATCAGGGAAATTCATATCAAATTAGTGGTTCTACGGAAATACGAGTATACCGTCCCGTCGTCGTGTTCTTAAAATATGTAAACCTTATGTTTAAGGCGATATGTAAAAGTTTTAGCGTCCCTGTTACTCCATATGCGAAAAAACCCTCTGTGCGAGAGGGACGGATTCGTGGAAAAGTAGCAAAAAGTCGGTTTCTTATTAATATAAAATGAACTAAAGTTGCTATCAAAATTTCGTTTAACCAGGTCCTAGATACCGTTAAAACCCATCTAATAAAATATAAGTGCAGTCCATATGTCATTTTAAATTGTCAAACCAGGAGAATTAGTGTCCATAAAGACCTCATTTCAATAAATATTTCTATCGAGCCGAAATTCTCCAATCGCGTTTTTGTTTTAACGGATCCCTAGAGAAAGATTTCAAAAATAATATACTATTTTATCAAAATTATACATTATTTGCCGAAGTAGATATAGAGGTTCTAAAAGTGTCGATTTTTTTTCGTAGCGCCTTAAGTTATTCAAACACGATATCATTTATAAAAATCACTTTTAATTGTAGAAGTACACTTAACGATTACACCCTGTATATTTCAACTACGACTATATACGAATATAAACTACGACTATAGATGTAGTGAGCATGGTACTAGGCTATGGTTAAAAGATCGGTTATGGAAAGACCAAAAAACTTGACAAGGGCAGGTTGCTTTTTGTGGACATCTGCCGAGCATGGAATCAAATTTATGTAAATGTTGGGATTATTATAAATTATATATTGTAGAGCCCAGCATCAGCTCTACCATCCTTATTATATATTACATACTTCATGTTTTTTTTTGTAAAATCTAACCTACTGATATATGTACCTAGTTTAATAATATTGTCATAATAATGTTGGACAGGTAATTAATGATAAATTATGAATAAATGAGTATGAGTATGATTATGTGTATGAGTATGAGTATGTGTGTGAGTATGAGTAGAAGTGGTCACCGCATTTCATCGAGCCGTGCGGTGGCTCATCTGAAAACGCACTTAGACTCCCAAAAAATTACAAGATTACAATATTCACCATACCACAGAGCACGTTATAAAATACTAGCGACCCGCTCCGGCTTCGCACGTAAATACTGATACTAAATATACTACAGTATTTAAGGTACTTAATTGGATAATGATTAATGCCGTATTGCTTAAAATCGCTTCGTAAATAAGCCATTATTTCTCGTAAAAAGTAAAGGATAAAAAATGGTTATTATGGGTTATCTCTAAGAGATAGACATATACCATCCCGGACTTTTTTGTAGACCTTTTTAAGGCGTACAATACTGTAGTACATTATTTTGATCTATCTCGTAGGGTTCAGCCAACGTTTGCAATGTAAGCGCAAAAAAATGTGTTTATTTACGACATCACATTAGAAACCTCTAAAATTATTAGTGTTTCTCTACTATATTATGCATGTATTATACATATAAACCTTCCTCTTGAATCACACTATTTATTTAAAAAAAAACGCATCAAAATCTGTTGCTTAGTTTTAAAGATCTAAGCATACATAGGGACAGACAGACAGCGGGAAGTGACTTTGTTTTATACTATGTAGTGAAAATCTTTGGTTGAATTGAAAGCTTGTTGTGGTGACATCAAAGAGCACTATAACTGGGTGACATATCTGTATCTTTCAGTTCATCTTTAACTGGACATGAAAAATTAAAAAAAAAAAGGACTTGGCTGTACGGGCTACTGTCCTTTGCCTATTCCAAGACAGAGTGAAAAATAAAAAAATGAAAATTTTGAGAGGTTATTTTATAATATATCAGAAATCCCAGTAAATGATTTCGGAGTAACAAAATGTGTAGTGGACTACGTTGCCGTTGTTTATTCGATCTTCTAATTTGTATAGTATTGGGATTCATGCTTTATGTCCTCTTTGTAAACCACATGTTTGATATGACACTGGATTATTATAACAGGGAATTCTCGAGCCGAAGTATTAAAACAGACTACAACTGGAATCCCTTCAAACGGGTCTTTATCGATAACTCCAAGGGACTGAAATTGACGCCGCCCAGCATTAATTTTGGCTGGATGTAGTCCTATCACCGTACTTCGAGCACAAATACGTGCCTTTTAGGGCATGCTGGTTAACTTTATTCACCGTTCAGCAAGTGGCTACAAGCAATGTATGGTGTGCCCAGAAATTTACGCTCACTGCCAAAGGACCAATATCGGGTTAAAGAGACATCTCTTTGAACACAAAGAGAGGTATGTGTAATGGACCTGTTTTGTGTCATCCATCCACCGGGAACCGTTCGTTCTACGCATGTATATAAATTATGCATGTATTTAAATATTTATGTAACATTATATTTAAATGATGCATGTATTTAAATGTTTATTTAACATTATATTTAAATGATGCATGTATTTAAATGTTTATGTAACATTATATTTATTTATTTAACTGTTTGTATTTATTTATTTTATATCAACTCTGTTGTAAATTTTATTCATGAAATACACGGAAAATTTTAATACATTTCTGGTATATGCATTTTGACTATATAATCTAGGGTTTTAAAATTGGAAAACATGTTTGGATAAATTTTCCTCGATAGAAATAATTGTTGAAATTTTGTTGGTCTTCAAACACACTTTTTCTCCCGTTTGACGAATAGGAACCATATACAGAACTCAAACATATTTTATTAGGTGTCTTTCAACAATATCTAGAGATTTAATGTTTGAAATTTTGCTAGCTATTTTAGTTTTTTTGATAAAAATATAAAACTAACTTTTTTCCCTTTTGCCCTGAATCCGCCCCTCTCGCACTGCGCGATTTTTCGCTTGGAGTGACAGTGACAAAAATAAAATTCGCATACCCTCTTAACACCCACGTGTGATTTTTGTTGTCTATATGCCAACCGTTTCATCGATACATCATTTCACAGATCACACGTGTGTAATAAAAATTTAGTATGTCAGCTCACACGATTGTTAATAATATCAACTCTATTTATTTGTGTCGATTCGGCGTAACACGACTTAACCTATTGGACAGGACTAACCTTATTTTAAGCGTCCTGTCTTTTTCTTTCTGTATCGAAAAGACAAAGACAGGACACTCAAAATAAGGTTAGTCCTGTCAAATAAGTTAATTTTTGTTACGCTGAATCGACACCATTGCCTCACATTTATAAGAACAAGGTATATCAACATTACCTTGATCTACAGAATAAACAAATGGGTCAACTCTAATAAACCAAAATACGTGTTTAAGGGTCGGTATAATGTCAGATGCACAATTTCAAATGAGCATAAAACATTGTGTAACTTGGTCAATCGGTTTAATAAAAATAATAAAGATAATAGACTACAGGGCTGATATTCGTGCAGAAGCAAAAACGCAAAAGCTTTAAGTTCGCTCGATAGAAAAAAAATATGAAGTTACCTCTATATTTCATGTTTTTCGAGTGTTAAAGGACCTTTCTTAAAACAGTTTGCCTTGAAATTTGTATTAAAAATAAGAAAACAAATGACCCCGTATAATTGCACGGGGATTTTGAATAATTCTGTTTCGTTTTCATTTAATTTAACATCTAAGAATTGGCGCTTACGTCGATTTATTCTGAGACAAGGCGGCGACAAGATATCTCGGTCGCACGCGCTTTTTGTTCCATGCTTTGTTTCGTCACTCACCCGTCGGTCAGTTGTGATCGCTCCGTTGAGACGGGAGGGCTACGTTTTTGCGCTCTCGACGTCCCGGTTTCGTAATTTAAATAAATCTCGTAATTTGAAACATGGGAAATAAATGCAACCAATGTAAAAAATGGAATAAAAATGTTTTACGAGTGAAAATAAAGCAGCGGATGAAAGTAATGCAAAGGTACGCCATTACTTAACAAAATAAGTAGATAGGTCATGTTTTATTAAAGATGTTGAACTAAAGGTTGTCTCAATGGACTAATGAATATCGCTATGTTTTTCGTTTGAGATATTTTTATATCGTTGCATCGACGTATCCCCGTATCGACATATCGACGTATCGACGTATCGGCGTATCGACGTATCCCCGTATCGACGTATCGACGTATCGGCGTATTGACGTATCGTTGTATCGACGTATCGACGTATCAACGTATCGGTGTATCGACGTATCGGCGTATCGACGTATCGACGTATCGTTGTATCGACGTATCCCCGTATCGACGTATCGTCGTATCGAAGTATCGTCGTATCCTCGTATCGACGTATCGGCGTATCGACGTATCGTTATATCGACGTATCCCCGTATCGACGTATCGACGTATCGTTGTATCGACGTATCCCCGTATCGACATATCGACGTATCGGCGTATCGACGTATCCCCGTATCGACGTATCGACGTATCGGCGTATCGACGTATCGTTGTATCGACGTATCCCCGTATCGACGTATCGACGTATAGGCGTATTGACGTATCGTTGTATCGACGTATCCCCGTATCGACGTATCGTCGTATCGACGTATCGTCGTATCGACGTATCGGCGTATCGACGTATCGGCGTATCGACGTATCGTTGTATCGACGTATCATTGTATCGTCATATCCTCGTATCGTCGTATCCTCGTATCGACGTATCGGCGTATCGACGTATCCTCGTATCGACGTATCGTCGTATCGACGTATTGCCGTATCGTCGTATCGTCGTATCCCCGTATCGACGTATCGGCGTATCGACGTATCGGCGTATCGACGTATCGTTGTATCGACGTATCGACGTATCGACGTATCGGCGTATCGACGTATCGTTGTATCGACGTATCGGCGTATCGACGTATCGGCGTATCTACGTATCGGCGTATCGACGTATCGTTGTATCGACGTATCCCCGTATCGACGTATCGTCGTATCGACGTATCGTTGTATCGACGTATCCCCGTATCGACGTATTGACGTATCGGCGTATCGACGTATCCCCGTATCGACGTATCGACGTATCGGTGTATTGACGTATCGTTGTATCGACGTATCCCCGTATCGACGTATCGTCGTATCGACGTATCGGCGTATCGACGTATCGGCGTATCGACGTATCGGCGTATCGTTGTATCGACGTATCGTTGTATCGACTTTCGAAAAATAAAATTTTGAAATATAAAAATTAGATGCAAACACAATTACGCAAAAAAATGCCATTGCGAACAAACCGTTTTGTCAACTGGGTTGAATTTTATACATCGTAGATGCATTATACTTATTATTGAAAACTAGCACGTGCACGGGTTAATGACCGCGGATCCACACCGCTCGTGGGAGCTAAGAAATAGCGCTCGCGGCCGGTGACGGCCGGTCGCGCAAACAGTTGAGGTGCGGGGATGCGGGGGCAAAATCACTAATTTGTCCAGGTTTATACGCAGCCTTAAGGCTAAGAGGCTATGCGAATTTAATTTTTGTCACTGTCACTCCAAGCGAAAACACGCTCAGTGCGAGAGGGGCGAATTCAGGGCGAAAGCGAAAAATTATAGTTTTATAATTTTTATAAAAAAACTAAAATAGCTAGCAAAATTTCAAATATGAAATCTCTAGATATTGTTGAAACACACCTATTAAAATATGTTTGAGTTCTGTATATGGTTCCTATTCGTCAAACGAGGAGAAAAAGTGTGTTTGAAGACCTCATTTCAGCAATTATTTCCAAACATGTTTTCCAATTTCAAAACCCTAGATTATATAGTCAAAATGCATATTAAAATTTTCTTTATGTTTCATGAAATACACAAAAAAGAAGCACCTCTATTTTTTTACATATCGCCTTAAACTTGTGTCGATTCGGTGTAATACGTTTTAACTTATTTGACAGGACTCAACCTAACTTAAGTGTTCTGTGTTTTTCTTTATATACTTATCATAAAGACAAAGACAGGACGCTCAAAATAAGGTTTATCCTGTCAAATAAGTTAAGTTGTGGAATCGACCTAAATCTTTGTTTAACCTCTCGTAAATACTATTTGTGTTTATATATTTATATGTATCAGTGTATGTATTATTAGGATATAGAGGTAGTATATGTATTTGATTATAAGTTACCTATTTATGTATTTTACAATATTTTTTGGTAAGTATATTTTATTTTAATATACCTACCTAGTCATAAAACTGTTTTCTCATCGAATCACTACCCGTGACACATCGTCAAAGGTTAGCTGGAAGAAAATGCTAACTAGCATTAAGCTCGCCTATGTACATGTTTTTATTTGTGCAATAAAGAATTTTTAATAATAATAATACTTTATTTTTTATTTTGTTAAGTATATAATATTATTGAATTTAAGTAAGGCAAACTTATGTTTTTTAAATTGTATTTCCCTTTATTATATTAAGTTATTATTATTTTACCATTATATTACTATTATTTTACATTAAAACTAACCTGAAATAAAATAAGTGTATGTAATATTATTATTAATACAACATGAATATAATATTAATAAATAAATAAAACTGCCGACGATTCACTTGAGACCAAAATAAGTTTACTTTATTGTTTTATTTATGTCTGTCCAAACTTATACAAAGTGATGTTTATTTATACAGCCAAATTCATACTGGAGGCTTGGTAAGTGATCAGTATCACGGATCAATAACACTTTTACTAATTTCGCAAAATAAAATGTTGACCTCCTCCTATAATAATTGACTCGAGCTGGGCTGGACTTGAGTTTGTAATGAACACGAAAAGGGGTCATCGAACCTTGATACTGAGCACTTACCGAGTCTTCAGTATGAATTTGGCTACACAAATAAATGTCACCTTGTATATCCGTACTTACATGCACGCTTCGCACGCGTGATTTTCGTTTTTTTAACCAAATTTTCATGTCTTTTATTTTACTTCAAAAATGTAATTAATTTACCATACAAACCCTGAGACATTATATTCTTATTTACCATCTAAAAATGTTCATAGTTTTAACTACAATATTAACAGGACCATACAAATGTTCATCCTTTAAGGCGCTACGGAAAAAAAATCGACACTTTAAGGACTTGCATATCTACTTCAGTAAATAATCTACTATTTTGATAAAATAGTATATTATTTTTGGATACTTTTTCTAGGGATCTGTTAAAACAGAAACGCGATTGGAGAAATTCGGCTCGATAGAAATATTTATTGAAATTAGGTCCTTTTCGACACCAATTCTCCTGGTTTGACAATTTAGAATGACATATAGACTGCAACTATAATTTATTAGATGGGTTTTAACGGTATCTAAGACCTGGTAAAACGAAATTTTGATAGCAACTTTAGTACATTTTTTATTAATATAAAACCGAGCTTTTGCTACTTTTCCACGAATCCGTCGCTGTCGCACTGAGGATTTTTTCGCATATGGAGTAACAGGGACGCTAAAACTTTTACATATCGCCTTAATTTACATTTGTATTTAGGTAATCACTGGAACTACTGAACCGATTTTTAAAATCCTTTCATAATGGTTAGACAAAGTTTATTCCCTAGGGAAAAGCAGTTCCCTATAATTTATATATGTACGGGTATTCACGATATATTGGTGAGATTTGGCCTGACTAGTTTCACTGTCATCGTACAGTTTCTTCAGAGGCAAACGGGATTACGCGACGGTTCCCCGTTTGGCCCGGCGAACTAGCCAGGAACTAATATAGCGTGAATAGCCATTACATAATATATATTATTATAGCTCGACCGTCACCGCTGTGCCTCGCCTAAGACGCCGCGCGTCGAAGCGGAGGGAGGAAAGGACAAGCATGAATTCACATGAGATCGATATTTAGGTCGATTCGGCGCAACACAACTTAACTTATTTGACAGGACTAACCTTATTTTGAGCGTCCTGTCCTTGTCTTTACGATACAGAAAGAAAAAGACAGAACACTTAAATTAAGTTTAGTCCTGTCAAATAAGTTAAAACGTGTCACACCGAATCGATACAATTGTCGAACAACTGTACACTTAGAGCAATATATTTTTTTATTTGTATCAAACAAATTGATTCTGATTTGAATTATAAGTTTAGTATTTTTATAAAGCATAAAATATATTTAAATAAAAATCATAATTTTAATATGACGTACCTCGTTACTGATTTCACTTACCATTATAGTAGTATCATATTTCCTAATAAATATAAAAAGCTAATATCGTTAAAAATATTGTAAACCAATATCGTAAGATCCGACAACGGTGTTAATTCGGTGTTACATGCAAGACTCGCCCCAAGCCCACGTATATACGTACAACTCGTATGGACAACTGCACTGTATTTCGTGTGACAGGATATTTCTGACGAAACTCGGATTTTCCAACCACATCCGAGCTCATGCCAGAAAGCAATAAGGGTCACCGTCGACGGATACGTCGAGGAGGACATCATCACATATTGGACAGGACTAAACTTGATTTAAGCGTTCTCTGCTTGTCATTTCGCTACAGAAAGTTAAAGACAAAACATTTAAATTAAGTTTAGTCCTGTGAAATACGTAACATTGAATCGACACAAATATCGATCTCATGTGAACTCATGCTACTCTTTCCTTTCCTCCCCCCGCCTCGCCCCGCGGCGCCTAAGGCCAGGCACAGCGTTTACGTCCAAGCTTTAAGTCAATATTTTTTGTTTTAGGACAACCTAAAGAATTACAGGACATTCATTTTTTTTACTTCTTTATATATATAAAAAAAGAAAAATCAATAGATAATCTTTTTGTACAAATAAAACCTTTTTACAATTTATAAACAGTCGGTGAACAAAAAACTATTGAATACAAAGTAGGTCACACATTCTAAATCAATGACACTTTAAAAAAAACATGGTTGACTGATGTCGTCTTTCATCATGAGTTATCACGATGAAGGACGACATCAGTCAACGACGACATCCTTCATCAGGTGAATCCCGAAAATGTTTTAAATTGTAGAAATGTGCTTTTGCCCCTTCACTTCCCGATGCTTAACCGAGCTTCTCACCTGTGTAGCTTTGGCGTTTCTAATCTATACACTTGTTGTACACCAAGTTTTTTATAAAGCAGTACAATATTATAAACAAGAGTATGGAAGTGACTACACTTGGAATCCATTACAACCACTGTTTTGAAGAATTCTCACACGGTGGCTCAAAAATGACGCGTGTAATACACCGATGTATTTGCTCTGGGGTGTTTGAAAACTATTGCAAGATTGTGGAGATTTGATTTAAGATAAGACTGTGCATAACTTCAATATACTTTATCATATTATTTTATGTATTATGTTTTGGTTAGGATCCAAAATACTACTTCCCCTGGTTGAATCAAGAACTATGCTTCTTGAGTAGACTAGAACTAGGTATAGCCGCAGTGGCGGCGTTAGGGTAGGGCGTGGTTGGGCGACCACCCAGGTCGCCAGACATCAAGGGGCGCCAGCGCCCCCTCGTCAGTATGGATCACGGGATGGCGCGGTAAAACTATTTCCCCAGGTTGAGTCTGATCAAGAACTATGCTTCTTGAGTAGACTAGAACCAGGTACAGCCGCAGTGGCGGCGTTAGGGTAGGGCGTGGTTGGGCGACCGCCCAGGTCGCCAGACATCAAGGGGCGCCAGCGCCCCCTCGTCAGTATGGATCACGGGATGGCGCGGTAAAATTTTGTTAAATTATGTTAAAATAATTGGTCATGATTGAAGATTGAAATAATCTTTCCCATGTTTCTTTTTTCCTTTTTTGCACATGAATAATTTAGGAAACAGATAGGGGGCGCCGTAGAATTCACGCCCAGGGCGCCGTTAATGCTAAAACCGGCACTGTATAGCCGGTAGGTTAGGTGGCCCTTAACTTTTATGTACCTGTCTTGCACGACTCTTCAGCTTCTTGCCTTTAAATATGCATTTGATTTGTAAACTAGTTCTGTTTCTTTTGGCTCAAACAATAACTTGTTTGCCTGAGACACGATAAATGAAGTAGATCCTTCACTAAAATTATTTTGTACAAAAAAAATTAATAACTTTTTAAAACGTCACCAAAAAATTTCGATCTAATAAGACCAATGTTTTTTTTTTCAAGTAACTCTGTGGTCTTACATGCACTGGGGCTTATGCTTTGCTATATGGGTTTCCGTTTTTATGGAACCCTAATAATATTTTGTCGCACCGTTGCAAGACAGTTGCAGCAAAACCGTTAAAAAAGCAGGTGCTACTGGCAGCACAAAAGCGCTAATTAAATTTATTTAGCTTCCTGTTTTAACTGCATTGTTTGTTGGAAGCCAGTAAGAATTATTTAGCTAGTTTTCTTTGGGGCATAGTATTTAACCCTCTAAATTATCATTATCGCTAAAACAATCTTGCAGACTACGATTCATATATTCAAATTTATACCGAAAACTCAGTGATCAGTCTTCAAAACTATTGATCAATTACAGTTTTTCAGACATTCTAATTTCCCAAGTTAATTATTATGCGAAGTCACTCGTAATTTTGTTAATTACACAAAACTTAAACCTTGTTAGCGACAATTTTCGAGTTGCCAGTATGAATTCGGTTTTGCTGAAGACTCTTAAACACTAATAATTAATTAATGACAAGACGTTCAATATATTTCTGTGATAAAACGCGAAACTATCGGTGAAAAGTGGATAATGATATTGTTCACATTAAAACTATACCAACTCTTGAGAAGACAAGAGTCTCAAAGATACTGATTCATAATGATTAAAGAGATGCTCCATATATATTTGAATATCGACATTAATTGCAAAAATACTTTTAAAATGTTCAAGTAAATTTGATGTGTTTTTTTCTGGGGTCCCAATGTCCATATAAACCTAAGTTGTACCTAGCCTGCAGGCAATTTAAACTCAGCTCAGCCGTTTTTATTGCCTTAAGAGCTGCGAAAGTGATAGCAATTTAGAAAAAAATAATTTACCTACCATAATATCGTTTGTTACCCGTGGTCCCATTTACTGAAAATCTTGGTAGGAAATAGCAATAAACTGTTTTTAAATAGCATGGTTTTCATAGACAACCTCTTCGATAAGGTAAAATTTTTACTTTTGCTAAAAAAGGCCACTT
Organism: Ypsolopha sequella; assembly: GCA_934047225.1. Lineage (NCBI taxonomy): Eukaryota > Metazoa > Arthropoda > Insecta > Lepidoptera > Ypsolophidae > Ypsolopha > Ypsolopha sequella. Next base: position 24,644,532 of record OW203993.1, read on the forward strand.
TTGGCATAAGTTTAAATTTTAGGTATAAATTGAAATTGTTGAATTGCTGAAAACATTGTTATATAAATAGTTGACTGTTATTTCGAGGCATTTAAATGAGCAAACTTTCAATAATATTCTGGTTGGTAAGTAATGTTTTTTTTTCTAAAGTGCTCAAAGCATTAAGGCGATTATGTGTATGAGTATGAGTATGTGTGTGAGTATGAGTAGAAGTCGTCACCGCATTTCATCGAGTCGTGCGGTGGCTCATCTGAAAACGCACTTAGACTCCCAAAAAATTACAAGATTACAATATTCACCATACCACAGAGCACGTTATAAAATACTAGCGACCCGCTCCGGCTTCGCATGTATATACTGATACTAAATATACTACAGTATTTAAGGCGATTACCATCGCCAAATTAGCAGCTCGATATTTGTCACTACAAATATCAACGGAAACGACATTGAAATAACGTTTATATCAGCGCGCAATGCATAGTGGCTGTTACGACGCTCGCTGCGTCCTTGATAGGGCGAAATAGGAGAAAATTATACTTTTCACATGGACGTGATTGTTCGATTGAATAATCATATGTTATGTTTGTAGCTATCAAATTTATCTATTTATCAAAGCATAAATGAATTCAATCAGCCAAGCCACTTAGAAGCAGTAGGAAATTTAAGCCAAAAAACACCATTCAGTTAAAAAAAAAAACATGTAGAAGTTTTGGTGGTATGAAAAAGAAAAATGTTGCATATGTTGTCTAAGAGTTGATTATTCATAATAATTTTTTTCATTATTTTTGGTTTGGCCATAAACGAAGAGTAGGCTTTAGAAGTAGTGTAATTTTATGATTAAAATCAACTAAAATTACAATATTGCATTTAAGTCATTTTCAACTTACATTGATTAATAAACAAGATTTTCGTATTGATAGATAAAAATCAAATGTGAAAAATGAAAATGAAAATGAAAAAAAATGAAAAATTATTTATTTCTTAAGCTTACTTCATTAAATAAACTGAGTTTGAGTTCTCCTATTGGGTATGAAAATACCTGTAACAGGAGTCCCCGCTCTCCTATAACTAAAATACAAAATTAAGTGATAAACAAAACTATTATTTACAGAGGTGACTAACAAATTATTATAAATATAAAAAAGAAAAGAAAAGTTTAGTATATACTTACTTAGGCTGAATTTGTAAGTGTGAGAGGGTATGTGTGTGTATGTGGGATGTGTGTATGTGAGATGTGTGTGACTATGTGTGCATATTTACAATTTATGCAATTTTGGAATAAGTTTGTAATTTGTTAATTATGATGACTATTCGATATTGACATAGGCTATTCAATGACAATTATTAAATTCTTAAATTGTATTAAATATATTAAATGTATTAAATATATTAAATGTATTAAATAAAATGTATTAAACGCAAAACCAAAAAAAAACACTCAAAAAGAGACTATTTTCAAAAATAAAATCTAAAATCGAGCAAAAATTTTCCAATTAGGTAACGCTACTTACAACGTAAAGATAAAGGTTTGAAAAAACATATACATAAGTTTCATATTGATTTCGTCTGTGGTAGATTTAGTACAATCGTTCAAAAAATGTTGAAAAAGGAAGGCCTGCTCTTAAGTTATGCTGCGAAAAGAAAGACATAAAATCTTTGACGGCACCTTACCTGCTCATCAAAAGGGCTAAGGATCGACAGCGACTTGTCACCACTTTGATTCGAACTGGTCGTATTACTTCTTCTCCTGACTTCATCCTCCACACCGTTTATTCTCTCCTGCACCTGACCATTGCTGGTTGCGTTAGTGTGGTTGGACCCAGGCAGGTCTGTTGGTGAGGAGTCGTATACTGATTTTAGCTTTCTCAACGTCTTCGGTCGCTCTGCGGGCATCGGCCGCAAACCGATTCCGTCGAGGGTGGTTGTGGAGCCTTTAAAGAGGCCTGCGGACAATAGAAAAGGAACTTTAGTACTAAGATAATAGAATGCAAAGTAGGAGTGGAATAAACTTATCAATAGAACAGTTGCTCAAAACTTGTATTTTTCTTTATTCCATCATATCTTCTGAACGCTTTAACCAATTTTGATGAATGAGGTGTCGTAAGAATCTCTATACCATCCGGATTGGCACTGGGTATAAAAGTATTAAATAAATAATAAAAAACATACAAAACAACACTTTTCCAATGTAGAGCTGTCCTCTGACTGCACTGGGTGTCGTTACTAAGTCCATTTTGAAATTATGGCAGTCGTGTCTTTTAATATTTTTTATTATTTATTTTTTTATAACTTGTGATAAAATTAGTTTAACATTAGAGATTGTGGCCACTGTGTGACATAGTAATATATCATCAGATATGTACTATCTTATACAGTAGCTACAACGGCGGCGGATGCCGGCACTGCTGGCGGTGCTGCGCGCACGCACCAGCTTGCTGCAGAGGGCGCCGCTCACGCGCGCGTTGCGGTCTCTAAACGTGGTGGATGGATCCGGACGGGCGAGTTGATTTGTTTAATTGTAGCGTAAGCGAGCTCACAAAGGCCATACTAAGTTATAAGTTTAAAAATTGTGTATTTTTATCTTATACTAGCTGATGCCCGCGACTTCGTCCGCGTGGAAGAAGATAATGCGGCCACAGTGGGATTCCCGCAGTAGAAAGTATCCAGTTTTTAGTTAGATAATAAAGCCGATTCTGAAGGCCTCATAGCCTTCCATGGTAAGTCAATTTGCAAATTGACAACGTAAAGGACTAATGTTTGTGTACTAACTCATTCGTGACGTCTATAGGCCTTTAAGGCGCTACGGAAAAAATCGACACTTTTAGAACGTGCATATGTACTTCAGTAAATAATGTATTATTTTGATAAAACAGTATATTATTTTTGAATTCTTTTCCTAGGGATCTGTTAGAACAGAAACGCGATTGGAGAAATTCGGCTCATAGAAATATTTATTGAAATGAGCTCTTTTTCGACACCAATTCTCCTGGTTTGACAATTTGGAATGACATATGGACTGCAATTATTAGATGGATTGTAACAGTATCTAAGACCTGGTTAAAAGAAATTTTGATAGCAACTTTAGTTTATTTTATATTAATAAAAAAACCGACTTTTTGCTACTTTTCCTTGAATCCGTTCCTCTCGCACTGAGGATTTTTTCGCATATGGAGTAAAAGGGACGCTAAAACTTTCACATATCGCCTTAACGCTAGAAATTATTATTTGCTAAGTAACTTCTAACAGTAAAAAAGTAAATTCCTAGAATCGATAATCTACGATAACTTTTTTTTCCGTTGTTCGATTTAAATGAAAAAAAGTCTATATTCTGCTCCGAATTAAGCCCCGTCCACGTGTGAAAATTACATCAAAATCCGTTCAGTAGTTTCGGAGATGTGCGCGAACAAACAAAAAGACAAACAGACAGACAGAAAAGAATTCTAAAAATCACTGATTTGTGTTCTATTGCTCTTATTTAGTTACCCCCTTTCTATTTTTATTACTTTTATCCAATGTACAAACACAGCGGGTCCTAGTCTTTTATTATATGTATTGATTGTTGCATAATGTTGTTATTAATGTCACCTTCTCTATCGCATTAGGATGCATCCTGTAAAGATAGATGATAGGGAATTGTAAATGAATAAATACATAAATAAATAAAATAAATGTATTATTTTATTAACTCAAGGACATACATACACTGAGGTTTCGATAAAAGGGTTTCCATATCTTGAGAGAACCCTTATAAGAAACAATAGAAAGTAACAACTAATATTTACATAGATACGAGTAGCGGGAATACTTGATCGGGAATGATGCCAAGGTTTAGTTATTTGCTGGTAGCGTTATCGGAATAACCGGTTACGTCTATCGGAGACAGCAAGGCTGAATTATTATGTGACAATAAAGGTTTTTATCTACTCCCATACTTTGGGAAAGAAAACCAAAAGCTTTTACGGTAGAGGGCGCTGAGTGTTTGTGTCTTATCACGCTCTTGTAAAAGACGCTGATAAATGTTATTTTTGCATTCCACATTTCCAAAGACTTTTGTGCCTTTTTAGGGTTCCGTAGTACCTAAAAGGTACAAAAGGAACCTAATGGTGAGACTCCGTTGTCCGTCCGTCCGTATGTCACAGCCTCATAACTTTAGCACCGTTAAAGATAAATACATGAAATTTGGCACAAAAATAGCATTAATTTGTTCAAAATATTTCCAAAACAAAAGTAAGAAAAATAAAAATATTAGCCTAAAAATACAATATGGGTATCAAATTGTAGGTATTAAAAAGTTGATTGTAAAAATATATACTTTTAATATATTTACTGACACTGGTTTTCAGAAATCTTTAAAAAACCCCAAAAATATGTAAGCCTCCCCCCCCTCATCTCCGAAACTGGTAAACCGTAAAATATGAAAAAATGACAATTATAGATCATAACTGGCCAATTACAGGAATACTATAGCAATAAAAAAAAAATTCAGCACTAATGAGAAATACAAAAAAAGAAGTGAAATAAAAAAAATAAATATTTTATAAAAATACAATATGGGTATCAAATTGTAGGTATTAAAAAGTTTATTGTAAAAATATATACGTTTACTATACTTACTGGCACTGGTTTTTTGAAATCTTTAAAAACCACAAAAATATGTATGTCCCCCCCTTATCTCCAAAATTGGTGGACCAAAAAATATAAAAAAAATCATGGTAATATGTGTTTCCGTAAAGATTAGAGAAAAAATAAAGCGGTCGAGAAATTCACGAAAAAAAATGACAAAATTAAATTTATCATCCGCTATACGGAACCCTAGGTACGCGAGTCTGACTCGCACTTGGCCGGTTTTTTTAAGAATACTTATACCTACAAATAAACAAACACAAACATATTTTCACGACATAATGTAGCCCCAGGGGATGTAGAGGTCTTTCAGATTGTGAACTATTACTAGAATAATAACTAAAAAAATATTTTGCTAGTAGTGATGAACAGGGTTTGACAGGTGGTAGAGCTGATGCCGGGCTCGACTGTGGAGGTACCACCATCTTACTTGGAGACCCCCTCGAAGTAATTCGGGGGAGAGTAAGAGGACAGCTCACAGGCAAAATACCAGGAGGCCCACCATGCCTGGGACTGATGGATGGCGGTATATCCATCCCTAATAGCCGGGCCTTATATGGAACAGACTGGTGATGGGCAGCGGCGTCACAGCGGCACTGCGCTCACCAACCCGCCTGCCCAGCGTGTGTGAGTATGGGCAATTCTTCCAGGATGACCACCGGGAGTGGCAAAGTCCAGCGGGCCTATTATGTATCTCTAGTTGCCTTTTGGACTGGTTGTCTATCATCAAAAACATAGATATACCATCGAATTCCGATTTTCTAAGGATATGTTCGCACTTGAAGTGACGACACAGATTGTTAATAGTTCAATACCCACTAAAGGCAATTTTGAAATTTCAGTTTTTATCTATGTTTTTGATGATAGGCAACTCGTTCAATTGGCAACTAAAGATACAGAATAGGGGGGCTGGTAAGGCTTATGTGCAGCAGTGGACGAACTAGTCTGATGGATGGATGAGTAGTGGTGAATATATCTTAGAATAATTCTTATTCTGAGGAATATATACTATAAGCAATGACATTCTAATACACAATGTCATCGACTGTAAGATACAATAGTTTTTCCTTATTATTCCTAATAGATTTACCACTGCTACCTATTGTTATTGCTAGATGCTAACTTTTTATTGTTAATTGTTATCTCATGTAAACAATACATACCAACCTAGATTAGCGTCAAGTCTTATTAGGTAAGCACTCAAACTTTTTTGCATGTATGTGGATCGCGGACGGCCCTCACACACGGGCAGGCGGATGCGTGTTGCGTGTGCGGACCGACCGCGATCACCACCCAGCTATAGTTGTGAGATTCTTACCTATTGTTATTATAATTATATAAGTACCGAACTCCGCAATCACTGATAAACCCTATGGGTTTTTGTTGATTGTGCATTAATATAACTAGGTTAAGATTTTGAAAACAAAAATACTATTAAAATATATAAGTATATATATATATATGCTTTTTAGGTTTTTTTCACCGTCTGCAAATACTGTAATACCCACATAAATTCCGGTTCCGAAATTCATATGTGCCATTAAAATTTTTCGTTTTTTTCTCGACCGGCAAGAATCGAACCCATCTCCTCGACTATCCCGATCATAGTATTAATTGAGGTGAGCCTACAGACAGAGAATATAAAGTATTACTACGTAAAGAAGCGACACTCACCTCCCCGCGCGAATTTAACATCCCCCGCGGTCCCCCGCAAGTTAGTGGAAATCTGGTGGCACGTAGAGCTCGAGTAGTATTTTGTTTTTTGTTTTATTACGATACTGATTTTTAATGAATATGGTTCGTTTTTGTGGTGTTTATGGATGCACTGAAAACGGAGCAAAAAATAAAGAACGCAGATTTTTTTTATTTCCTGCCGATGAAATAAACCAAGGCATTTTCTTTTATGTATTGGTTTAGGGCGTTAACTGCAACTCTCAAGCAGTTGTGTAACAGTTGGTAAGAATTTCAACATTAAGTTGAAATTTTAAAAATCGAATGTTTTTGTGTCACCGTTCGAGCTGAGCAAATTTCAACATGTCCTAAAAATTGTCTATTTGTGCCCGAAGTACGGCGATAGAGCTCACCACCCATCACGTTGGAACGTAGGTGAAACGCGGGTGTACCGAGTGCGAACTGTGACATGCATTTCAAAGTTCACACTCGGAACACCTCTAACACCCCCTCGAGCATTTGATTCAAGTCGTGACCAAATTAGAATTAGGATTAACCACGCTAAAATTTAGCAAGAGAATCATATAAGTTGCTGACTATAAATGTTGTCCCTCTCAATCGACGACGCTCACACGCTTGCTGCCAGCCCTAGACTAGCTCACGCACACACACAAGCGTGTGCGGACGAGCCAGATGCGCGCGCGAGAGTGTAGGTAAATAACTTGAGTGAGGACAAAGAAGTGTCGGGGGTGTGCTACAGATATCAGGAGATATGGTAAGGGGGCGTGGTGCCTGCGAACGCATGAGGCCAAAAATAGGCCTCGTGCGAGACCCAATTTCAATGTCAATAGAGATGTGATGTCTTGTATTGTCCGTGGCTACAGGTTGATGCGCCGCCCTCTTTTTGCATGTGTGAGTCGTTGTTTACATCATGAATTACTTCATTTATTTCTATAATAGTAGTACGTAGTTTAGTTTTATGCCCTCGTCCATTTACATTTCATCCGATATAATATTACCAGCTGATAATTGTGTCGATTCGGTTTAACACGACTTAACTTATTTGACAGGACTAAACTCAATTTTAGCGTTCTGCCTTTTTCTTTCTGTATCGAAAAGACAAAGAACGCTCAAAATAAGGTTAGTCCTGTCAAATAAGTTAAGTTCTGTTGCGCCGAATCGACCTAAATCTTTGTTTAACCTCTCGTAAATAAAATTTGTGTTTATTACTTTATATATCTTATTTTACATGTACACCGCCTCTTCAGCAATCTTAATGTATTTTTTCCACCTAAAGGTTGTCTGAAAGAGATCGCTGTAAGCGATAAGACCGCCTATTTGTACTTACCCTTTGCACTCGTATTTAATTGTATTATTTTTCTTTTGTGGTGTGACAATAAAGCTATATTGTATTGTATTGTATTAGTCGTGTCAAATAAGTTAAGTCGTGCTACACCGAATCGAGACCAATATGATCAATTCACGCATGACATACCGACTATTACCGACACATCACTTTCGGTAAGTGCGATTACACCCCTCCCCCACCCCTCCCATGGCAGCGGGTGACCATGAGTTGAACAATAACTGCGTAACAATGGACCATTGTTACTGTAGCGTGTTCACATGTGTCTCGTTAACTACCTGATGAGTAGATGTGAGACTTTATGATGGCCACTGATAGGGAAGTAGGCTGTGACGGGTTGCAGGGTTTGATTCATTCAACAAATTCAAACTAGTGATCGTACTCGTCTGAACGGATACCTTTGGATATGGAACCAAACCTGTAACCTCAAAATAAAATAAATCGTTATACAGTAACACCGATTCGGCGCAACACAACTTGACTTAATTGACAGGACTAAATTTAAGTGTTCTGTCCTTTTTTTTCTGTACCGAAAAGACAAAGACGGGACGCTCAAAATAAGGTCAGTCTTGTCAGTTGTGTTGCGCCGAATCGATACCATTTTGATCTAGTAGATATTGGAAAATTATGGTGTTATACGTACACCAAAGTACATTAGGTAGGTAGGTAGGCATGTATTTATATATGTAACCTATTACTATGTAGTATATAGGATGGGATTTGGTCGGCCGCCTGGATTCGTGCTGGGGGCTCGGTTGGTGATCATTGAACCTTGTTCCTGGTCCCTGGCCGGGTCTCCGGTATGGGTTCGGGCGGTTGATTGGATTTCACCTTGTATAATAATATTTTACCTATAATTTTAATCGTATATATATATTGCTACATAAATTAAATAAACATTTAATCTAAGTAGTTCATGTACATTTATTATTTTATTACATATAGGTATCTTTATAAGATTAAAATTTGACTTGTGAAACGTGTATTATATATACCTACTTTGCAAAATAAACTTTTTGAATTTTGAATTAAATTCCGTTTTTTGTAATTTATAGCTCAAGAAAAAGAAATCTGAGTATCTTGGTCAAATCTACAAATAACCGGATCATGACCGAACCTTAATCACATCATATTAAGTCTTTATATATTGAAATTGCTGTTTCCTATAGAGAATTTGAAGGAAACTAAATTTTCAGTACTAAAATTTTTGCATTTTTTTAGGAATGGCAAATCTAAAGTATGTAAGTTCTCTTGTGTATGAATGGGACAACAATAAGCTAACAACAACATTAATTTAATTTTTGAAGTGTCAGCTGAAAAAATGGAAATGGATGAACTGTTTTTGAAGATAAAATTTTTATGATACAACTGGAAATAAAAAAAAAATGATACGTAGATGTAAAACCTTGAAATAAACCTTCAAACAAAAAACAAATAATTGGGTTAGCTATTGAATTACAGAAATTATAAACTCAGAAAATTTCGGCAATTTTATAGATAAAGACCTAAATCCTAACCGGATTCCCGAAACATTTCAATCCTTATTATAAAATAATGGAGCTGGGAAGAATTTTAGTGAAAAGTCTGAAGAAAACAACAAAGAAAAAGCAGGCGAAGAAGCTAGTCCGTGTTCGATTTCTGCCGCTTGACATATCACGTTACTTTTATTTTAACATTCAGGGAAATCTCCATGCCCTGAAAAGTATAGTAAAAAATGAGTATAAACTTCAAAATACGTGTTTGATTGTTTGTTTAACACTCCAGACACCCTTACTCACTTGATAAGTCTCCTAATGATACATTTTTGTCGTGTTTTTTTCATAATGTAACATCTGGTAACAACAAGTAAGCAGTCTTTAACCCATTTCTTTAAATATACCCGTAAATAATAAAATAATCAAGAATCTGATTTTTATCTCATAAGTTTCAAGTTACACTTGAAACGAATAATCATAAAAATCATAAACATAACATTCATAAACATAAAGTCTCAAGTTCATTTAACATTTAATAACCGACTCATTACAACAAACCGATCTTTAACGTACCGTTCCAAATATTCCCATTAAATAACCGTTTAAAAACATTGGTTTTACTTCGAAAACTATTAACAGGTTAGTATTTAATATCCAACCAGTCTACAGACTTTATGTCTATATGTATGGAGTGGATGGAAAAAGCTGTTAGCAGAGGGAAATATGGGTTGTATTTAAGGGTGGAGCAATCTTCAATGCCCTTGAGCATTTTCTAGACATTTTCAGACTTCTAAACAACAACTCTTGAAGAAACAGAAAGAGTAGCGAGAATTCGCTGGTCGCGTAAACACAAAATAGATAGTACCAGAAGGCCGACTCAACGAGCGAAAAGAAAGAAAGAAAGAAAAGTAATTTATTTTAAAATACCACAGACACGAGAAAAAAACATACATACATACAAAATCACAAACAATACAAATTAACAGAACAGTCAATAAAACAGACGCACACATGCATAGACGCGTACGTATGATGATCTCGGCAGAATTTCGTATTGGTATTCACCCGATTATCACCGAGGTTAAAAGGTGATGAAATCAGCGTCGGACTGGGCCTAATGGGCTCGGACGGCATTATGTTTTTTTTTATTCCTAGGCTAGTTTTCTTTTTTTATTTTTTCATCCCCTGCAATTAATATTTATTACAAAAAAATCGTTTTTCACTCTAACTTTCTTTCGATATCTCGAAAACACGCATTGCTTATTGATAAAATTATGATTTAGGTAGTTTTGCAAAATCTTTAGACCAAGGGAAAAACTTTGAAACGTTCTCTTCGTATGTATGTGAACTATTTTGCGTGTAGGTAGTATAGTAAGAATAGGGGGGTCTACGCAGGCAATCGCCACCCTGACTCTATGGCCAGGCCGACCCTGGACGGAGTCGACGTATTATAATATAACTTAAAAATAAAGTTAAAAATTATGTTTCTAGATAATAATGGGATCTTTTTTTGTGTGAAGGATTAATTTCATACGCATATTCCGTTTCTGAGCGAAGAATATCACTTCTGCTTGTCGTAAACATTGGTTGTGGTCGCCAAGTGACTTGTTCTAGAATGACGTTGCTACGGTTTAGGCCATACTTTATGGTTAGCAAACCAATAAAAGTGCGCAACCAACCTCCTTCGTGTCGTTGTGACTACGCCTTTCTATAATTTAATTTGAGTTTTATTGGGTTTTGGACAAAAAATCTTGTAACAAAATAAACATGGTAAAAAACGGACGCAATGTTTTAAACTCATCCCGCTAATTCCAGAATAATAAATAAAAAAACCTCGAAATTGCGCTTATTCTTAGTAGCCCGCTTCCACTGAGCAGGATAGACAAGTGTAAAACTAAAGCGTTGGTGCAGGACAGATTTCTCTAAACAACCTCGCCTTAAAGTCACAGAGTATCGTAAACAGATATGGTTCTCAAAACAAAGACCCCTTTGTTCAGCAAAATCTTTACTTGAAGTGTTTATAAATGCATGGTGTTAGGATAGGAAATTGATGAACTTTAAATAAATTTTAAACAAAAACACTGATTAAACTGCATGCCTCAAAAAGCGTATATCTGTGCTCGAAGAAGAGCATAATGTGGATGTAAAAATCGTTCGTAAAACAGTGTATGATTTACCTGATAACACTTCCCTTTAGGATACATGACTCGTCATGAATACTTCATGGCGTGATGATTGTATATATATAAACAAAACTTTTACAACAAGATAAATAATAAAATCTAATATAAATATTATAGAGCTAAGGTTAGGTCAGGTTAACGATGTTAATTAAAAAGATATCCGTTTTAAACATGTGTATCTTAATTCGGATTATCGGAAGTTGTAAAAATTTAAAATATCAATACGTATAAAATAATTGCCAATATTCAATTGAAGGAAAGGTTTGAAGGAAATCCATCATATTTTTTTTTTAAACATAAAAGGTTTATACACAGAAATTAGATTGTCCTAAATTTAAATCAAGCAATACTTCAGGCAATTATTTTTCAATCTATTTTGCTTTGTTATTTTTGATATCCTGCCACCATGAATTATTTCAGATTTTTACATTACTCTGACTGGAAATAAAATAGAAGAAACACTTTTCTAAAAAAAAAAAAAAAACTCCTTCCGCAATGGGCCACAAAATTGCAAAATGCTTCAAGCAACCTCAAGACTACTTTGAGAACCAAAACATTAGAACCAGCCGCGGGCCCTTGCCGGTGGTCAATTAGATTCAACTGTATACAGATCTGACGAAATAATAAAGATTCCTTAACTTTGCTACGCCTGGGCCACGAAATCTTCAAAATAAGCTGTTCTTTTCTTATAAATGTACAGTCGTCAACAGTTCAAGCTCCCTATTTACAAACGATTTTAACGACTATAGAAGGAAGAATAGAAGGAAAGAGAGGAAGAGGAAGATCAAGGAGGGGCTATGTATAGGTAGACCAATTAAAAGAAAAGGCTAGAGTCGTGTCATACCAAGAACTGAAGGAGTTGGATAGAGCTACACATATACGACGACGAAACCGCAATAAGAACTGCCATGCCTGTCGTGCTAGCATCCGTTTTGCAAGAAAACCAAAAACCATTTCGTTTTGCTTATTTTTTGAAAGATAGTAGTACAAATAGTTCCGTAGTTAAAATAAAGCATGGAGGAAAATATTTTATCTATGAAATAAAGTTTATTTGGTCACCAAGGATTTAAATTATAATAAAAATTAAAACCAACGCACACTTGAATTATTTTATCTATAGGTATAAACGCAAACCTTGTGTCATTGCTCTTATGAATCACTTTTGTATGCACATTCGATTTCGTACAGTTGAAGTTGTTCCGATTCTCTTTCCTTATATTATTCTGCGAAGATTTGTGTTGATTCGTCACATTGTTCAATTTTGTACGTGTCTTTTAGCTGCCGAAGTAAATCAGTAAATTGCTCTAACAGTCATACGTTTCTTAATATACCTATTACGTACCTAACTTTTTATGTATGTTGTTTATGATCCAAACCAAAAAAATATATAATAGCTCTCTTAAATATACGTTTCTTACAAGAACTGCTATAGAAAACACAGATAAGGTATAAAAATTCAATCGATGAAATGAACACTAATTGATCGATATTTCGTCTTTATTACCGCTATTGTACGGAAGAAAGGTGAGCTCATGGAGTTTTATCGATATTAACGACTATATTGTCTATGTGTACATTATTGGATGGTGTATATCCTATTGTTCTAAATCGATTCAGTGAAACAAAATGACTTACAATTTCCCATCGGTGCCACAACCATCAATATCTTTTATTGAATCTGTTGACACCGTCATCTCTACATAAACCACTTTAAAATTTCAGATTTCCAGCAAACGCACAAAATATTTTTACTTTAAATATCACTCATATCATATCACAACTTTTGTATTTTATGCAATAACACAGCAAAAACTAACCATAAAGGACTAAACTTAATAATAGTAACACAACACTTTTTACTATCAAAAACCAAAATCATACCACGCCAGAACAGTTAAGAATAATTTCTGAAGAAATGCAAAATGTAAAACTGACGATTGACGATCGATATCGGCGAGACGTCGCGAGCAACTGAAACAATATTGATAAGAAACCTGCGCCGGCGCAGACGTCACTTGTCGTAAGTACAATTTATTAATCTGAATCAATTTGTGAGACAATTGGTGCAAGGATTGTGCACGGCTGATGGGAATGGACTGCCCAGGATGTCATGAAGAATGAATTGATGGTTGATAATGATGCTGATAAGGTACCTGGGTATGCGTATCCTTGCGTAACGAAGTCGTTACCTATGCAAGGTACAGGAGTAAGCTAGGAACCTTAAGAAGGTACTTTCTACTTTAATCAAATAGGTTTAAAATAAGTTTTAAAATTAAAAAATCCAAAATAAAAACTCAGATCGAACTGAAGATGCCACAATTTTAATCAAACGTAATTGAATTACGAGTTTACAAGTATTCAAATTTTACATACCAATTTACAAGACGGAATTATCAATGATGCTATAATATATGTGTAGCCAGACACAAAACGTTTATCTAAAAATTTTTATAAAAACAAAGCTCTTGTAGAACAACACCTTTATCGAATGCTTACAACATTGATTAGGTTTGATTACTTCTAATAAATTAAAATGCATGGCTATAGAAGAAGACGCTAAATATTTATAGCAGTTTCTTTGATCTGTAATTAAATCCTAGACTCGCTAATAGGTCTTCTCAAGATCGATCGTGATCATTAAAATTCTATGACACAAATGTCTTACAAATAACGTTTCACTTATTTTGAAATTCAGGTTGAAAGATCGGTTACTTCTCTTGTGTTTAAAAAATTGTTAACACGGCCATAAATAAACCGTTTGTATATTCCCGCATTTAAAAAAGAAACCGAGTAAATAAGACTGTAGAGATAGATACTCAAGTAAGTAGTTAATGTAAATGGTTTTTTAAAGGTGTAAAGGTAAAGGTAAAGCAATTTCAAGAATTTTGGTTTTATACTTAAACTCAATGTTTTGATAAAGAGAACGCATAGAAAAAGTGGTAGCGATAAAAAATAGATAAGGCTTATGAGTTTTACAGTGACACATTGAAAGTTCAAGTTTCAAGATTATAGCTCGTATCTTTTTTTTGTGAATATACCTATTTATTTTTTGTAGTTTTGTCTGTTTGGCAAAAATACCTATTTATAAAACATTTCAAAGCATTTTCATTATTCTATTAGGCGAGTTTTTTACAATGACAACTCTTAATTTTTCATAAAAAGATCGTGAAAACCATTACTTATTTAAATTACACATTACCATAATTTCGGAACATATGTTACCCTAATCTCACGATTTATAGTCAAATTAAGATTAAAATATAACCATTTTATTGATAGCCTACCTTTTACTTATATAAATAGCCACTTACACTGCATCTCCACAGAACAAAGATATCGAGACGACTTTTAAACAAATATCAAACCTATGGCTTTAAAATAAAAGCTTAAAAAGGTGAAACAACAAGTTTGTATAAAGTTAAAGACGTGGTGAGTATCAAATAACTAGTTTTCTGTTAATTTACATATCAAGCACGATGCAGATAAAGTAATGGTCATCATCAATCACTTTCAAGAAGTGGAAGAACAACCAGCCTAAAGATAAAGTTTCCAAAACTCAACAAAATATTGCAGGAAGCTTCTTTATGAAACAAGAAGACAGTAGAGAGAGTAGTTGTTATCCTATAAGGATATGCTTCTCAAGTAATTTCAAAAATATCTGTTTAAAAACAAATAAGAAGTGGATCCCAGAAATTAAGTTACAAGAACTGAACAAAATATTGCAGGAAGCTTCTTTATGAAACAATAAGACAGAGTTGATATCCTATAAGGATATGCATCTCAAGTAATTTTAAAAATATCTGTCTAAAAACAAATAAGAAGTTGATCCTAAAAATGAAGTTACAAGAATTCAACAAAATATTGCACGAAGCTTCTTTATGAAACAAGAAGACAGTAGAGAGAGTAGTTGTTGTCCTATAAGGATATGCTTCTCAAGTAATTTTAAAAATATCTGTTTAAAAACAAATAAGAAGTTGATCCTAAAGATGAAGTTACAAGAACACAACAAAATATTGCAGGAAGCTTCATTATGAAACAATAAGACAGTAGAGAGAGTAGTTGTTATCCTATAAGGATGTGCATCTCAATTAATTTTAAAATATCTGTAAATATCTATAAAAAACAAATAAGAAGTTGATCGTAAATTCAACATTATTATAAAATGAAAAGAGTCGTATAGTGTTCTCTTTTTTGTGGTAATACGTACTGTTCTTGGTAGTGACAAAATTTTCAAGCCTGGTAATTTTATCGATTCGGCGCAACACGACTTAACTTATTTGACAGGACTAAACTTAATTTGAGCGTTCTGTCTTTTTCTTTCTGTACCGAAAAGACAAAGACAGAACGCTCAAAATAAGGTTAGTCCTGTCAAATTAGTTAAGTTATGTTGCGCCGAATCAATACCAGTATTAACAAAACTTGTGGTGGATTGTACAGACTTGATAATATTGCAATCACCGACATTCTTTGCTGCTATTTTAGAAGATTATCTTTCATTTGTGTTCGCTTCAGGCATTGCAGCTGCTTTTATTTAATCGGAAGCACTTTGATAAATATAACGCTATATTCTTGATACTTGTTCTAGTTTCTTAGTTAATTACTTATAATCTCTAAATAAGTGAACCTACAAAAATCAGGTTTTAGAATGTATACAT
This sequence comes from Ypsolopha sequella, assembly GCA_934047225.1. Classification (NCBI taxonomy): domain Eukaryota; kingdom Metazoa; phylum Arthropoda; class Insecta; order Lepidoptera; family Ypsolophidae; genus Ypsolopha; species Ypsolopha sequella. The sequence continues at coordinate 24,660,508 of OW203993.1, forward strand.
ATACATCGTCACGACATGAATCCCCGAGGGGGTGTCAAGTCATAGGTGTTCCGAGAGTAAACTGTGAAAATGCATGTTACAGTCAACACTAGGTACACCCATGTTTTACCGACGATTATTACGTCCCAACGTGATAAGTGGTGAGCCCTATCGCCGTTCTTCAAGCACAAATACACGCTTTTTAGGGCATACAGGTTTCCTTACGGTGTTTTCCGTTCAGCAAGTGGTACCCAACTAACAAAACTGAGAAATACATGAGCGATAGAGCGTAAGCCGTTAAGTATTGATGAAATACGAACTGGCTTTATATCCGGATATATTCCCGCTATACCTTCGCTATATGTCCATTTGGGCACAAATTAAGCGGCATTCGTCAATACAAGAGGGTTACAATAGCGATTCATACACACCGAGGGACTTAAAAAGCGATACAAGAGCGATTCATACGTCATTCGGGGTCCACTAACTACCTTTAATTTCTATTTGCGATTTCGTCAATATAAGAGGGTTACAATAGCGATTTATACCCACTGAGGAGTCCAAAACGCAATACAAGAGCGATTTATACGTCATTGGGAGTCCACTAACTACCTTATATTTCTATTTGCGATTTGAGTCATGTTCCATCTCTTTTTTTCCTTGAAATGTTTAATTTGCGAACTCTTTCATTTTAAAACTTAACCTAAAATGGTGTAAGATACAAATAAAGTGAACGATATGCGACGCAAATAAATTGGATGTTATTTTTTCTATGGTATAGTATTATGTGTGTTGTGAGTGAAATTTCCTTACGAAGATAATTTTACTGGTATTCTATATATAGTTTTCCACTTCGTTTTTAATACGCCTTCCTAATAATGTGAAATAAGATTGAAAATTAGAGAAATGTGCAAAGAGGTTAGGTTAGATATTTCGTTTATTTTCTAAATTATCGGCTGCAACTGCAGCAATGTAGTACTCCTTCATTATTTTTAAAAATGCTTTCATTCTTTGTTGTCAATATCTGTAACGAAACGATAATTTCGATGAACCAATTCAACAAAATAAAAATAACAATGGCGGAATATTTCTTAGGAGTATGTAACTTCTCTGAGCATTTCGTACGTCGTTAGGACGTAAAAAGTAGGTGACTAAGTTTTAGAGCGATATGATAGCGGTGTATAAAGCCAAATCATGGCCTTGATAGCAATCGATCATAAAATTTTAGGGTACGGTAGCAAATATATAATGGTTTAAAATGAAATACACTATAAAAGCTTTTAATGATTTTTGTTTTATAAATATAAATAATAGGTACTGATAGACATGATAATTTAAATATAAATACTGTTATCTCATCTATATATTTCGGGTCGGTGTCGGTTATATTACGTATCGTATCGTACCGTACTACCGTACCGTACCGTACCATGTCGTATAGTATCGTATCATATCGTACCGTATCGTACCGTACCGTACCGTACCATGTCGTATAGTATCGTATCATATCGTACCGTATCGTACCGTACCGTACCGTACCGAACCGTACCGTACCGTATCCGTACCGTACCGTACTTCTTCGTACCGTACCATGTCATATCGTATCGTATCATATCGTACCGTATCGTACCGTACCGTATCCATACCATACCGTACTTCTTTGTACCGTACCGTATCGTATCGTATCATATCGTACCGTACCGTACTTCTTCGTACCGTACCATGTCGTACCGAACCGTACCGTACCATACCGTATCCGTACCGTACCGTACCGTACCGTACCATGTCATATCGTATCGTATCATATCGTACCGTGCCTACCGTACCATACCGAACCGTACCGTACCGTACCGTATCTTATCGTACCGTACCGTACCGTACCATACCGAACCGTACCGTACCGTATCTTATCGTACCGTATCGTATCGTATCGTATCGTACCATACCGAACCGTACCGTACCGTATCTTATCGTACCGTATCGTATCGTATCGTATCGTACCGTACCAAAGCGTACCGTACCGAACCTTACCGTACCGTACTGTATCGTATCGTATCGTATCGTATCGTATCGTATCGTATCGTATCGTATCGTATCGTATCGTATCGTATCATATCGTGTCGTACCGTATCGTATCGTATCGTACCGTACCGTATCGTATATTATCGTATCGTATCGTATCATCATCATCATCATCATCACCATCGGGTCGGTGTCGGTTATATTACGTATCGTATCGTACCGTACTACCGTACCGTACCGTACCATGTCATATCGTATCGTATCATATCGTACCGTGCCTACCGTACCATACCGAACCGTACCGTACCGTACCGTATCTTATCGTACCGTACCGTACCGTACCATACCGAACCGTACCATACCGTATCTTATCGTACCGTATCGTATCGTATCGTATCGTACCATACCGAACCGTACCGTACCGTATCTTATCGTACCGTATCGTATCGTATCGTATCGTACCGTACCAAACCGTACCGTACCGAACCTTACCGTACCGTACTGTATCGTATCGTATCGTATCGTATCGTATCGTATCGTATCATATCGTGTCGTACCGTATCGTATCGTATCGTACCGTACCGTATCGTATCGTATCGTATCGTATCATCATCATCATCATCATCACCATCATCATCATCATCATCATCATCATCATCATCATCATCATCATCATCAACATCATCATCATCATCATTCATCATCATCATCATCATCATCATCATCATCATCATCGTCATCATCATCATCATCATCATCATCATCATCATCATCATCATCATCATCATCATCATCATCATCATCATCATCATCATCATCATCATCATATTATTATTATTATTATTTTAAATTATTATAAATTATTTGAAAAGCTAATTTAACAAAAAACATGAATTTCATTGATAAATTGTGTACGGAACACTCAAGGCACGAGTCTTACTCGCACCTATACGGCGATGTCACGTATAATAGAAATGTAAATCGCTCTTGTGTTACTGGTCTAAAATGGCAAATTCTAACTGAATTAGGAGAACATAAACTCTAATAGACTCCATTTAAGCATTATGTAACTCTACGAGAGTATTTAAACTCAACTGTGCGTGCTTAATTCTTGTATCGGAGTTAGTAATATCGGATATACGGCTGCCATACATTGGCGTTATGATTACACTTTTATATTTCCAAAGCATACTATTACTGCCTATTGGAGTTGTAAATCGCTAAAATAGCATTTACTAACTCTTTTCTGCACCTCAAAGCTTCAACAATTGCTGAGAGCATTAGCTAACGTTTTTCTATGTCTGCAAGTAAATTTCACCGCTTTTATAACCCTCTTTTGCGTCCAAGAGGATTTACAGAAGCGAATAAAGCAGCTTGTGTGTTAGTTGGGTAAGAATTAAATAGTATGGACATACATTTTAAATAACTCATTGGTGCATACCTGATCGGGAATTGAACCTGGATCTCAAGATTGAGAGGTGAACGTTCTACCTCTGAGCCCATGCCACGTTAGTTTTTAGAAACATGTGCATAAATAATTGAAAACAATATTTAAATGTTTATAGGGGCCAACGAATGGTCAAAGATCTTAAAAGTTAATCATCACATTGTCAAATTAACCCTCATATTTCTCCTCATCGCTAAAACAATAAATCGCAGTCCAGATCGTGGCTCTAAATCATCTTATAATTAATATTAAAAATTAAAATTGTAGATTGTACAATAATCCCAATCCCAATTATTACATTTTGGATTAGATATCCCTGAACCAACTTCTTGAGTACCACATCTGAAGTAAATAACGTTGGCTACATCATCACATGCAGAGAGGTCTAGACTGTGCACTGCTACCACAATGACTGGTGAGCAAGAGTGAGTGTCATAAATATATTTTATAATAAAAAAGCAAGTTTTCATAAATATATTTGGTAAGACATTCGACGGAAGTCTGGAAAATAGGGTTATTATTGAACTCTATTTCAATTGATTCAAAACTGTCTTAAAATTCTTATCTAACCTTTTAAGAAGCTGTATTTAGAACTTACTTTACAACAAGAAGCAAATGTAGACCATAAACTTCGGGTTACAGTATTAAAGACAAGGTCAAATGGTAAATGATCTCCAAAATCTGACAACCGAAAATATCAGCTTAATTCTACCAAAAACTATGGTCAAATTAAAAAAGTTACATTAAAAAAGGCCTGGGTTGTACCAGAGATATGACCGCAAATATAAAGTAGAATAATGTCGACCAATACAATTTTAAAACCATTACAGATAAACTGCGTTATTTCGGTAATTGATTCTAGACTTGAGTTTGGCTCCCACATAACGTGACATAACCAACCAAAAATTGAGTATTCTAAAAAATTCAAGTAAAAAAAAAGTAAAGGTATAATAAAAATAATAAGACAAGACAAGATTAGTTCAATGTTAGTGAATGTTAGTTAGTTTCATTTCATGCGGATTGCAGCTAGAAAATCCTAAAAAGCAAACAAAATACCGGCCTCGTATAACACAAAGTAACTGTTCACAAAAAATGTAACACAAATCTTTTATTTTTATAATGAAAAAAGGGCAGTGCTACTAAACGATTTTGAAACTTATTTTTTGTTTGTTGTGATTCAAATTTCAGTCACAAACGCGTGGTAAAATTGAGCTATCAGGTTGAAATGTGAAACCTGAGAGTTACTCTGTGGTTTTATCTTTTTCTGTTAAAAAGGACAAGCCCAGATGTTGTTACATCTACGTTATTTTAGGATTGACGTAACTAGACGTAAAGCAATCATCTATTTTAAACTACTGGAATTTTGAAACCCCTAAGCCTCGTAGTACATTCTTTTTTTAGCTATAAAATATAATACATTTAACGTTTATTTTATATTAGCTTCTGCCCGCGTGGCCTACAGGAAACAAATTACTTTTTTTTTCAGAAACAATCTCCATGAGTGCCCTCACTCCTTGTCAATTGAATATACTATAATAGTTATGTGAAATATACAAACTGACAATATCTCAAACAAAGCTAGCGAGGCCAAAAAACGAGCATGCGAAGACGGAGACCTAGTCGCAGATATTCCAGGCTTCCACCACGACGCTGCGAATAATTTAATAAACTAAAGTCGCATGTTTTACCACGGTACTAATCAAGACCAATCAAATAAGCCCAAAATCGAAGGGTCTGCCGTTTTCCGTCGATGTGATCCCGTATCCACCTTCCAGTCCCATCATCAGATCCTGGTCACCATATTTTACAAACACACTCATCAAGACCGACCAAATAAGCCCAAACCCGAGAGGCCTGCTGTTGTCGGTTGAGGAGTTACCGTATCCACTTCCCAATCCCATCATCAGACTCTGGTCACCATATTTTACTAAAGTACTAATAAATACCAGTCAAATAAGCCCAAACTCGAAGGGTCTGCTGTTGTCCGTTGAGGAGATCCCTTATTCACCTTCCAGTCCCATTACCAGACCCTGTCATAATAATTTATAATAAGCCTTAGAACGGACAGAATGTTACAAATTATATAGCCTTTTGCTCGCGGCTCCACCCGCGATTATTCATCTCTACCCCGTTTTCGGTTATGTTGAACAAAGTCACTACCATAATGATAATAGAAAACGCATTCAAATCCGTACCGTGGTTTTGGAGATGTGCGCGAACAAACAAACAGACAGACAGACAGAAAATAATTCTAAAAATATCTGATTTGTGTTCTATAACTCTTGTTTAGTCACCCCCTTTCTATTTTTATTACTTTTCTTCAATGTACAGTACACACCGGGTTCTACTCTTTTATTATACGTATTGATCATCGGTGAAAAGTGGGTGTACTAAGTGTTGACTGTGACTTGCATTTCACAGTTCACACTCGGGAACACCTCTGACACTCCCTCGGGGATTCATGTCGTGACCATATGTTGTTTAAGTATGTTATTTTATAAAAGTACCAAGATTACAAAAACTTGCTTACTTGTAATATTAAATTACCTAAAATTTTTCGCTTCAATGGCTCTTCCAACCTGTTGAGTAACTTCACAAAAAGTTACCTCCGAAAAAACCGAAATCAAGTTTGTGTACAGAAGAGTTACTTTTTGGGTTCCCTAAAAAACTAAAACCTCATAGTGAAGGCTCAGTATCTGTCAATCGAAAAATTGAAAAGTGTGACGGATAAAGTGAACGGAGCTTTAAGGTATGAGAGAGCCAAAGCTTTTTTGTCTTATTACCTGAATTGTGTTGCGCACTGTATTTATGAATAAACCGTTTTCTATCCTAATCTAAAGGCACGATTGGTACTTCAAAATGAAGGGCTGTTGGATCCTACACTTACGTATGGTAGTGAATGTTGGGTATGGCAAATTAAGTGAAGATGGTGGAAATGCGTTCCTTACGGAGTATGTGTGGCTTGAAATTAGGGTTGCCAGATGGAAAAATTAAATAGGAGGACAAATCAGTGCTACTAAGCAAAAAAGGAGGACTTCAAAAAAAAGGAGGACATACTTAAATAAAACGATATTTTTTTTTTTGTTTTATTCGTTAGACATTTATCAGAACTACATTTTCAAGCTGATATTTGAATGTCTTGCCAGTGTCACATGCGTGGTTAATGCGTGCAGGATAGGAGAATAAACCGTGCCGTAAGGGCTAACCAAACGGTGTCGGTATGTGGTACAGTAAGTGCAAAATTTGAAAAGGGAGGACAATCGATAGGTGAGGGAGGACGGGAGGACAAATTGTGAAAAAGGAGGACATGTCCTCCTTTAGGATACCATCTGGCAACCCTACTTGAAATTGAATGATGTAGTGAAAAATATTGACGCACGGGATCATTGTGGCTTGAAAAAAGATGTAGTGACTAGAATAGAAAAAGGAATGCTTTGGTAGTTTTAGCATTTAGAGAGACTGAATGAAAGTAGAGTGACGAAAGAAATTTATGTTGCGCACGTGAAGGGTAAATCTCAATCGGGGCGCCCTAGAATGCAATTCCAATTTCAATTTATTACAATTTACAATTTTTATACATTCAGTATATACCATAACGTAACAAAGGACGACGTCGAAGGACGTATGCCGACCAAATTGGCAACATACTGAAGAAGGGCAAAGTCAAAAGTACCCGAAATAGAAGAACTTGTATGACTAGATTGTGGATGCGGAGGAAGCGAAAGAGGTGTGTCAATATCGTAGCAGATGGAAATCTGTAGTCTCTGCCTATCCCTCTGAGATATAGGCGTGAGTATATGTATGTATGTAATCTCTTTTTGCTGTTTACTTGACTTTAAAATAAAGAGTCTGATGGAACCAATTTAAGTGTATGACGAAAGCTTAACTAACTTTTTTACTTGAATGACGCGTATAATTATAAATATTCCTTTTGATTATATATGAGGTTTATTGTGAGTTCGTTCAATATGCGAATATTTGTTATCCGCTTGAATATAAGTTTCATTTGACACGCTATGTTTTCAAAATTAATCTTATCGACAAATTCAATTTTTCTGGAGAATTTCGTGTAATTGCATGCCTCCGCACAACTGGCTCGATGGATTTTGAGTGCCAATGAAAATAAAACAAGCCAAGGACCGAAATGTAACATGGTTATAATCTTATAATATAAGCAATTTCGTTGAATAACACTCAAATTTGGGAGCATGGTATTGCTTCCGCCAAGACGAGCCAAGGGAAGCAAGGCGTTACGTAATACCTTTTCTCGTTTTATTTTCTCTAACGTAGATAAAGGGAAATTCATGCAAAGAAAATCTAGTCTTGAATTATCAAATATTTAGCAGCAAAAACAAAAATGTATGAGTAAAGAATGACTCATACACTCGGTTCATACATAATTCTTCGTTTCCTGAGATGTGGCGCGGCACGTGTGATCTCTGACTCATATTGTGATTGTTGAGGAATCTACTCTGATTTTTGTACTGATGTTATTTTGCTGTGTTTTTGCCGAATTAATAAGCTGTTGTCTTATTATATTGTTAGGTAATATTAAGGCGATATGTAAAAGTTTTAGCGTCCCTGTTCAAAAAAGCTCTCAGTGCGAGAGGGACGGATTCGTGGAAAAGTAGCAAATAGTTGTTTTTTTATTAATATAAAATGTTCTAAAGTTGCTATCAAAATTTCATTTAACCAGCCCCTCTATTCTGTACCTTTAGTTGCCAACTGGACTAGGTGCCTATCATCAAAAACATAGCTAAAAACGGAACTTTCAAAATAGCCATTAGTCGTTATTGAACTATTTACAAACTATGTCGTCACTTCAAGTGCGAACATATCCTTAGACAATGTTTTTGATGATAGACACTCAGTTCAGATGGCAACTAAAGATACAAAATAGGCCCTCTGGTCCTAGATACCGTTAAAACCCATCTAATAAAATATAATTGCAGTCCATGTGTAATTCTAAATTGTCAAACCAGGAGAATTGGTGTCGAAAAAGACCTCATTTCAATAAATATTTCTATCGAGCCGAATTTCTCCAATCGCGTTTCCGTTTTAACAGATCCCTAGAAAAAGATTCCAAAAATAATATACAATTTTATCAAAATAATACATTATTTACTGAAGTAGATATTATGCAAGTTCTTAAAGTGTATTTTTTTTTCCGTAGCGCCTTAAATAATGCAAGTATATTATGCATATACTAGGTATTTTATACCGGTTTCTTTAAATTATTCACATCATTTACTGATCTTACTCAACTACCTTCCCAAAGGAACATAGATACAGACAGCAAAGGATTTAAGGCCCTGTTATAGCAGACATTGAGCACCTCATTTTGGATCAAACAGAATTGAACTCTATGAGGTTTCATTATTGTTTAAAATAGCGCGCTTTGAGCAGTGGCGCTTACAACAGACGGAAACATCACGCGCTCTCAAAAAACACGTTTTTCACCCGTAAAAAATTTAGTATTTATGATTCAATAAAAGTTAAACCGACAATCGACGTGGTTTAAAATTATAAATTTTATAAAATATTTTTCACGTGAATTATAATTTTCAATAAAGAGATACACTGTTTTGAAAGTAAATGTTGACTAGTGTAGAGGTAAGTTTGAAATTTTTTTTAATGCATCGAAGTATGTTTAATTTTGTTTTGGGTTCCTACAGTCGCTGCATAACGATTTTGAAAATGTCATACTATTTTTTTTAAGCATAAATGTATCACCATTTTGTAGATATACTGGTTTTAAAGAGGCCGTTTTACCGAGATTATGAATTAACAGCGCCTTAAGTAACCAGTTCCAGCGCAGACACTTCGATCCTAAGACCCGCAGGTGACCGATAGATGAGATGTGAAATACTTGGTCAGATACCTACATACGTGCACTATTTACGTCGGTTTGTTTATTTGGCAAAGTTGTTATAATAATAATCTATGATTATTGCAAAACAGGTCACCTCATTAACTATTTTTGATCGGGATAGTTAGGGAATTTGATGGATAGGAAAAGGAAGATCAAAAATAGATATTGAGGTGAGCCGTTTTGCAATAATCATGTTTTATTCTCAAGTTTCATTAAATTCAATAATAATATAATTTCTTATTGCACAAACATACAACTAATGTACAAAGACGAGCTTAATACTAATAATTATTTTCTACCAGCTAATCTTTGGGAATTGGGAAATCGTTGAAGCCAGCGCCAAAAAATTTAAGGGTTTTAATCACACAATAATTAAATAAAAACGTAGTGTGCTTAAGACCACACGACAGAAGTGAAAACTTCATCAAGGCGAGGTTAATCGAATCGAGCCGACTTTACCCGTACGAGCGTTACATAGCCGAGCGTGACGCCTCAGTCTTGTTCAGTGCCCACAAAAGAAGTGCTCAGCGCGCCTAAAGAAGTTTTCACTTCAACAGTAAGGAGATGGATATACGACCGAACGACATTCAAACGAATTTTGTCACGTTGGGGTAGGCCTCCCGATATTGACGACGCTTCACGGATGTGACGGCAAGCTATTCCATAAGCGTGTTGCACTCACAGTGAAAGAATTGGTGTACATGCATGAGTTGTGCTCAGAAGTGCGAAGAAGTCAGGCTTTGCTGGGTCATTGAAGACGATCGATTGGCGAGAGGAATACAAAACGTTCTTTAAGATATTGTGTGGAATTAGGATTATAGAGAATACCATATAGAAAAGTAAGCTTCGGAAGCTGATGCCCCTGTTCGCCTGGATTTTTCTCAAGATTCATAAGTGCAAAAGGTAAAAACTAAATGTCAAGTCAACAGCTTATTTTCTTCATATTTTTTTTTCATAAGTATTATCTAGCAACATCTAACTACATCTCTTTACAGCCCAAAAAGCAAAATTTGATGAAACACCATCATAACAGCTGTCAGAATATCGTGCATATTACCTCGTTGTAACGCAAAGTTTGACAAGTTGTAAAACTTTTATCTATACTGGAAATAAAAAAGAGATAAATACAAGAAAAGACTAAATTTATACACTTTTTTATAAATAAAGTAAATAAACAGTTACCGTTTCATGGAAAACAGTTTTTACCTGAAACCATTTCACAAATTCGGCGCTTTTTGAATATCTCGCCATCTTGCACCTCTTGATGAGAGATGGGTGGGGTTGTGGGGGAGAAGGGAAACATATATAAAGATGTGTGCAAAGTTTCATTGAGATCAAAGCCATCAGGACGTCACAAACACTAAACACAGCTGAGCGGGATGGCCCACCTTAAGCTCGGCACGGAATTCAGAGAACATTAAAAATGGTTCATTACTATCAGTAGAGTATGTGGTTTCTATTTTTTTTATGCGTTTATTGAATAATACAAGAAAAATATACAATATTATAAATTTTATACAGCTAACGGAAACCACAAAGAGGTTTATGTGTCGCTGCGAGCGCTCACAACTAAAATTTTACTTATTTAATCATATCTATATTTTTATCGAGATACTAAAGCCAATTCTGAAGGCTTTAGTTTTAGTTTTAGTGCTGTCAAAGCTTAAAAAATTCCAAAGAAATTGAGTTTCTAATCCTTACTCTTAAGGACTATTTTGTATCGAAGAAAATGTAGTTTTGACAGCACTAAAACTAAAACTAAAGCCTTCAGAATCGGCTTTAGTGACACTTTAAAATAGTTTTTATTTTGCGAGGATTACGAATCAGTTGACTTATAATTTGACTCTGTAATTCGTTTAATATCTTTGGGAGCATATACTCCCCTCCCAGGTGCGAGTACCATAGTTATTGTTGTATGAGGGTAGTTTTTATGTCGGTAAGTATGTCAATTTACGAAGTTGATAAAGATAACAGTCCATTTACACTGTATTATGTGCAGGTGCATGCATGACCATGGCATTGCTTATAAAATTGCTCCTCGGATAATGATTATAATTGATAGATATGTCAGTGCCAGATAATAACAATCGATGTACTCGTAATAAGTGTACTAACGAGTAGAAACAACGACCAAGATGTATATTGATATATGTATATCTTTTTAACTGTAATGCAACAACCAACTCAATAACCGTACTTTTTCTCAGAAAAGATCATTACATAGACAAATTACATAAATAACTAATTCAAATTAAAAATTCAAATAGTTTATTTTGTAAAGTAACTACACATAATACATTTTTTACAAGTCAAATTTAATATTATAAATTAAAGGTTTATTTAATTTATGTAGCAATATATACAGAATGCTTGGAAATTCGACCTATTCCTTGAAAGGGGTTATACTAGAGATCATTTCCAACAAATAATGCCTATTAACTAGTGGTCGAAAATGATAAATTTTTTTCACGTAAAACACGTTGATATTTCAAAAATTACAAAAAAAAAAGGTTTTCTTTCCACTTAAGACCTTTTATTTCTGAGATTATGGGAATTCAGGGCATGTATTTTTTTTTTCATAAATAATCACTAATCTATCATTGATCAGAAATATGATAAATAAGTTCTGAGAGAGGAATAGTTATTTTTAAATCATTTATTTTTGGTTATTAGTCTGAAAGTTAAAAATAACATAAAAACCTTCGTAACTCGGAGGCCATTCATTTTCTACACCTAGTTGATAGGACTTAATTTGTTGGAAATGATCTCTAGTATAACCCTTTTCCAGGAATAGGTCGAATTTCTAAGCATCCTGCTTACGATTCAAAATTTGAATTTTATTAAATATTAATTTTATTAAATAATTTTATTAAATTATCATTTAATGATAGGTAAAATCTATAATTATACAGGATGAAATCTAATCAACTGCCCGAACCCATACCGGAGACCCGCCCAGCGACCAAGAACAAGGTTCAATTATTCCTTTTTTCAAAATCATAAAAAAGAAAAAAAAGAGCATTAAAAAATCAGCTCCCTTCACACTGGACTAATTCAGACCAAATCCCACCCTATATACTACATAAATAAATACATGCCTACCTCCGCCCATTCGGTTAGTCTTGATAAGAAGAAGGGCAAGAAACTTAGCAAGATCATGAGTTTTTCTAGCATAATTCCTTTTTTTACATATCTGTTACAATCTAGATTTATCTATCTATCATTTGTGTCCAAACCATTATGTTTGGAACATAATAGTCGTCGATAAAACGTGGGTGTGCAGACAAATGTATACCGTAACTTGTTTTTCACAGTCCACACTCGGAAACAGCTCTGATACCCCCTCGGGCATTCATGTCGTGACGATGTATTTAGCAACGTTTGAACACCTTCCAGGCATTACGGTTACCATTCCTTAATATAATGTAATAAAATACATCGCCTGAAGTTTAAAGCGGTTAATCCTGTACTAAAACGTTTCATATAAGGTCCATAAGGATAGCAATAAAATTATTTATACCCTCCGTAAAAGGGGACAAAGAAAGGTCGATGACTATACTTCGTTTCCATTGTTTTGGATGCATATGATAAACGTTGAGGATAAAGAACAGGATAATGTGGTCTTGAAGGGGAAAATTATCTTGGAAGACAATGAACACAGATGACCCAAAGAGGTCAGATTAATGGTGTAAAAAAGGATTTTCATCAGTCAAAAGATATATACAGGGTGCTCTGAAATTCGACCTATTCCTTGAAAGGAGTTATACTAGAGATCATTACTAGGGGTCGAAAATAAATGGTCTCCGAGTTACGAAGTTTTGTAAGATATTTTACAAACTTTCAGACTAGTAATGAAAAACAAACGATTCAAAAATAATGATTCCTGTCTCGGCACTTATTTTTAATTTTTCTGATTAATGATAAATGAGTGATCAGTTATAAAAAATACACATGCCTAGAATTCCCATAATCTCGGAAGTAAAAGGTCTTAAGTTGAAAGAAAACCATTCTTATTTTGTTATTTTTGAAACGGCGAAGTGTTTTACTTGAAAAAAAATGTATCATTTTCGATTTTCGTTGATAGGAATTATTTGTTGGAAATGATCTCGAGCATAACCCCTTTCAAGGAATAGGTCGAATTTCAGAGCTTCCTGTATATATCAAGAACGCACCATCGATACAGTGTCTTTCCATCATACTTGCTCTCTCGCACTTTGGCAAACGCGGTATGCGTGAGAGCGCAAGTAGGTTAGACAGACGTCGTATCTCTGGTGCGTGCTAGAGTAGAGCAAGTGAAAGAAACAATACAGAAACAATGAATAAAGGCTTTAATTTTAGAAGTGCCGTCAAAACTTGAATTCTTCAAAGTAATTTAAGCTTCTGTTCCTGTTACTTAAGGACTATTTTGTAATGAAGAAAATTCAGTTTTGACAGCAGTTAAGGGCGCACCGAGCGTTTGCCTTTATCTCTGTCTTTTTCTTTACGTGTAAAGAGTAAAGAAAATAACCAAACTTTTGCACGTTTTCAATGTTTTTCGTTGTTATTTTCATCATATTGTTCTTGAATAAAAAACTATCGTGTATAAACGCTCCAGTCGTCTATGAACTTTATTTTAGTAAATGAATCATAATATAAAATTACTTATTTATATGAAAAAGAAGGGAAATAGAGGAAAATATTACTCGACAAGAGGTAACTTTGCGAATTTATTCTATCGAGCCAAACAAGGGTTATAAAAACGTGTTTGTATGTGTAAAAAGCTCGGTGCGCTCTTTAACTAAAGTTTAAGCCTTCACTTGAATATGTTCATTGAATCGGATTGCCAATATATATAATCAAGAATGGGTCTCTTGAAATGCCAACTGATGAAACAGTAACTAAGCCTTCAATTCCTTAGTGGGTCAAAAATATCGTGGGTCAGTGAACTCGGGCACAACGTCAACGTACTGACCCCAGCCCGCAACCTTGCGGTTTACTTGTTCCTTTATCTTTTGTTATTGTTTTTGTTTTATTTTTACGTAACTGACGACTTTTGCAGCGGCTCGCGCGTTTTTTTTTTTTTTTTGCTTTTTGGATTTACAATCTCTGGATTCATATTTGGTAATGAACTAATGACAGGTTGACTGGACACCCGCTCGCTTGAAAAGATTTCGAGTAGAATATATTTATGTAGAAAAATTTACTTGGAGTCTAAAATTCATCAAATCGTATTTACAAACCACCATATTTACTGTAGACTTTCTAATCTAGATCTTAGACCTATACAAGTATGCAGTAAAGATGGAGGTTTGTAATTACTATTTGATGAATTATTATTAACTAAGGACATTATAATATTTTTATTTATTTAAAAATGAAAAGAAAATTAAAACACCAAACATATTTTTACCTCATACAATCATATAATTATAAGTTTTAACATAAAATAATGTAAAATTTTCGACCCCAAGATGCATTTAAGGGTTATTTCTTGTTACAGATTTCATCACATTCGTTTACCAAAATCTCAACCTTTCTGTACAGTTTGACAAGAATAATGAAAAAAGTGAGGCTTTATCTGGTTTCCAATCTATTTCTTGAGCAGCGGCTATTGTGGCCCTCACAACAAAAAGTACTTCGAGGCTGTTTATTGTTAGAGTTTTTTTCTTCTTGAAGATTTAAAGAAGGGGTATTGTGTAAGGTTGTTTACATTTTTCATTGGTATTATTATTATTGTTACAAGTTTTAAAATAACTTTCGATGTAAGAGGTTTTTGCTATCAAAGACTCGAATAACTTATGCTAGTTTTCACCAAGTTAATGATTTTATATAAATAAAACAAATAATAATATTTAGAGTATCCAAAACGACGGATTTCGCTATAAAACATATAATCTAATTTAATTAAATATAATGTTACCATTCGGCTTTTCTTTATAAATATTGATATAATATATATCGTGTTTTTTTTTTAATTATAGACATTAATTGATAGAAGCAAGATATATTTCGAGTTCTCTTGGACTCGGCATCAGTTGCATTCAATGCATTTGATATATCAAAATTTAGTAATTTTTGCAAAATTTCCAATTTAGTATTGATAAATATTATTTACATTTACTAATTACTAAAAAACCTCCGTCTTTTCCCATCTCCAAGAAGCTTTCATTCACCTTTAACAAACAATACAGGGTCCAGTGAAGAACAAAACTTGAACAAACAAAACTTCATTCAACTGCTCTACATTTTGTATGAAAATAAATATGCATTGATATGTTTTGTGAATTAGAGAATTTTCGTGCTTATTACAATGCAGTAAGGGCTTTATGAGGAGAAATTACGGACGAAACTGATAAATAGTACCGTATTTGTGTGACAGAATAAACCGGAAGTCACAGGTAGGGTCTGCATCCGGATCCGCGGTGTTTAGACCGGATGTGGAAGTGGCGGGAAGAATAAAATTACTATCTGCTCCGTATTATTTACAAAGCATTTTGTATACATTTATAAATCGTAAGATGGTGGGTATGAGTTGGGTTTCTTTTCATAGCAGGTATGAATGTCTGACTACGTCCAAGATGTCTGACAATGGGGTCACAAAATAACCACTTACAGAATGTTTACTCCGCATAACTAGCGAAAACAGGCGCACTCACACATAGACGCGTACGTACGACGATCTTGGAGATACTCGATTGAATACCAATACGAAATTCTACCGAGATCATCATACGTATGCGTATATGCATGTGTGCGTCTGTTTTTGCTCCGTTATCGTCGTCGAGTCAGCCTTCTGGTAGTATATACACTGGTGGACATAAAAATCGACTCAAGCATTGTTGTTCTACATTTAAGGAAATAACCCAATCATACAAACATAAACATATGAAATATATAACATATCATTTTAAAGGTATAGCCTTCCACCTTTGATTAAATGCATTTTTGTCTTAAAGCATTTGCTATAGAGGCTGTAATTTTTTTTTAAGTGATGTATTAATATATATTGAAATAATCAAATAGCGAAAAATAAAAAAAAAACCTTCTTTTACAAAATCATTCATTTATTCATTAATTAAGTTTAACATTAGTACTTCGTGTTCCCCCCTCTAGCCCTTATAACTGCTTGCAGCCGGTTCTTTATTGACCTAATAAGTTTTTAATTAATTAAATGAATTTCACATCCTGTATAGCGAATACTTTTAAACCAAAATGCATTTATTCAAAGATGGAGGCCTATACCTTTAAAATGATATGTATATTTCATATGTTTGTTTGTATGATTGGGTTATTCCCTTGAATATAGGACAACAATACTTGAGTCGATTTTTATGTCCACCAGTATATTTTGTGATGGGGTGCCATCATCACAGAATTTCGTTGGCCACCAAGGTTGTTCAACCATTAGGCACCTTAGCTACCATCTTCGAGGTAGAAACGTTTGCCATGCGCGCGCAGGGTAGACACAAGCGAGAAGACGGTCATTATTTCATTGGACCATAATCTAGGCTACCTTTTCCCGTATACGTCACTAAAATATTATTCTATTATAACATTTTGTTGAAAATAGCATTTTTTTGTTGTTGTTTGATTAGTATTCACACTACCCCCTTTTAAAAAGATTTTATCAAAATGTTTTTTCTCTTCAAAGGTTGCCTGAAAGATATTGCTATAAGCAATAAGTGCTGCCCTAGTATACAATGTCTGTTCTGCTTGTTATAATTTTTGTTGAATATGTGTGTGAATGTACAAAAAGTGTTATAAATAAACAGTGTAAAGTGCCTAATAAATGAAGGAATATCGAAGGCTGCCGAAAGTCGAAAATGTTTTTCTCAGAAAAAAAAACCCGATCAAGTGCAAGTCAGACTATCACGTACCTAGGTAGGGTTCCATATCGTGGATGAAAAATTTAATTTTGTTCTTTTGTTTTCGTGAATTTCTGAACCGCTATATTTTTCTGTAAGCTATACGTAAGCACATATTACCATCATTTTTTCTTATTTTTTGGTCCACCAGTTTTGGAGATAAGGGGAACATACATTTTTTGTGTTTTTTTGAGGCTTTCTAGAAATAAATGAAAGTAAATAACTAAGCTGTATATTTTTACAATCAACTCTTTAACAGATATCATATTTTTATAAAAAATTAAAAAAACTTTTTTATATTTCAGGAAGGTGCAGGAGTATAATTCTTGACAGCACTGTGGCGAGGAAGAACCTAGCAAAGGTGAATGTTTTTACCAATCAAGCTTATGGCGCTTAGTCATGCCAAATAAGCAGCTTAATGTATCGCTAGGAATAGGAGAAAATAATACTTCACACGTGTTCGATTCAAATATAAATGTATTAATCAAAGTATAAATGAATTAAATCGAACAGACCGCAGAAGCAATAGAGAATTCTCAAGCCAAAATACATAATTCGGTTGTTTTTTTTTACATTCGAATGTTGATGATAAGAAAAAAAAAACGTTGCATATAATATAATGTCTTGGAGTTGATAATTCATGTAGATTTTTTTGGTACAGGGTATTTAGCCCCTGAAGACAGAAGATACTTGGAGATTTAACTTTATCTTTAATATGGATCCGAGCCACGAACTGGACTACGATCTATTGTTTTACTACTGGTATAGTGATAGTGAAAATTAAAACATATAATTTTAGTTTAATTGTAATACGGGGTTATAGGACCATTATTAGGGGATATTTAAAAGTTTTAGCGTCCCTGTTACTCCATATGCGAAAAAACCCTCAGTGCCAGAGGGACAGATTCGTGGAAAAGTAGCAAAAAGTCTTTTTTTTAATATAAAATGTACTAAAAATGCTATCAAAATTTCGTTTAGACAAGTCTTAGTTACCGTTAAAACCCATCTAATAAAATATAATAGCCGTCCATATGTCATTCTAAATTGTCAAACCAGGAGAATTGGTGTCGATAATGACCTCATTTCAATAAATATTTCTGTCGAGCCGAATTTCTCCAACCGCGTTTCTGTTTAACAGATCCCTAAAAAAGATTCCGAAAATAATATACTATTTTATCAAAATAATACATTATTTACTAAAATAGAATGCAAGTTATAGAATTAAATGAGACTTGACGATAATTCATGATTTATATAAAAATGGCTCACCTCAATACGTTAGCCAACCAGTTTCAGCAGATTTAGACTGCCTTCATCTGGGCGAGTGAAGACGTTTGCGTGACGACGCATCACACACTGTTTTTTATATAAATCATAGATATGCAGGTTCTAAAAGTGTCGATTTTTTTTCGTAGCGCCTTAATTCCCTCAGTGCATTGTCAAAGTATACGTGTATGAGTTATGTATGACAGTAACCAAGCCCTGATTACTTTCAATTCAATAACCTCATCATTACGTTAGGTGGACCAATACGTGTTCCTTTATCCAACTATTTAAAGCACTACTTGGACTTTTAGCCGCAGCCGTCAGTTTGTATCAATAGAATTATCAAACTTATCGTATCAACTAGTTCAAGGTAGCAATATCGGGTGACGATCCTGTATTACATAGATAACCAAAGTTTTTTAAGAGTCTATGCGAATTTTATTTTTGTCACTGTCACTCCAAGCGAAAAATCGCGCAGTGCGAGTGGGGCGGATTCAGGGCGAAAGCGAAAAATGTTGTTTTTTTTTTTTATTGCACGTCATTTTGGACATGGTTGTAGTGTATATATATTATTTATTTGTTAGTTAGGATTTGTAAAAGGCTCTAGAAAATGCTTTACAGCGAAACCGGTCGGGCATAATAAAGTTATATGTAATATGTGGATAAGTACAAGTGTTTTTTAAAACAATGTTTTATAAATTCCACCAAGTGCCAACAATCACTATATAGCATCTACTATGAAAAATGTTAGTTTTATAATTTTTATAAAAAAACCAAAATAGCTAGAATTTTAAATATCAAATCTCTAGATATTGTTGAAACACACCTAATAAATTATGTTTGAGTTCTGTATATGGTTGTTAATCGTCAAACTAGGAGAAAGTATGTTTGAAGACCTCATAACAACAATTATTTCTATCGAGGAAAATTTATCCAAACATGTTTTCCAATTTCAAAACCCTAGATTATATAGTCAAGATGGATATACCAGAAACTGATTATAATTTTCCGTGTATTTCATGAAATACACAGAAAAGAAACACCCGTATTTTTTTCGCATATCGCCTTAATTCGAAAGATTCGTACACCAAAACCAAACAATTTTGAAGTCTAAAAAATCACTAAGGAAACGGTATTTGCTGTGTTATGCCGACACCTCCTTGTTTGTCATTAATAATAAAAACTAGATATTTGTGTATAGTAATTCGTTACGTATTTAATGTTTTTAAATTTAGTATTTAGAGGTTGTTTTCGTTACGCAGCTGCTAAATGTTGGAACAACATTCCCCCGCCTATAAGGTTGCAAAAATCTTTTCCTACATTCAAAAAACATTGTAAAGAGTGGTTAGTAAACTTACAAATAAAATTGCAAATAAAAAGATAAGGAAAATGGTGTCAGTATGTACATTGTAAATAACATAATAAATTAAAATATATTTTAAATCGTTACTTAATTTAAAACTAAATATTCCTAAAATTAATTATACAAAAAAAAAACTGGTTAAAATTATCCTATAAATAAAATAAATCTATAAATTAAATTAAACTAATCTAAATCAATATTACCTAAAATTACAAAAATTAAAGATAAAAAACCCGGTCCAGGTCGCTGTCCCCCGGTAGGGTGCCCAGAATGCTGGCAACGTTTCCTCTTTGGATGGCCAGACTGATCCTCTGGCCAAGGTAAGCGCCAGCCCTCCGGTCACCCGAGACATCGACCAGGCGCGACGGAAGTTCTTTAAACAGTCGCCGCGCCTCCGGACCCCACGGACCCAGCGTCTCCACCCCAAACGGCGCAAACATATAGCATCTGTCCAGTGCAGAATATTTGCGCCGTTTGTTGCTTTCAGCAGTGCCCGCCGCTGCACCAGCGGCCCTGCAGCTTTGTTGGACATAGGAAGCCGCCAGCGTGCCCACGCATGTTGCGTCCCACACTAGCGGCCGCCCATGTTTCCATGCTGTCAAAGTCATGCCGTCGGGCCTCTTTCCATCGTCCCGAACGACTCCTGTTGGTTCACGGGTCGAGGGTACGTTGATCGTGGTGAAGGCCCTTCGGATAATGTCATTCAGGGCAGCATGGCGAGAGTGGCGGCCGGCACTGCGTCGACACGATAGGCCGTGGAGCCCGGAACAGTCCACGTCAGCTCCGCAGGGGCAGCGATGTGGTTGGGTTATTGTGGTGCCTAGCCGCAAGCCTATGGCCGTACTAAATGACAGGTTGTCGATTAGGGTACCGATATTTACGGAAGGAAGTGCCTGCAGCCAATAGCCCGACTCACGTTCCGAAACGGCAAGGAGACGAGCTCGCTCTATGTCATTTACGCTAGTATCTAAAAGTTCTTTTTGTTTAATTTTGCAGAGCGGCTCGTCCCATTGCCGCTGTGCCATTAAATTTTGGGGTGGAGTTTCACCCGGGCAGGCCCGCGACCATGCCAATTTGGCTTCCCCACAGCACGAGATCTCAATATTACCCATTGATGGGTTAATAATTTTGTTATACAAGACCTCTGTGCTGTGGGCAGAAGACAAAAAGGCTGGAAGTGCCACGCTATTCACTGATCTGATCCCCAGGCCTCCCAATCTTATTGGAAGCGAGGCCTGGAGCCAAGATCTTTCTGTGATTGGACAATTTAGGATTTTGGTTAGTGCCAACTGAATCATGTTATCGATATTCAAAAGTAGTGATTCTAATTTAAAAATTGGGCTACATCTTAATATGTATGTAAATTTTGGAACGAATAAACAAAACCGAATAATTTGATATGCCATCTGAGATGAGATTTTCTCTAAATGAGGAATTGCGTTGTCAAATTTTGAAATTTGATCATCTAAAAATTGAGGCATGGCTTCTTCAAGAACTGGAGCCCCTAGGAGGCGAAGTGACTTTTTGTCTAAAATTTTGATATTGGGGGCCACGTTGTTGAAAATATTTATGATTTTGGTGGGATCTGAAACATTGCCTGAAATGTAGAGTTCACACTTTGAAAAGTTTAGTTCCAGTCCGATAGATGCAAATTCTTGAGTAATGGTTTTGAAGTCTTCTAATATTGTATTTGTGTCGCCTCCTAGGGTGCCGTCATCAAGGTACCAAATATTTAATTTTGATTTGAGCGATTTGACGATCTTATGAATAGCGAGGCTAAACATTGCGGGCCCCAATGGGTCACCCTGCTGGCAGCCAACGGCAGATTCTAAGACATTGCCTCTATATAGTAATTTAGATGGTGCGCTATAGCATTGCCAAATGTAGTTATAGATATTAGGGGTTATTTCTCTTATCTCTGTCAGTAGGGCGCCCCTGTCTACGGAGTTAAATGCGTTTTTTACGTCTACCTTCAGCACCACTTCACCTCCGTCATTTTCAATGTACGTCCGCATGGCATGGACCGCCGCCTCGCAACCTCCCCTGGAGCCAAAACCGAGTTGTACTGGCTGGAATAGCTCTGTCAGCTCTGGAAGGATGTGTTGACAGCAGATCTTTGATGCCATGCGGCGTATGGTTGCACCCACTGCAATGGGCCTAATACCGCCGTCTTTTTTTAGCAGAGCACAAAGGTTAGCTCCATAAAGTAGGCTTATTATGTCTGTGTTTACCTGGCCCGACAGCATGAGGTTAATTAGTGCTGTAATGTCATTCAAAAGATTTTTGCCTGCTTGTCCGGTTGTTCCACAGAGCAGATCTTTATAGTGTTGTGGGCTAAGTCCATCTAGCCCACCCACCGAACCATTCTTGAATGACATTACGGTAGAAAGCACGTTCTTTCCTGTGGCTTTTATGCAGGGGTCATCGGGCAGTGGGGCTGGTGGAAGGCAAAGTGTTGCCGAAGGCATAGGATGTTTATTTTGAAGAGCCGAAAGGGTTTCAGGCGAGTCAGGAGCGACTGCATCGCTGGAGAAGAGGAGCTGTGCAGCCCCTCGGAGGTCACCATCACTGATTTTCTCTTCTGCTTTTCTATATAAACTACGGGGATGATGGTGGTTAGGGTTCCCATTGTTTATATCTAGGTCCAGTGTTGACCTACAATTATCTTTAATAGCTTGTGTTAGGGAACTGCGCTTCCTTGTTTCGTTATTTGCATGTAATGTCTCATAAGGGAATGTAAATAAAGCTTCCCATGCTGCTTTTGAATTTTCCTTAACCACTCTTTTTATTGTATTGGATAATTTTTCCGCTACGCTTATACGGGCGCCGCGAGGAATGCGTTTCACTATTGGGTATGATGCTTTTAGATGAAGTAATATTTTCCAAAATGGTTGATCTCCTTGAGAGTGGCTGATGGTTGCAGTAGTATTTGGAGATACCGTAGCCACATTCCCCTTGTGACATCTTGCTACATGAATATTTAGCCCATGCTTTCCTTTGAAGAGGCGTCCCTGGGGGCACTTAGGACATGGAATGTGACCTGCCAGCGATGCGTCTCTACTGCTGCAAGCTGCGGTACCATTCGACGGGCCAGCAGGGTTGGATTCAGACCCTCGGAAAATTATTGTCTATGGGAATTAAAAATATACTACTTGGCTAAAATTATACTACGTTTCGTTTTTTGTCGATTTTTGTGCTGAATTGAAATAAAACAGCGTATTTGTAAGTGAATTTTTTAAAAAATGTGATAAATATATTCATAATTTAATAAAATAAATAGCCTATTTGTTATTGAAATTTTTCAAAAATTTACTAAAAATTTTCATAACGCACAAACATTCCCTATATTGTAGGGTAAATGTTAATAAGCAAAACGTCTCAACCAATAAAACAAGTAAGACGGCCTAAAGATAAAATTATGGTATTTTTACGTAGTATAGTTCCATTACAATACTACATACTACATGTCATGAAAATATGGTACAAATAGTATAATTATACTACAAAATCCAACCCTGCGGGCCAGGAGCTTGCGACATGCTCGTAAATTTAAAAATGCTAAGAATCTATTTAAAAAAAGTAACATATTATAAAACTTAGATAGTATTTTAAAAAACTAGGTAGAAAAAATAAAGTCTGTCCAACACTAAATAAATATTAGATGCACAATATTCTCGCTTCGGCTATCCTTTCTTCTGTTTCTGGTTGAACTTTATCTCGGAAATTTAGGTGACACAGATCTTTAGCTGCTACGATCCTGGTATATCTCTTTCGCTTCTTCTAACCTTCCGCATCATGAACTGAAGGCCATCTTAATAATACCTTCTTTTTGGCCTGCTTTTGTGATCTAAGTTTTAGTATGTACCTTCTGGCAGATTTTATACGTAGGAAAATCAAAATGGTAAAGTTGACAGGCCGAGGGGCCTCAGCTGAAAATATGTAAAAACTTGATATCCAATAATTTCTGGTTCCTTATTTTGCCAAAACTTAAATTTTAACGTTGAATTTACTGCTTAATAAATATAAATTAATATAAATGGAAAAAAATGTACGTCCTGTTGACATTGACAACCATAAATCTATTATTAATGCATTTAAGTTTATATAATATTCATATATAAGTATATAGATAATTATACATATAATACTCTTAATATTATTAAATGGTACGTTAATTTAGCTGCAAAACAATAGAAGTTCCAAGTTCCTAAAAATGGCTATTGTTTTTTATGTGTGTCAATCATAGTTGTGTTAATTTTTGTTTATAGTTTTAAGTATCCTTATGGATGAACAGGCAGTGACAGAATAACAGCGTCCCTTTGCTTCTGGCTTAAGGGACAAAAGCTGAGTCACCGACCTTTTCAACAGAACCTGTCTAATCCTAAATAGTCTTTAAGTATTATGTGTTTTGTATTGTGTTCTGTTGAATAAAAATCTTTTTATTTTATTTATTTTAAATAAAGTGGCAACTACTCGTATGTCAGGCAATCGTAATGGAGGTAGCTGAAAACCAGCGCCAACCAAAGCATGTTTGGATGACATAGATATTAAATAGCTGTACATTTTGTCGTGTTGTTCTTTTTTAAGTATAGATTCCTCTATTACTACATCAATAAACCTTTTCTTATTTTTTTTGAACACGCCAATATTTTTTTTCTTTATTATACTTAGAACTTTTTTAATAAAACATATTATAATTATAAACTACCTTCATAAAAAAAATACAGATATCGTGTAAATTTATGCAAAGAATGGATGATGATAAAATGTCTTTCTCCAAGAAAGCTAAGAAAAAATAACAACCGAAGTCTGATCACGTATTGTCAAGACCTTGATGGCTGATACAACACGCTTCTGGTATATCAGAGCCTTAAATAACTAAACATCCAAAATTCAACCTTATTCTTTGGCAACAAAGTGAAAAATTGAGTAACAGTGTTTGTTAGCACCCGCATAAATAATCATCTTTACATTTCAGACCTAATTTTCAAGATGGTATGAACTAAACTAACGTATCCCGTCCACACGATGAATAATAATGGAACATTTAATAAAAATTATGGAACATAAAAGAAAAATCTTTATGTTAACGTTAGTAAGTTGATTTTTGAGTGGAGAGGAAGCGAAGTTTTTTTTGTGTCACCAACAATACCTATACAATTTTACACCTTTGAATGCATATTTTTTGTGTGAAGAAGTGTCCTCATTCTTTTGGACCTTTTTTATCATGTATGATGGTTTGATAATACGATCTAAATTGCTTATTTTTACCTATAATAATAGTTTTAACTGACTTGATTTATTGAATCAACGAAAAAAATCATAATAATATTATTTGCGAGCTATATTAAAAAATATATACCTATTCCGTATTCCTTTAGTTTACTTGCATATTACCTGGAGGTCGAGCATAGCAGATCATATTGAGCTTTAAGAGGCTATGCGAATTTTATTTTTGTCACTGTCACTCCAAGCGAAAAAACGCGCAGTGCGAAAGGAAAAAAAGTTAGTTTTATTTTTTTTTTTAAACTAAAATAGCTAGCAAAATTTCTAAAATCAAATATCTACATATGGTTGAAACCCATTTGTTACAATATGTTTGAGTTCTGTGCATGATTCCTATTCGTCAAACGAGGAGAAAAAGTGTGTTTGAATACCTCATTTAAACAATTATTTCTATAGAGGAAAATGTATACAAATATGTTTTCAAAAACAAAACCCTAGATTATATAATCAAAATGCATTTACCAGAAATTTATTGAAATTTTTCGTGTATTTCATGAAATACACAGAAAAGAAGCACCCATATTTTTTTTACATATCGCCTTAACCGCTCGATACAACATATCTATTCCTCTCGAGGTAGGTCAACAGAGTGAGAGAGAGCACTGTATCACGCGCTATCGAGCTCGATATGGTTTGCTATGGTAGACTAGCTGGAATAACAGCCACTTAAGAGGATGGCCTACCCTAGCAACTTTTTTTATTACCCGTCCAGCACAATAAGTACAATGGTAAAGACCTTATTTGCTTTTGATAGAGGCGATTATATGTTGGCTCATTGGCCTCGTTTTCTTGGACGCGTAATACTAATAATCACGCAGCGAAACAACAATTTGGTGTGCATGTTTTTATACTGAAATACTTTGAAGGCTAAAAAATATTTAATTTAAGTAGATTGACTTCATATTTCTATTACCTATTTTATGAAACAAAATTAAGTGGATTCCTTAACCGCTTTCTTCTGCGCAATGTTTAAAATCTAAAGAAACTAAGTTGTTAATATTTTTTTTTTAGGCAAAGGTATATAATACATCTTAAGACATTGCTAATGTATTTTTTTCAATATGAAGAGAGACCTAGTTTCCTCCAATGAACCCTTGAAAATCTGCCGTTGTTTATGTTCTAGCGTTAGGTGTCCCGTTAACTCGAGATGCATAATTAAGTAGGCGTAAAAAAATGCGAAATGTTACCACTCAAATAAATTACAAAACATACCCATCTGCCCCTCAATAGTCGCGTAGTCGGGAATTTTCGTGGCTCTTCAACACCTTGGTATGTAATTTATTAATCACTATAAGCAATCTCCACACATTGTGGTGCACTTTTCAGAATTCACTTTCACTCATGTTTTGTTTTATTTTTGTCACGCCGAACGTGAGGTGGAAAGCCTAAAAATAAAAGAAAAAAGCGGTAAAACACCTTTTGAAAATAACATAATAAAACAGTTAGTGGGTTGGGTGAACGTTTACTTTTGTCATGGTGATTTGATTCTATTTACAAGGTTTAAGAAAGCTACAAAATCTATTCTATCACTGTAATAAATTCCCTAAGCCGGTTTTGATTTAGTTTTTACCAGTGTACTATTCTTTAGACAAAAAATATCAAAACTAATGTATGGTAAGAAATTCTGAACTACAAAGATAACACGTGACTGCAGGTAGCTAGAATAAAAATGCTGCACTAGGCTGGCGGAGTCACGTGTATTGATAAAGTGTTGAACGAATTGAACAAAATTGCACCTAATACAGAAGACTACAGTGGTATGAACATGTGAAGAAGAAGAAGGTAAAGAAAGCCCTGAATATCCCGAGTCAACCAAGTGGGAGAGGACCGCCATCAATCTAATGGCCCAAGCTGAGCTGGAAACCAGAACCTGATCGCAATGACAGCCCGGGATAGAGTATCCTGGCGCCAGCATACGAAAAGGCCTGGGAAGAGGACTAGAGAATGAAGAAAAATACGTTATTTCGGAACAAAAACGAAATTAAAAAGTTTAGCACTCATACAAAGTTTTACAAATATTTATTGACATATAGCTAGTGATTAATACTTGCGATTGTCGGCACAACATGATGATGTATAGATGCACTTGAACTCGTTTCACAGTATAAAAAACTAATTTAACCTGACCGGTTTCGGTTTTACACCATCATAAATGACCTATTATTGCACGGAATAACTTCCAAGTAGTTAACCAAATCCTTGATGATGGTGTAAAACCGAAACCGGTCAGGTTAAATTAGTTTTTTATACTGTGAAACGAGTGCAAGTGCATCTATACATCATCATGTTGATATAGCTAGTGCACTTATTCGTTATTCAAATAAATACGACAAATATGGCCTGTACCGTATAGCTATTCTTTAGGATATATTTACTTTAATATTTAGTGTTATTTCCACAACATGCTGGAAATATGGAACTCATCACGAGCTGTCAAAAGTGAAATCGGACACTCCATTCTCCAAGTTTACTTTCATAACTAGAAATATCGCCGACTAAACAGATTCTGTTTTTATTATTTATTAGATGTTTTCTGAAACAACACTACTTTTTCTCGTGGTTTATTTGCCTAACCATCCTTATATTGTAAACAAAGTTATTACCAATTCTAATGTACCCTCGTCGGAAGAAATGATTTTGATTTTCTGGGAAGAAAACGCTCTAAATTTTTTAGAAAAAACATAGCTGCATAGTTTGTCTATGCATAGCTGAGATATTTGTAGCACTTGTTGGGAAACAAAGCTTTGCTTATTAACAAAAAACCTGAGAAGCAATATTGTTAAAATAATGCCTAAGTAAAGCAATGAAGGTAAGGTTTTATTAGCTGCAAAACAAACATCCTACGGCAGTAACTATGGCAAAAACAATAAGAAGCCATCGGCCGGGAGTTCAGTGTTCGAAATAGAACGTTCTAAATTTAAACTGGCCGTTAGTGAAGCGCCGCGGGATCTGGCATTCTAAATTGGAATTATTTTTACATTTCGAATCCTCCTGTTTCGTCACGTTCAAGGTCGTGCTTCAGGATACTTCTGTCAGCGGATACTCGACAATAAAAATAACGGCTATTTTTGTGGCTTATAGTACTTTCGGGGGAAATGAACATCTGGCGATATTAACGATAGTTACCTGTGTAATTTTGTTTCGTTGTGTATCGTTTTTTGTTTTATCTATAATTTTAAAAGAGATTCCAAATAAAACAAACTGTTGCGAAATACCTACCTATACCATAATTATTAATGAATATGTAGTTGCTATAAAAAATGGATACCAAAAAGGCGAATGCTCGCTCAACTGCCTACGTCTTCACAGTAGGTACTTTGTGCACTTACGTTGTTTAGCTGTACCATTCGATTTGTTTGTTAATTAGTAATAAAAAATTTCGCTTATTTCCTTTTTGTTTTTTTTTTATCGCAACTCAACTAAAACCTTTTTATTACCCTACCTACTGACTACTGACAAGTTGACAAATTAGTTTTCTAAATCTGCTAAGGTAGATACATGAACTATTTATACTGACTTGCCACCCCACAAGAACGCCAATATACGTGACTTTGGTGTCAAATGAAATTGTAACATCCGTCTAATTTTGGTGACAAAATTATCTCCTTACTGGAGACAGAATGATACCGAGGTGTCACTTATTTCGAGCTTCGAGAGAAGAGGCGAAGTCGACACCTACTTCGCAGGATTTATTTGGTACAATTTTTCTTCCATTTGGGTTGGGTTTAAAATAGGGATGCAACGATTCAGCCATTACGATTACGATTACGATTAGGATAATAATCGTTATTCATTACGATAACAGATACATTACGATTATTAAAAAAACAATGTTTTTTGTAAAATATTCCCAGATAATTACTACTTATTATATTTATATTTAAATGTATATACATATATATATATATTATAGATGTATTTATTAATATATTCTTGTGTATTTGTTTATGTAAGTCTATGATATCTATTAAAATTAAGTTTAATTTGGTAGGTTATTTTTATTTACACTTTATTGATTTTCACTTAATTTACTCTATCTATTACGTCTATCCCCCTATTTTTACTTTTCTAGTGACTATTTCTTCACCACCCAAAGGTTGGCTGGAAGAAATCGCTTTAAGTGATAAGTCCGCCTTTGTACAAAATTATGTTTTCAATACTCTGTTTTCTTTTATATTCTTTTGTGTACAATAAAGTGTCAATTCATTCATTCACTTATGTTCCTTTCTTTGTGGCATTGTGGTAATCAGCTTCACGCCAGAATACACTTTTTAACACCAGACTATTCACTAACTGATTAGTAAATTAAATGATTGAATTGGCAAACAACAATTTTCGCCCGTAAAATTCTCAAACCCCAATTGTATTTTTTTTATTCTCTCTCTATGTGGGAACGCAAAGGTAACTAAGCCCATACCTATGTCAATTTAATAATCGTCACGATTCTTACTACGATGCATCGCTTCGTTATTAATCGTAATTATTACGATTACAGATGCAAAACGATGCACCGCTTCGTAATCGTTGCATCCCTAGTTT
The DNA here is from genome assembly GCA_934047225.1 of Ypsolopha sequella. Lineage (NCBI taxonomy): Eukaryota > Metazoa > Arthropoda > Insecta > Lepidoptera > Ypsolophidae > Ypsolopha > Ypsolopha sequella. The sequence goes on from OW203993.1 coordinate 24,690,126, forward strand.
AAATCTATTCAACACCGTCTTTAATGTTAAGTTATTTATTATTGTTGATAAATTCCGGTGTATTTATCGAAGTATCTATAATGTTATTTAAATATCAGACATCATGTTATCTTGATTCCACAAAATTAAGACACAAATTGTTGTTTACATTAATCTAGTCGAGACTAAACATTGTAGAGAATGGGCTGTAAAGCCAGCGATAAACGTCGTACTGAGGGGCGAGGGCAATGTTGCCACCTTGGTTTTTGAAAAAGAGCAGTTGGACAAGCTAGAAAGGGCTAGATTTAGCAAATTTTGCCATCAAAAGTGCTAAAAATTGTTTATTTGAAATGTAGCAAGTAATTTCAGAAAATGCAACAGAGTAATTAAAACTAAGTTATTGAATTGTTAAAAATCGTACCTGCTGAAGCAGAAAAAGTTGATGGCTGATTGACATCTGCGTTTTTTGCGGATTCGAACGAACATTTTAAATTAATCCTACAGTTTTTTATTATTTCAGTTGACACCTTGTGTGAACAGCAAGACTCTCAGTCGTTTTAAACCCCATCGTATACGTAGTATGGATATCATTGTTTTTAGCCCCATTTTGTTTCTGGTTTTAGTTTTAATAAGGTTCACAGAACTATAAATATACACATAACGAAAAGGGCTAGATTGCTCTTTTCGGGCTAAATCATCAAAAAACGAGTTCAACTACAGTAAAAGTGCTAAACTCCGGCCGTTCATTCGAGAGAATGGTGACGTTTGCAAATGTCAGGGGATAAAACCTTTTTTTTACTGTTTATCATTTCAATATTTTATATTTATCATGATGATTTTAGGGTCGCTTGTACATCGTTAAAAGGTCCCATTTGTTAATAAAAAGTATTTTTGTCGTATATATTTTCCACTTCCTAGTACAAAACTTAATGAATCAGCTGACTCAATTTCAACGTAAAAGTAAAAAAAAAGCGCAAAATATATTATTTTTGGCGAAAAGTTGTCTATTAGCGATACTGTGTTCACTTGAATTTAAGAACCTTATATAGAGGTTGTCATTTTATTTATGTATCGGAAATCATATTGAATTAAGACTCTGTATCTAAGTGATCAATGTTCTATTACCCTTTTTGTGAAACTCGTTAATTTGTTTTTATCGTTTTCCCGAGTCCAGCTCCAAGTCAGTTACTATAGGAAGTCAACATTTTATTTGGCAAAATTAGCAAAAAGTATTACGATCCGTGTTGCTGATTTATTATTATTACTTGCCAATATGGTAGTTTGACTGTATAAATAAATGTCACCTTTCAAAGAGCTCGTGCTATAACTAAAATTTCCTTCTGCTCATTTAATAATGGGAATAAAATAAAATACGAACCATAAAGTTTCATTTTTATTCACTACAGCTTTCACTGTAGAGTTCATCGTCAGTATCCGAAGCAGAAGTATTTATAATAAACTGTTCTGCCACATCATCTATTAGATGGTCAAGTTTCATAAGTTTATCTTCCTCTTTTATGGTGTGTGTTATACAGCCTGCCCATTCTACATTTGTGACACGTGACAATCCTTCTTCTAGCAATTGTTTAATTTCCGTCATTTTGAAGGTTTTGTTATTTCTTGCCACATGTCCCTTTACGTTTGCCCATATCAACTCAATCGCATTTAACTCGCAGTGATATGGGGGCAGCCTAAGGACTGTTATTCCTTGAGCTGCAGCCATTTCGTCTACGGCATATTTAATAAATTGCCCCTTTTCCCTTTTAACAATTTCCATTAGAAATTCTTTAATCATGCTCTGCTCAAACGGTATATTTTTAGAGGTAAGCCATGCTTGGATATCACATTTTCTTCAGGAAAAAGTTGGCACAGCTTCTAATCTTCTAGAATGGTATGGGGCGTTGTCAATCACAATAACCGAGTTAGGTTTAAGTTTTGGTAAGATTCCCCTAAACCACTGTTCAAACACTTCGGCGTTCATCTCTTTATGATAATCCCCACCCCCCTTTTTTGCTTCAAAAAGCAGAAGGCCCTCTTTTAAAAAACCTTCTTCGCTTCCTACATGTCTTGCCTGTCAATGAGGCCGCTTTTTCGTTTGCGCGTGGCATATTTGAAATTTAATTTCTTCATTACATTTTGAAGCGTTGTCCTTTTGAGATTTGGTAAAGAATTATCAGAGTTCACAGCGAGTAAAATCTGAAAATATTTTTTTTTTATCCCTGTACATATATTATTAAAAAAATAGCAACAATGAAACAATAAGATTTTGTTTTAATAACTTGCCTTTTTGATGGTTGGTATTTCATTTCGGTAAAAAAATTGGTGAATTTTTCTTCTTATAGCACATAAAGTAAAATCATCAATTTTATCATCAAACTGAAGCTTTGGACCACTTTTTTGTGGATTTGAAAATGTTGATGTTGATGACATTTTCATTGCTTTATATTCTCTTATGATGCGATATATAGTTGCCATTGATACTCCAGTAATTTCAATCACCTTTTCAATACAGGCAGCAGTATCAGAGTCAGCCCATAATTCGGGTGCTTTCGGCCAATTTTTCACCACGTACTTGTATACGTTAAGAATAATTTCTTTTTCACCAAGAACTATTGCACGACGTGTTCTTTTCTTTCTCGTTGAAAGAAAGTTTGCGTCCGTGTTTCTTGAAAAGCCCGGTTGCGGGTCCATTTTATGTCTTAGTGCCAGTCAACCAAATAAAATGTAAATTTCGATGAAAAACTACCTACTAAAATAACGAAAATTTAAAAAATAATTACAAATCAAATAATTGAATACACAAACACGGATCGCATATATATAACATTCGAGGACAAAGATAGAAGCCGAATGAAGTTATTTGCTTGTTATATGCTCTGTGGTTATTTGTTTAATCAATAAAATGTGTCAAGTTATTTCTGTCAAATCAGCAATCATTTTTGAATCGACATTTCAGAAAAAGGTTTATAATATCTGCGGTGTAAGGCAGTGTTGTCGTATTATAAAACTGATAAACCTTACCAAATAATAAGATCGTATATATATTCTATTCCAGGGTTTTTATTTATAAAAAAAGTTTAAATAATCATGATTTGGATTTATTTCGTCCCATTTGTTGAACCTTTCATATTTTTTTAACGTGCCTTTATTTATTTTTGTCGTGAAGAAGCTCTTGTTGACTTGTAGTATTTTTTCGAGATATCGCCACACTCCATCTGTCATCATTCTCTCGAATTAACGGCAGCAGTTTAGGTCTAGCCCGAAAAAGGCTAAGGTGGCAACACTGACTGAGGGTAAGATAGACACATCTGCTCTTTTTTTTATTTTCCGTCGTCGTTGAGGCCACAAGGGACTCCTTTTTTACTAAAAAAAACTCGTACAATAAGATACTAGTCCAGTGAACTCAGATTACGGAGTTCATAATGTAGCTTTGCAAAATTCCCATGGCATAATTTTTAAAGGTTTTTTTTTTTATAGAATTGACGTCATTTTAGGACATAGTTTTCATTGTTTTGGTATACAACTTAACTATTATTTATGATTTTTTAAAGAAATGTCCGTAATGATCATTACACGTCACTTAAGAATTTAAGACATACTGATTGTGATGTGTGATTGCTTATAAAAAAGTGGTCTGTCTCTGTCTGTCTACTCATCTGTCATCCAGCTGTCAAACTAGTTGGAAGAAAATTATTATAAATTTACCTTGATAGCAAAAGACACATTTCTAAACAGCCATTTCTCAAGTGACGTCACACAAAGGCAAATAGAGGTTGCAGCTTTTTCGTAAAAATATTCATCATCACGAGGTATTTTAGACCACAAGTTCTAAAATATGGCTTATTAAATCTAAATCTCGAAATGATTTTCGAATTAACACACCTTAAAATAATTTAATCTAAGCGAATTGTCAGAAAAGTAGAAAAAACTTGACGACAAGTTTCGGCATTCTTGTTGTATATAAATACTATGGGCCCGTATCATCTACAAAATTTATGAGGAAAAAAATGATACAAGCTGGCTGTTTACAAAACAAACAAATCAGAATATGGTCGTTACAGAAGGACATTCTAAACAAAATGGTCGAACACGTGTCTAGGCAGCCTTTTTTGTTGAAAGCGGTCATAGTTAAAAGTTTTTATGTCTTCATAAATAACGAATAGTTATCTATTAGTTTGGACAGGCAGTGATTGACCGTGAAAGTAAAGACACAGATGTATTCCCTTGAATCATGTCCTTATTTGGTCCTAATTTCCTTTTTAGAAAACCATACGAAAGTAAGCAATGTACACCATGTGATCATGATAATGTTTTACCCTAAGTTTACCGAACCGACAATTTTTAGTCACAGGTGGTAGGTACCTACTTCCTTTCCCATCAAAAACCGTTGCCAGATGTGCTCATCAAATTTCGACAAGAAAGATTCTTTTACACTTTATACTCTTTTAACTTTTGAGAAAAATAGTAGGCAGATCGTAAAAATCAACGACAACATTACAAGTGGTTCGAATGCTACAGTTTTTTTTACCGTGTAGCAGTAAGACGATAGGTGGTCCGGATATTTAAGTTGTCGTGCTGGGTCTTTATAGAATTGAAGACCCATAACACAAGATACATGAGAATACGTTGTATGTATCAAAGTTATCGAAACGCATAATATTTAATTTCTTTCTTTCGTATTTCCATAACACTCGTATTGTTTCAATATGTTTTCGGACAGGATATGAGGATATGGTACCTATCAGTAACATTGCGTTGAAATCGCGAAATGATCTACTTGTACTTTCACTGAAATTCGTTCATAATTTCTGTTATGTTTCAGTAACTATACTTAACTCATACATAACGAAAGCCATGACATGCTGGTTTTTTATATTTCATTATTAGATAAGAATAATAAAATTGTTTTTCATTAAGGTTTGCTTTCTGATGTTTACAATCCCATAAATTTGATACTGTCATCAAATCATCTTCATGTTTGTTTTACAATCTAGCTTTCTCTATTATAGACTATCTACATTTTTATCGTCTATTGTATCCACGCTCATAAAATCTTGCAGCAAGAGGTATATGTACCTATAATTAACTTCTTTATGCAGCGTACTGATTTTTACGAAACTTAAATTTATATTTTCTGTTCTTGTTTGGGTTATATTTTTCAAGGTAACGATGTCTATTATATTAGAAAATTCTATTATCATTCAAAACATATTTCCGGATACCGTACTTACTTTACTTTTGAAGTACGAACAAACCTATTATAATTAGAGCTTGGATCAAACCAAAATCAACTGTAAGTCAATAAACTAAGACTTGTTACATTTTTAAGTTATGCCAGCGCAGGCGCCCGTTCTTGGGACACCATCACGTAGAGATGTTACATCATATATTGTACTTGCACCTACATTGCAAAATGCTTTGTGGTAACAGCTATTGGTTTTGCTTCAGTGAAAAACTGAACGACGCAATGCCTAGTGAATTGTAGTATGTGGAAAAGTTGCAAAATTTCATGATATAGCCTACTAAACAAATTCAAAATAACTTCTTTTCATTGGAATGGTTTATTTAAATATTGACATATTTCAAAATAATGAGGGAAGATATAAATTTCTGAGCAATTAAGTACATTTTTGTCATCATAATTAGTATTACCTATCATCACCAATATTTTTTTGAAAAATAAGCTTATGATACCAAAATGACAATGAACTTAGTTCAAAACTGTTTTTTTTGCCTTGCTTATAAATTACTTTTGTTTAAGAGTCCTGTTTCTCTTCCAGTGAGCTTATCATGCATGCTTTTTTATAGAGGTAACCTCTGAAACGACGTTTGGGAGCAAACAGCCAAAAAGGACATTTGATTTTGCTTGATACAATTAGCTTAAGAAAAGTAAACATCAACGAGATTCAATAAACTAAAAACGCTTCTCAAAAAATATACCTTCAAGCACAGAAAAACGCTACCACAAAGATCACCACAATATAATCGATCTGCTCAAGAAAAAGTTCTTACTGCAAGAAATCAAGCAATTTGATAAGAATCTAAACAAGCAGTCAACCGCGGCACCACAGCTACAAAGCGCTGCAGCAATCTAGCGTACTGCATCTTTACAAACTTTGTCAATAGGTATTAAATATTGATATAATAGTCTTAGATGGCCCACTTCGTACAAAATATACGAAAAATGTTGCGTCCTGTTTACCATACGGAATTGCAATTTGCTATCAAAAAGAGACCGGTGATTATTCTTTTGAGTCAAATTCCAATGCATACTTTGGGCTGTTTTTAACCCGTGGGCGGTAAATTCTTACTTTTTCAAGTATTGCAGCATTATTATGTTATTTAAATGACGTCTATGGACGTTTAGAGCATATTGAAGCATAATCGTTGAAGCACTGCATTTGATTAAATGTGTCCAGAACAGGAACATTGCAACACGTCATTGAAAGTGCGAACGTGTGCGCAGGTACTAATGTTATAATTAAAATGGGTATGCGAGCGCGCTCGCTGCTTCCTGCTGGTTCTTTGAATGTTGCATCACGTTTGGAATTCTTGGGATTTTCAGGGCGTTTCAGGATAAAGGAAATTAACTTGATAAAGTTGGAATTATTTTACATACCGAATCATACATAATTAGGATGAAGCTAGGATATAATAGGAAAACTTTTTAGTTTATAAACACTAAACATGATATTGTGATAATGAATGAACGATGTTAATGTCTTGAAAACAGCAACGAGTACAAAAACATTGCAAAATTAAGTAGGAAGCTCTTCGAATTCCAGAGCAATTGCTATTAATTGCTTTAATAAAGCAATTGTCGAGTAATCCTACTCTGCTGAAATTACCAATGAAAAGGATTAACGACAAACAAGAATCAACCAAAAGTGAAACAAATAAAGTTTGAAATGCAACAGACACACATGAAAATGTAGGAACTATGGTTAAAGAAGTGAATTCACTCGACAAGTTAAACGATGGGGTAACAAATGATGTCCATTTAAAGTTAAATGGCGCTCATAAAGAAGTAGATAAACCAGCAAAAAAATAAATGTCCTGTAATTTACAACCATCTATCCTTTTTATTATAAAAAAGGTGTAAATTTATATGTCTGCAACAAATCCAGTGAGAAACAAATTAGAAGATGTCGTTATGTTATCATCACTATGCGTAAATATTTAAATATCTATTTTACGATACCTTATCGTATCATACATAATAATTGAGCCCTCTTATGACAAGAGTCTTGTCTCATTTTCATTACAGATGCAACCATTTTGGATAAAGCCTATGGTACCCACAAAAAATATTTCAAGCTTGCTTTGCTACCTCTGATGTTGAGTCCATCTAAAACAACAAGATTTTAGGCCATCTTTTCACAAAAATTAAGTAGGCATATTGTTCAAGCACTATTTGTCACCAAAAAAATAATTTGCACAACAAATCCAAATGCACGGCCATATAATTCAAAACAAACTTCCCGTGACCGATCCAGATTAGTGAAGGTCATGACCCGCATCAGATCAAAGTGATGTCACTTGATGGAGCAACCAAGTCCGTTCGAAGGCCGATATATCAGAACAAACCAGTATACCAAGACCTCCAGGACAACATATGAGAGCTTATGCTGAAACTGGTGTTCGCGAAAGAGTAGGAGGTAAGGCAGGTCATGAAATCTGGTACCGAAGTAATACGCAGTTGAATAATTGTACAGATAACAATGAAATGACCGCAACTCTTTTATGTACTTCGCAGAATAAAGGAAAACAATGTTGGAAAATTTTAGAATGATATGATTGCAGATTTTATAGCGCATAACAAGAAAACCAGGTCGTTCGGTCTGTCATTTTAAAAGCTAACAAAGCGTGATAAGTTCTATGTTATTATTTGGCATCTTTACAGACCCATGAAGTTCTTTTATCTATACACTATAACAAATGTTACACACACTAAATTATAGAGACAAAGACAAAATTGTCGTATTTCTTTCATCTTAATAAACATAACACATATTTATATAGGATGCCCTGATATTTCCTTTAACAAAAAGCAAACACTTACGCGGTTGATTACAACTTAAAAAAGCTGTCAAAAACGCCGACCTGCCTCAAGCGTTATCAGCTCGTATACGCTTAGGGGAGTAAAGCAGACAGGATGAATGCTTACAAAAACTCCCCTTACAACGTTTTTTACAAAATCATCTAGCTTTTAAACCAAATTTAATATAAGGTCGTCACTCCAATAGAGTTTCTGGAATACAAAAGACTCGAGATCCAAATATAAAAATTCAAAAATCAATGTAAAATTTTGATTTTAAACCTAAGCGAGTATTTCCTTAACTGTTTTGTTTGCCTAGTACCTGAAGGCATCCGGTGGCGAAACATTTGATAAAATTTCCCCATATTGCTACACACATTGTTTGGCTAAAGTAGAATACAATGATGCAATGTAGAGCAGAATGGATGAGGAAAGAGGTAACTACTGTTTGGATGGAATTTTAATGTGATTTTTATCAAGAAAAGAAGAATTTAGTTTAATTAAGAGATAAGATAAAATTAAAAGAACAAATGCTTTAAGTAAAATTAAAACAAACCGTAACAGGATTGTAGAATAAGTCCGGATATTACAGAATTTAAGCTTTATTTGAACAAATTAATGATATAGGTATTTAAGTATGTAATGTAATTATAACGATTTGCGGCTACGTGCTGGTATTTCCTACGATAAGCAGCAATAAACAATATATGTCTATAACAATATATTCTTTGGTAAACCATGTTCATTTCTATGTATTTGTAAGAACTATCCCATAAAAAACATAAAATGTACAAAAATGGCAAGTCTCGCAACGCAATCCTGCCACCGTAAAAAGCTGTGAGATCTTATGTAAAGCCAAGTCTGCTATTTTAGTTTTTATGGAAGCACCTTTTCATTTAAGTTAGTATGGGAGCACCTATTTAACAAATTTATCATTAATTGTTTCCTATTTAGTTACCTACCAACATTAAGTGACTGTATTGATATAAGTCATCTTTATTTCCTAATAAAATATAGTGACTTCGCAATCGCACAGCAACATATACAACATATCAGCTACCTAATACCAATTTATTAGCGATTTGAGAAGATATTTCTACGCATCAGTGCTTTATTTGTGCTCTGCGATTGCAAAGTCACCATATTTTATTAGGAAATAAAGATGACTTATATTAATACAGTCACTTAATGTTGGTAGGTAACTAAATAGGAAACAATTAATGATAAATTTGTTAAATAGGTGCTCCCATACTAACTTAAATGAAAAGGTGCTTCCATAAAAACTAAAATAGCAGACTTGGCTTTACATAAGATCTCACAGCTTTTTACGGTGGCAGGATTGCGTTGCGAGACTTGCCATTTTTGTACATTTTATGTTTTTTATGGGATCTCATTTCTTTTTGTAGGTAGTCCTCCTTTTTTTTATCTCGAGTAATATTTCTTGCACGTCAGCTGCGGATTTTCTTAAAACCCACTCCCTTTAACTGATCATTAGGACATACTCCTGAGAAACTAGTATCGGCAAGAAGCATTTCATAATGACCACCTAAGAAACTACCAGAGAATCGTAAACCTTTCACTGGCATCCCAGGATCGCCACCGAATGATCCTCTCAAACGGCCATTTTCGTAAACCTCGAACGTAAATGGATACAAAGCGGTGGCTGTCATAAGTTCGGATACGGAACCGTAGGTGGTAGTTTTCATCATTGCTGTCGAGTACATGTTTCTCCACACTCGTCACACGTATAAAGTTGCATTTCATCCCAATGCGCTACCACATACTCGACTACCGCACACCTAATGTCATATGACGACTCAATGTTCCCATACATAGAGAATGACAAAGAATGGAACAAACATGAACCATCTCCAGGTATAGGGACAACTAGGTGTGGACAAGGATTTTCATTTATGTACAATATTTCAGGTTCCATTGCAATATTAATTTTTACTGTAATTTATTATTACTATTATCCACAATTAGATGCAACAGGCAGGTTAAAATTTCTTTTGACCATGAAGTGAAAGGCTGTCTTGTCAGTCTAAACCACAGAGTACATTATTATGTCTAAACCTCTCAGAATAATGAGCTTAACCTGGTCTTTTTTGAATGCCACACGAGTACATAGATATTTCAATATACCTACATCATGGAGGATGCATATACAAATAAAACAACATTAGCCGCTTTATTTTTCCTTTAATATATTTAAAGCTTTACTTGATAAATAACCTTTTACCTTGATTTTTAGGGTTCCGTATCATTAGGTTCCGTGACCCTATTACTAATCCTCCGCTGTCTATCCATCTATCACATGGGTCTACAGCTTCAGCCGTTATAGGTAGCGCGTAAATATTTTCACATAATATATGTTACATTGTCCTCTATCACGGCAAATAATAATATGGCCCCTATCACAGCATAAAAAGTTCAATAAATGGAAATCCAAGGGGGGTCCAATTATTCGATGTTATTTGTTTCAGCTCTATCTTTATAAAACAACAATTTTGGGCATATAAATATTAGAGTTCCGTATTCAAAAGGTGCTGATTTGTTTGTCAGGCGCTACCATTTTAGCGCCTTGTTTTTGTCGCCTTGATGTTGCTATGTCATCTTTATTGTTGGTATTTACCATAATGATTTGGGGTTTCGTACCCATATTGTGTGATGGTAGTACGGAACCCTTCGTGAGCGAGTCTGACTTGCACTTAGCCGGTTTAATAGCGACTTAATTACGAAATGTTGATATTTATCTTCTTAAATAGACTAAATGTGTTTTAGGGTTCCTTACCCAAAGCACAAATTATTATAACAAAGGCTCTATCGTTAGAACGGTTATACATACAAGTTGAAAATTTAGGCAGACTACTTTAAAGTAAAATAAGAAATAATAAAAATTAGGGTTCCTTCCTAAAAAGGTACCGAATTGTTTAGGTGCTACCGTTTTATCGCTTTGTTTTTTGTCGCCTTGATGGTGCTATGGCATATATGTTGTTGCAATTTACTTTAAGGGTTCTATACCCGTATTGTGTAGGGGTACGGAACCCTTTATGCGCGAGTCGGATTCGCAAACTACCGTTTTTTAGTGACTTAATTACGAAATGTTGATATTTTCTTCTTAAATAGACTAATATTGTGAATGTGTGGAACATTATAAACCACCCTTTTTAGGGTGCCTTACCCAAAGAACAGATTATTATAACAAAGGCTCTATCTTTAGAACGGCAATACAACATACAAGTAAAAGTTTAAACTTGGGCAGTCTGTAGTAAATACTTTAAAGTAAAATAATGAAAATTTGGGTTCCGTACTAAAAAGGTACCGAATTGTTTGTCAGGCGCTACCGTTTTATCGCTTTGTATTTTGTCGTCTTAATGTTGCTATGGCATCTTTATTGTTGTTATTTACTTTTAGGGTTCCGTACCCGTATTGTGTAGGGGTACGGAACTCTTTATGCACGAGTCAGATTCGCACTTTACCGGTTTTATTTTTTAGTTTTCGCACTTTAACTTTAACGTAGAATTTTTCGTTTTAGGCGTCTTTAATGCAAAGCAGCATACCACCAACGTCATTTAGTGTCATACAAATTTATAGATGCAGCTGGAAACATACATTTTGTATAGACTTTGTATGGAAATATTAAATTACCAACCGCAAATAACATTTTTATATTTTTTTGTTGCAATGTACACTTAACACTAACCGCATGCAAAATTTCAAGTTTGTAGGCCTGCTAGAACACCTTTAGACTTTTGATGATGTGTCAGTCAGTCAGTGACAAAATAAGGGAACTTTGACTTGAGATATTTCGTAATCGAATATAGGTACAAAGTTGTAATTTGGGATCAGAAGTATGATCAGTAAGTACTCTTGGTTCCTGAAATTTCAGACTTCTAGCTTTACCCACAACGAAGATACAGGGGGGTTGAAAGTGCCGTGAGTTGCTTCGAGAAAAGGATGGTACGGCCGTTCCGCGTTTTTTCTGCGAGACTTTGCGGGGGCACTGCCGTGCCCCCAGATAAAAACTATTTAATAGCAAACTTTAAGTAATCTCCGTTGATGAATAGCCCTTCCACACTATCAACGATCGATTTTGTATCTAAAAGCCGTTTATCTGATTGTCTACTTGGTTACCGTGTCCGCCCACGCTCCTCCAGTACACGTGCTCATCTATCTACCATCTTATCTCTTGTGTCAACTGTACTCTCTACGACATGCTAAACTTTATGGTAAGTTCTTCACCATTAATTACTATTTTGGATTGATATTTTTTTTACTTGTTATAAAATATTTAATTGATAAAAAGATCCGATAGCTCTTCTTGGGATTAAATGTATAAAAATGTTTTCTATATGTTTTAGTCCATTTCTTCAATGACGACGTCCAAAACATAAATATTTTTACATATTCGTTCATAAAATGTGTGTAGATATTCAGTTAATCACCACGTTGTTTATAGAACTCCAGTCAAATCGGTAGTATATAATGAATGACGGACGGAAAAGAGACTTACTAGGCTTTCGTTAACGACAGCATCTTAAAAGTAGCATAATTGTACCAAAGATTCAAACCTCTAGCTAACACATTCACTTCAACGGATACTTGCAGTATACATTATGGTTGAATTGACTGTTGTACTAGAACCATTAGAACTGATTTTATTTCTATGGTCATTGATTTGTTTTCAATGACGCTTTTTAACTACTGCGACATATCGTCATTGTTTTTGTTTGTTATGCCTTGTTTAAAGCACTAACTTTTGTTATTGAGATGTTTTAGTATTTAGATATCTTAAGGTTTAAATAATCCGTTTTTGTTCATAATATCAAGTTATCAACACATTCTTCCATGTATTTACATCTCAAACATAATAATATTGTTTTAATATTTGATTAGTGTACTCATGATTTTAATGGTGTATTGAAAAATATATATTTGTGCCCGTTAATACATAAACAGATATTCTAAGACACAACCAAGGAATCAAAAAGCAATAAAAATACAATTAACAATTAAGGCAACTAACTCCATATCGAAAGTATTAAAAATTTTAATCATATTAAACTCCAATTAACTGTTGTCTGATTAAATCCAAAAGACTGATTGAATACGACCCAATCATAAAACCTGTCAACTGTTGAGGACCGAGTTTTGAGGTTTCCATTGAATGAAATAATCTTTAAATCATTCCCACGGCTGACCGAAGTACGTGAAAGTAATAATAAATAAACGACATAACAAAGTGTTTCTATGAATACTAATGATATCTCTTGAGTATTAATAAAGTCTAAGAATATAAATAATATAATTTACTAACCAAATCAGAATAATTTTAAAAAGTTAATATTTTAACCATAAAAACCATTCGGTTCGCTTGCAAATCTAAATTAAATTAATCACGAAGATAACACACTTAATCTTAAACCTTGACCAGAGAGACGATAACCATTAAAAATTATAAACATTAATAAAAACACATAAACAAATCCAATATATGCAGATTAGAAACACATATTACGCCACAAGGGAACAGATTCATAACGGACTTTAGAACTTTTAAAATTAATCGAAACCATCCGGTTGAAGATTTGAAGTACCGGAAACACTTTTAAATTGATAAAAACTGTCGGAACAAGAACACATTCATCATGAGAAGTAACTAATACGTCTTCACGTTATATTCCTTGGACTCAACTTCCAAACGGGTTTTTCAAAATGTAAGGTTTTGGAAAGGTGACATAGTAAACTGGGAAAATTAATATGAATATTTAAGGAAATTGAAGACAGACAGACAAGACAGAAGAAGAAATTTATAGACGAAATAATAATTTCCGAACTTCACAATAAAACCAATAGATCCGTAAACTAGGCAAAAAAAACAAAATAAAAAAAGCTAACAAATTTTACAAAAATAATAAATCTGATTGAATTTGGCTGACCCATGTTTGCGAAAACCATGGGCAAACACGGTAAAACGAAAATTTTCAAAATGTTTAAGGTGTATCAAACAAGTCATCATTGCAAAGAAAAACTGGAAATTGCTGTTAATTGCTCTACCTACCATACTTTATGTCTAAATATCGTGTAGATAAAACCATGTTCTTAAAAAAGCTATTTAGATTATCTTCTTTTTTTTTTCTTTTGTGCTCAACCTGTATCAACATTAATGTAGAAGTCTTTTTACCTCTATATATTTTAAATGTATCTCTAATGGCCTCTAAAACTGAGCTTTGACCTTGAACTTCTCTAAATACCCAAATTTAATTATTCCACAATCAACTTGGATAGAGTTCAGAAGTCATTTGCCCGTCTCACATGTAAAGCAAATGTTAGTTCTAACAACATACCATTTGGCAGCAAAGAAAAACACCGGCCAAAGCAAATACCTAGTGAGTCATCCGTCGAATCCACGATCTTCCAATAATATTCTGAGCAATAATTATAATTCGATAATGGAATTTAGGCTGTGAGAATCGTAAACAGTGGTTATTGATAATAATAATGTTGTTTTACATTTGATAGGAACCGTTATCTGTGGTAATTATCATACAAGTTATGTCAATCGTGGTTAAGAGAAAATATTGATAGCAGAACATATAAAAGTGATGATTTTATGTTCGAGAGACTACGTAATCAGAAACAGGTAGAGCAAGTTGAAACTTTAAAATTATTAAAAATAGTAGATAAGACTTCTATTCAAATTATGTAGGTACACAGATAGACACGCCCCAAATATGAACTTGTACGTTATACAAATTGTATAGATTCTGTCAACGTAGCATTATTGCTCTAACTAAAAGATATAATAACCTTAATTTGACAGACGCATGCTGGGATGAGAATTATCTTAGATAGAGTATGAAGGATATAATCATTAAATCATACATGTACTGTGTATGCCTGTCTCCCAGAGGGGTATAAATATAAGATGATATAAATCACAAGTTAGCATATTATATTATTGCAAATGACACTTTGTATTACCACAGTTAAATTTACACCGTGGTATTACGGAGGCTAATCAAAAACACTTCGTGAATCATCGTGTGTTTTTCTACTTACAAAAACATATACACCTGCCTGATGATCATCACTCATTTTAAACTAGACGTATGTTATTTTAATTACTATAAGTAATAACTCCGAAGGTATTATCAATGTAGCCTTAAAAGTAGATACTGTAGCAAATATAAATCACCCTAGATCAAATGTCACCCAAACCACTATCACTCTTATCTCTAAAACAACAAATTATGAATTCCTTACACAGATAAATAATTCCAAAAACAAACCTATAAAAAATCCTGAGGGCCTAGCAAGCACGGTTGATGATTTCATCAAAATATATTATCCACTGCACTCAGAACATCAGAATGTACTTTTTAAGCCTTATTGATTTACAAAAAAGATCTATTTTAAAAGATCGATAAAGATCTATACGATGCGTTACACACAACAACACGGATCGATGCACGAGACCAACTGACAGTTGGATCGATGTGCCATGCGTGCGCGCAGCTATAACCCGACTAAATGCTGTTCACTCCATCAGCCTTGTATATGGTTTTAAAACAAATGTCCTTGAGATTTGGTAGGATCACCTTCGTGTTTATTCAGTGTAGTTAGTCGGATGTATTTTTAGCGTGTATGTAGGGGCAGGTAACAACTCCTATAGGCCAAGGGCTCCTCTATTGTGAAAGATTTGAGTTGTCTTTAGAAATTTTCTATTGAGTTTCAAGTACTTACTAGGTTTTGACGATTTGAAATACATTTTGTATTGTTTTGTGTGTAACAGAAATCTTTTGATGAAGAAGTAAACGATAATTCAAAGGACCGTTACTTAAAGACTTTTTAAATTTCTATCTAAAATATTACTCTATGTAAGTGGTTGATGTTATGTTATAGTAACTTAACGAACTTTTATAAACATTAGTAAGTCTTAATTTTATTATTGAACTAACGAATTGATAACTAAGCAATTTCCCAAATATTTTGCATAATTAATCAAAAGATATATCCATTCATATAGTCAATATTAACCCGTTTGACCCAGAAATCAAAGCAAAACTAGTTTTCACTTTATGAAGTTCTAAATGTTTTTTTTTTTAATTTCGTCCTCTTTCTTTTTTGTTTCAAGCAAACCGATCAAAATATTCATCAAAGCACCAGAATTTGGGCATTCGATTAATTTCAATTGCGTTCTCGATTTAAAACCGATCGAATGATGCGGACCAATAGCCCGTAACGGACGGTGTCAATGGACTTTTCGCCCACTCCTGCGCACAGAGGACGAATCTGTTGCCTTGCCATATGTGGCTTGTTTTGTTACTGCCGAACATTGGACAGTTGAAAGGTTAACAATTCAATTCCTGGGTCAGGCATTGGCTCTTCTATTTTTGACTGAAAAATTTATTTAAAAAAATAATTTGAGAGCGTTCGTTCTAAACTGACTTAAATTGAAAAGAAAAAGGACTGCTCTTAAGGGGCTGCACAATGCTTAAATTTAGTCGTGCTCTAACGCTTTTGTTTTTTAACTGTCTATCCTGCTCTAATCAGATGCCGCGCACGTAAAACTTCAGTTATTTTGAAATTGCGGCTCCATTAGAAGTCCTAATTTAGGGCATTAACTATAATTTCTTTTATGTAATAAAAATGTTTTTTTCTAGTTAGTATCTCCCTGTGTTGGTGTCGTTTCAATTGATTTTGAAATATGGAAACTGAACAGCTTTTTTCGTGAAATTCATGCTTTTTTTTAAAGTAATATAATCAATAGAAGATTGAAGGTATGTTTATCTATAAAGTATAATTAATAATTGTCTTGATTCAAAAGACATGCCATATTTTTTTCCAAACTTTTACCATCTACCTATACATTGACGGAATTGAATCCAATATAAAACTGATGTTTAGCATTGTGGAGCCTCTTAATTAAAAAAAAAAAACAAAACAGACTTGATGAAGCTATAATAGCAGTATGTGACATTACGACAAGATGTGAATATCCAAGGGCGTACGCAGGGGGGGCAGGTAGGGGCAGCTGCCCCCCCTGGGCAAAAGTAGCCCCCCCCCCCTGGAGTGTGAGACAAGCAAGTGTTATGTATTAAAAACATACTTTAGGTAAGTTATATAAGGTCTTTCAATTTAAATTGAAAGTAATTTAGGAGGCGATTCAGTATCGTTAATACATCACATTCCACTGCAAAGCACTTTTTTTTGCGCGAACTTTTTTTTCACTTCTCAGTACAAAGTGGTCCGATCAGCTGACTCAGTCTGTATGGACAAGTGAAGAAAAAGTTCGCGCAAAAAAAAGTACTTTGCAGTGGAATGTGATGTATTAACGATACTGAATCACCTCCTAAATTACTCTTTCAATTTAAATTGAAAGGCCTTATATACATAGGGACTACTGAAAATCCCCGGAAACTAATTTTTTAAAGATAAATTTGTTATAGAAAATACATGCGTAGTGTTCAATAATTTGTTTGTCTTTTTTGTTTTGGAACCTATGCCTATTTAATTGAGTTTCTGCCCCCCCCCCCCCCCTGAGTGAAATCCTGCGTACGCCCATGTGAATATCACAACTTGGATTACCACTCGATAACGAAACAGCTTCTAGTTACAGTTACATCAGAACCTTGATATGATAATATATCTGATGTATATTCATTAAAAAACCTTGGCAACGCTTAGTTTGAGTCACATTTTGTGAGCCTGTCGTGGTTTCCATGATGACTCAAGTTCATCGAATAAAGTGAGTGCATAGACAGTTTGCTTTCCTGCAGAATATGATAAGGACCTAGATATTTTGTTGGCATAGTAGCGAAAAGAATCAATGAACTTATTAGACAAAAAAGTAAACGTCCAGCAAAATAGAGGAAACGAAAGTAAAGTAAAACACATCTCGGCATGAAAATAAGTAATGATTTTTATATAAGAACTGACATTGATGTAGTTTCCAGCGTCTTTCGTTGCAGAAAGGCAACAGAACTCAGCAACTATACAAATTGACATAGATGTAGTTTCCGGCGTTTTTCGTTGCAGAAAAGGAATAGAACTCAGCAACTATACAAATTGACATAGATGTAGTTTCCAGCGTTTTTCGTTGTAGAAAGGCAACAGAACTCAGCAACTATACAAATTGACATATATGTAGTTTCCAGCGTCTTTCGTTGCAGAAAGGCAACAGAACTCAGCAACTATACAAATTGACATAGATGTAGTTTCTAGCGTTTTTCGTTGCAGAAAAGCAATAGAACTCAGCAACTATACAAATTGACATAGATGTAGTTTCCAGCGTTTTTTGTTGTAGAAAGGCAACAGAACTCAGCAACTATACAAATTGACATAGATGTAGTTTCCAGCGTTTTTCGTTGCAGAAAAGGAATAGAACTCAGCAACTATACAAATTGACATAGATGTAGTTTCCAGCGTTTTCCGTTGTAGAAAGGCAACAGAACTCAGCAACTATACAAATTGACATAGATGTAGTTTCCAGCGTTTTTCGTTGCAGAAAGACAACAGAACTTAGCAACTATACAAATTACAAACTGTTGACACTTACACAGTTGAAGACTAAATGATCGCTACCCATTTTGTCATTCAACACAATAAAACAGTTCTGTCTATATTTGGCCAGAATGACGCGCTACCGACGGCGACGACGCGTCACAACTGCGTCGATATGACGTCACAACGGCGAGGCTACCATCTGATTACCAGTTTCTTACAAAAAAGCGCTGCTGATTCAGAAAGATCTTGAACTTGAAAAGTGTCTGGAGCGAGTGCTGATTCATTTAAAGGTTTCGTGCATTCTTTTTTTACCTTTTTTAGGGTGCCGTACCACAAAATGAAAAAACGGAACCCTTATAGGTTCACTTTGTTGTCCGTCTGTCTGTCAAGACCCTTTTACTTGGGCCCCATCCATCCATCATCCTAGTATAAACTACTATTTTTTCTCTTTCGCCTTTGCTCCTCTCGCACTGCTTGTTGTTTCGCTTACAGTAACTGTGACAAAAATAAAATGTGCATGGCCTCATAAACAAAATTTTATTTGATGAATTTTACCATCAATCAACCAAATAAATCATTGAACCAAGTCTGCAATAAACCATCTTCACACGCCTCTCGATATTGTGTTATTGGAAACTGGTTGCGCTGGCGCAGACCCGCGCCCTCTGCCCTTTGAACTGCAAGTACAATTCCCTTGTCTTGTTACTGAGATTAGCTTTATGCTGATTTATTAGAGGTAACTTATTTTATGGGAGTAGTAGCCCAATCGATAGGATGTTGTACTCTCAATCTCGAGACCCGGGTTTAAACCCTGCCGGTTTAACATGCACCAGTGAGTTTGTTGGATAATATTTGGATACTTACCACTTGCTAATATGTGAAGGTAGGGTTGCCATCCGTCCGGGTTTCCCCAGATTAGACCCAGTTTAGAGGGCGTCCGGGGAGCGTCCAGACGGGGTTTTGCATAGTGTCCGGGTTTAAAATTTTCGCAGAATAGCAGATGTTCAGCTTCTTTGATAGAAAATTTATAAATGTATTGTTCCTAAATTTCTTTAGAAGCGAGAAAACCTCGGAATTTCATTTTTAATTATTTTAAGAAGTGTTAATTTTGTTACCAAAATGAAGAGCAAGCATGTTTAGTTTACTTCTTAGTTAGATTTGTTTTTTCCCAAATTATTAATTAAATATATTAAAATATTTAAATTATTTAATTATTTATTATTATATATTAATTATTTAATGTTAAATTATTTAAATATATTAAGGTCTTAACTTCATTAACCAACATTTGTATGCTAAATTAATATTAGCTGATTAAGGCGCTAATTTTTCTTTATAATTTATAACACCACCATTTTGTACCCTTATCAATGCAAATAAAGACTTATTCTATTCTATTCTATTCTCCCTCGAATTACTTCGAGGGGGTCTCCAAGTAACCTTCAACTGTGAATATTGCTGTTTCTACTATTGTGTTTACCAAAATTGTGAAAACCAATCGTACAAGTTAATTAACTTGTAGTTGTAAATGTAAACTGTGTAGTCACCACAATGGAGCTTTCATTAGGCGGGACCGCAGAGGTAGAGTATGGATGGACGACGGGCAGACCGCTACCCTTAGATTGACCCCTTATTTGCTGATGCTTATACAAGGTGAAATTTAATCAACCACCCGAACTCATACTGCAGACTCGGTAAATGGTCAGGACCAAGATTCAATGACCCTTTTTGCTAAATATTATTTGTGCCCCTATACTTATTTAAACACAACTCCCGAGTCAATTAGTACAAAAATTTAAAAACTTTTGCAATTTTCAAAGAAAGGGTCATATTGAATATGGCTATGTCAACCAAAGTCACTTTATAATGAGCCCGTTTCCTACATGAAGATTTTTGTGCAAATCAATTGCGTTTAAAAACCCAAAAACATTACTTTTTCAATATTTCAAAAAATTACGAAGTTATTGGCAATCAAAGTGAACTTAACGGCATATCTACTGACGTCATCTGAAACGATGTCATACTAAAAGTGATAAATATCGCTATCGCTAACTTCGGTAAAAAAAGGAATTTTTCAAAATTTAAAAAATTTTATTCTTTGCTATAACGAATTAATCAGTTACTATAAAAAATATACTGATATTGCACAGAAGACGTGTTCATTATTTTAAACAACAGAACTAACTATAAAATTAAACTAAATGCAGATTACACACAAATACACAGCTTTTGCGATAATCGCAGGTCAGGACGTCTCAAGCTAGTCTAGGTCATCTTGAGAAAAAGAGGGCGCACCTCACATCACGATTTTTTTCGATCTAAAATAGAACATAATTTTTTCAGAGAGCCTTCTCGTAACATCGCTCAGAACACAAAACACAGATCCCAATTTTTTTCTGAATAATATTCAGGGCCGTATCTTGACTATCTTGCCTTCTGGGACATGGGGGGCTCTCGCCCGAGGCGGCTGGGGCGGCAAAGCGGATTCATTAACCTACGCTTGGCCCGTTAGCCAACATTATATCTCTAATTCAATATTCAAATGAAAAATACTCGCCACGTGACACGCTCTAACACGCTCTCCGATTTATCCAGAGACTAAACCTCGAATGATAATTTGGGTCCAAGCCTAGGTACGAGTTGGAAGTAAACCATAACGCAATGCCTACAGTTTATAAATTTTGTGTTTCTAACAGAGATGGTATTCGAAAGGCTTTCACAATAACGATGATGTTGTGGTGAATACGTAACTTGTCACTAGAAAATGATGGCACCTGTTGCGAGGCAAAGCAATCTTTACTGCCACTTGTTAAGGGCCTTACTATTGCCAAATGGGTACTTTCTAAAGCCTACTCCTCGTTTATGGCCACACCAAAAATAATGAAAAAATGTATTATGAATAATCAACTCTGAGACAACATATGCAACATTTTTCTTTTTCATACCACCAAAACTTCTACATGATTTTTTTTTTACTGAATGATGTTCTTTGACCTCAAATTTCATACTGCTCCTGAGTGGCTTGGCCGATTGAATTCATCTATGCTTTGATAAATAGATAAACTGTATAGCTATAAATATAACATAAGATTATTCAATCGAGTAATCACGTCCAAGTGAAAAGTATAATTTTCTCCTATTTCGCCCTCTCAAGGACGCAGCGAGCGTCGTAACAGCCACTATGCATTGCGCGCTGATATGAACGTTATTTCAATATCCTTTCCGTTGATATTTGTAGTGACAAATATCGAGCAGCTAATTTGGCGATGGTAATCGCCTTAAGTTTTGAAATCGCTTAATATAGTAGTCATTTTTGAACGAAAATCATTTTGTCGTAGTAACCGAGTTACATTTTCACCGTGAAATGGATGCATTGGATGCAATCTTGTCTCATATCAGTTGTTTTAGCAATAATGGGAACACAATAGATTAAGGCGAATGGATACGCCAACTGCAATTTGGACCTGTCTTTGAAGGCCTACTCCTCCCATACGGGTGGTCCAAAAACTTTCATAAAAATATATGATAGGCATTATAGAGTGAAAAATAAATTTTAAGTTTCATAAACTGTTTTTCTATTGTAAATTTTGACAAAAAAAATCGAAAGTCATCGAAAATTTCACATGATTAACACAAGAATTTTCTTACTCCTTCCAAACGCCTAAAGCGATTTTAATTATTATTTCACCAAATTATACGAAATTTTTAGATCTAAAAAATTTAAGTAAAATTTTTTTTTCCTTTCATGGCGTCCATGTGAAAAGTATTATTTTCTCCTATATTGCGCTAACCGGAGACGCAGTGGTTGTCGTAACAGCCACTTTTCAAGGCACTCTGAAATGAAAATTATTTTAATGTCGTTTCCGTTGATATTTGTACCGACACACATCGAGTTGCTTATTTAGCGTGGTCATACGCTTTAAGGTTATTTCTTTCAATGATTCGGAAACAAAATTGTTACTTTAGTATATTAAGCTTTCTATTTTGTTAAAAGATAAAATTAGTTTATCTAAGGCTGTGCAATAAAGAAGCTTATTACACCTATACTATAACTTATAACCTGCAATTTTCGATTCCACTTTCAATAAAATATGTTATTTTACAACCTATATTAATGATATTGTGTCTTCACTTACAACACAGATATTGATGAAAATTGCTACTTTGTAGTTTAATGAAATGAGTAATTTACTTTCGCGAAAGTTGTTTTAGCGAGTTAGTGTATCCGTTCTATCTTAATGCACTATCGTGTTCAAAGATATTGTAGACACCTCTCCGGAAATGTCTTGGATTAATTAATACATAACAATAAATACTTTTTTTAACTTGGTTAAGGGCGCACCGAGTTTTTAACAGTTGTATCTTACCTATTTTGACCTACGGATCACAGACCTGGGCCTTAAGCAAACAACAAGTATACCAACTTAAAGTTACCCAGAGAAAAATGGAGAGAAGCATGCTTGGAAAAAGACTGCTGGATAAAATATCTAACTTAGAACTTAGAAAGAAGACGGGCTCATTAGATGTGATACGGCAATTCAAAAAGTTAAAATGGGAATGGGCAGGGCATGTCATGAGACAAAAAGACAATAGATGGACCAGAGAAATAACTGAATGGTGCGCCAGAGATCTAGTGCGAAGTAAAGGAAGGCCAAGAACGAGATGGCGCGATGAACTGGAGAAGTATGGTCATAGTAAAACCCTATGGTATGGTGGAAAACTGTGGACTAGATTAACGTTCGACAGGCAAAATTGGAACACGATGGGGGAGGCCTTTGCTCAGCAATGGGATTATGTGTAGAAAGGTTATCTTCTATTTAATGTACATTAGTTATCTTTATTTTGTTTCTAATCTACATTAAGGCTAATAAATAATAAATAAATAAATAAGGGCGCACCGAGCGTTTGCCTTTGTCTCTATCTTTTTCTTTAAGTGTAAAGAGTAAAGGAAATAACCAAACTTTTGCACTTTCTCCATGTTTTTCTTTGTTATTTTCATCATATTGCTATCTTGTATAAACGCTCCAGTTATCTATAAACTATATTTTAGTAAATCAATCATCGTATCAGATTACTTATTATATAAAAGTGTAGGGAAAAAGAGGAAAAAATTATTCGAAAAGAGGTAACTTTGCGAATTTATACTATCAAGACAACTTTATCAAATCATATTTCCATTGTGTATACAGTCTAGTATATATACTCAATAATACCAATATATTTTCTTAGATTTTATTTTAGTTGTTTACTACTTCAAACAAGGGTTATAAAAACTTGTTTGTGTGTGTAAAAAGCTCGGTGCACACTGGCTTCGTTTCTACATCCACATCAATAAAATCAAAATAATAATATTTTTTTATTATAATATATATTACCGGGTCTACCGCGATAAATTTTTACCTTTTTTACGAAAAGGGGACACCCGACGTTTCGTTGCATGTCTCGTGGTCTACGGGAAACTGGCAAGTATGGCGAGGTGCAGTGCATACCGGAGTATTGTCGGGTGTCCCCTTTTCGTAAAAAGGTAAAAATTGATCGCGGTAGACCCGATAATATATATTATAATGTGTACGAAACGCAAGAGTTCAAAGTTATATATTTTTTATTAGTTCAACGACATATCCAGACGGATATCTTCAATATATCTGATCGCGACTGTTTATATCGGGTGTAAAAGGAGTTTTAAAAAGAAACCACATACCTATTGATCATAATAAACAACTATCCCAAGAAAATATAGCCGCGGAAATTAATGTCCTCACTAATTTTGAAAAGCTACAGAATGTTTGTTTGAGATTCAGCAGCGCGGACAAAACCGCGGGCAAAAGGCCACTACTAAAAATACAATCGTTTTCTCTCACCACGAAGTCTTGCGCTTGCTCTTGCTACATCCTTATAATGATGCAAAAAGCGCATTAAAACGTGCGCCGGCGCCGACCGCCGCCGCGGCCATTTTTTATTTTTATTTTTCCTTTCCTCCACGCTTTAGCCTTTACTTGAAAGGATATACTGTTATACGAGTTTTTGTACACAATTTGCAAGGTTTATTCGCAAATTTATATGCGGTTAAAAGATTATTTGTAATTTTATAAATCGTTTTTAAGTATGATCGGCAAATGGCAGATCTCCTCGCCAGATATTTGTATCTTAAAAATAAAATGTTTCGTATAATTATGATGTTATGTAAGCATGAAACGTATAATACGCCGACAATATACGGGATCCGTCATAAATGTTATTATAAATAATATGCTTGAAAACAATCATTAAAATTAAAGTGAGTTTACATCATATATGGGATTAAAGCCAATTCTGAAGGCTTTAATTTTAGTTTTAGTGCTGTCAAAACGAAATTTTTTTCTTTGCAAAACTGTCCTGTGTTAGAATGAGAAGCTAAATTACTTTGGAAAAATTCAAGTTTTGACAGCAGTAAAACTAAAATTAAAGCCTTTAGAATCGGCTTCATCTTAATATCTAAATTTATATTAATAACTAATAAAAGAATGGGATCAGTTTTTTAACTCTGCAAGGAAGGAGGCATAGGTCGAGCTGTAAATGAGATGATGACTTATTATTTCATCGAAAACACGACCTGTGCCTCCTTGCATAGATTAAAAAGTGAATCCTATTCGTTATTAAAACATTTATTCTTAAAAAATTGTTTCATGGCATATTTTTTTAATAATTAAAATGTGACGGGACATTTTGCATATTTTCGTAAGATTCTACTACACAAAATGTTTACTCAATTCGCTTAGATTAAATTATGTGTTATTTCGAAAACCATTTCGAGATTTTAGTTTAATGATCTGTGTTTTAGAACTTGTGGTCTAAAAAACTTCATGATGATGAATATTTTTACGAAAAATATGTGCAACTAGCTTCCATTTGACTTCGTGTGACGTCAGTTCAGAAAACACTGTTTATTTACATGTGAATTTTGCGATAAATTTATAATAATTTGCTTACGACTGATTTGACAGATGGATGACAGATGGAGAAGACAGACAGAGACAGACTACTTTTTTATAAGCAAGGCAAAGATTCACAATCAGTATAATGCCTAGAATGCCCCAAGTGACGCCATATCTAAAAACTCTTTAAAACCCATGATCTAAAATGGCGTAAAAACACCTAAAAAAAAAAAATGTTTTTTAAGAATTAAGCTATAGAAATTGGTTCAATAACTATCGCTGCAAAGTTCCGCTTTTAATATCCCTTTAGAATCCTTAATATACAGTAAGTACCTATTGTTTTATTTAAGATCCATAAACTAAGACGTTTTAAAGTTTTATGCTCTGGTCGGTTCTATTTTATTAAGTTGTTTTATGTGCCTTTGCAAAACACTTCGGTTCCGTTTCGAAAAGGAACTTAAATATAAATGGTTAGTGGATAATAAAAATAATGGTCACTGGATAACATAATTTGAGCCAAAATTAGTAGTAAGTAGTTTATGCTACAAGGGCGCAAAGGAATAAATTACGAGGACGATTTAAAACACGAGCGTAGCGAGTGTTTTAAACGTAACCGAATAATTTAGTTCTCTTACGCCCGTGTATCATACTACGTTTTTCAATGCATAGTGTGAGGAAATAAAACAAATATAATTTTGTGAACTTTAAATTGTAACTGGCTCAAAAGGACTGTATCCAGAGCCGTTAAACAGTGGAAAAAAGAGTATGACATTTATGGCACAGGAAAGACTGCAGGTTAGCCAACCATTGTAAATAAATTTAAAAAAATAATAATAATAAAGCCCTAGGGCAAAATAATCGACTTTCTGTTCGGTTTTGATGCATAAAAAGTTGGAGCTTTTTCGTAAAAATATTCATTGTCATGAAGATTTTTAGACCACGAGTTCAAAAATACGGCTATTAAACCTAAATCTCAAAATGATTTTCGAATTAACATACCTTAACATAATTTAATCAAAGCGATTTTCTTTCGAAAACATAAAGAAAAATTGTTTCCATATGAACTGGATCAGTCCAGTTACTAGCACAGGTAGTTTGGCAACAAAAAACAATTATTATTTCGAATTTACCTAAAGGTTCATCAATTTTGTTCCTGATCACTAAACGTGTCTCCAGTATGACTTCAAGCGGTTGATTAAACTTCACCTTATATAATGGCAATGCATATACGAATAAAAAAAACATAAACATATCGTCACGACATTAATCCTCGAGGGGGTGTCACAGGTGTTCCCAAGTGTGAACTGTGAAATGCAAAGTTATCTCGGTAATTTTTGTGGCCCCAATTGTAAAATTAATTGACTTTAAGCTGCTTAAGAAGTTATATTATAAGGTCTATAGAAGCAACAAGAGTAAGCCATAAACAACCGTAAGATTCTGATGGCCGCAGTCACGCGAGTTTTGAATTAAGAACTTATAAAGTGCGTGCACGCATGTTTTCTCTTCGCTGTGGGGGGCACTAAAATGGCGCTCACCGGAATTTCATCAATGAAAGAGCCTAAAGTCTAAACAATAATTAATTTGGGACGAGGCAACTATTATACGTATACTATAGTCACACTAAGCTAAAGTGAAACAAAAATATGTTTTATATAATAAATGCGAAGATGGTAGAGCTGATGCCGGGCTCGACTGTGTCCACCATCTTACTTGGAGACCCCCTCGAAGTAATTCGGGGGAGAGTAAGAGGACAGCTCACAGGCAAAAAAACCAGGAGGCCCACCATGCCTGGGACCGATGGATGGCGGTATATCCATCCCTAATAGCCAATTATATTGAACAGACTAGTGACGGGCACCGGCGTCACTGGTGCGAGGGTTCCAGCACCGCGCTCACCAACCCGCCTGCCCAGCGTGTGTGAGTATGGGCAATACTTTCAGGATGACCGCCGGGAGTGGCAAAGTCCTGAAAAGGCTTATGTCCAGCAGTGGACGAACTAGGCTGATGGATAGATGGAATGCGAAGGTGGACTACACAAATAATCAGATGGATGGAATTCATATTCTTTCAAATTTAAGTACTTTAAATGAATGCGCGTAGTATTTACGTAATCGGTATGCTGATCGGTAAAGTGAAACACTGTTTGTTAGGAGAACCAGCCCCCCTATTCTGTATCTTTAGTTGCCAACTGCACGAGGTGCCTATCATCAAAAACATAGCTAAAAACTGAAATTTCAAAATTGCCTTTAGTGGGTATTGAACTATTAACAATCTGTGTCGTCACTTCAAGTGCGAAAATATCCTTAGGACATCGGAATTCGATAGTTATATCAATGTTTTTGATGATAGACACCCAGTCCAGAAGGCAACTAGAGATACACAATAGGCCCGCAGGACCAAGGAAAAAAATATTGTAAGTGTAAACTGGGGGAAATTGGTAGTTTGACTTTTCAGTTAACACTTACATACTTGGAAACACCTCTAATACCCCCTCAGAGATGCAGTGACGTGCCTAGAACTTTTTGCTAGAAAATAAAAGATAATGTCAAGTATAATTAGAGGAAGGGGGTGTAATTTGGCCCCCAGTTTGTTTTTCCCATTTAAAATATTATTTTATTCGATAAAGACTCAAATGTTTTTTAATATTGTACAGGTAATTTATTAACCTTACGACTGTTTCAAAGGTAAATTAAATAATAAAAAGAATTTACGAAGATACAATTATATTTATTACAGTTCATTTTAGAAAACTGGTGGTTATGTGGTCCCTCAGTTAAAGTCACGAATAAAGACTTTTATTTGCAAAAATTGCAAACATAATCAGCACTTTCACAAGATGTACAGGCTTGATGCGCCTACAGACCATTAATTAAGCATTTTATCCATACTTCACCCTTTTGGTCATTGGAATACAGTTCTATGCACAATGACACATGCTGTTTCTTCATCACGCGGATCTTTACGTTCAAACGAAATTTCATAAAGATCAGAATTATTACCAGAGCCACAATGGAGGGCCAGTTTACTCCTCAGCCTGGGAGGCCGCATTGTCAACACAAGTTTTTTAAAGCAAGTTACTTTGGCTAAAGACGAATTTTAGCAGTAGCTTCCAAATCCTCTTATAACAAAAGAAACGATTTTTTTCGTTGGAGCTAAAAAGACATAAAAAAAAAAAAAAAAGACATCCTTGTGTCACTGTCACAAGTCAATGTCGTTCTAATGCCATCTATGAACAATTTAAGTAAAGATACTTTCCACAGCTAAAAAGCGATGAGGAGCATCGAGTTTGATAAAAGTGGCCTAAATGGCATGATTTATGGTATGAATATTGATGGGGGGCCGGTTTGGCACCACGACATCACATTCTCCGCTCGTAAAAAAATATGAAAATAATCTACTGATTCCAGGGCAATCCGGGCTTAACAAATTAATCACTTTCTCATAAAATTCTTTTTTCAGAATGGAATTGAAATTTTTTATACTTTTACACTAGTCATACTTGTCTCATTGCTTTTCTAGCAAAAAGTTCTAGGCACGGCACTGCAGAGATGTGAATTACTTACATGATCTTCGTATAACGATAAAATAATCCTATTATAAATATTTGTGGCAAGAGCAGTATCATTTTAGCGGCCCATATTCTTGTTTATGTGCCAATAGCACCTCTATGCTATCTTATTTGAGGTGGAAATGAAGTGTGTTTAATTGTACTTGGCCGTATTTGGGTCAAAAAATATGTGTACATTCGTGGAGAAAAGATAATATTGTAGCTCTGACAGATAAATAGATAGATAAAAACTCTATTCAATGCCTCTTACAAAAATACAGAAAAAGTACACATTTAGAGCTTAAAATATAACAAATACATTAGAATCTTTAAAATAATAACAATCTTTGACACAGAAGCTGAAAAGGCGCTGGCTCAGCATACGCCACAGAATAGTCTGTGACACTGATATTCTGCCAGTACCATGCATTAAAAAGATCTATGTCGGTTAATCAAATTAAGACAATGAACTTATAAAATTGTATAACTAGAAGACAATTTCTACAATTACTAATTTCCGTGACTCCTTGAAACAAACGTTAACCATTCCGGAATTGGTGGTGGCAACTGGTGTTTAAATATGTAATATTATTATTATTAAACATGTATATACACATTTTATTTATTAAATTAATTACATAGTAATAACATTAAAGTTATAAGGTTTAATAATCGCAGACTGAAGGTCGATCCCAGAATTATTTATAAAATTATTGTTTGTCGAAGTGTATTAATACTTAAATGTAAAAAAGCGAAGAGTATCTACATGATATACTAATAAAAAAAATTTTTTGTTACTCGGCCTTCGAACGCGCGGTATTTTTATAATATTTTCCTCTTTGGAATATAATATTTCCGAACGATTAGTTTTTTGATACACTAATCTGTTGTTTATGTATAGGTATATTAAAAATTTTGAAAACAGAACAGAAAAGATGATAAGACACTTGATTCAACATGACAGTTACTTGAAAAATATCTTAGAAGGAAAGATCGAGGGGAAAATAGGAAGCTAACTAAACGCACCTACTTTACTCAAGTGAAGGAGAAAGTTAAGGGGCTGCACTTTGCTAAAATTCGGTCCCGCTCTTACGCGTTTGTTTTTTAACTCTCTATCCAGCTCTAATCAGACGCCGCGCACGCAAAACTTCAGTTATTTTGAAATCGTGGCTCCATTAGAACATACAGAAATAAAGTAGTAAGGCTTTTTTGTAGATAATAATGAGATCTTTTATTGTGTGAAAGATTCATTTCAAACGCATATTCCGTGGCCGAGCGAATTGAATGTACAGGATGAAATTAGGAACCTACACATATATATTTATTTGAGTAAAGATATAAAATGTCGATAATCTATAAAGGCTTAATTCGTCAGAAAAACATGATTAAGTACATATATATTTCCCAGAATTTTCTAGTAGCCAGTTTGGCCTACAAATCGAGCTAAATATACGCAATTTTACCAAATCCACGCTTATTCAAGCCTTAATGTTATCATAATGGTGTCATATCAAGAGGTCAAATCATTAGCAGAAGAAAGATAAGAATGGAAGTTATTCCACCGAAAAGAGAAGATATTCCTAAAAATTGTATCTAATTTTGACATCACAAACTAAAGCTGGCCAACGCTGATGAACCATGGTATATGGTATCGTAAAATAGACACTTTTCTTGAGAACTGTTCTTCGATAACGTTCTTCCTAATGTCCATTTTATAGCAAGTCTACAATTAACCGACCACAAAATTGTGCGTCACGCCTAGGGTTACCGGATGGTCGGGATTCGTCGGGATTATCCCGACATTTCATATGATGTCCAGCGGGCGTGGCATAGTGTTTAATCGCGCGCGACGCCGTTTAGTTGAATTACAAGTGCGAAGAGCGCGACACGATGTTTTTGCGATTAAACAGTACGTCACGCTCCTCGCACTTGTGATTCACTAGGCTACGCCCGCAGAGTCCCGACAGAATACAAATTGTCCCGACAAATAACAAATAACAACGATCGGCGGGCCAAAAAGAATATTGTTGTAATTACTTTAATTTTAATAATAAAAAATACATTTTTGATTCGTAATATTTATTTGTCCCGACCATAATACCCGAAATCCCAACTTTT
The DNA here is from genome assembly GCA_934047225.1 of Ypsolopha sequella. Taxonomy (NCBI): domain Eukaryota; kingdom Metazoa; phylum Arthropoda; class Insecta; order Lepidoptera; family Ypsolophidae; genus Ypsolopha; species Ypsolopha sequella. Next base: position 24,721,234 of record OW203993.1, read on the forward strand.
TAAAATTTTGCCCAGATATTTTGGTTTTCGCAGCTGGCAACCCTAGTTACGCCATACAAACTTGAACTCAAAACGTTACTACGTTATCAAGCCCTTCACACGCCGAATCACAAAGGGAAAGGAGAATTCAAAGGTCAAAAGAGTCATTAGATTTTCTATAGTATGATTGAAAGAGAAGATTTATTCGTTTGGAAAGTATTAATATTTATCCATTTTATTAATGTACTTTATACTGAATGTAAATGGACCAGTATGTTTAGTAAGTTTAGCTTTTAGTTTTTGTTTCTAAATTTCTAAAATAGCTTAGAGGGAACGGTAAGGAACCTGCTCATTTCTGCGCGGGCCAGCCTTAAAAAGTGTGTAGATACAATAGTTTACGCGGTAGTGTTATAACAACTCTTAAGAGCAAGCTCAATACAAAGCAACTCAACTTACTGCGATCTGCCTTACTGTGTTGTTTGAAACAAATAAATAATAATAATAATAATATTAAAAGTATCTTTAAATAAAACCATTGAAGGTGGTAGCCGCTCGACTGTGGAGGTACCACCATCTTACTTGGAGACCCCCTCGAAGTAATTCGGGAGAGAGTAAGAGGACAGCTCACAGGCAAAAAACCAGGAGGCCCACCATGCCTGGGACCGATGGATGGCGGTATATCCATCCTTAATAGCCGGGCATTATATTGAACAGACTGGTGACGGGCAGCGGCGTCACTGGTGCGAGGGTTCCGGCACCGCGCTCACCAACCCGCCTGCCCAGCGTGTGTGAGTATGGGCAATTATTCCAGGATGACCGCCGGGAGTGGCAAAGTCCTGGAAAGGCATGTCTAGCAGTGGACGAACTAAGCTGATGGATGGATGGAAATAAAACCACATAATCTACTTGTCATACTGAACAATTTTTCCAAACTATTGTATTTTTGTGCTGGTATGTTATGTGTAAACCTATATAAATAATTTTTCAATGCATGTGCTCGTAAAGGCCCACTTTTTATGCATCAAAACCGAACAGAAAGTCGATTATTTTGCCCTAGGGCTTTAATATTATTTTTTTTTAATTTATTTACAATGGTTGGCTAACCTGCAGCCTTTCCTGTGTACCATATATGTTATACTTTTTTTTTACACTGTTTAAAGGCTCTGGTTACAGTCCTTTTGAGCCAAATTTGAGCCAAAGTTCACAAGATTATATTTGTTTTCATTTCCTCACACTATGCATTGAAAAACGTAGTATGATACACGGGCGTAAAAGCAATAGATTACTCGGTTACGTTTAAAACACGAGCGTCGCTCGTGTTTTAAATCGTCCTCGTAATTTATTTCTTTTGGCCTTTGTAGCATAAACTACTATTATCAACCTTTGAATAGATAGAGGTGCCTCTAGCCGTAGTCGTCGTGCTAAATGTAGCGTGCTCTACATAATGACTGCTTGTCTGCAGTGTTGCCACCTTGGTTTTTGAAAAAGAGCAGTTGGACAAGCTAGAAAGGGCTAGATTTAGCAAATTTTGCCATCAAAAGTGCTAAAAATTGTTTATTTGAAATGTAGAAAGTAATTTCAGAAAATGCAAGAGAGTAATTAAAACTAAGTTATTGAATTTGTCAAAAATCGTACCTGGAAAAAGTTGATGGCTGATTGATATCTGCGTTTTTTGCGGATTTGAACGAAAATTTCAAATGAATCCTACAGTTTTTTATTATTTCAGTTGACACCTTGTGTGAACAGCAAGACTCTCTCAGTCGTTGTAAACCCCATCGTATACGTAGTATGGATATCATTGTTTTTAGCCCCATTTTGTTTCTGGTTTTAGTTTTAATTAGGTTCACAGAACTATAAATATACACATAACGAAAAGGGCTAGATTGCTCTTTTCGGGCTAAATCATCAAAAAACGAGTTCAACTACAGTAAAAAGTGCTAGATCTAGCCCGAAAAGGGCTAAGGTGGCAACACTGCTTGTCTGTCAGAGTGCGCCGGCTGGTGCTCTATACGTGATAATGATCAGTAATTATTTGAGATATGTATGAGATGTAGAGTAACTGCATTTTACAAAGGCATGTATTTACAGTACCAGGCCATTTGAAGGTCGCATCGTGCTTTAAAAAGAGATACTCGGCTAGCTTCGGCTACCTTCGGCTTTGTAGAGCGTCATCTCTGTCACACGAAACACTACGTTGAACTACGACTGACAAGTCAGCGACTAAACGACCGGTTTGACAAGTGTGACAGAGATGACGCTCTACAAAGCCGAAGGTAGCCGTAGCTAGCCGAGTATCTCTTTTTAAAGCACGATGCGACCTTCAAATGGCCTGTTACTGTAAACGCGTTTTTAATATTTCTTTTCTGAGCCGAGAAAAACATTAAAATATTTAACATTTTCCACTGTTTTGATCTACGCTAAAGCATCAGAAAAAAATTGCTATGAGAACTATACTCTTGGTACATTGTTTTTATAATTTAGTAAAGGTACTCAAAATAATTTGTAGACAGACTTAAATATAAAAATGGGTGTAATTTTTTCACTTATTTTGAGAATCATACATTTTGTAATGAGCATTTTATATACGTACACAGACAACCGATAAAATTATGAAAATTACATTTTATGTTGTCTACCTTTATTAATATTTATAGGTACAATATATAAATATAATTGATGAGGTGATACGAAAAGGGGCCCAATTTCAGGAAATCAAATTTTACAGGAGAATAAACAATATATTACTTTTTTCAATGCAAGTGCTCGTAAAGGCCCACTTTTTATGCATCAAAACCGCACAGAAAGTCGATTATTTTGCCCTAGGGCTTTATTATTATTATTTTTTATTTATTCACAATGGTAAGCGAACTAGCAGCCGTTCCTGTGAACCATAAATGTTATACTTTTTTTTCCACTGTTTAACGGCTCTGGATACAGTCCTTTTGAGCCAATTATAATTTAAAGTTCACAAGATTATATTTGTTTTATTTCCTCACACTATGCATTAAAAAACGTAGTATGATACACGGGCGTAAGAGCAATAAATTACTCGGTTACGTTTAAAACACTCGCTACGCTCGGTTTTAAATCGTCATTGAAATTTATTCCTTTGCGCCCTTGTAACATAAACTGGGTATTTGTCAAATTAGATGTACGTAACGAAAAACTGTGTCACAAATATTGTAACGAATAGTCAACATTAAGGTAAGTTTACCATGAGGCCCCATTGTGCATTGGTGTCAATTCGGTAATACATATTTGACAGGACTAAATTTAATTTAAGCGTTCTTTTCTTGTCTTTTCGATACAGAACGAAAAGGACAGAACACTTAAATTAAGTTTAGTCCTGTCAAATATCTAACACCGATTCGACACCATTTTGTCTTTTTTTACTTATTTAACACAAAAAATAAAACTAGCTATTTCATCAAAAAATTTCAAATAATATTATAAAAACGAAATAGTAACCAGGTCTTAGGAGCCCAATATGTACGCAGCTTTATTTTTCAATCGCAAAATATTCTATAGAAATTTTTCGTTGCGTAACGAAACGTAACTAATAGTAAAGGAAAAATAACATAAAAAGTGTTCTGGGAACGCGGTGTTTCATTTTAATTTATTACAACGCATGTAGAGGTACAAACAATTGAACTATCTACACTAATTAAATTATGATTGTTAAATCAGAATGACTTACCGTGAAAAAGGTGGTATCGCTTTTGTTATAACGAAAAGTAAATTCACTCGAATGTCACACATACCACTCGTTTTACTGGAAAAAACATGGCGGTGATAGCTAACCATCAGCCAATCAGAAAAATATTAGTGTTTCTAGAGTTAAAAACCTACTAATGCGTTAAGTAATTAAAAAATGTACGGTTATTCACGTTACTAAAAGTAATGTAACAAAAAGAATTTTAGGCGTGACAAATGGTTTTCTGCGTTTTATTAATTTTTTTACTAGGAAACCTTGTATAAAATAACTTTATGTCATAAACTACATCACAGAAGGTGCTGAATAGAAAAGCCGTAAATTTTAATAATTCGATTTAAGGCCATTACAAACGCGACAAACATTTGAGGTATAGGAGTGACATTTACTTTTTCATAGAACGAACAATATCTATTTTGGGAAAAAAACTCCTTTCAGAGAAAATTAAAGGAATACTAGTATTTAATGAATATAATTCAAATAATAAATACATTTCCTTGAAATCAGCACCAAATTGATGATCAAAACACAATTAGAAAAAAAATTACTGTAGTTCAAACATTTGCGATATTTTTTTTTCTCCAAATGTACATCCAATTTGACAAATACCCAACTACTATTAAATAAATGGCTTTCCATAATAGTTTTTTTAATTTTGTTTTGGACTTATAATTTGGACTTTAAACTATTAAAAATATATATATACTCTTAGTGCCTGTTTCACCACGTCCAGATAAGTGATATCCAGAAGATAAGTTTAAAAATGGAACACATTTTGTATGCGTTATATGTCACATATAACTATCAGGCACTTATCTGGAAGTGGTGAAACAGGCCCTTAATATAATATTAATATTTTTTTGTTATAAAAAAACAACAAAAATGGACCCTTCTTCGAGTAAACATTTTAATTGAAACTTTTTTGTTGTTTATGCGTCACTGCCACGTAGATAACCATAAAACTGTAATGCCTTAGTTTGTATATGTATTAGCTTTTTAGTTCTCCTCGCTTGATTGATAAATGATAACAGCCCGGAGGACGTACCTTGAAAATTAAATCATCGAAAGAGGGCCCAATGAATAATAATGAATAATGAATAATGAATAATGAATAATGAATGATATAATGAATAATGAATGATGAATACATTTTTCATCTTGTAATTTCAATATATGTTAATACCTAAATATAATATATTTTGCTTTTTCAAGCTTCATTTATTTCTTTGGTAAACAATAAATTATTATTTAAACAATAAAATTCAGTCGAGTAAAAACGTTTTAATATATTAATAAGTAAACGAAAGAAATAAAAAACGTTGTGATAAATGTGCCGGTTGTCATGACAACCTAAGCTGGACCTAAAAACAAATAATAATAATAAAATTAATAAAAGTTAAAGTTAAAAAAAAATAATAATAATAATAAAAAACAATTTTCATCAAACATGTCAATTGGGCCCCTTTTCGAATCACCTCTTCAATTGTTATAAACTACAAAGGGTAAGACCAACACCTACTTCCAGCGTACATTCTGTACAGGCCTGAAAACTCAAATGTGACGTCATCACTAGTGGTACAAGGAAGACATTTCTTTAGGGGAGTTTGGCAGATTTATTGATTTTTATTTTATTTGACGTTTCAGACCGGATGAAAAATAAAAAGCAATTTCATAACTTTTTTTTAATTGATACAAAAAAAAAGTAAGAACTATAAATTTCGTATAATTTTTTATAGCACAAGTGCGGAAAATGCCGACAGCGAGCGTAAAGCGGCCATTTTACGCACAGTGTGCTATAAAATAATACATAAATATGTCAATAATTCAAAAGTAATAAGTTTCTTAATTCTTATGAATAAATACGGTGCTTAAAAATGAAATGGGAATGAAAAAATTGTTGTTGAAAATCCTTTAGTAAAATCGCATGTACCACTAGTAATGACGTCATCAATAAAAGCCATTTCAGTTGTAAGGCCTGATATAGAGAAGGTGTTGGTAAGACCCTGTGTTTATTTACCTATTTATTTGTGTATTTAGTAGTAGATCAACATTTAAGGATAACTGAATAAAAACAACATCATCGGTAAAAAATCAGTAAAAAAGGATTAATCATTATTTTTCTTAAATAGTAATTGAATACCCTAAATATAGTAATTTCTAATCCTTTAAGATTTAGAAATAATTATTTATATAAATTATAATATAAATTATTCTTTAATAAGGATGTTGGTTTGAAACAAATAGAGAAACCTATAATATTATTCATTTTTAAAATTTATAACAAAGGTAAAAACAAAACAATGATGATTTAAAAAATTTCAAAAAGGACATTTTTTTAAGCTCCAAGGCCTAGAAGGTTTTAATAGGTATTCATTTTCGATTTCCAGAGATTTTTCAAAAATATTTATGGTAATCAGAAAATTTTTACTGGCCTTTATAAGACACCTTAATAAATAGATATACAAGGTGTAACAGAAATGTGTAACCATATTTGAAGAGCTTATTCAGTCAATGGTATAGAACAACTTTTACTATGGAGCCAACCCCGAAATCTCAAAAAATAAATCTGCCTTTCCATACATTTCGGCCGAGCGGCATTGCATTTTTCTATGAAACAGGTAATTTTTTTTTCGAGATACATGGCTTGTTCCATATTAAAAGTTGTTCTGACTGAATAAGCTCAATAATAATGGTTACACCTTTCTGTTACACGTTGTATATGTATATATACGTATGTTTATATATAGTTGAGAAGCGCAATCTCCTCGTATATTTAGCGTTGTAAATCCTTGGTAGAGGATGACAGGTAATTAAAACCTTTGTTTTGATACTCAATTTGCATAGTAATTGCTATTGTTTCTTCTTATCGATAAAACCTGCTTTTTGCCTGCGGCTTCGCCCCTGCTGAGTGAGAAGTAGAACCTAGTTTTTCTGACTTTTTCACTAAAATTACAAACTTACTTTAGACCTCGAAACTTCTGTTAAGGCGCAACGTTAGTTTTAGCGTCCCTTTTACTCCATATGCGAAAAAACCCTTAGTGCGAGTGGGACGGATTCGTGAAAAAATAGCAAAAAAGTCGGTTTTTTATTAATATAAAATGTACTAAGCAATTTTGCCAAAAAGATTTTTAAGACTTTACAATTTATAAGGAGACTTTACAAATACATATTATTTACATTTTGAATGCAATTTCACAATGAAATTAGTAAGTATTTCAGAATTACAGGAAAAAATTAAACAATTTAAAGGTCTTTTCGGAATTAAATTCTATGGAGAAAATTTCATCCAATCGCATTTTCTTTCAGTGAAAATCTTAATTAAATACTCAATAAACATTTACGCAAAAGTGACATACATAGATGACGTTATAGTGGAGTAAATGGATTCGAAAAAACACCATTTTTTTTCGTATCGCCTTAAGTGGTCTGTTACTTAGATTAGCAGATATTAAGTGTACTGATATTGAGATATATAGATAAATAACATGAAAACATAAACATAACGTCACGACATGTAACCCTTTGTAGTGTCAGAAGTGTTACCTTGCGAAGACTGTCATAGAACAGTCGACACTCCTAAAACCTCTTTCCACAGACGACTTTATAATCCTTTTTAGAGGGGTAGAGGGGGGGGGAGAGCTTTCCCTATATCGTACTTCGGCCACAGGTTTACCCTAAAGTGTTTTCTTTTCAAATTACCCTAATATTGCATCTTGAAGAAAACACTCCTGTGCACACTTTCAATATATTTACTCGCCTACGAAATTTCATGACGTTCCGATCAACGATACTCGAGTTATTGTCGGACAAACATTCATACATACAAACGCCGGATTGTTCAATTATACTCGGAGAACTTCGTTTGCTTCACTTGTTCAATTATCTTAAATAAAGACCCAGGTTCTAATCCTGTCGGTCGGGTATGCATCAATGAGTTTTTTGGAATTTATGGGCATAGTATTTGTAAACGTAGCACTTGCAGACTCTAAAGGATATGGGAGGTCAAATGCCCAAAAAAGCGTGTATTCATGCCCAAAACTACGGTGACAAGGTTCACCCTCTACCACGTTGTGGTTGTCTGGAAGAAATCGCTATAAGTGATAAGGCCGCCATTTGTTACTTTCTCTCATAATTTTGTTCTTTTACCTTATTTTATTAACTTTGGTGTACAATAAAGAGTATTTGTCTTGCCTTGTCTTGTCTTGTTGTGACGTTAAAATCGTCAGTCAAAAGATGGTGAACGAGACGGTAATACACTCGGAAACATTTCTGACACCCATTCGGGATTATACGCCTTGGTGAGTTACTTTCCAATACATTCCCAAAATGTAGCAGCCAAAAGCCACCGCAATTTATCTGCATTTCCATATATGAAATGACTTCGACACTTTTTACTGATTTTTCTGTATTTACTACGTAAATACTGGCAACACAGAGCGTGATATTGGGTTGTCAGACGACAAACAAAAAAATACCAACGATTCGGTCAGAAATTCCGCACGCCAAATGCTTTGCCAATATTTGTCAGGTTCGATGAGAGGTGGATTTTCTTTTTCGGAGTTGCGAATTTTTTTAATTTATTTATTTTGATGGAAATGCTATCTAGTCGAAGTGTGGAATTCACCGCGAACTCAAAATTACTTATTTTTACATCATTAGCAACCTTTTCATAGAAACTTACCTGCGTAAATCATTCTGGAAATATAATGTGCTACAAGAGTCTAAACAAAAAAAAAAACACAAACACGTCTGCTTTTCTACTAAAACAAATAAATCAAAATTTTCACTTGTCAGATGATTTATTTACGTTTTATCCAGAAAACAAACACTCCGTAATCTGTTTTCAACTTCAATACAATGCTGAAATATCAACATCATCTTGTCCATTTCTAGACTTAGATCTTACCTTATCCAAGCATAGTTTCCCTTTCTTGCAATGCAATTCTTTTCTTGGAATAGCTTAGGGCGTCATAGCCAGACCTCTAAGTTCCTTTGCTTGCTCTACCCAGTGAGTAGGTCATAAGCCATAGCTCTCTTTTTTTCTATATTGCCGATCAAAAGGAGTTCGTCTAGATTTCGTGCTACGTACTTATAGTTTGGCCATGGTCAAACTATTGAAGGATTCTTTGATAGCTGATCATGAGGAGCCTTTTGTAACTCAAAGTTGTCATCTAATCGACACAATTGTTCTCCTCTTCTTCTTGTAAAGTTAGGTGTAAAAGCCTGTACCATAAAACTACAGCATGTACTCACCAGCAAAAGGCACATCGCAGACGTACTCCTCAACACAGTTGTCAGTGTTGCCACTCCTGTCTGTGGCGCCGCTGGCCACAGAAGCTGCTGATGCTGCTCGGAGTAGGTTCACCTCTGTCTCCGTGTAGCTGTCCCGGAGAGCAGACCGCCTTTTGTACTCCTATTGGGACAAAGGGATGAGGTGTTTAACCTGTATTATTTTCGTTCTTTTTTGTTGTTGTTTTTGGACCGATTTGAATGATTTATTTTGTTTGGAAGAGTATGCTTCCAAGTAGGCCCCACTTTGGGTTTGGTCATGATCTGATGAAGGTCTTCTGGCTAGATTGGAACTCCTCAGAAAATGACAGCATACCTCTCGAGATTGAGGTAATCGCTTTATACGAGGATGTTGATTGCAGGGTATTACTTGAAACTCGACATTATTCCACCTGACCTTTGATACTAGCCTCATTACCATAGAACTCAACAATGCATAAGAGCACATAACTCGAGAATGCGGCAATCTTTGTGTTGGGTGCTGGAAATTATCAGAATACCCGCCTGACCTTCGATCCTGGTTTCACCAACGGATGACAGCACACACGCACGATTGCGGCAATCACTTTGTGTTAGGGTGCCCATAGCAGAAAGTCATTATATTCACTTGAACTTCATTTCATATCAACAGCGCGGTTGCAAGAACTTCCCATATTTCACAACTTAACCCATCAATACTAAAAACAGTGAAATAAAATTAAATTTTAATAAAAAAATATATAGTGTAATGACCGATGGCACCGAAACAACTCTTTTGCCGGCTTCTTTCTTCCAGAAAAGTTTTGCTATTTAAAAGGCGGCGTCCTTTTTCATAACCACAGAATATGGCTATTTCGTTTGCAATTTGTTTTCTTGTTTTGTTTTGTTTTCTGTGGTGTTTGAAATAAAGCTCTTTTTTTTCTTTCTTCTTCTACTTTCTTTCTACCCCACATGCAGCAACATAATAGTAGTTTATGCTACTAGGGCGAAAGGAATAAATTACGAGGACGATTTAAAACACGAGCGTAGCGAGTGTTTTAAACGTAACCGAGTAATTTATTGCTTTTACGCCCGTGTATCATACTACGTTTTTCAATGCATAGTGTGAGGAAATGAAAACAAATATAATCTTGTGAACTTTAAATTATGATTGGCTCAAAAGGATTGTATCCAGAGCCGTTAAACAGTGGAAAAAAAAGTATAACATCTATGGTACACAGGAAAGGCTGCAGGTTAGCCAACCATTGCAAACAAATAAAATAAAAAAAATAATAATAAAGCCCTAGGGCAAAATAATCGACTTTCTGTTCGGTTTTGATGAATAAAAAGTGGGCCTTTACGAGCACATGCATTGAAAAAACTATTATAAAAGCGCCGACTTAAAGACAACATATGTTTCAGGAAGAAAGACGTCGGCAAAAGTGTTGTTTCGATACCATCGGTCATTATACAATTATTTTTAACTTTTAAGGGAATGACTGCTGGTTCTAAACTGTGTGCTAAAGAGAGTGACAAATTCAGGCCGAAACAGACAAAAGTAGCTTTTTTATTTAACTACAAAACCAAAATAGCTAGCAAGCATAATAAGTTATAATGTTAATTGTATTGTCTTGTGACGTTTTACGTAAGAATTTGTCTGTCCTGTTTCTTTGAAAGTAAAATTTTTAGCATTTGCATATTTCAATGCTATACCGTGATGGCTTTATTTCGTCTGACAGAATCTTAAATTAATCTGTGGCAAACAAAATGGCGCTCTGAAAAGTGACCGTAGCCATTTTATAAAAAAAAAGATATTGTTACAAACTATCTAATAAAAATATCGTTGAGGTCTGTATGTCACTCCTATTTGTCAAACTTTGAGAAGTTGTGTCGATGAAGAAAGACCTCATTACAATTATTATTTCTATCGAGTGAACATTTTTCAATCGCGTTTCTGTATAACAGAAATATAGAAAAAGGTTCCAAAAATGTTTATTAATTTATCAAACTAGTAGCTTAATATTGAAAGTAGTCAAAACGACTACAAAAAAATAGGGTGGGACCATCGAAATAATTTCGATGGGTGGGACCTAGCTGAAACAAGTAATAAAAAAAAAATAAGTAAATAATGCTTTTTATCTGTTGAGTTTTCAATATCACTAAATAAATATAATTTAATGACTTCTTGGTCTTTAATTGTAGATTTATATACCTATATGTTACCAGCTAAACCCGATTTTAGGATAAACTAGCTTGGCCTAGGCCTAAAGGGCGGAAGAGCCAGTAGGTTAAGTTAGAAGGTAGGTTAAGTTATATATAACCTTCGTGGTTATTTTTTTATGACAACCTAAAACCACTTTGGCCTAGGCTAAACTAATTTATCCTAAAATCGGAGTTGGCCGGTAACCTAAATATAAAATACTTAATAGAATAACATATATGATAAGAAAATTATGCGAAATATGTGACTGGTGTACCAATAGGACCCGAAATATATTTCACATAATGTTCGTATCATAAATGTTGTTTTATTGAGTATTTTATATATATAAACTAAAACAATTTTAGACAGTAGAATTCTTTGTTTTACCGTTCGTTTTTAGGTACCGTACCCAAAGGGTAACCAACGGGACCCTATTACTAAGACTCCGCTGTCCGTCTGTCACCAAGCTGTATCTCTAGAACCGTGATAGTAAGACAGTTGAATTTTTTACAGATGATGTATTTCTGTTGCCGCTATAACAACAAATACTAAAAAAACAGAATAAAGTTTAAGGGGGCTCCCATACAATAGACATGTTTTTTTTGTTATTTTTAAAGATAATGGCACGGAGCCCTTCGTGCGCGAGTTCGACTCGCACTTGGCCAGTTTTTTCATTTATTTACCCTATTATATGTCCCACTGCTGGGCAAAGCTTCTCGTTGCTGAGAAGCTTCCACTTATCGCGGTTCGTTCACCGTCAAAATGAGTGGAGATCGTCCTGCCATCGTCTTTTGATCTACTTATCCAACGATAGCCGTCATCTGGCAGATTCTGGCACCCACTCAATAGAGATTTTCACCTACTTATGAGGATGGCATACCCTAGCAACTTTTTTTATAACCCGTCCAGCACAATAAGTCTAATGGCAAAGACCTTATTAGCTCTTCATAGAGGCGATTATATGTTGGCTCGTTGGCCTCTTGTTCTTGGACGCGTAATACGATCACGCAGCGAAACAACAAATTGGTGTGTTTTTAGCTAATACTGAAATATTTTGTAGGGAAAAATATATTGGATTTAGGTAACATCCCTTCATATTTCTATTGCCTATTTTATAAAAAAAAACCAAGTTGATTTTTTAACCGCGTCTTTGAAACGAACGTTTGAAAACCAAAAAAAAGAGGGTGGAAAACATTTTTTTTGACAAGAGTATAAATCTTAAAACATTGTTTATAGGTGGAATCGCTAGATAAAAGATCGATAAATCAAATATATTTTCTTATATATGAGGAGAGACCTAGTTTCTTAAAATTAACCCTTGAAAACTTGGTGTTGTTGATGTTCTAACGTCAGGTGCCCCGTTATCCGGTTTATTCTTTATTGTACATATACAGAAACAAGGATACATATAATTTTTACATTTAAACAATATGCACATTGGCGTGCTTATCTCTAAGAAGAGATTTCTTCCAGCAAAACCAACAGGAAATAACAAACAAAAAAATAATAATTTAAACGAGTAACCATACAAGTGCACAAGGAGATTGATGTAAATTAAAAATATAAATATATATTACATAAAAATAGCAATGATATAGTATTCAAATACTTACTATAAATACACACTATAAAATACAAATATACATATATATATATATAATATGTATTTAAGACAGTGAGAGGTAATGTTCTTTCAGCTTTTTCTTAAGGTAACTCCGTCAAAATAATTAGCAACTCGATTCGTGCTGGTTGAAATTTCGAACAAAACCATATTAAAATAAAGTCCTTATCAGCTCGTACTGCAACATGGCTGTTACATCAGTCGCTGCGGCTGACAAGCGCGAAAATAGTGTGTTTATAATTTATTTAGCTAAAATAAAATGAATTTCCAAGAACTGAGAAAACCAAATCATTTTATATTATTTTGTCTAGAAGTTTATAAATTTTAACACTGTTTCGATAAAAACTGCAGCAGTTATGTTGTTACAAGTGAACAAAAAATCGGGAAATAAGGGTAAACTTAGAATTTTCTTGCTTCACTTCTGTGTGTTATAATGAAATTCAGGAAAAACCACATCCCTGTTTGTATCATGCAGATTACTATGTATTTTTCTTCTGTTGAAAAATGCTATAGTTACCGTATAAAATTGTTACAAAGTTACTTAGTTCAAGGTCGTTGAAGTTGGTAGAAGCCTTAAAGGAAATTATAGTACGTGAGTCTCGAATGCTATGCGGAAGAGCATTCCACAGTCTGATAGATTCAACATTCAAAGGGTGCATATGACTAACGAAGCCAGCCCAGTTCAAGTTTACATTTATTGTCAACGTCAGCAGATTAAGTTCTGGAGCGCAGTTCAGTGTTTCCGATACGGTCGATCCGTTTTACACCTACCCTGCGTTCCGAAATAGAATTATTTCGCTAAAATCGATTACGAATGAATGAGGTGAATGGCTAATAATCCATGAGTGAAGCAAATGCGTTCATTCATTAAAATGACTTTCGTGACTCATGCGACGGAGGTGAGGCGATGTGAGCGTTGAACGGAATGGAATGTCAAAAATTGTTTTCACTCCATTATTTCAGCAGTTCAGACCAAACAAACAAAAGTTTATGTTTTATTCGGCCATGAGACAAACAAATACAAATATTGTGTATTTAGATCAAACTTTAGGCTTAATAATTACGGAGTACCACAAGGGAGTATTTTGGGGCCACTTTTGTTTTTGATTTACATTAATGACATGCCTGAAAACATAAGTCAAAATTGTATTTTGTTTGCTGACGATACTACTGTTGCTGTAAAATGTAATGACATAACTAAAATGGATACTGAAATAAATGAATCTTTAAACAATGTAACTGACTGGTTAAAAATAAACAATCTAAAAATTAACGTTAATAAAACGAAATTATTACAATTTTACACCTACCAATCAGAAAGGCCAAAATTAAATATTGTTCATAATGGCGAAAAACTGGACCACAGTTTTCTTAGGGATAAAAATAGACAAACACCTGAGTTGGAAAGCACATATGCTTAGTTTATGTAAACGTGTGAACAGGTTTATGTTTGCGTTAAGGAGAATCAGACAGATCATTTCCAAAGAAGCAGCTGTTACCGCTTATCATGGTTACGTAGGATCGATACTTAGATACGGTATTGTGTTGTGGGGCAATTCAGTAGACATTGATAAAGCCTTTAAAGTACAAAAAAAATGTGTCCGGACTATTTGTGGAGCGCATTATTTAGAACCGTGTGAGCCATTATTTAAAAAGCTTGGTATACTTCCTTTGCCATGTGTATACATCCTGGAAATTTGTATATTTGTTAAAAAATATTCTTACCTATTTAAAACAAGGGCTGAAGAGGGATGCAGGAGTGTTCGTCATCATCATAAACTGTATGCCCCTAAATTTAATTTAAAATTATTCAGTAATAATGCTTTTTATATGTGTATAAAGTTGTATAATAAATTACCTAATGATCTCAAAGAATATCGTATGCCAAATTTTAAACACAGGCTTAAATTATATTTACTAGATCAATGTTATTATAGCGTAAATTAATTTCTTGATCAATGAATTGTAATAAATAATTAATGATGACATGTTTTTATAATAATGTATATAATTAATTTACTATTGACTAATATATTTTCAGGAATTAATATTTGCACACCACAATGTGGTCGAATTTGTGAATCAATTTATTATTATAATTTTGTTATCTTTAATGTACCAAATTCTGAAGCAAATAAACGTTTTGATTGATTGATTGATTGAAATAAAAAGTCGTGTGGAAATCTTGGTCGAAAAGGAAGAATTTATATGTGTATTTTTTTTTCGTCACTATCCGAGTCTACGTTGAAAAACAGTGCTACAAACTCTTCTTGTTCCATCACGAATCACGGCACTTTGACGAAATAAAATAAAATAATCGTATTGTATTCTGTGGTAAGAGGTTATGGTTAAGATGTATCTTTTTTAATGCGGTCCGAATCATAAGCTATCTTTCACATCGTTTGCTAGCTCACAAATTACGGACCAGTCATTGCTCACACTTTACTTCATTCATAGCTTTTATCGATGTAATTCTATTTCGGACCGCACGGCTAGAATGTTGCGCTCCATTGCTCGTGGTAAACTTCGAGTTTGATCTGGGGCTCTACCGCGTAATTCTCATTTGTATCAACTTCAAGCAAATGCATGCGAAATTCAACGCGTGCAAAAGAGATAGCATGTTAGGCGGGCGTCGTCGCACGCACGTCAAATTTCAATCTCAAGTTGATGTTGATGAAAATGAGAATTACGCGGTAGACCCACTGATGATGCTCGGTTAGTGACCACGTTTTGGACCGTAAGGACAAGGAGGATACACATGTCAACAAGTTTACGCTTCAGTGACAATGGAAGGTCACCCTTCATCAGCTCTTTGAATGAATGAATGAATGAATACACACTTTATTGTACAAGTCAAATAAAAAATCGAGTACAGAGTGTTGAACACACAATCCCTGCGGTCCGTAATAGAATTACAATGGATCATAAGCCATTCACTTCATACTTTCGTAATCGATTTTAGCGATATAATTCTATTTCGGAACGCAGGGTAGGTTGTACAAGGGCGGACTTATCACTTAAAGCGATTTCTTCCAGCCAACCTTTGGGTGGTGAAGAAAGTATTATTTTACGTAATGTGGAGGGGGATACCAAATTTACAAAATACATAAATAAAAGAAGAATCAAAACCAATAAAGTGAATATACATAATGCCTAATATATAATATACTCCTATCCAACTAAACTTACACAATATGTTTTATGTTTGATATATATACATACATGTCGTATACATACAAATAAATAAAAAAAATCTCTTCATGGACCAGTATCTCTTCCAGTCTTGATTACATATATTTTTATTTTTAGAGTTCTATACCCAAAGGGTAACCACGGGACCCTATTACTAAGACTCCACTGTCCATCTGTCACCAGGCTGTATCTCATGAAGATGATGTATTTCTGTTGCCGCTAAAACAACAAATACTAAAAAACAGAATAAAATAAATATTTAAGGGGGCTTCAATACAACAGACATGTTTTTTGCCGTTTTTATAGATAATGGCACGGAACCCTTCGTGCGCGAGTCTGATTCGCACTTGGCCGGTTCTTTTTCAATATGTTTTTCTTTCGTTACAACAGCGTCTCTGTTGGATCTTGGTTTTATTTGTTGAATAAGATGAATTGTAAACAAATTCCGGGAGGAAACGCGGGGTCCCAAAATCTCAGGTTACCTTTAACTTTAACCAGGGTCTCGTTGTATCTTAGGGCCAATTTCACCGATCGTTTTGAAAACCGAGTTTAATAAAACTTAGTTTAGCTAAGACCGAGTTTAAATGGTCAACTTAATCTTATTAGTCAAACAGATTTCACCACTACATTTCGAAAACGTTTACCTAAACTCGGTGTTAGTCGCAATCACAATGGGTTGATAGATGTTTTATGGCTCAAGTCGCTAATTTGGGTCGCTCAGGTAGTAAAAATCGCTAAGTTAGTTAGCGACGCTAACTCAGTTTAAGAGCTTAACCGGCCAAAATCGGGCGTTCAGATTTTAAACTCCGTTTAGCTTAAACTGCGTTCAGTTCATGTAAGTGAAATGCTTTAAACTCAGTTAAGTGTCTAAACTGAGTTCAACTTGAAATAAACGAGTTTAGTTACAGTGGTGAAATCCGTCCTCAGTCATTGTAAATGGTTTAATAAATAAATGCTTTTTCTTTTTTTTTTCCAAGCGTTTTCGATACGTCGATCGATTTCCTTGTCTCACCGAAGGAGATTACAGGTGTATTCGTTGACTAATTTCTTTTGAATCCTCTCGTTCGACTCAACGTTGCCTCCTGTTGCTCATTAATTATCTGTTTGGACCGATTCATCTTCCAACCAAACTGTGGTAAGTTCCTGAAGCATGTGTTCTAGCTCTGATACTGATGCAAAAACAAGACAAAATAGTCGCGAAGCGGAGATTTGTAAGCCTCCTGCCACCAAAGTGATCGCCCTTGTTAATCCATGGGTCCATCAGCTTCAGTCAGACTTTTTCGAGTGTACAGGTGAAAAGTATGGGGGACAGTGGATCTCCAAGCTTTACGCCTTTTCTATTTTTAATTGATAGACCAGATGTGTAGAGTTAAATATTAGCTGTACTATTATTCTAAGCAAGTTGGATAATTAACGTAAGTGGAAGGAATGTTTTGGTTACGGAGTGCTTTAAGTCGAGGGTATTCAGAAAAATCTAACCTGCTCCAACGCTTTCATTTTATACCTATCTTTCCTGCTTAGTGGACGGGAGCCGCCCAGAAATCTCACGATTTCATGGTGTTTTTATGTAATTATTATTTTGGAATTGGAGGGATGTGTTTTTAAGATGACGGCTAATATATCACATTTTGTGTGACGTTTATTTGGTATAAGTTTTATTGCCTAAAACCTAATATAACTCAAATAATACGTATATTTTAGGCCTATTATGCAATTTTATTGGCTGCAGGAAAAAAAAGGTAATCGTGTATCGAACGGCAGTGAAATATGATATATTAAAAAATGTATATCTCAATTCCACGGTTTATGAAACATGAATGTGTAAAGCGACAAAATCGGGAGAACGCCTCCTCCGATATTATCCGTATAAGACTGTCGAACGCTTTCGAGTAGTCGTTGAAATCCTGCCTGTTGGGGGTTGATGGGAGTCACATAACCCAGCAATGCGGTTCTCTATTATTGAACTAGAAATCAAACTACTTTATACATTTTTGTGGTGTATGAAAAGCCTCCAAGTGGCGTGAACTAAGATACAACACTATTACTTCAAATACCCCAGCGCACCCTGGATTGTTAGACCAAGATCCAACTATCTGTCAAATCCTTTCACTGGTGGTAGGCTACGGCCGTGGATTGTCATCACTCTCACGAAGAAACCATAGGCCAGGGAATTTACGACGATCATTTAGGCGAAGTTCGGCGTAAATCATAACCGGATTAATACTTGATATAGCGTGAAAATTCGATAGATAGACAATTTTTGATACAAAAGGGGTTAACAAAAAACTACGCAGGTTTTAAATTCTTAAAAAAAAGACACATTTTATTAGTTATTTTAATTATATATTTTTTACTATAAATCATAACCAATAGCTTATTAGGTAGACTTTTATTTAAGCTTGATATGTTACAAGCACGAAGATAATTAACCAAATATTTCAATTGCATTAGTGTTTTTTTTTAAAGAAAAAACGAAATTTAATAGGGAGTCTTGCAAAAATCATAACCACGTTTTTCAAACACTTTAGGCATTTTGTAGACTAAATAATTATAAATCTCAAGAAATTAAACAAATATTCCACATATATAATTTTAATGAAATTTGGCGTCGTAGCAGATTTCAGAACCGTAATAGTTTTGCCTAATCATAGAGGTAGATTATTTTAAACTTACATTCGATTTCTTATACGTTCCCGTATAAAATTATGTACATTTAACCATCTACTTAAATTCGATTCTTCCACATTTATCAATCGTGTCATACAAGCACTTCTATCCCTATATTATCACAGTCACCTTTGTAAACATGTTTTATGTGGAGAGCGCTAATAAATTTTAGCTTCTAAAAGGCCAAACAGGTATGTATTCTTAAATTAAAATAATATTAGGTAGGTAGGTGTTTACATATGAAATTGCCGTTTTCTATAGAGAATTTGAAGGAAACTCAATTTTCAGTACTAACATTTTTGAATTTTTTTTAGGAATGACAAATCCAAATTATGTAATTTCTTTTTTGTATGAATGAGACAACATTAAGCTAACAGCAACATTAATTGAATTTTAGAAAAATGTCAGCTGTAAAAAAATTACTACGAATTTTGTCATGGAAATGGGTGGCATTTAGGACGAACTGTTTTCGAAGATTTAATTTTTATAATCAAACTGAAAATAAAACCAAAATTTAATACATAGATACAAAACTTTGAAAATCAAATCTCAAACAAAAAACAAATCATTACAGGAATTATGAACTCATGAATCTGTTAGAAAATTTCAGCAATTTCATAGGTAAAGACCTATTATTTCTTGAAAAAAAAATGGGTTGCTTATTTATTGGATTGCACTGTATTTATTACACACATTATTGCTTACCCAATACTGGAAATTATATATCGCCTTCTTGATGGTTTGCAGAAAGCTGGATGGTTCATTGTTACATCAATGAACCAAGCACCAACAATAGTTCACCTGAGAAGCCAGCTCGACATGGAGGCATGAGTAAATTTGACAGGAGTGGTGGCCGCCCTCGTCTTTATGGATCTTTTTGGTTACACCCAATGCCTGCGACCTTGAACTGAGTAACTTTGTAACCATTTTATACGGTAACTATAGCATTTTTAATCGAAGAAAAATACATAGAAATCTATATGATACGAATAGTGATGTGGTTTTTCCTGAATTTTATTTTAAAATAGTACAGAAGTGAAGCAAGAAAATTCTAAGTTTACCCTTATTTCTCGATTTTTTTGTCCACGTGTAACAATATATTGTTGCAGTTTTTATCTAAACAGTATAAAAATGTATAAACTTCTAAACAAAATAATATGAAATGACATGGTTTTCTCAGTTCTTGAAAATTCATTTAATTTTACAAAAAATTAATAAAAATAATACTATTTTTGCACATGTCAGTCGTAGCGACTGACATAATAACCATGTTGCAGTGCGAGTTGATAAGAACTTTATTTTAATATAGTTTTGTTCGAAATTTCAACCACCACGAGTCGAGTTGCAAATTTTTCCGACTCACCTTTAAGGAGATATGTAAAAGTTTTAGCGTCCCTGTTACTCCATATGCCAAAAAACCCTCAGTGCGAGAGGGACGGATTCGTGGAAAAGTAGCAAAAAGTCGGTTTTTTATTAATATAAAATTAACTAAAGTTGCTATCAAAATTTCGGTTAACCTGCGGGCCTATTGTGTATCTCTAGTTGCCTTCTGGACTGGGTGTCTATCATCAAAAACATAGATACGAGTATACTATCGAATTCCGATGTCCTAAGGATATTTTCGCACTTGAAGTGACGACACAGATTGTTAATAGTTCAATACCCACTAAAGGCAATTTTGAAATTTCAGTTTTTAGCTATGTTTTTGATGATAGGCACCTCGTGCAGTTGGCAACTAAAGATACAGAATAGGGGGGCAGGTCCTAGATACCGTTATAACCCATCTAATAAAATATAATTGCGAAAAAGACCTTATTTTAATAAATATTTCTATCGAGCCGAATTTCTCCAATCGCGTTTCTGTTTTAACAGATCCCTATATAAAGATTCCAAAAATAATATACTATTTTATCAAAATAGTACATTATTTACCAAAGTAGATATGCAAGTTCTTAAAGAGTCGATTTTTTTTCCATAGCGGCTTAATGCGATTATTCTTGTGAAAATGTAAAATTCGATATTTTTGAATGTCGAATACGTTGCATCCTGTCCATTTGGGAAATTTCAACTCTGCATACACACATAGCACAAATACCGAAACTGCATTGTCAGCCTATTACGCTTACGCATATTCCTGGCTACGATATGGAGTAATGCTTTGGGGTAATAGTGTGAAGTTGTGAACGCAAACGACCTATTCATTACCCAGAAAAAATGTGTCCGAATACTTGCACAAATCAACAATATACAAAGTTGTAAGCCATATTTCATAAAATATAAACTTATGACACTTCCTGGAATCTATATCCACGATACCTGTCTATTTGTGTTTAAAAATCGTCAAATATTTCCCCAAGTAAAAGATACCCATAATATCAATACACGTCATAAGGAAAGATTAAATTTACCGCAACCTAGAATTCAAATGCTTAACCGTAGCCCATATTATATGGCAATAAGACTATTTAACAAACTACCAAATGATATAAAAAATGAACTAAAACTTACAACTTATAATAACAAACTAAAAACATATTTAATACAAAAATGTCCCTACACAATTGAAGAATACTTAAATAACTAGAATATTAAGATTTATATATACAAAAGAAAGAAATTGTATTTAACAAATGCATGCCTTGTTTATATTACTTACTTACTTAAATATAAGATGGATATGTTTTTTTATATCCCATAAGTATATAGGTAATTACCTATATAGAATAAGAATAATTGTATTACCTACTAGCTTTACGTTACTTTGCTGTGCCCGACAGGGTCCGTAATTGATACTATAAACTGAATGTTATTTAAGACCTTTCAAACATTATGGTGCAAATAAATTTGAATTTGAATTACCTACCTCCCGTACTTGAGTTCTTTTCCACGCATCCGTCCCCCTCGCACTGAGGGTTTTTTCGCATATGGAGTAACAGGGACGCTAAAACTTTTACATATCGCCTTAAAACTAACGCACACAGATGCGTGCTCTACGCGCCGTTTCAGCGAGGTTCAGTGGAGTCTAGTTCCACAGTTTGATGGACTTAACCACAGTTAACAGTGAAAGAGTTTCCATACGCCCCGGTGTTATGAGAAGGTGTTTTTAAAAGTGAGACTGTGTGAAACCTGGTCCTCTAAAAAGGCCGCTTTGCATGAATCACATTATGATTCTGTTCTAATGCCGTCTCGCTTGCACGCGTGAAAAAACTCTGACTCCATCCTACTTTCAAATCATTTTATGATTCACCCAAGTCGGCCTTTTTAGATCCCCTGGTCCTCTAAAAAGGCCGCTTTGGATAAGTCATATTATGATTCCGTTCTAATGCCGTCTCTTTTGCACGCGTGAACATACTGTGACTCCATCCTACTTTCAAATCATTTTATGATTCACCCAAGTCGGCCTTTTTAGATCCCCTGACTTGCTTGTCTCCAAGGAAGATATATCCATAAAGATCGCGGAGGTATGGAGGAGAGGTGGGACTCTTTAAAATGTTGAAAGAGTATATGAACATACTGAAGCTGTTTAATGGGAAGCCATTTTAACTGTTCATGGTACTGAGATACGTGATCATATTTTCTTAGTCCATAGATAAACCTGAACCCCATATTATGTAAACGTTACAAGCAGCTCCTGAATGGCATCTAGGAAACAAACATCAGTGTAGTTGATGATGAACTTAATTCTATTATATATAAATGTTAATAAATATATTATAATATGTTTCTTTTATAAGCTTTATTTATTTCTTTTGTTTATTAATTAGTATTAAAACAATAAAAAAAAAATATTGTTTGATATATTTCGGCCCTCGGTATGGGGCCGTCATCAGTCGAATGCAAAAAAATATTGACAGATAAGTTAGATATGTTTAAAAAAAGTAAAAGTGACACTTAATAACAATTTTAGTAACTTTTTAAAAAAAATCAAAAATAAGTGTTTCTATAGATGGTGTTGATTATTGCTATTACTGCTCTTCGTGTGTAGAATATGTTGGTGATCGATGATGGTGGTTATGTGATCTTGTTGTTGGTATTACTTGAAATTTTAAGCGGTCTAGTTTGTCGGTCGGTGGAGCCATGTCTGTCAGTGCTGTCTGTTGAGTCCAGGTCTATAATGAGCACCAAGTGACGAGATATATCTATATATTCCATCCATCTATCCATGTGCCCGTATTCGTCCACTGCTGGACATAGGCCTCCTCAATATTACGCCACTCTTGGCGGTCCTCAGTCATCCTCATCCAGCTGCCCCCCGCAACGTCCTTCAGATCGTAAGTCCAGCGGGCACGAGGGCGGCCTACGCTGCGCTTTGCTGTACGTGGTCTCCATTCCAATGCCTTACGGCCCCAACGGTTATCACGTCGGCGACAGATATGGCCAGTCCACTGCCACTTAACTTACTGATTCGGCAGGCTATGTCGGTCACCTTCGATCTCTGACGATATCTTCGTTTCGAATTTTATCCATCAGAGATATCCCAAGCATAGCCCGCTTCCATATATCTATATATTTAATAAAAAAAAATTTTTTATTGTTTTAATACTAATTATTAAATATAAAACTTTTCGACTTTTTTGCGAGTCTACACGTAGCTGAGAAAAGTGTATTTTTAAACCTAGTGTTATAATTATCACGTTATTACTCATCGTGTTAGCGAAGTTACCTTTCGCGTACAATAAATTTTGCAAATTATTTTCCTCTGCAGGATTCTTTTGAGCGCATCATGCATAAAGTTCGAAGAGCACGTTTTTGCAATATCAAGATAAAATGTTAGAAAGGTAATGGAATGTGAAACAATAAACAGGAATAAAAATATGGTGAAACGGGAACATTATGTTGAAAAAAAGACAAAAACATGAAAAAAAAAATCCTTTTAGGATATTATTTTTATGGTAATTTATAGTTTGTTTTTGATCTGGTTTGCAACGTCTATTCTTAAGGTGGGCCATACCGCTCAGCTGCTATGTAAATGCTTTAGGTGTTTGTGACGTCCGGATGGATTTGATCTAAATGAAACCTTGCACACATATTTATATGTTTCCCTTCCTCCCCAAACCGCACTCCGACCCATCTCTCATCAAGAGGTGCGAGATGACGATTAATTCAAAAGCGCCGAATCTAGTTTCAGGTAAAATCTGTTTGTTTATAGAAAAGTGTATAAACGTAGTCTTCTTTACATGATCGACGTTTGTGTTTATCTCTTTTTTTATTTCAAGTGTTGATAAAAATTACACAACTTGCTAAACTTTGCGTAAAAACGAGGCAATATTCACGATATCCCGACAGCTATTATGATGCTGTTTCATAAAATTTTGCTTAGAGACGTAGTTAGATACGAGTAATACATATGAAAAAAAAAAATATGAAGAAAATAAGCTGTTGACTTGACATTCAGTTTTTACTTTTTGTATGAATCTTAATTATATAAATTTGATTGATTGATTTTATAATTGAATCACGAGCGTAGCGAGTGATTCTGATTCAAAGTTAGAATCCTGAGCGTGGTGAGGGATTCAAAGGCACAAGAAACAGCATAAATTTGCTCTCGTGTGACACATACAACTTTTTACCTCACTAGCGAGAAAACACAGATGTAAAGACACCATCTTTTCGAACGAACTTATAAGAATTCAATGTTTTTTTTCTTTGAGCAATACACCATATAAAAATATTGCACGTAAAATAAAATGTAAGGAGTGTAATTAAATCCCAAAAGCCGCGAAAAATCGGAAAATCATTGATAAACCGATCGAAAACGCAAAATTTAACCATCACGCGGGAGTTTTGCTCTATCTATCCGTTTCTGGATTCCATACACATTGGGAGGCCAAACACAGGATTTCGAGAAGTTTACCTTGTCTATGGTATCCGACAGGCTGTGGGGCTGTGTATAGCCTCCCAAAGTATATGGAATACATATAGACTGAAAGAGATAGCCGCCATGCTGATGTTTGCTCTCTCTTTCTATTGAGCAAAGGATATGGAGTTTTTGAAAAATTCACAGTGTTCTTAATCTGAAACACTTTTCTTCACTGTTTAAAAAAAGTGAGCAAAATAGGCGCGCTTTTCGAGCTAGTGAGGTGAAAAAGTTATTGATCTAATTACGACATATTTTATACATAATGTCCTTGGTAGGCAACAAAAACTTTAAAATGTCAATTCATATAATACAATTTTTATTTTTTTTTCCATCTTTTTCGATAAAATGGAGTCTAGTTCCAACCCCTTTCGGATTTGCACTCTCACACAGTACATAATAGCCAATCCTCCAGTATTATGTATTCTCCTTGGTGGAGACTTTGAATGATCATGGTCCGGTCTTGCAGAGATGCAAAACAGACTCATCCATGATCCACAAAAATGTCGGACTCCAGCCTGCTCTAAAGTTCTTTTCACCTTATTTTGAAATAAGAATGTTCTTGTTTCGAAACAAATACCAATCAAAATTACAATAATTAAACACTTGTCTAACAACTGTTTTTTATAGCATCTAGGTTAGATTGCTAAAAAAAAACACGATACAAGCTTTATGTTTAAATTAAATAAAAGTGCCTATACTGGATGGTATGCCTCTATGTTTAAATTCTCGCGCTCGAGTAATTGCTATAATGATATAGGCAGGCGTCAGCTGGCTGCAATTTATAGGTGGGTATTTTGATTTTGCTTCACTAACCAATTTGCTTTTTAAATAAATTGTGCAATGAAAAGTGCTAAAATTATATTCTAAATAAAACAAAAAAAAAAGGTGACAATATAATAATTTATTACGGTAAAAACCAAAATAAAATCTAAAATAATACAAAGTAAAACCTAAAATAATGCTTCAGCATATACTACATTACATCGACTAAATTTAACAGAAATCAATAAAATGTATAGGTTAGTAAATCATATAATAATATAACTTATTCACTTTGAATTTTATAGGAAATCAGTCCAATTTTTGTCTTTTGGATAATATTTTAACTTAAAATTTTATGGAAAAATTAAACATTAACATAATCTTAGTACTATAAAGATACTGTCATGTAGGTAAAATTTAACAGTTCACAAAGTATCTACAAAAGCATTTGGATATACATAAAACACATTTTTTTTTACTGATAACCAATAAAGGGTTGTGACAAACTTAAAAATAAATGAAAAAAATAAATGATACATTTCTTAAAGCACCTATTTAGTGAATACAGCTCCCTAAAATATTTTTAAAGTAACTTATATAAAGTTGATTTGTATTTACAGAAAACGAAAAAATTTTTTTTTTTTAATTGAATCCTGCTTTTAAGTATTCTTAGAGCACCAAAAGTTAGGGCACCTTATGGACTAGGTTTAGTACCACTTGGAATTGTGATTTATGACGTAATATTTATGACGTAATATTTTACATGATTAAAACAATACATTTGTTTCATCAACTTTTTCCGATAAATCAGCTTCCGACTTTTTTCGAATTCTTATTTCTTCAATAACTTCC
Organism: Ypsolopha sequella; assembly: GCA_934047225.1. Lineage (NCBI taxonomy): Eukaryota > Metazoa > Arthropoda > Insecta > Lepidoptera > Ypsolophidae > Ypsolopha > Ypsolopha sequella. The sequence continues at coordinate 24,747,329 of OW203993.1, forward strand.
ATAATACGCTGAAATGTTTGGAAAAAGAAAAACAAATTTTATATTTTGATTGAAATGATAATAAAATGCAGCGTGCTCATGCAATCATGCAAATCTATATAAAAAACTTGGTTGTGTAAAATCAATCATAAAAAATGAGTAGCAATAACGTTATAGATAGGTATAACAAATACGAATTAACTTAATATTTTTGAACGAAAGGCGTACATGTTAAGAGGCTTCAAAAGCAAAACTGCCTTTAGAGACGTTTTTGAATTGCTTTAAACTTTCTACATGAATATTAAAAACATCGAAAAAAACATTTATTGACCCATGTCCCGTAATTGTGATGTTTTAAAACGTCCAAAGGTTTTACCTACAACGGGTAAATAACTACCTTTCAAATGCTTTAAAAAAGGTTAAAACTTGAACACAGACACGAGCAATACAAATATCTAACATAATGATATTTAAAACTTATAAATATCAAATGTAAAATATGTAAAAAGTGTTATTTTCTCTATTTTGCGTTACCTGGCGACACAGCGATCGTCGTAACAGCCACTTTGCAATGCACTCTGATATGAACGTTATTACTATTTTGTTTCTGTTGATATTTGTACTGGCACATTTCGAGCTGCTAATTTAGCTTACTGAAGCCCCTTCATATAACTGCTAGCTACATGTGTGATACAAGGATTTAGTACGAATAAATTAAGAATGTTATGCGCTGTTTGTTTCGCTTATATAAAAACAAAAATAAAGTAATAAGTTTATTATTGCTTACATTTAAAAGGCCACAAGTGTCAATATTAATAAATTTCTAGATAAAATCTACAGGTACGATTCTGTAAACGCAAGGAAAGTCGACCTTTATGGACTGCCAGGCCCGTAGCTAGGATTCCATTTCGGGGGGAGACAAAACTTACAGAAATGCTTGTTATACATAAAAGACGTGTTTTATTCCATCCATGTTTTTTTTAAATTAATTTATTAACAGGTGGTTGACGCATCAACATTTTTTTTTAACCTTGGTATGTCTATTAGATTTTTTGAAAACCAAAGCTTTCGGGGGTAGACACGACACCCAAATCTCCCCCTCTGTATACGAGGGACTGCCCTACACAAAATATCGATTTAGTACCACCAATGTTGCATTAAAATTGATGCAGACATTTTATATCGAACAGCGCCATCTAGTTATGGTATGTTTCGCGAATAATATGCAAAACTTTCCTTGTATTTACCAAAACCAAAAAGGTGCAAGAATATCTCATTCAGGCAAACTAACCTGACTCAAAGGCCGAATCCTTTCATGTATGCTGTTTTCGGCTTGCTTCGCCGAAGGTGGTGGATGGTCAGGCGTTGGCGGGGCCTCATAATGAGTCGGTGACAACGGAACCTCAACCCTAGGGCCATCGTAGTACCTCTCACAATCGCTTGGACTGTTCATCGATTGCGAATCATCAAGCAAACTTTCTAAGGAAGACCGTTCTTGGGCTGAGTACTTTCTGACTCTGGTTTCGTTCATTCTTGGTTCAGAACTTTCATACTGTGGTCCGAAGTTATTTCTTCTGAGTTTCCGTCTGGGGTTTTGTTCCTTTATGACGACATTTTCGTACATAGCCGTGATGGCTACGGGTTGGGGTCTGTTCTTCAGGCTAGGTCTAGGGTTGGGTATGGGAGCTACTCTTGGTGAGTTGTGATTCTCTTCATATTCCGAGTAGGACAGTTTACCATCAACGTATTGGTCTACTGAGCGACCATGTTTGAGGTAGTGTTTAGCACCCTGCAACAATGAGAAATTAATGTTAGGACGCTTAAAAATAAAATGCAATACAACATTATTTAAAAAGACATGAGCACTTCCTAAGTTCTTTGGCTCAACTAGTTTTAGTAAGACTTAGAGCTGCTTTAAAATTCACAGAATCGTTAAAATAATGAGACCCTTTGGTTTAGTAAAAGATCATTGTGGGACCCGTAAAAGCTAAATCAAGCCTTCTATAACCTATCAACCTCATCTATTCGGCAACCTCATTTATGAACGGCCAACTTACGGACCAGGCTCTGACTGACTATTGACTTGACATGACAGTAATGAACGTATTTGGTTAACACTGCAATCACCAACAAAGCGTGGGGCCTCATTTGGACGCACTTTGGGAAACGTTGGCGTTCTGTACTGGACGGCTAACCGGTCGTCCACAGCTTCAGGCTTTGAGAGGCACGTCAAGCGGTTCTTTTTGCGACGGCGCCGGCGGCGGAGAGAACAAACGTATGAAGTTGTATAGAGCCGGCGTCGGTATGGGTCGGCGCTCGCGCGTCTTGTCCGGCTTCGAGTGACTTGCGCTCTCGGGACGGCGTTGTGCGGGGAGGCGAGCGGTTGAAACAGTGATCGAGCGCACAGGACGAACCTCGTGTCGAGCTCTTTGGGCGAGCGAGCGCGCTATACATCCGATGCGGTGGAAGGCGCCGACGGGTGTCGTGGCAGGGCAAAGCCTGTCGGTAAAACCGCCTGGAAGCGCAGCTGACGATGAAGAGGTAAAAGAGGCTTTTCCTGGGTTTCTCAGCTAACCTGTATTTCATCCAAGTCGTCCTGGCTCCGCGCATGCGTCCTCAGCTCATAACTGTACCCGGACGAAGGGGAGTTGGCGTGGGTGGGGGACACGGACAGGTTCCTGCGAGGCGGCTTCTTTGGGGGGGTGGGCTGTGGACAAAGAGGTGGGTTACATTGTTGAAAGACTGATAAGGCGGTGGAAGAAGGTTCATGCTATCTATATTCTCCTTCGGAGACGGTTGAATACATGTAGTTCATAAGGATAAACGTACACACAGACGATGGTCGCTTGTTTATTTTTAGTAAAAAATACTGCAGGCTGTACCATGGCGGTATTTATTGTTGAAATTTAGCACAAAAATTATTCGTGTTTTCCGAGTGTAAAGTCATACAATCAACATAACGATTTTACTATACGATAAGCATAGACAATAGGGTAAAAGAGGTGGTAGAGCTGATGCCGGGCTCGAATGTGGAGGTACCACCATCTTGCTTGGAGACCCCCTCGAAATAATTTGGGGGAGAGTAAGAGGACAGCTCACAGGCAAAAAACCAGGAGGCCTACCATGCCTGGGACCGATGGATGGCGGTATATCCATCCCTAATAGCCGGGCCATATATGGAAGAGACTGGTGACGGGCATTGGCGTCACTGGTGCGAGGGTTTCGGCACCGCGCTCACCAACCCACCTGCCCAGCGTGTGTGAGTATGGGTAATTCTTCCAGGATGACCGCCGGGAGTGGCAAAGTCCTGGAAATGCTTATATCCAGCAGTGGATGAACTAGGCTGATGGATGGATGGATGAGACAAAACTACTATTGAAGAAACTAGGAACTCTCGAATTGCAGCTTTATTACTGCAAAGAAAGAATGGCGTTAAGAAGAGGCCATTTCCACCAACGTAAGATGTTTGAATGGTAACAATAGAGATAAATCGCAATCAGACGAGTGACGACAGGCTATTTCTGAAGCAATCAACGAATTGTACCCTATTCTACGGTCATCAGGCTCGTTGTCAGCGGGATGAGCTGCCGCAATTGAGTAATAGGAATTTGAATAGTGAAGATAACGCGGGGTAAATTGTTTTGGTACAAGGTATAAGAGAAGTGTTAGGTGAGAGTTCCAAGTTTAGACAGAATTGGTTTGGCGAAAAACTGTAAGGAAAATGGTCATGTCATACAGGTGTGGTGGCATGCAATATAATATTTCTAGCAACTACAATCGATATATTGAATGTTAACCAAGATATTGTCATGATAGTATTATCATAATTATGTTTATTCAGGCGTTAAAGAGAGAATGCCTACACTTCATGGGCAGAACAGAACTAATTTTATTTATTATACTTAAAGTATACGTTTATACTTGGGGGGTATGAAAAGAGCCTTAACTTAAGCTGAAATACAATTAATCCAAACACGCCTGGCTAAGCTTGGATAGTAAGATAAATACCTAACTGACAAATCTTTAAGGCGCTTTTATCCCAGAAGAGTGACTCTGTCTTTTTCTTTACGTGCAAGGAGTAAAGAAAATAACCATACTTTTGTACTTTTTCGTTGTTTTTATCGGTTTTTAAATTGTTTAAAAATAAGGGATATGTTTATTAAAACCCACTTACGTGGTCGACCTAGAAAATTTAAAGAGCAATATTACTAAGAGTGGAATTATGGAAATGGCATGATTTGAAAGGTCTTATTACATGCTGTGTTCGTGAATTATTTCTATCGAGCAAAGTTTATCTGATCGTGTAACACATGCGTGGAAGACCTAGATAAAGGTTCGAACTATATTGCGTATTTTTTTTTTGAAGTTTTAGACGATATTTGAAAGTTCTATTTGACTTTGAAATTACTGATTTTGGTATAAGAGCGCCTTAAACTTCAACAGTTGAGGCATCGGCCGTTTCTTGTCACCCCCCTCATGATAAAACCATGCCACCCAGTGACTCTTCATGACGTCATGACATGACGTAACGAGAGAGTGGTTACAGGCAGTTGCATATAAAATCAGTCATTCCTCCGTCCGATAACCGTAGATTATCACACTCTCACATTCTTCATCTCAGATCTCATCTGTACTTTCGGGATTACAGCTTTACTCCGCTCCGCTCAACGCTGAGGTTTCAGCTTAGACCAGATCTAATAAAACCCGGCTCAAGTGGATCAAATGATTCAATATTGCAGTCAGGATAAGGCGTAAATTGCCTGCAGCCGGTCACCGGTCACAAAACCTTCTTATTTTGCTGGGTTATTTGCCTAAGGGGATAAAACCCAAAAATTTATCTAAATTTGAAGAAATTTCAATTCAGCAACCCTTATTAGCTTTAAATTTCCAGACTTGATTGTAAGTATAAGTTATAATGTTTGATATAAACTATATTACAAAAGAAGGCGTGAAAACAGACGAATGATTTTTATTTTTAGGAAACCAGAAAAGAGCAGAGTTAACGATTTAAATAATATTGAATTAACTTATTATTATTTAACCGTGTACTACAGACCGCTCTCGCAACGACACTAAAAGCAAAGGCATACCTTAGTACCCTTAACTCTAGAATTATAAGTATCTGTACTTATACTGGGAGATTTAGTTTTGTTGCATTTCAACAATGATAAATTGTAAATATTATTTAGAGTGCATTACAAACTAGAAAATATCAATCAGAAACAAATCCAAAGACAAGAATTTGAAAAAATTCCCCGGGCTAGGGCTTGTCTTGATAACAAGAGGTTGCAGGTTCGAATCCTGGCCCGAGGAATTTTTTCAAATTCTTGTCTTTGGATTTGTTTCTGGTTGATATTTTCTAGTTTGTAATGCACTCTAAATAATATTTAGAGTATTCATAGCGATGGATTTTGCAAAATAAATATAATGATAAATTGATTTATTTGTATATATGAATATTTATTTTGTTAAGAAACCAGATAACAAACTACAAGGTGACTTTTTGATCATCGTCCAAATTCATACTGGAGGCTTGATAAGTGATCAGTATCTTGGATCAGTAACAATTTTTGTGAAATTCGTATAATGAAATTTCGGCTTCCCATATAAATTCAGTTCCAGTCCCGAGTGAATCACTATGGGGAGTAGAAATTTCATTTAACAAATTTCACCAAAATTGTTATTGATGCATGATACTGATCACTTACCAAGCCACCAGTATGAATTTGGACGAAGACCAAAAAGTCACCTTGTATAATAAAACGTTTATTCGGAAACGAAAACGTATTATGACTTAAATATAGAAAAGCAATATTACCTTATTGATTAAAATGTAGGATAAATAGATTGCGGAGTTTTACTAAAACCATCTTGGTACTCGTTTCCATTGACTTTCATAGAAACTCAAGATGCCATCTAACACCATCTACATCGTGAGACAGACGTAGATGTTGTCTGTGCGCCCGGTTTATTTGACACTAAGGAAGTACAGTCTCGAACTGAATTGTCTAATGATGTTAATCTTCCAGTTGCGTCTATTCTTAGACCGTTTAGTACAATACTCTCAGAATAGACGAACTAGCTCTCAACGCTCTTGGTTAAAGGAAAACCGTTTGGCAATTCAGAAACATGTAGAGATCAGCTAAAACTATGAAAAAACTGAAGCAAAACCCTGAATCAGAAAAAAGTCTGGTTAAAAAAACTATTTAGTGATCATGTTACCAAAAAATGTCCAGATAAAAAGATGAATTACACATTATTTTTATATAAACCCAAAAACTACCATACAAATGAGAGCACATAACTTTACTCATAAATAGGGCACAGCACAAAAGGCCAGACGTTTAGATATAAACAGTCTTGTTTTATTGACTGCTTTTAACATAAATTCTACGTAAAATACTTTGACCCTTATTCTGTTGTAATAAAAGCGAAACATGTGGTTGCTACCGGGAAGAGTAAAACTGTACCAATCGATGTGTTCTAGTTCGTTTGTTTATTGTTCTGTTTTAGTCTTCATAGAATATCGGTAAAAGGGTTGTAATTGAATATAATTAAAGATGAACAAAATCTTTGATAGATCGACGAATGATTTATGTAGGTATTTCGAAGATTTCAAAAGTAAACATAAGCCCTTACCGTATTATGACAGCACCAAAATGTTTCCACCTTTAAATGGGTGACGCTCACACGTTTGGAATCAGTGCACATCTGAACACAGTGATAGTTGGACGCCTTAAATGCACTTAAAGTTAATTATTTTAACAACTTTAGTAGTCTGATCAGTTTGCTGACCGTAGGTAGACAGATCGCGCACTCATAAGTGTGCGCGCGTCGGCATTATGTTAACGCACACATTCAAAAACGATGCATTAGATTTTAGGTGCCAGGACTCATCTAAACTTTTGAGATCTTTGAGGTATTTCGATTTTTTTCACAACTGTTACTTTAGCAAAAAGAATCTCAGTCTTAAAATTTTTGTTGTTTAAGAAAATGTAAAATCAAACAAATTAAAAATAGATGCAGCGAAAACAAAGCATTTCCCATTATTTCACAACTTAAAGCAAAAAGGGTTACTCTCATCGTCAAGCACAAAGAGAGTACATCAAAGGGCGCGAGTATAAATCAGCTGCGCGGGCGCAGACGTCACGCTACTTGTCAGACTGTTTAATATGGCGCCACCGTGCTCGGGACACCATGCGGTAGGGTGCAAAGTAGGAGCTAGAGCGGGAGGAAAGATAATATAATATGACTTGATAGATACAGTGAAATTGGAAATTTTTACTAGAGATCAAAATTGAGATATGACCCTTTCAGTGTTGGCAATGTATATTTTTGTGCCCCCATACGTGTCTAAGCCCAACCCAGAGTCAATATTTTTGTTATTCTATAAAAAGGATAATTTTACCGTGGCATAGATCACCTTCTAAGTATCTATTATGAATTTGACCGTAACAATATCACCTTATATGTACATATAGATATACCTTTAAATTAGAAAAAGGTAAAAAAAAAAGGATAGTACAAGTGATTTTCTGTTCATTATGTATTACAAGTTCCACCAAGTGCCAACAATCAACAGTATAAACATTCTGATTACATACGAATAAATATATTTAGAAAATATGTATGTTTTTTATACTTAATAAATAATTTGAGTTCAGTTTATGGTTAGGGTTTCCAGTGCTCACTTTAATAAATTGAATACAAACAAGATAACAGACATGAGCTGTTAACTCTACGTATATATCAGAAATTGAAGACACTAATAACTTTAAGAAAGTTACCTTGCAGAACGTAGCTGATGATAAATCTACTAGGAAGATTAAAGTTGAAAGAATCTTGAGGTTTACATAAAACTAAAACTTAATTGAAAAATCTTCAGATTATAAGTGTTTTAAAAAGCTCCGCTTATCGCCACATCTCACAACTTGCACCAAAACTTTCATGAAGTCAATGATTCGAATAAAACAAGAATATTGGTAGAGCTTATTTAAATTAACCGTGACCAATGGGGTAGATGGATGGATGAAGCAGCCCACTGATGCCACCAGATTGATCATTTTCATCAGGCTTTATAAAGTAACGCCCTCGGCTAATAAGTTATTAATTCATCATCATAATCATCATCACATTGCGAAAAACTGCATTGCTTAGAAGCATCGAAACTTTAAATAATTAAAATTGCAGATGATCCTTTTGGATGATTCCCAATAAGGTTTCCAGAATTCATGACCATAATATTTGCGGAAAGGAAGGAAAAGACTCATTATTCTCTAAAACCCCTGAAAATAATTTTCGTGAAGGTTTGACGTTGGGATCGAACAATTGTCGGTGAAAAATGGCTCTACAAGTTTTGTAAATACTCAGAATTAATTTATCTTTGTCTATTTATTTACACCAGTAGGTATCAAACTGGAGTCGCAAACCTCGGGTTGTAGATTGAGAAAATTTCAGAAACACCAGTTTACGGTAACATATCCCAGGACAATGTCAAGCAGTTCTCGTATTTCCCAATTTCCGATACCTCACACAAAGACCCAGTGCCCCACATTTGATCTTCGGAAACCATGTGAAGCATCCATAAAGTAAATATTTTTAGTTTGCCCTACACTCAGGAAGGCGCATGTGGCGCAACGACATGTAATTAGATTTCTGTTTGTTTGTACACTGATGAAACAGAAAGTCGAGCAGTTCATAAAATATAAATGAGGCGAGAAAAGGGCTAATCTTTATCAGAAACCGGCCAAGTGCGTGTCGGGCCACGCGCAGTGTAGAGTTCCGTAGTTGCCCTGCACAATATGCGGACTTCTTCTCCAAGTACATTTTACAAGTTTGTCAACTAATACAGATCGCGCCAAACTTCTAGTACGCTCGGAATTTGCTCTTCCCAAGAACGGCCCATACATTTTGTTCCTGCTGATGCGAATCGCCCCGTGTTTAGAGGGGACTAAAAGTTTAGCGCGATCTGTACTCGTTAACTAGTAAAGCCTACTTAGCTGTGATAGTTCTCCTTTTAATTTTGTTATGTATACTACTGCCCTGATTTTTTTCACGTCTCCAAATACAATCGTTTCGCTGGCAGGGGGGGGACACTTGACTTAACAAAAATGAGCCCTTTTAAGCTTAATATTTCGCAAACGGAACCCTGGATCGAAAAATGGTCTTCTTACACCCCCAAAATTTTTAAATTACCTATCCAACGACACCCCACACTAGGGGATAGACGATAAAAAAAATCATCCCCACTTTACGTGTAGGGGTTACAAAATTTTACTGTACCACTTTATCGGCGAGATAAATATGTATACCCATGCCAAATTACAGCTTAGTAATTTACTAATAGTACTAATAGTCTCTAAGCTAAGCCACGGACAGACAGACAGACAGACTTACGGACATGGCGAAACTATAAGGATTCCTTGTTGTTGACTACGGAACCCTAAAAACAAAATACCTATCACTCATCGTCACGAAATCTCCAGAACTTTAGAACGTACACAGAACTGTAGTTTTTTTTTATTGAAATTGGTCTTCCGCTTGGCCTCAACCGCGCCTGATGTTAAGCGTCAATGGGACCTAGGATTAAGGATGCGTTAACCCAAAAGGTACCTAATTACTCTTCTTTTAAAGAACTCTGGGTTATAACTATCCGGGAATACGACGCTGGCAGCTAGCAGGGAGTTCTACATCGCAGCTGTGCGGATGATGAACGAAGATTTGAAACGTTGCGTTCGAATGCTGACAATATTTGGCTGCGCGTCGAAGACCCCGGTGGTAAGAAGGGTATGGGGGAATTAGGTCGTGTTATCCCTGTGTACACTCTCCAAAATATAGCCTTTAAAAACCGAGAGGCAAGTAATAAGTTCGAGGCTTTGGTATTCAGTACCCATAACCAATTCATCGCTAACGAATCTTATTGTGCGGCGCTCAATCGAATCTAAGGCAGCTAGCTGATACTTGGCAGGGCCATTCTAAAGATGGCTGCAGTACTTATTGCAAGACCGAACTTGAGCTTTGTGCAAAGACAAAAGTTTCCCGGGTGCGAAGTACTTACCAAGTTTTTAGCAGCGGTTTTTGTCATTGATCCGATTGAACTCCTGAATTTAAGGTTGGAGGACAAGTCCACACCTAACAGCTCTAGATGGTCTGTGGTCGGTACAGTTATATCCTGGAAAGTCGGAGTCAAGGTGAAAGGCGTCCGTTTGGAGCCAAATAGACACACTCTTGCTTTGATAGCATTCAAATTTACCAAGTTGGCATAGCCTCGGTCGATTACTGCCCCAAGGATTATATCAATTTGCTCTACCATGGTCTTTTGTTTGAACAGATTCTGTTCACGTTAGCCTGTGCATTAGACTAATATCTCTCCGTAACAGTGCTTTCATCTGCATAACCGAATATATTCGATTACAGTACACCATTCATGTGCAGCAAAAAGAGAGTGTGGAGAGAACTGACCCCTGAGAAACTCCGTCAATGACCACTCGTGTTGATATTTCATTCAGAAAGTCAGTAATCCAAACGCACAGGCCAACAGGAATCCCTCACGAAGGAAGCTTGCTTAGTAGACTAGCATACCAGATCCTGCCAAAAGCCATCGAAATTTCAAGAGACACGGCAAGAGCTTCACCGTGATTCCCTGGTAAAAAGGTCTCCACTGGCGAAAGCTATGCTGGCGGTCACTGAGGAGATCGTTACCCTTCAAGGTATGATAAGAGGCGGCGACACGTTCCATAACTTTGCAGAATATGGAAGTGATGGCAATTGGTCTGTAGTTGGCAGAGTCGAAGCGGCTGCCCTTTTTGGGCTTGCCCGTTAAAAGAGGCAGGTGGTACAGGCAAGATGTGCTAGAAAAGGAGACAACCAAGGTGTAACGTTCTTTAGAACTATGGATGGTATACCATTGGGGCCACTGACCAGTGCTCTTAGTAGTTACCTCTTTTTGGTGAATGTTGATCTGCGACATGGTGGAGTCACAACGAGGTATTGTAGGTGGATTTGTAGCACCGGTATTTAAACGCAAATTACTCGAAATTAGAGAGGCGAACAAGTTAACCTTCTCTATCACTATTCTCTATTCGGTAAGTAAGTTCATTAATACGATGTAGGCACCCGGCACAGAAATAATTTTTTACTCTTACAGCGCGACCGGAATCATTGGCAAAAGGATTGTATATAATAATTAATAAGGCAGTCAAGGAAAATCGAGCCCTCGTATTTTGTTAAAAAAGAAACACCTGGATCTAATGTGAATTCTAGAGCAAAAATTTTTACAAGAAATTTTAGAATCGGTAAGAATGACTTTAGTCATTTTAGATATATATTTACTAGATATATCAGCTACAATTTACAAATACTTACAACGACCTGAACAAAATATTATGAATGAATACCTCTGGTCTGATTCTTTTAACTGGGCTTTTGATGCTAACGATTCATATGTACATAAAGGAACGGAAGCTTAAGTGGCATTAGCCATTGATAGCATAATGTTTTGAGACCATAAGAAGATAGATAGAAGAACCAGGTCAAGATATGGCATTCACTCACATTGGTTCTAAACTAATGGATGTAAGTACAAGATTCAAATTCAATATGAAAATATGCCCAAATACTAAACCGAAATTAAAAATAGAGTAATGTCATCAAATTAATTTCATATTTTTATGTTTAGAGTCCATTGTGTAACAATGTACAGTTAATACTTTATATTCTCTGGTACAGTCGACAAGATTCCCGCCTATCCAGTGTCAAAACGTTGTTGCTTGCATGTGACGATCTTTTGTTGACTAATGAAAATTTATCAGAGACACTTTTTATGGCGTTTTCAGGTCCATCAGACTTCATGAGTCACTTGTTGGTTATTGCGTAAATGACTATTGGCAGACAAAAACAGGCAAGGCAGGAAGATGCCGCGAACCACTGCACACAAAACTAGCTCTTAAGGGTCGGTATAATGTCAGATGCACAATTTCAAATGAGCATAAAACATTGTGTAACTTGGTCAATCGGTTTAATAAAAATAATATAGATAAAAGACTATAGGGCTGATATTCGTGCAGAAGCAAAAACGCAAAAGCTTTAAGTTCGCTCGATGGAAAAAAATTACGAAGTTACCTCTATATTTCATGTTTTTCGAGTGTTAAAGGACCTTTCTTAAAACAGTTTGCCTTGAAATTTGTATTAAAAATAAGAAAACAAATGACCCCGTATAATTGCACGGGGATTTTGAATAATTCTGTTTCGTTTTCATTTAATTTAACATCTAAGAATTGGCGCTTACGTCGATTTATTCTGAGACAAGGCGGCGACAAGATATCTCGGTCGCACGCGCTTTTTGTTCCATGCTTTGTTTCGTCACTCACCCGTCGGTCAGTTGTGATCGCTCCGTTGAGACGGGAGGGCTACGTTTTTGCGCTCTCGACGTCCCGGTTTCGTAATTTAAATAAATCTCGTAATTTGAAACATGGGAAATAAATGCAACCAATGTAAAAAATGGAATAAAAATGTTTTACGAGTGAAAATAAAGCAGTGGATGAAAGTAATGCAAAGGTACGCCATTACTTAACAAAATAAGTAGATAGGTCATGTTTTATTAAAGATGTTGAACTAAAGGTTGTCTCAATGGACTAATAATAATGAATATCGCTATGTTTTTCGTCTGAGGTATTTTTTTTAGCTTACAATTTAGTATCACAATAAATATGGTTGATGGATGTGGAAGAGGCGAAAGAGTTGTGTCTGGATCGTAGCAGATGGAAATCTGTAGTCTCTGCCTAGCTGCCTACCCCTCTGGGAGACTAACAAAACCTTATCTCACCATCACCATCGGCGTATCGACGTATTCTCGTATCGACGTATCCCCGTATCGACATATCGACGTATCGACGTATCGTCGTATCGACGTATCGACGTATCGGCGTATCGACGTATCGTTGTATCGTCGTATCGACGTATCGGCGTATCGACGTATCGGCGTATCGACGTATCGGCGTATCGACGTATCGTTGTATCGACGTATCCCCGTATCGATGTATCGTCGTATCGACGTATCATTGTATCGACGTATCCCCGTATCGACATATCGACGTATCGACGTATCGACGTATCCCCGTATCGACGTATCGGCGTATTGACGTATCGTTGTATCGACGTATCGGCGTATTGACGTATCGTTGTATCGACGTATCGTTGTATCGTCGTATCGACGTATCGGCGTATCGACGTATCGGCGTATCGACGTATCGTTGTATCGACCTATCCCCGTATCGACGTATCGTCGTATCGACGTATCGTTGTATCGACGTATCCCCGTATCGACATATCGACGTATCGGCGTATCGGCGTATCGACGTATCCCCGTATCGACGTATCGACGTATCGTTGTATCGACGTATCCCCGTATCGACGTATCTTCGTATCGACGTATCGTTGTATCGACGTATCCCCGTATTGACATATCGACGTATCGACGTATCGACGTATCGGCGTATCGACGTATCCCCGTATCGACGTATCGGCGTATTGACGTATCGCTGTATCGACGTATCGTCGTATCGACGTATCGACGTATCAGCGTATTGACGTATCGTTGTATCGACGTATCGTTGTATCGTCGTATCGTTGTATCGTCGTATCGACGTATCGGCGTATCGACGTATTAGCGTATCGACGTATCGGCGTATCGACGTATCGTTGTATCGACGTATCCCCGTATCGACGTATCGACGTATCGTTGTATCGACGTATCCCCGTATCGACATATCGACGTATCGGCGTATCGGCGTATCGACGTATCCCCGTATCGACGTATCGACGTATCGGCGTATTGACGTATCGTTGTATCGACGTATCCCCGTATCGACGTATCGTCGTATCGACGTATCGACGTATCGTTGTATCGACGTATCGTTGTATCGACGTATCGTCGTATCCTCGTATCCCCGTATCGACGTATCGGCGTATCGACGTATCGTTGTATCGACGTATCGTTGTATCGACGTATCGTTGTATCGTCGTATCCTCGTATCGTCGTATCCTCGTATCGACGTATCGTCGTATCGACGTATCGTCGTATCGACGTATCGGCGTATCGACGTATCCTCGTATCGACGTATCGTCGTATCGACGTATTGCCGTATCGTCGTATCCCCGTATCGACGTATCGTCGTATCGACGTATCGGCGTATCGACGTATCGGCGTATCGACGTATCGTTGTATCGACGTATCGTCGTATCGACGTATCGGCGTATCGACGTATCGTTGTATCGACGTATCGTTGTATCGACGTATCGTTGTATCGACGTATCGGCGTATCGACGTATCGGCGTATCGACGTATCGTTGTATCGACGTATCCCCGTATCGACGTATCGTCGTGTCGACGTATCGTTGTATCGACGTATCCCCGTATCGACGTATCGACGTATCGTTGTATCGACGTATCCCCGTATCGACGTATCGTTGCATCGACGTATCCTCGTATCGACATATCGTTGTATCATCATCGTTATCATTATCTTTGCAAGTATGACTTTCGAAAAATAAAATTTTGAAATATAAAAATTTGATGCAAACACAATTACGCAAAAAAATGCCATTGCGAACAAACCGTTTTGTCAACTGGGTTGAATTTTATACATCGTAGATGCATTATACTTATTATTGAAAACTAGCACGTGCACGGGTTAATGACCGCGGATCCACACCGCTCGTGGAAGCTAAGAAATAGCGCTCGCGGCCGGTGACGGCCGGTCGCGCAAACAGTTGAGGTGCGGGGATGCGGGGCAAAATCACTAATTTGTCCAGGTTTATACGCAGCCTTAAGGCGCTACGGAAAAATATCGACACTTTAAGAACTTGCATATCTACTTCGGTAAATAATACATTATTTTGATAAAATTATGTATTATTTTTGGGATCTTTTTCTAGGGATCTGTTAAAACAGAAACGCAATTGGAGAAATTCGGCTCGATAGAAATATTTATTGAAATTAGGTCTTTTTCGACACCAATTCTCCTGGTTTGTCAATTTCGAGTGACATATGGACTGCAATTATGTTTTATTAGATGGGTTTTAATGGTATCTAGGACCTGGTTAAACGAAATTTTTATAGCAACTTTAGTACATTTTATATTAATAAAAAACCGACTTTTTACTACTTTTCCACGAATCCTCGCACTGAGGGTTTTTTCGCATATGGAGTAACAGGGACAGTAAAACTTATACGTATCGCCTGGACAGGCGGGAATCTTGTCGACTATACCTAAATATTGCTCACCCGTCGAGCCGTTTTTGAGCAATACTGTGGAAAGACAGATGCCATGACTACAGTTCACTGTTTTTTGACAAAAACAGAAAATTTATTACTAAGACCATTTTAATATGATCTATCTAGGTTATTTCTTTATTTTTTAACTTCTTTACATTGTGATAATAAATATTTTTACTTAATAAAAGCTTTTTTTACTGTTTTATTATATATATAAACGGATTTTTATGAATATTATATTATAAATTAAATAAAAAAGAAAACTTTCGATTAATATTCTCATTCTCATTCATTTAACACCTGCTTCACTGTTCGTATAATTAAAGCATTTCACCCCCCTTTGACTGACATTGAACTGAGAACTTGAGAATCGTCCTACATTTAGTCACTTGGTGCCCACTACGGAGCCGGACTAAACAGAAAACACTGACCGACAGACACACCCTTCTCTACCTTCACCAGATGAGAGCAAAAAGGTAAATGAAATAGGTTAAGAAAATAGGTTAAATTTTTAATTTTATTGTTAACTCTATTTTATTTATGATAATATTCCATTTTCGACTGACGACGGCCCCAAGTGGGTCGAAATATATATCGAAAGTTTTCTTTTTTTATTTAATTTCTAATATAATATTCATAACAATCCGTTTATATATATAATAAACAGTAAAAAAAGCTTCTTTACATTGCATATTAGACCAATTCTTTACGTTATTAAAATCATCAGCCATTAAGGCAGCAGATAATTATTAAACGTACGTAGGGCTGCCATCCGTCCGGGTTTCCCCGGATTTGTCCTAGTTTGGAGGGCGTCCGGGGGCCGTCCGGGGAGGATTTGGAAAAAGATCCGGGTAAAACCCGGACACTATATGTGTCAGGCGTAAGCACAATTAATTGAAGGATAATCAATAAATAAAACCAAATCTAAGCAAATAATTCATTCGTTCGTAAACCGCATCGAAGCCAACTCCAGCGCGGCAATATAACATATTTATTGTATAATGACTAATTATGAATGAAAAATATTTGATGAATAAAATGTTAAATAAAAACTTCTTTTTTTTAAGAATATTTGTTTTAGGCGTGTCCGGGGAAAAACCGCAATTTTACCTAAATGTCCGGGGTTTTTGAAATTTTTGTCCTCTGTCGGCAATTTAGATGATGGCAGCCCTAAACGTACATAATAACTCAAAACTTCATGATTGGACGGATGCCAAATGTCGATTCGTCAGGTGCTATTTCCGTAGATTCGGCACATTCTGGTTAAATTGTCATAGAATAATTAGCGCTGTCGATAATAAAATAAAATAAATAAAATAAAAATAAAAAGACATTTATTTAACACACCATTATGGACAAAGTAGTGCAATGTTCTTAAACGTAAAGTTGTATGGCACTGTTAAAAAGGACGGTGACTCAACATATGTTCCTAAACCAAAGGCATTAGGAACGCTGTTATTCTGCCACCACCATTAAAAGAAAAAAGAAAACATACTTAATTAACTTACTATTTACTTTAACCTAAACATATTCAATAAAATCAGCGTATAGTTAAAATATTAAAACAGAAAAATAATAAAACATTATTGTAATAGAATAAAATATTAATCTTGGATCTTAATAGGGGCTAATGATTTATTTTTTATTTTTTAATAAGTAGCACGTCATGTAAACATGACAGGGGTGTTTAGGAGGTTGTCTTAAATAATAATAATAATAAATTAAATAAGATCTTGGTCTTAATCTGGACCTTGTTTTGATATATACTTGGTTAAGGGGCTATACCGTGAAAATTGACACTTTTTGAAGTTATTTATCTGCTCTTTTAATGAAGTTCCAAGTAAAATAAATTAGTATAACAATTTTGGGACCTTTTACTAGATTTTGGTCTATCAGAAACGCGATAGGAGGAATTTCATTCGATAGAAATAATTATTGAAATCAGGTCTAAATTTACACATTTTTTGATATTCTGACAAATTAGGATAGCATACAGACTTGAAAAATATTCATTTAGATGGGTTTTAACTACACCTAAATTACTGGTTATGGAATTTTTTGTAGCTATTTTAGTTATTTTGCATTAATTTAAAACCGACTTTTTGACAATTTTCCCCGATTTCGTCCCTTTCGCACTGCGGGTCTTTCTGCCTGGAGTAACGGGGACCTTTGCTAGCACGGTATATCACCTTAAAGGTTTTGATAGAAATTAAACCATCTCATTGCAGATATTCTGTAAATAGTTTATCATATAGGTATTTTGATATTTTATTTTTACTTACAAAACATCTTATTATAGTTATATAATCATCTTATTAGAGTTGTACCGGTCCTTATCGCGGCTTTTCAAGGTCTTTGACAGCTATAAGCGCCTTAAGGCCCTGCCATTCCAAAATGAGCATTTTGTTTAATTAATATTGTCAGTTCAATATCTCATTCAAATACAAGTTAAATATATGTTACAATAGAGGATATACTCTAAACACAAGTTGATCTAAAAACGTAATTGAGTAAACTTCACTCGATAGAAAAAAATCACAAAGTAAGCTCGTCAAATTGCGAATAAATGTGTTTATAGCAAAGGTGTTCAACGGAGAGAATTAAAACTATTCCTGAATTTTCTTTACAGATAACTAAAGACACTTATCGACCTATTTTATTGATTTCTCAATACTTTTTCAGAAATTCCAGAAAAACCTCGCAAATTCACCGATTATGCGTGCTCGCAGCGCACGAAGCGAGCGTTCTAATGTAGACTTTCTGACAATATCATTGAGTTCAAAATTACTTAATACGATTATTGTGTTGGATGCGTAGGGCCTTAACAAATTCAATTAATGCCGAAGCTTGAGACAACGTTCACAACACTGGTAAGACAGGACTTGCATAATATTCGTTTATGAATAATAAAGCGATTCAGTTGAATAATCTTATTGTAATCGCAAACTGGTATCAAATCATAAACAAACGCATTCCTGTTTTTCTTGTCATTGTAAAATATTAATAATAATATTAATTATATAACATGTTTTCTATATATATCATTTATATATACCGGATATAGATAGATACTGTCTTTAAATGAAACCACATTCTCTACTAATCACACTGAACAATTTTCCTAAAGAATTTTCCGTGCAAATTAAAATTAAAATTCCTGTCATGCATGTAGCACTGGTTAAAATATACAAGGTGTAACAGAAAGGTGTAACCATATTTGAAGAGCTTATTCAGTCAATGGTATAGAACAACTTTTACTATGGAACAAACATGTATCTCGAAAAAAATTTTTACTGTTTCATAGAAAAATGCAATGCTGCTCGGCCGAAATGTATGGAAGGGCAGATTTTTTTTTGATATTTCGGGGTTGGCTCCATAGTAAAAGTTGTTCTATACCATTGACTAAATAAGCTCTTCAAATAGTAGTAGTAATAGACGTTTTTTTTAAATAGTAATAGACGTTTATTTCCATACGAAAATATTTAGCACATACAAATATTTCTGCCAAACTGTAATGCAGTTTGTAGGCAGAAAAAACTCTCTGTTTAAATAAAAATAAACAATGAAAAAATTAAATTAAACAGTTTCAATTTAACCTAAAAAGCTTACTTAAAAAGAAAAGATAATCGTTTTATCTACACTTAGATATCATATTTATGGTTACACCTATATAACTATGGTTACACCATATAAATATGGTTACACCTTTCTGTTACACGTTGTATATCATTGATGTATACCGGATGTAGATAGAAACTGTCTTTAAATTAAACCACATTCTCTACTAATAATATTAAAATTAAATTAATATTAAAATTCCTGTCATCTAAGTTAAAATTCTATAAGGTGAAATTTAATCAACCGCCCGAATTCATACTGGAGACTCGATTAGTGATCAGGAACAAGGTTCAGTGATCTTTTTTCGAAATCATAAAAAAATGATTTCTTCCCATACGATTCCTGGTACGGGTAGTACGAGATTTAATTTTCTTGTTTAACATTGTTTTTGATCACGAACCGAGTCTCCAGTATGAATTCAGGCGTTAGATTAAATTTTAAAAAATACATCCAAGAAGTGCAAGTCACAGTCAACACCCGTGCACCCAAATTTCACCGCCGATTATAAGTTTCAAAATCTCAATCCTATAGCAAGTGTCCATGATAATGATAAATGGCATAATGTCCAAAAATTGCTGGGATGTCATTGTATTATTTGTAAATATTTATATATATAGTGTTTTTTTTTTATTATACACTTTAATTTATGAAAACAAGATTTATTTCGAGTCCTCTTGGACTCGGCATCATTGCATCAATGCAACTGATGCCGAGTCTAAGAGGATTCGGATTTTTTTTTGCGCGAACTTTTTCTTCACTCGTCCATACAAACTGCGTCAGCTGATCGGACCACTTTGTACTGAGAAGTGAAAAAAAAGTTCGCGCAAAAAAAAGTGCTTTGCAGTGGAATGTGATGTATTAACGATACTGAATCACCTCCTAAATTACTTTCAATTTAAATTGGAAGACCTTGTATATACAAGGTGACTTTTTGATCATCGTCCAAATTCATACTGGAGGCTTGATAAGTGATCAGTATTTTGGATCAATAACAATTTTTGTAAAATTCGTAAAATGAAATTTCGGCTTCCCATAGAAATTCACTTCTAGTCCCGAGTGAATCACTATGGGGAGTCAAAATTTCATTTTACGAATTTCACAAAAATTGGTATTGATCCATGATACTGATCACTTACCCAGCCACCAGTATGAATTTGGACGATGATCAAAAAGTCACCTTGTATATCAATATTTATAAAGAAAAGCCGAATGGTAACATTACATTTTATTATAATATTATTTGCAAACACGCATTTGAAAAGACTCAATAATCCTTTCTGTCTCAACCTATTCTTTGGTAAAACATCCATTCCATCGGCCACATGTGATATTACGAAACTGGATTTAGGTTATTGAGCCCTTGACATGTTATCATATTACCATATTAACACGCAGGGAATTTTATAACACGTCTTATAACATTTTTTATGTTAACAAAACACGTAAAGAATTGACCTTAGTTAAGGGGGTATATCATCAAAATCGAAACTTTATGAAGTTATTTATCTACTGTCCAAAAGAAGTGCTAAGACCTTTTTCACTCGATAGAAATAATTATTGAAATGAGGTCTAAATTTACACTTTTTTTGATATTCTGACAAATTGGGATAGCATACAGACTTCAAAAATATTTATTTAGATGGGTTTTAACTATACCTAAATTATTGGTTATGGAAATTTTCATAGCTACTTTAGTTAATTTTTTAATAATTTAAAACCGACTTTTTGAAAAAATTTCCCGATTCCGTCCCTCTCGCACTGCGGGTTTTTCCGCCTGGAGTAACGGGGACCTTTGCACGGACGATATATCACCTTAACAAAACACGTAAAGAATTGACCTTAGTTAAAGATGCAGGTAGGGCTATCTTCTATCTGCTCTTTGGTCGTGGTGACATGTATAATGGGTTTTTAATGTAAATCTTTAGCTCAAGAGATTTAGATTAAGTCTATGAGAAAGTTTAAAGCACTTTGTAATTGCATGAGATGAGCTGCTTTGAAAGAAAATGTAGACGAGAGATTTTTTACTAAAAAAAGAAGACCACATACTATTTAAAATAAAACTGGACCAATTATACAATGTAAGCAATTCCAAGTTATAAGATATTGTAGATATCAAAGTAGAAACGTAATTCTAGGGTTAATTTAAAAGCTTTTGTACTACAGAGTCAAACTAAAAGAGTTAACGGGACACCTGACGCTAGAACATCCACAACACCTCCAGGTTTTCAAGGGTTCTTTGGAAGAAACTAGGTCTCTCCTCATATTAAAGAAAATACATTTGATTTATCGATCTTTTATCTAGGGATTCCACCTATAAACAATATTTTAAGATTTATACTTTTGCCAAAAAAAAAAAGGTTTCCACCCTTTTTTTTTGTTTTCAAACGTTCGTTTCAAAAACGCGGTCAAGAGATCAACTTGTTTTTTTTTATAAAATAGGCAATAGAACGGATGTTACCTAAATCCAATACTTTTTCCCTACAAAATATTTCAGTATTAGCTAAAAACACACAAATTTGTTGTTTCGCTACGTGATCACTAGTATTACGCGTCCAAGAACAGGAGGCCAAAGAGCCAACATATAATCGCCTCTATGAAAAGCAAATAAGGTCTTTGCCATTAGACTTATTGTACTGGACGGGTAATAAAAAAAGTTGCTAGGGTATGCCATACTCCTAAAGAACGCAAAATATTAAAGCTAAACGTTTTTTTTGCAGTAAATATACTCGTAATAAGGCAGCGAACTATACATGAATCACTAAATGCAAAAAGGGCACTTGGTACACAATTTTACAAAATCGTTTTATTTGGTTTTTGAACGTATCTCTATACGATCCATAATTTCAGCAAAAAGGACACTTGTGCACCTTACCGGTTTGGAGATATTGATACGCAGTTTGAGTAGTTTGCCGCAAAAAGGGCCCATAGTTGCGGACATGTGCCGTTTCTGCAGAAAAATTATTGAAATGGCCACACACACCTCGCTTTACTTGTCTATCGGCCAGTTGCAGAAAGGGTTATTAAGTTTTAATGAAACTTTAAAATGAATGCTGTCACTTTCTTTGTCAAGAATAATGTAAGGGATAGCATCAACTTTAAAGGTTCATTAAACTTAAAAACCCTTTTTGCAACTGGCTGTATGATTTTCGCTTACCAGTCAAACACGTAACGTATTTTCTCAGACAGTTTTTTTAATTGAAAATTTTAAAACCTTAATAATGGAGAATAATAGGCCTAAAAGGAAAAAAGGGATTAAACACAATGAAACGTACAAACGGAATATTATCAGAAAGATGAAAGTTTCTAGTGAAAGTCATGTCAACTGGGTGGGCAAGAGAGTACTCGCGAAAGAGATGGTAGGGTTGGTAATTAATAATTTTAAAGTTTTAAAATGTTTTAAAGTTATAATAATAATAAATACATTAAAAGTACTCAATATATCTAGTTTTATTTTCAAAAAACTTTTCATAGAAATGTACTATTCACTGCAAGAAGGTCTCATGTCCTCTCTTTACATCAAAAAGGGTACATGTCCATGATTTTGTTTTCACATTTACAAGAAAAGCGTATTTATTTTAATAAATTTATTGACATAATTATATTTCTATTATCAATATAAAAGTGCATAAAGAAGAAATATATGTTTAATTTAATTATTAAAATCAGAAAATGGTTTTTTGTCTCCCCTGAACAATTTGCCTTCGTGGACATGTGCCCTTTTAGTAATTAGTGATTCACATACAATCCACTTACTAATTCTTGGTAAGGAGAGACTAAATACTGAAGACCGAATTCTCTGCAAACCTGAAAGTCTTGAAATCAGGAGGAATGTCGCTGTACAAAGTTTTGACAGCCTGGTATTTCCAGAATTTCTGAATACAGTGCAGACATCAAGAAAATTTGAGGATTTAGGTAAACGTTTTACATAATCTTCTATTTAATTACATAGTCCCTAATAGAATTAAATAAGACTTGAGGATAATTCATGATTTATATAAATGGTATTATATAAGGTCTTTCAATTTAAATTGAAAGTAATTCAAGAGGTGATTCAATATCGTTAATACATCAAATTCCATTGCAAAGCACTTTTTTTTGCGTGAACTTTTTTTTCACTTCTCAGTACAAAGTGGTCCGATCAGCTGACTCAGTTTGTATGGACAAGTGAAGAAAAAGTTCGCACAAAAAAAAGTACTTTGCAGTGGAATGTGATGTATTAACGATACTGAATCAGCTCCTAAATTACTTTCCATTTAAATTGAAATACCTTATATAAATTATATAAACTGGTCGGCTATCCCGATCATAACACGTATTCAGGTGAGCCGTTTATATAAATCATATATACATTTATTTACAGATTCCGAAGTTATGCTCTGTGCTATTTTGTGATATAAAAAGTGATCACTTTTAAATGAGTGTCAAGGTTTCATTGATCTCAGTAAACTAAATAGAAGTATGACTCAACTACAAAAATAAACACAAAAACGAAGAAAACTTACAATCAAAACTAACACATTTCAATCCCCGCTCACATCACAAACACTTTCACTTAAAAACTAACCACCACCACTTTAGCACTTTCCACCCCTATTCTAGTAAACAACTACCACCTAATTTATCGAGCGATAACGATAGCAAACCGATTCGATTACAATGGAACGAGATCGACGCGCGCGCCTCGCGTAAGCTACGAAGCTACTGAGTCAAATGACTGATTGTGTCTTCCCCGACGGATTGGAACTGTTCTCTAATAAGAGATTATGAATAGGCTGTTATAAAATAATTAAAATACGTCATTAAAAGTTAATAGCATAAGAAGTGCTGAACATCTGGCCTTAACTTGCGAAACTTCAGGACCAAATGAGCGCAAGACGTCGGATCAGTAAATTTAACTGATGATGTTGATGATATATGTGTGAAAACAATAAATTAGCATCCAAGAATGGACTGAAATATTTTTGAAAATTAAACAAAACCTTAAAATATATTTTTTTGTAAACCGAAAATTATGAAATTGGGGCCACAAAATCAACAATAAACCTTGACAGTTTTGTCAACAATACGCCATCAATTCTAAAACGGACAGTTAGTAGAAGACAAACCTGCCTGCGGTATTGCGTGTCTTTTGGCATAGAAACCATGTGGGAGTTTTAAAACAAACGTTAATATTCTCACGTGTTTAGTTAGTCGCTTGTTTTCCTCAAGTAAATTACTTTTCATTTGCTTGAGTGACAAACTATTTTAACCATTGTGTTTCTTCGTCAGCTTCATTAGCTACGAACAATAATAGAAGCAAGAGAAGATTTAAATAATAATCATTTCTAATGAAAATCAGTATTTCGAATTTTTCAACAATGATAAATCTAGCCAATGACAAATCAACACTAACTGAATCAGAGTTTCTCCCCAACCAGATAACTAACTGATTCGATTTTTAGATGTTCTTGCAACATATTCCACTACTTTCATAATTTTGTTCCTCTAAAACTAGTTTCGATTTTTGGAATTTTAATCTTGTTACTTTGTTGTTCTAAGAAACAAAATAAAGCATTGTTTATTGAATTACATAACATCTTGTCATTTAAAGTTGCTATAAGTAGTTACGTTGCTAATTCTTTTGCTGACACATGTCTTAATTATCTTTGCTGAATATTTGTATTTTAACAATAGGTAACTTTTTCTCTTCCGGTGAATAGAGATGACAACATGAATATTTAATGATGTGACAAGTCGAAATCAGGCCTCATAGTGTCATACGTCAATGTGTCAGTGTCAATGTCAAGCACTCAAGCCACAGACCACTCTGTGACTCTGTGCTTAATTTGGGACGCGAAGTCTACTTCAGAGGTTCCGAGTCACGATCTGGACTGCGATCTGTTGTTTTATCACTGTCTTAGCGATAATGAGAATTAAAAGAGTTTAACAAACAGTACACAAAGTGATACACTTTGAGTAACCACATATTCGAACCACATATTATACTGATCATACCGAACAACTTAATTTCTTATGAATCAAATAACTTGTTAAAATTCCACGGTTTATTAGTAGTTTTCGACCTCGCTCTTCAAGGCATTTTCAAGGCCTACAAAATAAATAATATTTGTGGTGTCAAAATAATCTATAATAGTAGTTTATGCTACAAGGGCGCAAAGGAATAAATTACGAGGACACGAGCGTAGCGAGTGTTTTAAACGTAACCGAGTAATTTATTGCTTTTACGCCCGTGTATCATACTACATTTTTCAATGCATAGTGTGAGGAAATGAAAACAAATATAATCTTGTGAACTTTAAATTATAATTGGCTCAAAAGGACTGTATCCAGAGCCGTTAAACAGTGGAAGAAAAAGTATAACGTCTATGGTACACAGGAAAGGCTGCAGGTTAGCCAACCATTGTGAATAAATAAAAAAAAAAAAAACAATATTAAAGCCCTAGGGCAAAATAATCGACTTTCTGTTCGGTTTTGATGCATAAAAAGTAGGCCTTTACGAGCACATGCATTGAAAAATGACAAATAACCTTTGAGCTGACGTGAAACTGATAGAAAAACAACAAATTAACCATAGAATTTGTAATTCACTTCATAAACTCTCGTATGTACGTATTTCGTGCCAACAATCGGTATTATAAACTTTATTTCTATAACTTTCTGCTGGGTCATCGTAAAGATTTCGCGCTGTTTCAATAGGAGCTACGAAAAAAAAATCGACACTTTATGAACGTGCATATCTACTTCAGTAAATAATGTAGTATTTTGAAAAAAAAATTATATTATTTTTGAATTCTTTTTCGAGGGATATGTTAAAACAGAAACGCGATTGGAGAAATTCGGCTCGATAGAAATATTTATTGAAGTGAGATCTTTTTCGGCACCAATTCTCCTTGTTTGACAATTTTGAATGACATATGGACTGCAATTATATTTTATTAGATGGGTTTTAACGATATCTAGGACCAGAGGGCCTATTATGTATCTCAAGTTGCCATCTGGACTGGGTGTCTATCGTCAAAAACATACACATACTATCGAATTCCGATTGTTTTAGGATATATTCGCACTTGAAGTGACGACACAGTTTGTAAGTAGTTCAGTACCCATTAATGGCAATTTTGAAATTTCAGTTTTTAGCTATGTTTTTGATGATAGGCACCTAGTCCAGTTGGCAACTAAAGATACAGAATAGAGGGGCTGGTTAAACGAAATTTTGATAGCAACTTTAGTACATTTTATATCAATAAAAAACCGACTTTTTGCTACATTTCCACGAATCCGTCCCTCACGCACTGAGGGTTTTTTCGCATATGGAGTAACAGGGACGCTAAAACTTTTACATATCGCCTTAATAGAACAAAAGCTATTCTCATAATGGTCAATATAATAGGTGGTTTCAGTTGTGTAGCTGGCGTACATCTTGTACCCTGCTGTGTATACTTCTTAAGGCGCTACGAAAAAAAAATGGACACTTTAAGAACGTGCATATCTACTTCAGTAAATAATGTATTATTTTGAAAAAAATATATATTATTTTTAGATTTTTTTTCTAGGGATCTGTTAAAACAGAAACGCGATTGGAGAAATTCGGCTCAATAGAAATATTTATTGAAGTGAGGTCTTTTTCGGCACCAATTCTCCTGGTTTGACGATTTAGAATCACATATGGACCGCAATTATATTTTATTAGATGGGTTTTAACTATATCTAAGACCTGGTTAAACGAAATTTTGATAGCAACTTAAGTACATATTATATCAATAAAAAACCGACTTTTTGCTACATTTCCACGAATCCGTCCCTCACGCACTGAGGGTTTTTTCGCATATGAAGTAACAGGGACGCTAAAACTTTTACATATCGCCTTAACAAGGTCCTATGAGCAAACTGATATCTAGCACATAATATAGCTGTTATATGCACATAATATAGCTGTTATTCGAATAAGTGAGAGAAGCTATTGTGATCCAATAACTACTAGTGCAGGATATCCTACTTGACTAGGTAAATTGTCCATTGTGAAGTTTATCATTTCGAGATAGAATTCTGTCTGGCTAGAATTCTCAGCTAAAGAATTCTGCGCATTCCTGCTCAAATATATTATTTCTTGTATAAATTTTCGTGCATTCTTTTATTTTCGAAGAACCGTTACAGTTGCTATACAAGCTTTTCTAATTAATAATCAAAGATCTTTGTATAACAACGAGATCCCACAGAAAAAAATAACATAGTAAAATATCGGAAACGCATTGTCCTCAACTTAACTTACTTCATCTTGATTTTCAACACAAACACTTACAAAATACAAAAATATTTATTTCGGCTAAAAAACACATTATAATAAAAACATTGTTGAAGCCTTCTTGTAAGTCTAAAAATACTTGTGACAGAAGACCCCACTCTTTCATAGCCATAAATTATATAAATTTATACCAAAACAAATAATTGCTAGTTTCAGTAATAAACTTTATAAAAAGAATAAAAATATTTATAGAAGTCAAACAAGAGTAATTAATTGTGTTGAATGCATGTCTCTGTTTGTGAGTGTGTAGTGTGTAGTGTGTGTGAGTGTGCGTGGGCAGGTGAACAGGGTAGGTGAGTGAATGTGAATATGTATTATGCGTAGTGTAGGTGTCCATAAAACTTTTAATTATTTCAGTAAAAATATGATATTACCATGGTTTACATAGAATACTTAACACTATTAAGACGATATGCGAAAAAAATACGGGTGTTTCTTTTCTGTGTATTTCATGAAATACACGGAAAATTATAATCAGTTTCTGGTACATGCATCTTGACTATATAATTTAGGGATTTGAAATTGGAAAACATGTTTGGATAAATTTTCCTCGATTGAAATAATTGTTGAAATGAGGTCTTCAAACACACTTTTTCTCCTCTTTCGAATAGGAACCCTATACAACCCCCCTATACTGTATCTTAAGTTGCCAACTGGACAGGGTGCCTATCGTCAAAAACATAGATAAAAACTAAACTTTCAAAATTGCTTTTAGTGGGTATTGAACTATTTACGAACTGTGTCGTCACTTCAAGTGCTAACATGCCCTTAGACAATCGGAATTCGATAGTAAGTAGATATATCTATGTTTTTGATGATAGACACCCAGTCCAGAAGGCAACTAGAGATACACAATAGGCCCGCAGAACTCAAACATATTTTATTAGGTGTGTTTTAACAATACCTAGAGATTTGATATTTGAAATTCTGCTAGCTATTTTAGTTTTTTTAATAAAAATATAAAACTAACTTTTTTTCCCTTTTGCCCTGAATCCGCCCCTCTCGCACTGCGCGATTTTTCGCTTGGAGTGACAGTGACAAAAATAAAATTCGCATAGCCTCTTAAGATCTTGTAACATTTGTACGATATGTTTCATAAATTTATAACACAAATTATTTTTCAATGCATGTGCTCGTAAAGGCTCACTTTTTATGCATCAAAACCGAACAGAAAGTCGATTATTTTGCCCTAGGGCTTTATTATTATTATTTTTTTTATTTGTTTGCAATGGTTGGCTAACCTGCGGCCTTTCCTGTGTACATAGATGTTATCCTTTTTTTTCACTGTTTAACGGCTCTGGATACAATCCTTTTGAGCCAATCATAATTGAAAGTTCACAAGATTGTATCTGTTTTCATTTCCTCACACTATGCATTGAAAAACGTAGTATGATACACGGGCGTAAAAGCAATAAATTACTCGGTTACGTTTAAAACACTCGCTACGCTCGTGTTTTAAATCGTCCTCATAATTTATTCCTTTTCGCCCTAGTAGCATAAACTACTATAATATTATTCTGCAAGCCATAAACGACAATCGTATGTTAACATATACATAAACATATATTATATTGGAAATGAAGATGCTGTCTATGTTTTATCAAGTGCCGACAACCGCAGGTATAAAATAACTTACTTCAAAACTTGTGGCTAAACAAAGTGAAGGTGGGTCGTTCTCTTTTTTTACCGACAATTTGGGAGCAAATTTTGTGACTTTCAAAAATAAAAAAAATGTTTTAAATGTTATATGTTTTGATTTAATATGGTTGACAAGTTATTATATTTTGCACTGAAATACTCAGCAGCGAAGATTTACTGCGTTTTATGGTAAAATTGCTTAAATGGATAGGTATGTGGTAGAAAATGTACACCTCTGTCACGATTAAGCTTTAATTTTTTTAAGCATCATGCACAATCATAAACATTTTTAAATTTCTCTTATGAAAAATAGACATTGAAGACATTTTAGGAATCAATTAAGGACCTCTTTATAATCTCAATAACAATTAATAATGACATATTGAAAACCCCTCTGTCACGTTTCATTCAGATATGAGAAGAATTTTTAATATAAATTGTAGTTCGGAACTATTTAGCATTTTGTGTTTAAATATATATATAAACCAGATAAATACAAATCGATTACCAAAACATTTAAACATTATACTACAATTAATTATTGGAATAGATTACTAAATCTGTTGCCCGCCCGGGAGACATAGTTGTGACGGAGGATTAGGATATGTGACAGAAGGGTTTACCCTTGATAACAATGTGTTTATTATACAATTTATAAATCTTGAAACTTACAAAAAAACAGTTCTTTATAATTCTTAGGTAACTAATATACCTAGTGATATGTCATACTTAAATTAATAATACTTTTGTGAATAATAACATTGATAATAAATCAGTCTGAAAGTCAGTCTTAAACTTAGTACGATTTTTGTACTTTTCAAACACTTCTAACGGCTTTGCAAACTCGTACAATATACGCCTTCCTTTTTTGATAACATTTGGTTTGGGGACGACTTTCAGCAAATTTTCATATGCCACATAGGAAACATCTATTTCAACTAATGTGAACAGTTTTCCGCTTTTATTTATTGCTCTGAAAAACATCACTTTTTTATCGCCTTCTTCATTGCAACGCCGACGTATATGTATTCAACATTTCTTTTGCTTGTTACTCTAACTCAAACATGGACATCTTTCTTTATTTTTGTTGGATGAATATCATCTACAATTAAGTCATATTCATGTGATGTCCCAGGCACAGCTTCATCAGGCTTTGAAAGATTTTTATAATTCAAGCCGATTAATAAATCATTATTTTCTTTGAGCACTGCGTTAGGCTCTTTGGGATCATTCTGACTCACAAATATCTCGTTATCTTCTTCTGACCTAGAACTCGAGGAATACACGATATCATAAACGCTTTCTCGAGGAGCAATTACAATGTTTATTATATCACGCAACGGGTCCTTAATATCATCGTGACTACTGTTGTTATTTTTGAGACCCCTTTTAGGTGTTTCTGATACAGGGCGATAAGTTTTAGTTCTGTGACAAGAACATGATTTTTAACATGATTTTTTAAACAACTTAACACCCGATGCTTTAATGACCCCGGACTCTCAGTAAAAACTTGATGGACTTGCATTGTGCCCTGCAACGGAACAACATTCTTTGGAATGATTGCGGCAACCCTTGCGATGTCATCATCAGTCACGTCAAAAGAGCTTTATCTTAGTGGAGTCTTTAAGAGCCATTAAAAACTGAGCTGCATCAGCAATGTCATGTCCAGTTACAACTTTATTGTCTGTTTGCTTTTTTAAGGGTCCCCTCCATCTGCTGCGCCTTTTCCGTGTCCTCCTTCAAAGAAGTTCCAGGTTATATTCTCAAATCCGTAATTCTCAAAAAATCTTGTTGATATGAGTTAAAAGTAATTTTTTGTTTGTTTGGGTAGCTGGCCCATCAGCGAACACGTGAACAGTCTTGACGCGTGGTAGGTCTTTCTGAACGAGATCTAGGATAGGGTGCAAATGTGCCCAAATTGCAGCAGATTGCGTGATTTGTTTTTTCGCTTTTCGCGACAGCGACGCTGTCTCTCAGCAGCTGTTAATGCCATTTATAGATTATTACCTAATCTTTGCGAAACCTAAAAATATAATAATATTTTAATTGATGTTCGACGCGGAAATAACTAGAAACGTAATTATATTAAAATTGGTTTCATTTAGGTGCAAAAAATAAAAAGTTTGTACAATTTGGGATCGTAATCGTTTTGAAACCTGGCAACGTCAATGAAAAGTTTACACCTCTGTAACGACTCTTACCCCTCGGTCACGTTAATTGTTACAGAAGGGTACCGTGACAGGGGTGTAAAATATCTATGTTCAAGTTACTTACATCAATACTAAAATAAATGCTGTAAAAATAAAAGATTTCTGCGAAAGGTGAACTAAAGACAGTTTAGGTTTAGATAAAACAATAATAAACGACGCCAATTTAAAACCTAAAACTTACGTGACCGAGTGGCCGCCGAATAAACACACGCACCTCCTCTGATCACATTCGGGCGATTGACTCGGTTTGTTTGGGCACAGGAACGCGAAGCACGGCGGGAGGAGGAAGGGGGGTTCACTGGGCAATGCCACGGGCAATGAAAACCATTTAGCGCATAATACTGTTGGTCTACTCATGTGTGACAGAGGATAGCAAAAAAAAACACCACCATTGGAGACATGGATAAAGTATTTTTTTTCTTTTCGTAATTTCTGTTTTTAATTATAAATATTGAGTGTTTAATTAAATTTAAAATCTAAACTTTTTAATTAAAATTTTAGTAACTTCAGTGTCATACGATTTTTTTTTACCTGAACAATACAAACGCGGCGTGAGGTGATGGGAGACACCTTCATTTTGTATGAAAAACGCTTCTGTCACACTTTTTGTCACTTCTGTCACGATAATTTTGGTAGATTTAAACACAAATAAAAATTTAATACCGACAAAGATCTGTCATAAAAATGTTCATAAGCGCTACTTAAAGCCCATTTCATCCAATCACGCAGGAATAAGAAAAAAACAATTTTTTTCTAGCGGGAGACCGGTTATTGTAGGTAAAAAAAAAGAACTACCCAGGTATATTAGGTCAGGTTGTCGTGACTGCACGTAACATTGCGTGACGTTTTATCACATTTGCGAAAGTAATTTATTTATGACCCGATCAGCAACAGGTCAGGTGTAATTAAATTATACAAAGTCGTTGAAAACTACTTTTTGTTGACAGTTCCAGTAAGCTTTGTTGTGGTATTAACATAAAATTACTAAGAGGAATCTTTAGGAATGTTGTATTGTTGTTTAAAATTTATAATAATTAATATGAAGATTCTTTAGGTTTGTAGTCTCATCACTTATTTACACTTACTCTATTGATATATATTATGTGTATATGATAAAAGTATTTAGGGACACCTGACGCTAGAACATCAACAACACCAGGTTTTCAAGGATTCATTGGAAGAAACTAGGTCTCTCCTCATATTAAAGAAAATATATTTGATTTATCGATCTTTTATCTAGGGATTCCACCTATAAACAATGTTTTAAGATGAATACTTTTGTCAAAAAAAAAAAAGTTTTCCACCCTCTTTTTATTGGTTTTCAAACGTTCGTTTCAAAGACGCGGTTAAGAGATCAACTTGATTTTTTTTTATAAAATAGGCAATAGAAATATGAAGGGATGTTACCTAAATACAATATTTTTTTCTCTACAAAATATTTCAGTATTAGCTAAAAACACACCAATTTGTTGTTTCGCTGCGTGATCACTAGTATTACGCGTCCAAGAACAAGAGGCCAAAGAGCCAACATATAATCGCCTCTATGAAGAGCAAATAAGGCCTTTGCCATTAGACTTATTGTGCTGGACGGGTAATAAAGAAAGTTGGTAGGGTATGCCATCCTCTTAAATATATTCTGGTTTATTTATTTATTCAAAATACATATAAATATATCGTCACGTCATGAATCCTCGAGGGGGTGCCAGAGGTGTTCCGAGTGTGAACTGAGAAATGCAAGTCATAGTCCACACTCGTGTACACCCGCGTTTCACCGACGATTATAAATTTAAGTATATGATATTTTTTTTAATGTACGTTTAATTTGGTAGGTCGTATACTTGTATAATATACAAGTTTTTACATTTAGATTTACTTTCTTACTTACTTTATTGATTTTCACTTAATTTACTGAATCACTATTTTTTGTCTATCATCCTTTTAATTTTCTTGTCATAATAACTTTTTCACCACCCAAAGCTGGGAGAAATCGCTTCAAGTGGTAAGTCCGCCTATGTACAAAATTATGTTTTCATAACCATGTTTTTCTTTTTACATGCCTTTTGTGTACAATAAAGTGTCCATTCATTCATTCATTATTGTTGAATGAAGCGACGGTAGAACAAATTATAAACAATAATTAAAAATTCCATGACTCCTCGGATTTCGCGCATGGACTGTATACAAAAATTTTATATAGTTTATCATAAAAATATTAATAAACAACGCAATCTTGTAATAATTCGAATAGTTTTAGTAATGAATTTACCTACATTCTTTTTAAGATTTTAGACATTTTCGCGTAAATTGCTCTGAACTTCAATATCATCAGACTACAGACACATGGGCGAATGATTTTGTAGGTAATATATAAACAAACGGATGTACCGTTACTTTTCAGAGACAAAATAGTTATTTGTGCAACAACAGAACAACATTTTTTTTTGTTGCGAATGCCGAGTTTGAATCCCGAGCAAGCGAAGTATTCTATAATTGAATCACGAGCGTAGCGAGTGATTCTATGTTAGAATCCTGAGTGTAGTGAGGGATTCAAAGGCACAAGAAACAAAATAAATTTGCTTTCGCGTGACACATACAACTTTTCACCTCACTAGCGAGAAAACACAGATGTAAAGACACCATCTTTTCGAACAAACTTATAAGAATTCAATGGCAATACACCATATAAAAATATTGCACATAAAATAAAATACTTATAAGGAGTTTTAATTGAATCCCAAAAGCCGCGAAAATCGGAAAATCTTTGATAAATCGATCGAAAACGCAAAACATAACCATCACGCGGGAGTTTTACTCTATCTATCCGTTTCCGGATTCCATACACATTGGGAGACCATACACAGGATTTCGAGAAGTTTACCTTGTCTATTGTATCCGACAATCTGTGGGGCTGTGAATAGCCTCCCAAAGTGTATGGAATACATATAGAGTGAAAGAGATAGCCGCCATGCTGATGTTTGCTGTCTCTCTTACTCATGAGCTTTCTAATTTGAAACACTTTTCTTCACTGTTTAAAACCAGTGAGCAAAAATCTATTTTGCTCACTGGTTTTAAGCAACAAAGGCGCGCTTTTCGAGCTAGTGAGGTGAAAACATATTATCTACTTGCATACCCATAACTAACATGTTAAGTATACCTTGTACTTAATTTAACCTATGTAGTCCATTGTCACTATTGTAAAAAAAACATGTCAATTGGAGCATATCTCACTAAAACATTATGTATGTAGTTTAATCTTAATGAAAAGGGTCATGGGACTAAGATATGGGTATAACGGGCCCAAATTAACCCATGAAATAAATTGAACTAAATTGGAGATGGTAACCTATAAGCCACAGGATCAAAGAAAACATGAACCTTATGAAACAGCCAATTAATAGTAGGTTACTTCATTCCGAGATGTGAAAACAAAAATAATAACTTCAGATCTTCACACGACGTTAAACTAGGACATACCGAAATTCTAATGTACGAATCAAAATCTGACACCAGCGCTGCCTAAAGTATTCAAGCAGAGGTGAAATAAAAATAAACTCACCGAAACTTTACTAAAGTCATGATGATGCGCGAGGTGATGCGGGGCACAGCTCGAGGCAGCGCTGCTCACGCTCAGCGCATCACCTTCGCTGGTCCCTTCCGCCTCGTCCCACCGCCGGCGCCCTGACCCACTGCGAACACGGCCAACCCCAGACCCGCTCTCAAGCGAAGCAACAAGCGCACCCGAAACGAGGTCATCTACATCTACTTTACTAGCATTAGGAGACAATTCTTCTGACGTTTCGATACCACTTTCGTTGGATGTTTCTTCAGGAATTATTTTGGGTTCTTTGATATTATTGAATTGAAAAGAGTTAGTGTCAATCGATGTTTTTTTAGTATCCGGCAATTCCTCGCGCAAATCGACATCGCTGTCCTCATAAGGTTCTTCAGGGATAGCCCCTACAGATTCTTTATTATCGAATCTGAAGGAATCGCTGTGAACCCATGGCCTTTTAGAAATACTAGCAACGGTATCTGCATCTGAATCATCATCGTCCGAATGTAAAGTTTCATCGTCATCGTCAGAGGAATCGAATTCTTGCTCACAAGATCTGAAAGACATATCAGATTTGACTGTCACGTTAGAATTGCAAGTACGTAATGACCACTGGCCTGAATGTTCAGATGAGCTCGTTTGTCTTATAAATCTAATAACATCAGAAGCGTTAGATGATAGGCTAGCATCTTTCAAAGATATTTCCTCTGCTATGTCTTTTATGGAATACGGACGGGAACCAGTGGAAACAGTGGACGGGTGGGACATGGTACTATATGTAATACTACAAGCATCTTTAGAGTCGCTGTCATTCGATTTTTTCCTAGAAATAATATCTTTAAGATCAGTAACAGCGTATGGTTCTTCTAAACAAGGAACTGACTTATTTTTAGGTAAATTCGATTTACTTGTAGTCGAAGGCGGAGTAGTAGCCAAAGTTATATCTGGCGTTGAAATGCTCTTTTTGATGGCAGAAAATTTTACAACTACATTAGTTATCGGTGACTCTCGTTTTTTTTCATGAAACTTGCAAGAACCATCGTCGCAAAAACATTGAAACGATGATGTATGCATTTCATTACGAGATCGTAAAGCATCTAAATCTATAGTTACTTTTTCTTCATCCTGAGGAGGAATGTCTAGTAAATCTTCAGCACTTTTATGGAATTTAGGTGGCCTAGGCTTACAAAAGCAAATGGCTGTTTCAAAGTAACTTTCTCTTTTATTATTAGGCACTTTGTCGAAAGGTTTTACGTCACTATAAAGAGTATCCCTGTTAAAGACGTAAATAAACTCTTCAACTGTTGGTGCTTGATAAATACAATGGCCTGTACCTCGAATATGGTAATTAGCTAAAGTTTCTTTCTTAAAATCGTTGTTCCATTTAGAGAACTCTGTGTGAACTGAATTAGTACCTACTTCAATATTAGTAAATGTTTTATGCCTAAATAGGACTTTTTTTTTCACTGCACGCTCGGTTTTTTTGTTCGGCATAGTTCCTGTCATTGATAAGTACATCGATTTTTCATCAAGTTCTGCACTCACATCAACATTATCCATAGCACTTGCTTCAGTAATGTTTGAAGAATCAGATGTTATAGACTGAGATCTCTGAACTTGAGATTTAGTTGTACAAGTGTATTCTGACAAGTTTTTGCCATGTTTAAAAGATTTTGATCTGCTTGAAAGTAAGATGTCTTCAAAATTTGCTTCATCGGTCAATGAACCAGAAGACAGAGTTGAAGATCGACTCAAAGTAGGAGATTTATTAACACTATCTTTAGATTTCACTGGCAAGATTGTCCGTTTTGGTGGTTCAGGTCTTTGATGGACTTCAGGTTTTGGTAAAAAGTGTCCATGTTCAATTTTTTTTTCTATCTCTGAACTAAGTTTTCGATTTAGTTCTTGCTTTTGTAACACTTCGAGTTTTGGGGTAAGATTTTTGTAGTCAACATTCTGTTCAGTTTCTAAGGTGGAGACATTGGGAGTTAATTCTGGTTTTTGTCTTGCTTCCGGTTTTGAAACAACATTTTTCTCAAAATCTGTATTCACATTAGGAATAAAAGCAGGGTTTTTCCTAACATCTGGTTTTGGGGTAATATTCTCGTAAACGGTTTGATTTTCTGCTATATTTACTTTAGGGATTATATGAGTCCTTGCGGCAGGAATAGGTGGAGCAACTCTTAAACTAATTGCAGCGGGGACAGAAGGAGCTGATCTACTAACAATCACTTTAGTAGGAACCTCAATATTTTCATACGTTTTAGAATCACCACTGTTTTTGCGTAAAGTAACAGTTGGCCTTGGTGGAGGTTTAGGTATCAAGTCTACTTTTTCTATTGAATTTGCAGTTTTAACTTCATAAGGTTCATAGCATTCGTTTACAACGATATCCGATTCAGCGGATGTATTAGATTTTCTATGTATTGTATCATTTTTGTTATCTCTGGGTTCAAAAATACTCAATTTAGGATGATAGTTTATTGCTTCAGTTGTTGCTTTTACTTTATCAGTCTTATTATTATTTTCGTTGTTTAACTCGATGATTACAATAGAGTCCTGAGAATCACTTAGTTCGGCATTTTCTGAAATATTTGGTAATGAAGTTTTAAATCCGGGACAACTTCTATTACTTATATTTACAGTAGCACTTCTATCTAAAGTTGATATTCTACCTAGAGATACTGTATCAAATTCATCGTTACAGATTACTTCACCTACTTCTTCCTTATTCGACTGCAAGAAATCGAAAAATTTACTATTTCCGATAAGTTTAGTATTGGTGCTACTCTTTTTAAGAGCATTTTTCGATGTGACAGCGACATCTGATTCGGGATCGTTAGAAATGTTAGGAGCGGAACTAAACTTTGCTTTGATGCCCAAGCATTTATTAGCCAGCCGTTTGACTAGACTTTGGGGTTGGTTCTTTGTTAAAATGGATGAAGATGACAAGCTTTTATTATTTTTCTGGGTCTCTGGAGCTTCCCTGTAAAACACATAAGTAACAGAAATAAAATAAATGCAACAAAACATAATCTAAAAGTAAATTGTGTATCGTATATGATGTGATGGTGATTATTTGACTGATGAATATGTGATTAATGTTATGTTTCCAAGCCCAAATTAACAGAAAACAGAATTTCTTTTATTTTCCTATAAAAATCAACTTGTTATTTTGGCTATCTTTTTGTCACTGCTATAATTTGTGTTGCTTTTTTACTTAATTGAAACATTTTTTCGAAAAGAGCTCCGAGTCTTTTGTCTGCCATCAAAGGACGGTAAAACTCAAAT
Organism: Ypsolopha sequella; assembly: GCA_934047225.1. Taxonomy (NCBI): domain Eukaryota; kingdom Metazoa; phylum Arthropoda; class Insecta; order Lepidoptera; family Ypsolophidae; genus Ypsolopha; species Ypsolopha sequella. The sequence goes on from OW203993.1 coordinate 24,785,194, forward strand.
ATTTCCTCCCCCGTGTCTGCTCCCACCTGACCGTTTCTACGTGGACTCAAAGGCATGGAAGATTTTAATGAGCATCTCCGTTGACAGGTTTTGTTTTGTCCCGGCGAAGGAAATACAAGTCGGACTCGCATTTTGTAGCAACTTTTAATCTTTCTTTTATTTTTAAAGAAATGATTTACATGACACTTTTAATTAACTGTACTTGGTAACATACATTTTTTAATTGCAACATTTTACATGCAATATTTTATTTATCCCGGATAGGACAAATTAGGGTCTAGGAATATGCTCTTCGCTTTATTGCATCATTAGTTCAAGGAAGCTTTTGGTGAAAAACGGAAATATTGCATCATTTAAGACTCAAATCTAGATAGGTATCCGCTGTGCTCTTTTTATGGGTTGTTTCAGATCGGATTGCATTTTAAAAGAAGCACTTACCCGGCAAAATTATTTAAAGAAAGAGCCGATAAAAATAAAAGTTTTTAAAAATGTGCGCTTCACTTCTACATTGGATTGCTTACGTACAACTTTTCCATTTAAGGGGGTAACAGAGGATCTCGGTGCAAAATGCACACTACATATCGCTTGCTTTACTTTTGAATAAAAAGTATGCAAATAGCGTTTTATGACAACTTATGGAAATTGCTTGATAATAATTAGGTTTTAACAAGAAAATTATGTAATTTTGATTGCAATACATTAACAGACTTTAAATCGAAATGTTGATAAACATTTGAAATGTTATGCAATGAAAACGTGATGCATAAAATGAAATAATTTTCTTTTGAAAACCTAATTATTATCAAGCAAATTGCGTTAATTGCCATATAATGCATTTATTGCATACTTTGTATTCATTAAATAACATTATACTATGACGTGCATTTTGCGTCCTAAAGGCGATACGCAAAAGTTTTAGCGTCTCTGTTACTCCATATGCGAAAAAGCCGTCAGTGCGAGTGGGAGGGATTCGTGGAAAAGTGGCAAAAAGTCGGTTTTTATTAATATAAAATGTACTAAGCTATTTTATCAAAAAGATTTTCAAGGAGACTTTACAAATACATAATATCCACATTTTGGATGCAATTTCACAATGAAATTAGTTAGGATTTCAGAATTGCAGGAAAAAAAAAACAATTTAGAGGTCTTTACGAAAAAAAATTCTATCGAGAAAATTTCATCCAATCGCGTTTTCCTTCAGTGAGAATCTTAATCAAACACTCAATAAACATTTACCCAAAAATGAAATACGTAGATAACGTTATAGTGGAGTAAATGGATTCGAAAAAAAACCCTATTTTCTTTTTGGTATCGCCTTAAACAACACAGTACGTGAATTCCACCCCAGTTCAAAGGCAAGTTCTATAGGTGAGGTGAGAGAAGCATGTCGCATGTCATAAAGTCGTAATTGAGGGCGCTCCAATTAACAGTTGCTTCGACTTTGAGGGATCCTCAGGTAATTATGGACGAAGATTTGTTTAGAACGTGGTATAAGCAACGACTTAAACTTCGTTTTTAAACGTTTTCGGAGTATTATTTTTTTCAAGTGTTTTACTTCCTGAAAAATTTAGCAGTTTAGTGTGTTTTCTGAATGTATAATATGTTAATGTATAAAATGAAAATGAAAATTTACATGTAGAGAAATTAATATTATATGATTTAAGATTAGATTTTAAAATTTAATCAATTTAATAATAAGAATATTTATGTAAATAAGAGTGTATTTTTGAAATTGTATGTGAATAGATAAATGAAAAATTGCTACACCGTCATGGTAAAATCACGTTGATACTGCACTGTATAAATATTTTTAAGACTAAGGTCTTGACATGTGATTTATAGCAAATAAATGAATTGAATTGAATCGAATAAACGAAATTTTATTGTTAACTCTTAAGAGTCTATTGTACCTGACATTAAGTATGTCATTTTTTATTACGTATGACTGAAATATTATTATTGTTCAAAATAGCGCTCTCTGAGCCGTGGCTCTTTAAGGCGATTAGTGTCGCCAAATTAGCAGCTCGATGTTTGTCGGTATGAATATCGACAGAAACGGCATTGAAATAATGTTCATATCAGCGCGCAATGCATAGTGACTGTTACGACGCTCGCTGCGTCCTTGATAGGGTGAATTAGGAGAAAATAATACTTTTCACATGGACGTGATTGTTTGGTTGAATAATCATATGTTGTGTTTATAGTTATCAAGTTTATCTATTACACCAAGCATACATTAATTAAATAGACTAAACCACATAGGAGTAGTAGGGGGAATTCAAGCCAAAAAACAACCTTCGGTTGAAATTTTTTATCATATAGAAGTTATGGTGGTATGAATAAGAAAAATGTTGCATACGTTGTGTTAGAGTTGATAATTCATATACATTTTTTTCATTATTTTTGGCTAGGCCATAAACGAGGAGTTTTAGAAAGTGACCTTTAGCGATACCAAGCCCCTTAAGCAGGGTTTACATATAGGCCAGTTAGAAGTAGGGTAACTAGCACTGTTTACATAAAGCAAGTAATGTTTTTATCCCTGGTAATCTACCAGTTACTGTAAATGTGTAAACTAGGCATTACTTAAGACAACCGCAGCATCGCGCGTTCTCAAAGAGCGGCGGGTCTACCGCGTAATTCTCATTTTCATCAACATCAACTTGAGATTGAAATTTGACGTGCGTGCGACGACGCCCGCCTAACATGCCATCTCTTTTGCACGCGTTGATTTTCGCATGCATTTGCTTGAAGTTGATACAAATGAGAATTACGCGGTAGAGCCCCGGGTGTCTCACTCGAAAAATATATTTCACGGTGAAAAAAATTAATGGTTATTTTTAATGTAAAATATTTTGCCCCTGTTTTGTATTAAGATCAGTTCCATGATCTAATGATGTTATTATGCAAAGTTCCATGAATATTAAATGTATGTTTTATTTTATTTATTTAAAAATGGGCAAACTGAAAACCACTGCTCTTAGTTGCTTGTAACTATACAACATTTGCTGAGAATGCCCCTTTTTTGCCACTTTATTAGTTACCTTTTGAATTTTTTTTTAAGTGTGTTTCTTATTTGTGGCAAATAAATACTTCTAACTTTCACTTTTAATTCAAAATATTAATTAAGTAGCGGCTTATTGTACAGTATCTTTTTTCGAGAAAATTTAATGGTATCAAGTTTTCGCCACACTCTAGGCGTAGCATTAATCTTCAACTTTACCATATACAAGATGATTTTTTGATCATCGTCCAAATTCATACTGGTGGCTTGATAAGTGATCAGTATCCTGGATCAATAACAATTTTGGTGAAATTCGTAAAATGAAATTTCGACTCCCCATAGTGATTCACTCGGGACTGGAACTGAATTTATATGGGAAGCCGAAATTTCATTATACGAATTTCACAAAAATTGTTACTGATCCAAGATACTGATCACTTATCAAGCCTCTAGTATGAATTTGGACGATTGTCAAAAAGTCACCTTGTATAGAGTGTTAATATGATATTGCGGAAGCAGGAAAATGGTGATTGATAGTACTCGTCCATACGAACATCTTTTACTATTTAATCAACTTTAAATTCGCGACCAATTCAACCAAAATTAACTGACTATTTTTCACGATTTCTTAATTTTTTTTTCACGAAAAGTTGTTCGTATTTACCAGTACTATTGCCAGTTTCCGGCTTCCGCAACATCATCTTAACAACCTGTATTTATTTCAGAATGATTGATGTAGTATTGTTGAGATAACAGAGGAGCATGCGAAGCAATGTGAGGTATGGCGATACCGGGGTTTTTTCGAATCCATTTACTCCACTATAACGTCATCTACGTATTTCATTTTTGGGTGAATGTTTATTGAGTATTTGATTAAGATTCTCACTGAAGGAAAACGCGATTGGATGAAATTCTCTCGATAGAATTTAATTCCGAAAAGATCTCTAAATTGTTTTATTTTTTCCTGTAATTCTGAAATCCTAACTAATTTCATTGTGAAATTGCATTCAAAATGTGGATATTATGTATTTGTAAAGTCTCCTTGAAAATTTTTTTGAAAAAATAGCTTAGTACATTTTATATTCATAAAAAACCGACTTTTTGCTACTTTCCCACGAATCCATCCCACTCGCACTGAGGGTTTTTTCGCATATTGAGTAACAGGGACGCTAAAACTTTTACGTAGCGCCTTAATGTTTATTTTTAAATATGCATTTTTAGTTATGGGATTTTATTATAATTTGAAGAAGAGAATTTGAAGGAAACTCAATTTTGAGTACTAACATTTTTGCATTTTTTTAGGAATGACAAATCCAAATTATGTTATTTCTTATGTGTATGAATGAGACTACATTAAACTAACAGCAACATTAATTTAGTTCTTGAAAAGTGTCAGCTGTAAAAAATTATTACGAATCTTATCATAGAAATGGATGGCATTTAGAACGAACTGTTTTTAAAGATTAAATTTTTATAATCGAACTGACAATAAAAACAAAATTTAATACATAGATGTAAAACCTTGAAATCAACTTTCAAACAAAAAACAAACAATTGAAATGGCTATTGAATTACAGGAATTATGAACTCATGAATCTGTAAGAAAATTTCGGCAATTTCATATGTAAAGACATTAATTATATATTTTGTTAAAATGTGATGGATGTGTAACAAATCAAAGCCAGTCACTTGTAACTTGTACCACACGTCTCACCGTTCTTTCAGACAGTTTGTAAACCGCGACGGACGTCACGTCTAGTAAAGCGCGTTTTCACAGTTCGCTGGACAGTTTTAAAAACGACTGAAAAGGATTCCAGCCTTTGACATTAATTATTGTGAGGTTTCAGAGTAAATGCACAAACCGCATGCAATTTGTGTTAGTAATGTTAGAAGAAGCGGAGTTTAAACCGAAGCGAAACTGAAAACACACCAACAATAAAAGAAACAAACATAAAATAAAATAACAAGACACCCATGAATATGAGATAATGAGTGTGAAAATATAACAAAAAAAAATTTAAAGTTGAAAACAAATAAAACCATTTATTTGTAAGGTCATATGTGGATAAAAATATACAAAATCATGAAGTAACAAACTTTTACATCATCATCACAATCAACCAGTCAGTCAGAGGTGTTCCAAGTGTCAACTAATCACTTACAGTCTGTCAAAAAACAGTAGAAATGTAATGTTGTACAATTTGACACCAACACATTGAAACAAGAAGGCATTAAAACTTGACGGTTTTTGTAAACCAGAAACACAATAAAGCTGAACAAATGCATACAAAAAAGAACACGGGTGGTGTCGTGAGACAACTGGTTGGAACGAAGTTATATTCGAAAAAAAAAAAAAAAACTTTTTGACAGAGTATAAATAACTGTAGTAAACTCATATCTCGCTGACAATTAATTGTAAAATTATTTATTTTCCAACAATGTGCAACTTCATGAACCATTTTTATCAATCAAAACCCCATTTAGGGCTGAAAATCTTGCTGACTGTCCCTAGGCTCACTGCACTCTAAATTGAACCATAACACAAAGGCAATAGAACTCACATTCCGACCGTGCTCGGGTAGCCGGTGGGGCTGTAGTCTTGGACCGGGAATGGCGGCAGATCTTCCTCACTCTCGTAGCCGCTTGTGGCCATGTGCTCTGCAACAATATTTCTATTAGTGCCAATGATATTAGAAGAAAGTGTAGATAGGTTATAGTGGTAGAGTGGCACGTTAACGGGACCCCTGACGCAAGAACATCAACAACACCAGGTTTTCAAGGGTTCATTGGAAGAAACTAGGTCTCTCCTCACATTGAAGAAAATACATTTGATTTATCGATCTTTTATCTAGGGGTTCCACCTATAAAAAATGTTTTAAGATTTGTACTTTTGTAAAAAAAAATAGTTTTCTACTCTCTTTTTTTTTGTTTTCAAACGTTCGTTTCAAAAACGCGGTTGAGACCAACTTGATCTTTTTTTATAAAATAGGCAATAGAAATATGAAGGGATGTTACGTAAATCCAATATTTATTTCCCTACAAAATATTTCAGTATTAGCTAAAAACACACCAATTTGTTGTTTCGCTGCGTGATCACTAGTATTACGCGTCCAAGAACAAGAGGCCAAAGAGCCAACATATAATCGCCTCTATGAAAAACGAATAAGGTCTTTGCCATTAGACTTGCTGTGCTGGACGGGTAATAAAAAAAGTTGCTAGGGTATGCCATCCTCTTAAAACTTGGCTAATTTGCCAGCGTGAACTCTGCATCGCGTCGGGGTCAGTGCACGACGGACGTCGCACAAGACGACGCACAGCAACTTGTAGGTCTTGTCTCTTTTTTGCTCGCGATAATTATGACATCCACGTGTTAATGTGCCATTGCAGTACTATGTAATTGACTGAAGTCATTTATGTTGTGTGCCGTTTTAGAAGTTCGATTCTTGTGTAGGTAACCTATCTACTCTTTCTTCTATTGTCGATGTAAGAAAACTGAAGTAAACAGCCGGTATGCTAACTCCGCGAAAAAGTGCCCAAAATAATGCCAAGAAATCGCTAAATTTGCAAGTTGTTTGAAAAATTTTCTTAAGATTCCAAAATTTCAAAAGTATTACATAATTTTTCAAAATCGATACAAATAATAGGGTTGTAAACAGTTTTTTCGCTTCTATACCAAGGGTTAGCTGGTAGAAATCACTTTCAGATAAAAAGAAATTTCGCTTTAACTGTAAGATTACTGTTAATTGTAACACGTTATGTTTTTGTGTGCAATAATTGATTTTTTTAAACAATACAAAATTGGCGTCCAAAACAACAAAAACTTAGGAGCGAAAATTTAGACTGCAGGCTATGACATCAAATACCTGTCAATATCTTAAAAGCGCAAACACATTAAAACGCTTTTTGAGCGATAGTGAAATAAACATAGTGATATCTCATCGTATCTATAAAATAGTAAAGTTATTTTATTTGCAAACACGTGACTTCGTGTAATTTGATAATAAGATAATAATTTGTAACCAAATAGCAGTAAAGTAAATGCAATGTGCCCTTTGGCACGTTTTCCATTACATACGAGTACCAACACTACTTTGTCAGGTTAAATAGGGCTTGTTTAAGTTATATAGTCAGTGATTTTTAGCTCTTATGTTAATTAAATGTACATATGTATACAATATAACATGGTGTTTGAACCAGCAAACAGTTCTCTTATCCCTACACAAATGTCCCAGTATGATAGGTGTGTAAATATGTACGTAGGGCGTTCAATAAAAAGTGGGAATTAGTATGTTGCCGATAACTTTTATTAAATGTTATTTAAATTTGTCAATATTTTAGCATAATGCGCTTAGAATATCTTTTTTCTAAGCTTAAAATACCTTTCTTAAAAACCTATTTGTCCTGAGCACCTAAAAATTCCTGTACTGCAGCAACTACTGCTTGATCATTATCGAATTTCTGTCCTCTCAGATACTCCTTCAACCTTGGAAATAGATAAAAATCACTAGGGGCAAGGTCGGGTGAATATGGAGGATGCTCAAGTATTTCGAAGCCTGCTCGCGAATTGCAGCCATAGCAACGGCGGACCTATGAGCCGGGGCATTATCTTGATGGAACAAAACAATTTTTGCGAGTTTGCCTCGCCGTTTCTCGCGAATTTCAATACGCAATTTTGTTATTTGTTCTGCATACAAAAAGCCCGTTACAGTAGATATTCTATCAGGGGTCGCCCTTTACTATCCCAGAAAAAAAAGCCCATGATCTTTCCGGCGGAACGACTCGCCTTAAATTTCTTAGGGGTTGGAGATGATGGCCTTTTCCAAGTCATGGACTGTAATTTTGTTTCCGGATTGTAACGGTGAAGCCACGTTTTATTCATGGTTGTAAACAGAGCCAAACAACGATCAGGATCTTGGTGCAACAGTTCCAAAGAAGCTCAAGAAATGTTCAGCCTGGTTTTTTTGTGCATCGGTAAGCATTCTGGGGACCAGTGGCGTGCACAGAACTTTTTTCCGGAAAAGCAATCAGAAGGTCAAGTACGACAATAAAAAAAACATGTTTTTTTTTTAATAACACTTTGAAAAAAAAAAGTTTGTATGACGCCAGGGTAGGCACTGCCTTTCCTAGAGTGAACATTTTCATACAAACTTTTTTTTCCGAAGTGGTATTTAAATTTTTTCATATTTCTTTTATTGTCGTACTTGACCTTCTGATTGCTTTTCCGGGAAAAAGTTCTGTGCACGCCACTGCTGGGGACCCAGCGCGCGGTTACTTTTTTCACCCCCAAGCGTTCGTATAAAATGCTATGCACACTACCTGTCCAAATCTTTGTTTTTTCGGCTATAAAACGTACCGTGACACGACGATCAGTTAAAACTATTTTTGCGACTTTTTGAACCATTTCATCGGTCACTGCTGTTGTAGGGCGACCCGAGCGAGGGTCATTTTTTGGTGGATGTTTTTCCACGTTTATATTCGGCGCACCAAAGAGCAACTGTAGAATACGGAGGAGCAATGGCTCTTAATGTATCCTGTAAGTCTTGATTAACTCGTTCCGTAGTGAAATTTTTCAAGCGCACATACCTAATAACCGCGCACAATTAAATTTTTTCTATTTTCAACAACACGCTACGACAGACTGCATAAAAAAGACTTCCAATTAAAAAACAAAAGATAATTAAATTGTTTCCTTTTTAAAAACCTAATTAATATTCTAGCTTTACCAGCCAGTGTTTACTTTTTTGGTTCCAAACAGTTTATACCTCATTATCACTTTATAATGAACGCCCCTCGTAATAATATTTAGACACGTATGTAGGTATGTCACTACGTCGCTTGTTATTCATATTTATTCAAAATAGCCCTAAGTTGACAGCCCTTCGATCTTATCTCGGCGATGTAATTATGACCTGAGGACCTCTTTGGTCTGGTTACATTCCGAAACTGTTCATAAATGATTAAATAGTAGCCTTGCACCCGCGGCTCCACCCGCGTTTATGCAATCTTTGCCCCGTTTTCGGCTTAGCGGTTATTTAATCAACACTCTTTATAGCCTATTATATTGACCAAGGTCACTATCATATTAATAAATTAAACCGCATCCAAATCTGTCGACTTAAAACGGAACATAAATACATAATACAAAAAATTTTAGTTTTGCCCTCAGGACATAACCCGACTTTTCTTTATTATGAGTATAGATTACAAAAGTAAAAAAAAAACTTTTTTGGCTTGTATTTTTCTATTGAAAGTTTCTCAAGTGTTCCTACAAGTACAGCAGCTCGAAAAAGACATGGCTTGCATGGTTGGTCACAACCAAGTTAGTCTTTGAAGATTAGTTGTCCAGACCAGTAAAAAAACAACCAGTTTTTGGAGTTCAGTTGGCCAGGTCTGGTCAGCTGACTACGCAAGATAGTCTCAGATGAAGATCCTTGCTCCAGCCATATTCTCCAGCTCAAGGTAAGGCTTCCTTTTGGTGTAGTTTACATTAGTGTTGTATAAGTTTTAGTATGTACCTGATATGTTGAAAAAAAAAAGACATGATCTTGCTAAGTTTCTTGCCCTTCTTCTTAGCAAGACTAATCGAATGGGCGGAGGTAGGCATTTTTTATAATGTAACCTATTAGTATGTAGGGTGGGATTTGGTCGGCCGCCTGGATTCGTGCTGGGGGTTCGGTTGGTGATCATTGAACCTTGTTCTTGGTCCCTGGCCGGGTCTCCGGTATCGGTTCGGGCGGTTGATTGGATTTCACCTTGTATAATTATAGATTTTACGAATCATTTTGATCGTATATATAGTGTTACATAAATTAAATAAACCTTTAATTTCGTTCATGTACATTTATTATTTTATTACATATATATTTTATAAGATTAAATTTGACTTGTAAAATTATATAAACCTAATTTACAAAATAAACCATTTGAATTTGACCAAGAAATTTCTTTCAGCCATTTCAGTAGTGAAACAAATCAGGGAAAATTCAGTCAATAATCGTATTGGCTATGTTAAAAATAATTAATCAACATACAAAAACTCACATAATAGTGCTAATTAACGAAGCATGAAGCCCACCAAAATGCCGTTAAAAACAAGTCACGTAGGTAAATCCAGTATCTTTACACTTTAACCACAAACACATGGAATTGTTGCCTCACTTGTTAATAAAATTGATATTTTTAGATCCGCACACGTATTACCGATGCCAAGTTTAACAAATATAATAGGATTTCACTTTAAAATATAAGGAAAAGATCTAAATTAGCTCCCACACGAATGGTTTGTCCCAATGACGATTGCACACTAACACGTGAGTCATACTGCCAAGTTATAAATACATAATACCGTTTACATACCGTGGTATCACTATCAGGCTCTAAAAAGATAAGAGATTTTTATTTTATTTACACACGGCTTTGACATAATAAACCTAAGTAACATATGAGAAAATTGTTTTTAAGGAAATTGGTAGGTCGAAGTGACCTCAAATACTTGACCTTGTGAGTGTGCAGGGAAAAAATTTATGCAAGATTTCCGAATAGCATGTCAGAGCAATGTTTTCATCTGCAAGGTGACAGGAAACTTTCCAATTTCAATACTTATTTTCGTTTAAGGTGGCTCCGTCGGAAAAATTAGCAACTCGTGGTGGTAGAAATTTCGAACAAAATCGTATTAAAATAAAGTTCTTATCAGCTCGCACCGCAACATGGCTGTTACGTCAGTCGTTGCAGCTGACAAGTGCGAAAATAGTTGTTTTTAGTTTATTTTATACATAATAAAGTGAATTTTCAAGAACTAAGAAAACCATATCATTTTATACTATTTTGTCTAAAAGTTAATACATTTTTATACTGTTTCGGTAAAAACTGCAGCAGTTATATTGTTACAAGTGGACAAAAACCGACAAATAAGGGTAAACTTTGAATTTTCTATGTGAAAAAATATTTCAACCGGATGGTGTTTTTTTGGCTTGAATTCCCTACTGCTCCTAAGCGGCTTGGTCGATTTAATTAATTAATGCTTTGATAAATAGATAAACTTGATAGCTATAACCATAATATAGGATTATTCAATCGAACAATCACGTCCATGTGAAAAGTATTATTTTCTCCTATTTCGCCCTATCAAGGACGCAGCGAGGGTCGTATAGCCAGTATTGCCCAGTATGCATTGTGCGCTGACAAATAATATAGGTACAAACGCGCTGATATGAACGTTATTTCAATGTCGTTTCTGTCGATATTCGTACCGACAAACATCGAGCTGCTAAATTTAGAGACTACGTAATCGCCTTAAAGCAGCAAGTATTTTCCCTGAGAACTTGCTTAGTAGGTATTCCTGCCTGACGCTTGCTATGTTATATTTTGATTATCCATCCATCAGCCCGTATTCGTCCACTGCTGGACCTAGGCCTCCCCAATATTACGCCACTCTTGGCGGTCCTCAGTCATCCTCATCCAGCCGCCACCCGCAACGTCCTTCAGATCGTCAGTCCAGCGGGCACGAGGGCGGCCTACGCTGCGCTTTGCTGTACGTGGTCTCCATTCCAATGCCTTACGGCCCCAACGGTTATCACGTCGGCGACAAATATGGCCAGTCCACTGCCACTTCAACTTACTGATTCGGCAGGCTATGTCGGTCACCTTCGATCTCTGACGGGTCGATTTTGTTTATGTTAAGGTTATTGTTAAGGTGATATGTAAATGTTTTAGCGTCCCTGATACGAAAAAACCCTCAGTGCGAGAGGGACGGATTCGAGGAAAAGAAGCAAATTTTAATGTCGGTTTTTTATTCAAATGTAAATCGTACTCAAGTTGCTATCAACATTTCGTTTGACTAGGTCCTAGATACTGTTAAAACCCATCGAATAAAATATAATCGTAGTCCGTATGTCATTCCAAACTGTCAGCCCAGGTGAAATGGTGTTGAAAACGACCTCATTTCTATAAATATTTCTATCGAGCCGAATCTCTCCAATCGCGCATCTGTTTAACAGATCCCTAGATTCCAAAAATAATATTCTATTTTATCAAAATAAAACCATCTTCACTGAAGAGTTCTAAAAGTGTCGATTTTTTCCGTAGCGCCTTAAAGCCGCGAAATTATAATAGCACTAGGTTAGGTGAGGTTTGATTATAAAATACCTAACAAAAATATCAATTCTTAATATCGTAGTTGATATTTCACAAAGTAGGCATATTACATAACTTACAATAAACCTTGATATTTCATTCACCCTTTTTGCCACATTCGGTCGAGAGTTAAAATATCACCAGACAAAATACTCTCAAAACATCCTCAGACACTTAGGTTCATAACCTATCGTGGATGTGGAAGAGGCGAAAGAGGTGTGTCAGGATCGTAGCAGATGAAAATATGCAGTCTCTGCCCATCCCTCTGGGAGACAGGCGTGACTATATGTATGTATGTATGAACATTATAAAATCAAAATGACACCAGTATCGAAACGACCAGGCGCCTTATTGTCTAACTTAAATACCTATAGCTATCGCTTTCAAAAGCATCGTGATTGGCTAAAAACTATGTGTGATGTTCATTCCTAGTCTATCACGATACATTTAAAAAGCGACATCTAACGCTGTTAAAGTTAGACAATATGGCCCCAGGTCATCAAAATGACGAAAGTATCTTTTAAAAAATTTAAAAATAATAAAAATGTTTTATTTCATAACTTAAATCTTAGCACAATACAAGGTTGAGGCCTCCTATTGAGTATAAAAATACCTGTACCAGGAGGTCTCGCTCCCCATAACAAAAATGTTCATTCATTTGTCATGAAAATAAACTGAATAAAATAAATATATGCAAATAACTTAAGGAAAAAAGGAAATTATACAATATCGTAAGAGGGTGTGTTTGTGTGTGAAAGTGTGAGAGAGGGTGTGTTTTTGCGTGAGAGGGAGAAGGTGTGTTTGTGTGGTCCTAAATGTGAGACGTTTTATCCGTCTACAGATCTTTACGAGTAGGTTTTGTTCTGGCAGTATCAAAGTACACTAAAATGGGAATCAACTCACTGAACTCACCTCTAATGATCCTCCGAACCCTCTTCGTCGCCTCTTCGGAATACTCATTCAAGAGATCATGAACAGTCTTGCCTCTTCTGTCAGCTGCGTTCAAATCAGCACCTTTGGCCAACAGGATGCGTACTACGGAAGCCTTGCCATAGTTGGCTGCTTCGTGGAGTGCTGTACCGGAGTAGGTTCTGACGTTGGGGTCGATTCCGGCACCGATGAGGGTTGAGACCACTTCCCTGTTGAAGTAGGGTTTGGTGAGTGGTTTCTTTAGTAAGGTGAACGTACACTTGATACATATTTTTATTTTGAATCATAGCAATCATAGCATAAGAACTGTTGTCATTGGGCATGTCAACAGCGCGGCGGGCGACGGTAGACGATTCGTTCGTTACAGAAAAGTTATGGAAATTGATTTGTTGTTTTGTCAGAAAACAGACACCGGCTACACCGATGTCACCGATGAGTTTGTTGCTTAACAAAATGCAACCTGTACATTTTGTAAAGTAGACAGACAATTTTTTTATTGAGTGCAATTTTTAAATAAATATGAAATAATCACAACAAAAATATTTTAAATTAATTCAATATTTTAAATTGTACATTTTGTAAAGTAGACAACTTTTTTATTGAGTGCAATTTTTAAATAAATATGAAATAATCACAAAAAAATATTTTAAATTAATTAATACAAAAATGCTTTTTGCTATCTTTACTTAAGGGGGACCACAATGCTAAACTTCAATACAGCTCTAACGCTTTTGTTTTTTTAATGTCTATCCTACCTTAATTACTTTGAAATTGTGGCTACATTAGGACATAAACTTAATTTTTTGATGTGAATAATAATAATAATAAAAAATAATAATAATAAATAATTCGTGTGTTACGTTCATTTTAATCGGTTTTGAAATTTGGAAGCTGAATCACTCTTTTTGTGAAATTCATACTTTTAAAAAGTAATTTCAATGTAAAAAGGTTAAAAATATGTAGTCAGAAAGCTCTCATTTTCTTTTCAATCTTCATCATGGAACTGAATCCGATGCAAAACTGAAGTTTATCATTATGGAGCCCCTTAATAGAACCTAACCCTAAAAATTATTTGGCAATTCGAAAAATAGTTCAAAAACAATAGCGACTTATTTAAATCAACTCTAAGTTAATTAAAATCGTTGAAAAACCAAGCTCTCATTTTTTTTTCAATCTTCATCATGGAACTGAATCCGATGCAAAACTGAAGTTTATCATTATGGAGCCCCTTAATAGAACCTAACCCTAAATATTATTTGGCAATTCGAAAAATCATTCAAAAACAATAGCGGCTTATTTAAATCAATTCTAAGTTAATTAAAATCGATGAAAAACCAATCATACACGACATTCCTATTGGTTGACATTGGTGAATCCCAATAATTCGAACACTCAAAAACAAAAAGGTAAAATCATCTTCATTAATATTTATACCGCGAGGGACTAACGAATCTACATCGGTTTGGGGTTTGTTTGGACTTTTTTGTTTTGGCAGAAAACAAAGCACTTTACTAAATACGCAAAATTACATTCAAAAATTTAGAGTTCATTATAAACTAGAAAAGATCAATTAGAAAGCGCAGTCAGTAGCGCACTTGTCGTGAAAGCAAGAGCAAGGTCGCAGGTTCGAATCCTGGCCCGAGAATTTATTTCAAATATTTTTTTTATTGGAATTTGTTTCTATTTTTTTTTAGTTTGTAATGCAATCATATTTAGAGTAGCCAAAGTGATAGATGTCGCAATAAAACATATAATCCATGGCATACGTACTTACACATTTTATTTATAACCTCATTTCCATCGCTTATGCTAATGGGAATTCATACAATTCTCATCGCTATTGTTGTCAAATCATAATAACAAGGTTGAAAGCCCAAAATCCTAAATATGTACGCCTAAACTGCGACAATCAGGCAAATCTGGCGTCTAACAAACCTCAATTTGGCCGACATTTTAATAGAGATGGAGCAAAGACGCCCTGTTATGTGTGGTAAAAGTTAAGAGCAAGCGAGTAAGTATACTGAAGATATATTTGTGCAACGAAATGTGTGTAAATAAATAAATAAAATGAAGTGATAAAAATTCCGACCATGTTTGATAAAGAATGTTAAGTGTACTATAAAATAAACTGAAATAACATAAAGTAAAAAAATGTAATAAGTACTTGAAATTTAAACTGTGTCATCGTAGTTACTTTTTTATCACTTGTTGACGCCAATAATCTGTTCCTTATTTTCTACCGACTACTATAGGAATTAAGAAAGAAATTACACATTAATTGGCAGTAATGAAGGCAAACACTTTTATCTTGGTAGATGCTCAAGTACAGCAGTGCACCGTTATAGGCTCTTAATTATGAGTGTGACCTCTGCGATTCTGTATTTTTTTTCATTTCGGTAATGGAGAGGCTTCTAACAGGGAAAACACAACTAAGAGCTGAGTCACACTAATAAAATTATAAACAAAAAACTTAAATGTACTTCATTAGTTGTAAAATATTTTTGTTGTTTGTATAATAAAGGCTTTACTTAATTATGTACTTAAGTCACAAAATTTATGGTGAAATTAAAAAAACTTCACAGAAAATAGCCTCCCAACGCGGTCTTACTTAGGCTATGTATAATTTTAGCTCCGCTACATGTTACACCTTGGACCATACAATAACCGTCGTCGGTGGAGCTGACTGAGCGTCGCACGCCACGTGCTCGCAATTTAACCCTTCAACCGTGGATGTGGAAAATTGACAACCGCGATCACATTCATCAAGTACGCTCTGGTAGATGTGGCAATTAAGGTAATCGTTGCCATAAAATCCCTGCGATACACTTGAAACTAACGTACAGTTTTGAAGGTGAAAGAAAATCAAATATAATCGTATAATAACCAATATCACAAACCTAGGAACAGAATCCACTTCTGTCAAACGATAGGTACCTTTTAATATACGTCAATAATATGTCAAATAATAGGTACGTCATGCCGATCATATTTTTCATATTGTAGATTTTCTTGAATTAAGGAATGTTTTGTTCATTCTTTAATCAAAAAAAGAACGATCATTGAAGCAAAAAAATAAATTAATTAAAATTGAAGCGGAAATAGAAAGAGAAGTCTCCTTAAAAAGCTGACAGAACATAATCGACGATATACCTATACTAAATGTAAGAACACCCGACACAAAAAGCTTGAATGTGGAAGAAAGAAACAAGATGTCAGGATCAAGGATCGAAGCTGATGGAATTTAATAGTCTTAGCCAGTTCCAACGATGGGCCATATATGGTATACTGCCATCTTTGTATAGTTGTAGTTAGACGAAGAAGAATAAAGACCTTAGTGTACAAGCCGACAGCTAAGTATACAATGGTCTTTAGTACAAAATGTGGTTGGCAGATTGTTTTCATAAAGATGTATGAACAAAAACAGCACATCCATTCCTTCAACATTCATCCATCCACGTCCATCGAACAGTCAACGAGCAAATTCCAGACACAGGATACCGATTGGAGCGTAATAACGAACGAATGAATATGAATATTGTTGCTGACAGTACATCGGTACACTCACGGCATTACCATATCACAGAGTTGCTGGTTTACAGAATTGGATGTTCGGTTTTCCAAGGATTTGTTTCAACATAGTTTTAAGGGAATCATTGAGTTAGAGCCCGCGACCGCGATAAACCGTGGGCAGTGTAGATCGGAGACTCAACCGTCGCTTGAGCAGATAAAGACCAATTTGACATAACACTGAACAACCACGCTAAGTAGAGGTGTCGCAAGGAGGAATTTTATTCACAAGTTTTATTATTTAAAAAAAAAAACTAAACGTTTTAGGAAAAATCTGTTCGTTTCAGAGTGAAATAAAGTTTATACAGGTTTTAATCCATAATTAAAATGTATGGAATTTTGCTTAAGTAATCTTAAAACTCGACATGAGAACTTTTTTTAAGAGCAATTTTTGTTGTTTTTTCCTCATTACTGGAATAATGTCAAAAGATTCTGTTTCGCTAAGTGTGTGCATTATATTCTAGGCAGAAATAACTTTTTTTTTCACTTATAGTATTGCCAGATTCTTCAAACCACGAAGAATAAATTAGGGAATTTTGATGTTTTTGCGGGCCAATCCTCAATGATAGCCTTAAGTATTTCCAAAAACACTTCAAAGGCAAAGTCTGAGCATAGTCCTTTGCTTTTGTCAGGTTCTGATTTTCACCAAAACTCAGAGTTTGCAAGGTGTTCACCAAAATCTGTAGCAAAGACCAAGACGCCTTCCAAAACAGACGTAATTTTTTTTTGGAAATTACTAAATATTGCTTTAACTCTGGAGACAGGTGGAAAATGTTTGGATTTACAATATTTGGCCCACCCCGCACCGGGACGCTATGTAGAAGAGCTATACTAACTTGTGTCCATTCTTGCTGGCTCTGTGCAGGGGCGTGGACGAGAACAGGCGTCCTCTGCAGACCGGGAACCTGTAAGAGTCCACCAGCTGTGGTCTCGCGCGGAGCAGGTGCTGCACGGTTTCCAACCTGACGGAGAAACATGATGATGAAGTATTTCGTGGATATATATATATATTTATACATAAATATACTGAAGCCTGTCTTGCAGTGGCGTGCACAGAACTTTTTTCCGGAAAAGCAATCAGAAGGTCAAGATTGACAATGAAAAAAAATTTAAAAAATTTAAATAACACTTTGAAAAAAAAAAGTTTGTATGACGCCAGGGTAGGCACTGCCTACCCTAGAGTGAACATTTTCATAATTTTAATATTTAATATTAATTTTAATATCATTTTAATATTACGCCACTCTTGGCGGTCCTCAGTCATCCTCATCCAGCCGCCACCCGCAACGTCCTTCAGATCGTCAGTCCATTCAGTATATCATCAGTATATTCATATTATATCCAGTTAATAGTAGACAGCACTAAAATTCTAATGTGGTACCTTGACGACTAACGAATATCAATATATCAATATCAAATATTTACTTTTTTGTCTTTTTAATTGATAAGAATTAGATAAAACAGTAAAATAAAATTTTTGTGAGATATATTGGCCCGAAATATATCTCACTAAAATTTCATTTTACTGTTTTATCTAATTATAATCAATTAAAAAGACAAATATATCAATATCATCAAATACATGTATGTCTTTATTATATATAAAGGCTTTCAATCTAAATGGAAAGTAATTTAGGAGGTTGTTCAGTATCGTTAATACATCACATTCCACTGCAAAGTACTTTTTTTTGCGCGAACTTTTTCTTCACTTCTCAGTACAAAGTAGTCCGATCAGCTGACTCAGTTTGTATGGACAAGTGAAGAAAAAGTTCGCGCAAAAAAAAGTACTTTGCAGTGGAATGTGATTTATTAACGATACTGAATCACCTCCTAAATTACTTTCCATTTAAATTGAAAGACCTTATATAATAAAAGTGTAGAAACCGATGTCTCTGTACATTGAAGAAAAGTAATAAAAATAGATAGGGGGTGACTAAAGAAGGGTAATAGAACACAAATTTATCAGCGATTTTTAGAATTCTTTTCTGTCTGTTTGTTCACGCACATCTCCAAAACTACTGAACTGATTTTCATGTAGTTTTCACAGGTGAAAAAAGCTTAATTTGGATTAAAATATAGGCTTTGTTTAATTAAAATCGGGTGTCGGAAACAAAAGTTATCGTCATTTAAAAATGTTTGGGATTAACTTTTCCATTGTTAGAAGTTACATAGCAGATAATAATTCTTGGCGATGAAGGCCTATAGACGTCACGAACGATTGTTTAAAAGAAAAAAACAAGAAAATTTTGATTAGAATATGTAGCGTATAAAATTTTAGTACAAAAAAAAAGCAACAGGTGGCGCTATTCATTATAAGAACGCGCAAAGCTAATATTACTACAAAAAAGAGCTGTCTGTCTGTACATTGACGATATTAAAAAAAAATAGAGGTGTAGGATACTGATACAAAAAAAAACGGAATTTTTTACGGTATTTCATGCATCACCCTAAATCTACTGAACTGGTTTTGATGCGGTTACCACTGTACGATCCTCAGCAGTGAGACATGGATTATAAAGAAAGAAGGAAGGGAGATCACTCTTCGATAACTTATCATCCAACTTAAAAACTGGGATACCTTTAAAAATCAAGTTAATGTCTTAACTGCGTCTTTGAAACTAACGTTTGAAAACCAAAAAAAAAGAGGGTGGAAAACTTTTTTTTTTTGACAAAAGTATAAATTTTAAAACATTGTTAACAGGTGGAATCCAGATAAAAGATCGATAAATCAAATATATTTTCTTCAATATGAGGAGAGACCTAGTTTCTTCCAATGAACCCTTGAAAACCTGATGTTGTTGATGTTCTACCGTCAGGTGTCCCGATAATGAAAAGATATTTTGTTGTCAAAATATCACAAAAATGTCGAGTTTTCACATAAGAAAACGCGCACGCGCATAAAGTCGCCATTTTCCGCACTTGTGCTATAAAAAATTATACGAAACTCGTGCGAGAAACGTTTCATCGCTCTCGTATCGTAATGTACTATTTCAATGCAAGTGCTCGTAAAGGCCCACTTTTTATACATCAAAACCGAACAGAAAATCGATTATTTTACCCTAGGGCTTTACTATTTTTTTATTTTATTTAGGATAAGTTGGCTAACCTGCAACCTTTCTTGTGTACCATAAATGTAATACTTTTTTTTCTTTTGAGTCAATCATTAACTTGCAAAATTGTAGCAATGTAACTTTCAACTTTAATAATTAATTTGTTTTCTTTGATTATATTTGTTTTATTTCCTCACACTATGCATTGAAAAACAATGATAATATAATATTATGATACACGGGCGTAAGAGCAATAAATTACTCGGTTACGTTTAAAACACCCGCTAATTATTCCTTTTCACCTTTGTAGCATAAACTACTATTAATTGCAAGCAATACTTCATCTACGCCCATTAAAAATATCGCCTTTATTTATAATATTTTCAACTAACAACTTCACGAAAAATGAGAAGAACACATGTTCATGAACCCCGGGTGCGTCGTTTCGGTAAAGCTGCCTTGAAGGCCAATCAAGATAAAGGGGGCGTGGCTTGAGAAATAAGGTCGGTACTTATTTCTCGTCTATGTTGTTGATTGGCTCTCTAGAGGTGTTACAATAAATTTGGCCAAGCAAGCGCAGAATCGCGGTGTTATAATATAATATTATAACATCGGATAAACAAATGATGAAATAAACTGTAATGTTTGGCAGTAGGTATATTTTTGGTTAGCTACAACTGTTATTTCATGTTTTTTCATTAATTCTAGGTATGTAACATACATTTTAATATCTGTACGCCATACATGGCACATCATGGATTAGGACTTAAGGCCCTTAGTACCGCCAAATGGGTACTTTCTAAAGCCTACTCCTCTTTTATGGCCAAACCAAAAATATTGAAAAAATGTATTATGGATTAACAACTCTAGGACAACATAAGCAACATTTTTCTTTTTTCGTACCACCAAAACTTCTGTATGAAAAATTGTTTTAACTGAATGGTGTTTTTTGGCTTGAATTCCCTACTGCTCCTAAGCGGCTTAGGCGATTTAATTTATTTATGCTTTGATAAATAGATAAACTTGATAGCTATAAATATAACATAGAATTATTCAATCGAACAATCACGTCCATGTGAAAAGTATTATTTTCTCCTATTTTGCCCTATCAAGGACGCAGCGAGCGTCGTAACAGCCACCACGCATTGTGCACTGATATGAACGTTATTTCAATGTCATTTCCGTTGATATTCGTACAAACAAACATAGAGCTGCTAATTTGGCGACGGTAATCGCCTTAAGTATTGTAACATCTTATTTACCTGTGTTGAACAAATAAATAATTTTGAATTTTGAACAATGTAGGTACTTATAAAACTGCTTTTGGTGTTACAATTACCTTATTGCTCTATGGGAGTAGATAAAAATCATTATTTTACTACGTTATTATTATGTAGTATGGATTTTCACGACAATTTTCAGTTACTTTACAAAGAATTTCGTCCATAACAGCCCTGTTTTACCTTCGTACGTCCAAAATTTTCAACATAATTACCTACTGGAAACTCTAAGATAGTTGGTAGTTTTAGAGAGCAAAACTTGGACCGCTTCAAGGCATAACTTACATGATTTAGAGGCACGTTAGGGAGAATTTCTCAAAACGTCGAGGAATAGAGACGTTATTTCAGCTGTTTAAGGTGACTCCGTCGGAAACATTAGTAACTCGATTCGTGGTGGTTGAAATTTCAAACACATCCATATTAAAATAAAGTCCTTATCAGCTCGCACTGCAACATGGCTGTAACGTGAGGCGCTGCGGCTGACAAGTGCGAAAATAGTGTTTTTAATTAATTTTACGTAAAATTAAATGAATTTTCAAGAACTGAGAAAACCATATCATTTTATATTATTTTGTCTAGAATTTTACAAATTTTTAAACTATGTCGAGAAAAACTGCAGCAGTTATATTGTTACAAGTGGACAAAACATTGAGAAATAATGGTAAACTTAGAATTTCCTTGTTTCACTTCTGTATATTAAAATAAAATTCAGGAAAAACCACATAATTATTTGTATCGTGTAGATTACTATGTATTTTTCTTCTATTAAAAATGTTATAGTTAGCGTATAAAATGGTTACAAAGTTAATCAGTTCAAGGTCGTTGGCATTGGGAGAAGCCTTAAGTTGGGCCATCCTGCTCAGCTACCATAGAAAAAGCCATAGGTTTTTGTGAAGGCTTGATAGGTTTGATGTCAATAAAAATTTGCGCAGCATCTTTAGATATAGAATACATGTCTATAAACCTGAAGTTTACATTGGTACAACCAATGATACTATAAAACAGTCAAAATTATAACTATTTTTATAAGACCAAAATTTTGTTTATAATTTAGTTTATTTAGTCTCTTCCGAAAAAGTATGTTCATAAGGACTTATATTAGCTCCACGAAAAAGTTAAAAAATAATCAGCCTGCCCATGACGTCACGAACAAAGGCGAATGGCAGAGGTTTCGGCAACCTACTATTGACGGTATAGCTGTCGCAGGCAAATAGTAAAACTCAGCATTTTACAAACGGTGCCGTCAGTTTTTAACGAATTAGGTATTATTATTTGACGAATCTCAATTTAAAATTTGTTTAGCATATAGTAATTCTGTTAGAACTATACAGGTCGCCTGGCTTCGCTTCGCTCGGCTTCCAATATGTACATACAAGTAAACTTACAACGCTCCTCCTCCCTCCGCTCGTCATCGCACCGATTTTTCACTTTTTGGTGAAAGATTTCGGCTTTTTAGAAAGTGATGAAGTCATTTTATAAACAGCGGTCATTTTACAATTTGGCGAACGACAAACTGCAAAACAGCGAGCGTTTAGAAACTGACGACGCCCTTTGTAAAACGACGAATTTTACTGTTTGCCTACCACATAGCCACCAAAACAGCAAGACTAATTACCACGGATTGCACGGATCGCCAACGCCAAAGAGTAAAGTAATACAATCGGAGGTCAACGCACGGCAATGTCTTCCACTATCTGCCATCAACAAGCCAGCCCAGCGTGGTTAATCACCACCAAACCATCCTTAGGCCCACTTGCAGCATGTTCTTAACTCGAATTTAACTCGGGTTAAATAAAAAAATAGAGGGTTAAGAAAAAGCTCTCTTGCGCCAATCAAAATCTCGGGTTAAACTATGTTTAAACTAAGGCCCACTTGCAGCATGTTCTTAACTCGACTTTAACTCGGGTTAAGTCAAAAAATAGAGGGTTAAGAAAAAGCTCTCTTGCGCCAATCAAAATCTCGGGTTAAACTAGGTTTAAACTAAGGCCCACTTGCAGCATGTTCTTAACTCGACTTTAACTCGGGTTAAGTCAAAAAATAGAGGGTTAAGAAAAAGCTCTCTTGCGCCAATCAAAATCTCGGGTTAAACTAGGTTTAAACTAAGGCCCACTTGCAGCATGTTCTTAACTCGACTTTAACTCGGGTTAAGTCAAAAAATAGAGGGTTAAGAAAAAGCTCTCTTGCGCCAATCAAAATCTCGGGTTAAACTAGGTTTAAACTAAGGCCCACTTGCAGCATGTTCTTAAATCGACTTTAACTCGGGTTAAGTCAAAAAATAGAGGGTTAAGAACAAGCTCTCTTGCGCCAATCAAAATCTCGGGTTAAACTAGGTTTAAACTAAGGCCCACTTGCAGCATGTTCTTAACTCGACTTTAACTCGGGTTCAGTCAAAAAATAGAGGGTTAAGAAAAAGCTCTCTTGCACTAATCAAAATCTCGGATTAAACTAGGGTTAAACTAAGAGAAAGTCATCAGAATGTAACCCGACTCTCACCTCGAGATAAACTCGGGTTAGCGAAGTAATGTTACCAGTTTGACTTAAATTGTGTTGTTTCCAATGACATTATATGTATAGATACTATCAGTGGATATACCTCATTGGTTGCAACTAATTACTTTATGGTAAAATCAAACGTCAAACAATCGCTTAGCTCGGGTTTACTAACCCACTTCGATATTATCATGGTGCAATAGGACTAATGAAATGTTGGGTTAGTTAACTCTTCCCTTGGGTTAGTTAACCCGAGGGTTAAGGATTTTTTCTCTATCATGCTGCAAGTGGGCCTAAGAGAAAGCCACCACAAATTAACCCCACTCTCACCTCGAGTTAAACTCGGGTTAGCGAAGTAATGTTACCAGTTTGACTTAAATTGTGTTGTTTCCAATGACATTATATAGATATTGGTGTCGATTCGGCGTAATATGACTTAACTTATTTGACAGGACTAACCTTATTTTAAGCGTCCTGTCTTTTTCTTTCTTTATCGAAAAGACAAGAGCAGAACGCTTAAATTAAGTTTAGTCCTATCAAATATAATTAAGATGTGGTACACCGAATCGACACCACTATACCTCATTGGTTGCAACTAATTACTTTATGGTAACATTCTAAATAAATGTCAAATGTCAAACAATCGCTTAGCTCGGGTTTACTAACCCGCTTCGATATTATCATGGTGCAATAGGACTAATGAAATCCTCACTTGGGTTAGTTAACCCGAGGGTTAAGGATTTTTTCTCGATCATGCTGCAAGTGGGCCTTAATATGTCTACACAATGATTACGGCCCTCAGTGTCGAAGCCTACGACCGTATATTACGTATAACTTTAACATTAGCTTCAACGGCAACTCATTATTTTGGTAGCAGAGGTACTTGGATTTGAAGCAAGCCATCGAGCCCTTAAAAAGATTAACCCCCGGTTTCTGAAAGGCCTATCAAAGTTAACAGTAGATTAAAAAAACTTTAACCGCAAATAACGGTGAAAATAAAGCATATATGAAGTCTGAATAGTGATGAATCAATAATTAACTTAGTTAATTTTTGATTTCAATGTAAAATTCCCACTTTTTCTGGCTTAATCCGCAGATAATTATTTTTTAATCTACTGTTAACATTGATTGGCCTTTCAGAAACCGGGGGTAAGCGTTTTATTTTTCATTTTTATGACTTCATACTAAAACCCAAGGATTTCAAAAGTAAAGATAAGCCCTTACCGTAGTATGACAGCACCAAAATGCTTCCACCTTTAAATGGGTGACGCTCACACGTTTGGAATCAGTGCTCATCTGAACACAGTGATAGTTGGACGCCTTAAGTGCGCTTAAATTTTTACGACTTTAGTAGTCTGATCTGTTTGCTGACCGAAGGTAGACAGATTGCGCACTCATATTGTGCGCGCGTCGCGGCGTCGGCATTATGTTAACGCACACATTCAAAAACAATGCAATAGATTTTAAGTGCCGGGGCTCATCTAAACTTTTGAAATCTTTGCTAAAACCCATTTTTATACCTATTTAAATTCATGCCTAAGAAAAGGTTTCAACCCCCTGCAACGTCCTTACATAGACCCACGCAAAAGGCTAAGTCCAGTACATTTTTGTCATCACCAGTACCCTGTACAGTACAAAATACGCAAACATATAAAATTACAATAGTCTCAGTAAGTAAACAAAGTGTGTCAGGATCGTAGCGGATAGAAATCTATAGTCTCTGCCTACCTCTCTGGGAGACAGGCGTGAGTATGTAGGTATGTGTAATTGTGTGTATGGAAATAAAAGTCCACGTCTGAGTTCTTCTTACCTTCCGTACTGGGCTGCGAGGTCCAAGGCGCTTTCGTCCTTGATATTCTTGACAGTGACGTCAGCTCCCCTCGCCAGGAGTTGTGCCACCACGTCCACGTTGCCGAATTGTGCTGCTATCAGTAGGGCCGTCTCTTGCTCCGACGTCTGTTGAACAGTTTTGGTTCAGGAATGTTCATTACAGGCCTAAATCGATGATGAAGACACTTGCCAAGACAAGTGGGAAGGAAGATGGACCATGGTAATAACTAGTGGCGTATTTACCCAAGGGCCAAAAGGGCCATGGCCCGGGGCGGCAGGCTGCGAGGGGCGAGCGCAAGCTGCACCTCGCGCTCATCTTTGTTCGCTTTCATAATCAATAATTACCTTGAACCTTACTTAAGTAAATTATTATTACATACGGCTTGAACACTCACGTGTGATTGTTGTTGACTATATGCCAACCGTTTCACCGATACAATTTCGGCATTATCAAGGCGAGTGTCGTTCTTAGGACGACGACGCGGCGTTCACCGTCGTTGTCAAACGGGCACTCAGTGCCTAAATTGTATCGGTGAAACGGTTGGCATATAGTCAACAACAATCACACGTGAGTGTTCAAGCCGTATGTAATAATAATTTAGTATGTCAGCTCACGCGAGTTTTAATAATCTTACTTAAGTACTTACTTACTTTTAATTTATATTGCTTTGTGACTAGATACTGTCATTGAAAAAATTGTCAATAGGAAAAAAATATAAATGTTGAAGTATAGTTGAATCCATCCATCTGCTGGACATAAGCCTTTCCAGGACTTTGCCACTCCCGGCGGTCATCCTGGAAGAATTGCCCATACTCACACACGCTGGGCAGGCGGGTTGGTGAGCACGGTGCCGGAACCCTCGCACCAGTGACGCCGCTGCCCGTCACCAGTCTGTTCCATATAAGGACCGGCTATTAGGGATGGATATACCGCCATCCATCGGTCCTAGGCATGGTAGGCCTCCTGGTTTTTTGCCTGTGAGCTGTCCTCTTACTCTCCCCCGAATTACTTCGAGGGGGTCTCCAAGTAAGATGGTGGTACCTCCACAGTCAAGCCCGGCATCAGCTCTACCACTTGTCGAAATGTTGGGTATGGCAAGATAAGCATCCAAGTAGAGTGAATGCAGTGGAAATGAGGCTGATAATTTTAAAATTTATATTGAAATTTATATTGAAATTTATGGTGCACAAGTAGAAATTTATGGTGCACAAGTAGAAATTAAAGCTTGACCGTGCCGACGTATGCCAATCAAACAATAGGTGAAAATTGCCGAAATTTACCTACAGATTCACAAGTTCATAGTTCCTGTAATTCGATAGCTAAATTCCATTATTTGTTTTTTGTTCTAAAGTTGATTTCATGGTTTTACATCTACGTATTAAATTTTATTTTTATTGTCAGTTTGATAACAAAAATTAAAATTTCAAAAGCAGTTCGTCCTAAATGCCATCCATTTCTATGATAAGATTCTTAATGATTTTTTATAGCTGACAATTTTTAAAAATTAAATTAATGTTGCTGTTAGCTTAACGTTGTCTCATTCATACACAAAAGAAAACACATAATTTGGATTTGTCATTACCAAAAAAAAAAAATGCAAAAATGTTATGTAGTACCGAAAATTAAGTTTTCTTCAAATTCTCTATAGAAAACGGCAATTTTATATGTAAATACCTAATATTTATTTACATAGTTTGTATGTGACAAACTGAAAAAGGGCAAAGTCAAAGGTACTCGGAATAGAAGAGCTTGTAATAGACGAGACTAATTGATGTGGAAGAAGCAAAAGAGGTGTGTCAGGATCGCAGCATATAGAAATCTGTAGTATCTGCCTACCCCGGGAGACAGGCGTGAATATATGTATGTATGTCTTGTGTATGAGTGATGAACTTACCAGCTGATCAATATTGACAGAAGGGTTAGCGTGTGACAGAAGCATGGACACCACATCGGAGTCGCCCTTCCATGCGGCCAGGTGCAAGGCTGTGGCGCCCTTCTTGTCCACTATACATGGTGACGCGTCCACTGACAGCAGGAGCCGAACTATTTCTCTGGAAGAAGAGTGGTTCGATGGGAATTTGGAAGAGATCTGTCACAGGCTGCTCGTACACAATGCATACGCTGATTCGTGTACTTTGCTGGTTTAAAGTAAGGAATATATTTTACCCCCACCCAAAGGCGGATATACCCTCAGTGCCAGGGGGGGTCATAGGCTCCGAATCAGTCCAAATATATAATAAAATGTTTTGCAATTTTAGGTAAATTTAGCGTCTCTGTATAGAAAAAAAAAGTTAAACTAGGCCCAGGGGGGTTATGACTAGAGATGAAACGGATATCCGGTTACTATCCGGTATCCGGCCATATTTTTGGTATCCGGTATCCGGCCGGATAGTAGCTAGTATCCGGCCGGATACCGGATACTTAACTCAGCATACAAAAAGTCGTTTAAATCACAAAATAAATTGATTGTATCAATGCATCAATAATCTAAATTCTAATACATAAAGTAAATAAGAGTTGAGCTATGGTAGGTAAAGACACGCTGTACAGCAATTGTTGGGAATTACCGTTTGTGCTTTTTTTCATACATTACACCAGCTTCTTTTGCTCTCACAATATACCGGATGTAATTCAACAGGTATCTTTTAATAAAAACACATGGTCTAGGAATCATACTGAACAATTTTTCTAAAGAAACATACTTGTGGAAATGAAAAAATATTTTCATGTTTCCTTACTTATTTTAAGACCTACTGTGAATTTTGAAAGGGCATTGGGTGGGCAGGTTCAATTTATTTTTTCAATATGTTACTTTGGGAAATCTGTTCAGTATGAACAGTAGATTACGCGATTTCATTTAAATATACCTGTCCATTTATGTACAGTATACACCGCTGCAAAGCGACAAAAGATACATATTGACGAATTTTGTTAGGATCTGAAATTGTTTCGCGTTTGCAGACCAGCATTTGTATGATTGTGATTGTGATTTAGAAAATACACAAATAATCTCGCCCAGTTGCACCCGCACACACCTTGGTGCGTAATGTTTAGACTTGGTTAATTAGTGCGAAACGCATATCTTGAGCCGGATATTCGGCCGCCGGAAATCCGGCTATCCGGCCTAGTGCCTCGCCGGATATCCGGTATCTGGTATCCGGCCAAATCACTATCCGTTTCATCTCTAGTTATGACCCCATGACCCTCCCCCCTGGATCCGCCGTTGCTCCCGCCAATATACACCAGCAGACTCGCCTTGCCCCAACCTCATAAAATGCGCTACTGTGTTGCAATTTGAGACACTTGTAGCTAGCAAGCTTTGTGACTGTTGGTATCTATATAATAAAATTGAATTTCACTAATTCTGACTCATTACAATTAATCTAGTCTGCAATAAAGAGTGTCGCATCTAGCTTGCCTATCCCTAAACGCCCTTGCTTGGTCATCATTATCATCAACCAATGTCAGAACCCACAATGTCTCGGGGGCTAAACACTAGTCGAACTCCGGGTCAATCAGGCCAATCAGCGCAGTAAAATCAATCAAGTAAATATGTATACTAAAATCACTGAGGTACTAGTACATAGAGTTCAATGACTAAAATGGATGACTAGCATTTTTGTCTAGGGTAGTCTTAGTCCAGCTAGACCAGGGTTGGGGAAACTACGGCCCCCAGGCCATCTCCGGCCCGCGAGGCGTTAAAATTCGGCCCGCGACCATCAAATAAAAATCAACGGAAGTTTTCGTATTGTTAAAAATTTCGCAGCTAACTTGAAAGTTTAATTTAATTGCAATTTGCAATTTCTTCCTTATTTCAATAGTTATTTTGTAATATTTTCATTTCAGTAAATAATATAGACAAAAATGCAACAACTTGGCCCGCCATATTTCGTTAGTAAATATTGGAACGCGAAGGAAAAAGTTTCCTCATCCCTGAGCTAGACCAAAGGCATCAATGAAGTTAAGAAATATCCTGGCCCCCGAGCCAAAAGTATATAAAATATGCATGCAATAGTTGGTATATTATGTAAAAACCTAAAGAAATTCCGGAGAAAAGTTACTAAAATATTTAAGCCGGAGAAAACGAAAACGCCTGCTCGAAGAAAACGAGCAACGTGACTCGCGACTTAAGAACGTAGTTACGCTTTCAACAGGATTTCAAAAGAGCAGGCGCTCAATACGTGACCATCTTTTTCAGCTCTGTGAACTTTTGAAGAAGCTAAAGATGAAAATTTAAAATTAAATAAATGACTTACTTATGGCCTCGTAAACATGCATGATGTAGTGGAGTGTAGCCATTATCATCTTGCACGTTGACGCCTGCACCCCTTCTCAGACTGTAACAAAAGAAACAGAATTATCTTCCAAACACTATTTGCAACTGTGTTTTAGTAATAGTGGACCCCCAATACCGACGCGACGTCAAAAAAAAGGAATACCTAGCTGAAGAATTGACTTTCCCCGAGTTCGATTATTCACTTTCCCCCTCCAAATACCTAACAAAATAAATTCGCAGTCGGTAGGATTCGAACCTACGCTCCCAGAGGGAATCTGATTTCTAGTCAGACGCCTTAACCGCTCGGCCACGACTGCCATGACGTTAATTGCAAAATTATCGATTTATTTCAGTTGCATAATTTTTAATAAAAAAAAATCGAATCATAAAATTAAATGATGGTCCACATAGAGTTAGCGTTGAATTAATAGTTTATTACTGGCTATACATAACAACTTGATTAAATAGGTACTTGTCTCATCGTAGATCGCTGACCTTCTATTTTTCTATTTTATAAAGCTACAAATCTACATACGATCATCCAACGATATCATAATTTTAAAACCTCATTGCGGTCATCCATTATTTTCAGATTTTTTACGTTTTAAATTATTATTTACGTTGAAATCTTGACATTACAATATTATACCAATATGCAAAGGCACAAAAATGCAAAAACCTCGGAAAAAGAAAAGCCATCTTTTTACAGTAACAGCTTCCCCGCGGTCCGAAATAGAATTACATCGCTAAAATCGATTACGAAAGTATGAAATGAATGGCTTATGATCCATTGTAATTCTATTTCGGACCGCAGGGCTTATAATGTACTCTGTGGTAACAGCTTTCTTTGCCCTGCGTTCCGAAATAGAATTATAT
The DNA here is from genome assembly GCA_934047225.1 of Ypsolopha sequella. NCBI lineage: Eukaryota > Metazoa > Arthropoda > Insecta > Lepidoptera > Ypsolophidae > Ypsolopha > Ypsolopha sequella. Next base: position 24,815,627 of record OW203993.1, read on the forward strand.
CGCTTAAATCGATTACGAAAGTATGAAGTGAATGGCTTATGATCCATTGTTATTCTATTACGGACCGCAGGGTTGGTCATGCATTTATTTCATTCGTTCAATTATTGCAGTTTAAAAAAACATTGATATAGTGCGTAACGACATTAACAACTTTTAACTAGGTATTTACGCAACTTTGTTAAGTAAAATAGAAAGAACCAAATTAGAGTACCTAATACAAAAAATATATAAATAATTTGGAGTGGAAGATGAGAACATCAAAGGCTTTCTTAAAAGATAATTTATTTAATCAATTCAAATACTTTGTGAGATTTCAGTACGGGTAATATCGTATAATATACAATTCCATAAACATTATCAATTTTAATAAAGTTATGGTTATAATTAGTAATGATTTAAAATTTGTGGAAGAGACGAAAGAGGTGTGTCTGGATCGTAGCAGATGAAAATATGTAGTCGCTGTCTACTCTTTTGGGAGACAGGCGTGAGTATATGTATGCATATTAAAATTTCAAAAAGTGCGTTGTGTCATTTAAAATATTTTGCTTAATGATGTTGTAAAACTTTTAGAGTTAGAACAGGAAATTACGCCTAAACGTAGATAGCCGATAAAGGTAGAGTTAATGGTGGGCACTGGTCAGTTTTCTAAGAATCTTGAGTCATGCATGTACCAGCTGATGAATATTCAGCAAACAGAATTTTATAAAAAAGACGTTGTATTTAAGTAACCTTTTCTGATAAAAATTTTCAATAATATTTTGGTCAGGTAAAGCAAATATGAACAAAATGCATACCTATGCCGGAAGGCAAAGCAGTAGAGATCAGTTTATGTCTAATGATCTTTAACGTACAAAAGGCAAGCTCGAATAGTTTACTTCCTTAGAATTTGGCTTTTTGACCGATTCTCCATCTCGTAATGTACTTTAAAATATTAGTTTTAAATAGATGTGTACTTAATCAATAATTTATTTAATTACGCTACAAGTTATATTACCTCAAATTTTATTTTTCTTGTTAGCAAATAAAATTATTAGTTTTTATAGATCTAACAACTATTTACTTACCTATCAAAACCGAAAATTTTATCCTTGTATTTCTTAATTTGAATAGATTTTCTTCTAAAGCTGTTTTTTACGTCAGAAACGTGGAATTTTACATTGTTACCACAACATTTCACTGTATTTTCTTCAGACATTTTCAACGCAACGTATTCTCAGTACTATACAAATGATATTTTTAAAAATCTGTAAATATATCTACACTCTATAAATATTCAAACCAAACCAAAACCCATTACAAACGCACACTGAATTTATCTATGTCAACAAATAATAAAGAAGACACACCACCAAGACACATGAAGGATCAATGTAAAGAAAATGACACAAATAATGATTAAACAGTAAGATAACAAGACAAGATTATCTGAAACATATTGATAAAAGTACTTAAAGTAGACCAAGGAATTGATATACCTATTAGCATAAATAAAAGTCTCATCTCAAGGACATTGTATTCGGCTGTTTTGATTAAGTTGATTTAAATTTAAAAGTCGTAGCTCTATAGGCAGTTTATTTTATTAATGTACTGAATACAGATATAGATAGGATAGGCAACGAAATAACACTGTCATGGTTTGTGGGGTGTGACGGAATGCTGAAAACAGTTAATTGTCTTTTAACAATTATGTCTAAAACACGGAAAGTTTCTTAGGAAATCCTATCTTTCCTCTTTTTATATATCAATACGAATTTGAAAAACAGGAGGAGAACGTTCGGAACAACATTTTGAGACTTAAATTAGTTCAACATCTTGGCATCATCCATCGTCAAAACCGTTATGTAAGATCTTAGTTCTAAAGTAAGTGTGGCTTGATGGAGTACATGCAGTACTGTAGGGAAACCTTTACTATAAGGAGTTACATCATCTCGAAATCTCGTATAAAGGTAAAATCGTTTTCAAATTTTTTTCATTGACCTAACATGCTCATTTTATTTAAATAAACATTTTTTGTGTATTATTTATTTGATAATTTAGTTTTAATTTTGTTGTTAATAACGAGTCCAATACATAGTTTACGTTTTCTGCTTATTTAAACTGCCTGCCCATCCTCAATAAATATTACAACAATTCACATAGCAAACGTCAGTAGATACTTAGGAAATGTTCTATCTATCATTGGCAATGACATGGTACAGAATGTCATTGATCATTGGTAAAAAAATATATAATAAAGGTTAAAGAGTTACTAAGAAGCGGAACGTACCAAATAAGTTTGGGTGCAAAAATTCAAGTTAATAGCTTAAAATATTGGTTACAGTTCAGAAAATATCAGAGCCATGTGCAAATTAGTTCACTTTTTGTCATGCATTTGATAGATCCAGTTCGTAATCGATTAGAAATTCAGTAGCGTTGCTAGTTACAGCAGCATTTATTTACATTTATTAGGCAAAGAAACATTACCTGGCTATAATTTTTACATGCATTGTTAAATCAATTTATCTTTTACGTCTTTCATTCACTTATAGATTTTAAAATAATCTTCAATAACCATTTATAGGAAACACGTTTTGTTTTAGTTTGCAACCTGTGAAGAGCACTTATAGAAAGACGAAACATGATAAATATAAAAAACAATCACAAACCTAAATCTTCTCCGTAGTTTGCTAAACATGTTATCTTTGTTCAATAATAGAAAACGAAATTTCATTTTAACTTAACCAAACGACTATTTCACTTCTTAATTGACGCTCTAGGCATTATTTTTACAAAGCACTCGTCTAGTTATCTGTATTCCGAAAAAAAAAGTCACTAACAGTTATCGGGAACATTATCGCTCTCCGGTCAAATATTGATTTTAAAATATTTACCAGAATGTGAACTGAGCGTTACAACGGTGGTTTGTGACTAAACCGACACTGGGTTTCTGATGAATCATAGGACCAGAGAACAGGTCGCTTCACTTTAAGCGCCTTTTTTTCTATTGCGGTATTTTTTGCGAGTAACTGTACATGGTAAAGCCTCAGTTCTAATTACCAGTGGATATTGTTTGGACGACATACTTACAAACAACAAGTTCTCGATGGCGATTTTTTATTTAGTGTTCAATGGGTTTTTAGGTCAAAAATGTTCTTGATTGATTTGAAAAATATGCTAATTATACACCTTGATTCAATTTGTAAGCTAAACTCATCAAATGTTATCTTCTGATGTTTTTGGATACGTTTATAGTCATGACGATGGGGAGAATCATCATGAAGTTAAAATCATACTGCACATAAGTCTTTTATACGTTCTTTATTTTAATCATCGAAAATCATTAATTCTCAGTCAAGAGATGAATCAGTAAGTTATATACTTAAATGACTATTTCATTAAAGCAAAGTTTCGAGGTTATTGCACAATATTGAAATAGATTTATAGCCCGGATAGGCTTGACCGTACAATCGAACAAGCTAGCTATTAGATATGTGTTACGGTTAGTTTGATTCATTGGGTATGGGTAAGAATTATTATAAAAGCAATGTTATATCACCTATATTGTGTATGATTTAATATATTTATAAGAGAAAATGTTAAAACACGTAAATTGTAACCATGGATCTGCTAGAATACTAGATAGACGAATTTGTTTAGAGGGCCTAACATACTATACTATCGACTTCAAATAAAAATAAAAACCGTCGAAATAAATGTAAACACTTCCTACATAACTAGCTTTTGCCCGCGGCTCCACCGGCGTTCATTTAATTTTAGAGTGGATTCTTCTATGTTCGCTCCTCGTACAGGAGAGCTGTTCAGAATTTGTAACTTTAGGATAAGCCTTTTTATTGGACTGCAATTTTTTACAGATATTCGATTTCTTATTACGTTTTTTAATAGTTAATTATTTGTTATTATTAGTTATTATTCATTACATATTATTGCTTATTTGATCAGATTAATAAACAAAACTGACACGACCTCGTAAACAAATACACGTGCTGTCATCAGGATGTTTATTCTTGGCCGCCGTTGATACTTTTCTCTGTAATGGGAGGGTTTCTTTTTTTAATTTTTAGTTCAAAGTTTAATTCAAAATGTGTACGTCATTTCTGTGATCGACTTCAGGAAAGAGTTCCGCAGATTAAGGCGTTTTCGTATTCAATGCTTGACAATAAGAGTATTTAGACCGGGGACTTCTTTCGTTAAAAAAAGGTATAGGATAACCTTTTATTTTTGACGAAGGAATAGTTAATTTCTTATTACAGATTAGTACGTTTTTTAATCGTTCATTATTAGTTATTAGTTATTATTCATGATAAATAAATTTTTATTTGATCGCAAAATAAAAAAAATTAAATGACTCAGGAAGTTTAGATAATCTTTTTAGATTTTTTCTGTGATTGACATCTAATGCCACGACATGCAGTGTCAAATTACTTAAAAATACATAGTACATTATAATAATTAAAATAGCGAAATGAGAAAGTGTATTGTATCATCGTATGTGGTACAACGGACGTAGATGGAAATAACTTTTTTGCAAAAGTTACTGGTCCAAACCTGTACATATTAAGAAAACAACAATGTTTGCTTTTCAAAATGATGGCAAAAGGGTGGTACCATGGAACTGTTGGGGAAACCACCTGGGCTCCGTCGTGGTTGTGGAAACCGCCAACCCATATCCACGTCACGGCTCCGCAGGGGGCGATACCGTCGATAGCAGCGTCGCTGTTTCCCATCAGTAAATTGATTTTCCGGTGGACTATACAATGGATTAACCTCGAGGGCAGCAAACAAAATTTCCAAAATTTGTCCTTGCGCAAAAACTCCGAGAGGCCAAGTGGGGGATACCTTTTACCAGGTATTTATATTTAGCTGAAAACCAAGAAGTATTCGCTTCGACACAACCTGCTGCTTTTTTGCATAGATGGCTCTACTCCACTTTACTGACTTAGTGTCATAGACATTACATTCTTCTTCTTTGGCGGGCCCGGTTTTCACATCTAGTCTCTTATTTGGACTACGAGATCTACTCGTTGTATTTATTATTTATTATATTCTATATCTATGCATGGTGCATTTCGGGGCGAGTGAGTCTTCTTGTTTTGAAACTTTTTTGGACTGTGTCAAGTCAATGTCAATTTGAAAGGAAAATAGAAAACAAAAAACCTGGCCAAAATGGTAATACTCATGGTATAATCATGATAATACTTTTATTACTTTTAACTTGTAAACTATGCCCAGTAAATACATTGTGTGCGAAACATTAAAAAGTCAATGGATACAAGTTGCAAAACTAAATACTTGATACTCGATTTCCAGTACTAGCTCCATTTTCTTACATTATCAAAGTATTTTGCTCGAATTTGAAAGCGCTACAGACCCGTGGTAGTTCTTTAATATTTAAAAATTCTGTTATTTGCTATGTGGGACAATTAGGATTGCAATAAACCGAAGACAGCCAGCACTCACAATCAAATATTTTTGTATGGGAGCGGAAAAGTAAAGTAGGCTTAGGCTATCGGTATCCAGTAATCAGTATCAGTCCAAAACGTTAAGCTATCGGCTAATAAAACAGTAACATCTCGAAAAAAAAAGCCTTGGTATTCGTGGGACTACCGGTAGACATGAAATCATGGGCAGACTTGGGCGCTGCGCTGACGGGGTTTCGTCAATGTTTAATTGGTTGGCATTTTCTAAGTTTTCGGCCGATTTCTTTGATTTTGGTTTCAAACGATAGGCCTACTGACGTTTTGCATAGGATTTGCCTGTTTTTTGTTTCAAAGTTTTGGTTCGAATTTTATCGCGATTTTTAGGTCAAGGCATTTCAATTGAGTTCAAATGTTGTTATTATTTTGTGTAAGTGTTTCAGGTACTCAGAATTGGTTTTATTGTAGAGATTCAGTTCTGAAATTCACAACGCATTTGGTATTTTTGCAATCGGACTTGTAGTTCCCGAGATATTTGTAGCGGAGCAACTTGGAAATTTTCGGCGCAAAAATACCCTCACGCGGACAAAGCCTATAGTCAGTTGTCAACAAAATTTTCAGTACTATTGGTAGCAGGGGCCCGAGTAATCGTTACCATTATTGATATTCATCAGTTTCATTGCTAAAATTGAAGTGAAGAATTAAATGCATACAAGCATTTGCAAATTTATCAGAACAGATTTAATTATTATTTTTTTCCTTAAAAGTAAGATGCCTTGGCAGAAGCCGCTTAAAGCTTCTTACCTTATAATTCAGTTAAGAGATAAGCAATATTAAGACTGAGACAAAGATACAGGAACAGTAAAATCATAATAATATTATAATATTAATATTATTACTAATATAATTGAGCAATAGTTTGCTCAAGTGATACAGGTACAAAATACTACTTATTGAACTTTCAGTATAACTAGTAGGTATATGGACAGAAACAGAAGTTCAACGATCGCTCCTAAGCATTGATTGGTGTCTGGCCACAAGCCAAACACTTCACTGTATTCATATAGTGCTAACTGATTTCCTTTATTAGAAATCAAAGGCACCTACCAACTGATTTAAACTGCACAAAAAAGTACTTGATATAATTAGGACATTGTTTACATATTCTTTTCTGCTTTTTAACTAACTAAACATTTATTTTTATTGTTTACTTATTATGCCCCGCGGCTTCGCCTGTATAGAATTTGTTTTTGTGTAGTCCTATCGAATCAGTTAATAATACTTTAAAATATGGAAAAGTATTACATGAAGTTTTTTATTCAGGCACACTTATTCACTTATAAGGAGGGTTTAATTATTCATATTGGTTTCATTAAGATCGAAAATGTCGATACATCAAATGAAAAATATTATGGTACCTATATGTTGGATGCATGACCAATTTGTTTAAATACTTTAAAGGTAACATAAAATACTATTAAAATAATGAGGATAGTAATTAATTTATTAAGTAAGTTATAAATAATATACAATAAGCTGAAATACAAGTTGTTGATGAAATCTATGATACCTAAGTATGCAGCAAACAAAATGGGCATTGAAAGATCTGGTCAATCTGTGTAATTATTCATTCTGGAAGCAGAGGTTTTGGCCACCAAGTAGCCACTGATGCTCTAGTACAGATGAGGAAGACTATGAAGAGGGATCAGATTGAGACCAATGACAGGCAACTTGTGCAAGAATCAATTTCATTGAAGGTAAAAATTAATTGAAAGTTATGGCTGCAGCAGCACACTTTGCATGGGTAAATCGAAGTTCAATGACGTTCTTGACACGCCAAGTATGAAAAACAGTTCAAAATAGCCCTTGGTGACCTTGACATGCATGTGATTTATGATGTGTCTCATAAGACTGCTAAAATTGAGGAACATGTTGTAGAAGGAAAAGTTAAAAAACTTCTAGTTGACAGAAAGGTATACCACAAACATTTCTGCCAAAATTGTTTATGAATTTGTTATTTTCCAATTAACCAATGCTTTATTCTTTATCTTAGGGATCTACCAGAGCTTTCCTTCCACATCATCCCCTCATCCCTGTAGACTACCAGTCACAGGTCAGCCGGTTTTGATTGGTGGAGGGCATGACTGAGACTTTTGGATCAACTTGCTATGGAGTTGATTGTTTTTTTTATTGACTCTTTTTATATATTCGTTTCTAGGTAATAATAGAATTTTCTGATTGTTTCAGGGCCTTGCTCTGTCTCGTGCAAATTCCAGGTGGAACATTGACTACAAAGACGTTCTGAAGGCATTTCCATCAGAGTCACATCTCCAAAATTGGTAATGGAGGAGGCACCAGATGACTCTGGAATGTAACCAATATTGTAAACACCTGCCATGCTGCTGGGATCAGCAAGAAAACTATCAAATTGAGGCTCATTGCTGTGATTAAGGGTTTAGATTTTATTTATAAGGGTTCAATATTTATCTCATTAGTAACACCATCTAAAGTACCACCACCTAGTAGCTAAAGCCTAAAAAATATGTGAAATCTGTAAACTACTTTAAATGAAAGAACAGAAATTATCTTAGTCTTGTGGCTTCGAGACTGAAAATTTGTGGTACTAAATGTACTTATAAATGTAATGTAATATTTCTCTATTTTAAGGTAACGTTCCCCTTAATACTTATGAATACGATTTATTAAACCGGCCTTGCCTTCAACACATTAATTGGTAATCACGTCGAGACTTCTTGAAGGCATGTTTGTGTTCAGTATTAATACCTATCTAACAAAGCGTTTACTATTCAAAGAACCAATCAATAAACTCTTATCTTCGGAGAATACGATAAGCACGTAAACAATATAAAATAAGTAAAACAGAAGTAGTTTCCTGACAAAAAACTGTTGTTGATAATGATAATACAATGAGATCGGTTCTAGGAGTGATCTTCCAAGTCATTGTCTAACTAAGCTATGGAAAATTATGGAATGGAAAGGGAGTGCGTGTCAAATTTTGCTTAAAAATTGCAAAACATGAACCAGAAATCCTGACCCACCTTGTAAAGGGACCACTCCTTTTAGTTATTTGTCCAAGTATTTTCTCGACTGTCTTCTTGTCGCCTTCGCGAGCCGCGTCCAATAGCTCTTGCCCTTTTCCCATGTTCCATTTAAATGTTAATACCACTCACAAAAACAAGACAATGCTCAGTCATTTCAATTTTTTACACAGGAATTCACTACACACTACTATTTCATTGATTACTGACGCCATTTTCAGACGTGAGTGCGCTCTAGCGGCCGACGCGTGACTTAATCGATACCGTCGTGCTCTTTCGTTCTCCTTCCCAAGTTTAAACGAAACTTTAGAAAATTGTTTTTTCCGATACTTGGGATCCATTACAAAATTCGAAGTTACAGAATAATTTTTAATTTACTTTTGATTCTTTTGGGAAAACCTGGCAATTTGAACAGTCTTTTCAGATTATTTCGAAATTTCAAGAAAAAGTTACGTAGTGTGGGCTGCGAAATGAACGCTCTCGCTCGCACAGTCCTCGTTCATTTTGTTCGTTCTCTTTTGTTTTGTTTTGACGTATCATTCGTTCAGTCATTGCGGCGAGAAGGTTGAAATTGAAATTGAAAAGTTTCGCTTGTTTTGTTGTGTATGTTTATATCTTGATATTTAATTTATACGTATTTGTTTTGTAATATTCAAGGGGATTAAAATAAAAGTAGGTACTTACTATTACTTGTGTAAGCAGTGCTAAGTAACAGTTTATAAATATTATTTCCTAGATCAGCTGATTGTATTTTGACAGCTGGGAACTGGGCCAAAATTGGAAAAGAAATGCTTCAAACAAAACAAAAGTGCTTCTCAACGTAAAATCCAAAGAAAATGTTTGTAATAATATTTAATAAGTTTACAAGTTACTTTGTGTTTGTTATACTTTGTGCCATTGCAGTCTCCTCGCAAAGTGAGTAACCATTTTAACCTTAGTTGCTTTAGAAGTTAGACTTAGAGGTGATCCAAAGTTAGCACACACCTTACGTGTCGATAACACGTTATCTACTGAGGCCGGTAGGCTAAGTTGATTTGTTATGTTATGTTAATGACAATGACCAAATCTGCAAGTTGGTTTAATTATTACCATAAAACCATTGATATTACAAAAACAGAAAGATATGATACATTCTTATATTGTCAACTAAAAAATGGGCCTGTTATATAAACAAGCAAGCGCCACCAAATGACAGAGATAGAGTGACGAGCTTCGACTGTAGCGCAACCAAGCCAAGCGAATCAAAGCAGCTCCATTGTACTTCGTTTGCAATTGTATCTTCCTCCTTTTGTTTTTATCTAAGCGCATAATAAAAAAAATCAACAGTTTATAATCTGGGCCAAAATATACAGGTGAATTTGCAAACATAGTCCAAATTCATACTTGAGCCTTGGTAAGTGATCAGCATCATGAACGAATAAAGATTTTTGTAAAATTCATGAAACTAAATTTCGACTCCCCATAGTGATTCACTCAGGACTGGGAGTGACTTACTATGAGAAGTCGAAATTTCATAATACGAAATTCACAATTATTGTTATCGATTTATGATGCTGATCACTTACCAAGCTTCCAGTATGAATTTGGACGATGATCAAAAAGTCACCTGTATATGAAGGGTAAGCGGGAAGAGGGATCATAGTCAACAGAAGGTAAATTTGAAATAAGTAGAAAAAACTTGCTTAGAATATTATTTTAGAACTCTGCTTAGTGGGCTTATTGTAATCACAGTTAATTATTGTAATAACAATTTTTTTTCTCAAAAGCATACTTTACTATCAGCCCATAGCCCCCCATATTCACATTTAAAAGACATTTTTTTTTACTTTTTGTATTAGTTATGACCTTTTTTTAAGTTAGGTTTTTAAGCTTCTTGAGTCCGGTTTATTTTTAAAAGCGATATTCTGCGGACTGTGTTATTATTTTCAAGTTTTTGTTTTCGCTCAATCATTGTTATCGAGACATTTTAGGAGATGGCACTTTTTACACATTTTTGAAAAAAAACTGACAATGATCTTTCTTCCTGCGTACCCTTCATATATCTTATATCCTCAGAAATAATTATATCCTTGTATTTTGTTTATTGCAATTAATCTATAAATTTTTCTTGCAGATGCCTCCATAACTATAGCCTTGAATAAAACTCTAACACCCCTCAACAAGGAATTATATGGAGACTTTATTTTCCTCAATCGCTCGAGCACAACGCAAGTGAACTTAGCAGCGGTCAATAAAAATGTCTCATTTATAATATTCCAAGTTCATAGTCACCTTTTGAACGTGACTCTGTACAACAATACTTTAGAGAAAGGGTCATACGTTACTGGTACAAACATTGGGCTTTACAGTTCCGCTAAAAAGTTGGATACCTTTTTTGTTTATAACCCAAGTACGACCGATGACGTTCAGCTGTATGTATCAGTCCAAGGATATAGAGCTGGTGGTAAGTAACTTATTTTGTGTAACATTTTGTGTTTATTTATGTTTTCCAATAATTTGTCTATACGTTAGACTTGCCCTCCTAGTGTTGGGTTGCTTTAATTTCATGGCTTATTTAAATCTTTAACATGATAAGTACATACATCCTGCACTCTTTTACAAAAATTTTATTAAAATATACATGTTTAATTGGCACTACTTATGGCAAACCAAACTTTTGCGTCCGCAATCGCATATCACTCCCAACCTGGCTGTAACAGAATACCAGCGTTGTGGCGTAGTATGCATACATTAAGTTTGTATAAGTATGTATTATTGCGTCACAGCACCATGCTGAGTTATGGCCAATTTGGTGACGTTGAATGCATGGGATAGCTTCATCCTAATCTTAGACTATTGTGATTAATATGTTAATTATAAGTACTAGTTTTAAGTTAATAGTTATTATGTACCTATATGTTGCTTTTTCATGTATTCTTTTTATCCCCAAATAAATTTCTTTCTTTCTTTCTATTTAAAAAGTTGGTATTATTATATTTTGTTGCATTTTCAACCGTCTCAATAGAGTGGTTTACTAAAATCTGTGCTGGTGATGATGATTCATTTTATGTAATAACTTCTTGTGGAAAGTACAGCAGACAAATTTTTTGTTCAAATAACTAGTAGTATGACAAAATAATGCACTTCGACAATTATCGCATATCTTCGGAAAAACGGTTAATTTGTAACTACCTAGGTATAATAATTGAAACAATGCCTAAAATAAATGCGCTAATATGTTGTTAGGTAACTTGGAAACTTGAAAATCAAATATTGCCGAGGATCATAACTTTCATTGTACAGTGGAGACCGCATCAAGTAAGACACATTGGACTTTGTTCCTCTTTTATATTCTTCTCTGTAGGGGCTAATGTCGTTCTGCAAGTGTATAGCTTGATGTGGTCTCCACTGTACTATGGTAATAATTCTAAGAGTGAAAATTTGGCTGCAAAAGTTTTCCCATACTACCTACATAGCAAGTTAAATCAGTATTTGTGGTTTGTTAAGAGTTAATAAATTCAGAAACCATTAAAAGTTCATTGTGACTATGTTTTTAAATTGTAATTTGATAGTAGTACAACTGTACAAACAGTGCACTGATAATAATGCATCATTGACCCACACTAAGTAACAAATATATCATCCAGGCCTATCAATAACAACAATATTGTCAATAATGTTTACATTGGTAAACGTAATACATTTCAATGCTATGTATCATTACTGAATGTATGTTTTGTTTTTTATACAAGGTGACTTTTCATCATCGTCCAAATTCATACTGGAGGCTTGATAAGTGATCAGTATATTGGATCAATAACAATTTTTGTGAAATTCATATAATGAAATTTCGACTTCCCATAGTAATTTACTCCCAGTTCCAAGTAAATCACTATGGGGAGTCGAAATTTCATTTTATGAATTTTACAAAAATCGTTATTGGTTCATGATGCTGATCACTTACTAAGGCTCAAGTATGAATTTGGACGATGTTCACAAATTCACCTTGTATATAATTATATAGGTAAATACACATAAATGAGACACAATTTTTAAAAGATTACACAATATAGTCCAAGATATATTTCGGGCCCCACTGGGTCCAGCATCAGTCGAAGTAATAATGGTGACAGGATGACATATGATATTTACAAGATGACAATGAGAATAATACAATATATGAGATATATCTACGATCTACATCATGTAAATATCATATGTCATCCTGTCACCATTATTGCTCCAACTGATGCCGGGGCCGGGGGCCCGAAATATGTAAGAAATATATCTTGGACTCATAGAGTTATGTTATAATATCTGTGTTATCTTATAATAATTGTGTCTCATTTATGTGTATTTACCTATAAAATTATATATAAAAAACAAAAGAAACAAGCTGATAAAAGCAATATATATATTTTTCAATGCATGTGCTCGTAAAGGCTCACTTTTTATGCATCAAAACCGAACAAAAAGTCGATTATTTTGCCCTAGGGCTTTATTATTATTATTTTTTTAAATTTATTTATAAAGGTTGGCTAACCTGCAGCCTTTCCTGTGTACCATAGATGTTATACTTGTTTTTCCACTGTTTAACGGCTCTGGATACAGTCCTTTTGAGCCAATTATAATTTAAAGTTCACAAGATTATATTTATTTTCATTTCCTCACACTATGCATTGAAAAACGTAGTATGATACACGGGCGTAAAAGCAATAAATTACTCGGTTACGTTTAAAATACTCGCTACGCTCGTGTTTTAAATCGTCCTCGTAATTTATTCCTTTTCGCCCTAGTAGCATAAACTACTATTTTTATTTTATTCGCATCACTACTGAATGTATGATCATTCATACATGTGCATTTACACGCTCCTTTCTTTATTTTTTTCTATATTTTCTTTTTCCCCCAAAGGCTACCTGGAAGATATTGCTATTAGCAATAAGTGCCGCCTTTGTTCACTGTAAAATATTTTTAATGTTTTTTTTTTCATGTTTTTGTGTAAATGTACATAAAGCGTAATAAATAAATAAAATAATAAAAATAAATGCTCACGCCCGTCTCCCAGAGGGGTAGACAGAGACTACAGATTTCCATCTGCTACGGTCCTGACACACTTCTTTCGCCTCTTCCACACCCATCAATCTAGTCACACAAGCTCTTCTATTCCGGGTACTTTTGACATGGCCCTTCTTCAGTATGTCGCCAACTTCTGCATACGTCCTTTTAGGGCGGCCTGGTCGAGCTGTACTTTCAACTTGCACATCAAACATTTTTTTTTTCGTCACTCTACTTTCATTCATCTTCTCTGCATGTACAAACCACCGAAGTATTCCTTTTTGTATTCTAGTCATATTCATCTTTTTTCAGGCCGCAACGTTCCCATATGCAGTGGCGTGCACAGAACTTTTTTTCGGAAAAACAATCAAAAGGTCAAGATTGACAATAAAAAAAATATGAAAAAATTTAAAATTAACTTTTTTTTTCAAAGAGTTATTTAAATTTTTTCATATTTTTACCTTTTGATTGTTTTTCCGGAAAACAGTTCTGTGCACTTCACGTTCATTCACTTCCAGTTCCGAGTGAATCACTATGGGGAGTCGAAATTTCATTTTACGAATTTTACAAAAATTGTTATTGATCCATGATACTGATCACTTACCAAGCCACCAGTATGAATTTGGACGATTATCAAAAAGTCACCTTGTATTTTTCACTCTGTCATAAATAGTTTACTCATATAGGTACTTAGTAATAATGATTTGTAAATTTGTAAACTCTATTGTTACAACCTATTGTCTTAGTCTTTAGTTGTTAAATTATTGGGTAATAATGATTGTCCTCTGTAAATTACCTAGATATAGATTCAGATTTATTCAGTATCAAGATGTTTACAAAACATACTTATACAAACACATCAATATACAGTGTGTCCCTCGTACAAGTGCACCTCCGAAAAAGGGTGAAACTAGACCTTAATTTATCGACCAAAAAATGTTTTTTTTTTTTTAGAAAATCTTTGTTTTATAAATTTACGTTTTAATTTTTTTTTGCCTACCATTTAGTATTTATCGTATGGCAGATGTTATAATTTATTTTTATTACACATAATATACATTTGTTTACATTAATAAATTGTCGAGTCTTTGCAAGTATTCGACCACTGCTGGAGTCCAGAGTTTTGAAGTCATCCATAGGGCCATTATAAGAATACAGTGGACAGTCGGACATTATGTGTCTCACTGTTTGTTCACGACACCCACAAGGGCAGGCAGCAGTCTCACTCGAGCCACACTTATGCCTCATGTAGCCACACTTGCCGTGGCCGGTGCGGATGCGGTTGAGTCGAAGACCATGGAGACTATGTATAAAATATGTCATAACTTTTGATCTATCGCGAGTAATGCAATGAAATAAAATTGTTATAATCCTTAAGAATAGACGTTGCATACCAAATCAAAAACAAAACATAATCAACTACCGTTACCATGAAAATAATATCCTAAAAGATTATTTCTTTAATTTTTCCGTCTTTTTTTTCAGCCATAGTAATTTTTTTCAAAATAATGTCACCTTTTCACTATACTTTTATTCCTATTTATCATTGCCTATTTCATTATATTTCTAACAAAAAAAAAAAAAAAATACAACGTTCTATCATAAATACAATATTTTCTACGAGCGGTTAACCAAAGGCACTGCGCTCGCGTCCCATACAAAGATACACAGCTGGAGTATTTTTTAAGACTAAAAAAAAAAAAAAAACTTTGTTTTTGTCGATATATTTAGATCTAGTTTCACCCACTTTCAGATGTGCACTTGTACGAAGGACACACTGTATGAATCAAATGAAAATTATATTCAGTGTAACCATTTTCATCAAATAAAATTGGTAAACATAGATCAATATACAGGTGAAACTTTAAAGAGAAGCACCCATACTATGGGGTACACAAGTCCAACAAGTCTGAAGTACTGGGTTTAGTCCCAGAAAACATTCATGTGATTTTGGTCTTATTGATGAACTCATATTAATTTGAAAAAGTGTAAGCCAAAAAATTTTTTTAAAAAAAATCATACCTTTATTTCCCCAAATGAAAATGGTGTACTTTTTTAAAAGTAAAGTGTAAGGGGGTCCTATAAAGAATAGGTACTAACCCCATTATTATTTATATTATCGATTCGCGATAAATTATAATTGTATGGTAATATTTTGTTAGCTTTAGAATTGATTCTCAGAAGTGTTTGATATATATGGTTGATGAACGATCTGTTTAAAAAGTCCGTATAATTATTTTATTTATGTTACCACATTTTCAAAAAGATCTAGAATTAGTTTACAAATTGGTAATAAAAATATATTTTAATATTATAATTTGCTAAACGTACTTAAATATTTTGTTTGTATAAGTAGCTCAATTGATGTTAAAAAGCCTGTGGTCAGTCTCGGGTTAGACTAGAGGTTGATAATGGCGGATGAACGAACGCGGAAAACAATTGTCTAATAAATTTAAGTTTATTGTCATCGTTGTGATTTTTGATTCCATCTGACCTTCCCCAATAAAAGTAAAAATAATTTTAATATTTTGAGTAAAAATGTATTTTCAGATCCTTTACCAGGCGGCTGCAACATGGAGTTTCCAATTGCCACCTCACCTTACCTCCTCACAACATACAACAAAGAGTTTATCTATGTCGATGGAGCCTCAGCAAAAGATCCTACTGATAAGAACTGCAATGCGGTTAAAGACCTGAAAGTTACCTTCTATAGACTGTATTTGCCGGAGAGAGATTTTAGTGCTGATGCTTATTTTGAGGGCCTGACAAACATGATGACTTTGGAGAATATTTTGGAGTTTGGCGAAGTAGTAAGTTGAAGTTTTTTTTAGGGTTCCATACCCAAAGGGTAACCAACGGGACCCAATTACTAAGACTCCGCTGTCCGTCTGTCTGTCCGTCTGTCCATCTGTCACCAGGCTGTATCTCATGAACCGTTATAGTTAGACAGTTGAAATTTTCACAGATGATGTGTTTCTGTTGCCGCTATAACAACAAATAGTAAAAAACAGAATAAAATAAATATTTAAGGGGGCTCCCATACAACAGACATGTTTTTTTTGCTGTTTTTATAGATAATGGTACGGAACCCTTTGTACACGAGTCCAACTCGCACTTGGTCGGTTTTTTTTATTATAAGTTCTTGCTCTGGTTTAGTTCCGGTGTCTTCAAAAGACAGAAACTGTGTCCATCAGTCAAGTTGAAATTTGACACGTGTAGGTAGATGGAAAATTACATGGAAGCCGAAAAATACGGAACATTGTCTATGACGTCACATATTTCAAATGTTTTGGAAGTGTATACATTGCCGCTAACGGTACTGAAGTAGAATTGGGCAGATCGTAAAGTATGAAATCGAAAATCTATCACCAAAAGTCAAAAGAAACATAAAAGCGTAGTGGAGCGAGGAGCAGTGGCTATTTATGAAGAGAATGTTAGGACATTTTTTTTTTAAAAGGGTATACTTTGGTATTTTTTTGTACGATACTTTTTGGCGTCTACGTACTATAGGTTGTCAACTTCGTGCCTACCGCGCCCACGGGGTATAGGGGTTGGCGGGCCTTGTCTCGGAGGGGATGCGAATGGTGTGGCGGGATGGTGAGCAAGCACGACGCGTGGGGCGGACCAAGGCGGATGGCCAGTCGCCGCACGGTGGGCTGAAATCGAAATTTAGTGGAATTAGCGATGCATAAAAACCAACTTTACTTTTCAGATTTTTTGTTGATACTACCGTATTCTACTAATTACGTAGATGATTTTTTTCTAATGATTTTTCTTTCTAGTACTTATATTTTCGCCAATAAACGCCTTTGTTTATTTTTTTGTATGGAGAAAAACACATTTGGTGATTTTATTCAAAAGTCTCAAAAAATCTCAACATATGGATTGAGGATTCTAATAGTCTGTATGTTTAGCTTTCACCATACCCAAGGAGTGGCCTCGCAAATGCTCGCAACCGAGCCAATCTTCTGACCAACTTAATTTTGAAGCTGAGTCCATACATTTTGTTAAGAATCATAAGTTTGTTAATGATATTTTGAAGAATTTCATATAAAAACTCTTATAATTTGCTTCAGAGAATTAGAAAAGCAATGATGACGAATTTGATTTGTTATTCACACACTAATTACGAGGCGGTTGAATACTGCAGCTGCGTGGGATTCCTGGAATTGCGGCTCAAAGGGTTGCTATGTTAGAGCAGAATAGCAAATAATGCAACCACCGACCAATCACAATGCCCCAGCATAAGACATTCTGCATAATTTGTTATTGACATCTGATCCATATTTGTCGATATATAGACCTAAACTAAACAGAGGTCACAAGATTTTGTCAAGTGATGCTCGTAGCTTGCTTCGTCAAGATGAGCAGCCAGATAAAGAAAATATCGAGTTCCTAGACATCGACACTATCACAGAATTCAATAGCTCATCATCTGAAGAAGAATAAACAACAATTATTTGTAAGAATATAATTGTGCTTCTTACCTGAGTGGATAAGGCCTACTGGGGATACCACTATAAAAAAAACGCGCCTAGTATTCAACCTCCTAGGTGGTGTGGAATAGAGTACATAGTCAATTTTCTAGAAATCTTCAAAAATGTCTACGACAAACTTATGATTCTTAACAAAATGTATGGACACAACTACACTATTAAGTTGGTCACGTTTTAGCTCGGTTGCGAGGATTTGCGAGGCCACTCCTTGGGTATGGTGAAAGCTAAACATACAGACTATTAGAATCCTCAATCCATATGTTGAGATTTTTTGAGACTTTTGAATAAAATCACCAAATGTGTTTTTCTCCATACAAAAAAATAAACAAAGGCGTTTATTGGCGAAAATATAAGTACTAGAAAGAAAAATCATTAGAAAAAAATCATCTACGTAATTAGTAGAATACGGTAGTATCAACAAAAAATCTGAAAAGTAAAGTTGGTTTTTATGCATCGCTAATTCCACTAAATTTCGATTTCAGCCCACCGTGCGCCGGGGAGGTCGCTCCATAAATAAGAGTGGTAGTATAAACCGATGTAAAATGGATCTCTTTTACTTGTGTACTTGGAATGCCTTGTGCACGGCCCTGCACACTAAGTCGCGTGCTACCTCGTACCCGCCAACCCCTGTACCCCGTGGGCGCGGTAAGCACGAAGTTGACAACCTATAATATTCATGTGACGCAAGTTGTCGACCAAATTAAGGCGATATGTAAAAGTTTTCCCTGTTACTCCATATGCGAAAAAACCCTCAGTGCGAGAGGGACGGATTCGTGGAAAAGTAGCGAAAAGTCGGTTTTTTATTAATATAAAATGTACTAAAGTTGCTATCAAAATTTCGTTTAACCAGGTTCTAGATACCGTTAAAACCCATCTAATAAAATATAACTGCTGTCCATATGTCATTCTAAATTGTCAAAGCAGGAGAATTGGTGTCGAAAAAGACATCATTTCAATAAATATTTCTATTGAGCCGAATTTCTCCAATCGCGTTTCTGTCTTAACAGATCCCTAGAAAAAGATTCCAAAAATAATATACTATTTCATCAAAATAATACATTATTTACTGAAGTAGATATGCAAGTTCTCAAAGTGTCGATTTTTTTCCGTAGCGCCTTAATACCCTGTATGTTTAACTGTCAACGTTTAACATATGTTCCCGAAGGAATGAATGTGAACCTTGTCGCAGATCCCCGAGACAGGCGTCATGTGGACGATGCGGCGCATGCTCAGCGCGTACCCCGGTACGGGTTCCGTATACGTGGCCGTCGTGTCCACTGCGACGGGGTACGGGGTGTACGTGCCCACGTACACGTACGCATGTCAGCCGCAGGATGAGAGCGATGGTTGCGTTCTTTTGGGTGAGTGTTCCTGTATGCGATTTCATTATTTTCTCAGTTCGTTTATTGTTTACTAGCCCACGGCTTCGCTCGCGTGGAATCTCGAGATACCCTTGAAAATGTAGGTCAAGTCTTTGAGTATTATCGACAGTTTGCGGCTCGGCGGTTATTTTATCAACACCCTCAACTAAAAATTACAATTCGCTTAGATTATTTTAGACCTTGTGTTCTAAAAAACCTCATGATGATGATTATTTTTACGAAAAAGTTGCAACTTCCATTTGCCTTCGTGTGACGTCACTTGAGAAATGGCTGTTTAGAAATGTGTCCTTCACTATCAAGATAAATTTATAATAATTTGCTTCCGACGGATTTGACAGATGGATGACAGATGAGTAGACAGACAGAGACAGACCACTTTTTTATAAGCAATGGCACATCACAATCAGTATAATATCTAAGTATCAAGCAGTGGCGTGCACAGAACTTTTTGCTGGAAAAGCGAGCAATTGGTCAAGAACAACAATAAAAAAAATATGAAAAAATTTAAATATCACTTTGAAAAAAAAAAATTGTATGACGCCAGGGTAGACAAGTTCTGTGCACGCCACTGGTGTCAAGTGACGTCATATATATCCGACAATTCTTTAAAAAATCATGAAAAAGTAATGGTTAATTTATATAACTTACCAAAATAATAAAAACCACGCCACAAAACGGCGTACATTTTCTGGAAAAAAATAATGAAATATTCTTTTAGAAGTTAAGCTATGGGAATTGTCAGTTCTTTTCCTTATATTACTTGAAAATTATTCATTTATCTATGGTATATGGTGTGGTATCATAATGGATCTATGGTAACATTTGAGCGGAAGAGCAAATAAATAGTTGATACCGTTTTGATTTGCCGAATTTACAACAAAATAAATTATTAGTAGGTACGTATTACTCAGACAGACCCGCTCTTTTCTAGATATACAAGGTGAATTTTTGATCATCGTCCAAATTCATACTGGAGGCTTGATAAGTGATCAGTATCTAGGATCAATAACAATTTTTGTGAAATTCGTAAACTGAAATTTCGACTTCCCATAGTAATGCGCTTCCAGTCCCGAGTGAATCACAATGAAGAGTCGACATTTCATTTTACGAATTTTACAAAAATTGATCCATGATACTGATCACTTATCAAGTCACCAGTATCAATTTGGACGATGATCAAAAAGTCATCTTGTATACTTACCTAACTAATTTTATAAAGTACAATGGTTGACTGTAATGCTGTATAAATGTTAAGTTAATCAAATAACATACTGTACTCGGCAGTAAATAATGTATCGGCTATCTTCGCCTTCGTGGAGCGCCGTCTCTGTCACCGGACTGTTAGTGCTTCGTGCGACAGAGATGACGCTACGATACGAAGTGCATTATTTACTGCCGGCACCTGTAACCACAATCATCCATCATCCAAGAAGAGCAGTGATTAGATAATATCAAAAGTATGATTACTTTACAGAAACCTATTTTTTATTTTTTTTTAGAAAAAAGTTATTAAAATTATGACAGAAATAAATTTCTATGTTTGAACACTTAGCGATTTATCCATCGCAAGGAGATATAATTAACATTATATCATTGCAGTATAGAAACACAGAAAGAAAAGTAAATCTGGATGTGAGGAGCTCTGAACCGGGATTCGAACCCGGGACCTCTCGCTTACCGAGCGATTGCTCTAACCACTGTGCTATCCAGGTCTCAACACAATTCGTGAATTTACCGATGCGCTTTCCCATACTGCAATGATATTTATAGATACCCACTTTAGTTACTAAAATTGTTTACAAGTGTCACTTTTTTACTTTTTTACTATCATACCTAACTTAGTATGTCAATATTTTTTTTGCATTCGACTTATGACGGTCCCATACCGAGGGTCGAAATATATCGAGTAATATTTTTTTTTATTGTTTTAATACCAATATTAATTAAATAATCATAGGAAATGAATCAAATAAATAAATATACGACCTCTTTCGTATCACTAAACCTATAACATTTGTTCATGTCCACCAGACGATGTCTTGTCCCAACTGCTCTGCGCCAGTTTACTGTTCGTTGGCGCTTTCGTTTGCTACTTCGGTCACAAGTTCTTCAAGACGGAGATGTTCCTCATAGGGCTAGCTTCGGGAGCCCTCGTCACCTATACCCTGATCGCGATCATTGCTGATTTGGATCGACCTGGTGAGTCTCTGACAGAAGCAGAAACACCTACCTACCTTATTTATTTATTATCCGAATTTCCTTTTATAAAGGTATCGTAGAAAGGCCTTTTGAACTTTTTCTATCATTAAAGTACAGGCGTTTTCGTGAGGGTTCCATACTATGGCACTAGTTTCAAGTTTACTCCTCACAAGCGATGTGTAGAGCAGCTTTATGGCTTGAGTATCTTGTAGATCTCTACTGCTATGCTGCCAACTAACGGACGAGGTCGGCGACCAAACGTTTGGCTGCATAGACGCCAATACAGAAGAACTAAATGCAACAGAATTTCAATGGAAATCTGTGTTCTCATCTGCAGTCACCAATCCACCTGACTTGGTAACCATCAATATATGTATATCGTCACGACATGAAACCCCGAGGGGTGTCAGAGGTGTTCCGCGTGTGAACTGTGAAATGCAAGTCACAGTCCACATTCGTACACCTGCGTTTCACAGACAAATATTACGTTGCAACGTGATGGGTGGTGAGCCCTATCGCCGTACTTCAGGCACATATAAACGCAGGTTTCATTACGATGTTTTCCTTCACCGTTCAGCAACGGATCATTCAACAATTACGTGATCACCGGAAGGGGGGGGGGTTCGGGTGCTTGTATATACATCTGGATTATTTGATTATTTGGGGGAGGGGGGTTTCCGAAAATAGAGACACTCCCGAGCTTCCCGTGCGGCGAAGTGCTCGCATTATAGCCCGTCGTGGAGGTGAAGTACTAACCGAGCTGCAGGATGAGATCGGTGTCCTTCTGGATGTTGAGTGGGTTCCGGCGCCTCCCGACGACTTCGGATCAGAGGAGGATCCCGAGGATGACCTACCTCTTATTCACCTCATCAAGGATGTAGCTGAATGGTCAGCGTCTCCATTTAGCCAGGAATAGTCTGTATTGTTAGTCTTCCTAATAATTTTATTTAAAAATGACAGACGTAAATAAATATTAAAATGTGTAATTTGTTCCTGTTAAACGTAGATTTAGATTGACAAATGACACACCCTCTTCCCAAATTTAAGTCATTTAGACCCATAGAAACATGACATACGTGTCAGTGCTAGTAAACAGCAAACATTTTAAGCCCGGACGAAGATTACGTAATCAAGGCGAGAGGGGGGGGGGGGGGTAAAAACAAAAGATTACGCTGTGATCACATAGGGGAGGGGGTTAAAAAAATGACCAAAAATGATCACGTAATTGTTGAACGATCCCCAAGTGGTAGGTAACTAATACTATGCACATACATTCCGAAAAACTTACTTGTGCATGCTTTATCAGGGATCGAACCTGGATCTCAAGATTGAGAGGCCAGCGTTCTACCTCTGAGCTACCGCTGCTTACAATACTGCATCAAAGTTTAGCAAAATCAAACTCTCCTAATTCGCCGTGTAGTGGCGTTCCTTGGAAGAAGACAATGGTACTGATTCGGTGAAGCATATCTTAACTTATTTGACAGGACTAAACTTAATTTAAGCGTTCTGTCCTTGTCTTTTCGATAAAGAAAGAAAAAGTCAGGACAATTAAAGTAAGGTTAGTCGAATCGATACCTATATCTACCAATAAAATGCGATATAATTATTATTTTTATTTTGTTCTTTGGTTTCAAAAAACTTTGTAGGCTTTTATTTTTCTTTTTTCAATTTATTTTGTAGTTAATATTTATTGTAGCTGCTTTAATTTAATCTAATATGTGTTTCATCATGTAGTATTTATTACAAGGCTGAGCTGAAAATCGGCGGCTGTCTGCATGTGTATCAGCTAGCTGTATGCCGAGCTTAGACCTTTTTGTCTTTTCACTTTTGTATTTATTGTTTTGTGTATATCTATTAGCATATTTGTAAGACAAATAAATTATCTTTTATTTTTATTTATATACTGATGAACATTCAAATTTCAAATTTAAATAGTTTATTTTGTAAAGTAAGGATACATAATACACTTTTAACAAGTCAAATCTAATATTATAAAAATATATGTAATAAAATAATATATGTATATGAACTTAATTAAATATTTATTAAATTTATGTACATAATATATACGATTAAAATGATAGGTAGAATCTATAATTATACAAGGTGAAATCCAATCAACCGCCCGAACCCATACCAGAGACCCGGACAGGGATTCATAATAGGCCCGCAGGAACAAGGTTCATTGATCACCAACCGAGCCCTCAGCACGAATTCAGGCGGCCGACCAAATCCCACCCTATATACTACATACATATATGTATAAATACATGCCTACCTCCGCCCATTCGATTAGTCTTGCTAAGAAGAAGGGTAAGAAACTTAGCAAGATCATGTATTTTTTTTAACTTATCAGTTACATATACTAAAACTTATACTATACAAATTACTTACATCTGCTTTGACTAAGGGATAAGAAAATACAAGCCAGCAGGAATTCAGGGTAATGAAAAAAAAAAAGAAAAATATGTATATCTTTGTCTACCTGTCTCATATAACATCACGTTATCTCTCAACTGTTCGTCTTGTCGGACACGAGCCCTTCCAGAAGTTTCTCATAGAGCCCTCATTATTTATATCCTGATCGCAATATTTGCTGACTAGATCGCCCTGCGTGCGTAGCACAGTGTGAGGCCACTAGTTGAATCACAAGTGCGAATAGTGTGTCGTACTGTTTAATCGCAAAAACAGTATGTCACGCTCCTCGCACCTGTGATTCAACTAAGTGGCATCGCGCGCGATTAAACACTGTGCTACGAGGCCTGATGAGCCCTTTGAATCTGTAGCGTAACTTGGGTTGTAAGAGGCTAGGTGCTTAAGAATATATGTCAGTAGGTTAGCGCAAAGTGCATGACTTAACTTTGTTTTTCTTGTTTATAGTTTTATTATATATATATATATATATATATACAGATTTTTATGAATATTATGGTAGAAATTAAATAAAAAAGAAAACATTCGATACATATTTCGACCCACTTGGGGCCGTCGTCAGTCGAATATGGAATATTATCATAAATAAAATAGAGTTAACAATAAAATTACAAACATAACCTATTTTCTTAACTGATTTCATTTACCTTTTTGCTCTCATCTGGTGAAGGTAGAGAAGGGTGCGTCTATCGGTCAGTGTTGTCTGTTTAGCCCGGCTCCGTAGTAGGCACCAAGTGACCAAATGTAAGACGATTCCTACGTTCTCAGTTCAATGTCAGTCAAAGGGGGGTGAAATGCTTTAATGACACGAACAGTGAAGCAGTTGTTAAATGAATGAGAATGATAGCGAGCATGTGTGGGTATAGGTAAAGTGTTATGAGGTATTGAGTCTGTAGTGTGTCGATGATGGTAAATGTAAATTAATGAAATAGGTTAAGAAAATAGGTTAAGTTTGTAATTTTATTGTTAACTCTATTTTTCTTGTTTAGAAATTTAAAATTGAAAATCATTTTGGTCTGTAGCATTTGACATTCTGTGCCAATGGTTCAGTAATAGTTAGGTTTATAAAGCAAGAGTTTCAAATTGTCTACGCAATCAGTCATGATCTTCTCAAATCCAACTTAAAATGCTCTTTTAACTTTGTGTGGACAAGATCATGACTAATTGTGCATTAAATATCAAACCTTTGTAAACCTCATTAATAGTGAACTATAGGCAAACAACTGCCACATACCAGAATGTTTTTCAGTTTTTAACTTCTAAACAAGAAAATCACTGCGCTAAGCGTCTCCACAAATTAGTTACTTTTTCTGATGGTTAGAGGACGAGTATTTGATGACTGTGCGTCAACACTTGGGGTTGTCAGATGGGAAAACCACAATATCTAGGCAAAATGTCAAAAAGTCGGGATTTTGGGATTTTGGTGGGGACTATTTTGTTATTAAAATTAAGGTAATTACAACTAAGTACTTTTTTGCTCGCTGACCATTGTTATTTGTTATTTGTCGGAACAATTTGTATTTTGTCGAGACTCTGGACATAATTTAAAACGTCGGGACAATCCCGACGAATCCCGACCATATGGCAATCCTAGTTGTAACGCCTGACTCAAACAATACTGGGCTTACTGACCCGTACCATTATGCGAATTTTTCACAGACAGGCTGTGGATCGTAAACACAAAAACCAAGTCACATATTGGAATCATAAGTCTCATTGTATTCGTTTAGATATCCGCACGCAATACTGTTTATTCTATGACCTAATGTTGTAACTTCACCGTACGTGCCCCAGGGATTGTTGTGAAAACATTACAATACAATATTATTGCAATTTACTGTACACAATCATCATCATACACTAAACCGCAGGAAGGAATTAAATCAGGCTACTATGAAGTCTTAGAGTTCTTTCCTGGGCGATAATTCTGACACATGCGACAATTTGCGAAGGCCGAAGGCTGGTGATTTTTAAGCTCTTTTTACTGAATTGTTATGATATGGGCCTAGTGCCTGAAATTAAGAAATGTATATGTAGGTACACTTTTCATTCACGGGCCTATACGGACCAGGTCATTTTTAGGGCATTCATGGGGCCGAAGGCCTTTGGTACCATTTAATCTAAATGTGAGATGACTGCATCCATCCCTCAATGTATTGAGATACACTAACGGACAGTCCTCCACAGTTGCCAAACTATTGCTAGGACTTTGAGTGGGCTATGAGGATGAGATGCTAAATGGACCGGATAATAGGGCTATGGTGAGGTATACGGACATCTGCCTCGAAAATCTCTCACAAATTCAAGTACGGCAGATGGTGACTTGCTGCTTGATAACTACCCAGCAGGATAGCCGTTGTGGGCCCTCTATCAAGTCATCATGGGGCGGCTAGGGGGCTACATTATGTAAGCAGCTAAGGCCCAAGATCCTTATACAGTCAAAAGCCCCGGTGTTATGACATTGTACACTTCCAACCTGGAGCATAGGTTCCGCTCTTGCATCTCCACTCTGGCCGTCTAGTTAAGGCAAGCGCAGAGGCGTTGGGTGTGTTGCTATGTGTATGTGTGTGTGTGTGCAAGCGCATGTGTGTATATATGTCTCCTGGAAGTAGGGTCCGTGGTGTCGCCACTCACCATCAGTTCGCCATAAACCGCCCTGCAGTGACTGATTGCACTGGACGTACCGGACGTACCAGAGGGCGATGGAGTCGTCATATCCCTACGCCTTTATTATTATAATTATATATTTATCATATCTCGAGACTATGTAGTCCCGGACCTTTGGCAGGCTTGCGTGGGGCCGAAGCCAACACGTAGAGGCCCTTTAGACAATTTAATCCAAATGTGATGTGACACAAACCGACGATTATCCCTGTATGCACTGTAGGAGTGCACCCAAGGACAACCCCGGTCTGTGTATGACTATTGTAAGGAAGGAAATCAGACTTGCGTTGAGGTGCTAGTGGGCTGGATATCTGGGACTTTGGAAGGAACTATGGCGCCTGCCCAACCTATGTTAACAACACGGAAAAATGGGCAGGCGGAGACTCGCCGACTCAATTAAATGGACCCCCAAATGCTCGCTCGCACAGAGAGACAAGGGGGCAATATTTGCTGAGCGGCTAAAAGGTGGAGAGGTGTCACTGGACTTAAAATGACGATCACTTGCTCCTTGAGGGTCCAGCATTACGTGCCCACTCGCCACTTATGTTTTACATCCACCCTTCGAGCATATAGCTCTTGCTACTCCACTCAGACCGGCCTCCCATGGCAAACCAGAGGTGGGGGAGCTGTCCCTCGTCATTGTTCACTCCGGCCGGCCAACAAAGGCAAGCCGAAGATGAGGAACAAGACCCTCCCCCGGGAGCACGTTCGGGTCCGTGGGGTCGCTACTGCCCGACAACTCGCCTCAAGCTGCCCTGCGTAATGCCATTGCCATGTTAGCCGTGTGAGTTTTGTACACGTTGCCCGCCTCTCACGTGGCCTGATGTTCGGCTCGGACGTAGGGTTGGATTTTGAGAGGCTTATTATTATTATTATCAAGCTTTTAAAACAAAAACCTTTCGCCTTTGTTTTACTTGTCCTTTAAGGGGTTTTACTTAGTAGCATGGAAAAAATAAATCGTGTGAAAAATGTAGCGGGAATAGCCACTCTGGGTTTTTACCAAACCTTATTGAGTCAACTGCGGTACAGGGAATCTGGAATGAACCAATTTACGGACTACTAAGAAGTAATTTCGTTTGTATGTCACACTCGTATATATCCTCAGATCATGTGAGGTCAAACGGCGCAGTATGATTGGCGATGACCTCTGGAGTTCAAGAACTAATTCGCCCATGTCCTGAATAAAGAAAGCAATTAAATAAATAAATCGGGATGTTAATGTTGAAACTTGACATTTTTAGGGTTCCATACCCAAAAGGTAAAACGGAGCCCTATTAATTCCACTCCGCTGTCCGTCTGCCTGTCTGTCTGTCTGTCTGTCTGTCTGTGTTTCACGGGTCTCTAGTTCTGAGACGGAATGAGATAAACTTTGATATGTTGTCAAATACTGAAAACGCCGATTTATGATGTAGTTTTAGGGTTACGTCCCCGAATACTCAACCAACTTAATTTTGCAGTTTTGTTTCATACAATTTCTAGATAGGGATAAGTTCGTAATTTCTATTTAAATGGCATGGATCTCTCAGGGCGTGAGTTCTACTCGCACTTGAC
This sequence comes from Ypsolopha sequella, assembly GCA_934047225.1. Classification (NCBI taxonomy): domain Eukaryota; kingdom Metazoa; phylum Arthropoda; class Insecta; order Lepidoptera; family Ypsolophidae; genus Ypsolopha; species Ypsolopha sequella. The sequence goes on from OW203993.1 coordinate 24,843,862, forward strand.
CGGTTTTTTAATTATAAATGTTACCAGCCAAACCTGATTTTAGGACAGACTAGTTTGGCCAAAGCCAAAATACTTTTGTTTTGTCATAAAAAAATAACCACGATTGTACTTGACCTTCTAAACTAACCTACCGGCTCTCTTCTGCGCTGAAGGATTTCCGAAGAACTAGTTTGGCCCAGTAGACAACGGGCGCACCGTGGGTAACCCTATTGTAGCGAGTAACAAGATGTGACCAAAATAAACAGGTTTGGCTGGGCGCAACATATAGCATTTGTAAAGGCAGCAAAAAAAAAAAACTGATACAAAAATCACGTCTATAAATAACAAGTAGGAACTACGTTCGATAGAGCGTATCGAAAGGTGCTTAAACATTATTTTATCGAAGATTTATTTGAAAAAATCTATTCAGCATCGTTTTCAGCAAGTTGTGACCAATTCTTAGTTGTGTAAAAACAAAATTTAGGTCAAAATAAACAGGGTTAGATGAGCGCAACCTGGAGCATTACAGTCAGCACAAACTCCTCCAGGTTGCGCTCAGCCAACCTTATTTTGTAGTTTTTTTTCTACAACACTATAATACATAGGGTTACCAACTGTACGCTCCTAGTCTATAGGGCTAGACTGCTCCAATTTATAGTTATTTCAAAGAACGCGGTTATTCCTACAGAAACCTCACGACATTTTATTTTGTTTTAGCTCTAGTCAGCGCGTCAATACTGTCAGGCATCTTCTTCGGAGCGATATGGCTGATATTCTGGTGGTTCTATGGGATCCCTGTCTTTGCTGTCTTGCTTTCTACGATGAATCTTGGATTCCTGGTTGCTGCCATCGTTTACTTTAGTTTGCCAGGTTTGTAGCAATACTCGAGCTTTTTTGTATTGACGGATTTTTTTACCAACCCCCATCTTCTTGTTTAAGAACGGTTGCGCAGCGGGATTGTGGAAAACCCGCCTTTTTCTAATTAATCGAAACATAACACTTAAATTTAAAATTTACTCAATAGTTATTCAACAAAACCTTATTAAGGCGTATGACCACGCTAAATAAGCAACTCGATGTGTGTCGGTACAAATATCAACGGAAACGACATTGAAATAATTTTCATTTCAGCGTGCCTTGAAAAGTGGCTGTTACGACAACCACTGCGTCTCCGGCTAGCGCAAAATAGGAGAAAATAATACTTTTCACATGGACGCCATGAACGGAAAAAAAATTTTTGAACTTCAAGTTTTAAGATCTAAAAATTTCCTATAATTTGGTGATATAATAATTAAAATCGCTTTCGGCGTTTGGAAGGAGTAAGAGAATTATTGTGTTAATCATGTATAACTTTCGATGACTTTTGATTTTTTTTTGTCAAAACTTACAATAGGAAAACAGTTTATGAAACTTAAAATTTATTTTTGACTCTATAATGCCTATCATATATTTTTATGAAAGTTTTTGGACCACCCGTGTGGGAGGAGTAGGCCTTCAAAGACAGGTCCAAATTGCAGTTGGCGTATCCATTCGCCTTAACTATGCATTGTGTATGTGTATGCTGCCATCGCAAAGTTTCCATTTTTGTCGATTCGATGTTACATATTTGACAGGACTAATCTTGATTTAAGCGTTCTGTCCTTGTCATTTTTATACAGAAAGAAAAAGACAGAACACTTAAATTAAGCTTAGTCCTGTCAAATATGTCGAATCGACACTATCGGCTTTTGTAAACTAGAAATAAATAAAAAAATCTAATTTACAGAAACCAATGGAACTTTGCGATGGCAGCATACACAATATATAAAGTCTTTCAATTTAAATGGAAAGTAATTTAGGAGGTGATTCAGTATCGTTAATACATCACATTCCACTGCAAAGCACTTTTTTTTGCGCGAATTTTTTTTTCGCTTCTCAGTACAAAGTGGTCCGATCAGCTGACTCAGTTTGTATGGACAAGTGAAGAAAAAGTTCGCGCAAAAAAAAGTACTTTGCAGTGGAATGTGATTTATTAACGATACTGAATCACCTCCTAAATTACTTTCCATTTAAATTGAAAGACTTTATATAGGTAATAAGCTTTTGCTGAGTAACTATTGAATTTTGAATTTAAGTGTTCTGTTTCGATTGTTTAGAAAAAGGCGGGTTTTCCACAATCCGGCTGCGTAACCACTCTTAAAGCAATTTCAGCCTAACCATAGCATTCGATATCTATGCACCAAAACTGAAAAGTGTACTAACTGTTAATTAATGAAGTTCGCCGAATATTATCTATCGTGGCTTATCTATTGTGTTACAACGAGGTCATAAAAACAGACCAGTGGGTCTACCACGTAATTCTCATTTTCATCAACATCAACTTGAGATTGAAATTTGACGTGCGTGCGACGACGCCCGCCTAACATGCCATCTCTTTTGCACGCGTTGAATTTCGCATGCATTTGCTTGAAGTTGATACAAATGAGAATTACGCGGTAGAGCCCCTGATTTTACAATTAATGTAAATGGATTAAACGGTCTTGATATATTCTCACTGCCCCGTTGTCGGTTTGGGCGTATTTTATTAACACCCCTTATAGCCTATATTAAATAGAGTCACTACGATGATAATAAAAAAAACGCATCCAAATCCGTTCAGTGGTTTCGGATCTCCGCACAACTGTGCGTGAACAAACATACAGACAGACAGTAAAGAATTCTAAAAATCGCTGATTTGTGTTCTATTACTCTTTTTTAGTCACCCCCTTTCTTTTTTTATTACTTTTATTTAATGTGCAGTGGAGACCGCATCAAGTAAGACACATTGGACTTTGTACCTATCTTATATTCTTCTCTGTAGGGGCTAATGTCGTACTGCAAGTGTATAGCTTGATGTGGTCTCCACTGTACAGACAAACCGGGTTCTACTCTTCACTACATAGTATAAAACAAAGTCGCTTCCCGCTGTCTGTCTGTCCCTATGTATGCTTAGATCTTTAAACCTGCGCAACGGATTTTTATGCGTTAATAGATAGAGTGATTCAAGAGGAAGGTTTATATGTATAATACTTGCCCGTGCGAAGCCGGGGCGGGTCGCTAGTTTATTATATGTATAGATTTCAACCGTCTTTATTTTTCCAGGTGGCATAGACATACTAGAGCAGGATTTCAACTTCTGGACGTTTTTCATCTTCATAATGACCCTGACATCGGTCACTATGATCTCCATAACTTTTCTATCCAACATCCTGTGCTGCTGCATACTGGGGGCTTATGCGATTATATACCCTATTGACTACTACGTAGGGTCCAATTTGAAGTACATACTGATCAATGCTGTAAGAAGAGCGGTCGTCCCAAAGTTTAATTATGCTGTAGTGTCGCCGCCATTTCAAATGAATGGTAAGTTTTGTGTAATTTATGGATCAGGAGTCTGAAATAAATATTACAATTACGGCTACAAACATAATCAAACAAAATATAATATGAAACTTTAATCCTTAATGTGTCTTAGGTAATTAAAAATAAATGCACCTAATAATAAAACTAATAGCACAGAAATACTATGGCTAAAGAACTGAGTTAACAATATCCTCTACAGCAGGGGTGGGCAAACGGTCGATCGCGATCGACCGGTCGATCGCAAGGGAATCTATGGTCGATCGCACGCATTCCTAAAAATGTACTGACGTGTTGGGCTAATTCCAATAACAGTGGTCTTTTCACCAGTCAAAATACCAGTATTTAAAGTGCGTTCATAAAAAACATTTTATTTTACACGCGCGTAACTTTAAGAAAATACTTGTCAACAAACAAATAAAAGTATATTTAAATAGTAATATGTGCGCAATACCTACAATAAACGATTTAACATAAAAAAATATTGTCTTATTGCAAGTCGATCGCTTGTCGTCTCAATTTATTGATATAGATCGCCATTAGTGAAAGTCTGCCCACCCCTGCTCTACAGCATCATTATCTGTTTCATCTTTCTGTGGTAATTTCTTTTTTTTTTTCATATAAGTTTTCCGCATTCATTCCACTCAGCGTATAATGTGTCGGCTCAAATTTCATCCATAACTTTTTTTTTTATTAAAAATTAGATGTGCTTGTAGCTCTGCCCGCGTTGAAAATATAATAGTTATTATAAAAAAAAAACTTGAAACACTTGAATCGTAGAAAGGAGATGTTTTTGAATGACTTTGGACGTAGGAGATAATCTCTGGAATTAATTAATTAATATAAAATGAAAAATAACTTGATGTTCAATTTGCGTTTAAATTGCGTTGTATGATCATCTTACATTTTTGCAAACCCAAAACAGTATGAACGGCTTCGACCAAATAAAATGAATGGACGGGCCTTGTCTTTACAGTTTCCTCACTCATAACGAGTCTAAGCAATTGGATATATACTTCAATACCTAATTTTTATTTTTATGTTTATTTTGCTTTTTGCGCTTTGTAAATGCACAAGAAGGTATTTTTTCGTCAGTTATTTGGATGGCATGTAATAATAAGCGTACGTGTCACTCTTCTAACAGACAGAGACAGAGATGAAGTGAGAGCCGGCGCTCACTTTACAGACTTCAAAAATCTGTACGCTATGGCCCGTCCATTTATTTTATTTTGGTCGAAGATGAACGGCCGTTTAGACATGCCATAGAGATTTGACGTTTCTGAAACGCGGAACATTTTGATTTCATAATTTCATTCTTTAATTATTAAGCAATCACGTATCCAACCCCATATTGTTTTTGCCGTTCTTCATTGTCACAATCCAAGGAATCGAATTGTATCGTTTTTTTCACGCTTTTGGCGTTCGTGTGAGTGATACGCGCATACAAAGGTGTGTAGAGCGCCATCTCGCTCTTTCCTGTGAATTTTGTCCCTTTCTAGCGTTTCGATTTTATATAAGGTCTTTCAATTTAAATTGAAAGTAATTTAGGAGGTGATTCAGTATCGTTAAACTGCAAAGCACTTTTTTTTGCGCGAACTTTTTTTTTCACTTTTCAGTACGAAGTAGTCCGATCAGCTGACTCTGTATGGACAAGTGAAGAAAAAGTTCGCGCAAAAAAAATACTTTTTAATACAGTTGCTCAAAAAGTGGCGTATTGCAGGGACGTATAGCGTTCGGGATGTGGGCTATTACATACTCGAGCTTTTTCTTTACCTTTTCCGAACTCGTGCGTTCTCTTTCCCAACTGTCAAAATAATGTCTATTAAAAAGAAAAAACCAACCACGAAGTTTTTACTAAAAAAAAATTCATAGAAGTTTTTATGATTCATGCAAATATTTCTAAAAAGAAGCTACTAATTTGTTTCAATATCAGATTTAATGATTTGATTCAATTAGTTAGGTTAGGTTTCATTTCATTTCATCTCATTAAATTTCATTTTCATTTCATATCAATAAAAAAATAACTGAAGACTTGGCTCTATGGGCATAGTTCCCTTTGCCTACCCAGAATGGGCGAAGAAAACAAAAAAAAATCTCTGCTTATATTCTTTTACGGTTGGCGCCATTTTCTAAAAATTTTCTTTGCGAGTTTAGTTGTTTGTTGCACAAAATTAGTAGTTTCGACGATATTTTATTTGAATTAACACCACCGGAACTCAGTATAATTGCACAAAATGATTCGAAGAACATTTTACCGGAAAGGTCAAAAAGTCGCTACAAATCTATAGGTACATACGACGAATTTATTGTGTGGAGAGAAGAGAAAAAAGCAAATAGTTTTTCAGAAAATGTTGTGTTGGCATACTTCTCCGAACTTTTATCTATTTTTAAATTGTTTATTTTACTTTTTAATTTTATTATTAGTTATAATTTTTTTTGCTTGAAAATGTTAAGTGTTTAATAGTTTTCTGTTAATTTAAGCATGTAGATATTTTAGAGTTTTCTTCCCGCAGTCCTAATGTAGAAGGGGTCGAGCTAAATATTATTATTTTTTTTTTTTTTTTTTTTTTACTAAGTACTTATTCTAGTTTATTTTAGTATATATTTATTTTTACATTATATTTATAATATTATAATTATTTATTAAGTATTATTTGATATTATGAGTATACCACATTTTGATGATACTTTCTTTTCATGCTCTTCGTCCGAAGAATACACCAGTGCGAATAGCGATGATGACTCTGATAGCGGTGTTTCGTTACGTGATCGCTTATTTTCTGTTTTTGATAGTAGTAATTATAAACATAATCTTAATATCGTACACATTAATGCCGAAAGTATACATGCTCACTACCCAGATATGTTAGCAGCGTTTAGCAATGTGCGTGTGGATGCAGTGTTCGTTTCCGAAACCGTATTGAAGCCTACACTACCGTCCACCATGTATAGCTTACCTGGATTTAGATTAATTCGAAATGACAGGATCGGTAAAGGCTGGGGAGGTGTTGCGATCTATCTTCGTGCAGACATTCCTTGTAAGGTTGTCAAGCAATCTCCTAATCCATACACTAAGTCAGCTGAATATCTGTTTATTGAGTTATATCTCCATCACACTAAGGTACTTCTGGGTGTCTTATACAGTCCCTCCCTCAAGATTGACTACTTTGCTAATTTTGAATCTCTGCTTGATGAGTTAAGTCCTCTATATGATGACGTCATTGTTCTTGGTGATTTCAATACGTGTCTATTGAAAAACGATCATCGCTCCAAGCAACTTAATTCCATTGTTTCCTCATTAAATATGAAAATACTTCCTTTGTCTGCAACTCATTATAAGCCCCACTGTGTCCCATCTCTTCTTGATTTAATTATTGTCTCTAATCCCCCAAAAGTAGCCACTCATGGTCAGTTCACATCTCCTTTCTCATATCATGATTTAATTTTCCTTTCGTATAAAGTACGCCCCCCCAAACATAAGCCCAAGTTTCTTCTTCTGCGGAGTTTCAAAGGGATAGATCTGGAGGCGCTTAGAGCGGAGGCATTGGCCATAGACTGGACTCCTGTTTTATGTTCTCAAACTGTAGATTCCAAGGTGCATAACTTTAATCAAATACTTATTTCTTTATTTGACAAACACGCACCAATTAAAAGAATTAAAGTAAAGCATCTGCCAGCTCCATGGCTCACACAGAACATACGAGATGCTATGGCGTTGCGAGACAAGGCCAAGCGTAATTATAAAAAATGTCCTAGTGAAATTTATTTTGAAAATTACAAACAGTTGCGCAATCGCTGTACAAAGATGTGTAGAAACGCAAAGAGGCACCATATTCACAAATCTGTCAATAATTACAGCCCTGCTCAGGTCTGGAAATTCTTAAAAACGCTCGGAATTGGCAAAACATCCGAAACCCATCCAGGGACTATTGATTTGAATGCACTTAATCAGCATTTTTCTAAACCGCCTGTCTCCTTAGAAGACAAATTAAAAAACAAAACTCTCCTAAACCTTCGTAATAAGCCCAAACCCGACTGCGATCATTTTACCTTCAAGACTGTTTCTGAGTGTGACGTTAAGAGAGCAATTCTTTCTATTACTTCAAAGGCTGTGGGTGATGACAAAATTTGCTCTCAAATGCTGCATCTTATACTAGATGAACTTTTACCTGTCCTAGCTGACGTTATCAACTGCTCCCTTGTCACCAGCTCATTCCCCACAGCCTGGAAAAATGCACATGTCATCCCTCTTCCAAAGACTACAAACCCTTCATCGTTTTCTGAGTATCGTCCAATTTCCATTCTTCCTATCCTTTCTAAAGTTCTTGAGTCTTTAGTCCACAACCAACTTTCGTATTTCCTATCTAAAAATAGTTTACTCAATCACTTTCAATCTGGATTTCGCCCAGGGCATAGCACCGTCACGGCACTCCTGAAAGTCTCCGATGATATAAGATTAGCTATTGACAATAAGAAACTGACTATACTCACACTATTGGATTTCAGTAGTGCATTTAACTGTGTAGACTTCGATGTACTCCTTAGCATTCTTAGCTCTCTTAACGTATCTCCTCTTGTCACAGAATGGTTTGATACTTATTTAAGGGGTCGCCTGCAGTGCATACGCTCGGACGAGGTTTCCTCGGAGTGGTGCCAACTAACTGCTGGCGTACCTCAAGGTGGTGTCCTCTCTCCTCTCCTTTTTTCAATTTTTATAAATTCTGTTTCCAATGTTCTTTCTTCGAACTACCATCTTTACGCAGACGATTTACAACTCTACCGCCACTTTGACGTAACTGAGGCAAATATTGCTGTCTCAGAAATGAACAGCGATCTTTCAAACATTCACAGGTGGGCGGAGGCATTCGGACTTTTGGTTAATCCCAAAAAATCTCAAGCCATTATTTTGGGTAGCAGATATATGACTAGCCTTCTCAATCAAATGGTAATTCCACAAGTAGTTTATAACGATATCCCTATTGCCTACACTAAATCTGCAAAAAATTTGGGTGTCATATTTGATTGTAATCTGACGTGGGCTGCGCATATTAATGAGGTCAGCAGGAAAGTCTTTGCCACATTTCATTCTCTTAAGCGTCTCCAGAAATTTCTCCCCTTTGAAACTAAAGTTACTCTCGCACAATCTCTACTTTTGCCGATCATCAACTACGCTGATGTCTGTTTTTTAGATGCCAGTCAGGAGCTGCTTGGTAAACTTGAACGTTTACAAAATCTGGGAATCAGGTTTATCTATGGACTAAGAAAATATGATCATGTATCTCAGTACCGTGAACAATTAAAATGGCTTCCCATTAAACAGCTTCAGTATGTTCATATCCTCTGTTGCCTTTTCAACATTTTAAAGAGTCCCACTTCTCCTCCATACCTCCGCGATCGTTATGAGTATATTTTCCTTAGAGACAAGCAAGTCAGGTCTCATACAGTCTCACTTTTAAAAACACCTTCTCATAACACCGGGGCGTATGGAAACTCTTTCACTGTTAAGTCCATCAAACTGTGGAACTCCCTTCCTCACACTATCAGGGATAGCCCCTCCATTGGTGTATTCAAAAGGAAAATAAAAGAGCACTATCTTCGACAACTTATCGTGTAGGTGTATTATGTATATATATCATTTATTGTGTATTTATTTACTGAATATGTATTGTTATATTTATTTATACTATGTAGGCATGTAAATTTTATGTAGTTTGTTATTATTTTTAACTAATTAGGTATCTACTATTAATTTAATCTTGTTTCTGTATAAATATTATCGTGCACAATATGAATATCTTATTTATTTCAAATATCCTTATCACCCTTGGTTTGCTGGAAGAAATCTCATTATTGAGATAAGCACGCCATTGTACATAACTTTTATTATATAATTTAGAATTAAGTTTTCTGTGTGCAACAAGAATAAATATAATAATAATAATAATAATAGTTTATTTAAATCAAATTATCATATTACAGTGTTTGATTGTACATGATTACTTAAAAACAAGTTACATAAAACAAGTTGCCAGTAAGTACGTCTGTGCCCGAACTAGGTGCTAGAGTACTCTAGACCGGTGTTTCAGGCAGCAGCGCTCTTCCAATATTTACAATCTTATGATAGTTTTATTGAGTGAGACAAGTAAAATTATATAGTGTAAAATAAAATAAACTAAAGTAAATATGTGAAGGGTGTTCCTCTCTGTGTGTGTAGGTGTAGAGTGTATATGTGTGAGTGTGAGAGGGTGTGTCAATGTGTATGTATGAAAGACAAAATAATAATAATAGTAATAGTTAAGAGTTACATAATAATAAAATAATAAACTTGAACTTAAACCATGACTGAAAAGTGATTTTGTTTGAATCTTTTAGGTTTATATATTTAATAAATCTTCTGTTTCACTGTAATTTAGTTTTTTAAGCCATTCAATGACAGTTCCTTTACATTGTGTTCTATTTAGTGGGTATATATTAATTATTTTATTTATTTTATTGTAAAGATATGGTCCGAGGAATGGAAGGTATTTATTAACGTAAGCGTGTTTAAACGTCGGTATAGTACAAACTCTATCATTACGTCGACGGGTTAGAAGAGAAGGATCGTATATGGTATGAGAATGTTGCTTAAGGATAATATACAGAATAAAGAGTTGACGTACGGAGAGTACATTACACGAATGTAGTAAAATATCTGTAGGAAAGAGTTTTGGGCGAAAGGTGCTGACTTTGAGAATGGCTCTCTGTGCTCTTTCTAGTATTATTAATCTACTTTTTGGAGCTCCACCCCATGAAGTGATGCAGTAAGTCAGTATTGATTGGCAAAGAGAGAGATAAACCTGTTTTATAATTTTATTGTTTGCAACATGACGAAGGTTTTTAAAAATATGAATTAGCTTCCTTACCCTGGCGGAGACTAATTCTATATGCGAGGCGAAGCTAAGAGTGTTATCCAAAACTATTCCTAAATATTTAATATGATTCGTTTTTTCTAAAGGTGGGCATGTGCAGTTTTGAGGTTTTGTATCGGTACAAAAATGAGCAATTATTTTGTTTCGTTGTTTTATTTCAAAATTTCGCATACTAAAGGTTATATATTTAGTTTTCTTGGAGTTCAGGGTCAGAGAATTCGTGCGGAGCCAAGTGGTTACCTCATCAAAACCGTCCTGTGCAGCATTATAAGTATCCTCCCATGTACTTCTTGAAAAGAGAATAGCTGTGTCATCGGCATATGAGACAATTTTTCCATGGGCAGGATTAAGATCACAGAGGTCATTTATGTATATGAGAAATAGAGTGGGGCCTAGAATGCTGCCTTGCGGGACACCAAAAGTAATTGGTAAATCGGAGCTCATGTGATTATCAATTTTGACACATTGATATCGTTCACTGACATAATCCTGTAGTAGCTTAAGTTGGTTACCTCTTATGCCAATATTTTCCAGCTTGCTGATAAGAGTAGGAAGAGACACCGTATCGAAGGCCTTTGCAAGGTCTAAGAAAATGCCAATAGTTTTTGATCCCTTATCTAGATTCTCAACAACATAGCTAGTGAGCTCATGTACTGCATCATCAGTACTATCTATATTACAAGATGAGTTTATTGTGTTTTATATTATTTTATTAAATTGCTTAATTTTTTTCGCAACTGTATTAAAAATAGTTGTTCAGTACACGTGCGGAACCTTCATTGCAACTTGTTCCGACTGTCAACCCTCACCTTCGGCTGCGCCTCGGCTCGGGTAGACATTTATCGGAACTCTTTGCAATGACAGGCTTTCCGCACTCGTAATGAAATATACTATTGCAGTGGAATGTGATTTATTAACGATACTGAACCACCTCCTAAATTACTTTCCATTTAAATTGAAAGACCTTATATAATAGATACCGTGTACATATGTAATGCCCCCCACCTCTTTGTTCCAGATGTAGTGCTGTTAGTCCTGTGGATGGGGTTGGCCCTGACCGGGTTCTTGTTCCAACACTATCACAACAGAGGCCGCCCCCCGTTCCCGCCTCCTCCCCGCAGCATCACGCCGAGGCTCGAGGGACCTAGGGTCTATGGGACTCATACTGGGTATGTATTCTGTAACAGATGTACCTAAGGTGAAATTAAATTGTACAGCCAAATTAAAAGTATTTAGCCGAAGTACGGCGATAGGGCTCACCGTCACGGTGGGACGTAATAATTTCAAAGTTCACACACAGAACACCTCTGACACCCCCTCTTATTATTCTTTAGTATTCTATTCAACTGTGACATAATGTGAGAAATTGGGACAAGAGTGCGTGAGTTTCGTAAAAGACTACACAGGTGTGCCAATGTCTAATTATACCCAGTTGGATACCTTCAAAGTTGATTTTATTGTTGGTACTTTAAAAAAAAAGTCTTGGGTGTTGTAATTATTTTTTTAACTAAAACCGTAAAAGTTTATAACAATAAAACAGAGTTAAGTGATAATAACTCGCATGAATGACTAGGTACCTATCCGCACTAATATTGTTTGGTCGGTGTTATTAATATGTTGTTAATTAGTCTTATTTTAAGCTAGCCATAAGCATATGTAGCAAAACCTACTTACTGTACGAAAGAAGCCTGGCTACCCATTGGACAGAGAATTCTAGCTTGGGAGCCAGGAACCAACAAATGTAACATTTACTTTTCATTAAACATTTTTTCATTTTTTTTTTTTCATATACTAAAGTATAAAAATAAAAACGTTTGAACAAACAACGCTAAATCATTACACTTACCAGGTATCTATGGAAACAAGCACGAAAGGCCTCATAATTAATGAATACTTTTTGACCATTTATTTTTTTATTTTTTTTATAATCCATCATTCTGTCTGTCAGGATCTCTGTCAAAAATTTTCATATACATAATTATTTACAAGACTGATGCCGAACAATAGTTCGAAATATATCTCTCCAAATGTGTTATTTTTTACTATATATAAATATAAATGTGTAAATAATAATAAAAAATATAATAAATATATATAAAACCTAAATATATATAAATATTATAATCTTAATGAAAATAAAAACAAACACTAACCTGTCTGTCTTAAAACGGGCTCCAAATAAAATAAAATATGTAAGCCAGATCACCGCCATCTGTGGGAAGAGAACCCAATAGGCTGGCGGTGAGGCGTTGCCCAGCTCTATTGTAATTACCTCAGTATGGGAGCAGATAATAGTATTGGGACATTGTAAGTATAACATTTGTAAGTTATACATTGGGACACTAGACTTGCACGGGTGTCCCAATGTCTAATTATGTCCAGTTGTATACAATACTTTATGTACCTATAAGACCATCAAAAACAATTTCACGAAAAATGAGAAAAAGAACACTTGTCATGATATATTGTTGTGATACTTGTCATGATACTCGTCATGATACCTGAGTCGTACTTGCTCTCTGCCTGAGCCCGTGGAATTAGTATGTAAATGCCGGAGACCAATCAGAACCGAGAAGAGTAAAGATGGCGTGGCCTAAGAAATTAAGACAGACCATTATCGCTTGTGATTGGTTCTCTAGCTATGTTATAATAAATTTGGCCAATCACAGCACAGCATCGCGGTGTTATAATGTAATATTATAACAACGGTCAAACAATGTAGGGGTAATTATAAAATTGTAATTACCTTATTGCAGTATGGGAGTAAATAAAAAAATATATTATATTAATATAAACCACGAATCTTTTAGTAATAAAAAAGAAGCATGGCACATGAGAAAGATCCGAGTATCGTTCTCCTAGCCAGTAAGGGCTAAAGAAACATTTTACCTCAACTTTCAGACCTTACCGAGTTCCTGTCAACCCTCCAGTCACCAGTCCTTCAGCTCCAGCGATGCTTCAACAAGTCCACACTGAAAGAACTCCGCTATTGGCCTAGCTAGAACGATCTAATAAGTATAGGTATGATTTATTACATTTGTTATAGGAATTAAAATGATTTGTAGTACAAATATGTTGCTACAGATATTCTATCTCACGAAGTCTGTTTGTCTATGGTTGTAGTATTGAAAGTTGTAGTAGAAACTACCCCTAAAGAGGTGCAATGACACTTGGTATGTTCGGAATAAATTCCGCCAACTTTCAATGCGCTTTCAAGCGCTCTGATTGGCCAAGCCAACACCACGCAGTGTTAGAAATAGAGAATCCCATATAAGTGGAAGTGAGATGCATATTAGTCAAGTCTATGCAAAAACACTGATCAGTTGGCGAAATCGGACGGTACGGCGTTTCCATAGACGAATACAGCCTACAGACTACAGATTTCTGTCAACACATCTGACTGAACCAGCAGATACAATTCGCCACTCCAAAATTATATGTTTCGGTTGGCCAAACCAAAATGGCTTCTATATATTTATTACGTGAGAGTCTTCGTCTTCGGGAAAGATAAGTTTGTGGCGCTGTACGTAGGATTGGAAGAGCCAATAGGATTGCAGTATCCCGTTTCGATTGTTGACAGAATTATTTGTACGCAAGATGTTGAACAATAGACGTCTTTCTGGGCTGTATTGTCTATGGGCGTTTCCATTCTCGGGGCTAGTTATTCGATGAGTGACGTGTTTTGTGAGATAGAATATCTGTAGAAGGGTTCCGTGCCATAAAATAAGCGCAATATTTTGATATTTTGAATCTAAGCTTCCGCTAGAAAATGAGATTCTAAATACTACGCGGTGCTATAATGAAGTGTATGTATACTATTAATAGGGGCTTAAATATTATAGTTAGCCTTCATCAAACATTATACCTCGTATTTTGATCTTCATAAATATTATCTCAGTTTTTAATTAACGCATAAAATATCAAGGTCTCGTTTAAAAGGACCCAATATTTTTTTTTTGCTAGGAAATGTTTTCTCTATCTTTATGAATCACATTCCAACAAAAGGAGACGTCTTCCGCGATTATTTTTTTCTTATTTCAACACCATTAGGCAGCTTTTGTCACCATTGGTGTCCTTTAGAAAAGAAAAAAAAAATGCGTGAAAATTTCTTTTTTTATGGGAAGGTGTTTTACTTAGTTGGGGCCGCACTGCGTCCATCGCCACAAATCATCGCACTGTGACATTATACACACACAGAAAACGTAACCACAAATTGTCGGCCAATATCGGCTATTTTCGGTAATCTTCGTGAACAAAAAACAAATAGACGATGAACGCAAGTGCAGCATTGTAGATCGTGCACGACCGTTCCGCGGGGCGACAGGCTTTGGCGGGGGCGAGGTTTTCTAGATGTCACATACGAAATTCCCCAAGATATTCTTAAAAATAGGGAAACAAACAAAATACATAATCGACGTCAAAATATTTGTCTTACTTAAAATTTGTTTAATGTTGTAATGCACTTTAAATAATGTTTAGAGTATCCAAAGCAATGGATTTCACTATAAATCATATAAAATATTTTTATTTGATAGAACATATTATTTAATGACCAATTTAACACAAATTTTTGGAAATTCATAGCAATATAGCACTATTTGAGATATCATTTAGCATCCAACCGTGGTATGGAGTTGGCAACCCTGACTGCACGTCACTCATACCTCGTCCCCGCCAACGTCTGTCGCCCCGCAGGGCTGTCGCGCACGCTCAGAGTCAATCTATAGAATATTATATATAATCTTATTACCATTACATATAAGTGTTAAACATGTTTTTGCTCTCTCTCTCTCTCTTCCATTTTCAAAGACTTCATTTACACCAAATCACAAAAGACTGTATGTTAATATAATGTTTAATAAGTTGAAATGTCAATTTGCTCAATAAATAGTTAAATATTGACTTAGCGTATTTTATTCAAAGAAAATAATTGGATTGCAATACTTATTCCCTTAAATTAAATAAAGTATAAGTTTAGCCAAACAATAAACTGAGGGGAAATAAATAAAATCCTAAAGATAGGTACAAACAAAAATAAAGTTTTCTCCATCATCCTGGGTAGCCGTTTGATGAAACTGTGTGTTTTTAGACTTAACGGTGTAGCAAAATTTCATGGGAAACCTAAAAAAAAACTATACAATATTCTTTATTGAACGTCAAAAAAAAATATAATAAAGCGACGTTTTCAAAAGTAAAATCAAGGTACAATTGGCGGTCTTATCACTAGAAAAGCTATCTTTTCCAGGCAGAACTATGCTGATATTTACACGCGCAAATATCATATTATCTGATGAGTTCATTCACCTTTTGCAAACAGTAGGTGTGTCCTATCTATCATATCATTTATTTCACTACTTATGATAATGATTTATTTTTATACATTTGCGTATTTACAACACAAATATACTAGTTAAAGGACACTATCTTTCACTCTGATTACCGAACTATTCATTATCATTATTTTTTATTTTTTTTCCAGTTAACAATTTATTTCATGACATATAAACATATATATATATTTTTCATTTTTTTTTATATTTTATTAGTATGTATTTATCATTATATATTATTACGTTTATCTTTTAATATTAAAATATATCTATTATTAAAAATAGTACACCACCATTTCAGCAATCATTCTAAACAGTTTCATCCACCCAAAGGTTGTCTGGAAGAGATCGCTTTAAGCGATAAGGCCGCCTGTTTGTGCTACATAATAGGTTAGTTAAAAATTAAGTCTTTATATTTCTGTTCCTTTTTATATGGTGTACAAATAAAGTTGTATTGTATTATAATATACTGGAAAATCCTTTGAATTTAAACGATTTAACTAAACCTATTACGGTTTCACTTAATTATACCAAGGGGCATTGACGGACAGACAGGCAAAATAAGCGTCTATAATCTAAACAAGTGTTTTTGTCAGCGAAAGATAGAGGGCGCATCGAATTGTGCGTATTTGTTGTTTGCGTGTCTCTGCAGCTATGTTTATACAGGGGGATTATATCAATTTATTTCTTAAAAATAAGTTTTGTTTTCAGATTAAAAGTGTAATATTGTTCTCAGACATGAAATTTTTTTTTGCACATAAACAATTAACTTAAATAACATTAAAATTGTAATAAAAAGGACTAAAATAAAAATATCTAAACTAAACTAAAAATATCCTTAAAATAGACTAAAACACCTTAAAAGATAAACTATATTATAAATTAAAAACTTCGTCCAAATTGCTGCTCTGCGGCAAGGTGCCCAATATGCTGGCGACATTAGAAATTGCTAAATTGCTAAACATGAAATGTTCAAATTAATTGTTAAGTATTAATTATTATTGATTGAAAATATAATTCTAGGTGTTTTTTTGTCTTTCATCATCTTATGACATCAGCCTATTTAATTCTACTTGGTTTGGAATTTATTAGTAGTAATAAAATTCCGTACTTTTTAATTTACGTTTTATACTCCACACATTATAGCTTCATTAGAATGAGAGATATAGTCAGTTCATCTATTTACACGCACTGGAACTTATAACCACAACTTTGGATTAAAAAGCGTTAAAATCTTTGAACTGATTAGTCCTGTCATTCTAATCAAGCTTTTATGTACGGAGTATAGGTCGACAGATTATAATAATATCTTGTCAATAAAATTCTCACGTGCAATTACAATTTTCTAATTTACAGAACTTAGTGCACTGGATAAAAATTGCACAATTCCAGAACACACTGTACAAGTCCAATTCGAATTACTCCCTTCCCATTCCGAAGCTTAGACTTAGATCAGTATAATGCCTACAATACAACACATTTAATCCCATCCTTTTGTCCGAACCCTCCCCTGTATACAACCCAAGGGTGCACACACCCTATGCATGAAAGCCAAAGGACCATCACACAAAATTAATATGTACCGCCCAAATACAGTTAACGGTATAATTTGGACTTCACAGTTTATTTGTACCAAATATAGACTTTATTTTAATGCATTAAAGTTTAGGATGAAAAAAATTTGTATTGTCATAATAGAATGATTTGGTAGATGCAATTTTGAGGGAGGGCAAATTTAGCTTTAACATTGTGCAATAGGATTTGTTTTTGTTTAACGCTAGCGCCATCTGTTAGAGGGATCCGATGTTATTAATGTTATTTTATACCTCTCTTTATTGGGCTATTGTTGTAGTATTTGGCACACTCAAGTGTTAGATAGATCTATACGTCATTTTAAATGATCATAACTGTTTTGTATAGGGTGAATATTAAATTCAAACAATGAAATAATGGTTAATGCAATATTTATTAATAAATTTCACTGTAATTCTTCCTCGTCTATATGCACTTAGAATATAGTAATAATTTATTTTACAATTATACTTAAAAATACGTTACATACATTTCTCGTTAAACCTAAAACTTATAACTCTGTATTGCATTTTATTCAAAAAAAAAAAACTATACAGTTCTTTCTTACACACTTTGTTCGAAGTGAGGTTAGTTGTGAGTTTGTGCTAAAATGTTGGCAGCACCATTTTCAAATCGAGGGACTTTTCATAATTAATAGATTATAAAATTATTTTTGTTCAAGTTGACAAATAAGCATATTAAAATCAAGCTACCTGAACAGAACCATTTTACTAAATGCAGAAGTGATACATTTCCACGGTAAAATATTATATTCTAATTTCTCAATCACAGCAATATTGATTTCCTTAACCGTTAAAAATTAATAAATGATAAGTTAGTTCAGAACTGTATCAACACTGCAAGAATCAACACGTTACGTACAACATCCAATAACTTTATACAAGATAAATACAATTATCATTAGTTTGTATGACAATTTGTTCAGTGTTCCGAGGGGTGGAATGCAAATCGCCTTAACTTGCTGTTTTCTCCTCACTGTTTATTTTTTTATTTCACACCCCAGCTTGCATACAAGTCACAAAAAGAGTTGTTCACGCAAAGGGCAATACAATATTTTTTGCAAAAGTTGGCACACATTCATTTTACCACAAAATACCTTCCTCTCAACAAAGCTTTATTCTTTAAGCTTCTTCCACCCAACAGTAGATGGCATTGCCTGCATATACACTTTGATTTCTAGCTCTTAATTTACTTACAACTAGGTTTGAACATCTCAGTTGCTTAAATTACTGGGTCAAAACTGAACTATATACAAAACTACACTTGTTGCACCAAGGATAAATCTTTCACTTGAAACCTTACGATACAGTATTGTTTTGCTCTGCTAACTCAGGTGCTACAACGTTGCTGTCGTGTCCAGCGGTCATGTTTAGAGCGCTCATGGACAAGTCGGCGTAGTTGTGCGGTATCTCGCCGCTAGATGGCGCCTCGGTCGGGTTTTCCGGCATAGACAGGAGTCTATGAGGAAACCCGAATAGTTGAGATCACTGAAGCCGGCCCCAGTAGTTGCTGGCTAGGTCCGGCCCTTGCGAGGGTATTTGAACAGGCACGCTCACGCCCGCCGATATTACACCTACAACAAAGGGATGGGTAAATAAAAAAATGTCTGGTAGCCGTTTTTTAGGGTGAAATGTGGTTGGCTGGAAAATAGATTGGAATTTTGTGCGTTCTGATTGGAAGGTAAATCTTGTTGAGTAGGATTCTGTTAGGTATATAAAAGGCTTGCCTTGTGTCATCAGGGCCTATGGGCTGATTGGATTTGTTCGAGGGAGCAAATAGAGGATTGAATGATTCATAATCATTATGTAGACCATGGTTGAAAAACTAGATGTCTGAACCCTGAAAATATAGGGACATATAAATAATATAGTACAGCTGCCTGACCGTTTAAAATATAAAAGCCAATCAACGGTAAAAGATTATTGTTACTGAACATTATAAAGAAAAAATATATATCCACGGGCGTATACAACGTGTAACAGAAAAGTGTAACCATATTTGAAGAGCTTATTCAGTCAATGGTATAGAACAACTTTTACTATGGAACAAAACTTGTACCTCGAAAAAAAAATCAATTATTTCATGGAAAAATGCAATGCCGCTCGGCCGAAATAGGAAGGGCAGATTCTTTTTTTTTCAGGGTTGGCTCCATAGTAAAAGTTGTTCTATACAATTGACTGAATAAGCTCTTCAAATATGGTTACACCTTTCGGTTACACGTTGTATAGCTTTCACATGGGGGGGGGGGGGGGGGGGGGTTCACTGAGACAATTTTTATATCAACACATTATTATGGCAGCAAAGGGACTTAAAGGGAGCTATGAAAAGCTGTTACAAAATATTTTGAGGATTTCATTTTAAATTTATTGAAGTACAAGACCTAAGGGTCCAAGGTTTAGACCCCCTAAACACCCCCTTTATAAACGCCCATACTAGTATCTATGCAAAATTACCAATCAAAAGCCACTGATCTAACCAATATCCTATCAGAATCTAGCCTAGTTGTATCCGAAACACATGCTAACACAAATCCTGAAGTCAGTGTCGCATATTTCTCAAGATCGAAACACGGTTCAAGACCTTAACACCAGTGTAATAAGTGCCAAAACGCTTTACGCAGTTTGACAACTTATGTGATGCAATGTCTAATGGGATTCCAATTACGTTCCGTTTATTACACACAATCGCGTTATCGGAGCGTTCCGTATTGCTAACTTGATAAAGGATTTAGGATTTTGAAGTTATGTTGTTAAGGTGTAATTTGTGATGGAATGGATCTAGGTTCCGTCAAAAAGCTATTTGTATGAATGATGTCTACTCTATTGTGTAGCCTACCCCCATAGGAAGACGTGGTGCATTGGTTATTATGGGATTTAATACCAAATTTTTGTTGGGATTTGATTCCTTTGTGAACCTTTTAAGAAATTCTGTTATCAACCAGCTTGATTTTCAATATCACAAACCATACTTTTCCCTTAACCCTTCATAAGGCAGTGGCATTATACATGCCACCATCACTTTTATGAAAGATTGCAAAAAAAAAATTGAAATTTTATTATCCAATTTGTATTTTTAGTTCAAAGTTAATAGAAAAAAGGGATAATCAACAAAAAATAAACACCAAAAACAGGATTATAATAAAAACAAATATAATAAAAAAAAAACATGATTTCATATATAAGCTCATTTTCTCTGCCTTATTTAGGGTTAAGGCGCTACGGAAAAAAAATCGACACTTTAAGGACTTGCATATCTACTTCAGTAAATAATGTATTATTTTGATAAAATAGTGTATTATTTTTGGATACTTTTTCTAGGGATCTGTTTAAACAGAAACGCGATTGGAGAAATTCGGCTCGATAGAAATATTTATTGAAAGTAGGTCCTTTTCGACACCAATTCTTCTGGTTTGACAATTTGGAATGACATATAGACTGCAACTATATTTTATTAGATGGGTTTTAACGGTATCTAGGACCTGCGGGCCTATTGTGTATCTCTAGTTGCCTTCTGGAATGGGTGTCTATCATCAAAAACATAGATATACTATCGAATTCCGATGTCCTAAGGATATTTTCGCACTTGAAGTGACGACACAGATTGTTAATAGTTCAATACCCACTAAAGGCAATTTTGAAATTTCAGTTTTTAGCTATGTTTTTGATGATAGGCACCTCGTGCAGTTGGCAACTAAAGATACAGAATAGGGGGGCTGTTTAAACGAAATTTTGATAGCAACTTTAGTACATTTTCTATTAATATAAAACCGACTTTTTGCTACTTTTCCACGAATCCGTCCCTGTCGCACTGAGTTTTTTTTTTGCATATGGAGTAACAGGGACGCTAAAACTTTTACATATCGCCTTAAAGCACAAAAAAAGAACTTAGAATTAATAAATTCAAAGTTTTATAGAAATCCCGTAACTTTTCGTCTGTAGTAGACAGCCGATAGCGTCGACGCCAATATATCAGAAACATTTACTAAGGGCGGATTTCACCAATGTAACGAAACTCGTTTAGTTCAATTTGAACTCGGTTTAGACACTTAACTGAGTTTAAAGCATTTCACAAACGCAGTTTAAGCTAAACGGAGTTTAAAATCTGAACGCCCGATTTTGGTCGGTTAAGCTCTTAAACTGAGTTAACGATTTTTACTACCTGAACGACCCAAATCAGCGACTTGAGCCATAAAACATCTATCAACCCATTGTGATTGCGACTTAAACCGAGTTTAGGTTAATGTTTTCGAAATGTAGTGGTAAAAATCTGTTTGACTAAACTGAGATTAAGTTGACCATTTAAACTCGGTCTTAGCTAAACTAAGTTTTATTAAACTCGGTTTTCAAAGCGATCGGTGAAATTGGCCCTAAGGCTATTTCCTAGCTCCGTTAACTCTGTGTCGCTCCCATACAGCGTGTAGCCTCGCGATAACAGTTTTATGAAGCCACCCCTATTTGAGAATACTCTACCAATCAATTTTGAACTTTATGCATAGGGTATTGGAGTCACAAAATAAAGGGGTTTATTGCGGTCGTTTACCGCGCCGCTTACATTCATTTATCAACTCTAAACACTCTAGAGACTCGTGCAGTCAATGGCCTGTGTCTAGGGTTGTTATAGTCTATGGTCTCGCCTCATTGTTTATGGGTGAAGTGGGAATAGATTTCCGGGCGGGAAATCTGGATGCATTTAGATAGTTTTCGGGCATAACATTTTATACTAAGAAAGACTGAATTTCTTATGGGTGCATGGGGTGAAGCACCACCATTTAATGTGATTGAAAAATATGAAATGGTTTTCTCATTAAGGTGGATGCTAAAGGTTTTTTCCCAAAACAGCAGTAGATTATTTTTCTTATTTTTGAATAAAACGTGTTAAATAAATGTTAATAAAATATCTTTATAAAACACCGTTCAAGGGCCTTTTTTTATTTTTTATACATATGTTTTACTCCACATAAATACAAACACTTAAATGGTTTTAGTCGCTATATTTCGACCCCTCAGTGGGGTATAATATAAAAAATTAAAAATTAAAAATTAAATAAATGTGATTTATGGCATAACGTTACCATACTTTAAAGGGCTCCACAATGCTAAATATCAGTTTTGTATTGGATTCAGTTCCATCAATGTAGACGGTAAAAATTTGAAAAAATATGGCGTGTTTTGTGACTCTATTATTAATTACACTTTATAAATAAACATACTTTCAGTCTTCTGTTAATTATATAACTTAAAAAAAGCATTAATTTCACGAAAAAAGCGATTCAGTTTCCATGTTTCAAAACCGATAGAAACGAAACCAACACACGCAGATACTAACTAGAAAAAAGCATCTTTATTACATAAAGAAATTATGGTTATAGTCCTAATGTAGCCACGATTTCAAATTAACTGTAGTTTTGCTTGCGCGGCATCTGATTAGAGCAGGATTGAGAGTTAAAAAACAAACGCGTTAGAGCAGGACTGAATTTTAGCATAATGCAGCCCCTTAAGGCGCTACGGAAAAAAAATCGACACTTAGAACTTGCATATCTACTTCAGTAAATAATGTATTATTCGGATAAAATAGTATGTTATTTTTGGAATCTTTTTCTAGGGATCTGTTGAATAGAAACGCGATTGGAGAAATTCGGCTCGATAGAAATATTTATTGAAATGAGGTCTTTTTCGAAACTAATTCTCCTGGTTTGAATGACATATAGACTGCAATTATATTTTATTAGATGGGTTTTAACGGTATCTAAGACTTGGTTAAACGAAATTTTGATAGCAACTTTAGTACTTTTTATATTAATAAAAAACCGACTTTTTGCTACCTTTTCCTCGAATCCATCCCTCCCGCACTGAGGGTTTTTTCGCATATTGAGTAACAGTAAACTTATACATATCGCCTTAATGTCAAATAGGCTTTATTAGCAACGCTATGTTGGTTTAGCTTTACTTTGTTAATGATAGTCCACAACAACTTTATAGCGTATTTATATTGTCGTGCACGATTGTTTACAAAGTAATGCATAATACAACACAACTTTGTTAGAAAACTCTAATCGACATTAAACTATGGTCGCGTAATACCAGTGGCGTATTTTAAGATTTGGCGCCCCGGGCCTGTAAGGTTTGTCGCTCAATAAAAGAAGCAAAAAATATCTCAATTATAAAATAAAATCCAGCAGTGTGTTGATGTGGGCTGTGATAATAATGAATGGAAAAACTAAACATACCTTACAAAGAAATAAACACCATTTATTCAATATTTACATATTTTCCAAAGATTTTTTTTCAATGACAGTATTAAGTCAAAAAGCAATATAAATTAAGGCGAATGGATACGCCAACTGCAATTTGGACCTGTCTTTGAAGGCCTACTCCTCCCACACGGGTGGTCCAAAAACTTTCATAAAAATATATAATAGGCATTATAGAGTCAAAAATACATTTTAAGTTTCATAAACTGTTTTTATATTGTAAGTTTTGACAAAAAAAATCGAAAGTCATCGAAAGTTTCACATGATTAACACAAGAATTCTCTTACTCCTTCCAAACGCCTAAAGCGATTTTAATTATTATTTCACCAAACTATTGGAAATTTTTAGATGTAAAAAATTTAAGTTCAAAATTATTTTTCCGTTCATGGCGTCCATGTGAAAAGTATTATTTTCTCCTATTTTGCGCTAGCCGGAGACGCAGTGGTTGTCGTAACAGCCACTTTTCAAGGCACGCTGAAATGAACATTATTTCAATGTCGTTTCCGTTAAGTACCGACACACATTGAGTTGCTTATTTAGCGTGGTCATACGCCTTAAAATAAAGGTAGATAAGACACACGTAACAATTGATAATGAAAGGCGCCCAAAGCTGAGCGCGAGGTGCAGCTTGCGCTGCCCCTCGCAGCCTGCCGCCCCGGACCATGGCCCTTTTGGCCCTAGGGTAAATACGCCACTGCGTAATACCAAAAAAAGCAATCATAAGTTGTTCGTTTGGGAAAAAGACCCGTCGCATCTACCTTAAGGGGCAGGTAGTCGCTAACGACCTTGAGTCGACCACTGTCTATACAAATATCGACAGAAACTACTCGTATATTGAAATAATGTTCATATCAGTGGGCACTGCATTACGACGTCTTCGCGAGGGGAAAATAATACTTTTCACATGAACACGATGGACGGAAAAAAAAATTGCATAAATGATTTTTCTAAGCAGTATTTTCCTTGTGTTTTAGTGTAAGACCCATACAAAAACCATAGGTAGTTTCAAAGAAATAACCAATTTTACTTAATTTTAGACTAAAAACAGCATGACTTTGACAATATCTTCATGCTTTTTCTTATACGCGAGAATAATTTCCATAAATGAAGTTGTTTATTATATAGTTGACGGTGAATGTTGTTGCTTCTTGATGGAACGACATCTTGCAATATTAAAATAAAACTTCTTGGTACTCGGTTCCACAAATATAATAATGTTTAATTACCTTTTAAGTTGCTACCGGTTTCGTCGTTTTACGACATCATCAGGCACTGTATTTGAGGTGTTAATAATACATTTTTGAATACATTTTTAAAAACCACGAATTTTATGTGTTTACATAAACAGGATTTAGTTAGATAATACGATCAAAAGTTCGTATTATCTAACTAAATCCTGTTTATGTAAACACATAAAATTCGTGGTTTTTAAAAAATGTATTCAAAAACATATTATTAACACCTCAAATACAGTGCCTGATGATGTCGTAAAACGACGAAACCGGTAGCAACTTAAAAAGTAATTAAACATTATTATATTCGTGGAACCGAGTACCAAGAAGTTTTATTGTTTATTATAGTTTAACTAACAATCTATATATTTTTTATAATTTTTAAACATATTGTTTAAAAGAAATAAATTTATCAATAGAGTAATTTTCGGATGACGCTGGGAGGGAGTTCACTTCGAGGAATGAGCCGATACAAGATTTTCTGACCATTTACGGTATTTGAATGAGACATAAATTCGATTTTCAGTCAAGACAGGTAACTAGGGTCATGTCTAAAACATGTTTGGATATAGACCCTTTTTTATAAATGGACGTAACATGAAGTTCTGAAAGCTACTTTACAGCATATAGCTGTTAGCCTACAATTCACGAGAGGGCGTTGTGAAAAAGCAAAAAGTGGAACAAATCCGCATTATTTAATACCGCGGGAAGCTGGAAGTGCACCCGTCGAAAGCACGAAAAGAGTAAATGAAACGAGAGACCGTGCATTTTGAATGAAAAACTCCTTTGTTCAGGGGAAAACTGGAAACTGGAAGTCGGACAATGGCTGCGTAACTCCACTAGGAACTGCGAGAACGGCAGTAACAAACAATAACTCATTCCTCTCCCCACCACCTACGGCTAAAAATGTCGGCCTTCGTGATATATAATTTCAAATGGAAAAGTTACGGCCTTTTAAAACAATGAGAACCGCTCACGGTTATTCTTTTTCGTGAATAATAAATCTCCGATTTTTCCTTTCGGGTTTTTTTGTCGTAATGCAAAGTTTGCTTCAACCATTTTCCGAGCATTGTTTATGTTTTAAACGAGATATATCTTTTTCAATTCACAAAGCTACGTTTTCGGAGAAATGTTGCTTGTATTCGAAATCCATTTAAAATCCATTTGTAAGACAGAAAATTCAATCGCGCTATGTTATTCTATAATATTCTATTTATTCTTGTAGATTGTGGCGGTTTTTACCCGAAAGACGCCCACAAGTCTTGACTCAGCGTGTTTTTTCACGTTTTATTACGATGCTAGTAAATATTTTCTAAAACTTTTCGGGTTTTGAAATACATACTTCTTTTAAGTTCCTTTCTGTATATTCGAGTTAATGTATTCAGAATGTAATATCAAAGAACTGTACCTAACAGTTTTTAGAAATATTAAAGGACATTTTTCATATATTTTAGCTACTAGCAATGTAGGTGTAATTCTAAACTTACGTCTAAATTTATCAAAGTTTAAATCTTAGGACATAAAAGCTTTGCTTAAAAGTTTATAGACCCTAATATCTAACTAAATAAAGACGTGCTTTTACATATTTTTGATCATCGTATCGGTGTTTTGAATTTACTATACAAGTATTTTCTTTAAGACGCCTGCGGAGCAAGCCCAGGGGCTCTACCGCGTAATTCTCATTTGTATCAACTTCAAGCAAATGCATGCGAAATTGAACGCGTGCAAAAGAGATGGCATGTTAGGCGGGCGTCGTCGCACGCACGACAAATTTCAATCTCAAGTTGATGTTGATGAAAATGAGAATTACGCGGTAGACCCACTGTTCATTCAAACGAAATTGATATTCTTAGGATAGTGTGTGTTTATTCCGATTGGATTACAGAATATTTAGGTTCCCAAATAAATTTTTTGAAAGGACACTGATTTAAAGACGACATATAAATATAAGCAATATGGATGAAAGAGCGAATTTCTCGTACTACAGGTGAAAACTTAAAAGTAGAATTCGGCAACAAAAACTGTTAAATATTTTATAAATAAAAAAAAAATATTTCGGTTTTTGATTTTGAATTTAAAATTTCCATAGAAAGCTTAATTTTCTCATGTTTCATGTTTAAATCAGTGTTATTATTTAATATACAAGGTGAATTTTTGATCACCGTCCAAATTCATACTTGAGCCTTGGTCAGTGATCAGCATCATGAACCAATAACGATTTTTGTAAAATTCATAAAATGAAATTTTGACTCCCCATAGTGATTCACTCAGGACTGGGAGAGAATTATTATGGGAAGTCGAAATTTCATCATACGAATTTCACAAAAATAGTTGTCGATTCGTTATGCTGATCACTTACCAAGCCTCTAGCATGAATTTGGACGATGATCAAAAAGTCACCTTGTATATAGCAGGATCTCATTAGACCTTTGAAGTGGATACTTGCATGTCCGCATCTCGTATAGGGGGGCCTTGTACTTCAGAACTTGTACGTCACTTCCGGGACGAACTTCACGAAAGAAGTTCCGCAAATTTTCGTATATTTAGTACGACAGGAGAGTTCTTTCGTGGAAAGAACTTTTGGATAAGATTATTGACTTGACCTTCGCATTTCTGTAAAGTCTTTTTTAAGAAAGAAAGAAAATTTTAATTTATTTGCCACAAAACACAGTACTTACAACAAGTTACAAAAAATTTATTGAAGTACCGTATTTGTGGGCAAAATGGAGTAATCTCAGCATTTGCTGTAAGTTGAAGGCAACGTTACAACGCTGGTTTTCAGATTACCCCATCTCTCACTAAGCTTAACAAAAATATTGCAGGTAGGAGGAACACAAAAAAATATATATACAAGGTGACTTTTTGGTTATCGTCCAAATTCATACTGGAGGCTTGGTAAGTGATCAGCATCATGAATCGATAACAATTTTTGTAAAATTCTGCTGATGAGTTACCAAGGCTCAAGTATGAATTTGGACGATGTTGATAAATTCACCTTGTATAATAACTACATAACAAAATGATAAAGAACCAAAAAAAAGTAATAATTATATTATGTATATAAAATGAGTTATCTTAGAAAATTCATGATTAATTTTTAAATTGAATTAAATTGTTAAAACAATATTTTTAAAGAAGACTGAGCAATCAATACCATAACATGCAATATCTATTATTATTATTAACAATTATTATGTAATTAGTGTTGTTTAACGAGGATAATTTGGATTCTTATTAAAGGTTGTTGCGTTTTTTAATCGTTCATTATTTGTTATTAATCATTATTCAAGATAAGTTATTGCCTTGGTCGTCCAAGGTTATTGTTTATTTGATTGAAATAATAAAAAAATTAAATACCTTGTGAGCGAATGCGCTGCCATTACTGACATATTGTTATGATATCTAAGGCCGCCATTAATCCCTCCCTCTTTGATTGAGTAAAGAGGCGACTTAAGAAGTATCCACTTTAATAATTTACGGTTGTATTTCTGACATAACCCGCTGCTTTTTTCGTTACTGGCTGATCATCATGGGTATAAAATTCATAATTTAAATAATGAACACATACCAGTACTAGCGGGCGGCTGATGCGGTTGTGAATAGGCTGCATGCTGCTGATGCGCTGCCGGCGCTCTCGAATAGCCCCCGCCCCCCAACACGTCTCCGAACATATAGGGGTACCCCCCCTCCCGCTGCTGCAGGCACGACGATGATAGTCCTCCCGACATCGAGCTGTCGGATACAAGCGCAATGTTAATGCAGGGGTCAAAACAAGAAGTTTATAACCAAACTAAACTTCTTGGGTCAAAATAAGTACTGGCTGAATAAGATGAACAAAAGAAAAAAAGGAGGCTAAATTTGTCAGTAAAAAAGTTATTTTGAAGTTTGTCTAGGCTGTATGGAGTTAAGCCTTTGTTTAAAAATGTAAGTAATTAATAGAGTGACCAAAATTCGTAGAAAATTACTTGGACTTAAAGTAAAAGTGTGCAACTAATGTTTAAAAATTAAACGAGAAGAGGTTACGAAAATTTTACGCGGGAAATAGCTAACTAGAGGAAAGATAAAGCGGAAACTTCTCGTCTCACTAACTTAGTTTCCGACGACAAAAGCCAAAGCCCAAAGACTAAAGACACTATTAAAAATCAATTCAAGTGTAAACCCAGCCGACCTCGTTCGTTGGGACCCCCTCCGAACTTTAGAAGTGGTGTTGCTGTATACATTTTCAAGATTTCCTTAGATTTTACTAAAATAATCTTTGCCTATATAGGTTATTTTAGGTTATTATAGGTTGTTTTATATTTTTATAAAAAAAAAACGCAATTGGCAGTTAAAGTAATAAAAAGGGGTCTTATCGTCTAATTTTAATATCTATCGCTATTGCTTCCAAAGGTCTCGTGATTGGCTAAAAATGATGTATGATGCCATTTCTAGCCAATTACGATAAGTGTGAAACCCATAGCGGTAGACGTTAGTAAATAAGGGGGCTGGTCAGGAAATGAAGAAAATTGTATTTAAAACTTTTTCTAGATGTTGCATGTTTCCATAAACATGGCCATAATATAGTTTATAATAGGATAAATAAAAAATGGGCGAAAGAGTTGAAAAATTAATATTGTTTTGTATAGATATCATTCAGCTTTTCAGAAAACCCTGTAAAGCGGGCAATATTTTGGGGAAGTCATCTTGCAATGGCGGGAAACTCGAGGAGGTGTGACCTTTCCTGCTCGATTTCCCGCGCAATCTGATTAGTGTCGCCACCCGACCATAGATGGCACTAGACGTTTGAACTTAGCATCTTTTAGCAAGTTTGTTGAACTCTACAACTTTGTAGGAAACGCAGGACAGTGGAAAAACTACTGAATTTTAAAATGATATCATTTATAGTCTATTAAGTTTGCTTTCCGTTGCATTTCTATACGTTAATACAAAAAATGTACCTATTAAAAACCCTGAAATGACTTTTATAAAGAATAAAATTTGGCATAGAATGGTACCATTTTGTCCGAGGGAACAACTCTCCCGCACAATTTATGATGATAAAGAACTATACCATTCTTAAGAATCTTACCTATAAGTATCGCTCATGGTGGCAATAGGTTGCGGTATCGGGGTGTACATGGAGTTGAAGCCACCGTTGAGAGGCAGCCGTGGCGCAGGCGGCGCGGGGGGTGACGCCGCCGGCGCGTCACGACGCTGGCTGCGGAGCTTCTCTTCTCGGCGCCATTTCGCGCGCCGGTTCGAGAACCACACCTGTAAAGAGGTTTATGGTTAATGTGACGTCAGAAAAATAAAACTGAGACGTCATGGGGACTGCCGACTTAAAACTATGAAATATTAACATTAGCACGTCGATAACGCGAACCCATGAGATTTTCCCCTACGATTTTCTCACGAATTTAATAAGTATATAATATATCGTCACGAATGAATGCATGAGGGGGTATCAGAGGTGTACACCCGCGTTTCACCGACAATTATTACATCCCAACGTGATTGCTGGTGAGCCTTATTGTCGTACTTCGGGCACAAAACACGCTTTTTAGGGCATGCAGGTTTTATCACGATATGGTAAGTATTAGCAAATAAAATACTTTGCATATAATTTCCGAAAAACTCATTGGAGCATGCCCAACCGGGGATCGAACCTGGATCTCAAGATTGAGAGGCGAGCGTTTTACCGCTTGAGCTACCGCCGCTTTTCACGGTAAAAGTTGTTGGTCAAGACAAAAAACACAGCCTGTATTGTTTTTTTATGTGCGGCTATACGCAAATTGTAAATTTATTAAATTTTAAATCCTCATTAACAACACTCGAGCCGCTTGTAATTTTAATAAAACACGTCGCCACGTATCACGTGACGTGGGAAAGTAATTAAGGCGTTTAATTAAGTTATAAAGTTAATATACGGCCTAATTATGATATTAAAAGGCGTCGGGCGGCCATGTTTTGGTAGCCACGCGATTTTTGTGTTTTGTTTGCGATGAACTCTTATACATACGGTCTGATTTGTTTTGATTTGGCATCATTTTTTTTACTTATACAGAAATGCATAGTTTGTTAGGTAATTTATCATATTGTCAATTAGGTACTGTTTTTTTTTAATCGAAGTCACGGTTGTAGACGTGCAACAATAGGTACTGTTGCATGCAGTTCAATATCTTTTCATAGGTTGTTATTTCAGGCATTATTACAGCGTAATAAGGGAGACGTGCCGGTGAAATAAGAAATATAATGTATATCTACAATAATTGGTCAATAAATACCCCACTTTTTAACTATTACTATTATATAAAATATATATACAATTATATAGCATTTGCTACGTGCTAGCATTTGTCGGGTTTGGACACAAAGATACCTCTTGGGACCAAATGTACCCGTATTTAAGCAAAGCAGTATCAAAAGTAGAAACAAAATTAGGAGAAAACAATTAAAATAATTCAACCATGGACACAATATTGTGACATTGAACTGCGTGGAACGGAAGATCCGCTCACGTGCGCGTCACTTCCGACTGTCATGGCGTCGGCAATATGGCGCCTTTCCCGCCCTTTGGTAATGATGAGGCGGTCGGCATTACAAGGGTAGTTTATGATGTATGGATGTGTGAAGCCATGGAAATATTACCATCAAAGTTTTCATTTTAGATGCTAGTAATATTTTGCATTATTTTGGCATCTACGAAAGTGATAGGTATTACGAAAATTAATACATTTTTAGGGTTCCGTGCCTTAGAATAAAGAAACGAAATTCTTACAGGACCATCTGTCTGTCCATCGAGACTAAGTATCTTTTTTAGGAATAGATAAAATGTATAGGTACATAATTTACATACATACAAGGTTAGGTAAATAAATTTCAAATCATGATGCATATTTGCTTGACAAACTTATTTTGTTTTCATAGTACATTTTCTACGAAAATAAGTTTTTAAAATTACGTGTTTACTTCGCGCTTGTCCATACTTTTCAATAAAGTATTAATATATTTTCCCTACATACAAACAAGTAAATAAATTCCCAAAAAACATAACTCCAAATAATATAAATCACACACAACACGAGCCAATACGAAAAACGGAAATTCCGAGAAAAAATAGAAGTTAGGATCAAAGCCCGGGCTGCGAGCAATAAGTCATAATGTTATTGCTTTCGGCCTCCAACAAATAGGTTGAGTTGCAACAATATTTTATACCAGAGAACCCTCCGAATAGAGCTTCAAAGGATCGATCCGGGGTGAGTGTGACTGCCTAGTGCCTACCTTTAGTTATGTAGTTTTTAGGGTCCCGTTAAAAACTGGAAACTCAAAAACAACTTGATAACGACAGGAAAAATCTAAAGCAAATATTTACCCATACTTTCAAAGAAGGAAACACATGAGACGAAAAATTGATACGAGTGCGATCGAAGACGTCTATCATATTTTAATGGAATGTGTACGAAATGAGGTCCAAAGAAAACAAATATTTTAAAATTCTATTTGTGAATTAGATGGCTGTAACGGCGCCTTGGCTGCTTCAAATTCAGAGCAAACTGAGATACTGCTGAAATTAGCAAAGATTTGTATCTAAATAAGAAATGACTGTATGCAGTTAGTAGCAAATACCTATCTTTAATTTGAACAATTCTGGTGACATGATCACATCGTGACCAAACCCTCCAATAAAGATTTAAAAAAAATATTGCAACGGTTTTGATCGATGTTATCCAATAAGTAGTCCAAAAAAAAATCTTTAGAAACAAAAAACTTTTTTTTTAAAAACAAGTTTTCACCAAGTTAAATATTTCATACAACTGTTATTTACGTCTATAAGTCATATTGGGCAAATTTGCCCCTACTTGCGACTTTACCGAAATTATAGGTCCTTTACCACGTTTGTTACTGGTATCGATTCGGTGCAACACAACTTAACTTATTTGACAGGACTAACCTTATTTTGAGCGTTCTGTCTTTGTCTTTTCGATACAGGAAGAAAAAGGTAGAACACTCAAATTAAGTTTAGTCCTGTCAAATAAGTAAAGTTGTGTTGCGCCGAATCGACACAACTATCACATCTCCAAATTAAAGCTTGGTTGTCCAAAATACTATCTTTTTTCGAATACGAATTCAAATTAGTAAAAAAACTAAAAGGTTCTTTCAACCAACACCTACTCTGTCACACAGAGTGAAATATAATGACATTTCTCATATCCCTCGCGCGGGTTCCGTAGATATTTTCCTTGACAGTGATGACAAGCCCTTTTCCCGCCCTGCTTGATACTTCTCGCGCATTTATAAAAGTTGTGGGCTACTATCGGCCAATATTTGTGGACCTCTAGGACTGCAGATGAATTGAATTAGACTGGAATACAAGATATTTAATAAAATAAACTTTTAACAAAAAATAGCAACCGACTTCAATAGTAACAGCAGTCATTCACTAAAAAGTTAATAATAATTCTATAAAGACCGATGGTACCGAAGCAACACTTTTGCCGACTTCTTTCTTCCTGAAACGTTATGTTATCTAGAAGTCGGCGTTCTTATATTGGTTTCTATGTTGCTATATCGTAGGAAATACGCCGACTTCTAGATAACATAATGTTTCAGGAAGAAAGAAGTCGGCAAAAGTGTTGCTTCGGTACCATCGGTCTTTATAGAATTATTATTAACTTTTTAGTGAATGACTGCTGTTACTATTGAAGTCGGTTGCTATTTTTTGTTAAAAGTTTATTTTATTTCACATTTTTTAGTGTTGCTGGGTTAAATTGTGAGGTATAGGTAGTTCTTGCAAACGTGGTGTTAATATCAAACGAAGTACAAGTGAGTATACGTAGCCATGTTTGAGTAGCTTCCTGCTATCAGCACCCTAACACAACATGATTACCGCAATCTCGAGTTATGTGCTGTCATCCGTTGAAGAGTTCTACGGTGATGAAGCCAAGATCGAAATTCAGGTGGGTACACTGGCAATTTTCAGCAATGCCCTGCAATGAGCACCCTAACACAAACTGGTTGCCGCAATCTAAAGTTATGTGCTGTCATCCGTTGAGGAGTTCTATGGTGATGAAGCCAGGATCGAAGGTCAGGTGGGTATTCTGATAATCTCCAAGTAATACCCTTGAATCAGCACCCTAACGCAGTGATTGCCGCAATCTCGAGTTATGTGCTCTGATCCGTTGAAGAGTTCTATGGTGAATATGTTGATGAAGCCAGGATCGAAGGTCAGGTGGAAGAATGTCGATTTTCAAGTAATACCTTGTAATCAGCACCCAAGTACATAGCGATTGCCTCAATTTCGAGAGATATGCTGTCATTTTCTGAGGAGTTCCACTGCCTATCTCTGAAGACCTTCATCAGATCATGACCAAACCTAAAATGGGACCTACCTGGAAGTACACTCTTTCAAACAAAAAAAGAATTGTTCAAATCGGTTGGGAAATGACGGAGTTATAGAGTAACAACGCCAAAAAAAAAAAATAAAAAAAAATAAAAAAAAAACATACAGTCGAATTGAGAACCGCCTCCTTTTTGAAGTCGGTTAAAAAGGCCGACTTGTGTGAATCATAAAATGATTTGAAAGTAGGATGAAGGAGGAGTTTTTTCACGCGTGCAAAAGAGACGGCATTAGAACGGAATCATAATGTGATTCATGCAAAACGGCCTTTTTAGAGGACCAGGGAATCTAAAAAGGCTGACTTGGGTGAAACATAAAATGATTTGAAAGTAGGATAGAGTCAGAGTTTTTTCACAGGTGCAAAAAAGATGGCATCAGAACAGAATCATAATGTGATTCATGCAAAACGGCCTTTTTAGAGGACGCCACTAAATAGTTGAATCACAAGTGCAAGGAGTGTGTCGTACTCGCAATAATTTAATCGCAAAACATCGTGTCACGCTCCTCGCACTTGTGATTCAACTAAGTCGCAACGCGCGCGATTAAATATGAAACTGTAAAAGTGAATAACTACTTTGGCGGCAGAATGTTAAAGCGCAAAATTCCAATGTTACATAATGAAATGCCTATTCATATAAGATCTGAACAAAATAAAAAAAAATTCGCGAAGTTATATAAAACTTACCTTTTACAAAACATGAAAACATTGACAGATTAAAATAGCATTTTATTATTTACTATTAATGTACCTAACTACTTATAATTTAGTACATAACTATCTAATTTATAGAAACAGAAGTGCGACTCCCTCCCCACAGACAAACTAAATTTCTACTTGGTTTTGTGGGATGTATTTAGATTAAGTTATCTTTGAAATAAATAAACATATTCATTCATTCATTCATTCATTCATTCATTCAAACACTGTGCTACGGCTGCTGGACTGGTGTAGAATTCATGTGGTAAGATTTTTTTCAGAAGGGAAGGGAAGATTGAAATTTGAAGAAGCGCAGATTTTATGAAGTTTTTAATCTCTTTCTCTTATTAATTAGTCAATAAGAATAACTTTTGCCCGCTGCTGCTTCGCTCGCGTGGAGGTGTCTTTCAAAGATAAAAACTATTATGGACAGTTTTTAGCTTGGCGGTTATTTTATCAACACCCATTATAACCTATATGTTGTCCAGTGTAACTACGATGGTAATAAAGAAAACTGCATCCAAATCCGTCGAGTGGTTCTAGAGTTAAAACGGAACATACAGACAGACATACAGTAAAAAATTCTAAAGATTGTAGTTTAATCCTTAGTACAATAGGTCCTATTTTATGAAGCGGTTTCGCAGCCGGATTGTGAAAAACGCCTTTTTCTAATTAAACGCAACAGAACACTTAAATTCAAAATGCCTTTGATAGTTATAAAAAAAAAACCTTATTACCTATGTATTGAATATGTTGCTATCGCAAAGTTTCCATTGGT
The DNA here is from genome assembly GCA_934047225.1 of Ypsolopha sequella. Classification (NCBI taxonomy): domain Eukaryota; kingdom Metazoa; phylum Arthropoda; class Insecta; order Lepidoptera; family Ypsolophidae; genus Ypsolopha; species Ypsolopha sequella. The sequence goes on from OW203993.1 coordinate 24,879,383, forward strand.
TTCTGTAAATTATTGAATTTGAAAAAAAGGCGGGTTTTTCATAATCCGGCTGCGAAACCGCCCTAAAAATTCTCAAAAATAATCTGTTACTTTAATAGATAAGCAAAAAAAAAAAACCGTGAACCAATACCGATTCCGTTTTGGTACCACATAACATTTTTTTTAACAAAACAATTTAATCAAAACGCTACAAAACACTGAGCCGCCATTTTTATAACGTTTACAGTTTTGCCGGAAAGTCATTGCAATGGGTTGCAAGTTGCCTTCTTGTTCCTTCCATATACAATAGGGGGATAAAGGTTCAGGGCGGCTATTCTCGCACCAATTTTCACACGCTTTATATTTCATACGACTTTGTTAATCACGTGATAAATGCCGTGTCAAGGTGATTCTACTTAGTAAAACTCTATAAAAGACATGTAAAACATGTTATTAATCCGGTCAAAATGTTTTCATTTTAAAAGCGTTTCTACGTTTCTGTACAAAAAGCTTCTAAAAATCACCCACCTTAAGCCTTCGCAAATTGTCGCGTGTGTCAGAATAGCTGCGGGCCTATTATGTATCTCTAGTTGCCTTCTGGACTGGGTGTCTATCATCAAAAACATATATATACTATCGAATTCCGATTTCCTAAGGATATGTTCGCACTTGAAGTGACGACACAGACTGTTAATAGTTCAATACCCACTAAAGGCAATTTTGAAATTTCAGGTTTTATCTATGTTTTTGATGATAGGCACCTCGTTCAGTTGGCAACTAAAGATACAGAATAGGGGGGCTGGTTTTGATTTATATTGCAAAAATTAACCGACAAACTTACAGACACTTTCTTTGTTTTTTCTAACAGTCTTGTAAAAAACGGACACCCCTAAAGCGAACCATCGGTGTCTCTCTCGTCTGTCTGTCTGTCTGTCCGCGGTGTATCTCCGAAACTGGTGGACCGAAAAATATGAAAAAATTGGTAATATGTTATGTGTTTACTTAAGATTACAGGAAAAATATAGCGGTTGAGAAATTCACGAAAATAAAATTACAAAATAAAATTTTTCATTAACGATACGGAACCCTAGGTACCTACGCAAGACTGACTCGCACTAGACCGGTTTTTTTTAAGTGTATATAACGGATTTCTAGTAAGCAATGAATGCGGGTTCTAATGTAGCTTAAATAATCCGCTTGAAACGCTTCATTTGATACTCTTTGGGATTTTCAAAATACTTTCAAAATGTGACAGCATTCACTTTTTTTCCCTCGGCAACTCAACGTTGCGCACTGATTGACAGTCAAACTTAGAAATACTGGAAATCTGAAAAAATTTCAAGATAACCAGATTAACCAATCTACTAATTTATCAAATAATAAGTAATGAAAAAAAAAATCAAAGTAATCAATATCTAATCTAATTACCTTTCATCATACATGCAGAACATCGAGCGCTACAAATTTTGACAGCTTCTTGACCAATCACAGCCATGGAATTAGTAAATGCTACGTATAATGTTATCTATATTATGTAGAAATTTTTCGGTCATTATGTGTTTTAGTATTATCTTTATGTATACCCATATAAGTATTTTAGTGTGTAGTTATAGTACACAATGGTTACCGATTTCTTATAACACTCCCGTACTCATCCGGTTTGCTGTATAAAATCTCTTAGAGAAATAAGCTCGCCGCTGTACAAAAATGTATATATTCAATGCTTGTATTAACCTTTTTATGTGAACAATAAAAACCAAGAATTTTACATACTAAATTTCATGATCGCATCCTCGAGCGCTCGACTTGCAGAATATGCGTTGAACACGACAGACCGGAATAAGGTATTTTTCCTAACTTTGTCATCGAGGCGTTTTGAATTGAAACTTCAATTCATAACTTTGCCGGGGACCAACCTAACTGGTCGGACTTCAGATGAATATTACAACAGGGTTGTGTACAAAATAAGTAGAATTTGGCGTAATTTTGTTGCGAACTAGCAGTTGTAGCTTCGCATTGTTTTAGAGAATTATAGACGGTTTTAATACAATTTGCGGAGGAATATTTCGTTTTCAGAACTGGTAGTTTTATTTCAGTAAAAAGTTGACTCATTAGTATCTATTTCTATTTACGTGGTTTCTATTAAAGAGAAATTTCAAACAGAAGTAGATTTGAGTTTTGGATATTTTTATTACGTTTTGTAACTATCGTGATTACACTTGTTACAAAAAAGTGCAAAATAATAATAGACAAAAATAATCTCTTGCAAAATATGTGGTTTTCGGGCGCCAATTTTTCAAAACAACCCCTCTCGACCCCGGAAACCTCTCCTCCTCTTCCTGTTGGCTTGGGGATCGATACCCCCCTTAAGTGGGGTGACCATGATAACATCTAGTATCAGGATTAATGCGGGATACAGTTACGGCAGCGGTTTGAGATAAGTAGTTAATTAATGAGACGATTAAAGGTGTATCAAGATTGTGTAGAAGAAGGTACAGTGCTCTTAAAGTAATAATGCGCATACAAATCTTCGCCACTGTTCGGCAAAGTTCGTATTTCCTTACACTTTCTATTCAATCAATACGGTCACGTGGTACGTCCGGTCACTCGGCTATAGATTTGTATGCGCATTATTACTTTGGGAGTACTGTACGTGGTGTCGTCCCTCGTTTCGGATTTATATAATTTCTATAAAGCTTATCTTTTTTTTGGAACAAATTTCTTTAATGCACGTTACATTGGCGAATGAGAGCTAGGCTATGTTGAAAAAATTGTAAGACTTCGATCCTCACGACATTTTTGCGTATGTATGTTTGTGTGTTTGTTAGAATAGAATATAATAGAATAGAATATAGAATAGAACAGCTTTGATTATGTTTATTTTGCGAAATCTATCGCTATGAACACTCTAAATATTATTAAGAGAACAAACTAAAAAATATCAATCAGGAACAAATCCAAAGACAAGAATTAAAAAAAAAAAACCCCGGGCCAGGATTCGAACCTGCGACCTCTTGTTATCAATAATAATAATATTTAGAACAGCTTTATTCGGTATTTCAACATTTTTACTTAAAACCAACAACTAGAGACTAAAAATAATATCTACCAAATAGGTCTCCACTCAGCATGTTTTATGAGCATGGCTTGCGCCATGACGCTGATTTTCAGTGGATGCCTATACATAATATATTGTTCAAAAATATATTGTTTGTGTAAGTTAGTTTTCGATTTTGTCTTGTGAATTTTTTGCATTTTTTTGTATTAATTGGAACTTGTAGGTTTATCTGTGTTAATCTTTATATGTAATTGTATTGTGACCGTTTATGTTTCACAAAATAAAGAAAATAAAATGAATAAATAAAAATAAGTGTACCTATATTAAAAATAAAAGAATAAATAAAATTTTCAATTATAAGTTTGACAGAACACAACTAATCACATCTAGACTATTTTACAATTAAATAAGCTTATTTGCTACCTATACATATGACACAAAAGTACGCCGTATACACGCGCGGCGTACGCGTCGGTAGCGAAAGGAACTTCGTACCGTCCGGGTGTCCTACGACACCTCTCGTATTTTGTTTGACGTTATTCAGGTTTCCATTTCTCAATGAGATGAACTAGCAGATTTTCCATTCTTAGATTCATACAAAATGTGTTCCATATTTGTTTTTTTTTGTTCATTTTCCCACTAAGTGGAAAGGCAAAGGTATCTTAGCCCATACAGCCATGTCTGAGGTAATAGTTATTATCTGTTTATAGCCACTATCCTCGTCTGTTGAGGATCATCTGAAAGGTCTGTCCTGTGTTAGTCACTGTCCTGTCGTTTCCGCTATAATGATAGCTTTATAACGCAAATACAACTGGGTTAGAAAAAACACGCGAAAAGGCACAGCCCGCACTTTTGTTTCATTAAACAACGCACCACACTGGTTACGGCATTTGAATTTATTTCCTGAAAAGCGTTCATAATAGAATCACGTCATAATTACTTAAATAACGGAAAAAAGGTATTTATTTATTTTATTTTATTTTATTGTTATTACAAAAACCACAGCCTTAAACATTTATGATCTGGCGTTGTTCATGTTGTAGGCTCAGGTCCCGCCTTCAGATAGCACCATGAAAATACAAACTTCAATCTGAATCTACCATTCAAAGATAAAATTCCGAGAATGCAAACGATTTGCCCGAAAAATCTCCACCTCGTCCCATTAATGACACCCTACGCCCCCATTTGTACAGCCTTGAACCCTCTGGCAACACGTGGTGGAGTCCGCCTGAATACAAAACGATGTTCACCCTACACCTTCAAAGCCTAACTTAACATTGTTGCGGAGGAAATTGAGCTTTATCCATCGGGCTTAGAAGTTAAAGTGGCTTGTAATAGATTCCATCAGAAGTTAGGGTTGTCAGTTCTAAGGAAATATGGAGAATGTGTTGAAGTTTTAACGTTTGAAATAGAATAGAGTCTAGAATGTTTTAGTGATAAACTAAATGGCAGTATAAAAGTTAGAAGACGTAAAAAATTCCTACTATTTTATATATAAAAAAATGTTAACCGAACTGTTGTCTATAAGCGTTTAAATCATGATTTATACGTAGTTAAATTATATGAAATGGACAATGTTCAAAATTGTATCATATACGATGTATAATTGAACTATTGATACAAATATTTCTTTATAAGGAAAAGTTTAAATAAATATGATTTCAAATGACGCAGAATTTTCAAAATACTGCCACGTTTTTATATTTTACGCGTCGTCGTGCCAACGTCTGCATCTACACGGCAGTGGCGTGCAGTCCATACAGACAAAAAGACACTGTCTACCCTGACAAATACACATCATTTACGCATTTTTACGCATATCGTAAAAAAAAAGTGTAGCCACACCGACCGCCATCTATTGTCATTAGCGGGAACTGCGAGTCTCAGTTCACAGCTGCGATTCGCTCGCTCACTCCAGCCATAGATAAAGTATCTATGCTCGAGCATTCCGAAATAGAATTACATCGCTAAAATCGATTACGAAAGACTATGAAGTGAATGGCTTATGATTCGTTGTAATTCAATATCGGACCAGCCATCGCGGAATGGTGGCTACCGGCCAGTACCGGCTTTTATGTGTGGGTCATTATTCCAACAGTATCTTTGTTGTGTGCGTTACTGTAAGTACATGGCACACAAATGCAAAAGCTTTTGCTTGTTTGCGTGCGACATGTATGCGAAAACTCTGCAAAAAGACGACGTCTTTTTAGTTTTACGACATTCACCGAAAATTACCGAAGTCTTACGAAGCCGCCTTAGCAGCTGAGCCGGCGCCATCCATTATTGTTTTGCGTTCGTTCGTTACGCAAATTGATGACAAGCAGTATAAATAAAATAAAATTGGGTCTAAAAATTGCAAAAAATGGCTAGTGGTGGTAGTAACTACTGTGAAAGTTGTGCTGGGAATGTGTGTGTGCAAAAATTAAGAAATAGTACGTTTTCAAAACTGTGTTATGCTGAAAAAAAAGAAGTAATCGAGAAAAGCCGCTTCGTACCGGATTCAAATAAAAGGTAAAGCAACTAGAAAATTCAATCCAAAACAATATGAAACATTTAACTGGCTGACAGGTTGTAAACATACTAATCGACTGTTTTGTTTCTTCTGCTTGTTATGTTCAAATAACCAAACTGTTTGGAACGATGCCGCTTAGCTATATTTACTTGCCTCTATTTTGGGAAATCCTCGAAAAACTACAAAAAAAAATTGATGTCCCTCAACTTATCTCCAAAATTGGTTGATCGAAGAATAAAAAAAAAATCATGGTAATATGTGCTTACGTAAAGATTACAGGAATAATATAGCAGTTTAGAAATTCACGAAAACAAAATTACATTTTTCATCCACGATACGGAACCTTAGGTACGCGAGTCTGACTCGCACTTGACCGGTTTTTATGTCTACCCTGTGTAAAAACTCTGTGCACGCCACTGCTACACGGCTCATCATTGTTCAACGTGCCAAAACCAAATTGGTTTAAATTTGACTTAACTTTAAAAGTGACGTGGCACCCCTATACCGTGCGAGGTGGCGTTGCCGCGGCGTTCTACGAATGTTAACTAGCACGCCGGTCAGAGGTTAATGTGAGAGCTTAGCGCTGAGCACGAAAACAAGCCGCCATCTTTGTTTCTTTTTTTTCTTTTCACTGTCTGAAGGACTACGGCTTTCCATTGTTTTCAGAAAGATGGAAACTTTTCTTTGGACGTACGCCTTGCGTTTTGTTTTTCATTATCGAAGTGGTTGTAAAGAATTCCGAAATGTTTTTTCAAGAACCAAATATAAGGCTTAACCCCAAAATAGATACAACAATTTGGTAAACAGAGTGATGGACTTTTTAGTTTTCGAATTTAGATGATTTGTCTACAAACTACTACGCAGCTACGAACTGCTACGAGGCTACAATTGCTACGCCGCCCGATACAAAGACATATTTCTACTGCGCGCAATAACATTATAATGGTGCGTATTATCAAAATACATAAAAAACAAGAAACTATTAACTTCTCATTCGATTATACTTCACTTACGCTAATGCACTCTAAACTTTCAGCTTTAATGTTGCAGTCAAAATCACATTACGGGCGTTTTAAAACTTGCCCAGTGATAAATGACCTTTTAAACTGTTGGCAACAGTATCGCAAGTTTATAAAGATGGGGACACACTATGCGACAGCCATATACGCATAAGTAATGGTGTAAGATGATAAACAATTTAATTTTTGTGCCAAAATGTTCCATTACTTGATAAAAATTGATCAAAAGACACATGGAACGTTGGCGTACATGTTGATATTATAAATCCGTGAGTTTGTTTTTTATTTATTTCTTACTTTAGTATTGTCTAAGGTGACTTTTGTTTCTGCAGCTAAATTCATACTGGAGACTTGACAAGGACCAAGCTTCAATGTACCAACTTGTGAAAAAACGCAAAATTAAATTTAGGCTTCCTATACTAATTAGCTTAAGGGCACAAACATATTTTTTAGTTTTTCACAAAGAGGGTACATTAACCTTGGTCCTGATCACTCACCGAGTCTCCAGTATGAATTTGGCTATAAACAAAAGTCACCTTGTATATCTCTGCCACCAATAACGGATTGTAATAATATCAATAAAAAGGACTACTTTTTATTCCAGTAATTCAGGTAATTTGCTGAGGATAAACAAAATCAAAACTTTGCAGGTGACACCACAGAAAAAGCTAGTATGTTTGCAATTGCGAAGGATTCACACGATCAATATGATGGATGACCAATTTCTATCCGAGCTATTGGTTTTGACGCAAAGTCAACAGAAAGACAAAAAAAGCAAACAACAAAAACATCGCTGCCGCATTGCTCCTACAATATTTACACAAAGTTATGTAATAAAACAACTAACAATATTTTTTACATAGACAAACACAGTTTTCCTCATTCATATAGCATATATTCTGAAATGGTTTATATTTCGTTCTCGAACCGTGGTGGGGTTTTATAATAAAGCCCTTGTTTTTTTAGCCTGTTTGCTAAAGACGCATCTACATGCGGCCCGTGCCTACGTAAACAGTGAGTGTAAACATGCCCTTATGGACGCAATCATGGTACACTTTTAATATACGCCCTTTTGACTGTTTTTTTTTGTTTGAAAGTAATTAACTACGTTAATTGCAGGTTTCACTAGAATTTATTGGCTGTTAAAGTTTAGGTTGCGATATTTTAGTTTTGACGATAAATTGTTTTCCAATATCGGTCACGAAAATTGCGTTTTACGAGTAATTATGTTTTTGGCATGTTTTGAGGTTAAACTACTTTAATTTAATCATTTAAATTGTTTTTGTAACAGAAGAGTGACATTTTAGGAGAAACTTTGTTGGAGTATTTTTAAATTTCACTTAATTTTCGTCTTGGTTTCATTAAAAATAAAATGATAAAAACTAAGTAACTTTGTTTAAAGCGTGTTTTTACAAACTTTTGCTTAATTATTCAAAGCATCGTGCGTCAGTCATGTTATTGTACATATAAATAAATATTTTAAATTCAAAAGGTTAGTAAATACAGCATATTTACAAATCCTGGTTAGTTGTCACATACATCCCTTACCACCTCACCACCGCGGTCAAAACTTGGAGTTTGTTTTACCTGGATACGTGCCTCAGGCAATCCGATCTTTTCGGCCAGCCTTTCCCGCGCAAACACGTCGGGGTAGTGCGTCCTCTCGAACTCTGTGGACAGATTCCAAAATTTAATTTTCCTGAAGTGAAAACATTGCGACCTATTTTCGAATGCTACACCCACGGACGGGATTGTCTATGGCTACAGGTTTTTGTACACATGCTGAAGTAGAGTCAAATGGATGTTATTGAATCGTTCCTGATTTTTCGAGTACAGTGAGGTACTTAATTATGATTTGGTTAAATGTTATTTCTAAAAACACTACTATAAAAAAATATTAGAGACGTAACATAAAAACCAAAGTATTTTTTTTTTATTTAATGGTTCCTAAAGCTTTTTTGAAAATATCACACTGCTACTGTATTTAAAAGAAAATATACTTAAAAATCGTCTTGACAGCAGTGTGGTTTGTAAAATACGCAACAGCGTACTGGCTGAATAGCTGGACATATTTGAATTTAGAATTCGAACGGAAGGAGTTTGAATTTGATTTGAGGCGCTCGTGTTGGAAATAGGAATTTAAATAGAATTTACGTATTTTGTATCCCGTAGAAGTTTACTCCAGCCGCAGCCCTGGCTTGGTTGATGTGGGCAGTGAGAAAGCGAGATGGAAATATAACAAAGCATGATTAAGAGGCGGGGGAATCCATGCAATATTTTTAGGGTTCCATATCCGAAAGGTGCCAAATGGTACCCATTACTAAGCCTCCGCTGTCTGTCTGTCCGTCTGTCACAGGTCTACAGCTTCAGCCGCAATAGGTAGCCAGTTGAAATTGTCACAGAATACGTGTTACTAGGCCTCCATCACGGCAAATAATAATAATAAGAAAAAAATTAAAACACGAGGGCCGCCCCAATACAAAAAACAGCATCTTTTTAACGTTATTTGTTTCAATTCCATCTAGAACGTGTAACAGAAAGGTGTAACCATATTTAAAGAGCTTATTCAGTCAATGGTATAGAACAACTTTTAATATGAAACAAACCCTGTATCTCGAAAAAAAAATCGTCTGTTTCATAGAAAAATGCAACGCCGCTCGGCCGAAATGTATGGAACAGCAGATTATTTTTTTGAGATTTCGGGGTTGGCTCCATAGTAAAAGTCGTTCTATACCATTGACTGAATAAGCTCTTCAAATGTGGTTACACCTCTCTGTTACACGTTGTTTAAGACAATAATACATACAATTAATACATACAAGTTTCCAATTTTTTCAGATTGTAGCACATACTCTAAAGTATGTAATTATAATGATAAAGCATTAATAATAAAGCAAGTAATAAAAATAAAAATAATTTACAAAATATAAAAATTAAATTATTAAATCATTTAATTAGGTATATTGCATTAAAACCGACCTGTGGGTCTACCGCGTAATTCTTATTTTTATCAACATCAACTTGAGATTGAAATTTGACGTGCGTATCACGACGCCCGCCTAACATGCCATCTCTTTTGCACGCGTTGAATTTCGCATGCATTTGCTTGAAGTTGATACAAATGAGAATTACGCGGTAGAGCCCCAGTAATAAGTGTATACACTTGATATACCTACATTACATAAATAAATACATTTCATTTTATTTCATTTCATAGGGTTCCGTACTCAAAGGGTACCGAAACGTGTGTCAGGTGCTACCATTTTAGTGACTTTTTTTGTCGCCTTTGTGTTGCTATGGCATATGTTGTTGTTATTTACCAGAATGTTTTTTGAGGTTCCGTACCCGCATTGTGTGGTGGTACGGAACCTATCGACCACCATCAGACAAACAAAAGAGTATGATTAAAGCAACAGTCAACATCAGTAATTGGCCCCTGTGCCATAACTCGAGTGGACCACAAATAGAGGGACAAAATATTTATTTATTTACTAATAAACTGTGTGATTATTGTGTTGGCAAATAATATCAGAGGGTCCAGAAATAGGTTTATGAGGTCCGGAGGGATCTGTCGTTTGAACTGCTAAGGGGACAATTTGGAGGGAATATGTCAAGATGATTGATCGACGTTATGGCGCTCAAGAGGAATTTACCCTAAAGGGTTTCAAAGGAAACCAAGTGGCGTTTTATAAGCTTTTGCAAGATCTGTACCTCCTAATAGCACCTATATAAGGTTAAATAATATTAGTTGACGAAACTCAAAACATAGGCAGTACTAGTCTATATGAACAATTGTTTGTATGGGAGCTAAGCGAAATTCGCAACATTTTTTCTCTTCCTCCCATACAAATTGCCCCGATCAGCTGACTGGAAAGGAAACGGAAAGGTGAAAACAAATTTTAAGAATTTCGCTTAGCTCCCATACAAACAATTGTTCATATAGACTAGTACTACCTATGTTTTGAGTTTCGCTAACTAATATTATTTAACCTTATATACGTTAAAAATATTTCCTAACTGCCACTATCGACAGCCATACCAAATGGCTGGCTGGTTTTCATAGAGTTCTCATTTTACGGCTAATTTTAGGGTTGATAATAATCTTGAGATTAGCCGGATAATGTTAAGATTAACCTTTAACAGCTAAAATTGTTAAAGCAAACTGAAAGATAAAATTATAAAACCACAAAAATAGTGAAGTGACAAACAAGAAGGATTTTTGCGTATATCATGAGTTCTGTTACTACTAAGGGGTCGCCTTGCTCTGCTCCGCTTCGCTTGGTCCACAAATGTATTTACATAGCAACCTAACACGCTTCTCAGCGCTCTGCTCCGATTCGCTCGTCTTTGGACTTTTTGTTGAATTTTTACCAATTTTAGCCGTTACTTAACGGTTAATCATAAGATTAGCCGGGAGTGCACCGAGCTTTTTACACACACAAACACGTTTTTATAACCCTTGTTTGAAGTAGTAAACAATTAAATTAAAATCTAGGGAAATATATTGTTATTATTGAGTATATATACTAGACTGTATATAGGATGGAAACACGATTTGATGAAGTTGGCTTGATAGAATAAATTCGCAAAGTTACCTCTTTCCGAATAATTTTTTCGTCTCTTTCCCTACTTTTTTACATAAATAAGTAATTTGATACGATGATTCATTTACTAAAATAAAGTTCATAGATAACTGGAGCGTTTATATACGATAGTTTTTTATTTAAGAACAATATGATGAAATTAACAACGAAAAACATGGAAAAAGTCCAAAGTTTGGTTATTTTCTTTACTCTTTACACGTAAAGAAAAAGATAGAGACAAAGGCAAACGCTCGGTGCGCCCTTAAGTTTATCACCAAACCTAACATTAGCCGTGACATATATACAGGGTACTAGGATGAAGTTGCGGAAGCCGAAAACTGGCGATAGTACTCGTCCATACAAACAATGTTCCGTGAAAAAAAAATGTAGAAATTGAGAACAAATATCTTTTGTTTCATACATTTTGGTCGGGTACTGTTACTTTTCTATGGAACAGCAGATTTTTTTTCGCGATTCGATGTTTGGCTTTATATTAAAAGTTGTTTGTATGGACCAGTACTATCGCCAGTTCCCGGCTTCCACAAATTCATCTTAACACCCAGTACTAGCGTTCGGAAATACGATCTTTGCCGAAGAGGGGCGGAGATTCCTTCGCGTATTACTTATATGATATTTCTATATCTATTCCGATAAGGGCTCACCTTTCTCCAGGCTATCGATCTGATCGTTGGTGAAGGAGGTCCGGTTCCTCTGCAGCTTCCTCTTCAGCCGCAGCCTCATCTGCGAGTCTTCGTCTCCTGATGAAGCATGCTCGCTGTTGCCGTCGGAACCCGCTTCCGATTGGAGGGCATCTGGGGACAACATATTTGTTAAGCTCTAGGTATCTTTAAATTAGTTGCCAACTAATTCCCAACCACCAAAACGTAGATAAAAATGAACTTTTGAAATTGCCTTCAGTGGGTATTGAAGTATTTACGAACTGTGACGTCACTTCAAGTGCGAACATACAGGTCGCGGCAGCAAATAATGCACATTAGCCTATTTATTCGCAGACATCGGCTATCTTCGGCTTTGTAGAGCGTCGTCTCTCTCACCGGACTGTTAGTGCTTCGTGCGACAGAGATGACGCTACAATACGATGTGCATTATTTACTGCCGGGACCTGTATATCCTTAGTCAATCGGAATTCGATAGTTATATGTATGTTTAAGAAGGTTAGCAACCGATTCAAAGATACATAATGCAAGAGCAGGGGGTCTACCGCGTAATTCTCATTTGTATCAACTTCAAGCAAATGCATGCGAAATTCAACGCGTGCAAAAGAGATGGCATGTTAGACGGGCATCGTCGCACGCACGACAATTTTCAATCTCAAGTTGATGTTGATGAAAATGAGAATTACGCGGTAGACCCACTGGACCGGCTATCTAACCAACTCAAACAAGATATTACAGTGGACATGAGAAACATTTGGTGACGCGGGAAGCCGGATGGATGATGACTCGTTTTCTCCTTTCGGAGGCATTGATATAAAAGAATTTTTTATCGCCCGTGCGGATACTCGTATAAGATTCAATGTGTTACAGAATTGTGAGAAAAATACCGCGCGGTGAAAATTCGCAGTGCGGACGGGGCTTTAAATGTGTTTTCACCTCACTACAGTAGAGCCATCGAAAGATGGCGCCTATGACGTTTAAATGCCTACAAAGTATCGTAATTATTTATAAGCAAGTGTGAATAAAAAAATGTAATACTTCATTCTTGATAGTGATGTACTACTTGTTTCGGTTATTATATTTCGATTTGAATGTTGCTTTATTGTGCAATAGAATTCGTATAGAAACAAAGTTTATTTTTTTTTAGTTTCTCATGTTTTATAGGTCGTGTTTGAGTTCGCCAAGTTACGCAATAATATTTAATTAAAAACAAAACAATGACGAAGTTAAACTAAACGAAAATAAATGATAGTAAAATACTTTTTTCGATTTAGATATTTAAACATCTCTTGGGGGCCCCGGGGCACTACACCGCATAGCCCTCCGATAGCTACGCCACTGGTTTTGGCACATTTTCCTTTTCTATCATTATGTTGAATGTTGAATGACGTGTCTAATGTTGAGTAAACTCACACTTGATTTTTATTTTTAACCGAAATTTGAAATGTACCTCATCACTAAATGCAGCTGTCATAAGTGCCATCACTCAGTGGCTCTACTTTAGCTCGAAAAGCGCGCCTTTGTTTAGTGACCAAAAGTCAAATCAAAACATTTTTGTTTTGTATTACAGTGCCACAAGGATCTGATGACCTGTGGATGACAGTGACAGGGAGGCGCAGCTGTGAAACAAGGAGTATGGTAGTGGCGTTAGTTCCGATTTTGAACACGACCAATCCACGCGCCATAAGACCTTAGTAGCACTGTAAGAACCTGTCAATTGGTATTTCGTATTTCATTGGCTCAACAACTCTATTGGTGGCTATCTTTTTCACTCCATAAAGATTCCATACACATTGGGAGGCTATACACAGCCTTGCCGCTTATCGGATACCATAGACAAGGTAAACTTCTCCTAATCCTGTGTGTAGTCTCCCAAAGTGCTGCAGCCCTGCAGCTTGTCGGATACCATAGACAAGGTAAACTTCTCGCAATTCTGTGTATAGCCTCTCAGCGTGTATGGACTCCGTATAAACTAATGAATTTCTACCAGAAACGAATAGAGCAAAACGCCCGCGTGATGATTGTGTTGATTAGCGTTTTCAATCGGTTTATCCGAGATTTTTCGATTTTTGACGGCTTTTGGGATTCAATTAATCATATACTTAGGATATACTGGCGTATCCGAAGTCTATGCAATTGACATTCCTTACATTTTTTTCATGTGCAATATTGTTATGTGGTTTATTATTTAGAGAAAAAAAAACATCGAGTTCTTACAAGTTCGTTCGAAAATATAGTGTCTATACATCTTATGTTTTCTCGCAAGTGAGAGTGAAAAGTTGTATGTGTCACACGAGAGCAAATTTATTTTGTTTTTTGGTACCTTTGAATCCCTTACCACGCTCAGAATTCTAACTTAGAATCACTCGCTACGCTCTTGATTCAATTTTAGAATCCTTCGCTTGCTCGGGATTCAAACTCGGCACTCGCAACAAAAAAAAACTTTGCTCTCTTGTTGCACAAATAACTATTTGTTGGTTTGTTCTTCTTTCACGCAGCAACGGAGCAACGGATCGTCGTAATTTTTGTGTCAAAATAGGTTATAGGCTGGAGAGTGAAGTAAGCTACTTTTTATCCCAGAAAAATGCAAGCTAAATCACAGTGGACGAAGCCGCGCGTAAAGGCTACTATATTAATATTTGCTTGCGTCACAAATTTTCTAAATGTTTTCGTTCTCAATCTCAATTTCTCAATCTTTAAGCTCAATCAGCCTAGTTTTTGGACGAAACCGTTCAAAACAGCTTCTAAAGACGAATAACTAAAGGAAAATAAAATTGCGTAAAAAATAAAAAATAAATTTAGAACATAGTACTTATGAAGGCCCTACAAAAAAACGATAAATTTCGTAAAACTAATAAAAAGGACAATCTTAACAAAGGTTACGATTACTTCATCACATTAGACACGATCCTTCGATGCGGATTGTGGTCCAAGTTACAAGCGACTTGAGCTGGCACGTGCAAATTATGAACAGGTTTTTAGGCAGATCAGATAGGCTTAGCTTAATAAGGGATGTTTTGGAAGTTGCATCAGGTGAATCTGATACTCCCATGTCCAGTTAAAATTTAGAATTATTGTTATTATTTTTATTTTTAGTGTATTTTTCCATAGTTACAAATTAAATACATTTTTAAGAATTTAAAGCCATCCGACTAAAACCACATGGTTTATGCGTAGTATGGCGAGATCGCAAACTTTATGTTAAACTAACTAAACTATTCTAACTTATGTTATGTTACACGGGACACGGTTTGTATAAAAAATCCTTATAGTTAGAGAGCTTTTTTTACCTAGGATTTAAATTTTCTTCTCATTCAACTAATTCATTTTACTTTAAATTTTTAGGTCGTAACTTAATGCTACTCATATTTGAATATGTATTAAATGGGACTTAACTTAATGATAATAAAAGTTTATAAATTTCACTTTGTCCGTACTAGAAGTTTTTGAATTATCGATTGCCTTTAGAGTAGAGACAGACACCGACACCAGAATATTGCATTATTCTGACGAAAACCTGACGATGGATGAAGCCGTGTCTCCCGTGCCTTGCCCCACACTAAATGCAGGGTGTGTTCCTCTCGAGTGATCAATCAAAATTGTCAACCGATTGGAAAGTCCGCGGCATATCGCGACTGAGCGGTTTAGCACAACTTGGACCAATCAATCATTTTCGAGCGGTAAAGTTTTGGCTGTGATGATGACTAACGTACCTATATGACTAACACATTCGCTTTGAAAGAAAGAAAGAAAGGAAATGAAATTTATTCGTCACAAATAAAAACACGAAAAATTCTTAGAATAAAAAAACGAAACTAAAAAACGATACTTACAAGAAAACAATTATATAACATACTACTACAAAGGGGCAGACTCAGCATCTGCTGTGAGCTGTCAAGCAGCAACACAGCGCTGGTTTTCGGCCTGTCCCTGTACATGCACTAAATCTTTTGCAGTCAGTACACCATCATCAATTAATAAATATAAATATAAATCTAACAATACAATTAAATTTGGCAATTATTTAATTTCATTTAAAATTGAACTCATGAAATTTATGGCGAATTATATGTATTGAACTTTTCACCAAAAAATTTATTAATTTTTTAAGCTATGGCTACGCAACTCTAGTTCATTCATCCCGTAGCGCGGCCTAGATTGATCACGAGTAATTGCGTTCTGTGCTACTGACGCTATCAGAGATCAACGACCAGCGAGGGTACATAATTTAAATGTAAATGATTGATTTTCGATCATAATTGATTTACAATAAATAACAAAAGATTTCCGGCACGATCTATCCATCTGCCATATTAGGGGTTAAGGCGTGTTCTGCCACTGCAGAGCTATTTATATCTAGCTTATACCCTATAGGTATTATAAATAGGTCTTTACTTATGAAATTGCCGAAATTTTCTTACAAATTCATGAGTTCATAATTCCCGTAATTCAATAGCAATTTCCATTATTTGTTTGAAAGTTGATTTCAAGGTTTTATATCTACGTATAAAATTTTGTTCTTGTCAGTTTGATAACCAAAATTAAATCTTCAAAAACAGTTCGTCCTAAATGCCATCCATTACCATGATAAGATTCGTAATAATTGTTTACAGCTGACAATTCTTAAAAATTTTTATTAATGTCGCTGTTACCTTATTGTTGTCTAATTCATACACAAAATAAATTACATAATTTGGATTTGTCATTCCAAAAAAAAAGTAAAAATATTAGTCCTGAAAATTTAGTTTCCTTCAAATTCTCTATAGAAAACGGCAATTTCATATGTACGGAACTATTATAATTACATACTCAGTTTGCGCTCTCTTTATTTATCGTATGACACACATTGTCTCTTGTTTCACCGGTAACTTTTTCCACGTCACACAGCATTTCATATACTCCGTAATAAAAACAAATTTCAAAGGAAGTTTCTTCAACATTTTATTTCTTGAATTCGTTCATATTTCGACCGATCCGGGAGCGACTTTGAAAGTCTAAATGTTTTCTTTGGCAAAAGAAAGTTTTACCCAGTTATTTAGTTACTCAGGTACTATATTAATAGATGTATTATTTTATTTGCTATATGATTAACTTTAACTCTACAAATCTTTAGATATGTACCTACGTACGATATAAAAAGACGATGAAACATGTTTTAGTATTGGAAAACAGGTATGTATTAATTATGATTGTATTGGAAAAGGGGCCGTCCGTTAATCACGTGATGTTTTTTAGCAACTTTTTAATCCCCCCCCCCCCCCTATGGTGATACGTGGTGAGGTTCTAAACGATCCCTCCCCCCTACCCAAAATCACGTGTATTTTTTTGGCATAAAGTATATTAAAAAAATTCAGAATATATTATTATCTTTAAATTAAATTACGATCCAAGTTTTGATGTAACAAAGACCGTTGCTTAGGAACGGCGAGTCAAGGTCACGCACCGTTTTTTGGTTAAAAAATTGCGCGTTTAAAGAAAAAATAAATGCTCCCTAGTGATATTTGGTGATTTTTTCCGAACCCCGAAGACCCGCAGTGCGAAAGGGACGGAATCGGGGAAAATTGACAAAAAGTCGGTTTTAAATTAATTTAAAATTAACTAAAATAGCTACAAAAAATTCCATAACCAGTAATTTAGGTGTAGTTAAAACCCATCTAAATAAATATTTTCCAAGTCTGTATGCTATCCTAATTTGTCAGAATATCAAAAAAAGTGTAAATTTAGACCTGATTTCAATAATTATTTCTATCGAATGAAATTCCTCCTATCGCGTTTCTGATAGACCAAAATCTAGTAAAAGGTCCCAAAATTGTTATACTAATTTATTTTACTTGAAACTTCATTAAAAGAGCAGATAAATAACTTCAAAAAGTGTCAATTTTCACGGTATAGCCCCTTAATGAACATCCTTGAAAATCTGCCCTTGGAAATCAAAACTTCTACAAATGACATAACGAAATTGCCCGGCAATTTTATCATCTCCACATGTCAATACAAGGAGGCACATTCAGAAAACTTGACAGATTGCATAACAGCCGTCTGTTCTTCAAAGTCAGCTAACCGTACAACCATTACTGTGCCGGGAATCGAACCCCGACTCAAGTGGTAGCCATAAAGCAAATTAATCAATTAGCCAAGGGGCATGTCGACAACATTACAAATATCGCTTAATTTTACTATCACCCTTGCATCTGGTCTCTAAGAACCAACATAACCTGGCCTACCAAAACTACACATCTATTGCGATCTAAGGGTCTGGTTCACAGGTTGTAACAGCTGAATTAACTTGAGCTACAAATAAGAGGAGTTGGTATGTGAAGAAGGGTCATGGTGTCTGGTGATGACGCGTCGTTTTCAACTGCAGTATCTGGGGGTAGTTGCACAATGTTGCTGACGCATGTGTTGTAATCATCAAGAGCGTGTAAGTACCTATAGGTTACAGTTGTTTGGAGGTAAAGTATTAGTATAGTTACAGTTATATTTAAATGTTTAATCAAACGTTTAGTGAAGAATGAACTGACGGAACCCGAACTGTGCGACGTAGATTTTACTGACTTTTTTGAGATAAAGTTGAATTTCAAATTCAGAAAGTCAAATTTCCATTACTCGTTTGACTACGACGCTAACTTGGGGCCGAGATATATTTAGAGTTTACCAAATCTGTTTTATTTAAGGCGAATGGATACGCCAACTGCAATTTGGACCTGTCTTTGAAGGCCTACTCCTCCCACACGGGTGGTCCAAAAACTTTCATAAAAATATATGATAGGCATTATAGAGTCAAAAATAAAATTTAACTTTTATAAGCTATTTTTCTATTGTAAGTTTTGACAAAAAAAATCGAAAGTCATCGAAAGTTTCACATGATTAACACAAGAATTCTCTTACTCCTTCGAAACGCCTAAAGCGATTTTAATTATTATTTCACCAAATTATAGGACATCTTTAGATCTAAAAAATTAAAGTTCAAGTTTTTTTTTTCGTTCATGGCGTCCATGTGAAAAGTATTATTTTCTCCTATTTTGCGCTAGCCGGAGACGCAGTGGTTGTCGTAACAGCCACTTTTCAAGGCACGCTGAAATGAACATTATTTCAATCTCGTTTCCGTTGATATTTGTACCGACACACATCGAGTTGCTTATTTAGCGTAGTCATACGCCTTAACTGAATTTAGATATCTTATAAACTAAAAAACAAGTTTATCAATGCTAATAATATATCTTTTATGTATATTCTAGCCCTGTGATATAAAGAAGCATATTTTGAAGTTTATTTTAGTTGTATATTTTGTACGTTTTGCTTTTCATAAGGCTGGTTTATCAATCCTCGAGCAATCTAATGATAAGAAAGACAGTAATCTGACAGTTTTTCTAATAAATAATAAAAATAATTAATAAGAAGATAATAATAATCAATCTTGTAAAAAAACGCATATCAAAGACCGTTTTTTTTCCATTTTTCACATCTCTTGCCATGTTTTCCTATTTATTGGTAGCCAACATCTCCTTGTTAAGAATTCATTATAAAAATATCGACGTAAAGAGTTTCTCTCGGAACAAAACTTGGTACCAATAATTCGCGGGACAAAAGAATGGAAAACCACATCGACATCCAAGAAAACGTCTGAAAGCTTTAAGAGAGAAATTATACAGGGATGCGTGGTTCCGTAACACTTTGTTGACTTAAAACTTACCGACGAATTCACAAACGTTATGTTTAAAAATCGCCTGAGAATGAAAGGATGCAGCTCTGAACTTTAATCATTTTATTCGGCGGTAATCATTCAATAAATTACTGTTAAGTGTTACTAGCTACTAAACAAAAAAAAAATCAAACACAGAAATCAGGAAAATCCGCTAAACTTAAAAAAGCGTTGTTTCTTTTGCTATGATGATGAAAACGACTGTTTGTAATCCACTTCTCAAGTTTTAACAGAAAACGTCACCGAGAAGAACAATTTAAGTTACATTTATTTATTTTAAAAGTATATATTTACGTAATCGTGTTCCCCGAAGCAAGATTAAAGAGACTCCAGATCTCATGTTTACACCGTTTTCTTTGAAGACGGAACCCTAAGGTTCCGGAAAAAACCGGTCAGATGAGACACAGAAAATAATAGTAAGAGAAATAAGAAAAGAACAAAAAGGACGGGGGAAAAAAATTGGGGAAAAAGGGACGCGGGTGGAAGGAGAGGGATGGCGAAATTGGGGTTGTCGAAGCGAAATGGCGGTGGGGGTTCCCGATACTGATTATTTTTAGGTCGATACTGTCACTCAATGTTTAGATCCTGTTGTGTGGCGTGATCGTTTTTGTGGAAATAGGGTATTGTTTTGCAAATGAGAAGGTATTTTACCCTTAATTTCGTCTTGTTTACTATCAACTGTTTTTATATTACTATTGTAAGCGGTAGCTCAGTCGGTAGAACGCTGGATTCTCAACCTTGAGACTCTGGTTCAAATCCTTTCGGTCGAGCAAGCACCAATGGGATTTCTGGAATTTATTTGCACAGTTTTTGTATGATACACTGTAAGGTAAATTTGCATGCCCATAAAGGGAAAATCATCATACTTTTATTTGCTGCGGCAACATATCAGACGTATTTGGTCAGCATGTCATACGCTGTAGCAAAAACATTCACATAATTTGCTATAAAAAATATTGTATGAATCTTTACACTGTTGATTGTTGGCACTTGGTGGAACTTGCAATACATAATGAACAGAAAATCACTTGTACAGTGGAGACCGCATCAAGTAAGACACATTGGACTTTGTACCTATCTTATATTCTTCTCTGTAGGGGCTAATGTCGTACTGCAAGTGTATAGCTTGATGTGGTCTCCACTGTACTATCCTACAAATTTATTCAATACTTCCTGACCGGTTTCGCCTTTATGGCATTATCAAAGGAATTAATATAAGATCTTAATTACACAATAAATAGCTTACGTCTGCCAGTGCCATCAATGACACTAATACATTTTTGTAGTGAGGGTAATAGTTCATTTATCCGTTCTAGTAGATACCAACCGAAAAAAATTTTGCCTAAAAGTGGGGAATTTTAAATTCATGTTATGTCAATATAAAATAAAACTGTTATTGTAAATAAATTAGAATTGATTAAAACAAAATAATAAAAAATAATTAAAATAAAGTCATTAAATTTCAAATTATGTAAAAATGTGTGCATGCAATGTCAATTTATAAAAGTTAATCTCTTCGCCATAAAGGCGAAACCGGTCAGGAAGTATTGAATAAATTTGTGGGATGGTACAAGTGATATTCTGTTCATTATTGTATGAATCATTTATTTCAATTCTTGTATTTTATTTAAAAAAAATAGAAGGCTTAATTTTTTTTTGTCTATCTCAATGTCTACAGCACAATGGCCAATCGGCTCGCACTTCAGCTTGACAGCAGGTAAGTTTAGGTACAAAACTACATGTTGTTTTTATTTTTATATTTATCCGGAATAAGGTACGTGTATACCTTATTCCCGACAAATATAAAAATAAAAATTAATAAAATAAAACAATCATATAAATATACAATCTGTTTTTTACTTAAGGTTAAACATCAGTCGCTTAGCGCAAAGTGCATCACTTAACTTTGTATTTCTTGTTTACAAATTTAAAATGTAAAAGCATTTTGGTCTGTAGCATTTGACGTCAATAGTTCAGTATTAGAGAGGTATAAAGCAAGAGTTTGAAATGTTGTACACAATTAGTCATTATCTTCTCAAAACCACCTTAAAATGCTGTTTTAACTGGTTTTAATTGGTTTTTAGGTAACAAAACCTTATTACCTATGTATTGTGTATGTTGCCATCGCAAAGTTACCATTGGTTTCCGTAAATTAGAATTTCAAAATTTTTGTTGAATAACTCAAACGTTTCTGTACTGCAATGATATAATGTTAATTTGTTGAATAACTATTGCGTGAATTTTGAATTACTGTTCT
The DNA here is from genome assembly GCA_934047225.1 of Ypsolopha sequella. Lineage (NCBI taxonomy): Eukaryota > Metazoa > Arthropoda > Insecta > Lepidoptera > Ypsolophidae > Ypsolopha > Ypsolopha sequella. Next base: position 24,901,170 of record OW203993.1, read on the forward strand.
GTTTCGATTAATTAGAAAAAGGAGGGTTTTTCACAATCCGGCTGCAAAACCTCTCTTAAGAGGATATCATACCCTAGCAACTTTTTTTATTACCCGTCCAGCACAATAACTCTAATGGCAAAGACTTTATTTGCTTTTCATAGAGGCGATTATATGTTGGCTCTTTGGCCTCTTTTTCTTGGACGCGTAATATTAGTGATCACGCAGCGAAACAACAAATTGGTGTGTTTTTAGCTAATACTGAAATATTTTGTAGAGAAAAAAATATTGAATTTAGGTGATATACCTTCATATTTCTATTACCTATTTTTGAAAAAAAAATCAAGTTGATCTCTTAACCGCGTTCTTGAAGCGAACGTTTGAAAACCAAAAAAGAAGAGGGTGCAAAACATTTTTTTTTGACAAAAGTATAAATTTTAGTACATTGTTTATACGTAAGATCCCTAGAAAAAAGATTAATAAACCAAATATATTTTTTTCAATACAAGGAGAGTCCGAATTTCTTTAAACGAATCCTAGATAGCCTGGCGTTGGTCATGCTCTAGGCTCAGGTACAGTCTTAATCAGATAAGATACCGTCGCGCCTGATGGTAGAGTCTATGAGACATGGGATAAAGTGCGCTCGCGCAGAAGGGTACTTATTTACTCTTCTTTTAAAAGAATCTGGGTTATAACTACCTAGAAATACAGTTTTTCATCCACTAGGCTGTCCTCGAGGACTTGTTACATGTGCTGTTGGATTGTGAGCGGAACGAGTCCTGCAGGCGACAAATATACCACAACTCAATGTTTTATGAGGTGGGAGGATTTAATACCGTTTTGGCTAACGCATGTTCTGATGAGGCTGACCCCCGGTTTCTGAAAGGCCAATCAATGTTAACAGTAGATTAAAAAATAATTATCTGCGGATTAAGCCAGAAAAAGTGGGAATTTTACATTGAAATCAAAAATTAACTAAGTTAATTATTGATTCATCACTATTCAGACTTCATATATGCTTTATTTTCACCGTTATTTGCGGTTAAAGTTTTTTTAATCTACTGTTAACTTTGATTGGCCTTTCAGAAACCGGGGGAAATCTTTGTATAAACTCGTTAAGGTAGCAGTAAGAAATAGATGTTAAGTTAAATATAAGTATGTTGTTGTCCCTACGAGGGCGACATGGTCACGTAGGGTACCAAGTCCTCTATAAAAAATAAAGACTAAAAAAAAAATCCACTTGGCTCTATATACGGAAATCACTTACATTGTAACTAGCCTCAGCTTGAGAAATGTAAACGTAATAGCATGAACGTATGAAGGATCGGACACCGTGTCGCTAACTAATAACTGATTCACAACAATGGCGGCGGCTCAAAGTGCATGTGTGTGTGCTGGGTTGCCAACTGATACCAATTTCCCCAGAAAATAGGTTAGCACTATAAATAATACTATTGTCGCTTGATGGCGCTGTAATACGAATCTAAACCAAGTCGTACAAACGACGCTGGATTTGGAGGGAACCAAGTCGTTTTCACCTCTACTCTCTCTAATTATATTTAACCAATCACTCCTCCATACTTGGTTTCTTTTTGGAAGTCTAAAAAAAAACACATTACGTATATATTTTTTTAATAATTAATGTAATTTAGACTACTTAACTTGCGCGTGTATGCCTGTGTCGAAATTTGTTTAGCTCAAGCCCTTTGGTGTCGTGGGTATTTTTTATCTGAGCGGAAAAATTTTACAAACAGACAGACGTTTCATTTCATCATATCTATAGAGATGACCAACTGAAACAACATCTATTGATCGACACACTATTTTAAACAAAAAAAGAATCATCCAAATCGGTTTAGAAATGACGAAGTTATGGAGCAACTTACACAAAAAATATGTGTAGAAAAAAAAAAGGTGAGTTGACAACTTTCTCTTTTTTGAAGTAGGGTTTAAACGAAGATAAAAAAAATTATCAATTCCACTCGAAAATCTATCACCGACATTTTGTGGTGAGTGATTTGCATTTGTATTTAATGGCAACACTGGCCAATTGTCACGAGTATGACAATTGAACTAAAGTCTCACGGATTAAGGCATTTTGAATCATATCACAGAGATAATAAAGTCTTTGACGTAGGACTTCAGTGGTGGCGCGGACTTTAGGTTTTGAGTTCCAAACTGAGCAGATTCATTTCATGTAAAAACACGTTAAAGAAATGGAAATACGTTAAAAATCGAATAACTTACCTATGAAAGGTAATTACCTGACATTTTTTCATATATCCGTTATTATTTCTGCAAGATTTGACCACGCAGGCCGGCATATTCGAATTTTTTTAAGTACGACGTCATCATCGCGTTTCGCCGGGCAAGGTTCGCTGCAGAATGGCGGTTGATTAGCTTATGTTTTTTGTATGTTTGCGTGCGGTTCGTCCGTACAAGCTAGTGGGCTTATCATGGGGTACCTCAATATTCTGTTAGCGGCGCGAAGTCCGCTACGTCCGTGCGTAATAGATTACGAATTGAGCCGCTCATACGATCACTTTTACAACCACGCCCTAAAAGATGTAAGCAGTACTCACCGTCAACTTTATCTTGACCCATGATTCTTCATTCTGACCCTCTTTTTGCGTCCACATTCCCAACTGTTCAGTTCAGCCGGGGGGGAGGTCACGAGTTAATTGGATGTAGCTAATGAGATGGCTGTGTCCCCTCGGACTCATCTCAATTAGATGATATGTCGGTAGATAAGATTTTGTTGCGTTTTATTTATTTATTGTTTGGCCAAGTGGTACAAATGAGGTCGGATCGGGGGCTGGTAATGTCTACTTTCAATTGGAAGGAAATATCGTAAATAACATTTTGTCCACTGAAGTTTTGCTTGTAAGGGGTGTGTCAAATGCAAGTTGGTCTGTTTACAACGTACTTTAACTCTGGTCGTGTAGTAGAACGCTCGCCTGCTATCGCCGTACTTCAGGCACTAAATGGACCTTAAGCGTATGGCCTACGCTTCATCCATCCATCAGTCTAGTTCGTCCAATGCTGTATATAAGCCTTTTCCACTCCTGGCGGTAATCCTGGAAGAATTGCCCATACTAACACACGCTGGCCAGGCGGGTTGGTGAGCGCGGTGCTGGAACCCTCGCACCAGTGACGCTGCTGCCCGTCACCAGTCTGTTCCATATAAGGCCCGGCTCTTAGGGATGGATATACCGCCATCCATCGGTCCCAGGCATGGTGGGCCTCCTGGTTTTTTGCCTGTGAGCTGTCCTCTTACTCTCCCCCGAATTACTTCGAGGGGGTCTCCAAGTAAGATGGTGGTATCTCCACAGTCGAGCCCGGCATCAGCTCTACCACCTAAAAGGTAATATTGTACATGTTTATATTTTAAACAGTGTTATTGAACTTAATAAAGTTTATTTTTTATTTTGTTAAAAAGTTTAGCAATTATGTTGAGCTAAGCAAACGTTAATTTGTGAGTAACTTATTCCGCAGCTATTCATAGTAGTATTTGGGTCCAAGTACACAAATTCACTAATGACCGCGGGTCAACGTTATTAATGTTACTTTACCAGTTTTATTGTTACGCGGCGCATAACTGTCTTAGGTTGTCATGATATTCTTTTCCATGTTTTGTTCTTATAATAAATAATATATTAATATAAGTTTCTTGCCCGTTCTTCTTAGCATAGGCATGTATTTATATATGTAACCTATTACTATGTAGTATATAGGATGGGATTTGGTCGGCCGCCTGGATTCGTGCTGGGGGCTCGGTTGGTGATCATTGAACCTTGTTCCTGGTCCCTGGCCGGGTCTCCGGTATGGGTTCGGGCGGTTGATTGGATTTCACCTTATATAATATATATTTTACCTATAATTTTAATCTTATATATATTGCTACATAAATTAAATAAACGTTTAATCTAGTTCATGTACATTTATTATTTTATTACACATATTTTTATTATAAGATTAAATTTTGACTTGTGAAACGTGTATTTTATAAGGTATATCTACTTTGCAAAATAAACTATTTGAATTTGAATTTGTTATTACACTTTTCTGACGAGATAAGATTATCAGCGAGTTTTTTTCGGAACATTTTCAGTACATTTTCCGACAAATACTTCTAATTTTATGAAATGTTTTGGGTACTGTCTCTTTCATACTTCAAATATGGACTTAATCAATTTGGAACAAATAATTTTGTATAGGTTAATATTTAGGCAAATCTTTACAATAACTTACTTTTTCATGTAAGTACATACATTCATTATACTCACGCCCTTTGACTAAAGCATAAAGGAAGACCGGCTACCTTCACACAAATCTCTACTCAAAAACGGCGCGAATACCTGCGATGAGCTTTGTTGGTGTCGGCCAATCTACGTATCGCGTACAATGCGCGCCAATCTTTTAGTCGCCTCTGAAGATAGACGCAAGAGGCGACGCAATAGCCGTTTTACGGTGTCAGGGGGACGTTACAGGAGCGAGGGCGCGAAGCACACCCGCCTGCGTGCCGCACCACACCCCCCGCTCGCCATTTAGCAGGTGTCAAGACTATGCGTTAGTGTTAGTGCTACGTCCGTACACTATACACACGCGCGTTGCATGAAAAGTACCTTCAAGGAAAAAAATCTATGATTTGTTAAGTTTATCGTTGAATCTGTTTGTGTTGCCTTTATTTGTTGTTTTGTTCATTTAGTTTGTTAAAGTTTATTGTTGTTGTTATGCCTCGCGGTCGTTATAGCGTTTTAAGGCGACAATGTAGGAAAATGGTGTTTATATTAATTTGTTATATTTAAACAGTTAAGATTGCACTAAAATAATAAATATATATTAAATAGGTAGGTACAACAAGTACACCTTCCCACTTATAGTAAACATTTAATAATCAACTGTTCATATTATTGTTTCCTTGACTGTACCTGCGCAAGCTTGGACTCGTAACTCAATCAGAGGCGACTAAAAGATTGGCGCGCACTATAGAGCGCTACCCCGCCCCCCTCTCCTGCTGAACTAATAGGCCACCGCGGGGAGTGTACTAGAATAATTCGGACCATTCAACTGGTTTTGTTTTGAAATGGCCGCTCTCGGGTCGATCTCCGTAAAATATTCTGCTTTTAAACAAAAATAATTAAAAGCAAAGAATTTTGACATACTTACGCATGATATGTGACTCCATCATGATTTTTACATTTCGAGTAGTAAGTTTTGCACTTTTCAAAAGCGCATCCAGGCATTTTCAGCGTAAAACAACAATAATCACTCGGGTATAATGCACAGCTATCCCCCAAGACGTTCCGCGAGCGACTAGAGCGAACTGCTACGATTTGTGTTAGTTTTGCTCTGCCACTTATCGAGGCCCGGTACCATGTCTACGTATGCTTTAGTCAAAGCTCACGCCTATCTCCCAGAGAGGTATGTATGTATGTATGTAAATTCTTTATTGCACAAAATAAGGTTACGATACACAAAGGCGAACTTAATGCTAATTAGCATTCTCTACCAGTTGACCTTTGGTTATGTGGAGATTACATGCCAAATAAGTAAATTAATTATTTGGTAGGCAGAGACTACAGATTTCCATTTGCTACGATCCTGTCACACTCTTTCGCTTCTTCCAATCAATGAAGTCATACAAGCTCTTCTATTCCTGGTACTTTTGATATTGCCCTGCTTCAGTATGTCGCCAATTTGGTCAGCATACGTCCGTCTAGGGCGGCCAGCCCCTCTATTCTGTATCTTTAGTTGCCAACTGGACTAGATGGCTATCATCAAAATCATAGCTAAAAACGGAATATTCAAAGTTGCCTTTAGTGGGTATTGAACTATTTACGAAATGTGTCGTCACTTCAAGTGTGAACATACCCTTAGACAATTGGAATTCGATAGCATATCTATGTTTTTGATGATAGACACCCAGTCCAGATGGCAACTGAAGATACATAATAGGCCCTCTGGTCGAGCCTTATTCTAGTTGCGCACCATCAATTTCTTTCATCACTCTACTTTCATTCGTCCTCTGTATATGTTAAGGCCCTACATAATATTCATGTATCAATTAAACGTGCGTGCCTACACTTATCTGAAGTGCTATACAATTTAAAAGTCGTTTGCACATTTAAATAACTTTTACAACGTGTTTGAAGTGAAGAGTCATTGTTTCGAAATACGCTTTATTACACAACAAGTATTTCCTTTGATTATGAAACGTATTCAGCAGGTTTTAGAGTCCCTAATCGAACGTATTATAAATATCTAATTATTTGGTATCAAAGCGTGGACTATTCTATGAACATGGTTTTTGACTGCAATTGATACGGCAATTGAAATTATACCAGCTGTGACTTTTGAAAAGCGTTTGATTTTACATATACAGTACCCTCTCGCTAATCCGCCACCAAAAAATCCGGACTACCGGCGGATTACCGGAAACGGCGGATTATAATGTACAGGAACATCAAATTGAGGAAAACAACAAAAAAACATAGTAATTTTGTATTAGTACTTATGAAGGTAATACATATGTACATTTGTATTAAAATTTAAAAATGAACTGACACATTAACTGATTACTCAGGTTTTGAAAAATACTGTTCGAATTTGGATTGTTTTTTACCAGAATAAATCTTCGTAATAACATGATTACAGAGAGACATCGACTAAAAATGGGCGGATTATAGTAGTTGTCGGATTATCAAGCGGTGGACTAGCGAGAGAGTACTGTATTTTAATATTTGGCAAAAAGCAGAATCGTTCCTAGAGAGGGCCGGTGCCTGTTCGTCGCGTCGGTTTAAGGCGATTACCATCGCCAAATTAGCAGCTCGATATTTGTCAGTACGAATATCAACGGAAACGACATTGAAATAACGTTCATATCAGCGCGCAATGCAAAGTGGCTGTTACGACGCTCACTGCGTCCTTGAAAGGGCGAAATAGGAGAAAATTATACTTTTCACTTGGACGTGATTGTTCGATTGACTAATCCTATGTTATGTTTATAGCTATCAAGTTTATCTATTTATCAAAGCATAATTGAATTCAATCGGCCAAGCCAATTAGGAGCAGTAGGAAATTCAAGCCAAAAAACACCATTTAGTTAATACATTTTTTCATGTAGAAGTTTTGGTGGTATGAAATAGAAAAATGTTGCATATGTTGTCTAAGAGCTGATTATTCATAATACATTTTTTCATTAGTTTTGGTTTGGCCGTAGACGAGGAGTAGGGTTTAGAAAGTACCCATTTGGCGATAGTAAGGCCCTTAAGTCAGTCGAATATCTTAGGTAGGACTCGCGCCTTGAGGATTTCGTAATATTTAAATTAGTTAATATATTTGAAAATTTTAAATAGAAATTAAAAATTAATCATACCTATAAAATGTATGAAAAGAAACTGCAAAATTAAGTTAGTTGAGTATACCCTAAAACTATATAATTATAAATATTTTATATATAATAATAAATATATGTATTATAATAATAAACCAGGCTCACCCTGAGTTAATTACATTTTTTAATCAATATTTAGCTTTGAGTCTATATCCTACATAACATATCAAAATTTCAGGTCTCTATCTTATTCTAAGAGCTAGAGATCTGTGGACTGTGACATACGAACGGACAGACGGACAGCAGAGTCTCATTATTAGGGCTCCGTTTTGCCATTTGGGTACGGAATCCTAAAAAAATACATATTTTACAAAATAAACTATTTGAATTTGTTTTTTTTATTTTAACCAATAAAATACTGTGTAATTGAAAGAAAAATATTGATAGGAAATCCAAATAATATTTCCGGTAAAGGCTATTGGTATTTCGTCATATCAGGTGTGTGCACACAGTTCAACGCAGAACAAATAGTCAAACACAATAGTTGCATTGTCAACTAGTGTTACAAGTTTAGAATTCGAACCGTATGTAATATTCACATAGATAAAAAAATGCTCTACGGTTTGAGCAGTACACCGCAATAGTGAGACTTGAACTTTGCATTTGTGTGAGATCGACCGCAAACGAAAAAAAACATGGAAGACGAGTTTCTGACAGTTTCTGACAAATGTCATTCGAAAATGGTACTAGACACTCAAAACGGAAAAAGGCTCATGGTTGGTTTGTACTGTGTATCAAGCGACACTGGGCAGATTCGCTGTGACAGTGAACGCAATATTATACTGGGTGTTAATATGATGTTACGGAAGCCGGAAACTGGCGACACTACTCGTCCATACGTCTAACTTTTGTGGAAAAAAAGTCGAGAAATCGTGAAAAAATTATCTGTCGTTTCCATATGTTTTTGTCGAGGAGATACGTAACTTTTCTATAGAACAGCTGATTTTTTATCGCGATTTGAGGATGGGTTTCATAGTAAAAGTTGTTCGTACGGACGAGTACTATCGCTAGTTTTCGGCTTCCGCAACATCATCTTAACACCCACTATATCCAGCGCTATTCAGATTTCTATGTTTTTTTCGTTCGAAGGTTTTACTTTTATCCTTATTGCAGCCGTCTCGCTTCATATAAAACCTAAATGCGAGATAGAAAATCAATAGTAAGTACCAGTAATTTGTAGTTTATTCCTAGTCCATTACAGGGTCGGTTTGTTGTGGCTGTCGGTAAATACGAATTGTTTAGACTTCATTACGGGTCGGCTAAATCATTGGCGTCATTGGTCCCGTGGCCACACGTCGATGGTTGCGTCACGGGAATCATTATTGTGGTTGACTGGACAGAGGAAATCATTCACAGAGGAAACCTCTCTGATACGTAATGCGAGGATCTATTTGTTTCTAAGATTTTTAATACAAAAAATTTACATTTAAATCTGTGGTCTTTCTACTGGGGCCCTAGCAATTTGGGCTGTATAATAAAAAAAAAAAAAAAAAATAGCTTTATTGTTTAAAAACAGAGCATTTACACAAGTTGCAAGGGCCCCTGTACTAGACCTGAAAGACCTGATTTACTGGGTAAACTGTTGTAAATTGCTACGACGAAGCAAATATGAGGAGCAAATTTTCTCTTGGCTTACTACGAACTAATCTGCCGATGGTCCCGAGCCACGATCTGGACTGAAATGTATCTTTTTAATGATAATGAGAATTCAGAGGGATAAGAAATGTCAAACGCAAGAACAAAAATTAACTATACTTACACAGATATTTTATTGCAATATAAATTAAATATAACAATCGTCGGTGAAACGCAGATGTATCGATTGTCTTTCACAATTCACATTCGGGGACACCTCTGACACCCCCTCGGAGATTCAAGTCGTGAAGATATATTTATAAATTAAACCTACACAAGACATGAAAACCTAATATCTAGCTTTTTGATCAGAGGTTCGAAATTTTACAACAAGAACTTAAATAATAATTTAGAAACATAGAGTAGTAAATCGTCTAGACCCGGCGCGGCGGCGGTGCGATTTGCGAACTCAATTAATCTCTTTATAGCGTGTAGACGGCCACTAGTAAACAATATTGAACCTTTATTGGGAAATAGATTGGAAATTTAGATGCTTCCCTTGCTAACACTCTGGATACTCGTTATCATCGTTAAAAAATAACATATCGTCACGACATGCACCCCGAGGGGTTGTCACGGGCGATTTCGAGTGTGAACTGTCATTAGAACACTCAACACCCTCTTTTCACCGACAATTATAACGTCCCAACGCGAGAGGGAGCCCTCACGCTGTACTTCGGGTAAGTATCTCAAAGTGTTTTCCATCAGCGGGTGGTAAGTATTAGGTACAACTATACACATAAATTCCGAAAAACTCATTGGTACACGCTTGGGTTGTAGGATTCAAACCTATTATATGTATCTCAATATTGAAGTATATCCTACGACTGAGCCACCACTAGATTTAGTAGTAATATTTAACATTGATATTGAAATTTGAGAGGAACGAACTAAATGTAAGAAAAAATCAGAATTAAAAAAAATGTAGACAGAAAAAACCTTACATAATTCAGTGGAAAACTCACGACAATCGGTGCGAGAAAAACAAAATGGCTTCCGCCGCTTCTACACCGTTTCGGCGGGAAGGAAGAGGTATTTTTTCGCGTCACCGCTGCGTTCCGAATTCGTGTCACGCGGTGTGGTTAAACAACGCCTTGAAACGAGATGTGGCGCGTTGAAGTACTTACTTGCAGAGACGTGAGGTCAAAAGGACTACGGGGGAAATCTTTGAGCTTCGGGTTTAAGGGTAAGGTTTAAAGGTCAAAAGACACGGACCCTTAATGCGTCAGAATTTGTGTAACGGAAATTTGAGTAAATGTTTGTAGAAACATAAGGTACATTACGGAACATTAAGGAACTGTCAGTTTACAAACGACACATCAGTGGAAAATTACGAACTTGTGAGACTACAAAAAAAAACAATAAAATAAATATACAGGTAATAAATATTACGTACATTACATTTTACTGAACAAACATATCTCCAATGTAGAAAAATAAGAACAAGAGCCAAAAACTTTTATTTGGATAAGTTGTAGTATAATAAGCGGCTTAAATGTGACCTAAAGTAAATATTACCTTACTTTATTTAAAGACCTATAAGCTTTATTTCCATCAAAAAAATCCGCGAGTATTTCTAACTAAACAGAAATGCGTAAACCCACATGTTTTCACACACCTAAAATAGTGAGGCAAGTAATATCTCCCCTCTCACTCCCTTTTAGTAGCTGAAGCCTTCAGTCTTCAAGGCAAAGTCCCCATCGGGATCTCCAGACTCCAGACACAGTAGTTGACAAAAATGAGTTGAAATTGGAAAAAAAAGTAGAGAAATGCATATGATTTCTAGACACACAAAATCAAAATACTAATAATATAAATTAATTATGGGTGTAAATGGACAAGTATCTTTAAACGAGACCACATACTCCACTGATTATACTGATCAACTTTCCTAAATAAAAAAACCTGCGTAAATGTAAAAAAATTGGATTCGCCCAAACAAAATTTGCAGTACGTATTTCAAGATTTTCAAGTGAATTTCATTTGAAGAAACCTGCCTATTTACAGCCGGTATTAACTTGTATATATTATTAGAATTTTGATTTTGTATGTAAGAACCATAGTGACTTACTTATGTATTACCACTTATGTATATTGTAACACCCTATATTGTACAATATGAATGCAATAAAAATTTGAATTTGAAATTTGAACAATAGAAGATGGGACATAAAATTATTTTAAATTACTTATCTCATTCGTCCTTTTATAAAATGGTTTTTTACTATTTGTACGGATTGTTTATTTTCATACGCGTGAAAATGGTTTTGCCCTGTATTAGAGAATTATAATAAAAACATAATAATATTCTGACGGAATCTTCCATCTGATGGAAGATGCTACACCAACAAGAGCTAGGCTCGATTTTAAGGCCCTTACTATTGCCAAATGGGTACTTTCTAAAGCGTACTCCTCGTTTATGGCCAAACCAAAAATAATGAAAAAATGTATTATGAATAATCAACTCTTAGACAACATATGCAACAGTTTTCTTTTTCATACCACCAAAACTTCTACACGAATTTTTTCTTTTACTGAATGGTGTTTTTTGACCTCAAATTCCCTACTGCTCCTGAGTGGCTTGGCCGATTGAATTCATCTATGCTTTGATAAATAGATAAACTTTATAGCTATAAACATAACATAAGATTATTCAATCGAGTAATCACGTCCAAGTGAAAAGTATAATTTTCCCCTATTTCGCTCTCTCAAGGACGCAGCGAGCGTCGTAACAGCCACTATGCATTGCGCGCTGATATGAACGTTATTTCAATGTCGTTTCCGTTGATATTTGTAGTGACAAATATCGAGCTGTTAATTTGGCGATGGTAATCGCCTTAAATAGTTGAAGATGATGATTAAATACGTGTTTATTTTAAAAACGTATATTACACTCACGTATAATTGTTATTAACCAACTGTTTCACCAATACAATTTCAGCATTTTCAAGGCTTTCACTGTTGTCCAACGGCCATTTAAAAAAAAACACCGGTGTACTTTGTTTCCAATTTTTTTTTTCACTTGTTTACTCGGAAACTTATAAGGGTGAAACTGGAAACAACCCACAGAGTTACGCAACGCCGTCAAAGAAAAATAGAATAGCATATAGGGACGTGTGTACTACTTATTTTTTCATAGAAATGTGTACTATATTATCTAAACGTGGATAAGTGTAAGATATGAGATTCGTCAGACATATCTACATAAGTCTTTGACGTGGGATTTACAAGGAGAAAATCCATTTTATTTAACGTGTACTTCTATAAAGCTTTCTACATCTAAGTTTTAGCATTCGGTTGGCAAAAAAGTCTGTCGTTTGTATCAAATCATAATAGATATAACAGGGTCTACCACGATCAATTTTTTTAACCTTTTTAATCAAAAAGACACCCGACGTTTCGAGGGAGTTGCATTTGCATATCTCGTGGTCTACGGGAAACTGGCAAGTATGGCGAGTCGCAGCGATAATGTGTACGAAATACGAGAGATTAAAGTTATACACTTGTATCAAAGTTTAATTGATCTACCCGATTTTTGAGGTTATTAATTATGATTTTTTGTTTTTCGGGAGCTGTTATTCTGCAGCAACATAATATCTCAAGCCCAGGACGTAAAGTGCAAACATCATAGGGTTTTCATTCCAAAATTATTTATCCAGACCGCCTCTGTGGCCTAGTCTTCGGCCTACTAATCCAGTCGATGGTTCAAATCCTATAGGAGCACAATTTGTGTTCAGTTTGCTTGCCTCGATAAGCCGTTGTGTTCGTAGCTGCGCTTGCGTCCGGAAGAAATCACCACTAAGTATCTACCCAGCCTGCAGGTTTGTGGTAAAAAGAACCCCGCTTGCTGCATTTCTCTCTTCGGAGTTCTCACACCACACTGCAATTAGCCAAATGCACGTACCTCGTTTATGCTCTTCTACCGAACCAGCTCTATTCAGCTGAGGTGGCAAAGGCGCGGGTATGGCCGGTGCGGCCGGAGCGGTCGGAAGCCCAGGATACCACCAGCCCGTCGCCGCTTGACCGTTGAACATCCTCAGTTTCTCATACACGCTGTCGTTTTGCGCTGACGCAGCCTGCTCTTTCTGCGAAGCCAGGTTCCTTAACACGCGGTTTATTGATGACACCTAAGGAGGGAAACGGGGGTTAAGTACTGATAAAGTGTACAGTCTTTTGGAGCCAAATATAAGTTTACGTGATATGCTAAACAAATATATGTTATAAAATTAAGTTTTTGAGATTCCTTTTTGTTATCTCATCCATTCATCAGCCTAGTTCGTCCACTGCTGGACATAAGCCTTTCCAGGACTTTGCCACTCCCGGCGGTCATCCTGGGAGAATTGCCCATACTCACACACGTTGGGCAGGCGGGTTGGTGAGCGCGGTGCCGGAACCCTCGCGCCAGTGACGCCGCTACCCGTCACCAGTCTGTTCCATATAAGGCCCGGCTATTAGGGATGGATATGCCGCCATCCATCGGTCCCGCGAGTGTTTTAAACGTAACCGAGTAATTTATTGCTCTTACGCCCGTGTATCATACTACGTTTTTTAATGCATAGTGTGAGGAAATAAAACAAATATAATCTAGTGAACTTTAAATTATGATTGGCTCAAAAGGACTGTATCCAGAGTCGTTAAACAGTGGAAAAAAAGTATAAGTCCTTTTAAGCCAATCATAATTTAAAGTTCACAAGATTATATTTGTTTTATTTCCTCACACTATGCATTGAAAAAGGCGTAAGAGCAATAAATTACTCGGTTACGTTTATCGTAAATCGCCCTCGTAATTTATTCCTTTTCGCCCTTGTAGCATAAACTACTATTATTTGTTTAAATGAACAACGAGACGGTAAGTATTTAACGGTTGCGAGGTTAATAAATTAAGCAACTTAACAAAACGAAGTCAATAGTTTTAATCCCATAACCTAATTTCATATAAGGCGCTTTTCCGACCATCCTATTAGAAACCCGTCAAAACTAAATCTAAAACACGAAACAAATTACATCTACCCCAAAACTTTGATAACACGTGTATTATTTAAAATCTAATATGAACACTAGGCCTCCAATCGGCGCGTCAAAGGGGCACGGATTATGGCCCACCCTTACGTTTACACCCCACCTACCTCGGCCCTAAAAACCTCAATATCTACCTACTTTCGCCCAAAAACCACGCATGCGTAAAAAAACCGGTTAATTCCTATTTGTTCCACGAAGGAACTAAAAAGTGCAGCTGCCTTTTAGCAAATTTCAAATTCAAGTTCAAATAGTTAATTTTGTAAAGTTATAATATACTTTTTACGAGTCAAATTAAATCTTATATAAAAAAAAAAATAACCAACGTACATGAACTAAATTAAAGGTAAGTATTTAGTTTATGCAGCAGTGTGCATTCGGTTCAAATGATAGGTAAACCCTATAATTAATTTACTACATACTAATAGTAGGTTATATATATAAATACATGCCTAACTCCGTCCATTCGATTAGTCTTGCTAAGAAAAAGGGCAAGAAACTTGGCAAGATCATGTCTTTTTTTTAGCATTCTTCCTTATTTTTATAATTCTGTTACGTACTTAAACTTATACTATAAAAAGCACTTTTTTGGTCAAAATACGTAAACACAACAAAATGTGTAAAGTTTTGTGATAAAATAAATATGAAATAGTTCATAAAAACACTTAGAAATTATGACTTTGTTCCTTACATCCAGATTCAATAAGGCACATTAATTAACACACATTGACATATGTCAGTTTTAAAACAGAGTAGGGCGTAAAATTAAATTGATACTTTATTAGTAGATAGACATAGAATATGCTTCTTGTTTAACAAATTTGGTTCAGAGAGGAATCAAACCAAAACCCTGTACTCACACAAATGTAGCCCATGTCAGTTTAACACGAAATATATCTATATAATATATAGTAGAGGTAGTGCTATCTTTCAGTACAACCCTCTCAATAATATCAGCTTCTTGTTGCCATAGGCAACGGCGAAAATGTATTTTTCCCTATGACAAGGCGGGAAAACTCCCCCAGTAGGGGTAACATTGCGCAGACAAAAACGCGAATGTTTTATGTTACCATCTTTTGTATTAGACCGTTGTCTGGTTATATTGTTTTCAATGCAAGTGCTCGTAAAGGCCTACTTTTTATGCATCAAAACCGAACAGAAAGTCGATTATTTTGACCTAGGGCTTTATTATTATTATTTTTTAATTTATTTGCAATAGTTGGCTAACCTGCAGCCTTTCCTGTGTACCATTGATGTTATACTTTTTTTTTCCACTGTTTAACGCCTCTGGATACAGTCCTTTTGAGCCAATCATAATTTAAAGTTCACAAGATTATATTTGTTTTCATTTCCTCACAATATGCATTGAAAAACGTAGCATGATACACGGGCGTAAAAGCAATAAATTACTCGGTTACGTTTAAAACACTCGCTACGCTCGTGTTTTAAATCGTCCTCGTAATTTATTCCTTTTCGCCCTTGTAGATAAACTACTATTATTGTTTTACTTTTCAATCATTTACATTATGTTGTGACTTTGAAGCAGAATTTTTAAGCTGGTTTTACTTTTTGCATGTTTTGTATTGTTTGAGTTTATTGCTGTTCTTTCTTACTCGTACAGAGACACATTTTAAATTCATTATGCACTTTTTAAGTTTGACTGACATTTCAATACTGACTTTTTACGGTAAGTTAAAGCAAATTTCAGGTAGTACAGATGTCTATCTCACGAAGTTCGTTTGGCTAAGTTTGCAGTAGTAACGTGCACGGATAAGCGCGGTTTATGTATTTTAAGGCGATATGTAAAAAAACAGAGGTGCTTCTTTTTTGTGTAATTCATGAAATACACGGAAAATTTTAATAAATTTCTGGTATACATGCATTTTGACTATATAATCTAGGGCTTTATAATTGGAAAACATGTTGATAGAAATAATTGTTGAAATGAGGTCTTCAAACACACTTTTTCTCCTCGTTTGACGAATAAGAACCATATACAGAACTCAAACATATTTTATTAGGTGTGTTTCAACAATATCTAGAGATTTGATATTTGAAATTTTGCTAGCTATTTTTTTTTTTTTATAAAAATTTTAAAACTAAAAATTTTCGCTTTCACCCTGAATCCACCCCTTTCGCACTGAGCGTGTTTTCGCTTGGAGTGACAGTGACAAAAATAAAATTCACATAGCCTCTTAAGCATTTTCCCGAGCACATTAGAAAAAAGTGCCTGTTCACGCCCTGCTACAACCATAGCTAAACGGACTCCTTGAGATAACTGTACCTCTTTCAATGACTGTACTTTTATAATCTTACTAATATTATAAATGCGAAAGTTTGGATGTATGTATGGATGAATGTTTGTTACTTCTTCACGCCGTAACTACTGAACTGATTTGGCTGAAACTTTGCACAAATGTAGTTCGAGACTTGGATTAGGGCAAAGGCTACTTTTTATCCCATAAATCAGTTCCCATGGAAACAAGAAATAGTGTCGTTCAGAGACGCGGTTTGGCCTTCAGCTTTGTCAAACATACTATACTAGGGGATTAAATCAGTTATCAAAGACCTCCAAAGACACATTAGCAGATTATTAATTCAGAGAACAAAAAATAGTGTTGATCAGAAAAGCAGCTCGACCAAAGACACTTTACATGGGAATCAAATTAGAGATGATGAGAATCCAAAACACTCCATATCTCAGAACCAGAGTCAGGTCAACTGCGTGTTAAAAAAGTAATGAGCTGAAAAATATTGACAAATTCGATACGGCTATACAAAAACTTAATCAACGCGAGCGAAGCCGTGGCAAAACCTATTGAACAATTAAGCTCCTCATTTTTTGTCCTGGTATTCTAGTTGATCAATTTCAATATCAAACAGGATTTTGTTCTAAACAGAAACGCCTGGTCGACGCTTCGGGTGACCGAAGGGCTGGGGCCTATTTTGGCCAAAGAATAAGCCTGGCCATCCAGCGTGGCAACGCCACTAGCCTTTTGGGCACCCTCTCCAACGACGGCGACGATTTGGCCAGCATTTTTTACCTTGTGTAAATATTTTAAGTTTAGTTTAGTTTAGATTAATTTATTTTAGTCCCCCCTTTTTTTTTTACTATTTTAATGTTATTTAAGTTAATTGTATTGAATAAAGACTGCCCCTCTAAACAGAACAACTCATTAGCACCAAACAAAGCAGATTCACAATCCGTTTCACGAAAAGGTTCACCAAATAATTACTAAATAGTGAACTAAATTCGACGTTGTATTCCACTGGTGTGAAACTCTGTATTTAATCCGGCGCCACTAATGGAAGATTATGAACAGACGGCGACGATATTGTATATATAAATAATGTATATAAATATACTAGTCAGTACATACCGAGTGTATTATTAATGATGTGCTGATGTGGGAGGTAGCTGAAAACCAGCGCCAACCAAAGCATGTTTTGGATGGCACATAGCTGAGCTACATCCTTTTGTCGTGTTGTTATTTTTATCTATAGATTACTCCCTAGTTAAGTAAACATTTTCTACTGTGTTAGCTATAAGTTCTTTTTTTTTGTAAACGCGCCAATTTATTTTCTTTCTTTCTTTCTTTCAAAATTAAACCACATACTCTAACATTGACCTCTATTGATACAAGTACGCTGGACAGGTTGTGCCATACAGAAATGACAGTTCTTTTTACTGCCGCCGATTCAAAGCCATTATCAGCGCCAAAATCTAATGGCTTTATAGTAGATGCTAGTGTTTGTTGGCACTTGGTGGAATTTATAAAACATTGTTTAAAAAAACACTTGTACTTATCTACATATACAGTAAACTTTATAATGCCCGACCGGTTTCGCTGTAAAGCATTTTCTAGGGCCTTTTACAAATCCTAACTAACAAAGAAAATAATTTTATACTACAACCATGTCTAAAAATGACGTGCAATAAATTAAAACAACAAACAGAAGGGGAATGATATGTGATGTCAATTTATGTATTCAATAAATTACCTAAAAGTTTAAAAAATACTATAACTACTGCCCAGTTTGGACAACATTTAAAATATCTATTAATTGTTAAATGTTACTACACCGTCCAAGAATATTTGGACGATAATAGTCTGTCATAAAATAGTTATACCTGTATTAAACTTAACTATAGTCTGTAAAATATAGCTTGAGCCCTGTGACAGCTGTCAGCGCTATGCATGTTTGAGCATGAGAAAGAGAGTTAGAAATACAAATTGTATAGCACTGTCCTGCTGTCACAAGGTTCAAGCTATATTTTACAGACTATAAGGATAAAAAACTCATAAAATATATTCAAAAAATTTCGAAATACGCCGCCTTTTCTTACAATATTGCTGTGCCCAACAGGGTGCATAATGATCTAAAATTTTATATAACATCTTTAATGTACATTATGCTTGCAATAAAAATATTGAGTATTGAATTTCAAACCAAAAATGGTCGGTAAACGATGGAACTTAGTTGAGCCAAACGTTGTGGTGGAATTCTTTACAATATATTACAGAGTATGTATCATTGATCAACGTTGTGTAATTGCTTTATTGCTTTATTATCACGTCGTCAATAGCCAGTCCAGCGTATTCGGTGTACTCTACTGATTTTACAGAACCATTTCCATAGAAAAGCGTTTGAAATAACGCGAATACTAAAATTATCTTTCTATATGTATTTTATTTTATATCTACTCGTCAAAAGGACAATAGTTCTGAATGAGTACTTAAGAGTATTTCATTATGGAGAGCTAATAAACGTTAGAACGTCCAAATTTTGAAAATTCGCGAATTGTTAGTTTAGGTTTGTCTTGAGAAAATCTACGCAAACATTATAATAAACTATCAGTCTTTTATTTTTTACAGGAACACCAGCGCTGCTAAATTAAAGATCAAAATCAGCAATTTACAATTATACTGACGAGATATCAAACTGAAAATTAAACACAATTTATTACTTTTCAAAAGGTCAATGATTCGTAGTTATTTAAAAAAAACCATTGCTGTGAGATTTAAAAATTAGTTTGTCTACCGAATTATTCCATCAAACCGGTTCCTACTCTTACCTCATTCAAAGGTCACTAGATCCAATTTCATACCCAATGCACATTAGAAAAAAAATCTAATAAGTAAGTCAAAAAACCAATTACAAAATTTAAATCCTTTCCCGAATCAGATAATATACCGACATCTCTATTCTTAACAAAAACATTTCGAATTCGAATCCAACCAATGGAGGAGGTGCATTTTAAAAACGAACGCTGTTTCTGACAGCTCTCCAACCAATCAGATAGGTAGACAAGATTAAATGGAGTACACGTTTCTGTTCGAATTTTGAAAGGGTTTTTTATTGTTCAATATTCATGTATTTGAGATGAAATTTTGATTTAATTTCGATATTTGGTGTAATTTAATACGATAAAAGTAAAATCAATTAAGACTTGGTAGGAGTATAATTGCGACAGGTAAAAGAGAAGTCCTTCTTATTTTTGGGACCGGCAGTGGCGTGCACAGAACTTTTTGCTGGAAAAGCAAACAATTGGTCAAGAACAACAATAAAAAAAATATGAAAAAATTTAAATATCACTTTGAAAAAAAAAAGTTTGTATAGGAAATTTTCACTCTAGGGTAGACATTGTCTACCCTGGCGTCATACAATTTTTGTTTTTTTCAAAGTGATATTTAAATTTTTTCATTTTTTTTTATATATTTTTCAATGCATGTGCTCGTAAAGGCCCACTTTTTATGCATCAAAACCGAACAGAAAGTCGATTATTTTGCCCTAGGGCTTTATTTTTTTATTTACAATGGTTGGCTAACCTGCAGCCTTTCCTGTGTACCATAGACGTTATACTTTTTCTTCCACTGTTTAACGGCTCTGGATACAGTCCCTTTGAGCCAATTATAATTTAAAGTTCACAAGATTATATTTGTTTTCATTTCCTCACACTATGCATTGAAAAATGTAGTATGATACACGGGCGTAAAAGCAATAAATTACTCGGTTACGTTTAAAACACTCGCTACGCTCGTGTTTTAAATCGTCCTCGTAATTTATTCCTTTGCGCCCTTGTAGCATAAACTACTATTATATACCGGACGGTTATAATAATAATATACAAATCATCTCACCTTAAAAGGCTTCGGAGCAATCCTAGTTCATACCATGGCCGAACGAAATACCAAAACCATTTGTAAATCATAGATATTCTTAAGGTAGTGTGTATTTATTCCGATTGGATTAGAGAATATCTAGGTTCCCAAATATATATTTTGAAAATGCACTGATTTAAAGGCGACATATAAGCAATTTAAAATTTCCATAGAAAGCTTATTTTTCTCAAATTTCATGTTTAAATCAGTGTTCTTATTTAATACATATTTGAGAACCTAAATATTCTGTAAGGCTATCTGAATAAATACACACTACCTTAAGAATATCTATGATTTACAAATGGTTTTGGTATTTCGTTTGTATAAACTAGGATTGCTCCGCTGGCCTCTTAACCCTGTCCAGAAACATGCACTCATCGTCCGTGCAAAGGTCCCCCCCAAGTAACTTTTAAGGTTTTAGAAAGGTACTGAAAAGGTTCTAATACCTTTGTATGGAAATCTGCTCATAAGTCTTTGTAGTCTCAATTACTTTATATTAACGTTATATTAACCTCCTGAGTGCAAAAAGGGCCCACGTTGTAGAACCTTTCTGAGAGCTACATCAAAACCTGTAGCTCTTATCTATAACCTTTCTAACTACTTACTCAAAACCCAAATATAACCTTCACAACCTTAATTTAACGTTAATATAACCAAACAATACAACTAATAGTTTCTACATTAGTCTTGGATGTAACTCTATGACAACTTAAAACCTTTTTGATAGAAATGAATAACGCTTTTCCAGGACTTTCGGGTTTTAAAATGTTTCTGTTTAAGATTGTTTGTACGCAGAAACACTAATGGTGGGTTTAAATTACTTATATATAATGGCGCCATTCCCTGTCATTATACCAAGTTTCAAAATGGCTAGATATGTAAGTGTTGTACTCTTAAAAAATAGTTAGTAGCATGTTAAAGTCAGATAAAATGCAAAACATAGTGCGATTGGTACATTATCGTGAAACTTTAGGATAATAGTGCTATATGCGAGACGGGCCTTTCGTAATTGCAAATTTTCAGGACATTTTAAATAAAAAAAAATGAAAAGATAAGGTGTTTGATGGTTTGTCGCTTTAGAAATAAAAGTTATACTCATATATAAAAACGTATATTTAAAATTGTATAGAACATGTTATTTAATTTTGCTTCGTTGTATTAAAATGTTATTTTCAGTTCGTTTGATTTTTATTTTAGTGAATAAATATGGCTGACGTTAGGAAATTACTAGAAAGCATTCAAGTTAACCTTTTCAGAACTAAAACAGCTCAAAACTCTTAATTTTTGCTAAAGTAAGAGCTAAAGGTAATTTCGCGGAGCTATATAAAACCAAAAGGCTGTTTTCACAGCTTTCAGGTTATCGTCAGGAGCAATTCAATACTCGCCAGTCGCGACCACAACTATTAAGCAAAATCAAATGTTCAAGTGTTCATCACAAGTGATATTAAGCAGCTACAGGCTGCTCCTTGAATGCAAATAAGTTACTATTTCTTTTTTCAATTATGTTTAGTCGATAGGTACTTGTCTTACTTATGTTTTACTTTTACTACTGAATACATTTAAATTTAGCCTTAAGTAGTCCTTAACAGTGACCAGACTACCTATTTTGAAAAAAACGGACAAGTGCGAGTTGGACTCGCCCGTCGAGGGTTCCGTACAAATTTGTATATAAAAGAATACCCTGACTGACTGACTGACTGACTGACTGATTGACTGACTGATCTATCAACGCCGTGACCAAACAGCTAAACCTAGGAACATGAAATTTGCACCGTAGGTTCCTTTTATTGCGTAAACATCCACTAAGAAAGGATTTTTTGAAAATCAATTCATAATGAAATGGGGTAGAAACTTGTTTGGAAAATCATAATCCGTGGGAGTATCAACATATACTGAAGAGTCAACATATTTCGCATAAATACTCTTTTTAATAAATTATGAGAAACCTGTAAGAGGGTTTTACAAAACTTATCCCCCGAGGGGGTAAAATAGCGTGTTAAGTTATATATCGAAAATTGCATCCCTTGAGTGTATTTACTTAAAACTTTGCTTAAATATTCCTTCCTTAAAACGTATAATGAGATACATGTAGGAAAGTTTTCAAAAATTATCCATCCACTAATGGGGATGAAATGGGTTAAAAACTTTGATATGGAAAATCACAATCGCTGGGCATATATAAACTTATATATTATGTATAACTTATATACATATATACACTTACTTACAACTTCGCATAAATCATATTGAGAAAAATAAGACACGTACAAGAGGTTTTTGTTTTTAAATAAAACCGTACGCATAGCAGGATTTAGCGGGATGTTGAAGCTTTCATTGTAAAAAATGAAACGCATTACATACTAAATTCACGCGGACGAAGACGCGGGCAACAGCTAGTTATAAATAATTAAACTTTTTAAAATAAGACTTTTTTTTATGATTAAATTACAAATGTATAGTTTTTAGATGTTTTCCTGTATTCGTAGTATAAGATAATACTTGCCTTTCATAGTTCTAGGTCAACGGAAAGTACCCTATACATTTTGATTCCCTTGAGAATGTCGAAATATATGATTTTAGTGGCGTTAAAAGACGTATTTTTTTTGCATTAACATAAAAAAAATATTTTTTTCGCAACTTCAAGCAACAGTAGACTTGATTATATGGTTTTAATTTCAATTTGATAACTTCACGCGTTCTTGAGATAAAGGGTCTGGACAGATAGACGGACAGGCGGGCAGACAGAAGGACAACAAAGTGATCCTATAAGGGTTCTGTTTTTAGGGTTCCGTACCTAAAAGGTACAAAAGGAACCTTTATGGTGAGACTCCGTTGTCCGTCCGTCCGTCCGTCCGTATGTCACAGCCTCATAACTTTAGCACCGTTCAAGATAAAGACATGAAATTTGGCATATAAATAATTAATTTGCCCACATATCAGAGTGTAAAAAAATTGGAAAATTGAAATTTTTCAAAATATTTCAAAAATAAAAAATATTATCATAAAAATACAAGATGGGTATCAAATTGTAGATATTAAAAAGCTGATTGTAAAAATATATACTTTTACTAAATTTACTCTCACAAGTTTCGAGAAATTTTGAAAAGGCCACAAAAATATGTATGTTCCCCCCCTTATCTCCGAAACTGGTAGACCAAAAAATATGAAAACTGGCCAATTACAGGGAAACTATAGAAGTTAAAAAGTTTTTGCACAAATGAAAAATATTAAAAAACTAGCTTCTGCCCGCGGCTTCGCCCGCGTGGCCTACAGGAAACAAATAACTTTTTTTTCAGAAACAAACATTATAAGTACTCTCACTCCCTCTGGGAATACAGGGACTCACCGATCAAAGTTTTTCCGAAAAAGTGTCAAAATCCCTATCAGTTGTCAAAAAATGTCAAATTTGAATACGGCAGCGTAATCGGCGACCCTAAATGCCCCTTGATACCGAGTTTCATGCAAATCAGAATACTTCTTTAGACCTGTTCAAAAATTGTCAAAACCGGTCAAATAAAATTATTTTTGGTCATGTAGCTCCAGCTTGACCGATCATTATAATTGAAACCCAAACTCTCTATCACACATACTTTCAAAAATTTTCATGTCCGCTATATTAAATTTCAACCATAAAAACGACACCCATATTGATATTTACACATTTCAACATTTCAACCCCATCGCACCCCAAGAGGGGATGATGGTATTTCACGTCCACTACATTGCATTTAGAAATCGTTGTTGTATTCTTAATCAGCGACCCGATAAACCATACAAACGATACCCATGTTGATTTTCAGAATTTGTCACCCCATTTCCCCCTTTTAGGGATTGAATTCGGAAAAAACCTGAAAAACTTGTTTACTCATTTATAGATAGGAGTACTCCTGTGAAGTCTCGAATAAAATAATCTAACTAATCTTGTTTTCCCATACAAACTTTGGACACCCGTTTCACCCCCTTAGGGGGTGAATTTTGAAAAATCTTTTCTTATTGGATGCTAACACTATATAAGGTATCTTTGTGCAAAATTTCAAGTCTATAGGACTAGCGGTTTAGGCTGTGCGTTGATATATCAGTCAGTCAGTCAGGACTTTGAATTTTATATATACAGATAAGTATAATACATAAAAAAAATTATAAAATACAAAATGGATATCAAATTGTAGATATTGAAAATTTGATTGTAAAAACATATACTTTTATTATATTTATTCTCAATAGTTTCGAAAAATCTTTAAAAAAACACAAAAATATGTATGTCCGAAATCTCCGAAACCGGTGGACCGAAAAATATGAAAAAAATGACAATTATAGATCATAACTGGTTTATTACAGGAAAACTATAGCGGTAAAAAAAATTATAATAAATAAAAAATATTTTTTATAAAAATACATTATGGGTATCAAATTGTAGGAATTAAAAAGTTTATTGTAAAAATTTATAGTTTGGCTATTTGCATCTATTTCGAGAAATCCTTGAAAAATCATAAAAAAATTGTATGTCCCCCCCCTTATTTCCAAAACTTGTAGACTGAAAAATATGAAAAAAATCATGGTAATATGTATTTACGTAAAGATTACAGGACAATTAAAGCGGTTGAAAAAATTTACAAAATTAAATTTTTCATCCATAATATGGAGCCCTAGGTATGCGAGTCTGACTCGCACTTGACCGGTTTATTTCCTTTAGAGGTACGAAACCCTAATAATATATACTAACCGCTGTATTCATTATTCGTAGGAAATTTTCCGTACTTTCCGTTTAAAATTTTCACTCCGTTTTTTTGAAATCACCCTGTGTTGGTTCAATTTGCAAGACATCGTAATTTGAATTCGCGGAGACAACTGATAATATTTGAGAATGCCTCTAAAGCTTTCAAATATTCTTGTAGGACATAAATCATGCCTTCAGCTCTGAACTTATAGCCTTTTGGTCTTGGTTTTCACCATGCAGTCCTGATTTGTTTGCCGAGACAACTTTTATACAGCCTAAAGGCTTTAGATAGGTTTTAGAAATAACTTCTAAGTAATTTCAACATTCCATAGCTTTGTGGTTATATCAAAGTTAAAAATTTAACCTTTAGATCTCACTTAAGCATAATCCTAGCCTCTCCAGAACCTAATCAAGAGTCTACAACAACTATAAGATCCTAGGACTTTAAGGTCGTGAAACACAAGTCAAAATAACGTTAATTTAAACTCTTGTCAACGGCTTAAAGGTTGTTATGATAAACAATTAGTTTTAGAACTTAATAATCATTCTCAAGTACTAAATATGCCTAGATAGAAAAGCATTAACCTTTTTGCGACCCAAATACAAACTAAAGGAAGTTTTCACAACCTAGGCCCGAATGAATTGTTACTTGGGCCGTTACTCCAAGCGGAAAGATCCGCAGTGCGAGAGGGATGGAATCGGGGAAAATTAACAAAATGTCGGTTTTTAATTAATAAAAAATTAACTAAAACAGCTATGAAAATTTCCATTTCCAGTAATTTAGGTATTGTTAAAACCCATCTCAATAAATATTTTTGAAGTGTGTATACTGCCCCAATTTGTCAGAATATCAAAAAAAGTGTAAATTTAGACCTCATTTCAATAATTATTTCTATCGAGTGAAATTCTTCCAATCGCGTTACTGATAGACCAAAATCTAGAAGAAAGTCCCAAAATTGTTTTACTAATTTATTTAACTTGGCACTTGGTTTGAAGAGCTGATAAATAACTTCAAAAAGTGTCGATATTGACGATATACCCCCTTATTCAAGAAAAGCTTTTTAAAAGTAAGACTTGTCACGCATCGCATTACTTTTTACAAATAAAAAAAAGACAAACAGCACGTGACAATCTTGATCGAATCGAGATTCAAGACCACAGAGTCATGGGTTCCTTAAAACGTTTTTTAAATGATCAATGGTTCAGATATTTACTCAGATGTCACTGTTTAAGGAATCTCCAAACTAACATGTTCCTTCGAATTTAACGCAACAATGCACGCGAGCACCTGGAGTTCTTTGTCATTAAAATGTATTTATCTTTTGTACAATTTGTTTTGCTAATTGGCTTTACTGACAACACGTAAAACGTTTATCTTGCTTTTTTTTTTCAGTGTGAGGCCGTTTTTTGGATCCCAATTTAGTTTATTCGGAATGAAACTGTTAGAATTGAAGTATTATCAAGAGGTTAGGTTTACTTTTTATGGGTATCACCAAAACAATAAGGGTGAAAAGTATGTTTTTTCCGATAGTACATACAGTTAATTCCGATTTGTATATTTGTAAATAATACCTTGTTATCATCAAAAGCCAACAAATTAGCTTTACGATACCGTATTTGTTGCAAATAGAATTCTACTAACTCTAAAAGCACAATTTGCTTAAATTACGATAAAAACTGCCATTTCTTACAAAGTTGGAGCCAAGTAATGTTTAAAACACGACAAAAGTTAGAAACTTCATAAGTTGTAGTTACGCCTTTTTACCACCGAGCCCCTCGAATTAGTGATCACCGATGTGTGTAAAGGGCCTAAAACTTTCGGCAGTTTTAGAGGCCGATGTACGTAACTGTGTCTGTGTGTAGGGGGGCTTTATACGGGGTTTAGAAAAAAAAACTTTTCGTTTTAAATAGTTTCCGAACCGAGATGGGTAAGGGATGGAAATTGTATCGATTCTTGGATTAGGATAGTCAAATGTGTTTAATGAGTTACTGTTGGAAAGACACGTAATTTTGAATAAAATAAAATAAACACACTTATAACAAAATAGTATTTTTCATTACGAGTGCGGAAAGCCTGTCATTGCAAAGAGTTCCGACAAATGTCTACCCGAGCCGAGGCGCAGCCGAAGGTGAGGGTTGACAGTCGGAACAAGTTGCAATGACGGTTCCGCACGTGTACTGAACAACTATTTTTAATACAGTTGCGAAAAAATGAAGCAATTTAATAAAATAATAAAAACACAATAAACTCAACTAACTAATACTCCACGCAATAAATTCTTCGTATGTAGATATGTAGCGACTTTTTGACTTTTCCGGTAAAATGTTGTCCGGAGCATTTTGTGCAATTATACTGAGTTCCGGTGGTGTTAATTCAAATAAAATATCGTCGAAATTTCTCATTTTGTGCAACAAACAACTAAACCCGCAAAGAAAATTTTTGGAAAATGGCGCCAACCGTAAAAGAATATAAGCAGAGATTTTTTTTTGTTTTCTTCACCCATTCTGGGTAGGCAAAGGGAACTTTGCCCATACAGCCAAGTCTTCAGTAGAATTTTTTTATTTATATGAAATGAAAATGAAATTTAATGAGATGAATTGAAATGAAACCTAACCTAACTCATTGAATCTAATCATTGAATCTGATATTGAAACAAATTAGTACCTTCTTTTTAGAAATATTTGCATGAATCATAAAAACTTCTATGAATTTTTTTTTGTGAAAACTTCGTGGTTGGTTTTTTCTTTTTAATATACATTATTTTGACAGTTGGGAAAGAGAACGCACGAGTTGGGAAAAGGTAAAGAAAAAGCTCGAGTATGTAATAGCCTACATCCCGAACGCTATACGTCCCTGCAATACGCCACTTTTTGAGCAACTGTATTAAAAAGTACATAACTATGTTAAAACAATGCAATAAAATACGACGAAAATTTACACGAGGCCAAAAAGTAGAGAATTAGATTTACATAAATATATCATACAGTTAGCCGCTCAAAAGAATTGCGCAAACCGATTTGAAAATTGCAAAAACGAATGTTTTGCAGTTCTTATATTATATCGGACGTTGGTAAAAAATAAAAAAAGTACTTTTAAGAGCAATTTTATTGAATGTATATCCAGGTAAAGCAAAGGGACGCACTTCTTCTGCCCGATACATCGAGAACAAAAAAAAAACGAAATGTGAACTTATTCCAATCACGAAACCTCAGGTTGGAAAAAAGGCGCGAAGATGTGATGGCGTCGTTTTTTTGTTTTATTGAAAAAATATTGCATTTTGGGTGTTTTGATCAACAATAGTGATAGAATATTGTGAATTAAAATCGCCGTAACCTGTGTAGTGTGTTGTTCAATGGAACAAAAGTGCGGGCTGTGCCTTTTCGTGTGTTTTTTCTAACCCTGTTGTATTTGCGTTATAAGGCTATCATTTTAGCGGAAACGACAGGACAGTGACTTAGACAGGACAGACCTTTCAGATGATCCTCAACAGAAGAGGATAGTGCATATAAACAGATAATAACTATAACGTCAGACATGGCTGTATGGGCTAAGATCCCTTCGCCTTTCCACTTAGTGGGAAAATGAAAAAAAAAAAATCACGAAACCTCAATCGAGTAACATTGATAGGTCAGGCTTTTGAAAAGGTATTTCGGGAGGCATTCCTCGTATTATTATTGTCACATTTTCCATGTACCCTGCGGCATCAGGTTACGTTGGCCATGTCTCGTCTCGTGCACTGCGCATGCTCGAGCTGACAAGAACTGAAATCGTGATGACGGTGTCCAGTTTCCACGCATGCGCCTTGGACGGTAGTTGCCGGATTTTAGGCTTGGATTGGCCTTAACGTGTGTTTTATTGGACGTATGATTTTGTATTTTCTTAATTTAATATACTATTTGGGACCTATGGCCGAAGAGCGGCGATAGGGCTCACCAACTGTCACGCTGGGATAAATCGTAGGCGAAACGTGGGTGTATGAGTGTAGAAGTGTGATAAACAAACACAATCTATGATAAATGAAAATAAAAACCAATTTAACGAATACAAGCCAAAGACTTATATCTTACTACGAGTAAGATACCTATATTAAAGATGGATATAAATAAAGTATAGATTATTATAATTATCTATTTATTACAGTTGCAAATAACATTTAAATCAAATAAATAATTTATGTGCCGGCTGATATAAATGCCGATTCTAAAGGCTTAAATTTTAGTTTTAGTGCTGTCAAAACTAAATTTCATTCATTGCAAATACAGAATCTAAATTACTTTGGAATAAATTTATGTTTGACAGCACTAAAACTAAAATTAAAGCCTTGAGAATCGGCTACATTGTAAGAAATATTTAAACAGGGATTTTCCAACTGATTTAATTTAACTAAAGTCACGTTTTCCAGATTATACATTTTAATATAAATTATTTAATCAACAATTATAATTACCAGTGTCATTGTATAATTACTTCATCTCATTTAACCGTTTAATATCACAATCACGGCATCTAATTAAGAGGCCGTCACATTGGGTTTCGCGACCGGCATCTCTCATGCATCATACCGGGATCGCGGGCGTCCATTTTAAAAGTGACAGTTGACAGGTGTCACGTGGGATGCGCGCGCGCACCTCATTACCTCGGACACGGCGATAGATCATCTAGCGAGCGATAGTGTTGGAGATCCGCCGATGTTGGTGGTCCGATGGGAATGGAAAAAGTGGTCCAGTTTACATGGTTACAAGGGTTTGCAAATGTGATCACTTTACTTTTTTAAGGGGCTGCACTATGCTAAAATTCAGTCCTGCTCCAACGCCTTTGTTTTTTAGCTCTCTATCCTGCTCTAATCAGATGTGTCGCACGCAAAACTTCAGTTATTTTGAAATCGTGGCTACATTATGGCATTAACCATAATTTCTTTATGTAATAAAGATGGTTTTTACTCGTTAGTATCTGCGTGTGTTGGTTTCGTTTCAATCGATTTTAAAACACGGAAACCGAATCGCCTTTTTCGTGAAATTCATGCTTTTTTAAAAGTCATATAAGTTACAGAAGATTGGAAGTATGTTTATTTATAAAGTGTAATTAATAATTGTCTTGAGTCAAAAAACACGCCATATTTTTTTCAAATTTTTACCATCTACATTGATGGAACTTAATCCAATACAAAACTGATGTTTAGCATTGTGGAGCCCCTTAAAGAAGAAAACGTCATTTTAAAAAAGGTATCAATTTTTCATTCACAATTTGTGGATGTAGGTTTATTTGTGTTAATTCTGTAAATTGTAATAATATTAAGTATTAATTCATTTAAAATTATTTTAAGTATCAATATTTATAATTTGAATGCGAAAAATCCGAAATAAAAACATTTTCTGTATACTTATTACTGTTTCTATAATTTTTTGCTTTTGATTTAAAAATAGAAACCTAAAATAAATATTAATAATAATAATTTTATCTGTCATTGAGAATATGATGAAGTCTATTTTGTATTGAAGACTAGCCCTGAACACAGTGGTCATAACACTCAACCCAATCTGCCAAAAAAAAACCAAACAAAATATCGTGAAGAGGCGCACTCAATGAAAATCCCCATCGCTATTAAGCCATACCTTCCCATCTTTTCCGAGCCTATACAACATCAAACCGATACAAGATATCCGGACAAAAGCCATTAAGATGAATACAAATTCCGTCAGTGACGCACAGGGGTCGAACGCAATCCCCGCTTAGAATTACTATTACCTACTTTGCTATTATCTATAAACATTTTAACGTACGCGCTTAACCTCCGGAGACCCCAGGAGGCCTGCAGTGGTGAAAAGCGGTTTCGCGTTAGGGTGAACGTGGTTTAAGTTGGGGGGAGTTTTTTGCAATTCTCTAGGGCGTTGAGATTGCATAGTTTGTGCTTATGAAGCTGGGATCGAGTTCATTATGTCTGTTAGATTGTTGCTGGTGGTTAAGGATCGGTAACGAAATAACTAGAATGCCCAGGAAATGAGAATCCTTCGAAGGATTTCCGAAGAACTACACTGGTGGACATAAAAATCGACTCAAGCATTGTTGTTCTACATTTAAGGAAATAACCCAAGCATACAAACATAAACATATGAAATATATAACATATCATTTTAAAGGTATAGGCTTCCACCTTTGATTAAATGCATTTTTGTCTTAAAGCATTTGCTATACAGGCTGTTTTTTTTTTTAAGTGATGAATTAATAAATATTGAAATAATCAAATAGCGAAAAATTGAAAAAAAAACCTTCTTTTACAAAATCATTAATTTATTCACTAATTAATTTTAACATTAATACTTCGTGTTCCCCCCTCTAGCCCTTATATCTGCTTGCAGCCGGTTCTTCATTGACCTAACAAGTTTTTAATTAATTAAATGAATTTCACGTCCTGTATTGCGAATACCTTTAAACCAAAATGCATTTATTCAAAGATGGAGGCCTATACCTTTAAAATGATATATATATTTCATATGTTTGTTTGTATGATTGGGTTATTCCCTTGAATGTAGGACAATAATGCTTGAGTCGATTTTTATGTTATAGTTTTCCTAAGCAAAACTAGTTTGTCCTAAAATCGGGTTTGGCCGGTAACATTTACAGTTTTGGTAAAAAATTGTTAATCGAACCTTAAATGTTGACATGGAATTTTTGGTGACAATTGATTTGAGAAAATGCTTCCGGTCGATTCCCCTCCTGTGCTCAATTTTGTAATTAAAATGATATTATGATTGTCAGCACGTGGTGAAACATCATCAACATCATCTTTATAAAAAAAACATTTACTGTTTCACAATATCACTATATACATTTATTTCATGTGTTTTTATCAAGATTATTCTACAACGTGTAACAGAAAGGTGTAACCATATTTGAAGAGCTTATTCAGTCAATGGTATAGAACAACTTTTACTATGGAGTCAATCCTGAAATCTCAAAAAAAAATCTGCCCTTCGATACATTTCAGCCGAGCGGCATTGCATTTTTCTATGAAAAAGTTTTTTTTTTCGAGATACAGTTTTTGTTCCATAGTAAAAGTTGTTCTATACCATCGACTGAATAAGCTCTTCAAATATGCAAATGATTTTATTGATTAAATTTAAATGAAACTGAAATAAAAGTATCGTGGGCAATGTAAGAAAATAAGTCATAAACTTTCGTAAATTTTCGTCGTCACATAATTACACAAGTCGATGTGTACTTAACCGACTAAAAGTTTAGTAACCGAATACCGTTACGCGTGTAAATGAAAACGAAACCGGCTACGTAAGGACAGAGTTACTGAGTGGAAGCCCCGAAACTGCGGCCCGGTAGCCGGCGTTTTCGGCGGTGTCAAGTTGCGGTGCCGTCCTGCTAATTACAGAAAACTGGATCCTTCATTTGTTTCTAACTGTAGGAATGTCAATATCATAATCATTTTAATACTTTTTCAATGCAATTCATACTTTTTCAATGCTCGTAAAGGCCCACTTTTTATGCATCAAAACCGAACAAAAAGTCGATTATTTTGCCCTAGGGCTTTATTATATATATTTTTTTTATTTATTTACAATGGTTGGCTAACCTGTAGACTTTCCTGTGTACCATAGATGTTATACTTTTTTTTCCACTGTTTAACGCTCTGGGATACAGTCCTTTTGAGCCAATTATAATTTAAAGTTCACAAGATTATATTTGTTTTCATTTCCTCACACTATGCATTGAAAAACGTAGTATGATACACGGGCGTAAGAGCAATAAATTACTCGGCTACGTTTAAAACACTCGCTATGCTCGTGTTTTAAATCGTCTTCGTAATTTATTCCTTTGCGCCCTTGTAGCATAAACTACTATTAATAGTTTGTTAAAGGTCAAATAACAAGGGTCGCAGTATTTTAACATGCAAAAACGATATTTATTGGCAAATATAGGCAAATAAGGAAACATAAAGATAATTCTAAAATATTACAAATTGCGTGCGGTGCCTGTAGCGGATGACCAAAGACAAGACATGTCACAAGAAAACCTATCATAGACAATATATGTTTTTCAACTTAATTATCTATACAAAATAATAACAACAAATGATTGTCTGTTTGTGCAAAATCAATGAGCGCGTCGTTAACAATCTCCCCCCAGCGCTGGCTCACAGCACTCATCAGCTACAGGAATACGAACGATGCGTGCAGCAGAACGTCTCAACGAACGTTTTAGTTACTAACGTGAACACTTTAAAAACTAATTACCTAATATATTTTGCAACCTATTTTTGTGGTAGATTTGTGTAGGTTTTTTAAAATAACGAAATGGAATTGCGAGTCATTTTAAATACTGTAAAACTTGTAGTTACTTTTGTTGGTGGAGTAATTGCCAGTTTAATTTCCTTTCCGCCATCAATTTGACCTCTTGGTACAACACAACATGAACTTTTAACTTCCTTGTTCAAGGTAGTTTCGTCTTGGTCTTCTTCTTGAACTTTTCCGTTCTACCTTTTCTTCTATGGCTTTTTTCATGAGATTTTCATGTCGTATCAAATGGCATATCATCTTTTCACTTCTGTTTTTTATAATTTTTGAGCAAACCTCGAATTTTTTTTAGCGTTATTAATAGTAGTGTTCGATATCATGATAAAAAAGGCAAATTTTTATTTTACATTTAAAATAATCTGCATTTTCATCACATAATTAACGCACAGATGGAGTGATCAGTTTGGCCAGTCCCGAATAGCGTGGCGGCTCACTGTGCGGGGGATTCGATCGAGCTTCGGGCTTCTGAAATTCAAATGAGCGCAAACTTCAGCGCATAAATACTTGCCGAGTTACGAGTACGGCTCGGCTGTTTCTTTACCCTGATTTTTAAAGCAGGCCAGGGTTTTGACTGGCAAGTTTTAGAGGTCAAAAAACTTGTATTTTGTCGCGTGTTTTGCATTAAAACTCAGTGCAGTGCAAATCATTATTGCCCAGTAATTGAATTTTGTTGCTAGCAAAATATTGACCTTCAGGTACAAAAGCGTGGTTGACTTCCATGAACCCTCTTGAAAATAATGCCTTTGAGTTCAAAGACAGAAATAAATATAGACAGACATAAATCGACAATTCCTGTGCCTCCACAAGCAACTGACATTAATCCTGGTGACAAGGTCAGCAATATACCGGAATGCCGATCTTTACGATATTTAAACGAGTGGGAAAGAGACAGCAAATATTTTGTGCACTCACGCGTAAACGGGGTGCTACCAAGCGGAATTGTATGGAGATATCTGTGAAAGAAAAATGGCGTAAGTGGTATTTTGAGTACGGCTGATTTTTCAGCTTGATGTAGGTACTAAGAAAGATATTCCCGTAGTAGAATGCAAAAAATGCATATAATACGAGTATATCTGCTTTTTTTATTTATTTTAAAGTTACGAAAATCGCTGACATAAAGATGCTTTGATATATTGAAACAGTAAAAAAAAAAAAATGTTCCTGCTTGAATTTACTTCGAATCTGTGGAAGAGTTTGTTTTACAATTTCAACTTTTCCTCGGAGGGAAAACTGTAACAAAATTGTAAAAATTCAAATTCGACTGTGTA
Organism: Ypsolopha sequella; assembly: GCA_934047225.1. Classification (NCBI taxonomy): domain Eukaryota; kingdom Metazoa; phylum Arthropoda; class Insecta; order Lepidoptera; family Ypsolophidae; genus Ypsolopha; species Ypsolopha sequella. The sequence continues at coordinate 24,935,649 of OW203993.1, forward strand.
CGAGTCTATTGATATTCGATTTTAAAACGAAACAACCGCGAACGATATTTTAACTCATACGCTTTTTGCTGTAATTTCCACTTACGTCTTTTCTCGCCTAGCCGCCGCCGATTGTTCCACGTATTTTTGTCCGCTTTTAGTCAGTAAGAAACATCACGCCCATTCGACCGTTATGAGTGGCAGACGCAACGCACCGTGTATACGCGTCTCGTTTCAACACACGTGTAAAAATATAAGTTTGTTTCTCTCTCGGGCGTTGTGCCCAGTGGGCCGAGTGCGTAGGTATGACAGTCATAAAAATAGCCCCTTTGGCGCCGAATCTTCTCGGGTTGGCGGTCTTTCGATGAAATTTTCGTCCTCTCTCGTTACGTGAAGTGGAGTGGTGTGTGTATCTATGTCTGTATGTTCTCTGAAATTATTGATTGGCTTTTGAAGGTAGCCTTCAGTTGTAATATGTATATTAATGGGTTGTTATGATATTTGGGGTGTTTGAGTTTAAATTAAGAGACTGAATGAATGAATGAATGAATGAATAAACACTTTATTGCACACAAGTAAGAAGACAAGATACACACAAAGAACAGATACAAGGCAAGGGCGGACTTATTCCTAAAAGAAATTTCTTCCAGTCAACCTTGGGAAAACATAAAAATATTTTTATCTTGAAAATTTAACTTAATTAATAAATTTAACAATATGTAAAAGTTATTTTAAACCTATAACATAAACATAAAAATATACTACAAACAAATACATACATAAATACACAGATACATATACAAGGTGACTTTTTGATCATCGTCCAAATTCATACTGGAGGCTTGATAAGTGATCAGTATCTTGGATCAGTAACAATTTTTGCGAAATTCGTATAATGAAATTTCGGCTTCCCATATAAATTCAGTTCCAGTCCCGAGTGAATCACTATGGGGAGTCAAAATTTCATTTTACGTATTTCACCAAAATTTTTATTGATGCATGATACTGATCAAGTATCATTGATAAGTTAACCAACTTACCAAGCCACCAGTATGAATTTGGACGATGATCAAAAAGTCACCTTGTATACAGACAAACAGTAGCTTAGTCAGTAAGTCATTCAGAGAGATGAGAGGTAAAATTTTTTCAAAGTTGTATCTAAAAGAGGACACAGAAGGAAGATCTTTGAGGGTTTGCGGAAGTTCATTCCAGAGTCGAACAAACTGTTTCACGAGCATGATTAATTGTAGACTAACTTCACTTAATAGTGGTTTTGTCTTCTTTTTGTATCATCGACGCCTTCATATCAAAAGCTTTTTCAATCAATAGCCGGCTAACTTCACAAAACCGACGTACCTACAACAAAAAAAAAAATTTTTTTCCTCCACGCAGCATGCTCCATTGTGTGACCAAGTGTTTACATTATAACCGTGCGATGGTCTCAACATATCTATGAGTTGTGACATTATTAACAGAAAAATTGGCTAGTCAATGGAATTTTACGATTTTGCTGTGTCAATGACATTTTTTGCCTGCATATTGGCTGGGCAGATGTCGTGTTCGTCGTATGATGCATTGTGAAAACGTCGGATTCGATTACCGAGTATGTCAACTCGAGTATGGCTTTATTTATAATCTTGAGCGCGATATTTTTCATAGGGATCGCGGTTTTTTTCGTTTTGTGAGATAGGATGTTGTGGTTGTCCGACACGTATGTTTAGGTGTTGGGTAATTGAAAATTACTTACAGTAAGATATTGGTGGGAAACTGAAGTGTAACCTTGAGAAAGGGAAATTGTACAAAATGAACTTTTCTTTGTGTTAAGTAATTTTAACATTAACTTTTTAATGTTTCTGATTGTGTCTTGGAGATCCCCTCGAAGTAATTCGGGGGAGAGTAAGAGGACAGCTCACAGGCAAAAAACCAGGAGGCACACCATGCCTGGGACCGATGGATAGCAGTATATCCATCCCTAAAAGCCGGGCCAGTCGGCTAGTTGGCCAAAGGAATAGTCAGCCCATCTCTAAAAAAATCCTAGATTCAAGGGCAAGGGTATAAAAAATTACTAGTTAAAGTTAGTTGACAGTAATTTTTTATCTCGATTTCGAAACCTGGGTCATAACATTTTATTGCTATCCTATACTTATCACGTATATACCAAACTACTGTATTTTTCAAATATTCACACAAGTACGTTTTAAAATTAAAGAAAAAATATATATGAATTCTATTATATGCTCCTCGCACCTGTGATTCATCTAAGCCGCGTCGATTAAACTCTATACTTACTACAGGGCCATATCGTGGTATAAACATACATCTTAATAAAAATTAACAATATCCATTTTGGTACTTCACTGACAAAAAAAAGGCGATAAAACGGTGCACTATGAAAGGCCCAAAAGCGATAAAACGGTGCACTATGAAAGGCCCAAAAACAGAAAATTTTATAAGCTATCATCAATTATTTCTGAATTATATGAAAATCTATATGAAAATGGAAGTAACAAGCAGAAAACACAAGATTTCTGAGTATTTACTTAGTATTTTTAAACATGTTGTTGATTACGCGAATTTTCATAGGTTGGGCGATAAAGTTATTATTTTGTGTCCGAGGTGTCCACCGAAGATCAGCGTCGTGGTACAGAATGGTTCCATGTACATTAGGGTGGGTCAAAAAAAATTTTTCGTTCCTTTTCTTTTCTAATAGCAATAAAAGTGTGTGTATTGGGATAGAATAAGCAAGTACAAAATATTATTTGATTATATTTTGGTTAACTGCCTCCGGATTGGATTTAAAATTTCGAAAAAAATACATTTGAGGTGTATTATTATGTTCCATTTAGAAAACATTTCAACTGCATCTCAAACCTATTTAAAACGTTAAACAACAGCAAATATAGTATATTTAGATAGAATACGCATCAAACGCATGTCCAATATTTTTTAGAGGCATGAGGTGCGGGGGCGGGAGGGCGAAATTGCATTTAGCGCGCCATTTTCTTTCACCTCAGTGACGCTGCGGCTAGTGAGGTTAGAGGACGTGTTTTGCTCAGTGTCACTATGGAACGTACTCGAAAGTGTTTCAAATGTCCTTTGCTAGGTGAATTGTATGATATAAAAGACAATATGCTAGCAACTTACGAGGATGTGATCAAATATTACGAATGGACGAGAAGGGAAATCAAGTTCAACAAAAGTTCCCAGAAAGAGCCAACATTTTCGGAAATCGCGGATATTGTTGCGAAAAAAATTGAAAGTATTTGGATTAAAGCATCTTTACCAACTGTAACACACGCTAGAGTGTGTTAAATGCTAAAATCATACCACCTTAAGTACAAAAACCTCCTCAAATCTCACCCCAAAATACCCCAGAAAAACATAGATGTGTTTCAGCGCAATAGCAAGGCTCTCTTCGACATTTGTTCTTGCAAATGCAAGGATTTAAACTCATGCATCTGTTCTAAAGAAAGAAAAGTACCAACAAATGAGCGTATTTTCCTGATTGATCAACGCACCTCGAGAAAAATGATTATAGGAAACGTCGACGACACTAGTACTAATCAACTCAAAAAATCATTGAAAAGAAAATATTTACAACAACAAAGCGCACAAAATAAAACAACAGATCACATCGAAGAGCCAATAGAACCACTTAATACTTCATCGTCGTCATCAATTACCAACGATTCCGATTGGGATGAACCCGTAGTAGAAGTTAAGCTACCCACTACATCTCAGCAACATACTAAATCAATGGTATTTTAATTGTGTGACACCAATAAAGCTTTTTCTATTCTGTTCTATTCTATTCCATTTTTTTCTATTTTATGCATTATCGTACGAATGAGACAAGTATTTTTGCATGGTATCACAATCTGACCCTCTTCCAAGAAGTTTATAATTTTCAGCTACTTGCTCCCTTCCGTTTAACCATTTTAATTGACATTCTACAATATCCTTTTTAGGGTTCCGTACCCAAAGGGTAACCAACGGGACCCTATTACCAAGACTCTGCTGTCCGTTTGTCAGTCCGTCTGTCCGTCTGTCACCAGTCTGTATCTCATGAACCGTGATAGACAGATGAAATTTTCACAGATGATGTATTTCTGTTGCCGCTATAACAACAAACACTAAAAAATATAATAAAAATAATATTTAAAGGGGCTCCCATACAACAGACATGTTTTTTTTTGCGGTTTTTATAGATAATGGTACGGAACCCTTCGTGCGCGAGTCCAACTCGCACTTCGCCGTTTTTAAAGAGTTATTTTAACTCCGGTCCCAGCACTCGTAGTACAGTGTCTAATAGCGCGCAACGCGACTTAGTTGAATCACAAGTGCGAGGAGCGTGACAAGATGTTTTGCGATTAAACAGTATGTCACGCTCCTCGCACCTGTGATTCACCTAAGCCGCGTCGATTAAACGCTGTACTACGGGGCCATATCGTGTTAAAAACTTACCTCTTAAGGGCCTTACTATTGCCAAATGGGTACTTTCTAAAGCCTACTCCTCGTTTACGGCCAAACCGTAAATAATGAAAAAATGTATTATGAATAATCAACTCTTAGACAACATATGCAACACTTTTCTATTTCATACCACCAAAACTTCTACATGAAAAAATGTATTAACTAAATGGTGTTTTTTGGCTTGAATTTCCTACTGCTCCTAAGTGGCTTGGCCGATTGAATTCATTTATGCTTTGGTAAATAGATAAACTTGATAGCTATAAACATAACATAGGATTATTCAATCGAATAATCACGTCCATGTGAAAAGTATAAATTTCTCCTATTTCGCTCTTTCAAGGACGCAGCGAGCGTCGTAACAGCCACTATGCATTGCGCGCTGATATGAACGTTATTTCAATGTCGTTACCGTTGATATTCGTACTGACAAATATCGAGCTGCTAATTTGGCGATGGTAATCGCCTTAATAAGAATTAACAATATCCATTTTGGTACAGTTCACTGACAAAAAAAGCGATAAAACGGTGCCCTATGAAAGGCCCAAAAACAGAAAATTTTATAAGCTATCATCAATTATTTCTGCAGAATGAGCTCCTGTTGAATAACCAAGTCCATCTTGAAAGGACTCTAAAAGTGGACAATGGACCCGTGTCAAGGCCGAAACATATGGCTCTCACAGAATCTGGTTTGAATTGGAATTTTTAATATCGCAGAATTGGATTAACTTAGAAATCGTCGCTGTTATTTTGTCCAGTCTATTTTGACGGGTGGGCTCAATGGCTACTTTGGCATATGTTTCTAGAGTGTATTGAATTTGTAATTATGTTTTGAAATGTTTTGACGGTATAATTTAGTTTTTGATTCTGTAAGATGGACCTGAACATCTGTAGTGCGATATATTTTTAATTGTTTTATGAAATACAAGGTGACAATTTATGAAACCAAATTCATACTGCAGGCTTTGTAAGTATTCAGTATAACATACTGAGCCACTGACTTCCATACGATAGCACTGGACTGGGTTACCGGTACAAATTAATAAGCGCCACCGGCGAAATTCCCAGGAACCATTTTTGACGTTTAATGCAAACTTCTAATCCGATATTCTTGCTTATTTTGATTGATATCGCATCACCGCTTCACCGCCGACTTCCGCACATTGCTAAAATTTAAAACTTCGTAACTGCCTACAGCGCCAAAATGGCGTAAATGAAATTGGTGCAAAAAATATTTGACAGCCGCCTGTGTCGGGTGCTAGTAGTAGAGGTCAGTAATTAGTATGGAGGTCAGTGGTATTCCGGTTTTTTCCGAAAATTTAAAAATGATATTTTGACTTTCTGTCTCTGATTACGCATAAACACTAGAAAAAAGTGCGTATATTTATATGCACTGATACAACCACAGCCAAACGTGACTTCGTGAGATAGAATGAGCGAAAGCCCAAAACATGTTCTGAAATTCGGAGCTTGTCCAAATTTCAAAATGAAATTTTTTCGCTCGGTAACCTGTCTGTCCAACCTACTGCATTTTTAACAAGAAGTAAGGGAGTAAGGACGAAAAATTACAGCTTTTGTTTTTAGGTAAAATAAAAAACTAATAGATTGTGCATATCTTAGTGCTTGTTTGAGTTTATTAGCAACAAAAAAGTTTTTTTTTAGTGATTTAGATTGGCACGTTTTTCTTTACTTTTTTTTAGTTTACCCCTAAAAGTTTTGTTTTTGACTGTACTTTTGTTGTACTAACCACTTTATGTTCTAGTTTCATAAACTACTATTAATAAATAATGTTGAGATATATAATTATAAAAAAAAATATAGTGGGCCGGGCCGAAACTTAACATCGAAATTATGTATTGTTATATCTCGAAATCATTTATTTATATAAATAATATTATAATAAAACATGCCTAATCCGGCCACTTCGTTTAACGTTTCTAATGCTGGGGCTTCATCTGCGTTTTGTCGCGCTAAAATCTACTATGCGACTTAATTAAGAATAGGATTATCAGTGTACTTATCTACGTGTGCGATAACATTCCTAATTCAGACGCATAGTACATTTTTGCCCGCTATAACGCAGGCAAGAAGAAGGGCAAGACAATAACTTAGAGCAGGGGTCGGCAACCGGCGGACCGCGGGCCGCATTCAGCCCGTGAACCACTTCGGTCCGGCCCGCTAGGTTCTCAACCGCTGCATGAGAACTATGTTTTATTTGTGATAGCAGACATTTTCCATTCTAAACAATCGAAAAAGCAAGCCTTGTTCTCGGTTAAAATACCTAATAGACGCGATACTGCGTACTAAAATGCAAACGAACATACAAAATCTTGCAAATCAAAAGCAGCCGCAACAATCGCATTAGTTTTTTTACTAATTAATATTAAAATTAATTTAAACTGCAATAAATATGATACGAAATTGCACAATATGCGTTCATTTTAAATGCGGCCCTCGCTGATCCCGTGGTAAAATTTTTGGCCCTTTGCTATAACAAGGTTGTCAACCCCTGACTTAGAGCATTAACCGTTAAATGCATCCTGTTGCCAAATGGCAACATATAATTTTTTTTTAATTTTTCTTGTGTAACTGTTTTTTTCTTACGTATATTTTTCTTCCTGCAAGACTATTGTATGAAAAATAATTACGGAATAATATGAAAATATAAAAAATTTAGTTTTATTTGCTTTTTTTTAATGTACACAAACATAATTTTGCAGTTGTAAATAAAATGGTCCCAATCTGAAAAGAAGAGGTCGCAAAAAAAAAATCACCAAAATTTCATGCTTTTGTTTTTATTAAATAGTATTTTTGTAAACTAGTGTCAAATGACTGTACTAACTGATAAAAAACAAAAATAAAAAAATAAACAATTTTTTATACTAATTTGAAAAAAATAATGTCGTTTTGATTTTATACCATTTTACCCCCTTAAAAACGTAATTTTTTTTTTGTTTTTTTTTCCCATAATTCGGGACCACTTCTCTATCATATATCCTACTTTCATTTGAAAAGAAAAAATCATGCATTTAAGGGTTAACCAATCAGCGGGTCTACCGCGTAATTCTCATTTTCATCAACATCAACTTGAGATTGAAATTTGACGTGCGTGCGACGACGCCCGCCTAACATGCCATCTCTTTTGCACGTGTTGAATTTCGCATGCATTTGCTTGAAGTTGATACAAATGAGATTTACGCGGTAGAGCCCCAGGTCTAAGGACAATAAGAATAACAGACTAAAGCAATACTCACACTAGGAATATTATCGTTGTTGCAGACGTTCTCACTCAGCAGACGGTCCCTGATCTCCCAGGCGAAGATCGAGGGGCACTCGCGCTTGTAGTCAGCGATCTTGGAGACCACCGGCGTGGTCGCCACCCTGGGCTTGGAGCCGCCGATGGCACGGGGCTTTATCGACCCCGTCTCGTAATATCTGTGTGCAAAGCTGAACTTAGTTTGGATTACGGAAAGCGGTGAGAGCGGAATCTTTTTTGGTAGCTGCGGTCTGATGAAAAGTGTACCTACTGTATTTTTTTAATCACCTATGTTAACAAGAAGTACACATACAAGTGGTGCCATGCATAACTTACGATACTTTTACTTCATGCTCTACGGAAAGATGTTTAAGGTGATATATCGTCCGTGCAAAGGTCCCCGTTACTCCAGGCGGAAAGATCCGCAGTGCGAGAGGGGTGGAATCGGGGAAAATTGACAAAATGTCGGTTTTAAATTAATAAAAAATCAACTTAAATAGCTATGAAAATTTCTATTTCCAGTAATTAAGGTATTGTTAAAACCCATCTCAATAAATATTTTTGAAGTGTGTATACTGCCCCAATTTGTCAGAATATCAAAAAAAGTGTAAATTTAGACCTCATTTCAATAATTATTTCTATCGAGTGAAATTCCTCCAATCGCGTTTCTGATAGACCAAGATCTAGAAGAAAGTCCCAAAATTGTTATACTAATTTATTTTATTTAGGACTTGGTTTGAACAGCAGATAAATAACTTCAAAAAGTGTCGATATTGACGATATACCCCCTTAACATATTACATTACATTATAACACCGCGATTATGCACTGCGATTGGCCCAATTTACTATAAAACCGCTAGAGACTCAATCAACAACAGAGACGAGAAATAAGGTACCTTTATCCTGATTGGCATTCAAGGCATTACCGGGAAGACGCACCCGAGGTTCATGAACGAATGTCTTCTTCTCAGTTTTCGTGAAATTTTTAGTTGAAAATATTATAAATAAAGACAATATTTTTGATGGTCGTAGATAAAGTATTGTGTGCAACTGAACATAATTAGACATTGGAACACTCGTGCAATATTATTACGAAACGAACGAATTTCGTAAACAAGCACTCGTGTCCCAATGTCTCAAATTATGTTACAGTTGCACATAATACAGAAATACATAATACATAAATACATAATACAAAAAAAGTCACTGGTATAAGCGATGTTTGTGTAAATTTGCAACTAATTGAAGAAAATTTGTTAAGTATGATTATCATATTTATCATAAACAAAAAAATAACCATTATTGTTTTAACCAACCAAAAAATCATTATTTTTGTAATCGATGAAAAAAAAAAACAATTTCACAACGGTTTTTCTCAGTGTAGTCGAATTTATTAATTATTACTACGTAAAAGATTTATTATTCCCGTATTTCCAATTTCGTTGCGCATTTTACTTTTAAACTGAAGGGGAACAAAAGACAACAAATAACTTTATAGTAGGTTATAAATAATAGAGTCAAAAGAAAATAAAGAAGTGTTTTTAAGTCATTAGAGCGGGCTTATCCGAAAAACGCGCGTGAAGCAGTCATTTCAAAGTCAAGTAGAAGCTCAGAATATCATTTATCAATTACCAAAAAAAAATACATAACATAGTCCAAACCTATGTCTAGGTCTTGCACGCATGTGTGACACGATAACATAAACTTTGCTCGATAGAAATAAATCACGAATGCAGCCTTATAATGCAGCAAATAAAACCTTCCAAAGCATGTCATTTCCATAATTCCAATATTTTAGGCTACAACGCTGTTATAATGCCAGAACCATTGTTTTGTCACGCATACTTCCAAAATTTTAATGTACATACTTACATAAATATAAATAGTTACAGTATAATACATACTACTATTTTAATTATATAACATTAGTAATCAACAATAATAGTGTACAATAAACATAAGTGCATAGATAATAAGCGAGTAAGTGAGTTATCATAATAAACGTTACTAATTGACTAGTTTGTCTTTCAATGTAGTTTATATTATGTATAGATATATATATACACTTAATAAAATAAAATGCAAGTAAATGTGAGATATATTTCGGGCCCTATCCTGGGTCCGTCATCAGACCCAGGATAGGGCCCGAATATATCTCACATTTACTTGCATTTTATTTTATTTTTATTACAGCTCTACCTCCTGTTTTATCAAAAAATAACAATATTTCTAGTCATAAGTGCTTTTCAAATGTTAAACTATAATTACACTTAAATATCTTTTATCCCTTCTGCAACGTGTAGTGGCAAAATACTTACCTGGAATAACTTTAAGACCTACGAAATACCTTGTAAAGTTCATCGAAAACCGTCATTCTTGCTACACAATAAGAGTGTACGAAGTCTTGGCAAGATAGTAAAGCTATTGTCAAATACAGTGCAGGATGTCGCCTCTCGAATCTCGATGGCTATTGTCCCATAGACATAATGTCGATAGAGTTGCAACTTTCGATAGTACTGTCGGTATGGAGTACTAGATTAGGATTCGATCAATGCATTTGCTACATAAAGTGTAAATATCTGGTTTCTCTGTAAATAGGGGAAGGTAGCCCATATTGGACCAATTTACATTCAACTGAAATTTTCTTAGAAATGTGATGATTTAGGGTTTTGATTTCTGTCTTATTGCAAAGAGCAACGTTTTATTTAGTTAAAACTATTGCTTATTGGCAAATACAAAATACGATAAAAAGGTACGATATAGGAAACTGATATCCTAATTTATACCTATGGTATCCCAAATCGTACTTAGTAAATATGTACTACTATTCTGAAGTAAAATACTATCAATATTAACGTCTTAAATTCCCTCAGTAAACAAAAATATCATACCTACCTATATTGTTTTTGATAAAGCAAAAAAATTATTTTTTATTCTGGCATATCAATATCAAGATCAACCATCTTATAATATATCTTTTAGCTTCTCTCGGCTTTCTTAAGCAAGCAGTATTCATAGTTTCATTTTAAAGCATTTTAAAACATTGTGCTGAACTTAAATAACAACATATGTACCACAATTTAAGCAAATAAATATCTTTATCTCTGATTATTGATAATTTCTAAATAAAATCTAGTTATTCCGTGTTTTTTTTTAAGTACGATTTAGGCACGTTTTGATAAATACGATATAAGCAACAGAGACATTTGACCAAAAAAACGAAAAAAAAAAGAACAATTTATAAACCCGAATTTTGCTTGTTACAAAATTGTTTACACAGTCCACACTGTTTTCAAATTACACGTCAATTATAACATAAAACTTATCGTTATTTCACTACAGCCTTAGGTTTTCGTTTGAAATTCTTTATAAAAACTGACAAAAACAATGTTAATTGAACAAAATTATACTATGGTTTCTTTGCCAGAAAGTAATATGGCACCTTGGTTGTTATGTTGGTAGCGCATAAAAAAATGTTGACTTTATAAAAATATACTTTTTAGTTTGGTAGATATTGCGAGGGGTACGATTTAGGAACGGTACAAATTGGGCAACCCTCCCCTATTAATGCAGGAAAAATGCCCAAAAATTCATATTTTTTGTCGCGATAAAAATTACAAAATAAAAAAAAACATTTTTGTCAAACATCTGCAGGAAAAAAACCTTTTGCTAAACCACCCCATAAGAAAACTAACCGAATGGATCCCCAGTTATTGAACATTTGCAATGTCATCTGTCGATGAACTAACGTATTTGTGTTTACTTAACCATTGTGCGTCAAGTATCATTACAAGGTTATTTCACGACACGGACCCTGTGCTGTGTACGGGGAACGTTCTTGTTTTCTTTCCGGATTTCGGAAGTGAAGTGGTTTTTTGCGATCGCAATGGATTAGATTCCATGTTTGATACATCATTTTGTATGATCTTCTGATTCTACAACTAGTTTTGTATAAATAGCAATAAAAAATAAGAAAACACATTTATAAATTTGGAAAAAAATTGTGCACAAATAGTTTAAATAAAAAATTTAGTAAAATATTTTTATTGTTTCACGAGTAATATAACCTAACTTATCGCAACGAAATATATCCTTAAGGAGGTGTCAGAGGTTTTTTGTGTGTATTAAGTCACTACAACAGTCGACACTCGTACATTTTTTTGGGACGATTTTCAAGTTTTATTTCACGGATGATAAAGAATATTACAATAGTAGTTTATGCTACAAGGGCGCAAAAGAATAAATTACGAGGACGATTTAAAACACGAGCGTAGCGAGTGTTTTAAACGTAACCGAGTAATTTATTGCTTTTACGCCCCTGTATCATACTACGTTTTTCAATGCATAGTGTGAGGAAATTAAAACAAATATAATCTTGTGAACTTTAAATTATAATTGGCTCAAAAGGACTGCATCCAGAGCCGTTAAACAGTGGAAAAAAAGTAAAACATCTATGGTACACAGGAAAGTCTGCAGGTTAGCCAACTATTGTAAATAAATAAAAAAAAATAATAATAATAAAGCCCTAGGGCAAAATAATCGACTTTTTGTTCGGTTTTGATGCATAAAAAGTGGGCCTTTACGAGCACATGCATTGAAAAATATGTTTTTATACACTTCATGTATTTCTCATACAAAATTACATAAAGATGAATAACTATAATATCCACTACCAAACAAGGATTTTTTTCAAATTGTCACGTGCTGTAAACACTGTGCGTAGGAGGGTTATATGGTCCCTCCATCGATACCAACCACCACGATTTTGCGACAACTTTGTTTATGAAATATCGTCCTTATTGCTAAGAGATAAGATTCTAGCCTTGCATCTCAAAGTTGTGGTGGTTTAGTAAACGCTTTGCCTCAAGCGGGTATTGTCCACAAGAGACAAATCTCGAGAGTATATTGTCGAAGGGTGCGTAGATTGCGTTTTAATTGAGTAGCAGTTTATTTAAACTGGTGGCGATACATTTTATATGAATTTTATACGAATACGAATAAATGTTATGTATGGAAGAAAAAAATGGTTCTTCAAAGAATATTTAGCTTAAACACGTACGTGGCACAAAAAATGTAATACACTTTAATCATCCATCCATCCATCAGCCTAGTTCGTCCACTGCTTTACATATAAGCCTTTCCAGGACTTTGCCACTCCCGGCGGTCATCCTGGAAGAATTGCCCATACTCACACACGCTGGGCAGGCGGGTTGGTGAGCGTGGTGCCGGAACCCTCGCACCAGTGACGCCGCTGCCCGTCACCAGTCTGTTCCATATAAGGACCGGCTATTAGGGATGGATATACCGCCATCCATCGATCCCAGGCATGGTGGGCTTCTTGGTTTTTTGCCTTTAATCATAAGTTTTATTTATTTGTAGATTGATTATCGTAAGTTTTAATTTTTTTTATTTTGGTCCTCTACGTATCTAAGAAAAAAAAAGACTAATCCAGTGATCCTATAACATTTGGATCAAGATAAAAGTAATATGAAGTAATATAAAGTATTTTTCAATGCATGTGCTCGTAAAGGCCCACTTTTTATGCATCAAAACCGAACAAAAAGTCGATTATTTTGCCCTAGGGCTTTATTATAATATTTTTTTTTATTTATTTACAATGGTTGGCTAACCTGCAGCCTTTCCTGTGTACCATAGATGTTATACTTTTTTTTCCACTGTTTAACGGCTCTGGATACAGTCCTTTTGAGCCAATTATAATTTAAAGTTCACAAGATTATATTTGTTTTCATTTCCTCACACTATGCATTGAAAAACGTAGTATGATACACGGGCGTAAAAGCAATAAATTACTCGGTTACGTTTAAAACACTCGCTACGCTCGTGTTTTAAATTGTCCTCGTAATTTATTCCTTTTCGCCCTAGTAGCATAAACTACTATTGTATCTACCTATACATATAAGTATTCACATATAACATGAGTTTTAATCTCCAACCTCCCCTAGCTCTACCATCTACTAAACGTAATATACTCGTAAAATATTATTATAAACCTGGGGGAAATGCAACAAAATTATCATTCGGTTTATATGCAGTATAAAACGGCCCGAGGCTGCTGTTTATAGCCTAAAATACAAAATGGCGGATGAGGGCGCCGTAATTCGGTTACATTTGAATAACCACTTCAAAAACAATCTGCGATCTGCGTTTACTTTCAATGATGATTTTACAACCCCTACATACATCAGGACAATAAACTATAGATTAAATAATATTTGGTACTTAGTACAAGGTTGTTTTTTTTATGAATGTATCTTGCGTATAGTTTTTTTTTTAAGTTTTTTTTTCATAGTTAAATTTACTTACATTTTTAAGAATTTAAAGCCATCCGACTAAAACCACATGGTTTATGCGCGGTATGGCGAGATCGCAAACTTTATGCTAAACTAACTAAACTAATTCTTACTTATATTATGTTTTATAACATCACGCAGCCACAGGCACTTTTTCGCTTTTTATTATTATTTAAGTTTTTTAGTCTATCTAATGTATGGGTAGGTATTTCATTTAGTATTAAAGGAAGCACGTACTCCCATGTTCTCATACCATAGGTATATAGTTTTAAGCACATTACTTTTAAAATCTTCTAATAAAAATAAGGTAAAGTTAATGTATTTTTGATGTGATGATTTGCTTAAGGGGCAGGTAGTCGCCAACGACCTTGAGTCTACTTGTGTCGGTACAAATATCGACAGAAACTATATTGAAATAACGTTCGTATCAGTGTGCACTGCATTACGACGTCGCTGGGTCTCCGGATAGCGCAAAATAGGAGAAAATAATCCTTTTTACATGGACGCGATGGACGGAAAAAGAATCCCATAAATATTTTTTCTAAGCAATTTTTCCTTGTATTTTAATGCAAGACCCATACAAATGCCATTAGTAATTTTAAGGAAAAAACCAATTTTACTTAATTTTTGTCTAAAAACAACTTGACTTTGAACAATACTCTCATGCTGTTGTTTAAACGTGAGATTAATTTCCTAAAATGGAGTTGTTCTTTATAGTTTAATTACAGATATCTATTTTTTTTCATAATTTTTAAACAAACCGTTTAAGAGAACTTTATTAACAGAGTCATTTTCCGATGACGCTGGAAAGAGGCGCCTTAATGTTCAACAACTAAATTTATAAGAAAAACACTGAAAATATTTTTGTAAGCAACCGAAAGTTTAGTGGGCACTAACCCAAGCTGCACATTACTTCCTACAATAAAAGTCCCACAAAGACGTCTATATTTCCACAAAAGGGTAACAAAATCGTACAAGCATGTAACAGCGGGGTCCCTCCTTAATTAGGAGTCCTGCGACGTTAGCCCTTTCTGTCAAACTATACGGAACCCTCATATAATTGGCAAGATAAAAATACCGAGGGAGTGTGGGAATGAATGTCTTTTGACGCACTTGCTGCGATTGTGACGCGGGAGATAAGATCGAAACGAAAAAGATTATCCGGCGAAAGTCGAAACGATTCGATTTGATCCGAGGAAGGCGGGCTTATTCGCAGAAAAAAATCATATCAATAAAATGTACTTCAAAAAATGTATCACTGTCTGAAACTCAGAGCGATGACACAGCTTTATTTAAATAGATAATAATATAGTCTTACTTAAACGATTTATTAATTATTTTGTATACAGTGTGTTTTTTTGTTACTTTGTTTTTTTAAGCAAACTTATGTAGGTGCTTACTCAATTTTATCAATTTTAAATGTAAGTTTGAAATTGACTTGGAACATTCCCACAGGCCAATTGGTTTTCCTTAACAAGCAAAACATTGCAAAATAACAACATGTGCAAAGAGGGCAATATTTTAGGGTTCCCTAAGCAAAACCAACTTTCCTATAAGAACACTTCAAGTGGCGTCAAGCGGGGTCCCTCGGTCGGGGTGCCAATTACTAAAAATAATGTTTTATTTTTATTTTTATTTAGGGGTGGTCGTGGGACAGCCCTGAAAGGCATACCATCTATTAAAATGGGAGTAGTTTCTTTGATTGACGTCTTTTGCATTATTTTTTTATTGTTTTATATTTGATTTTTTGACACGATTGTTCTTTATTATTTTGTCCCATAGTTTGTTTCATGTTTGGGACATTTTAAACAAAGTGTAGATTGAATGAGTGAACTTAAAGACATTTATTTTAGTTCTTTTACATATTTTGATTTCCAAATATTCAGATTCACGTATAGGTATCAAACAAATAATATTCAGAATCGTGGACACAGTCATATAAACATTCAGTATTCAATTTCGTTAATCACAAACATTCTTCCACGACCCTCAGGTCACGACAAATCTACTGATCTCCAGATAAAATCAGTCGATCAAACAATGAATTGCCATCGAAATTAGAGCTGCACCCCTATAGTGCTCAGAATCGGCACCCGACAGAAGCAAATGTCGATTCACAGGCGCCCTATGGTGCACACGTCTAACCAAAAACAATGGATGTATGGGAATGTAAAGTCAAAACTATTGTATTGATTAAGTCATTGAAATTAAGATTTGTCCAGGGCGCTGTATTGTTGGCACCATTGTGCGTTGCCTTGGGCGGTATTATGGGAATTTCGACAATTTGCAATCGCGTGGCCCGAGCTAAGAATCGTTTCTCGAGTCGTCTTTGAATAATCGATTTTTAAAGGCGACAATGCTTCAATGAGGACATTGTTGTGAGTGTGGTAATAGTTCTTGTTTCCTTTGTTAAAGTCTCGAGTTAACATTTCATAGGTGTGTTAATTTAATTATTTAGGGATACAGACTTCACAATTATTTCTTTGTGTGGTGGAATCGTAAGACTTATAATAAGTTTTGGTGAGACCCTGTAATATAGGTTTTTCCTTTTTAATTACAGTAATCTTTTATCGTTCTGTCTCAGAGAGGAAATGTTCTGTCTTGTCATCAGATTGGACACCTTGCAGCCTTTAACATTCCACTCCTGACAAAGGTTTTTTCTAAAGCACACTACAACTTGCTTGAAGCTCACTACAACTTGCTTGAAGCACACTACAACTTGCTTGAAGCACACTACAACTTGCTTGAAGCACACTACAACTTGCTTGAAGCACATTACAACTTGCTTGAAGCACACTACAACTTGCTTGAAGCACACTACAACTTGCTTGAAGCACATTACAACTTGCTTGAAGCACACTACAACTTGCTTGAAGCACACTACAACTTACTTGAAGCACATTACAACTTGCTTGAAGCACACTACAACTTGCTTGAAGCACACTACAACTTGCTTGAAGCACATTACAACTTGCTTGAAGCACATTACAACTTGCTTGAAGCACACTACAACTTGCTTGAAGCACACTACAACTTACTTGAAGCACATTACAACTTGCTTGAAGCACACTACAACTTGCTTGAAGCACATTACAACTTGCTGGAAGCACATTACAACTTGCTTGAAGCACACTACAACTTGCTTGAAGCACACTACAACTTACTTGAAGCACATTACAACTTGCTTGAAGCACACTACAACTTGCTTGAAGCACACTACAACTTGCTTGAAGCACATTACAACTTGCTTGAAGCACACTACAACTTGCTTGAAGCACACTACAACTTACTTGAAGCACACTACAACTTGCTTGAAGCCTTCAAGTTGAAGGCTGTTCGTATTCGAATTATTATGTATTAAAGCATGCAAAATTGAATGACAGAAATTGATTGAAATATTAGTATATATACCAACTTAATATATATAAGTTTCAATACCAACTAAGTTTCAATGTATGTCCATCAAGTTTAAAATCATTGGCAGTTACTTATTGTTTCGAAGTAAACATTATTAAATTCTTTAAGAGTTCATTCTTTAATTCTTTAAGTTGTTAAGGGAATCATTAATTTTACTAAGAAACTTATTGCAGCCCTTTGCATTTTCGTGAACTCTACCAGGAACACTACACACCATAACATTTGTGTAGTTTAGTTTATGTATATGGTTTCTTTAAGAAAAATAACAATGCTGTCTTCACTATTGTATGAAAAATCACATCCGCCTGTCATAATGATAACACAGTCCTTTGCTATAAAGTTTTGAACTTTTATCTCTAAATGCTTAAGAACGCAAACGCAAACTATGTGAGCAAACAGTAAGAAATTATTTTAAGGCGATATGTTAATGTTTTAGCGTCCCTGTTACTCCATATGCGAAAAAACTCTCAGTGCGAGAGGGACAGATTCGAGGAAAAGTAGGATAAAGTCGGTTTTTTATTAATTTAAAATGTACTCAAATTGCTATCAAAACGTCGCGTCGTTGAACTAGGTCCTAGATACTGTTAAAACCCATCTAATAAAATATAATC
Source organism: Ypsolopha sequella (assembly GCA_934047225.1). Classification (NCBI taxonomy): domain Eukaryota; kingdom Metazoa; phylum Arthropoda; class Insecta; order Lepidoptera; family Ypsolophidae; genus Ypsolopha; species Ypsolopha sequella. Next base: position 24,953,695 of record OW203993.1, read on the forward strand.
GCAGTCCATATGTCATTAAAAATGATCAAACCAGGAGAAATTATGCCGAAAAAGACGTCAATTCAATAAATAGTTTTATCGACCCGAATTTTTCCAGTCACGCAAAACTACTATTTTATCAAAATAATACCTTCTTTACTGAAGTAGATATGCAAGTTCTAAAAGTGTCGATTTTTATTCGTAGCCCTAATCACCTGTCCAAGGTAATCGCGGCATTAGAATGTTTTACACCGATGACTGCTGTCAGCAGTCTGTGCGAAGTTATATTAGTGGCCATGAAGTCCTAGAACCAACTAACCTGCCAAGTATCTTGGAGACGCATCCATTGGAGACCTGCAGGATGCGGCTGATGTCACACGGCCGCGCCCCGGAGTGCGCCAGCTCCACTATCTTCTGTCTCGTGGAGTCAGGAAGAGGTCGACCATTGACATAGACGCCGCCGAGTTGGTTGATGCCGCTGTGGCCGGCTGAGGAGCAACCGAAGAGTGCTCCTCCACCCATCGCTGCGCTGTGCATGAGTTCATCTGTAAAACGAGGGTATTGGTTAGGTTAAGGCGATATGTAAATGTTTTAGCGTCCCTGTTTTTTGACGGTTTTTTATTTATATAAAATGTACTAAAGTTGCTACCAAAATTTCGTTTAACCAGCGGGCCTATTATGTATCTCTAGTTGCTTTCTAGACTGGGTGCCTATCATCAAAAACATAGATATACTATCGGATTCCGATTGCCTAAGGATATGTTCGCATTTGAAGTGACGACACAGTTCGTAAATAGTTCAATACCCACTAAAGGCAATTTTGAAATTTCAGTTTTTATCTATGTTTTTGATGATACGCACCCAGATCAGTTGGCAACCAAAGATACAGAATAGGGGGGCAGGTCCTAGATACTGTTAAAACCCATCTAATAAAATATAATTGCAGTTCATATGTCATTCTATATTGTCAAACCAGGAGAAATGGTGTTGAAAAGGCCTCATTTCAATAAATATTTCTATTGAGCCGAATTTCTCCAGTCGCGTTTCTGTTTTAACAGATCCCTAGAAAAAGCTTTCAAAAATAATATACTATTTTATCAAAATAATACATTATTTACTTAAGTAGATATACAAGTTCTTAAAGGGTTGGCTTTTTTTTCCGTAGCGCCTTAAAAAACAGAGGGAGTGTGGTTGCTGCAAATTTAAATTAATCAGGTATACACCTTGGAAACTTGGATAATAACATGATGAATAAATAAATACACTTGCACTCGTTTCACAGTTTATAATCTTATTCAACCCGACCGCTTTGGGTTTAACACCATCATCAAGGGTTTAGTTAGACTGATTGGGTTTTATTCTGTAGAATAATTGATATAGTAATTAATCAACGACATACTTCACTGTTTACTATATCAATTAGGTATTGCACGGAATAAAATCCAATCAGTCTAACTAACTAAACCCTTGATGATTGTGTAAAACCGAAACCAGTCGGGTTGAATAAGATTATAAACTGTGAAACGAGTGCAAGTGTATTAATTCATCATGTTGTTATACACCCACTTTTGTCGGACATCGTGGTATATGGCCTATCACGGCACTTATGCAAGGTTTTTTATTCCTATTAGCTTGCATATCCCAATGACTATATTAATTTTAGGTGTGTTATGTCCTGTCATAAACGAAATAGCAAACGATCATAAGCCAAAGAAAAAAAAATATACTTTTCAATTCAAGTTGGATCAGCTGATCCAAAATCTGAAATTAAATCTTAGACAAACGGGTCGCGAAAAATATAGGTAGCCGCCAACGACCTTGAGTCGAACTGAGTCGGTACAATTACATATCGACAGAAACAATATTTAAGGGGCTGCACTATGCTAAAATTCGGTCCGGCTCTAACGCGTTTGTTTTTTAACTCTCTATCCAGCTCTAATCAGATGCCGCGCACGCAAAACTTCAGTTATTTTGAAATCGTGGCTCCATTAGGACATACAGAAATAAAGTAGTAAGGCTTTTTTGTGGATAATAATGAGATCTTTTATTGTGTGAAAGATTCATTTCAAACGCATATTCCGTGTCCGAGCGAATTGAATATATATTCCTACATAAATTAAATAAACATTTAATCTAAGTAGTTCATGTACATTTATTATTTTATTACATATATTTTTATAAGATTAAAAATTTGACTTGTGAAACGTGTAATATATATACCTACTTTGCAAAATAAACTTTTTGAATTTTGAATTTTTGAATTTTGAATGAAATTAGGTACCTACAGATATATATATTTGAGTAAAGATATAAAATTTCGATAAAGGCTTAATTCGTCAGAAAAACATGATTAAGTACGTAATAATATATATTTCCCAGAATGTTCTAGTAGCCAGTTTGGCCTACAAATCGAGTTAAATATACGCAATTTTACCAAATCCACGCTTATTCAAGCCTTAAATAACGTTCATATCAGCACGCACTGCATTTTGACGTCGCTGGGTCTCCGGATAGCGCAAAATAAAAGAAAATAATACTTTGCACATGGACGCGATGGACAGAAAAAAAAGCCATAAATATTTTTTTCCGAGCAATATTTTCCTTTTATACCAATACCATATATCCAAGAGCAATACAAATACCATTAGTGGTTTCAAAGAAATAACCAATTTTACCTAATTTCTTATACGAAAGAATAACTACCTAAAATGAAGTTGCTCTTTATATAGGTAGTATATGGGTAAGTAACAATATATTTAATTTTTTCACAATTTTTAAACTTACCGTTTAAGTGTGGTTTTGCAGCCGGATTGTGAAAAACCCGCCTTTTTCTAATTAATCGAAAAAGAACACTTAAATTCAAAATTCACTCAATAGTTATTCAACAAAACCTCAAACGAGGAGAAAAAGTGTGTTTGAAGACCTCATTTCAACAATTATTTCTATCGAGAAAAATTTATCCAAACATGTTTTCCAATTTCAAATCCCTAGATTATATAGTCAAGATGCATATGCCAGAAACTGATTATAATTTTCCGTGTAGTTCATGAAATACACAGAAAAGAAACACGCGTATTTTTTTCGCATATCGCCTTAAGTTTATACCCACAGTAACGATGTATCCACTTTACACCTATATACACGTTTACACACTCGTACCTACGCATACGTAGTCTTGCAGTAACATATAACACGTAGTTCTTATCTGTGCACAATTGAGATCATTGTCGATCAACCGATGTGTCTCTAAAATCGTGGTCTATCGACCTTGGCGCGTTCCTCTAGAGACAGTGAAAGTGTGACAGTTTAGGCATCCAAGTATCTATTCTAACCAGTCCACTAAGTGTCTCGGCATGGTTGAATTTAGGGCTTGCAATATTCGATTAATATTCGAATAATGTATTTTTTTTTTTGGTATTCTAATATTCGCCGTGTTTTTGGGTATTATTCGAATACTAATCGAATAATAAGAAAAGTTAAAAGCTTTTTATAGTTGTCTTTACGTGCCAAAAAGTCTTATTTCTCTGAATAAAAAAATCTTTTCCAAATATTTGAATAATTTTCGAAATATCGAATAATTCAAATAATGAAGATTTTGTTTTTTGGAACTTTAAGACATGATTACTTTAACAGATTGTAACTTTTTTTATTCGAATAATACTCGAAAAAAAGTTGCATATTCGAATATTATTCGTATATTCGAACGCAGGCCCTTGTTGAAGTCAATTAGCCTTAAGTTGAATGCAGTTTGTAGTTTTAATACGATTTATCGTGGACAACGATAAGTCAGGAAATGTCTAAAGTTTACTGTTTTTAGGGTTCCGTACCCAAAGGGTAACCAACGGGACCCTATTACTAAGACTCCGCTGTCCGTCTATCTATCCGTCTGTCTGTCTGTCTATCCGTCTGTCACCAGGCTGTATCTCATGAACCGTGATAGTTAGACAGTTGAAATTTTCACAGATGATGTATTTCTATTGCCGCTATAACAACAAATACTAAAAAACAGAATAAAATAAATATTTAAGGGGGCTCCCATATAGGGTTGCCAGATAGAAAAATTAAAAAGTGCAAATCAGTGCTATTAACCAAAAAAAGGAGAACTTCAGAAAAAAAGGAGGGCATACTTAAATAAAACGGCACATACCTACTTCATGTGTTTATTTTTTTTTCAGAACTACCTGTTTAACTACTATTTAACTACTTATTTGTATGTTTTGCCAGTGTAACATGTGTGGTTTTGCGTAAAGCGCAAGCCCAATGAGTGAACGTGACGGCAATAGTGCAACTCCATGAGATAGAAATAGGTCCATGAACCGTGCGTGGGCGCATAGATAACTATCATAATAATATTGTTCCAATAAGTTTGGGTTAACAAAGAGGTGTCAGCGGTGCTCGCAAAATTTTAAAAAGGAGGACAATTAATAGATGAGGGAGGACGGGAGGTAAAATTGTGAAAAAGGAGGACATGTCCTCCTTTAGGATACCATCTGGCAACCCTACTCCTATACAACAGACATGATTTTTTTTGCCGTTTTTATAGATAATGGTACGGAACCCTTCGTGCGCGAGTCCGACTCGCACTTGGCCGGTTTTCTGTAATTCTAGCACAAATGCTTTTTAAGGCATACAGATTAACCTCGCAGTGTTTCCGTTCAGCAAGCTGTTAATATAAAAGTAATATTCCGAAAAACTCGTTGGTGCATGCTAGACTGACAGGGTTCGAACCTGGGTCTTAAGATTGAAAGTCACCACTGAGCTACGACTGCTGTTTTTTAGGGTTCCGTACTCGAAGGGTTGCAAATAGGACCCTATTACTAAGCCTCCGCTGTCAGTCTGTCTTGTCTATCTGTCCGGAAAAATATAGCGGTTAAAATATGATTAGAGTTCCGCAAACAGAGGGCGCCAAATTATTTGCCAGCCGCTACCATCTTAACGGTTTGTTTTTGTCGCCTTAATGTTGTTATGGCATCTATAATTGTTGTAAATTTACCACAAAAAATTGGGCTCCACACCACCATACAATACGGGTTTGCGACTTGCGCGTGAGTCCGACCCGCACTTTCCCATTTTTTTTAATTATCTCGTTTTTATGAGCAAGATCAGGGGTCCCCAAACTATGGTCCGCGGGCCAAGATCAGCCCGCAAGCACCACTAATCCGGCCCGCTATTAGTTTATTTAAAATTCACAAAATTATAATAACAACATAATGTTATTTATGATATATCAAAACTCACAACCGAAATTTATAGAAACGTTATCATGCGTTTTTGTCTAAAAGTGGCGTTATTATAAGATTCTCAACTGATGCCGGGCCCAGTTGGGCCCGAAATATATCTTGAGTAAAATTTTCATTTTTACCTTTTTATTATTAACTTTTAATAAACTAAAACTACATTAAAAGTCTTATAAAAAAGAGACAAATATATATTTATCAAAAAGTTATTATAAGAATGTTATTTATAACCCTATTTCAAGGCGTGTGCGCACAGCACGCGCTTCGGCTAACTCCGTCTTGCCCGAAATCCCAACCAAAACTCGAAGTACACAAAAAATATCTCACTGAAATCTCAGTCTGATATTTGCGCGTCAAAACTACAGTATATTGGTATGATAAGCTATCTAGATCTTGGCCCTCGGGACTAAGTGGACGAGTCAGCAGTGGCGTGCACAGAACTTTTTTCCGGAAAAGCAATCAGAAGGACAAGTACGACAATAAAAAAAATATGAACAAATTTAAATAACACTTTGAAAAGAAAAATTTTTATGAAAATGTTCACTCTAGAAAAGACAGTGCCTACCCTAGCGTCACACAAACTTTTTTTTTCAAAGTGTTATTAAAAATTCTTCATATTTTTTTTTATTGTCGTACTTGACCTTCTGATTGCTTTTCCGGAAAAAAGTTCTATGCACGCCACTGCGAGTCAGTATGGCCCTTACGCTAAAAAGTTTGGAGACCCCTGAGCAAGATGGAACCTCCATGCACTTGAGATTTTAGCACAAAAGATAACCGTTTAAAAACCAAATCGGCTTAAAAAATAAATCCGCTAAAAAGGGTTATTCGCGCCGCAAAACCACCAAACCCTCGCTTTATATCTTATCTCAAAGATATAGCGATGCCTTTATTATTTTTTAATACAACGGAACGTGTTGATTTTTAGGGTTCCGTAGTGCCTAAAAGGTACAAAAGGAACTTTTATGGTGATACTCTGTTGTCCGTCCGTCTGTATGTCTCAGCCTCAGCCTAAATTTTTTATAATAATACAATATGGGTATCAAATTGTAGGTATTAAAAAGTTGATTGTAAAAATATACTTACCTATAGTTTGGCTACATTTATTGCATCTTTTTCGAGAAATCCTTCAAAAACCATAAAAAATGTATGGACGGTGGACCAAAAAACATGGACCATAAAAATCATGGTAATATGTGTTTACGTAAAAATTTCAGGAAAATTAAAGCGGATGAAAATGAAAAAAAAATAATTTATCTTCCACAATACGGAACCCTAGCTACGCGAGTCTGACTCGCACTTGGCCGGTTATTTTTATTGGTATTGTAAAGTAGCTTTCGGTACTTGAAGCTTTTTATCTCGTTTTCAACAAAAGGAAACCCTTTCTTTATTATACATAGTCTACCATTGTTGCTGGACAAAAACTATTTTTCACGGTATTTGAATGCTGAAATACCGGCCGCTTCGCGGTCTAGTAGTTCGAGTATTCGACTACTAATACGAAGGTCACGGGTTTGTTTACGGTCTGCGGGCCTCGGAAGAGGTACGAAGATGGCTCACCATTACGCTGGGACGTAAAAAATAATCGTCGGTGAAACGTAGGTTCGCTAGTGTGGACTGTGACTTGCATTTCACGATCACGTCTGACGCCACCTCAGGGATTCATGTCGTGATCATATCATTGTACGTGTTGTGTGCATGGAAGATGCGAGACTGCCCAAAGAAGTCTTTTACTCTCAGCTGTCATACGGAGCGCGAAAAGCCGGTGGACGGCATCTTCGTTACAAAGATGTCCTGAAGAGGCATCTAACTGCCTGTGGCATTCCGCCTGGCAGTTGGGAGGAAGCTGCTCGCGAGCGCAATGGGTGGCGCTCGGTCATCCATGACCGTGTAAAGGAGTTCGAGGAAACCAGACTCGAGACCCTTGACTCCAACCGGCAACAGCGCAAGACTCGTCCGAAGCCCACATATACCTACACGTACAACGGTCGCGGTAAACTACACGGAAGTGCGTTCATTAAATAACCCTGGGCTGGGTAGGAACACTGGGGCTGTAACGCTGAGTTTTTGAACGGGCTTCGTCGTGTAGCGACAATCCAAACGTCAATTGTCAATTTTTGCATTATATTTAGTATAATAACGTCGAGAGGACCCCCTCTGTCCGAAGTTTAACGTAAATATATCAACTATAATGTTGAGAAGACCCCCTCGGTACGAAAATTAACGTCATGTCATTTACGAAAATTAACGTGAATGTCAGTCAGGTCACGTTTGGAGCCTTTAAGAACCTTGCGAACCCTGCTCAGAGTTGATGTTGAAAAATTGGACCCCAGTGTAGCAACACTCTCATTTTTGAACGGTCGGTGTTGAGACGCGAGTTCATTTTTGAACGGGTTAGTGTTGCGACCGGGTAGGAAACCCAACTCGGAGTGAGTTTATGAACGACTGTCTGCGGTCGCTGTAATCGGACTTTTAAAACCAAGCTGGGTTTCGCGAGTCATATCCGCGCTCATCGCCGTAGAACTCCAACAAACCATGAGTTCGCCATCGTCGGGCTACAATGAGGAGGACATCATCTTCATGCATGTATGCTGAAACTTGGATATTATGGTTAAAGCATGGTGTTATAGTGATACTGATTTTGATAATTTTGAGGATAATTTTCTAACTTTTGATTCCTCTTAAGAGTTAATTACAGACTGTAAAAGGAAATAGACTATATGAGACAGGTAGGCAAAGATATATATGTTTTTCTTTTTTCATTAACCTGAATTCCTGCTGTCTTGTATTTTCTTATCCCTTGGTTAAAGTAGATATAAGTAATTTGATGTATAGTATAAGTTTATGTTAAAAAAAAAAGACATGATCTTGCCAAGTTTCTTGCCCGTTCTTCTTAGCAAGACTAATCGAATGGGCGGAGGTAGGCATGTATTTATATATGTAACCTATTACTATGTAGTATACATATAGGATGGGATTTGGTCGGCCGCCTGGATTCGTGCTGGGGGCTCGGTTGGTGATCATTGAACCTTGTTCCTGGTCCCTGGCCGGGTCTCCGGTATGGGTGCGGGCGGTTGATTGGATTTCACCTTGTATAATAATATTTTACCTATAATTTTAATCGTATATATATTGCTACAGAAATTAAATAAACATTTAATCTAAGTAGTTCATGTACATTTATTATTTTTCCATGCGTGCTCGTAAAGGCCCACTTTTTATGCATCAAAACCGAACAGAAAGTCGATTGTTTTGCCCTAGGGCTTTTATTATTATTATTTTTTTATTTGTTTGCAATGGTTGGCTAACCTGCAGCCTTTCCTGTCTACCATAGATGTTATACTTTTTTTCCACTGTTTAACGGCTCTGGATACAATCCTTTTGAGCCAATCATAATTGAAAGTTCACAAGGTTATATTTGTTTTCATTTCCTCACACTATGCATTGAAAAACGTAGTATGATACACGGGCGTAAAAGCAATAAATTACTCGGTTACGTTTAAAACACTCGCTACGCTCGTGTTTTAAATCGTCCTCGTGGTTTATTCCTTTTCGCCCTAGTAGGATAAACTACTATTATTACATATATTTTTATAAGATTAAAATTTGACTTGTGAAACGTGTATTATAATATACCTACTTTGCAAAATAAACTTTTTGAATTTTGAATTTTGAATATCGAAATACGTGCGGCAGAATTTGTGTACAGTAGAGACCGCATCAAGTAAGTCACATGGGACTTTGTACCTATCTTATATTCTTCTCTGTAGGGGCTAATGTTGTACTGCAAGTGTATAGCTTGATGTGGTCTCCACTGTACTAGGTACATTGGCGGGAAACCGCAACAACAATTTCAGCAATTTACCGCCAAATTTTCAAATGAATGCGTCCATAGAGCGTCACATCAAATCAGATGTACCCAACCATCGGTCTGTGAGATAATTCCTTTTTTACACCCTTCTGTGCGGTAAAAAGTGAACAATTGAATGCAATTTGTGGGCGAATTTAGGGCAGGCCTTGATTAGGGGTGGACAGAAAGTTTATTGTTTTGGCCCTTTTTTCGCTTTGCGGCCGCCTTAGGGCATAATTCAGTGCGGACATGCCGCGAATGCTCAATCACAATTTGGAATTCCACGTCTTCACTAAAAAGGATTACTTCATAATCAGGGTTCGGAGAATTCGTTTACAAAAAGAAAATCATTCGTGGAAATTATTGGATTTTTTTCGCCAAGTGTTAAGCAATTACAGGTGGTACGCGCTAAAACTCGTTAAGCACACCTCTTACTTTGGCCAGGCGTCGTCAACCATCCGTCCGCACGCGTTAACAAGCACGCGGCTGTTAAAAGAACAATGGACAATAGCGCTCCCCGTCCCCTCCCCCCCCGCCCTTCACCTCCCTCCCACTACGTACAGAATTGTTCGCGCGACGCGTGTTTCGATGTGAGGGAGGCATTTTAATTTCAGAGGTGCAATTTATTCGAGCGATTTATTTTTAATCCACGCTTTTATGGGCGCGACGCTATAAGTAGATCGTGGTTGTAGTTATTTTTTTCAAGCACAGACGTCTGTAAAGCAAATTCAATTAATTTTATCCGTCAAGGAACAGATGGACAGTTGATAAAGAAATTCATAGTAAACTGACAATTGAATATTCTCAAATCCGATCAACATATTGAAATTAGATTTATTTTGAGAACTAAATAATCCTGTTTTTAAATTTTGAGTTATGACGTTCAATTTCCATAACAAGTTTAATATCCCATATATCAATTATTTCAAGTCATCCACCGTTAAACTTCCATCCATTGATCAAACACTAAAATACATAGTATGACGTCAACACTGATACATAAGGGATGCAACTCTGCACATGACAGGGGCTGTCTACCACAGGCCAGGTGACAAACAGACAGACATCCCCCCACTTATTAGCTACCCTTCTTATTATTATTGTATCTGTTTTTGAATCGCTTAAATAAATCGGGGAGAGTTTAATTGTGACTGTTAAACGCCATTTTGAATTCACTAAATCCTGTTTTAGATGGTTTCGGCTAGAATATTTAACTGTTACTATTGAAAACGGTAAATCCGAAAAGAAAGCAATAGAGTATCTTTTAAATGTCATTAAAATTATTCTGTTAAGCTTTTCCAGCTGTCCCAAGTACGCTGCTCTAATATGACATTTAACATTAATCTTGATATCGTTAAATATACTCTGCAGAAGAGCTTTTCAAAATAATTATTTATTGAAAATACAGACAATCTGTTGCACAAAAAAAAACAGTCACACTAAAATTTTGTATCAACATCATAAACATTAAATCCACGCTGTTGTTAGGTTACGTTTTTTTTTTGTTAACGTTTTGTAGTTCCATTCATCCATTGAGAAGCGACGCTCTCGTTTGTTTCGCTCTGACATAATTTATTGCGAATGACGCCAGCCACGCCCTCTAGCATTTTAGCCAGGAAAAAAGTAAAAAGAAACATTCACATAACAACGATGACGTTAAGTTAGCGGGAACTCAAAAGCCGGGCTTATTTCTGCAATTTCCGATAAAAGGTTTGGGACACCTGTTTAATATATTTTTTGATTCATTGGTTTTATTGAATAATTTATTTTTGCGCCGATGCTTCATAATTATTTAGTGACAAACAAACACAGGGAAAAGTTTTTACTATAAATTATTAATATAGTTTTTAATAATCTGAAAGTTGCGAACAAAAATTATTCTGTTAAGGCGATATGCGAAAAAATTACGGGTGTTTCTTTTCTGTGTATTTCATGAAATACACGGAACATTTGGTACATTTCTGGTATATGCATTTTGATTATATAATCTAGGGTTTAGAAATTGGAAAACATGTTTGGATAAATTTTCCTCGATAGAAATAATTGTTGAAATGAGGTCTTCAAACACACTTTTTCTCCTCGTTCGACGAATAGGAACCATATACAGAACTCAAACGTATTTTATTAGGTGTGTTTCAACAATATCTAGAGATTTGATATTTGAAATTTTGCTAGCTATTTCAGTTTTTTTAATAAAAATATAAAACCAACTTTTTTCCCTTTTGTCCTGAATCCGCCCCTCTCGCACTGCGCGATTTCTCGCTTGGAGTGACAAAAATAAAATTCGCATAGGATCTTAAAACAATGGAAAAAAGGATTAAGATTGGTGACAGCATTATCTTTTTAGCAAGTTTTACTGTAAAGAAAGTTGTTATTTGTCATTGTTTATGAATACAGACTTATATTTTTTTTACTCCGATGGATAATTTCAACTTTTTACTTGCAATTGTATCCTTGAAATAACAAAAGCAGTAAATCCCTTGGTAATATTTTGAGTTACTCCGGGCACACCCAAATACTTGATAACTTATTAAATAAATGTCACTGTATCGTCTTTTCAGACGCCGAACGAGGGCCAAAAAGGACTTGGCGCATGCGTCCATGATCCTTCTTTTTCTTATTAAAATTATTTCGTTTAGGACTTAGACTGCTTTGTTCGCTGGCGCTTCTTGGAAAGGTTTTGTGATTCGTACTTATTTTAATGCTTTTATTTTTAATTTGGTTATGCCTGAGTTATGAATATTTGCTCGCTGCTAAGAATTGAGATCATGTTATTATTTGTTATTTTATCATAAGTAAATGTCGTGGCTTTATCGTAGAATTGACAATTTCATGATCTGGTTGGCCATATCGTATTTCTGTTAAAATTGGGAGGGTCCTCTCGCTCTGCTCCGCTTCGCTCGACTCTCCAAATGTATTTACGTGTAAACCTAACACGCTCCTCCTTGCTCCGCTTCGCTTCTCTCGGCTCTCCTAATGTAGTAACATGTAAACCTAACACACTCCTCCTCGCTCCGCTTCGCTTCGGCTTTTTGGGTGTCACTTCTGTTTTGTTTGTTATTGATTATATTGTATTTTAATTGTGTGACACCAATAAAGTTTTTTCTATTCTATTCTATTCTATTCTTCGGTCGTCGTCGCACCTATTTTTTACTTTTGGTGAAAGATTTTTGATTTCATACTTTACGATCTGCCCAACCAGATCATGAAATGGTCAATCCTACGATATGGCCACGACATAATATATGTATATACTTATGTATGATTGTACGTTACCTATTGACTACTAATAATTATACAGCAAAAATTGGTAAAAAATTATTTGTAAAGCTAAAAATACATAATATAAAAACCACTACAATTTTAATGTTGATCACAAAAGAAGTTTTCACCGCAACACGGTAATGAAAAAGTTGCTTAGTTTTGGGTTGCAGTTAGAAAGAATTTTTGAGATCAAGCTAAATACATATGAATCCTCTGTTTCTTTAAAACTGACCGCCAACATTATAGTTTCATCCGCGGAAAACGCATAAAAACAAAGAACTAAAATTTCTTGACAGAGGCATTCTGTTTTTCTCTCTTTAACAATCGTTTTTCGCTCTATTTGTCCCTGTCTGGCGCCTAATGTGACAAGCATCCCACGGTCCGTTAACTTGGCCTGTACGGTCTTGGCGAGCGATCCGAATATCATGTTTTATGATGCGCTTCTGGCCAAGTTGTGGCCAAGTCGAAGGAAGTTTGGAGATTATTAAGACGGATTTTGGTAGAGTATGCGATAAACAGTGCTGCTGTGGAAAAGAGTAACACGTCTTAAACAAACAATACAAAATTATTTATTGGATCAAAAAATCTTAACCTAAAAATATCAATGTTAAGGCTAAGGTATTTATAAAAATAATGTGTTCAACTGAAACTTAAGTTAGGCAAAGCCTGTCATTTAAGAGTGAGTTGCTTCTGCTCGTAGGGACACAGTTTAGTTAAGGCGCTACGGAAATAAAATCGACACTTTAAGGACTTGCATATCTACTTCAGTAAATAATGTATTATTTTGATTAAATAGTATATTATTTTTGGATTCTTTTTCTTGGGATCTTTTAAAACAGAAACGCGATTGGAGACATTCGGCTCGATACAAATATTTATTGAAATGAGGTCTTTTTAACACCATTTCTCCTGGTTAGACAATTTGGAATGACATATGGACTGCAATTATATTTAATTAGATGGGTTTTAACAGTATCTAGGAGCTGGTTAAACGAAATTTTGATAGCAACTTTAGTACATTTTATATTAATAAAAAAACTGGCCAAGTGCGAGTCGGACTCGCGCACGAAGGGTTCCGTACCATTATCTATAAAAATGGCAAAAAAAAAACATGTATGCTGTATGGGAGCATCCTTAAATATTTATTTTATTTTGTTTTTTAGTATTTGTCAGTATTTTTTGTTGTAGCGGCAACAGAAATACATCATCTGTGAAAATTTCAACTGTCTAACTATTAAGGTTCATGAGATACAGCTTGGTGACAGACGGGCAGACGGACAGACAGACGGACAGCGGAGTCTTAGTAATAGGGTCCCGTTTGTTACCCTTTGGGTGCGGAACCCTAAAAACCGACTTTTTGCTACTTTTCCTCGAATTCATCCCTCTCGCACTGAGGGTATTTTCACATATGGAGTAACAGGGACGATGAAACTTTTACATATCGCCTTAAACTCCTACGTACTGGTGCTAGCAGGCAACTTATGAAACGAAATGTTTTAAACTTATAATTGTTTCTATGCTAACATGAGCTACGAAAATACTACCAGAATTTGGACGATCTTGCTCTAGCTTTTATTGACAAGTAATAGAGACCAATTTTAATAGAATTCATACACATTGTCGTGATGCAATGAAACGTCATAGGACTGTTAAAATCACGGCTCACGGATTGGATAAATTATTGTGCACTGACTAACTTTGTTTCAGATTAGGACAGCACAATAATCAAGTCCTGACTTACTCACTCACTGACTGTCTCATCAACGCCCAGCCCAAAAACCCTTGGATCTAGAAAGCTGGCAATGTGCACAGAGGTGCCCTTTATATTGGAAACATGGAATGAGATCAGATTTTTCGAAATTCAAACGGGATCGGGACAAACGGGATCCACGCGAGCAATGCCGTGGGGCGTCGGCTATGTCGGCAATAGCCTCCTGAAAACCTTCTTCAACCACATGGACAGCCCTATACATGTGTTTTGGATGTCAGTGCATGTAGGTAAATGTTGTAAATATTGTGTGCAGTGTTTTGTTTGTTTGTTTTTAATGTTTTTTAAGGGTTGGTTGCGCCAAACATGCTCTCGCGTTTGGACAATTTATTAGCTTATTAAAACAAAATATTTTTAACGAATAAAATTTGTGTAAGTAGTTAAAAAGTATAATTTTTCAACACAAGTATCACAACCATCGAGAAAAAAAATCGGAAATGTTTGGCGAAACCGAGCCTTAATGTTTAATGTTTACTAACATAGTTGATAAGTTCAATTGTTACTAATATATTATGGACTATATGGTCTGAAATAAATTTTTCTATTCTATTCTATTCTATGTGTAAACTATTTTTTACTTTTTTCTGTTTTCCATAGCAACCAGTCGTTTGGACGCCAAGTTTCCTCAAGAGGTCAAACTTAAACGACTTTCCAACTTTGGTACCTACAAAAGTTTAGCCTCACAGAGAACGCAGAATGGCTTATCTGAAATACTTTGGAGTTTATTTATGTTTTTGGTTCAAAGTTTTGAAAGAGAATCGTAGATTTGAAAGAATGGAATTCTTGTTTACATTTATAACATTTAGGTCCTGGAACAAATCGAGTGTTAAGGCGATACAAAAAAAAATGGGGTTAATTCGAATCCATTTAGTCCACTATAACGGCATCTACGTATTTTATTTTTGGGTAAATGTTTATTGAGTATTTGATTAAAATTCTCACTGAAGGAAAACGCGATTGGATGAAATTTTATCCATAGAATTTAATTCCGAAAAGACGTCTAAATTGTGTTATTTTTTACTGTAATTCTGAAATCCTAACTAATTTCATTGTGAAATTGCATTCAAAATGTGGATATTAAAACTAACCCAGAGTGGCGTGCCCTTCATAAAGGCATAAAGGCACTGCCTACCTTGCAACCAGTTCAGCGCTTTACAATAACAACGCGCGGTGGAGCGCTAAATTCAAACTTTCAAATAGACGAACGCGCGCACTCTGAATTATTGTATGACCGAAGAAGGTACTAACGGCAGCATGGTCACGCACACTTTGAAATTCTCGTTCACACAAGTGCAGTCATGGCTCGCTTTATGAGCTCGATTACAAAACCACATTAAATTATTCATTTATATTTAGCTATTATCACCCTTATCTTTAAGTCGTAAAAGTCAATTCAACTCTGCATGTAAAGAAAAGCAGTGCCTTTTTGAGTAAGCTACATAATCACGTAGTATGCAGTCGCGAAAGAAGTAAAAGTAATGTGTTGTAAATGAAAGAAAGAAAGAAAGAAAATATATTTATTTGTCAATAAACAACCAAATTCACAAAAACTTAACATTAAACAGACAAAAAGGACGCAGCTCAGCAAAATGCTGTGAGTGCGTACATCTGCCCAGCGCAAATTTTCGGCTGTCCCTGTTCTCACTAAATCTTACATGTAGATAACTATAAATACGCTTTAAAGTTGTTGCACGATCATTAACTAAGAAATATATAAAATAACATAACTTTGCTAAAAAAGCTTAACTAACATTAAACTACTGTCACGTAATGTCATAAATCACATTTATTTAATAGTTTATATTAAAAAATAATGAAAACCATAATAGATTGTGCGTTTGGGAATAAAAACTGACGCAACCACATTAAATCTAGTAAGGTAAAGTCTTGTTTCAAATTAAACTATGAAAACAAACAAATCTCAACTATCTGAAATTTCTTAACAAACCGCTTTACAATGAAAATTTCTACGAAAGCAAACCAGTTTAAGGCGCTACAGAAAAAAAATCGACACTTTAAGAACTTGCATATCTACTTCAGTAAATAATGTTTTATTTTGATAAAATGGCATATTATTTTTGGATTCTTTTTCTACGGACCTGTTAAAACAGAAACGCAATTGGAGAAATTCGGCTCGATAGAAATATTTATTGAAATGAGGTCTTTTTCGACACCAATTCTCCTGGTCTGACAATTTAGAATGACATATGGACTGCAATTATATTTTATGGGATGGGTTTTAACAGTATCTAAGACCTGGTTAAACGAAATTTTGATAGCATCTTTAGTACATTTTTAATTAATAAAAAACCAACTTTTTGCTACTTTTCCACGAATCCGTCCCTCTTGCACTGACGGTTTTTTCGCATATGGAGTAACAAGGACGCTTAAACTTTTACATGGCGCCTTAATGCTTTACTTTACATAGGCGTAGCAAAAAGTATCTAGACTAGAGGGATATATGACGCCATTTTTTGTGTGGGTTTCAAATTGTCAAATGTTACAATTTCAGGGTGGTTTACAATATTATTTTCATTCGAAAAATTAAAAATTGACGTTTCAATTTTTTGTGTGGGTTTCGAACTGTCAAATGTCAGGATGGTTTACATTTATTTTCATTCGAAATATCAAAAAATAGCGTTTTGATTTTTTTTGCTTCGAATTATGATATTTAAAAAAATACTATTTGTCTTTATTTCCGCCCATTTGATTAACAAGATATTAATAATAAAGAAAGACACGTGGTTTTTAAGTTAAAAAATGCCAATTGTGAAAATATTTACTGAACTAACATAATTTCCGTGCACCCTTAATTTACTGCGTGAATCTGAACCTGGGCTTGTATGAAGTGTTGGTTTCACCGTATTTGTATGACTTTGTATCTCTAGTGCTATCACTGAGATTTCTATGGTATTTCCCCAAAACAAAGGCATTAATTCCTGAATCCCCAAGTATCCTGAGCTTTCAGAGGTGGCTGTCTCGGTTGCCATGGTAACGCGGTCACACTTAGTCCACCGCTGAAAGTTTTGACGCCAACTAAATCGGTAGAAGTTACTGTGTATAATAGTCACTTTTAAAAGGGAATAAATATAATGACCACCAAAATAAACTTTGATATCACATACACTTCGACCAAAAATAATATAGTGAACACTAAAATTAGTATATGCCAGTAAAAAAATAGGTGCGACGACGAGCGGAGCGAAGCAAAGCGAGGAGGAGCGTGTTAGGTTGACATGTAAGATAAAATAAGAAGCCGAGCGACGCGGTGCGGACAAAGATTTCAAAAGTAAAGATAAGCCCATACTATGACATGATCGTATGATCGTACTATGACAGCACCAAAATGTTTCCACCTTTAAATGGGTGACGCTCACACGTTTGTAATCAGTGCTCATTTGAACACAGTGATAGTTGGACGCCTTAAGTGTACTTAAGATCAATCATTTTAACAACTTTAGTAGTCTGATCAGTTTGTTGACCATATATAGACAGATTGCGCACTCATAAGTGTGCGCGCTTTGGCATTATGTTAAAGAACACATTCAAAAACAATACAATAGATTTTAGGTGCCAGGGCTCATCTAAACTTTTGAAATCTTTGGGAGCGGAGCGAGGCGACGCGACGTCATTAGTTTACATAAAAATATGATCTGCCCGGAAGAATCAATTTGGCAACTTAAAACATTAAAAATGGGGTTAAAAATTTGGTGATCATTTACTAATTTTGGTGTTCATTTACTAATTTTAATGGTGGTCATTTATTAATTTTGGTGTTCAGTTAAACACAAGCCCTTTTAAAAGATGTCACAATATTCAGTGTAATTTTTAAAGTGACTAGCTTTTCGCCCGCAGCTCCGACCATGTTAATTCAATCTTTGTCCCGTTTTCAGCTTGGCGGTTATTTTATCAACACTGCTTCCAAATCCGTGCATAAAGACGGACAGGCAAAAAAAATATCCAAAAATTTTATTGTTGGCCTCAATATATTAATAAAATAACCCATTTCATTTACACTAAGAAAAAATTCTGGTTCCGTTAACCTGAATATAGTTCATGAATTTAAACAGAAAACATTGTACTATATGTGACGTATATATTTATTGTTCATGTTACTTATTTATTGTTCAGTTTACTTGAACAATCTAATGTAGACAATAATTCAAGTAAATATAACATAATTCTGTTTTTGTTTACAAAACGATCTGGTACTATTGTAAAAGTATTTTTTCTGTGTAAAATTTCACAAATATATTCAATGTATAGACTGACACTAGATAAGCTCGCCGCTATACACTAATTTTAATTTTTACTTGGTAATTAAATTAATAACATATTTTTTGTGTACAATAAAGAATAAGAATAATACATTCTTACTACTTTATTAGTAGTATAGATGGAAGTTTTATAGTTAACTAGCGTTTTGTCCACGGCTTCGCCCGTGCTGAAGAGGTCACAAAATTAAACAAAACATGGTATCTACCTACCTGCCAAATTTAATTAATTTATTTATTTTACAAAACCCACAGCACAATTTACAACAATAACACAGAAAAACATTAACTAAACATAGGCCAATAACGGGTTTACATTATATAATCTTTACTTAAAGAATAATAATAAATCGAACTGTATAATAAAAACTACAAAAGAAAGCGTAATGTACAAGCTAATCGATTTAAAAAAATAATAATTTAATATAGTCACTAAGGAAAAAGCACATCACTAAATACTTATAATTATAATAATAATAGTAAAAAATTTGTAAAAGTAAAAGTAATAGTAAAGTAAAGTTAAGTGTAGGCCTTGTAGTTCCGAAGATTTCGTGATATTCGTGGTCTTACAATTTTAAAAAAGGGTTCAGTAGAATACCAGCGCTGTGGATTCTATACTGCAGCATTAAGCTGAGCTGTTATCCTTTTTTATTTACCACCTTTTTAGGGTTCCGTACCCAAAAGGAAAATCGTAGCCCTATTAATATCACTCCGCTGTCCGTCTGTCTGTCTGTCCGTATGTCACGGGTCTCTAGCTCTTAGACAGAATGAGATAGAAACCTAAAATTTTATATGTTATATAAAATGTTGACCGAAAATCGAATTTTGAATTTAAAATTAAATTAAATTATTTTCAGGGGCCTAAGTACATAAAAATGGAGCCGAAAAAAAGATTTTTTTTTCTTATGCTCCGATTAAGAGTCCATGGGGTATTGTCCGTGTTTTGAGCTATACCACGAATTCGCTGTAAGGTATTCCTTTTGAAGTGGATACTACAATGTTCGCATCTTGGGGGCCTGTTCAGAACTTAAACGTTACTTCCGGGACGAACTTCACGACAGAAGTTTGGCAATGATAATCTTGTAATTTTTGTTAAATTGATTCAAGTCTATTAACTTATTTGAATGGTACAGAACCCCTAGGGCGCGAGTCCTACTTGCACTTGACCGATTTTCAGTAATTATTCAATAAAAACGGTCGTTTTGCCAGACAACCCTTTAATAGTTTGTGAAACACTTATACAGGGTGCTTGCTAATTCCTTTAAAGGTGTTATAGGGGTCGAAAATTATAATTTTGTTTCAAGTAAAACACGTCGATATATCAAAAACTACAAAATAAAAAAGGTTTTCTTTCCACTTAAGACCTTTTAATTCTGAGACTATGGGAATTAAGGGCACGTATTTTTTTTATAAATGATCACTCGTCTATCATTGATTAGAAATATAATAAATAAGTGCTGAGAGAGGAATAGTTGAGTTGAGGAATGAGAGAGGAATTTTTGAATTATTTATTTTTGGTTATTAGTTTGAAAGTTTGACAAATAATATAAAAACCTTCGTAACTCGGAGACGATTCATTTTCGACACCTAGTTGATAGGACTTAATTCGTTGGAAATGATCTCTAGTATAACCCCTTTCAAGGAATAGGTCGAATTACCAAGCATCTTTATTAGTATTGTAGACGTATAATTTGCAATTGAAACTATGTAAGCGTATTTTCAATATATACTTATTGTATTGTCAATAAGGTATTGATATTGTAAAAGCCTTAATAGTGCAACAAGGCTGACGACCGAGAAATGCATCACTGTGCACTTTATGTATTTTATAAATTGCAGTATGTTTCTCTGTTAACTTCTCTTTCGCTTGTACAGTAGTAAGACATGATAGCAGGCATTGTGTCTCGAAGCCATCCTACGGGTTAAGTAAAGGAAATAATAAAGAAAATGTAATTTACCGTAGTACTCGTTCGGTGGCCTGCACGCATCTTGAACAAAAAAAAAAGTTTATTGTAGTATAAAATGTATATAAACCGTATAGCACATAATAGTGGCATTTAAGAGGCTTCAGTAGCTTAATTAGCACAAAATGTTTGCACAAATATCGACAATAACGAAATAGAAATAACGTTCATGTCAGAGTGCATTGCAAAGTGGCTGTTACGACGATCGCTGTGTCGCCGGGTAGCGCAAAATAGAGAAAATAATGCTTTTCACATGTGTTAAGTTTGATATTTAAAAGTTTTAAACATCATTGTGTTAGATTTTTGTATTGCTCGTGTGTGTGTATAAGTTTTAACATTGTCCCTTTTGAATTTAAAAAGTTTCAACTGTTTATCAGTTTTTTAAAGCATTTGAAAGGTTATTAAAAGTATTTATTTTCTCGTTGTGGGTTAAAGATTTTAAAACATCGCAATTACGGGACATGGGTCAATATGTGTGATATTTTTTTTTCACAGTTTGTAATATTCATATAGAAAGTTTACCCCAATTTAAAAACGTCTGTAAACGCAGTTTTGCTTCTAAAGCCCCTTAAGAGCCCAAAGTCTCAATAATATCCTGATTTATTAATATTTGCCTAAATTTTGAATTTCGTAACTTTATCCTGTACAATAATCAATGATTATATGTTTTTTCAATGCATATGCTCGTAAAGGCCCACTTTTTATGCATCAAAACCGAACAGAAAGTCGAAAAAAAAAATCCTAGGGTCCTAGGTATTTTTGAAAAAAATCCTACGGTCAGGTTTTGAACCTGGACCTCCTGCTTACATGACAGGCGCGCTACCAACTGCGCTACCGAGATTCGTATCTGGAACGACGAATTTTTCTACCACATCTGTATACCGAATATTTTTGTAACTACTTGATATACCAGCTTGTAATGCACGTACTGAACGCTCACGGGGGCATTATGTGATTTCACGCTTTGCTCATTCTCTGGCTCTGGCCCGAGGATATTTAAAAAAAAATATTTTTGTTTTTAAATTTGTGTACCTGATTGATTTCTAGTTTATAATGCACTCTAATAATAATAATTATAATAATCAATGACTTGAACCTAAGACATTTACCAAAGTCAAATACACACAAAAGTTACAAGTAAATAATGGAATTCACACTCTAGGACATTCATTTATGTATTGAGTAATATATAAACTTGATAGCTATAAACATAACATAGTATTTTTCAATCGAACAATCATGTCCATGTGAAAATTATTATTTTCTCCTATTTCGCCCTATCAAAGACGCAGCAAGCGTCGCGTCGTAACAGCCACTATGCATTGCGCGCTGATATGAACGTTATTTCAATGTCGTTTCCGTCGATATTCGTACCGACAAACATCGAGCTGCAAATTTGGCGATACTTATCGCCTTAAATAGTTCAATCAGTTTTTACTTCAGTAGTGTGGCAAGTTTAGTTTGCGTCCCATCTTAGCTATAAAGAAGAGCTATAACTATGAGACATTTGCTACGACGTAGCAGGTCTACAAAGTGGCAAAACTATGGAGTCGTAGCACTTGCTACGCCGTAGCAAATTGTAGGAATTAAGTTTAGTTAAACTTAAGTCACACCCCCGACACTTCATAGTCCACGCTCAAGTTATTTACACCATAGTAAATTTTACTATGCCTACACTCTCACGCGTGCATCTGGCTTGTCCGCACACGCTTGTGTATGTGCGTGAGCTAGTCTAGGGCTGGCAGCAAGCGTGTGAGCGTCGTCGATCGAGAGGGACAACATTTATAGTCAGCAACTTATATGATTCTCTTCCTAAATTTTAGCGTGGTTAATCCCTAGGTCCTAGTTCTGGTTCCCCATGGATAAATTTGTATTAAAAATATATATATCGTCATGACCTGAATGCGCGAGAGGGTGTCAGAGGTGTTCCGAGTGTGAACTTTGAAATGGAAGTCACAGTCCACGTTCGGTACACCAGCGTTTCACCTACAAATATTACGTCCCAACGTGGTGGGAGGTGAGCCCTATCGCCGTAAGTACTTTAGGCACAAACACACGATTTTTAGGACATACGGGTTTCCTCACTATGTTTTCCTTTACCGTTCAGAAAGTGGGAAGTACTTTTACGCGCATTACGTAAATTCCGAAAAAGTCATTGGTGCATGCCCAACCTGGATCTCAAGATTAAGAGGCCAGCGTTCTACCCGAGTTACCGCCGCTTTTACATAACTTTAAAAATAAATTAACATAAAAGAAAATGGCTTAGTTCATCGGAAGGAAGCAAATTTGAAAAATCTCCGTTCTTTATTGGTTGCTCCGTTTTCTAGGCATTCATATATCCCACAATAACGAACCATATTGATTAAAAATCAGTATCGTAATAAAACAAAACAAGATTTATACTTGCGATTGTCGACACTTGATAAAACATAAAAATCATCTCGATTTTGAACACAAACACTTGTACTGTTTGTTTCATAACATAAAACAAATGTTATGAAACAAATAGTACAAGTGTTTGTGTTCAAAATCAAGAAAACAAAACAAAATACGCGCGCAGCGAACGAGTGCTACTCGAGTTCTTCCTGCCTCCAGATTTGCCACTAACTTGCGGGGGACTGCGGGGGACGTAAATTCGCGCGGGGAGGTGAGTGTCGCTTCTTTACGTAGTAATACTTTATATTCTCTGCTTAAGTTATGTTTCCTAAGTCTCTAAATGAAAGTAAGTTTCTGGCAACAATGCTTTCAACAAATGCTTTCAAGAATTTCACTGCATTTTGTAGCGACAGATAATTATACCAGATTACGTTACAGCTGATTAAAGTTATACTTTTTTGCTATTTTAACGTTATTTAGCTATGAATATGTTATATTATATATTATATTAATAAAAAAAAAATACTGGTCACCAATTGAGTGTACAAATATCTTAGACAAAATGTTTTCTAACAATAACTATATAATAAAAAGTAGCAGAGATACACTGGTTTGCAAATTGTCTAATAGTAGAGACAATAGAATGTTGCGTTGGCAACTGTTTTAGTTTAAACTGTATTACAGTCACAATATTGAAGGTGCTATTGCAGAAAGATTTAGTGATAGAGTTCCTTAAGAGGATGGCATACCCTAGTAACTTTTTTTGTTACCCGTCCAGCACAATAAGTCTAATGGCAAAGACTTAATTTGCTTTTCATAGAGGTGATTATATGTTGGCTCTTTGGCCACTTTTTCTTAGACGCGTAATACTAGTGATCACGTAGCGAAACAACAAATTGGTGTGTTTTTAGCTATTACTGAAATATTTTGAAGGGAAAAAAATATTGAATTTAGGTGATATACTTTCATATTTCTGTTACCCATTTTTATGAAAAAAAAAATCAAGTTGATTTCTTAACCGCGTTCTTCAAGCGAGCAAAGAAAACCAAAAAAAAAAAGAGGTTGCAAAACATTTTTTTTTGACAAAAGTATAAATCTTAGTACATTGTTTATACGTAAGATCCCTAGAGAAAAGATTAATAAACCAAATATATTTTTTTCAATACAAGGAGAGTGAGAATTTCTTCAAACGAATCCTAGATAGACTGGAGTTGGTCATACTCTAGGCTCAGGTACAGTCATAAGGCACAGTTTATGACAAACTTAAATGCGTTCGAGTGAAGTTAGCTCCGGCAAGACAGATAGAGAGATATAGACGAACTTTAGACATGCTTTTAAGGCCCCATATTTATTCTTTACTCAGTTAATTATCATATTTAAAATACAATAAAACATATATAGAGGATATATTTATGATCTTAAAACAAACTCTCATTAACTTCGCTCTATCGAAAAAAATCGCAAAGTCAGCTCTAAAAAATCATAAAATAGCGTTACTTACATGTATTTTTAAAGCTAGAAATCTCAAAATTCGCGATTATTTTTTACATACATTACTAAATTTTCTTCTTTTATTTATGTATTTTGTAAATTTGGTATCCCCCTCCACATTACGTAAAATAATACTTTCTTCACCACCCAAAGGGTGGCTGGAAGAAATCGCTTTAAGTGATAAGTCCGCCCTTGTACAACATTGTGTGTTCAAAACACTGTACTCAATTTTTTATTTGACCGTATACAATAAAATGTGTATTCATTCATTCATTCATTCATTCATTCAAAGATATTCGGAGAAGGATTTTTAATTATATGTCCTAATGTAGCCTTAAACACAAAATAACTGAAGATTTTGCGTGGATAGCAGTTGAATAGAGCAAGACAGACAATTAAAAATTAAAAGCGAACCAGCCCCCCTATTCTGTATCTTTGGTTGCCAACTGGACTAGGTGCCTATCATCAAAAACATAGATAAAAATTTAACTTTCAAAATTGCCTTTAGTGGGTATTGAACTATTAACAATCTGTGTCGTCACTTCAAGTGCGAACATATCCTTAGACAATCGGAATTCGATAGTATATCTATGTTTTTGATGATAGACACCCAGTCCAGAAGGCAACTAGACAAACATGATAGGCCCGCAGGACGGAAGTTTAGCTTGGTATTGGACTTTTAGTTTTATTCAAGCGATCATTTATAAATACTGTGACGATCGAACAACTACCCTAGGGAAGGAAATGCCGTACCGTCCGATTTCGCCAACTAATCAGTGTTTTTGCATAGACTTGACCATATGCATCTCACTCCCACTTACCAGGGATTCTCTACTTATACCACTGCGTGGCTTAGCCAGTCAGAGCGCGAGAAAGCGCAATAAAAGTTGGTGGAATTTATTTTGAACACAGTGTCATTTCGCCTCTTAAGGGGTAGTTTCTCTATGATTTTAAATGTAATAAAGTACCTACCATCTTAAAATACTATGATTATTGCAAAACAGCTCACCTCAATAACAATTTTTGATCGGGATAGCCGACCAGTTTCAGCACATTCAGACTGCCTTCTTCTGGGCGAGTGAAGACGCTTCCGCGACGATTGCGAAACTGGTCGGCTATCGCGATCAAAAATAATTATTGAGGTGAGCCGTTTTGAAATAATCATGTTTAAACCTCCATCCATCCATCCACCAGCCTAGTTCGTCCACTGCTAAACATAAGCCTTTCCAGGACTCCCGGCAGTCATCCTGGAAGAATTGCCCATACTCACACACGCTGGGCAGGCGGGTTGGTGAGCGCGGTGCCAGAACCCTCGCACCCCAGTGACGCTGCCCATCACCAGTCCTTTCCATATAAGGCCCGGCTATTAGGGATGGATATACCGCCATCCATCGGTCCCAGGCATGGTGGGCCTCCTGGTTTTTTGCCTGTGAGCTGTCCTCTTACTCTCCCCCGAATAACTTCGACGGGGTCTCCAAGTAAGATGGTGGTACCTCCACAGTCGAGCCCGGCATCAGCTCTATCACCTGTTTTATCCTCAAGTTTCATTAAAATACTATATTTTTTATAGAGATTCTAGTGTTTCTCTATTTTTATAGTTAGTATTTGTACACGTGTATCTAATTTGCAAGAACATCATAATTTTGATTCTGTGTAACACGACTAACCTTATTTTAAGCGTCCTGTCTTTTTCTTTAAGATACAGAAAGAAAAAGACAGCACGCTTAAATTAAGTTTAGTCATGTCAAACAAGTTAAATCGTGTTACACCGAATCGACACAAATATCTAATTTGCAAGAAACATTTAAACTTAAGGCGATTACCATCGCCAAATTAGCAGCTCGATATTTGTCACTACAAATATCAACGGAAACGACATTGAAATAACGTTCATATCAGCGCGCAATGCATAGTGGCTGTAACGACGCTCGCTGCATCCTTGATAGGGCGAAATATGGGAAAATTATACTTTTCACTTGGAAATGATTACTCGATTGAATAATCTTATGTTATGTTTATAGCTATAAAGTTTATCTATTTATCAAAGCATAGATGAATTCAATCGGCCAAGCCACTCAGGAGCAGTAGGGAATTTGAGGTCAAAAAACAACATTCAGTAAAAAAAAAATTCATGTAGAAGTTTTGGTGGTATGAAAAAGAAAACTGTTGCATATGTTGTCTAAGAGTTGATTATTCATAATACATTTTTTCATTATTTTTGGTTTGGCCATAAACGAGGAGTAGGCTTTAGAAAGTACCCATTTGGCAATAGTAAGGTCCTTAACAACACGTTACTGCAGCGTTTCTTAACCTTTTTTGTCAACGGACCCCTTAGGAAATCAAGCACAATTTTAAGGACCCCCTTAATAAAAAATCAGCAATAAATTTCTGACCATTTATTTTAGTTCTTAAAATGAGAAGGTTGGTCCTGCTTTTTTGCTACTAAATTAGCGATATTTGAGTTTATATTACTACTGAGTTGTAGTCTCAAATCGGATTCCACTTTTAATATATTTCTGTATTTGTTTTTAGTATACACAAGAGCAGAGAATGTCTTTTCACAGAGGTATGTCGTTGAGAAAACCAGTAAATGTCTCAGTCCATAGATTAGGCTGGGGACCCCCATACATATGCTCGGGGGCCCCCAGGGGTCCGTGGACCACAGTTTAAGAAACGCTGCGTTACTGTATGGTAAAGTTGTAACTTGGTAGGAGGTAACTTATTATTATAGCTATAACCACTAGCCCTCTTATACCTAAAGCCCATACAAGAAGCTGATAACTTGCTAACTTGTAAGTTAGCGAACATTGTTGCATACAGGCTCGTAAACAGGGGGGGGGGGGCTTCTTCTTAGCAAGACTAATCGAATGGGCGGAGGTAGGCATGTATTTTTATATGTAACCTATAGTTTATAGGGTGGGATTTGGTCGGCCGCCACAATTCGTCCTGGGGGCTCGGTTGGATCACCAACCTGTTCCTGTTCCTGGTCCCTGGCCTGGTCTCCGGTATGTGTTATAGATTTTACCTATAATTTTAATCGTATACAATATATTGCTACATAAATTAAATAAACCTTCAATTTAGTTCATGTTCATTTATTATTTTAATACATATTTTTTTATAAGATTAAATATGACTCGTAAAAAGTGCATTATGTATATCAACTTTCCAAAATAAACTATTTGAATTTGAATTTGGGGGGATTTCGGTGTCGTGGCTCCCCCAAAATCTTAAGTTTTCAAAAAATCTAAAAAAAGTATATAACATAATGATCCTTCTTCAATTACAGTCTATGGGAACTGATCCCTTTTTACAACATGTCGTAAAAAAGGAATCACTTTTCATACAAAATTAACACAAAATATTTGACGTCAAATTTAAAAACAAAATAATGATCAAAGAAAACTGCTAGTGTATTTCAACCTTTAAGACATATCAGAATTAAAAGAATAATGGTTGATAGGTCATCCACCTGCTCAAATAAAATGAATGCAACACAACACGACATGTGTTTTATGTACCTAATTAAGTATTACAAGCAATTCTGAGAGTTTTGTCCCTCCCCCCCCCCCCCTGAAAACGAATCCTAGCTACGGCCCTGGTAATATGTGATTCTATTCTTACAATTTATTTGTTTATTTCTCAGGCCAATTCTTCAATTTTCATACTAAATATAAGAAAAAATTAAGACAATAAAATACTTTTAAGCAATAACAGTTTTTATTTTATTTTCGGTAATTATTGTGTGGAGTCATGTTTGTGAATTTTGCTATAATGTTCCTAAGAGTTTCTTAAATAAAGTTAATGGAAAATCCTGTATATGTCAGTATATATAAACATACAGGATAGCTATAATTATTATTATAATGTAAATTAAACTCTTTAATACGTCAAACTAACTGGCGTTAACTTGATCCCATACAAATTTTGCGTCATATTATATTTCTATCTTGTGACCAACAATTATTATTTGTTTATTATTAAAACCTTTATTATTAAAAAGAAAAACATCTGAAACGTATACTCTTTTAATAAAGAAACTCATTTTAAATCATTAGTTACGCTATTAAAGTGTTAACAAACCCATCAAAGAGAAAACATAAATAAAAAAAAAAATGTGTCAAAAGAGATGTGACACACGTTTGACAAGCAACACTCCTACCTACATCTTGACGCTTCACGCTTATTAGTTCACTTCAAAACTTATCAAGCCCTAGACCCAGCTTGCATCTCGG
Source organism: Ypsolopha sequella (assembly GCA_934047225.1). Taxonomy (NCBI): domain Eukaryota; kingdom Metazoa; phylum Arthropoda; class Insecta; order Lepidoptera; family Ypsolophidae; genus Ypsolopha; species Ypsolopha sequella. The sequence continues at coordinate 24,982,130 of OW203993.1, forward strand.
CAATACTTCAGACATGTTACTAAACCTCAACTTCGAAGTTGGAAAGTTAACCGACGGTCGACCGCCGCAAACTTTACCATGGACAGACTTCGGATAGGTATAAACCACGTCAAGTTTATTAACTAACTGGGAACGGTTGTCTTGTGTATTGTGTTGCGGAAACTGATTAGGTTTTGTCTTACATAGCTGGAGTTATTTTAAGGGTTCAACCTAAACGGTAAAAAGGAAAGTGTGAATCTGTTATCCGTTTAAGGTGGTGTTGAAATTTGGTACAAAAAAACATAATTTTATATTTCCATATTAAAATTTTTATATTTTTATTTATTACACTTCTTGTACATTAACATACATAGGTAATTAACAACACATTTTTACATAACGAACAGATATTGTGTACAAAGGCGGCAATTACCTACTGATAATAGAATATCTCTCAGGCAACCTTTGGGTGAAATGAAAAAGATTAAACTTTGTATTTTAAAAGGGTTAGTGTTAATCCTAACAAAATAAGCAGTGTGCTAATTTTAACTAAAACTTAATACAAACAGAAATTATTTATTTTCAAAAAAATACACCTAATGATAACAAGAAATGTGCCATTTACGTTATTAAAGTAATTTTAAATGTTGACAATAAAAAATTTGCCTAAGGTCCCAGACTAAGCTAGCTTGTTTCGTGGGTGCCAAAACTAAGATTTTCGGTTTACAATTTTAGGTTTTCGCACTAATAATAGTTAACATAAAAATCTAATACCTATTTTATATTGTTTAACATAAACTTACTTAAAAAACTTAAAAAACATAAAATGAACTTAAATATATAATTTATTTAGTTTTAATCATTTAAAAAAAATAAAAAGTCAATATTTAATATTTAAATATACAACGTGTAACAGAAAGGTGTAAACATATTTGAAGAGCTTATTCAGTTAATGGTATAGAACAACTTTTACTATGAAACTAACCCTGCATTTCGAAAAAAAAATTTACAATGCCGCTCGGCCGAAATGCATGGAAGGGCAGATATTTTTTTTGAGATTTCAGGGTTGGTTCCATAGTAAAAGTTATACCATTGACTGAATAAGTTCTTCAAATATGGTTACACCTTTCTGTTACACATTGTATATACATACTTAGATAATTCTACGCAATGGATATTTAGATGGAATTTGATTTTTACCCGCCTTACTTTGATTTTAAATGAGTTCACATTTTTCAACTTTCGTAGAGAAAATTTAAACAGTAAAATAAAAAAATATACATTGCTTAATCTTTTTGAAAAAAAACACAATATTGGTATTAAAAAGTTGATTATTATACACATATAGTTTTTGATTAGTTGTGATTTTTAATAGAGCCAACGCTAAAATCTCCAAAAAAATTCAGCTGTTCCATAACTTTTGGTCTTTAGGTGATATGTATGCTACATATTTTTTTTTGCCATCCTTTAGATGCTAAATTTTTTTTTATTTTGTTAGGGCTCGCTTTAGAGTGAAAAGTGGTCCGTATAAACTATGTCTAGTTTTAGGCTTTTAAGCCTATATATAAAATAATAAGCAATGAAGTAACTGTATAGTAAAGTCTCACCTTTATGGGGCATTTTCCAGAAAGCCTCGGCCGCCGTGGTTGGTTCCCGCGGCGGCGCGACCAGCCCGCCAACCAGCGTGGTGGCGGCGTGCGCGGGCGCCGGTGTCGGCCGCCCCCACCCCCCGTGAAGCGCCACCCCGCACACCTATCCCCCCTGCCTTCTAACTCCCACACTATTGTACCTACTCCCCCGTCTGCGCGCCCTACTTTATCTATGACTGCTTTTTGAACGCCTCCCACACAAAATAACGTAACTCTGCTTTTTCAAGTTTTTGTTTCCTATCGAAGTCCGTGACCTGCAAAGAAAGAAATTCACGTTTTAGAATAAACGTTGACCCTAATTCTGTAGACAATCGGATCATCAATTACAATCAAGAGTCATCATTGATCTGCCATCTCTCTCCTACAATTTAATTGGAAGATGCTAAGAAAGCGCCATCTATTGTTGCATATCACAAATAGTTGCGGCGTTCGTGAGTGATAATGATCTGTAGATCATTACGGCGATGACCGATAGAAAGGAGGATCGATCAGAGATATTATATAGACTTACCACCCATAGAGTGGTGCCTCCGAACGGTAGTTGGTATTCTGCTTTTGTTTGATTTGACTGTACATACAAGATGTTCGATTAGTCGATTCGATTCTGAATATGGCTAGTCGAAAATCAATCTAGTGTTATTTTATTTTTACAGTAGCTCCAATGAATTGTTGATTTGTAGCTATGGCGTAATGTGTGCTTTAATGCAGCTTTTTTATCACTTAATGTATTGTTTGGTATTGAATCATCATCAATTCATCAATTATTTTGGACAGTGAATGGAACCCTGCCAAAATTTCACGAATGAAAAAAAACAATAACAAAATAATTTTCAAACTTTAATCTGTTTTAGTTGCCTTCTTCTTGATTTTGATTTATTCGGTATTCTCAAAATTAACGGTGATTTACCACTACACCAGAGCATTGGCGGATAGAGGGAAGTAGGGGGGGGGGCTTGGGGCCATGCCCCCCCCAAACACCCAGGAATTCCATAATTTGACTCGACTATTCGATTCGATTTAGGTGCACTTTTACAAGGCTTTGTTTACAAGTTCTCATGGGATATTGATATAAAAAGGTAATTGATAATGGAATCGATGATTGCAAAAACCCACCATTTGCAGTTGACCAAACTTTAGGGAAATCAAAAAAAAAACTGTCTAGAATTAAAAAAATGTATGAAATGATATTTAGTATTCTATATATGAATTATAGACATTTATGATACAAATTGGTTAATACAAAAAAAACATCAAAAAATATAATAGATTTTTTGTTTTCAATATTTAAAAATCCGATTTTGGTGTGTTTTCACAATCATCTTGTAAATGGTGTGTTATTACAAACAATATTTAAATTATAAAACAGTTACCAGATAAAAATCATGTTTATTTCTGAAAAATATAACTTTATTATTCACTTATATCATCATGTTGGCTAACAACTACAGTTGGCCAGTCCAGCAATTCATTCCAGAACTGCAACCTATGCTCTTCTGGAACATAATCCATGCATTTTTTGATGTCACTCATTTTCTTCGTTTTAATTGGTATTTTTCCTGAGTATGCTGGTTCCTCTGGAAGGGGTACCACCTGAGTTTTATTAATCTTGAGCAGGAATGTGTGAACCGTCACTCCATTGATAAATTCACGGCATCTACTGCCACATCACCGCTTACGTTTTTAAAGCGGAAGTGATGGAATTTGGAAATGGAAAAATCAATTTTTTGGTTTCTTGGGACTCTTCTGTCCTTTGTTTCCAAAGATAAGGCAGTGTTTTTGTAGTAGCGAGTCCACCATTTCTTGAAATTGAGTATTTCTTCACCAGTCACAAGGTGCACAGTGAAAAAACATTCTCAGTGTTGCCAAGTATTGACTGTAAAAACCCACCATACGCATGCATATCGTGTGTTTTTACACTCAACCTATAAACGCAACTGTCAATTTATTAAAAACGAGCGTACATAATGGTGTGTTTTTACACTCAACCTATAAACGCAACTGTCAATTTATTAAAAACGAGGGTACATAATGGTGTGTTTTTACACTCAACCTATAAACGCAACTGTCAATTTATTAAAAACGAGCGTACATAATTGTGTGTTTTTACACTCAACCTATAAACGCAACTGTTAATTTATTAAAAACGAGGGTACATAATGGTGTGTTTTTACACTCAACCTATAAACGCAACTGTCAATTTATTAAAAACGAGCGTACATAATGGTGTGTTTTTACACTTAACCTATAAACGCAACTGTCAATTTATTAAAAACAAGGGTACATAATGGTGTGTTTTTACACTTAACCTATAAACGCAACTGTCAATTTATTTAAAACGAGGGTACATAATAGTGTGTTTTTACACTTAACCTATAAATGCAACTGTCAATTTATTAAAAACGAGGGTACATAATGGTGTGTTTTTACACTTAACCTATAAACGCAACTGTCAATTTATTAAAAACGAGGGTATATAATGGTGTGTTTTTACACTTAATCTATAAACGCAACTGTCAATTTATTAAAAACGAGCGTACATAATGGTGTGTTTTTACACTCAACCTATAAACGCAACTGTCAATTTATTAAAAACGAGGGTACATAATGGTGTGTTTTTACACCCAAATTGTAGATTTGGTCTTTACGAACAAAACTGCATACTTAACTCAATTTCAAAAAAAATGTCGAATGGTGGGTTTTTACAATCATTGATTCGTTATATACTGCTTCTATGGTCTAGGGCAGGGGTCGGCAACCGGCGGCCCGCGGGCCGCATGCGGCCCGTGAACCACTTAGGTGCGGCCCTCACGGTTTCCAATCGCTGCATGATAACTGTGTTTGATTGTACAAATTTGTGTGAGCAGACATTTTCTATTTTGAACTAACGAAAAAGCAAGCATTATTCTCGGTTAATGGATGCACATTTTGACCTAATACTGCGCATTTCAACGTCTAAAATGCAAGTCAAATCCAGCCGCAAAAATCGCATTACATTTTAATAATAAATTATATTTTAAAGTACAATAAATATGACACGAAATTGACTAATACGTTATTTATTATATGCGGCCCTCGCTGATCCTCTGGTAACGTTTGTGGCCCTCCTATGTCATAAGGTTGCCGACCCCTGGTCTAGGGTCACGGGTTCGAATCCGTAGGGGCACATCTGTGCTCAGAGTTTGCGTGCTTAGGAAGGAACATTAAGCTGTGTGTCCAATCTCTTGCCCTAAACGACTGCACTTATATTTTATTAGATGGTTTTTAACAATATCTAGGACCTGCGGGCCTATTATGTATATCTAGTTGCCAACTGGACTGGGTGCCTATCATTAAAAACATAGATATACTAAAGAATTCCGATTGTCCAAGGAATGAAATGACAACACAGTTCGTAAATAGTTCAATACCCACTAAAGGCAATTTTAAAAGTTCAGTTTTTATCTATGTATTTGATGATAGGCCCCCGGACCAGTTAGCAACTAAAGATACAGAATAGGGGAGCTGGTTAAACGAAATTTTGATAGCAACTTTAGGACATTTTATATGAATAAAAAACCGACTTTTTGCTACTTTTCCACGAATCCGTCCCTCTCGCACTAAAGGTTTTTTTGCATATGGAGTAACAGGGACGCTGAAACTTTTACATATTGCCTTAATAATCGTCGATGAAATGTGGGTGTACAAGAATGGACTGTGACAGTTAATCGCTTAAAGCGATTTCTTCCAGACAATCTTTCGGTGGAAATAAGGTCAAGGAGAGAAATCGAATGTCTCAAAAACTACTTTTTTCGCAATTTAAGTTTGGTGCATATAAACCGAAATTTCGAATAACGAAGTTTTTGATCTTTTTGTGACTAAAAGTAAACAAAAACATGTGGAAGAGGCGTGTCAGGATCGTAGCAGATGGAAATCTGTAGTCCTAGTCCCTGTCTACCCCTTTAGAAGACAGGCGTGAGTATGTGTGTGTAAGAGTAAAAATCTACATATTACTTTGATTTATTATACTTACTCGTACCAACTGAACCTATAAGGCTGCGTACACACTGTTGAAAAAAAGACCTTGGGTGGAGGGAAAGTAGCCTAAATATTGATGATGGCAAATTTTACTAAAAAGAAATCAAAAATATCGATGATGGCAAATTTTACTAAAAAGAAATCAAAAATATTGATGATGGCAAATTTTAATTAAAAGAAATAAAAAATCTTTGAATGCAGTTTTATTTATTTTTGAAAATAAAGGCATGTTTCTTTTTAGTAAAATTTGCTATCGTTAATATTTAGAAAGAAAAAACGGAATTTATTGCCAAAAAAAATACAGTAAAAAATAAAAATAAAACAAAGATATTATAATACTAACTTAAATTCTAACAAATTAACCAAGAAGGCAAGTAACTTACAAAATGAATTACTTATAAATTAAGTGTTACATGGTTAACCATACATAGCTAGCATTGTTTGGCAAAAGGTGGCCCGCTCAGCATTTGCTGTCGGAAACTTGTCGAGAGTTCCTACAGCGCTGATTTTCAGCGAGCCCCTTTGTTTGGATACGTTTAAGTTTGTATTGGATCATTTTGCAGCGGGCGCTCTAGTTAGGTTATTACAGTAAAAGTAGGGTATAAATGTTAGCAGCTATAAACTGGTGTCTATTAAAAGTTTATAACATGTAAATAAATAATAATATATATATAAGTAATATGATAATTATGTAGGATAAATGTGCACATGAAATAATAGTAAAAAATTATGTAAAAATTTTAATTAATGGGTCTGCCTTTGCCGTCATCAAGGAACAACAGATTGGCATTTTAATAGATTTAGAGTACTTTTCCTTTAACCAGTCTCTTTTTCCGCACCGCATATTTGATCATCCTACAACAATCGCGCCCAAACCCTACCACAGAGCGGAGCAATCGCTAATTGCGACAACACACGCGCCAAACTTTTGACTTTCGAACTTTTACTCACTTTGAGTCCTCTACTTATAGAAAAGTGCTCAATTTACTCGACCCTCGACTTCAGTGTATTGTGAGTCACAAGTATTTGACTCACTCGAGGGATATATCAAAGAAACATAGGATCGCGACTTGAAAAGATCAAACAAACCGACTTCGAATACCTGTGACGTAATGCGATTGGGAACCTATTTGAGGGTACATGTAAATATACATCGAGTCTTATATATGGAAATATTCACTGAAATGTAAATATGTATTTCGGTGATAAGGAATAGTTGTTGGTATTTTATACAAGACCTACGTCATCAAGCATCAAGTATCAAGATATCATCGGTTTTCAGGAGGAAACACTTTTTGTCTTGCTGTGGACTTTTGCTGATAAATAAATTAAGGCGCTACAGAAAAAAAATCGACACTTTTAGAACTTGCATATCTACTTCAGTAAATAATGTATTATATTGATAAAATAGTACATTATTTTTGGAGTTTTTTTCTAGGGATCTGTTGAATAGAAACGCGATTGGAGAAATTCGACTTGATACAAATATTTATTGAAATGAGGTCTTTTTCGACACCAATTCTCCTGGTTTGACAATTTAGAATAACATATGGACTGCAATTATATTTTATTAGATGGATTTTAACGGTATCTAGGACCTGCCCCCCTATTTTGTATCTTTAGTTGCCAACTGTACTAGGTGCCTATCATCAAAAACATAGATAAAAACTGAAATTTCAAAATTGCCTTTAGTGGATATTGAACTATTAACAATCTGTGTCGTCACTTGAAGTGCGAACATATCCTTAGGAAATCGGAATTCGATGGTATATCTATGTTTTTGATGATAGGCACACAGTACAGAAGGCAACTAGAGATACATAATAGGCCCGCTGGTTAAACGAAATTTTGATAGCAACTTCAGTACATTTTATATTAATAAAAAAACGATTTTTGCTACTTTTCCTCGAATCCGTTCCTCTCGCACTGAGGATTTTTTCGCATATGAAATTGAAATTGAAATATGTAAATAGTACGGCAATGGCAGCGTAGACCGACCTCATGCCCGCTGGACCAACGACCTGAAGGACGTTGCGAGTAGCGGCTGGATTAGGATGACGCAGGACCGCCAAGAGTGGAGAAATATTGAAGAAGCCTATGTCCAGCAGTATACGAACATAGGCTGATGGATGTATGGAAATGGTATATTTATGGTGCACTAATAAAAAGACAACAAAAAGCCTAATCAACATCAGAACACTTTCCCGGTCAGTTCCCAAGCGCGCAACGTCTATGGCCACTCATTATACTAATTAGAATCAACTTTTTGTGAGAGCGCTCGGTAACCCGATCTTTTTGGTGCAGATAAAAAGAGCTAAACTTTAAAGCGGACCGGCGATCTACCGCCAGATAAGACACTGTCGGGGCTCGATTCTCGGGCAATAGTTTTAGTATCGTACGACTTTGTTCTATACCGGTCGTAAAAAGACAGGTTACCATTAGTTAATCCACAAACCGATCATACGTAAAAACTTTCCCAAAGAAGCATAGGCAAATGGAAAACAATTTTCACTTTTTCTTACCTATTTTAATTTACTGTGAATTTCGTTATCCAAGTTCTTTTCTATTTACGCGGCCTTTTATTTTGGGAAAGATGTTAATCTATGTAATCAGTATTACAATCGTGGGCAGATCGCAGAATTAGGCAGATCGTAAAGTAGGAAATCGAAAATCTTACATCAAAAGTCAAAAATAGGTGCAACGACGAGCAGAGCGGGGAGAAGCGTATTAAGTTTACATGTAAGTAGTAATAATTAATCTAACATTAATAAGATATGCTTAGGCATATCATGATAAGCCCAATTCTAAGATCTGCCAACGACATATATATCATATTTGTAATCAAATTTAATAGGAACTGTTTATTTATAACCTCATCATTTTACATGATCATCCATATCATACAAGAATTTGGTATTTTTGAAACTTGAAGAATGTGTTCGATTGATCATACATGATACTTAAAAAAGTGTTTCTGTCATTTAAATTACGTGAATACATATACTGATTTGTTCATTCAGTCAGTGTAACATTTCATTTAAACTTTGTGGCACGACTACGACATTGAAGCTCCGTGTGAATAATGAATATTATTTTGCTACCATGGCGCGTAGCAAGTGAAGGGTAAGCGGGAAGAAAGGTCATTGTCAGTTTTTTCACAAATTGAGTTAATAGCGCCATTTTTTAAAATGTCTTGAGAACAAAGAACAATGATTGAGCAAAAAAGAAACTAGAAAAAAATAAAACAGACCACAGAATATTAGCTTTTAAAAATATACCGGACTCAAAAAGCTTAAAAACCGAACTTAAAAAAGGGTCATAATTAGAGCAAAAGCAAAAAAAATTATGAAAAATTGTCTATGAATATGGAGCTATGGGCTGATAGTAATGTTTGCTTTTGAAAAAAAAAAAACGGCAGATACAATAATTAACTGCGACAACAGTAATGGGGTCTACTTTTATAAAGGCCACCAATTGGCGCCACTGGCACGTAAGGTATATGTCAAAGGTTTGTTAGGTTAGATTTACATAGAAGTTCGATTTTTTATTTTGCTTATCCATATAATATATATTTTTTTTTTCTTTCTTAAATGCGAACAAACAATGCCGCAATGATGTGCAGTTCCGTTATGTTCGAAAACGAAAGGAGGACTTAAGTTTTGTTTTAATAATAAACCTGAAACTATGAATTTATCTCGACTAATACACAAATAACTAATAAAAAGCCATAGCTTTCGCCGTTTCGCGGGCATTTGACGTTTCTCTATACCTGTCGCCTCAGTGGCGCCACCTGACGTCGATAGTAGCCCTCATTGCTCACTAAGAGTTCTTAAATAATAACGTCAGCAAGTTTTTTCTACTTATTTCAAAACTACCTTTTGTTGACTATGATCCCTCTTCCCGCTTACCCTTCAAGTGTGAAAACTATAAATTCGTCGCTTGCGTTGCGTTGTAAATATATACTTTCGACCGTGTTTATTTTATTTTCTAGCTGCAGGGTTACAGAGGAAGTATAAAGGTTTACTTGTAAATAGTTAACACGAAAAAAAAACTAGCGATGAAAATTATAATACCTTGACTATAAGAAATGTTTCGTCTCTACCTATACAGTTTGAAATGAAATATTGATATCATTCAACCGAGTTGACTGTGAAGTGACAAGCTCTGAGAATAGGCCCCTCGGTGCGGACACTGGGTTTGATTGCCGATGATGTATTATCTGTATATAAAATGACGTGTATTTAGTTGGTGAAAATATTACTTTGCCCATACCATACCTTTAAATCATTCTCATGTGACTTTGTATAAGTGAATGCATACAAAAAAGATTTTTAAGCGAGCACTTTCTGAAACCACATAATTTTGCTGTTTCAGGTATATCTTATTGCACACAGAAAACTTAATTCTAAATTATATAATAAAAGTTATGTACAATGGCGTGCTTATCTCAATAATGAGATTTCTTCCAGCAAACCAAGGGTGATAAGGATATTTGAAATAAATAAGATATTCATATTATGCACGATAATGCTTATACAGAAACAAGATTAAATTGATAGTAGATACCTAATTAGTTAAAAATAATAACAAACTACATGGAATTTACATGTCTACATATTATAAATAAATATAACAATACAAATTCAGTAAATAAATACACAATAAATTATATATATACATACACCTACAGGATGGGTATGGTATGGAAAATGTATCATCTTAAATATTTCACCACCTTTCTACTTATAAGATACCTCACAATCTTGAAGACTCCAAGAAATTTGTAATCAAAGGGCATAGCCTATTTCTGGCTTTAATGTGCCTCCGCAATAAAACACTTGCGAAAGATAATTATGTTTACACGTTTAAAAATTTAAAGACAAAATGTCTAAAACCTGTGCGTTATTCGTTGCAAAAAACGGAACGTAAAAAAAAAATCTACAAACTTTTAATTTGAACGTGATTACAGGATGCATCTTTAAACACTGTTAAAGCAACTTTAAAGGGATAAAAAACAGTTTTCAGTTGTGACCGAGATAGATAGAGGTCTCAAAGAGAAAACTTTAACTTAGTAGAATCCTTCAAAGCATGCAGCTAAACGGTAAGTCGGTGCAGACCTTTTTAAATTCTCTAAAGACTAGTGATGGGAAAAGTTTGCGATAAAATGTCATGTTGTAGTCAAGTAGGATGTCTGATTAGAAGAATATGACTCGATTACACGCAGTTTTTATGGTGAAAAGAAATGTAAGTTTCTGAGAAGCTTATTATTAATTAAATTTAAGATATTTCTAATATTTCAATTGACAAAAATTGCAATTTTGCTTTGATTACATTATGTTAACGTATGTTAATTCGAAAACCAGTTTGAGATTTAGGTTTAATAAACCGTATTTTAGAACTTGTCGTCTAAAAAACTTGAATATTTTTACGAAAAAGCTGCAACTTCCATTTACCTTTGTGTGACGTCACTTGAGAAATGGCTGTTTAGAAATGAATCCTTTGCAATGAAGTTAAATTTATAATAATTTGCTTCCGACTGATTTGACAGATGGATGACAGATGAGTGGACAGACAGAGACAGACCATTTTTTTTTTACAAACAATCACACATTACTATCAGTACAATGCCTGAAATTCTCAAGTGACGTAATTTCGGACAATTGTTTAAAAAAATCAGAAAAAATAATGGTTAACTTATGTACCAAAATAATGAAAACTATGTCCAAAACTGGCGTAGGCATATTCTCAAAAAAAAAGAAAAAATCTTTCAGAAATTATGCTATGGGAATTGTGATTTAGGCCGTATAGGGTTGCGACAGTCAACATCAAAGAAGTAAATTATGTATTCGTTTATGCGAGTGTAGTTTGGGGTTCTCATGGCTCTTCTTTTAAACAACGTTCCGTAGATTCGAATAATGAATGTGAAAGAAGCCGAAAATTACATGTCTACCCCTCTGGGAGACAAGCATGGCTTAGGTACATGTATATCTATAAGAACAATGTATTAGTGCCGAACTTTCTGTCGTGCTACGTCGTAGCAGTTACGCAAATTCCGTAAACGACGAAGGCTTTACGCTTGATACGAGCGTAGCAAATGCAAATGAGAGTATTTTAGAGAGAGTGCAAGTGCACTGTGGTTTACATTCAGCTTTTCTTTATAAATATTGATATGTGTAGTGTTTTTTTTTTAAATTATACACAAATTAATGAAAGCAAGATATATTACGAGTCCTCTTGGGCTCGGCATCAGTTGCATTGATTGACAATAGTAGTTTATGCTACTAGGGCGAAAAGAAATAAATTACGAGGACGATTTAAAACACGAGCGTAGCGAGTGTTTTAAACGTAACCGAGTAATTTATTGCTTTTACGCCCGTGTATCATACTACATTTTTCAATGCATAGTGTGAGGAAATAAAAACAAATATAATCTTGTGAACTTTAAATTATAATTGGCTCAAAAGGACTGTATCCATAGCCGTTAAACGGTGTAAAAAAAGTATAACGTCTATGGTACACAGGAAAGGCTGCAGGTTAGCCAACCATTGTAAATAAATAAAAAAAATAATAATAATAAAGCCCTAGGGCAAAATAATCGACTTTTTGTTCGGTTTTGATGCATAAAAAGTGGGCCTTTACGAGCACATGCATTGAAAAAGAAATTATGACATTATAATTATAAAAGACAAAAAAAAGTATAGTTTTTTTTATATTTGTAGCTGTCTCTGTATGCATTGATAAATAAATTATCATTAACACGAAAAATAAAAACAATCGAGAACAAAAGGAAATAACGTAATTTTACAAAAAAAATATACATCCATTTTTCACTATCGACATTTCTCATCCCTGTCTCGACAATTTCCATACAGTTTCTCTTCTCCTCGCTCGGATGTCTGGGTTGTTCCCGCTACGGACGCCTCATTAGACCCGCTTTGATTTGGTCGCAGGTGCCGCTAATGCGACATCTTTACGGGAATACATCTGGATCGTTCAACGTAATAGATAGATAACACCTTTTTGCTGGGGACTTTTTGCTGCTACAGGTTAGTTGGAGGTTTTTAATTGTTAAGCTGAATTATTTTATGCTTTTAATTGGCATTTCTTTAAATTTTTTTTAAAATATATTTGGTTTCTTTAAAAGAATTCGGTGTCTGTTATTGTCCAAATTGTGCATGGAGATTTTTACAACTTTTACAAAGATTTCAACAAATTTATTTCGACGGACCTCATTCGTTGTATACAGTGGAGACCGCATCAAGTAAGACACATTGGACTTTGTAGCTATCTTATATTCTTCTCTGTAGGGGCTAATGTCGTACTGCAAGTGTATAGCTTGATGTGTTCTCCACTGTACAAAAAAAATAGCAAAACAATTTTCCGTAAATGATACGGTCCAGTGGGCCTCGATCCCACGCCTCCAACAATCGCAGGTGGTGAGTTATATCGACTTTTCTATCGACCTGTACAATGGATACGTCTCCTGTTGTAAAATATCAGTATATTTTTGATATGAATAAATATAATTTTAGCTGTATTAGCCTTTCATTTGTAGTTTTAAGCATAAGTTGATAATGAGCGTTTTTCTCTTCTTTTTTTTTTAGTTCTTGTATTTCCGCCAGATGTCACTGTCCATATCACCATAGATAAAATATGTTCCGTAGCAATCAATGTCAAAGTGATTTTTGGTTTGTTTGGAATCTGTACAAATATTGTCTTTGATTCTGTTGCTAAAGTATATGACAGTGCCATCTAGGAATCTTATTTAACACTAAATTTGACACAAGGAAAAACGCCCATAATAAAAAATGAACTTTATATTTTCGATATATTTCGGCCTCATCAGTGAGGCCGTCATCAGTCGAATGGTTGACAGGTAGAAAAAAATATATATGAAAAAGAGTTGATACAACCTGAAAAGGTTGTGTTAGGAACATTATATTTAAAAAAAGACGTAAAATAAAAGAGGTGGTGAAATAAAAACAACAAAAAAAGCTGTTTATAATGTATCTGGTCACTTGGCGCACACTATGGACCCGGACTCAACAGACAGCACTGACAGACTCGACCGACTGACCCAATCAGCAAGTACTCCCCTCCAAACTATTTTTTTTTTATATTTATTTTTTTATTTCACCACCTTTTTTTATATATTTTTGATAGTAACTGATTATTTAGTGATTGCAAAGAACAAACTTTTTGAATTTTTAAACATTTCTAATATTACCGAAGTTAGCGACTTTTCATATGAAATCGTGTCAAATGACGTCACGAGAGGCGCCGATAAGCTCACTTTGATTGCCAATAACTTCGTCATTTTTTGAAATATCGAAAAAATAATTTTACTATTGTTTTTAGCTTTTTAAACGCAATGGATTTTCATAATAATCTTCATGTAAAAGACGGGCTCTTTTCTATGCGACATGTAACAGAAAGGTGTAACCATATTTGAAGAGCTTATTCATTCAATGGTATAGAACTACTTTTGCTATGGAGCAAACCCTGTATCATGAAAAAAAAAAAAAAACTTTTTCATAGAAAAATGAAATGCTGTTTGGCCGAAATGTATGACACAGCAGTTTTTTTTTTTTGAGATTTCATGGTTGGCTCCACAGTAAAAGTTGTTCTATACCATTGACTGAATAAACTCTTCAAATATGGTTACACCTTTCTGTTATACATTATATAGTCACTCCTTAATTCAGCAACACATAGAAATAAACACTCACAAGGTACTTTTTCGGTTTCCTTATTGTTTTGCTCTTCAAGGCAATCCTCTTCATATTTTTTTTACATAAAAACTATAATATGCCATATAAAAAAAAACACTTATCCAAAAGCAAAGCCTGAAAGCAGTTGTTTGTGCAATAATAATTATTTTTACCTCTATTTCTAAATCATCAAAGCACGACATCCCCTCTATGTTTCAAAAGTCACAAAACTGAATACAAAACATACACCACTTTTGACAAGTACCCTCTCTAGAGAGGAAACGTCAAAGCTGAGCTCTTCCTTTTCAGTGCATTTTTTAATGGAAAAAGTTTTTAAAAACCCCCAATGAGACGGGATCCGTTATATAATTAAAAGAGAAATTCGCAAACACATGGGTTTAGTGCTCTTTTAATTTGTTAAGTGCTGTAATAATGTATGCATTTGATGTGGTATTTCAGCCTTTAGCGTCTGTAAGTCTGAAGATGAGTTTGTAGTTAAGCTTGGCGGGACTTGAATCGTTTTTTTTTTGTTTAACGTCAAGAGGCATGTACATTTTATTTTCGTCACTGTCACTCTAAGCAAAAAAACGCGCAGTGCGAAAGGGGCGTATTCAGGGAACAAAAAAAAATCATGTTGTTTATTTTTATAAAAAAAAAACTAAAATAGGTACAAAAATTTCCAAAAATGTAGAAATAAATTTCTACGGCTTGGCGATTTATCCATAGCAAGGAGATATAAATTACCATTATATCATTGCAGTATAGAAACGCAGAAAAAAGTAAATCTGGATGTAAGGAGCTCTGAACCAATCTGCTGATTGGTAGAGCAATCGCCCGGTAAGCGAGAGGTCCCGGGTTCGAATCCCGGTTCAGAGCTCCTCACATCCAGATTTACTTTTCTTTCTGCGTTTCTATACTGCAATGATATAAAGTTAATTTAAAAATGTAGATATTGTTAAAATCCATCTAATAAAATATGTTCGAGTTCTGTAAATGATTTCGATTTTTCAAAAACGAGGAGAAAATGTGTGTTTAAAGACCTCATTTCGATAAACAATGTTTTCCAAAAGCAAAACCCTAGATTATACCGTCATACATAATGCAAACCTATACAAGAGTTTTTCGTGTATTTCATGAAATACACATAAAAAAACAGCTCTATTTTATTTATATAGCGCCTTAAACCGCTATAGCAAAGTGTTGATGGTCGTGGGCAGCTATTCTCGCAACATTTTTCACAAGCTTTATGTTCCATACGACTTCGTTAATTGCGTGATAAATGCCATGTGATGATAATACTACTAAGTAAAACTCTTTAAAAGACAATGTTAATGAATTTGGGCAAAAGGGTTGTATTTTAAAAGTTAGATACGTTTCTGTGTAAATAGTTTCTAAAAATCAAACGCCTTTGGCCTTCGCAAATTGTCGCACGTGCCAGAATTGCCATCCTGATTGTCGGCACTTGGTGGAACTTATGAAACATCCTTGTTGAAAATTAAACTCTTCTACTTGTCCACAGATATTCACTTTATTAAACTAAACCCAACCGGTTTCGCTTATAAGCATTCTCAAGGGTTTTGAGCTATTACAAAATATTAGCAATAAAAGATTGTTTACATGTTTTACCGAAATCTACTGTTTAACCCTTAAATGCATGAGATTTTATGTTTGTATGAAATTGAAAACAGTTATAGAAAAATAGCAAAAAAATATGAAAAAAATAATTTAAAAATATATATTGTTTGAAAGGGGGTTTTTACAAGTAAAAACAAGAAAAAAAACAAATTTAATTTGCTATACAAATATTTTTTTTTTATTGTGTACTTGTAAAGCTGAACTCTTTGTGACTTTAGTATAAAAAAACTATAAAAATATATGCAAGCAGAATATTTATTAGATTTTTTTTTCTAAAAGCTCGATTTTCCCGCCAAAATGCGAGAAAATACAAAAAATAACAAAGGAAGTTTTTGCCAAACATAGCTCACAAAATCGTACAATTATAATTTTTAACATAAAATTATGTAAATAATAAATAAAAATTTCTTTGTGCCGTTTTTGACCCAAGATGCATTTAAGGGTTAAAGCTACAAAGCCTTGTCCGACCATGGCAGTAGCTCAGTCGGTAGGACGACGGACTCTCAATCTCGAGACCCAGGTTCAAATCCTGTCGGTCTGGCATGCACCAATGAGTTTTTTGGAATTTGCGTGCATAATATTTGTATACTTAAGACATGCTGACGGTAGAGGTAAATCTGCAGGACCTAAAAAGCTTATATAAGTATACCCGAAGTACGGCAATAATCACCTCTCCTAACGCTGTGACGTTAAAATCGTCGGTGAAAAGAGGGTTTTACGAGTGTTGACTATTCTAGTAACAGCCCACATACCTCGTTTGTGGAATGATCTTCCTTTACATATAAGATGAGCCCCTTCCCTGCCTACCTTCAAGAGACTAGTTAAAGGTTCAGTTCCCGGGTGAGACAAGCAAATTTTAGAAGATCTTTGAATGCAGTTTTGTTTCTTTTAAAAAATAAAGGAATGTTTCCTTTCAGTAAAATGAGCTAACTAAAGGATTTAAGGTAGTTCCCTTCCAGGGCCCTTTCATTTTTTCCACCCTGTATATACTTTATATATTTTTTTTAAATAATGTTTAAGAGAAATAACTTAATCAATAGAATCATTTTCGGATGACTCTAGGAAGAGGCGCCTTAACATGCACATGTGTGGTTGTGTGGCAAGTTGTATAGCTGAATAAAGACAGTCATGTTTTGCACAACCAATAATTTGAGATCACTAATCAATCAAATTGTTATGCCGCACATAGATTATAATAATACAGTGGCTACCGAAATCTCTGAAGCATGGACCGCACGATCTATAGACGGTATAGAGCAAGGGTGTTCAACCCGCGGCCCTCGGGCCGCATGCGGACGGCCGGGTCATTTCTTGCGGCCCTCAGAGACTAGAAGAGATATTCGTTTGGAATTTACGCGCCTCATCTCTAAAAATCAAACGCCGTTCGGTCATAAAATAAAAGCAGATATCGACAATCTGGTTAAAAATAAACAAGTTCAATCCTCACATTCAGGCGATATGTAAAAGTTTTAGCGTCCCTGTTACTCCATATGCGAAAAAACCCCCAGTGCGAGAGGGACGGATTCGTGGAAAAGTAGCAAAATGTCGGTTTTTTATTAATATAAAATGTACTAAGGTTGCTATCAAAATTACGTTTAAGCAGGTCTTAGATACCGTTGAAACCCACCTAATAAAATATAATTGCAGTCTATATGTCATTCTAAATTGTCAAACCAGGAGAATTGGTGTCCAAAAAGACCTTATTTCAATGAATATTTCTATCGAGCCGAATTTCTCCAATCGCGTTTCTGTTTTAACAGATTCCTAGAAAAAGAATCCAAAAATAATATACTATTTTATCAAAATAATACATTATTTACTGAAGTAGATATGCAAGTTCTTAAAGTGTCGATGTTTTTTCCGTAGCGCCTTAATCTGTATCTTGTAATTTTTAAACAAATAAAGAATTTCAATTAATTTGTTTGTTATGTAATTTTCACGTACTGCAATGTGGGCCTCCGACAGACGTGGACCAAATTTTTGGCCCACGAGCTAAAAAAGGTTGAAGACCCCTGGTATAGAGTATGACACGGTACTGTCAGAATAAAAATAAATTATACACAGTGCATCGCCCGACGCACAGTCAGCAAAGAGGCCGCCCGCCGATTTGTTACTTTGATGCGAGACAGACGGGTAGCGATAGCAAGAAAACTTGCTCATTATTTTATTAAATATTGTTCTTTAAATTATTTAAAGTTGTTTTATTTCAAAAACAAATTTTAGTATTTAACTTCTAGAGGAGAAATAAAAAAAAAATACCAACTCTTCAAAAATATACATTAAGAAATTCGTCGGTTACGATTGTTCTTTTGTTTATAAATTAGATAAAATTATATTATAATAATATAATTAGATACATACCTTAGATAGCACAAGATGGCTTTTAAAGCAGTGTTAAAGTTAAAGTTTTTCAGCTATGTGTATTGCGATGGGCGATTAGAACTGCTTAAATTTATCATATCCTGTCACAATTGTTTGTTGAAGAAAAAAAGGTAAAGGAGCCACGAGCAGAATCCACCAAGGGTTGTAATAAAATTATAATACTCGCATAATTATTATTATAAAAATATTTCGATCACTTCCAAGGCTTTGCAATTAGTTACACATTTTTTTTTATTATTTCCTTTTTTTTGCAAACCCTACACTGATCCAAGTCAGGTCATTTCCAAACATCAGAACAGTAGGTTGCGTTAAGGCACGTATGTAATGTTACTGAGATAAATCAATCCACTATTGTGGTCCACAGAATAAGGCCCAGTCGAATAGCTACTTCACACCAGACAGAGTAAAAGAAAAAAATATGACTCGGCAAGTACTCCTTCAAGCGATAAATACAAGTTTGATGAACTTGTTCTGGGCAAATTAGATTTAATGACGGGGTTTCTTTTTGTAAAAAAAATATTTATCCACTGCTTCTGCCTGCGAACAAGCAGATAAGTTATGAAAATTTAACTATTAATTCTAGTATACTTAAATGCCACATTATTTTGCAAATGTACTGTTTTATATTTTTCAGACGTTGCATCAATTTATTTAACGACAAAAAGCGTTGAATTTCCCTTAAGCAATTTCACTTTATAATATTTATGATATATTTTACTAAGTGCCGATAGGCGAAAGCATAATTTTCATGTTTTTGTAGTAATATTTTACAAAATTTTATTTTTTGACGCTGCGCTTTCAATAATTTTTTAAATTTGCCCTCAACGATATTTTCCTTGGTTACTCCTACATTTTCTTTTCAGATATGTATTACAAATAAATTTGATTTGAAATATAAATACAAAATCATGCATGGAATTTTCGGATTTCACAAATAAAAACCTGTAAAGATATAAATCGTGAAATAGGGCTTGGGCCGTTTGTTTATTAAGAGGCTATGCGAATTTTAATCTTGTCACTGTCACTCCAAGCGAAAAATCGCGCAGTGCGAGAGGGGCGGATTCAGGGCAAAAGGGAAAAACGTTGGTTTTATATTTATTATTTTTTATTAATTTATAGCTAGCAAAATTTCAAATATCAAATCTCTATATAGTTTAAAAACACCAAATTAAATATGTTTGAGTTCTTTATATTAGGACCTATTCGTCAAACGAGGAAAAAAAGTGTGTTTGAAGACCTGATTTCAACAATCATTTCGATCGTGGAAAATTTATCCAAAAATATTTTCCAATTTCAAAACCCTAGATTATATAGCCAAAATACATATACCAGAAATTAATTAAAATTTTCCGTGTATTTCATGAAATACACAGAAAAGAAACACCCGTATTTTTTTCGCATATCGCCTTAATAATTTAATTTATACACATGTCTCATTCTCAAACCATAAGCATACTCACACTCTTATTAAAAATGTATTAAAAAAACTTGAAAAATATTCATATCAACTCGTGAGCGGGAAATCGAAACCCTTACTTTTAAAAAGGCCGTATATCTTAATCCTTTTTAAGTCTCATCGGCAAAGGGTGATGCCATTGAGCCTGTACGTGTTATTTTGAGCTCATCAAAGTTTTTTTTTTCTTAATAAGACTTAGGTATATCGTAACACGAGGAGTCGGTGAGTTAAAGAGATATCCTTTTAGATTTGGTTTATTGAAATTGTGTTTTTATTATGTTGTTAATCTTTATGGAGTGTCTATAACTTTGGGCCGAAGCCACATTAAAAAGCAAAATGGTGTAAATAAAAATTTAAAAATTTCTATGTTACTTTTAGAACTTAGACTTAAAATAATTAAAATAATGTAATCCTAATTTTTCTTTTACTTTTTTGATTTTTAATTTTTGTTATTTAAAATGTGTATTTTAATGTATTTTCATGTGTTTTACAATGGGTCTTCGTAACCTTAACAAAGAACTATTTTATTTTATTTATTTATTTAACATCGCAAAGCGTAACAAAAAAACACATCATGAAATACCCACCCAAAGGTAAAAACTTTTGTTCATTTAACACCGTGTAATGACAGCATGAGAAAAGTACAGAAATGTCAATGGTTATGTCTGTGTCAAAAATATATGTCATTAATATTGTAAAAAAATCAAAGTGCCGCATCGAGGCACCCCTGCAAGTTGTTTCATAATAGGCATGTCAACACTCGAAAACGATAGCTTTTCAAGTATAAATAATAGTTACTGCTGTATTTGAATAGTGCTACTTTTGCAGGCACTTTGTCGGCGCGCTTGAATGGAGTTTTAGCTTTCGATTTATTGATTTTTGAGATCATTGACAATTTTACGGCGGCTTTCCTACATGGGTATTTTATTTTAAAATAAAATTCTGTAAATTCATCGAGTAAATTTTCATTTTTTTTTATATAGAGCAATTTCAACTTTAATAAATCCCGTTTTATGATATAAAACAGAATGTTTGTTGAGTATACAATTTTTAATTTACAGAAAATCAAATGTCATTTTTAAATTGCGTTTACGTGCATTCTTATCTATAAATTCCACTTTAGACATCAATAAATACCTACACTCCTCTATCTAATTCGCAATATCGAACCTTTCAACAAAAACTACTCATCTTGGATCCCAAAAAGTATTGGCACAGAATTGCCCGGTCCCACATCAATGTCAACCATTGTGCGCCAAGTATCGCTTACCGCAGAAATTATTTGCTCCTCACAATACATCTCTGGAGAGCTCTATTTAACGAAATTAGAAATTTTCGGACATAGACGGTTTCGACAATGGCGGGCGCTCCTCGGTGAGATCAAAAAGGTTTTTCTTGTCAAAAGAATGTATTTGAATTGCGAATATGGGATGGAATTGTGAAGTTTTGTTTGCTTATTTGTCACATCTTTTTTGTGTTACGACTTCAACATCTGGTTCTTGGGTTTGGACGGAAAAATGTAAACCTTATAAAAATTATAATTATAACCTACCTAAAAATTTCAAAAAGGGTTCGCTCAATTTCTATATGAATTTAACTGACATTTTTGCTTCCCATATATTTTTTTTATTTGGTGTTTTTTTTTTCTAGAAAGTATTTTTGAAACATCTCCTTCGAAAAAAAAATTCAATTCTGCAAAAATTACCTAAGTAAAAAAAATGCAAAACTTGTGCCCTTAAAAATATCAAATTACACCGAAAAAAAGTACAATAACGCCAAATGTTTACTTTTACAAATGTTTACTA
Source organism: Ypsolopha sequella (assembly GCA_934047225.1). NCBI lineage: Eukaryota > Metazoa > Arthropoda > Insecta > Lepidoptera > Ypsolophidae > Ypsolopha > Ypsolopha sequella. The sequence continues at coordinate 25,003,761 of OW203993.1, forward strand.
TTACAAATTATCTTCGACAAAAGAATTAAAATTTAATAGTTCAATTTTACTTTTAAAAGCCCGGCTCAGGATGCTCGGGGCAAACAAAAATATCGAGTTACAAAACTGAGGATAACCGCTTTTTTGTTACTCTTATTAGGTTCGGTTTCACTATTTAAATGGGTCCAAATTGATACAAAGATATTTTGTATCTTTCTCTTTGGTGATTGATTTGTAAAATTATATATTTTTTAGTTTTCTGTATTTTTGTTTTTGTTACATTTAATTTATTATTCCCTGAAAATTTTAATAATAAACTATTGATTTCTTACACAAGAATATATGTTATAATTTTTAATGCTCCGTGAAATTTTTTTAAGTATATTATTCGTTATTAAAAAATAAAAGTACCTGCAAGCTATTTTTTATTACGTTAGAAAAAAAAAAATCTGTGGTGGCAGACATCATTCATTTGTAAAAGTACCTAAAATAATAAATTAAATAATTTCCTATTGCGATGGCATATGGAGAATTGACTTCATAGTTAGTAGGTAGGTTCTATACTTTTCTATGTCAGTTGGAAATTTTATAATGCTGCGAAAATCCATAATAAATGTTAGGCAAAATCCTTTTCGTGAAACCTATGGTCATCTTTATTAAAATAATGTAAAGTCTTGTATAAAGTTGTGTCCACCTACCTATTTTAAAGTTTTGTATAAAGTTGTGTCCACCTACCTATTTTAAAGTTGCACAAAACAGCCAAACCACACACAGTCCTAAACACAACACTAAAAAACAAATAACATTTGCACTGTCCGATCAATGAGGCCTAATGTTAAAACGGTGTAAGACAGAAAATTCCCGAAAATCGCTGTCGTAAGTCAGCTAACGTCGGTAATGGTCAGTGTAGCGCGTAATCACCGAATGCCCTGAAGTATTGAGTCGGTGCGAGTTCGGAAGCCGCGAACCGTTCACGATGTCACGGCTCGCTAGCAACTGGCCGACCCATCTGATTTTAAGTCAGCCGTGTGAGCATCGGAGGGGGCGGGGCTTGTTGGGGCCGTGTTGGACTCACCCCGCTGTAGGGTGGGTGACGCACACAGGCCCGCGCTCACTCACACTACAGCCGCCAGCGAGATATGACGCGGCAGTCGATGGAACTGCTCGTAGGTTGTTCTGTCTGAGGGTTTTTGGTGATTGGTTTTTTAGGCTCAGGTAGGATTCGATTTTCTGCGAAGTTTTTAGTTCTTTTATTGATTTTAGAATTGTTTTCGAAGAAATGAGCCCTATATTATTAAAGCTCGTCCAGTAAATGTTTTAATTATTTTAGGTAGGTAGGTATACTTATCAAAGAAAAACAAATACTTAATAAAAGCACCGGAAAAAATAAGATGTAGTTTCATATACAATGATGTATTCAGGAAATTAGTTTTACAATCGTTTGTCGCTGGTAGGTATATTCGTTGTGATGCGCGACTAGATTCCTACTCGACCGTGGTCCTCGTAAACTGGTGATACGTCGTTTTACTACCGATCTGCTCATCCCCTGAATGTTTATGTCCGGCTAGATGATAATGACTAGTGTAAAACTGATCGGCGATTCAGCAGAAAGGGTTTTATATTATTTTTTTATTTGTTAGATAAGAGTAATAAACTGAATAAAAGACTAGTTCAATAAATGCAAATCCAGATTGAATATAATATGATCGTAAAATATAAACCGAAATTAAATAATCTCAAAGCAACGCACATCATGAATAGTTATGTAACATTATAATAGATTATCATCATCAAACAGTTAAAATCATTCTACAAATATTGCCATCAATGGTCACACACAATTAATTAGCAAAACAACATCATAATCATGACGCCCTGCAACAAAACGGTGCATATCCAAAAATCAACAAAAACGCTTTCGCACGAGAACAACAATGGCGGCCACGCGGCAATAGTCACGCTCTTCATCCGGAGAATGAGTTAGCCCTGATTTATACTGGCCTAATTTCACGCTAACTCTTAGTTATTGTGAGATTTTGCGATTCCATGACACGGTATTTGCCACGGCTGGTTATCTCGCTTTGATTGAGACATTTTTACAACAAGTTAGGGTCAAAAGTTTCCGAAAAACGTGGCCTCAAGCTATTGATAAAAGTGCTACTTTGCAACGGTCCATCTGCTATTAGTAGAATATTTTGAAATTAATTCAACCTTAAGCAATCCTCAACAAAATACTCCATCGCGATAAAAAATAAATAAAGGTATTTTTTCGCGTATAAAGAAAGTGTTTGTCTAAGAAAAATGTGGAGTACCGCAGCGGGACATCTAGATACGTCAAGGTATTTTTATTTTTATTTTTTTTTATTATTTATTCTTTGGTCTGGGCTGAATAGCGTCGGATCCTTAATTTACGCATCGATAGCTTTATTTTGTAGTTTAGCAAATGCGACGGATTGTTCTTGGGGTGCGTTTTGTAACATTGCACAAAGGATAACGCAGTTGTAAGTCCATTGTGCAAACATAAGCAGTGACTTGTTTGTTTCAAACTTTTAACCGCTTTTAACTCCATGCTGCTTGATTTAGTCATAGTTATAAGATATACCTACATATTTACTAGATATTGACAAAAGTTCAAAACCAGTATTCCAAATCTCCAATAATTTAAAAATTGTTTTGCCGAATTTTAAAGTAAATTTTTCTACACCATTTTTTGCATCAATATAAAACAAAAAGCCAAGATATCCCCGGAATCATAACGCGCAGTATTAAGAGGCACAGCTGCAACACCTTACACGCATCGCTGGCCGCTCACAACATCCCGTGTAAGGGCTCTAAGTAACGCTTTGTGTATGCCGATAGGTCGGATTTTGGGGCCTAAATGATGATGGAAGCGAGTAGCGGATTTTAATTGTCAGTGTGGTAGTGCCACATTTTGCTTGTAAGACCATGAAATTCTTCGAGTATTTTTAATACAACTTATATGTAATTTTACTAAAAATGTAATGTTAACTTAAAATTAAGTAACGGGTACTTTTGTGCTAATCTAAGCTACAATTCAAATAAACTAATAATACTTTTTTGTAATTCCAAAACTAAGAAAAACAAATCCAATTTTATCTATACAAATTACAACCGCTATCTCTTGTGTTTCACACCAAAAACTGGATTAAAAAGAGCGACTATTCTATTCACCGATAGGTTAAAGATTAGCAAGGGATGCAGCCAATTTGACGCGCGCAGTGTCTTCCGCAAACCGCGCCGCTGCGTTTTGTGTGGTTTGTAGGAATTCGTAAAAAATGTATTAGATCGTTTTGCTTTCAGAACCTTTAGTTTAAGAACGGAGGTATAAGTTTTCGGTAACATATTTTTTGGTTAACAATGACGTTTTTCATACGTATATTTTTATTATTCTCTTAATTCCATTTTTTAAATTAAAGTAACCATAACAGGTTTTAATGAAAACAAAAAAGACCTTTTAAATAACAATGCGATACAAACAATGGTTTTTAATTCATTGTAAATATAAATTGGTAATGATATGTACCCTTCGTCGACGCTTGTAGCCATGAATTCGTAAATTAAGAATTCAGAATCTATAATAATTTTTCATTGCAAGTGCTCGTAAAGGCCCACTTTTTGTGCATCAAAACCGAACAAAAAGTCGATTATTTTGCCCTAGGGCTTTATTATTATTATTTTTTTAAATTTATTTACAATGGTTGGCTAACCTGCGGACTTTCCTGTGTACCATAGATAGTATGCTTTTTTTCCACTGTTTAACGGCTCTGGATACAGTCCTTTTGAGCCAATTATAATTTTAAGTTCACAAGATTATATTTGTTTTCATTTCCTCACACTATGCATTGAAAAACGTAGTATGATACACGGGCGTAAAAGCAATAAATTACTCGGTTACGTTTAAAACACTCGCTACGCTCGTGTTTTAAATCGTCCTCGTAATTTATTCCTTTGCGCCCTAGTAGCATAAACTACTATTAATGAAGGGGAATATTAACGTTGAATGTGGTCTTGAAAATTACTAATTAGCATTTTATGTAGATATAATAATAAATACATAAGGGTGTGAAACAAATAATATAATTTTTTTTTGTACTAGGCTACTAAGAGTCTCGAAGAGGTACATAACTAAACACACTTGGTATAATTTTAAGAACCAAAATGTAATAGACGTTTTTTGCCAGAATAATGTTTGAACAAATATTTATTTTTGTTTATATAAACCTAAACAAAAATCCACCACAACTTAGCTTTGCCCACCAAAAATATATAAATGTAATATTTGGCTCTCCAAACTATTACTAATATTACTCTGCTGATTTTTTATGCAAACACGCCTACCCAAACTACTTACCGTATATTTAATCCACTCCTTACCTATCGCAAAGAATAAAATACATAAATAACCGTACAGAAAACGATACTAAAACAACACAGATGCATCATATTTCCCCCATCGACATATAAACACACGCACGCTTGCTCTCTCGCTCGGTTTCAGAATTTTCCGCATAGCATCTGCCCGCTCTAACTTGGGGCGTGTTCTTCATTCTGATTGGTAGAGGGGAGAATGGCGCGGAAACAACGACCGACGGCAACCTTCCGACGGCATTTTCCCGACGCTTTTAACGTTCGAAACTCGAATGTGATTTTGAATGAAAAATATATTTTTTCTTATTTTTGCAAGTTACACCGTTTTGCTTGGAGATAACGTAAGTGTTTTAGCATTGCTATTAGTAAGAAAGTGATATTATATTACCTATTTAATATTTAATCGATTTTATGTTTTATATTTTTTAAATAAAATATGTTTACATAATGCAATTTATTTATTATAAATTTTAAAAGTGCAGTGCTATGGTAACTATAAAAAGTTACCATACTTTTATTTTATAAAAAGGTTTTTTTATTATATTTATTTAGATTTGGGTTCCGTGCGAAGAAAAAGCAATACAGTTTCTTTCCATCTGGCTGTGTGTGTGGCATAACTTGTATGAGTACAATGTCAGTACATCGTGTACATACCATCGGTCAAAGTTCCGCTTTATCATACCACATAGACACAAAAAGTGTGTAAGTGCAATTTTCTGAGAACCTTCAAGTTCTTAGCAGTTAGTTTAAAAGATACTTTGTACAGAGAATATAAAGTAACTTTGGATATGCCACATACTCATATAAAAATTCATGTTAAAAATGTAAATGAAGCATTTTATGTGAAAACTGCTGAGTCCATCGAGAGATCACAGGAAAAATACGTAAAATAAACCGATAATGGTATCGATTCGGTAAAAAACGTCTTAACTTATTTGACAGGACTAGCCTTATTTTAAGCGTCCTGTCTTTTTCTTTCTTTATCGAAAAGACAAGGACAGAACGCTTAAATTAAGTTTAGTCCTGTCAAATAAGTTAAGATGTGCTTCACCGAATCGGTACCATTATAAGATAATGTAGATCATCTGTTTATCACCATCAAATTACCTACTTCGTTCTGGGTGAATTACACGCTTAGTGTTTCCACTCTCAATATTATCCTTAATAGCTGCGCATCAAATTAAAGACACACACACCCTTAAGGCGCTCTTATCCCAAAATCAGTCATTTCAAAGTCAAATAGAACTTTCAAATATCGTCTAAAACTTAAAAAAAAATACGCAATATAGTTCGAACCTTTATCTAGGCCTTCCACGCATGTGTTACACGATCAGATAAACTTTGCTCGATAGAAATAATTCACGAACACAGCATGTAATAAGACCTTTCAAATCATACCATTTCCATAATTCCACTCTTTTATTAACGAAACATATCTGGTAATATTGCTCTTTAAATTTTCTAGGTCGACCACGTAAGTGGGTTTTAATAAACATATCCCTTATTTTTAAACAATTTAAAAACCGATAAAAACAACGAAAAAGTACAAAAGTGTGATTACTTTCTTTACTCCTTACACGTAAAGAAAAAGACAGAGAGTCACTCTTCTGGGATAAGAGCGCCTTAAGAGAGACAAATTATATTTATCAAATTAAGAAATGCTAAATTGCAGCCCATACCACGCCTTTAAAATGTTATAATTAAATACCCGCATAGTTAAAATCAGGAAGACGCGAAAGAGGTGTGTCAGGATCGTAGCAGATGGAAAACTGTAGTCTCTGCCTGTCCCCTTGGGAGAAGGCATGAGTGTATGTATCTATGTATGTACGTACCTTAAATCAGAAGAAAAAGAACGTATTTTCTCTAAAAATATCAAAAAAATATCTAATAAAAAAATACGATTCGGTCGAGGAATTCTTCATCGAATAATAATGTGTTACCGAATAATAATAATAATAATAATGTAATGTTTTTTGTAATAGTTACAATTGTTATCCAATTAATTTAAAATAATTTTCAATGCATGTGCTCGTAAAGGCCCACTTTTTATGCATCAAAACCAAACAGAAAGTCGATTATTTTGCCCTAGGGCTTTATTATTATTATTTTTTAAATTTATGTACGAGAATTTGGCTAACCTACAACCTTTCCTGTGTACCATAAATGTTATACTTTTTCCCACTGTTTAATGGCTCTGGATACAGTCCTTTTGGGCCAATCATAATTTAAAGTTTACAAGATTATATTTGTTTTATTTCCTCACACTATGCATTGAAAAACATAGTATGATACACGGGCGTAAGAGCAATAAATTACTCGGTTATTTAAAACACTCGCTACGCTCGTGGTTTAAATCGTTCTCGTAGTTTATTCCTTTTCGCCCTTGTAGCATAAACTACTATTACTTAAGTTAGCTTAAATCCCGTGGACAAGGACAAGAACATAGAACATAGATTTTTTTTATTGGTAATGTGCATTACATCCATCCATCTATCCATCCATCAGTCTAGTTCGTCCACTGCTGGACATAAGCCTTTCCAGGGCTTTGCCACTCCCGGCGGTCATCCTGAAAGAATTGCCCATACTCACACACGCTGGGCAGGCGGGTTGGTGAGCGCGGTGCCGGAACCCTCGCACCAGTGACGCCGCTGCCCGTCACCAGTGTGTTCAATATAAGGCCCGGCTATTAGGGATGGATATACCGCCATCCATCGGTCCCAGGCATGGTGGGCCTCCTGGTTTTTTGCCTGTGAGCTGTCCTCTTACTCTCCCCCGAATTACTTCGAGGGGGTCTCCAAGTAAGATGGTGGTACCTCCACAGTCGAGCCCGGCATCAGCTCTACCATCTATAATAATATGTGCATTAAAAGTAATTTTTTTTTTTACTTTCTTCACTTAGAAGTAAATTAAATACAAGTGTCTTATTTCAACAAAGGTTCTGTTCCAAATTGGCAACGCCAGATTTTTCCAGATTTTTACACACTTTTATTGCAATGAAAACTTTTGAGCCCAGGGCGGCTATTCGGGCACGTGCAAAAAATTGCGAAGGCAGATTTCGGGTGATATAAAAATTATTTTTTCCGAAAATGTCTACCGATTTTTTCGATTTAAAAACTGTGCTACGTATTCCTTACATTTTTTAAGCACCATCTGACCGATTATAGTCATTCAAATTTACATCGCATGGTATTTATCACGCTCTAAACAAAAGTCGAATGATTGATATTTCGAGTGAAAAATAGTGCCAGAATTGCCATCCTGGTCTTCTAAAAATGCCGCTTGTTGTAATGCCGTCTCTTCTGCACGCGTGAAAAAACTCTATTACTTAGACTCCGCTGTCCGTCTGTCTGTCCGTCTGTCTGTCCGTCTATCCGTCTGTCTCACCAGGCTGTATCTCATGAAACGTTATAGTTAGAAATTTCGGTTGCCGCTATAACAACAAATATTAAAAAACGGAATAAAATAAATATTTAAGGGGGCTCCCATACAACAGACATGTTTTTTTTCCGTTTTTATAGATAATGGTACGGAAACCTTCGTGCGCGAGTCGAACTCGCACTTGGCCGGTTTTATTGTATCACTTTTGACTCTTAACCATCTACATACCAAGCTACAATTTTTACTACCATCTTGCAATCGATTATATTTGGCTAGTAATGTAATTGTACGAGTACTTTTTGTCTCCTGCACTCTACTCCGTACTCTACCCGTGTAAACTAGGGATAAGCAATATTTAGCAAACCCCCGAATGTAGGATAGATAGACCCATTATGCTAAGGGTGATCGCCCATGACGCGGCACAATTACTGCGTCATTCGGTTCGACGCACAATGCGCTGCGCCTGCGCATTTAAGCATGCTACGTGCTGTAGGCGGTGTGCCTTATTATGATGGTGGGGTTTTGTTGATGGGAATTATAGTGATAGTTGTTACATAATTTATTAGTATGTTTAAAAATATATACATTATGTAGGTTGTTAAGATGATGTTGCGAAAATCGGCTATAGTACTCGTCCGTAAAACAAATTGTGAAAAAAATTTAATAAACGTGAAAAAATGTTTCATACATTTTTGGTCGAGTAGGTATGTAACTTTTCGAGAAGTTGGGTAAAAGTTGTTTATATAGACGAGTACTATCGCCAGTTTATGGCTTCCACGACATCATTTTAACACCCAGTACATTAAAATATGAAAGCAGAAAACTTTGCAGTGTGATAAAGTGGACTATCTACCTATATAAAGTGGACTGAACTCCGTTTTTGTTCCTTTTTTCTATTGTGATGGTTTTGCTGTCAGAAATCTCTGTTTAGAGATAAGCTCGCCAATGTGCATCTTTTTACTGCAATTTTGTTTATGTTTATATTTCCGTGTGTGTACAATAAAGAATAAAGAAAGAACTATCCACTTATGTAAAGTGGACTATCCACCTATATAAAGTGGACTATCTACTTAAATGTATAAAGTGGACTGTCTTCCTAAATAAAGTGGACTATCTACCTATATAAAGTGGACTATCTACCTATATAAAGTGAACTATCTACTTATATAAAGTGGACTATCTACTTATATAAAGTGGACTATCTACTTATATAAAGTGGACTATCTACCTATATAAAGTGAACTATCTACTTATATAAAGTGGACTATCTACTTAAATGTATAAAGTGGACTGTCTTCCTAAATAAAGTGGACTATCTACCTATATAAAGTGGACTATCTACCTATATAAAGTGAACTATCTACCTATATTCATATTCATATTCAATCGTTTATTGCTTTCATATGTACAGTGTTGGATCTTAAATATTAATGTACAGTTCACATATGACCCCGCTGGGGCATAACAATATACAAGGAAGGGCAGCTGTGGCAGACCGAAGTTATTTAAAATCTTTGAAAAATTCGTCTAATGTGTAGTAGGTTTTATCTAATAGCATGTGCTTAAGGTTTTTTAAAAACGTTTTGTCTTTGTCTTCATTTTTTATCGTGTCGGGTAGGTGGTTATAGATTTTTATAGACATTGCATAGGGACCTGAGCTGTGTAATTTTAATTTTGATTGTGGCAGTATTAATTTATGTTTATGTCTTATTGAGCGATTTGATATATCTCCTAATCTTGTGTAAAAGTCTTTGTATTTTCTTACGAATTTACAAATCTCTAAAATATAAATGGATGTCAAAGTTAATATATTATATTGTTTAAAATATGGCCTACAACTTTCTAAGTTAGTAATGTGTGCTAGGATTCGAATACATTTCTTTTGTAGTATAAATAGATCTTTTGTATCAGTACTGTTTCCCCACAGTACTATACCTTGTGATAACCATGCATAAGCATATGCGTAATAAGTAGTTAGTGCTGCTTTAAGATTAGTATTTATTTTAACTTGTTTTAAAGCATATGTAAATTTCGATATTTTAGTTTTAATTTTTTGAATGTGTGTTTTCCAATTGATGTTTGAATCTATTTTTAGTCCCAGTAGAGTAAATGTATTGACGCATTTTATTTTTGTACCGTTAAATGAGAAGTTAATATTTAGGGGGGTCTTTTGTACGGGCCTAAATAAAATATATAAAGTGAACTATCTACTTATATAAAGTGGACTATCTACTTATATAAAGTGGACTATCTACTTATATAAAGTGGACTATCTACCTATATAAAGTGGACTATCCACCTATATAAATTGGACTATCTACCTATATAAAGTGGACTATCCACATATATAAAGTTTACTATCTAGCTATATAAAGTGGACTATCAACCTATATAAAGTGGACTATCTACCTATATAAATTGGACTATCTACCTATATAAAGTGGACTATCTACCTATATAAATTGGACTATCTACCTATATAAAGTGGACTATATTTTTTTTTCTTTTAATATAAAATTTATAGTAATTTATGTAAGAATTTATTCATATTCAATTCTCTTCATCCAAAATCAATATTTTTAATAAATTTTGACCATAATTTAAAACATAATAATAAAGTGGACTATCTACCTATATAAATTGGACTATCTACCTATATAAAGTGGACTATCTACCTTAATAAAGTGAACTATCTACTTATATAAAGTGGACTATCTACTTATATAAAGTGGACTATCTACTTATATAAAGTGGACTATCTACCTATATAAAGTGGACTATCCACCTATATAAATTGGACTATCTACCTATATAAAGTGGACTATCCACATATATAAAGTTTACTATCTAGCTATATAAAGTGGACTATCTACCTATATAAAGTGGACTATCTACCTATATAAATTGGACTATCTACCTATATAAAGTGGACTATCCACATATATAAAGTTTACTATCTAGCTATATAAAGTGGACTATCTACCTATATAAAGTGGACTATCTACCTATATAAAGTGGACTATCTACCTATATAAAGTGGACTATCTACCTATATAAAGTGGATTATCTACCTATATAAAGTGGACTATCTAGCAATATAAAGTGGACTATCCACCTATATAAAGTGGATTATCTAGCTATATAAAGTTTACTATCTAGCAATATAAAGTGGATTATCTAGCTATATAAAGTTTACTATCTAGCTATATAAAGTGGACTATCCACCTATCTAGCTATATAAAGTGGACTATCTACCTATATAAAGTGGATTATCTAGCTATATAAAGTTTACTATCTAGCAATATAAAGTGGACTATCCACCTATATAAAGTGGATTATCTAGCTATATAAAGTTTACTATCTAGCTATATAAAGTGGACTATCCACCTATATAAAGTGGATTATCTAGCTATATAAAGTTTACTATCTAGCAATATAAAGTGGACTATCCACCTATATAAAGTGGATTATCTAGCTATATAAAGTTTACTATCTAGTTATATAAAGTGGACTATCTACCTATATAAAGTGGATTATCTAGCTATATACAGTTTACTATCTAGCAATATAAAGTGGACTATCCACCTATATAAAGTGGATTATCTAGCTATATAAAGTTTACTATCTAGCTATATAAAGTGGACTATCTACCTATATAAAGTGGATTATCTAGCTATATAAAGTTTACTATCTAGCAATATAAAGTGGACTATCCACCTATATAAAGTGGATTATCTAGCTATATAAAGTTTACTATCTAGCAATATAAAGTGGACTATCCACCTATATGAAGTGGATTATCTAGCTATATAAAGTTTACTATCTAGCAATATAAAGTGGACTATCCACCTATATAAAGTGGATTATCTAGCTATATAAAGTTTACTATCTAGCTATATAAAGTGGACTATCCACCTATATAAAGTGGATTATCTAGCTTTATAAAGTTTACTATCTAGCAATATAAAGTGGACTATCCACCTATATAAAGTGGATTATCTAGCTATATAAAGTTTACTATCTAGCTATATAAAGTGGACTATCCACCTATATAAAGTGGATTATCTAGCTATATAAAGTTTACTATCTAGCTATATAAAGTGGACTATCCACCTATATAAAGTGGATTATCTAGCTATATAAAGTTTACTATCTAGCTATATAAAGTGGACTATCTACCTATATAAAAAATCAGAGGAAGCTTTGTCGGTAAAATTCTTAGTCTAGAGGCCTGACTGAGTTCGATTATTACCGGTCGGGCATGCACAACTGAGTTTTTCGGAATTTATGTGCATAGCATTTGTAAACCACTTGCAAAGCGGTGAAGGAAAACATTGTGGGGTAAACCTGCACGTTCTAACGATTGTATTTGTGCCCAAAGTACGGTGTAAATGGTCAACTACTACCACGTTGTCGTTGGAACGTTAAGGTGAGGCATCGAGTTTTCGAAGGGCAGTGTCACGGAAAAACGCGCAGTGTGAGAGGGACCGACTCAGGGAGAGAGATAAAAAAATTGCTTTTTATATATATAAAAAAGACTAAAATGACTAGAAAAATTTCCAATTACCAAAATGTTAAAACCCATTTAATAAAATATGTTTGGGGTCCGTACATGATAATTATTTTGTTAAACTATGAGAAAGCGTGTGTTTGAAGACGTCATTTTAATAATTATTTCTATTAAGTGAAAGATTTTAAATTGCGTTTCTGTATTACAGAAATCTAGAAAAAGGTTCCGAAAATGTTATACTAATTTATCAAACTAGTAGCTTCTTACTAAACGTAGTAAAATGTCTCGAAAAAGTGTCAAGCGGCGTCGCCTTAAAATTATTGAAGAATTGGCAAATTTTCTAAATAGTTTCTTGGATATGCTGCTCTACTACCAACTTTTTCAGTATTTTTTATCAGTCCGTCTAAAAATTGAGGGAGATATTTTTTTTCAACTATGGAATTTAATTATTCCCAAACAGTGCTTAAGGCGGGATGCTACCCCTATAACCGTAAAAATAGAAATTTTTGACGTAAAGCGCAAGCTTAAAGCTTCAAAATGCTTTGCAATGCTGAGAACACTAATTAAATGATTAATTAAACATAAATAGTAAAAGTTTGTAATTTTAAGTTGCAAACTACCCCTTAAAAATAAGCTTTCGTAGTTCTGTGCTTTCGTTACAGAGATTTCAAAACGTTGAGTGACAACCACCGATTAATTTTTCAGAAATCATACAGGTAACAGAACAAATCGAGCAGTTTATTTTTATGAGAATTACCTGCTTTTCCATAAAATTACGAATTAATTGCAAAATAATATTATCTTGATAGATTTTTTTATGCACTCTACCTTGTACAGTGGAGACCGCATCAAGTAAGACACATTGGACTTTGTACCTATCTTATATTCTTCTCTGTAGGGGCTAATTTCGTACTGCAAGTGTATAGCTTGATGTGGTCTCCACTGTACCACATGAAATTTGACGCTAATAAGTGTCGGTTAAAAATGGCTTTCGTACTCATGTCGATATGCATGGTTGCACTTCGACTTAAGTGGATGGCATACCCTTAAACTTTTTTTATTACCCATCCAGCACAACAAGTCTAATGGCAAAGACTTTATTTGCTTTTCATAGAGGCGATTATATGTTGGCTCTTTGGCCTCTTTTTCTTGGACGCGTAATACTAGTGACCACGGAGCGAAACAAAAAATTGGTGTGTTTTTAGCTAACACTGAAATTTTTTGTAGGGAAAAAAATATTGAATTTAAACCAAAAAATAGAGGGCGCAAAACATTTTTTTTTGACAGAAGTATAAATTTTAGTACATTGTTTATACGTATGATCCCTAGAGAAAAGATTAATAAATCAAATATATTTTTTTCAATACAAGGAAGGTCCGAATTTCTTCAAACGAATCTTAGATAGCCTGAGGTTGGTCATGCTCTAGGCTCAGGTACAGTCTTAAAATTTGAAAACGTTTTGTGATACCACAATGTAATTCACTTACCTTTTTCATAATACGATGCACAACTGATGTTGAAAACAAAATATTTCTGTAATTTTCGTAAACTATTATACTTTGTAGTTTTTTAATATTTTCACATTTTTAAATATCTTCTCCTGAAAATGAAGATGCCTTTCCTAAAATCGTAAGTAAATTATGAGGTAGTAGAAATCATAAAATTATTTTTAAAATAATATTTATTTAAAACTAATAATTTAACCTCTTTTAGTCATTTAGGAGTCTTCCTCGGTATGCTCGATGCCTAATGAACAAATGGACAAAAGAAATATAATATTACCAAAGACACCATTACCAAAAACTTACTATTTTTCTCTTTCATTCAATCATATAAAGTTCCTATAGCCGCACCTTAATAAATGCTTAAATTTTCAAGCTTTCCGAAACGCTTGTACAGTTCTCAAGATGGCGACAAAAATCACAGTTTGCTAAGAGCATTAAGTTCGGAAACGTTTATAATCGGCTAAATATCGAATTGTTTCAACAATTGTTTCCGAACGCAGCTCTAGAAGACTGTAAGCCTCTGAGAATTGCCTTAGAGTTATAAGCCTACAACAGAAAAAGCAAATGAAATTATGTCTTAAAAGCTTTGTGGAAAGTTCATATTGCTTTGTAGTAAAACCAAAATAATTCCTGAAAAGTGAAAGCCTTGCTACGCAAAGGTATTTTAGGTTTAAACTCCTATTGAAAGAGGTGAAAGTTTGGAAGGTGTTTGGTATAGGATTTTGGGACTTAATGAGTGGGGTTTGGGTTTGTTTTTGATGGGAGTATTTGGAAGATTGTGCAGTAACGAGTTCGCACACAGGACGTAATTGTATCGGGGGATCAGATCGACCCTTGCTTTAGGGATGGGAGAAGGTCGATGAATAGTAAAGTTGCGTTGTACGATTGTGAACCTTATTGTATTTTATGATATCTATTAAAATAATGTTTTATATAGCTGGAACGGCTGGCCGGCGCTGTTACGTCACGTGACCACCGCCGGCGCTGCAGAGCGCCTCCTCACCTCCACAAACCAGGTCGTGAGAGCCGTGTATGAGTGGTCCGGAAGCCCTATACACGCTGCCTGGACACAATATATACAACAGTGCAGTTTAGATAAGACTGAATATTTTAATTCTGTTAAGTATCCTATTTTAATTTAAATATAATTTTTATTTATTATTATTTATTTATTAGTTATTTAAAATGTATAATATTACAGTTAACCCCTACACATAACACCTGTGCTTATGGAAACTCATTCAGTGTCCATTCAGTCCGACTATGGAATGCTCTTCCGCATAGTATTCACGACTGTCTAACTATCGGTTCCTTTAAGAAAAAGCTTAAAGAACACTACCTCTCACAATCTGAATAGATAGATATTATATATATTTATGTTTATGTAGTTTATTATACACTATGTATATTTATAATATTTTATATATTGTATTTATAGTAAGTATTAATATACATTTTTTTATTTTGTTATTAAACTTGTATAATTCTTTGTATATTCTTCTTCTCTGTGTTCACGTGTATGATTACTCCGTTTATGTTCCTTTTTCCTATTGTGATGGTTTTGCTGTCAGAAATCTCTGTTTAGAGATAAGCTCGCCAATGTGCATCTTTTTACTATAATTTTGTTTATGTTTATATTTCTGTGTGTGTAGAATAAAGAATAAAGAACATTACAGTTTATTAACTAATACGTTATACAATTATAATATTAAAATTAAAAATTAAAATTGATAAATTAAAATTAAATTCAAAAAATTACAATACAATAATAAGAATGTAATTTGAAGTAAGGAAATGTAAATTATGGCTGTATTAGCTGGAATAAAATAAGTGTATTATTTATTGGTATATGCGGACGAACATTTAAAGCCAAGATTGGTTACGTCAGCCACATTCGGGCACACCAGCGAAGCCCATCACACCCTCGCCAATAGCAGTCGCCGTAGCCGTGTCGGCTTGGAGACCATCATCATCATCATCATCATTATTTATTATTATAGCTTTTCTGTGATTTTATAAAAGACTAAAAGAAGAAAGAAAAGGATTTTAGTAATGAGAATGGAGCGATTACATAAACAATAGGCGGGGGTGCACGAAAAGAATTACCTCTGAAATACAACTATTTCATACAAATATTTCTGTAATTGGATGCTCAGCTTTGTTATATCTTTTAATTTTAAACGTGAAGTGTGAGTCTGTTGAAAAACCTAAATAAATAAAATAAAAATGAAAATACAACCACTTATTACATCACTTACGTCAGGTGCAGCCCGGGGCTAAATATATGATATACAACGTGTAACAGAAAGGTGTAACCATATTTGAAGAGCTTATTCAATCAATGTTATAGAACAACTTTTACTATGGAGCCAACCCTGAAATCTCAAAAAAAAAAATCTGCCCTTCCATACATTTCGGCCGGCTTATTCCACAAATCCCCTGCGAATATCCCCTGCGTCGGGGATTTGTGGACTTTTTGTCCAGAAATCCCCTGCCGGCGCTCAAGGAAAACGGAAGGGGATTTCTGGACAAAAGTTAGAGAAATCCCCTTACTCATTTATGTTCATGTTTTTATTAAACAACTAATAAGGTAATCACAGTATTTAAACTATAACTAGGTATACATAGTAAATTAACGATGACACTGTTTAACTCACATAAAATATGTTATTTCTTTACGAGTGTAGACATAAACTGTCTCATATATTTACAATAATAAACGAAACCTTGTATTCATTAAAATATCACAGAAAATTAGTTTATAGTAATCCTTCCATAAATAAGTTCTATAATCACAGATCATTTGTACAATAATATCGAATAGTTAGACCTATACGAGTTACGTAAATATACTAGTAGTGGTATCACTATTGTTTATTATTGTAATTATATGAGAGATTTTATGTCTACAGATGTAAAAATTGTTGGAAGCAATTTACCAGTGATACCATTACTAGTATTTTTACGTAACTCGTATAGGTTTAACTATTCAATATTATTGTACGAAGGATCTGTGATTATAGAACTTATTTATGGGAGGATTACTGAAAACTGATTTTCTGTAATATTTTAATGAATACAAGTTTTCGTTTATTATTGTAAATATATGAGACAGTTTATATCTACACTTGTAAAGAAATAACATATTTTATGTGAGTTGAACAGTGTCATCGTTAATGTACTATGTATAAAAATAAAGACATTGATTACCTTATTAGTTGTTTAATAAAAACATGGAAATAAATGAGTAAGGGGATTTCTGGAACTTTTGTCCAGAAATCCCCTTTCGTTTTCCTTGAGTGCTGGCAGGGGATTTCTGGATAAAAAGTCCACAAATCCCCGACGCAGGGGATCTTCGCAGGGGGGTTTGTGGAATAAGCCATTTCGGCCGAGCGGCATTGCATTTTTAATATAGTTACACCTTTCTGTTACACGTTGTATAGATATATGATCTATAGTCAAATTTTTTTTATATTGTTCGGTCTGACAATTTCGGAGATAAGGGAGGGACATACATATTTGTGTGTTTTTTAAAGATTTCTCGAAACCAGTGCCAGTAGGTAAATAAAGTAAAAGTATAAATTTTTACAATCAACTTCTTAATATCTACAATTTGATACCCATATTGTATTTTTAGGATAATATTTTTTATTTTCCTCCCTTTTGTTTTGGAAAATTTCGAAAAATTTCAAATTTTTATATTTTTTGTGGGCAAATTAATGCTTTTTTTGTGCCAAATTTCATGTCGTTATCTTTGACAGTGCTAAAGTTATGAGGCTGTGTCATACGGACGGACGGACAACGGAGTCTCACCTTTTAGGTACTACGGAACCCTAAAAAACTATAAAAGTATTAAACGATTGGTTTTTGTACACAATATATAAACTAGTAAACAAGAAAAAAATGTATCGTCACGACATGAATTCCCAAGGAGTATCACAGGTGTTCCCAAGTGTGAACGGTGAAATACAAGTCACAGTACACACTTGGTACTATCTGTTTAATCATATTTTTTTGAAAACAATAATTTTCATATTTTACCACTAAAGCTCAAATTACTTTAGCTACATATTTTTGTCGACATTCAGAACCCTTCAACGTTCACGTCCCATCTCTACACCGCTCGCGAGGGTTGTGCCCTCGCTGCGGCGCATGTTGAAGGGGTCCGTAGCGCGTTCATTATAGTGTATCACTTTTATTTTTATTTGTTTTGTCTCCCATTCTTAATAGTTTGGTAATTATTGAACGTGTAGGTTTTTGCTTTTCGAGTGGGATTTTGTCGCCATTTGCGCTTTAAGATTTAAGTTATTGAAAAGTGTTACGTTTTTGTAAGGTTTAATTTTATGAATACAACATATATTCAGTATACTGTCATATAACATACTGTCGTGGGCAGATTGTAGAATTGGGCAGATCGTGAAGTATGAAATCGAAAATCTTTCACCAAAAGTCAAAAAAGGCGCCATCGCATAAGCGATTAAAAACACACACACACACAAAAGCAAGGTATAAAAAATAAAATAAAAATGTATAACAAATTGCCTATAGAACTAACCAAATTAACATTATTGGAATTTAAAACAAAGATTAAATATTTTTTCGAATGTAATCCATTTTATACTATAAATGAATTTATGAATGAGAAACTTACAAAATGTTCATTTTCAATATGATTTGACTTAATTATTTATATTCAATTTGACATTTATAAAAAAATTATATTTTATTTTATTGTACTTTATTTTAATTTAGATTAAGAATGTTATTTGTTAAGATATTAATATCAATGTGATATTATTGTTTTTAGATTAGTATTTGTAGAACATTATTATGATATTGTTGACCTGCCATGTAACAAAATCCGTTATAATTATGGTAAATAAATAATTACTGATTACTGATTACACCCTCTCTCTCTTTCTCATACACACACCTGGCACCACACACGTACTCACTTCCTTACTTTCACAAATGTTTTTGCTGCAGCACTAATCTTCTTAAATTTGAATTTGTATGATGTTTTTGTTTTTGTATTGTTTTGTGTCGTTCTTTGATTAGTATAGTATATTGTATTAGTATAGCATATTGTATTAGTATAGTATATTGTATTAGTATAGCGTATTGTATTGTAGTATAGAATATTGTATTAGTATAGCGTATTGTATTAGTATAGTACATTGTATTATTTTCCTTGTATAAACATTAGCTACTCAAGTACATGTCTAGATATACGGGAAGAGTGGGCTCTTCTGGCACAGGCTGTTCTCAGCTTAATATATATAATATATATATATAATAATAATAGGAGACTAGATACATACATAGACTGCTTAGAACATTTGACATGGGAGGACCAGGCTGAGGATCGCGCTGTGTGGCGGCATACAGTCAGCACTAACATCTTCGAGTTCGACGCTAAACGAAGAGCTGCTCTTGACGCCAGACGTGATGAACTCCGATGTAGACCACCAGCTGCCATACATTACAACTACTGCAATGGAAAACTTACATGTAGCCTGTGCAACCGCACTTTCACAAACAAGATAGGCTACATAAGTCACATGAGGGCACATGACCGACGCTCTCCACAGCCGCAACAGTCGCCGTGACCGAACTCGGTCGGATGAATCATCATCATCATCATCAATAGGAGACTTCGGTAACCACCTTTCTAATTTTTAAGGGCTTTTAAACAAGTAAACTATTTATATTTTTTGTTATTTATTTATTTATTAACACTGGTAAGTTATGCTATGTTCCGAAGGAGCTAGAAAGTATCTAGCGGGACAAAAAGGGGTCTAACTAGACCAAAGTATTTTCTGTTGGCTCAATTGAAGCTGCCGGCAAAAAGGTTACATTACAAAATGTTTTTACTGGTCTCTTTTTAGACTTAGAGCGACATCTGTCAATAAATTACTGAAATCACACAACTTATTTAACGGGACAAATGCTGAGCTTTGGAGGGATTGCGAAGAGGTCAAAGGGCAAAACAAAGTTCAGGATTTCTCTACCCTACGATAGATGGCGCTTTTCTAATACTTTTCTTATTATATAAAACACATTTTTAGATTAGGTTGTTGCAACATTTTATTTTAATAATTTTTGACTTTAAATTTATTAGCTTTCACAGATTAATAATTATAATAAATAATGGTTGTAGATTTATGATCTCGCAGTACCAAAAAATAACCCGAAAAAAAAAACGAAACAGTACATATCGCACCTATTTAATTAAATAATTAAACTTGAAGAGTACCATCAGGTAAAGTTTTGATGGTCCACTTTTCGCTCGTATGACGTAATAAGTATTTAATTTTACACAGACTCTACTCCATTCTACATTAAAAATAAGTGAACAAAGTGAAATAAGCGTATTTGTAGTACCTTATACTTACCACATGCTTGAACGGTGAAGAAAAACATCGTAAGGAAACTTGCATGCCTTTAAAAGCGTGTATTTGTGCCCGAAAAACGGCGATAGGACTCACCATCCATCACGTTGGGACGTAAAATCGTCGGTGAAACGCAGGTGTACCGGATGTGGACTGTGATTTGCATTTCACAGTTCACACTCTGAATACCTCTGACACCTCCTCGGGGATTCACGTAGGGTTGCCAACTTTTTTTAGAAGGTAAATAAAAAGTACGGTCGTTTAAAAAAAAGTATCCTTCATTCAAGCGTGTCCAATTTTTATTGAAAAAAATATTTATGCAGCGGACGCGGACCGTAGGAACTAGAAAGGCCAGGCTTGCAATCCTTTTATGAAACTGTATTTTTTGTGCTTGTCACAAACACAAACGCACAAGTCATACATTTTCTCTCAGATTTCTGTACGGCTGGCTGGTATTTTCAGTCTACGTCTAATTTTATGTAAAGATTGAAAGAAAGTATTTTCACGTACTTTATTGGTATTCAAAAGTATAAAGTACAGAGACCCAAAATAACGTAAGATACTTTATTTTAAAGTACGGTTGGCAACCCTAGATTCATGTCGTGACGATATATTTATTTATTTATACATAAAATAAAATAAATAAAGATATTCCAGTGACATCTACCGAAATTTACAGATCACTACAGTTCAGCTCTAAAGGTGAGAAGAGAAATATGGGAAGAAAGTTCTGATGTCAAATGTCACATGTCCTATTTATATTCTACGATAGATGGCGCTACATTTATGTTTCAAAAAATTTATTTTTCAGAGTATTTGTAATTAAAATCTTGGGGCAGGATAGTGCCCCCCGCTAAGACGAGCCAAAGGAAGCGGGGCACTACGTACCTTTTCTTGAAGCGTTTCGAAACCTCATAGCTTCGGTCTCTATAATACTAGAGATACCAAATAAAAGTATTCTTTTAGTTGTTAACGGGTTTTAATCAATCACAATTGGAGAGTACAGGAAATAATTGTTATCATAGACATGAAAAATATAGAACAAACAATGCCATTCGCTAGATAAATAAACCTTAAACGTAACATTGAAACTGCGAAAAAACACTCGAATTGGGAAATTACACAAAATACGAGTACGTGTCGTTTTGCATCCACGAGCAGGTGGTTATTTTATACATATTAAAAATAAAATAAAAAAATAAAAATAGCCTTTATTTCTGAGCATGTGGGCATCTTAGGTTGTTTTACTATATACACATATTTTTAAAGTATATATTATATTTGCATATTATATATATTTTTTAATAATTTCATGCATCTTAAAAAAATATTCCTTTAATTGTTGTAATTTTCTTATTATTTATTATTTCATGCATCTTAACGAGTATTTACTTATACCTATTATTAAAATCATTATAAAATTCAATTTAAATTCTCAGCTGCCCATTTCTGAGCAAAGGCCTCCCCCGTAACTTCCCATTGTCTTTTATTATTATTATTATTATATTTTTTTTTGTTATTATACATATTATGGTTATTTAATATTTGTTACGGTCTTAAAGACAGTAAAAATATTTTAGATTCTTTTTTAAACCAAAATGTCGGGCCTAGCACTACGAATTGCTACGAATACCAAGTTGTTTACAACTTGGCGTCTCGTAGACCCGTAAATATCAGAAGACGTCTTTCCTTCAACGTACTAAAGTATCTATATCTAGATAATGTCAATGGACTTAGCCTAAAATATTATAATAACATTCCATAAAGATGTGTTATTGAATAATATGTACATCTTAATAAATAAATAATAATAAATAAATCATTTATTTCGGACATATATCCATAAAGTGTTAGCAACAATTTACTTATACAAAAAAACAAACTATTTACAAACAATATATTTACAATATTTTTATTTAGCTGCCCTGTTGGAGGGCAGCACATGCGTGGCGGTGTAGTGCCTGATAATATGACCATCCATCCTTTCAGCAACAGTGACCAGAGGATCTAAAAAGGCCAACTTAGGTGAATCATAAAATGATTTGAAAGTAGGATGGATTCATAGTTTTTTCACGCGTGCAAAAGAGACGTCATTAGAACGTAATCATAATATGATTCATCCAAAGCGGCCTTTTTAGAGGACCAGGAGACTATTGGCGCTGGCGCGCACCCGCTGCATCAGAGAAGCGCTTCGTTTCCTCATGATGGCCTGGAAGCCATCCGTGCACGCATTCGCGAGCATATATCGCGAACTTAAAATAACAGAACAAAAATAATCCTAAAGAAATAATTATAAAAAGAAAATTGTCTCTAGATCACTGCCCTGCGGGAGAGTGCCCAAAATACTTGCCACATTACCTCTCTGTATGGCAAGACTTATACGCTGGCCTAGATAAGAGCCAGCTCGCTGGTCGCGTACTAAAGTAGTTTCCCACCATATCGGTCGCTTCTCTTTTCCGTCCTGTATTGTATATATCATCTGTTGTCGGTGCTGTTACATCAACATTACAACAACTTGACAACAATGTTTACTAGTCTCACACTTGGCTGCGACCACAAACAATGCTCGGAGATTAACAAATTCGGCTACTTTTCTTGCGCAAGCGCTTCTAATCACTACAAAGATTCACCGCCACCGAAAAGCAAACAAAATTAACCTTTATCTCAATAGAAGAAGGATTTTTAAATCTTTAAATAAAAGTATCAAACAAACCGCTAGTTTTGAAGCTACCGACGAACAAACGAGTCGGCGAGTTTTTAACAATTTGTGCAACAATAGCTTATATGTATGGCTTATAATATGTATGTCTATTGACAGTCTGCGGCCAATATTTTTATAGCTGTTTTCAGTATTTGTTTGGTTAATAATTGTTATTTTTAGGATTTTTGTATCATTAATTTCGCCAAACTAGTTGATGGCTTGTCAAGTTGCAATTGTTGGCATTTGTTGGAACTGCATTCAGCGCAAAGTGCATAACTTAACTTTTTCTTATTTAGAAGTTAAAAATTGAAAAACATTTTGGTTTGTGGCAATTGACGCAAATAGTTCAGTATTAGTGAGGTTTATAAAATATGAGTTTGAAATTTAATGCACAATTAGCTTGGACGAATAGGTGGGTTTACCCATTTCTTCCCGTTAAATTTCTCTTCGAGCACTCTCGAAGTGCTCTTATATCTTATACCCTGAATACAATTCAGATTACGTGGCAAGAGGGGTAAGGCGAACGTAGTCAACGTTTCGGGTCCATTTCGTCCAAGACAAATAGCTCAGACAAATAGTCATGATCTTGTCAAAACAAAGTTAAAACGGCATTTTAAGTTGGTTTTGACAAGATCATGACTAATTATGTATACAATTTCAAACTCTTGTTTTGTAAACGTCACTAATATTGAACATTTGGCGTCAATTGCCACAGACCAAAATGCTTTTCAATTATAATTTCAAAACAAGAAAAACAAAATTAAGTTATGCACTTTGCGCTAAGCAACTGGCCTAAATCTCATTGAAGAGGTGAAAGAGATGTGTCAGGATCGTTGCAGATGGAAATCTGTAGTCTCTGCCTACCCATCTGGAAGAAAGGCGTGGGTATATTTATGCATGTGTGTATGTAAAATTAATTTACTAACAAACCTGAATAAAAATAACGATACATACAATACACACTTGTATTTTTGTAAAAAAAATAACAAAATCACGGCATCCTCGTTTGGAATACTTAAGTTCCAGAAATCTTTGCAATTGAATTTTCTTAATATAAGAAAGCTTTAAAAATAAAACATTTCGCCTAAAAACCCAATTCAAACCCAAACAAACAATGAAAAAGAAAACAATAATCACGGTAGTCGTCTGTCATGGATATCTATATTTGATAATCTTCATAATCCTACCCCTCCACCTGCGGAGGTATTAAGAGCGGGGAGGAGGGGGTTAAAGAAATCCTATTTTCATAGTTCCCTTCACCGACCGCCGTAATTTTATTATTATGCATCAGTGAATTAGGCTTCTGGTTAGTAAACTGGGATGAAAGTGATTTGATACTTGAAAGAGTGTGGGGTATATGTAGGCGTCCGAACTGCGATCACATTTTTGCTACGATACAACGTAACTGGTATAATGCGGTGAGACCACGAAGCAATAGAGTCGTAGGCGTCGTAGCGCTTGCTACGCTGTAGTAAATATCTAATATAATAATATTCTAATTTGAAAAAAATGTTCTGCGTCCTAACTACTACATGTGCTAGGTTTATTGTTAAAAACAATATTAACAAATACAATGGCAACGAAAAAGGCTTATTTGACTACTGTAATAGTAGTTTATGCTACAAGGGCGCAAAGGAATAAATTAAGAGGACGATTTAAAACACGAGCGTAGCGAGTGTTTTAAACGTAACCGAGTAATTTATTGCTTTTACCCCCGTGTATCATACTACATTTTTCAATGCATAGTGTGAGGAAATGAAAACTAATATAATCTTGTAAACTTTAAATTATAATTGGCTCAAAAGGACTTTATCCAGAGCCGTTAAACAGTGGAAAGAAAAGTATAACGTCTATGGTACACAGGAAAGGCTGCAGGTTAGCCAACCATTGTAAACAATTAAAAAAAAATAATAATAATAAAGCCCTAGGGCAAAATAATCGACTTTCTGTTCGGTTTTGATGCATAAAAAAAAATTGGGCCTTTACGATCACATGCATTGAAAAATTATTAATATCTATAGAAAATAAAAATAGCTATTATTTGTGAAGAATATTATAATGAAGATAAACTTATTAAGAAAACTAGGCCTAAGAACTTACGAAACCTAACTTACCTACCTACTTATAAACTACCTAAGTAGAATAATATATATGGCATGAGAACATGGGAGTACATGCTTCCCTTAATACTAAATGAAACACCTACCCATACATTAGTTAGACTAAAAAACTTGCCATTAAAAAAGTGCCATAAAGCTTTAATTTCCTCAACATCAGCAGCCTGTGGCTGCGTGTTATATAACATAATTTAAGTTAGAATTGGTTAAGTTAGTTTAGCATAAAGTTTGCGATCTCGCCATACCGCGCATAAACCATGTGATTTTAGTCGGATGGCTTTAAATTCTTAAAAATGTAAGTAAATTTAACTATGAAAAAAAAAATGAAAAAAAAAAGGTAAGATAATAATGTAACTGGTCTTCAAAGTGTATAGACAATGGAGTCGTAACGCTTTCTACGCCGCGCCGTAGTAAATTTATATCTTTAATCAAATTCTTCCTTCAATTCCCATAGCTAAATTTCCAAAAGTTTTTTTTTTTTGAGATTATACGCCATTTTAGTAAATTTTTTCATTATTTTGGTATATAAATTAACTATTACTTTTTTATGGTGTTTTAAAGAATTGTCCGATATGACGTCCCTTGAGAATTTGATACATTATACTGATTGTGATGTGTGATTTTTCATAAAAACGTGGTCTGTCCCTGTCTGTCATTTATCTGTCATACATCTGTCAGATCAGTCGTAAGCAAATTATTATAAATTTATCTTGATAGCAAAGGACACATTTCTAATCGGCCTTTTCTCAAGTGACGTCACACGAAGGCAAATGGAAGTTGCAGCTTTTCCGTAAAAATATTCATCATCATGAGGATTTTTAGACCACAAGTTCTAAAATAGGACTTATTAAACTTAAATCTCGAAATGGTTTTTGAATTAACACACCTTTACCTAATTTTATCTATGCGAATTTAAGATGCAATGTTTCTTTATGACATTTTTGTCTTGTTATCATTGATCCTGTGATTTTCGCATTTTTACGGGTTCGATTCCCGGCTAAGGCAGCACCCCATCAAAAATCTTTGGATGTAGTTTTACGTAATTCAAACAAATAAATAATATTTATCGTTCTATCCCTCCACTTACCACTTTTAATTTTCATGACAATGTGCAAAATGATTTTGACGCAATACCAGACCTATAAAATGAATGTTTTAATACCAGTACCAAAATCCTTTAATCGACGTGTAAAAGTCTTAGCTGTTTACAAAGTTATTTCATATTTTCAATTTATAATAAGTCGAGTTGAGGGTACCATTTTGGAAGTGGGATGGCAGTCTGTTTGTAAATAGATAGTCCAGGAGACTTCTAAGTTGTTTTCATTCTCAACCGGAGACCTTCAATACCTCAATTAGGACTTTGTTTGGTATTAAAAATAATAAGTACTCCAAGTTATCTATGGTCTTCAAGAGCCATATATTTGTGTATAATCATTATAAAAATTATTATAAGAAACATATACTTGTTTGTTTTCTTTACGACATTTTAAAACTTGTCTTGGTATATATGCAAAAATTGTAAAATCGTGTTTTTTAACCGTAGAATATTATATTGAGCGGAAAATCACATTACGCGTGTTTAATAATCTGATTCTCCTTCAACTACATTGAGATTAAATAAATATAAGTGTTTTATTACTTTTTACTTATGATTATACTGTTACTGTCCATATGTTTTAATTCTGTTCATGGCATTCAAGAATATTCATCAATTCTATTGGAATGAGCGGTTTTCGTTAAGACAAATTTAGTGTTAAATAAGCTCCCTAGATGGCACTGTCGTATTCTTTAGCAACAGAATCAAAGGCAAAATTTGCACCGATTCCAAACAAACGAAAAACCACTTCATTGATTGCTACTAAAAATTTTTTGTCTATGGTGACATGGACAGCGACATCTAGAGGAAAGCTACAGTGCTCGCCAATCTTTATGTCGCCTCTG
The DNA here is from genome assembly GCA_934047225.1 of Ypsolopha sequella. NCBI lineage: Eukaryota > Metazoa > Arthropoda > Insecta > Lepidoptera > Ypsolophidae > Ypsolopha > Ypsolopha sequella. The sequence continues at coordinate 25,030,673 of OW203993.1, forward strand.
AGTGAGTTACGAGTGCAAGTTTGCGCAGGTACAGTCAAGGAAACAATAATATCAACGGTTGATTATTAAATGTTTACTATAAGTGGGAAGGTGTACTTGTTGTACCTAGCTATTGAAATCTTTATTTATTATTTTAGTGCAATCTTAAGTATATAAATAAAACGCATTAATATTAAAAATAAGTAAATTTATAATGTACAAATATAAGCAAATACGTTGTTACTTTATTTAGAGAGGTGAGACACCATGTATAAAAACTGGTTCCCTACTTGAAGAAGGAAATTTTTCGTCCGAATCACTATCGTCTGTAAAATTTTGGTCCTCCTCAGTGTCGTCGTCGGGTCCATTGTCATTGTCACTGACTTCAATAATTATTTCTTCTGTCAACCTATCAATAACGACATCACTCTTCTTATATTCCTCTTCGATTCTTTTAATTTTACCACACAATGCACTCCATTCGTTCTCACCCATTGCATTGACTTTTTCTTCTACCAGGTTCGCCTTAAAACGCTATAACGTCCGCGAGGCATAACAATAACAATAAACTTTAACAAACTAAATCAACAAAACTTTAACAAAAATAAATCAACAAAACAACAAACAAAGGCAAGAGAAACAATAAACTATAACAAACAGATTCAACGATTAATTTAACGAATCATGGAATGTTTTCCTCGTAGGTACTTTTCAAGCAACGCGCGCGTGTGTAGTGTACGGACGTAGCACTAACACTAACGCATAGTGTTCACACCTGCTGAGAGGCGAGCGAGGGGTGTGGTGCGGCACGCAGGCGGGTGTGCTCCGCGCCCTCGCTCCTGTAACGTCCCCCTGACACCGTAAAACTAGCGCTAGTGCGCCGATTCTTGGGGCTAGCTTCAGAGGCGACATAAAGATTGGCGAGCACTATAAGAGCAAAGAAAAAAAAACAACGAGGAAAAAACGCTCATTACGTTCCGTTTAATCTCCTTACCTAAGTTACAAACTAAAACATAGCAAGCGATATGAGTAATGAAACGGAAAGTAATGTTTTAAAATTTTTTGATAATAGTAGTTTAAATTACGAGGACGATTTAAAACACGAGCGTAGCGAGTATTTTAAACGTAACCGTTTAATGTTTTGCTTTTACGCCCGTGTATCATACTACGTTTTTCAATGCAAATTGTGAGGAAATGAAAACAAATATAATCTTGTGAACTTTAAATTATGATTGGCTCAAAAGGATTGTATCCAGAGCCGTTAAACAGTGGAAAAAAAAGTATAACATCTATGGTACACAGGAAAGGCTGCAGGTTAGCCAACCATTGCAAATAAATAAAAAAAAATAATAATAGTAAAGCCCTAGGGCAAAATAATCGACTTTCTGTTCGGTTTTGATGCATAAAAAGTGGGCTTTTACGAGCACTTGCATTGAAAAGATTATTAAGTCTGTACCTGTAGATGGCACTATCTGAGCCTAGATAGCCTAGATAGCATGATCAAAGCCAGTCTTTCGAGGATTCGTTTGAAGAAATTCGGACTCTCCTTGTATTAAAAAATATATTTGATTTATTGATCTTTTATCTAGTTTACTTATAAAAAATTTATTAAATGTTACTTTTGTCAACAAAAAATGTTTTCAATCCTCTTTTTTTGTGTTTAAACGTTCGTTTCAAGAAGATTAGGAGATCAACTTGATTTTTTTTTCATAAAATAGGTTATAGAAATACAAAGGGATTCTAATTAAATCCAATATTTTTTTCCCTACAAAATATTTCAGTATTAGCTAAAAACACACCAATTTGTTGTTTCGCTGCGTGATCATTAGTATTACGCGTCCAAAAAAAAGAGGTCAATGAGCCAACATACAATTGCCTCTATCGAAAGCAAATAGGGTCTTTGCCATTGGACTTATTGTGCTGGACGGGTTATTAAAAAAAGTTGCTAGAGTAGGTCATCCTCTTAATTGCTTAACTTGATGTGTGGTGAAATTATGTGATACTCGATAATACAAGAGCTTTGGGTGAAATATGCCCTTAGTTCGAATTCGGAAGCATTTATGATCTTCTTTTTTTCCTCAGTTGCCAGGTTTCCCACAATAATCACTCAAAAAGCAATAGGGCGAAACTAACAAGTATTGAAAGCATAATTTATCTTTACAATAATGCATCTTTTAATGGAAAAGTCCTCATATTTAACGACAGTTGTGATGACATCCCTGTGAAAACCATTCTGCCATGTACAACCCGTCGGAGATATCTGTGCACCTGGCTTAGTGACGTCATGCGAACTGGAGAGATAGCAAAAAATTATGCGATTACGAAAGCAAGAATATTACACGTGCGTCAGCGCTGGCGTTGGCAACGGTACTATACAGAGTGGAAAAAATTTAAGGGCCCTGGAGGGGAACTACCTTAAATCCTTCAGTTAGCTCATTTTGCTGAAAAGAAACATTCCTTTATTTTTTAAAAGAAACAAAACTGCATTCAAAGATCTTTTAAAATTCGCTTGTCTCACCCGGGAATCGAACCAACTAAAAACTAAAAAATAAACCCTCGCTATTTTATTATACGAATTGGTAGGAATATCGTTCAGGATAAAATTTGTCTAATAAATATTTGGTCTTTGAAATAAAAATAAGTGAAAACAAGCTTCTAATAAATAAAATTGTTCTTGATACGCCATTATTACACAATGACAGCACGGAATGAAAGCGAAACAAAACTCAATTTGAAATTCGAACGAATAGTTTTATCGATTTTAAAAATGTTGGAAGTTATCATTCGAATTTTAAATTTGTTGCACCGCGTTTCAAAAAAAAAATAGTTTCCCTTTTTAAACTTTTCGTCAGTACGCCTAGTGCAAGAAGGAATTGTGCTGTGCATAGATTTATAACGATTTTCTTATCGAAGTCTTCAACAAGGTACTTAAGGTAAATAACATTAGCAAGCTTGTACTTCATACGATGTCTTTGGATGTTAGAGAGATAAGAAAATTAAAACGTGTCATTTACTTGTTACATGTGAACAGTATTTTATTAGGTATTGTTAACAAAGAACTTGTAATAAATATTCAATTTCGTGGGTATCTCGTACAACAGATGAGTGTAAGAACAAATGTTTATTAGACATATTTTATCCTGAACAATAATCCTACCGATTCGTATAATAAAATAGCGAGAATTTATTTTTTTCATTTATAGTTGGTTCAGTTCCAAGGTGAGACAAGCGAATTTTAGAAGATCTTTGAATGCAGTTTTGTTTCTTTTAAAAAATAAAGGAATGTTTCCTTTCAGTAAAATGAGCTAACTAAAGGATTTAAGGTAGTTCTCCTCCAGGGCCCATTCATTTTTTCCATAGGTATTTTCCTGTATAGGTGAGAACGGGGCGAGGTGCGGCGTAGCGCGAGGGGAAACGCATTCCAGTGAGTTGCACAGATATTTCCGACGGGTTGTACAAATACGGTAATTACTCGTCAGAAAATTGTTGCAGAAGGCAGTTTTTTTATAACATTCATATCAGGTAGTAAACCCTGGCGAGTTGTTATTTTATTTGTTTGTCCAATTTTCCATAGCCTAACTCAATAACTACTGCGCTGACTAAACTTGATTAGTAGCTGCAGTATCAGATGAGAATCCCATGGAAAATAGGTGACGGTTTCTCACACCGAAAGTTCCAATTTTTTTTCTTGTTCTAGAAAGCAAAGACCTAAGAGCTATAAAACAAGGATGAAAGGATTAATTAGACTGAACTGTTTTTATGTTTTACAATTGGAAAAAAGAGTCAAAAGTTGAAGGCGTTTGAAATGTGGTGCTGGAGGAGGATGGAGAGAATGGGCTGGATGGAGAAGTGCTGAGAATTGCAGGGGAAGAAAGATGTTTGTTAAAAATCATTGAAGATCGAAGAGGGAAGATGATAGGACACTTAATTCGACCTGACAGTTTCTTTAAAAATATCATAGAAGGAAAGGTTGAAGAAAAAAGAAGAAGAGCAGAAGACGTAGACGCTCCTAAAAGTTACTTTTGTGTTATTTTAGGAGGTCAAATCATTAGCAGAAGAAAGAGAGGAGTGGCAGTAACTGCACCGACAAGAGCGTAGCTCTTAAGTTATAGATAGATAAATAGGGAATAAAGCAATGGTAGCTCGGTGGAACGCCAGACTCAATGAAAATGAAAATAAAAATATTTATTGATACCATCAATATGAACAAAACATTTGGCTATACAGTGTGTCCCTCGTACAAGCGCACATCCGAAAAGGGGTAAAACTAGACCTTATTTTATCGACAAAAAATTTTTTTTGTTTAGAAAATCTTTGTTTTATTTTTACGTTTTAATTTTTTTTTGCCTACCATGAAGACTATGTATAAAATATGTCATAACTTTTGATCTATCGCGATTAATGCAATGAAATAAAACTGTTATAATCCTTAAAAATAGACGTTGCATACTAAATCAAAAACAAAACATAATCAACTACCATTACCATAAAAATAATATCCTAAAGTATTATTTCTTAAATTTTTCCGTCTTTTTTTTCAGTAAAGGTCAATTTTTTCAAAATAATGTCCCCGTTTTATTCTTACTTATCATTGTTTATTCCATTATCTTTCTAACAAAAAAAAATACATAGTTCTATCATAAATACAATATTTTCTACGAGCGGTTAACCAAAGGCACTGCGCTCGCGTCCCATACAAAGATACACAGCTGGAGTATTTTTTCAAGATTAAAAAAAAAACGAAAAAAAAATTCTTTGTTTTTTTCGATATATTTAGATCTAGTTTCACCCACTTTCGGATGTGCACTTGTACGAGGGACACACTGTATTACATACACAATACAAAAAGCTTTAAAAAATACTTTGATTCTTTTCGATGACATTGTTACTTAGCCCTAATGAGATGGCTACTGATGCCTAATATAGTAAAAACCGTAATATAGGCATCAGTGCTCTTCCCGTTGTTCAGAACAAAAACAAGCACTTAGTATAATATTCGGTTGAGTACCGTAGAAGTTTAGATCATTATTTAAGTATTTTTGATTATAATAGGTACACCGCCTTTACGTACTTCCAAAATATTTTCCACCGAAAGGTTGTCTGGAAGAAATTGCTTTGAGCGATAAGACCGCCCATTGTTGCCTATATTTTTTTTCCAACTTTTTATTGTCCTTTTTGTTGTTTTTCTTTTGGTGCACCATAAAGCGTATTTATGTAATGTTATGTTTATAAAAAGATAGTATCGCGTGCTTGTGTGTATAAGGTTACAGATAGAGAGAGAAGGGAATGAATGACTCGATATAAAAATTAATACATGACTTTTGAATTAGCCTAAAAACGGTGCGGCGGCGCGAGGGCCGGTACCCGTCACGCACCGGCTTGAAGATTGTGTCCAACAAAGGTATACCTATATTTTGGGGCACCCCAAGCGCCTAAAAACTTATTTCTTTTTACTTTGTGATAAACTTTGTCAAAATGACCCCCCCCCCCAAAAATCAAATCCTGGATCCGCCCTTGCAACTGCATTTTGTTTCCGAGAACCGAAGAGCAACGATCTCGCACGAACCGAACCGCTCGCGCGGAAACTGTCACAATTTGACGTTTCACTTGACACATGACAGCCACGTTCCTTCAAATGTCACGTCGTTTATTTTGTGCAGGGTTCCTTCAGTCGGTCCGGGTTCTTCACACACTTATTAGGCCATAAAAGTAAATTAAATCACACCTTTATAATTTGAATTTGTTTCTGTAATTTTTTTGGGCAAGACGTTCAGTATCATCAGTAGAATATGTGGTTTAATTTAAAGATAGCAGTTATTTACGCCCGGTGTAGCTAAGGGCACGGTAGTGCCCCCGCCAAGATGAGCAAAAGGAAGCAGAGCACTACGTACCTTATCTCGAAGTTTAAAGATGTCGGAAAAACAAAAGAACGCAACCTAAAAAACTGTATAACACCTAAGAATTAGAACCTTTATATTATACAAATTCAATCCTTCAACCTAAAGACAGTTCTTTGTAAAAATGTATTTAAAATACATATACAAAAAGTTCAATATCCGTTGACATAATGTTTGGAAATATGAATCAGTATAAATAATTTTCGTTATCTTAAGACCAATTGTCGTGTATTTCTTTTCGATTGAACGCGGTGAATGCATAATTAATTATAACTGTGTAGAGTGAAAGATTAGTGGTTAATTGCGTGAGTTAATAGTATTTTGGTCAACTGTGACATAATGAGAGCCATTGGGACACGAATGCTTGTTTCTGAAACGAAGCTAAGCTGATCGGATCTTAGCGTAATTTTCGGACTAATATGTGGGAGCATTCGAGGCTGCATGGCTCTAATACTCTTTGCCCAGCCCAAGCCAAAAGAATAAATATTTGTCGTTGATCTTCCCTTTATAAATGTTAAAATATATTATATTAAAACATCGGTTTTTGTGGTACTGAAAAACAATACAAAGATTCATAGTTCTAAAACATAGTTCTAAAACCGTTTTTGATGTAGGTGTAATTTTACCTTATTGTAGTGTGGGAGCAGAAAATAGTACATTGTTCACTTGGCCGCTTGCTCATTCTATATGCACGGAGAAAAAATATTTTTACAATACTACCAGATCGTTTTGTAAAAAAAAACTCTTAAACAAAAACAGAATTATGTTATATTTACTTGAATTATTGTCTTCATTGGATTGTTCATGTAAACTGAACAATAAATAAGTAAACTGAACAATAAATATAGACGTCACATATAGTACAGTGTTTTCTGTTTAAATGAGCTATATTCAGGTTACCAGAATTTTTTCTAAGTGTGTTATTTAAAAAAAAAACAACACGTTAACAATGGATTTGCATATACTTTTTCTGCCCGCTCAAGCACGTTAACAATGAATTTTCATACACTTTTTCCGCCCGCATATTTGTATGACAGTAATGACATATTTTCTGCATCGTTTTCAAAAAAGTAAGAAGGTACTTTCCGAGCAGGTGTAGTATAAAAATAATTATCGGCTTCCTATATATTAGTTTAAGAATCTTATCACATTCTGATGTAGATCAAAAATTACGTAGCCACCAAAAACGTAGAATCACCAAAATATTTATTTTGTATGCACTAACTGTTTTTTATGAAAGTTAAACAGCATTCAACCTCTTTTTTGTGACTGGCCGCTGACGTTACCCGTCATGTTTGAATTTCGAACCTCATGAACGTTTTAAAAAAAGAATCCCAATTCTTTTGAATAACGCAACCCGATCTCCCAAAAATTCACTTGCTACCTTTGCTACTAAGTTTATTATATGATACTTGGGGTGGATTATTTTTATTTTTTAAGTTTTTTATCGCGTCGGCTTCTCTTTGGCTTTTTGTTAGCTCGGTTTTTTAAAGGGTTGGTGGTGTTGTTTGATAGAACATTACAATGTTTACCTAAGGTTTTTAATAACACTTGTGTTAATTTTTTGTGTATGTGATCGTATTATGCCTAGGGCCTTAAGAGTCCTGAGAAATACTATGCGTCAGTGCCCTGGGTGAGAGAATTTTTGCCCGTAATACGAGGGGAGGCTGAAAAGTAATCTACCTAACTATGAAAGAAAAGACGTAACTGGATAGTTTATTTTTATTTTTCTATATAGTCCCCTGCTAATAAAATGCACTTATTACATTTTTCAAATATTGAAATTAAGCCATTAAAAAAAAAAAAATCGGTTTGTCGTCAAAATAGTCAGAAACCGCTGCCTTCATTTCGTCATCGGTCATAAACCTTCGTCCCCTGAGGTCTTTCTTGAGAAGTCTAAACAGAAAATAGTCACAGGGGGCTAGATCTGGACTATAAGGGGGGTGGTCAATGGTTTCGAAGCCATTGTCTTTAATTGCTAGCTTTGTTGTGCGTGCGGTATGCACTGGTGCGTTATCGTGCAAAATCAGAATTCCTTTGCTTAGTTTACCTCGCCGTTTTTCTTTTATTGTCTCTCTTAGTTGATATAATAAGTTTGAGTAATAATCAGCATTCATTGTAGTTTTCTTTGGTAAATAATCTATTAGCAAAATCCCTTCTGTGTCCCAAAAGATTGTAGCCATAAGTTTACCGGCCGATGGACAGACCTTGAATTTCCGAGGCGGCTTTTCATACTTAAATTTCCACTGTAATGACTCTTGCTTACTTTCCGGGTCCCATTGTCGAGTCCAAGTCTCATCACATGTTACAATTCTAGAAATTATTTCTTCCTCTTTCCCTCGACTCATGTCCAAAAACTCTTCGCAACATTTGACACGCCTCTCCATGTCAAATGCAGTCAACATTCTAGGGACCCAACGTGCACTAACCTTGGACATGTTCAAATGCTCATGAATTATTTCATTGACTCGCTCTTTACTGACGCCCACATCTCTAGCTATCTCCCACTGCTTCACTCGTCGGTCCTCTAATATAATTTTTTTCACCCTGGCTACATTTTCATCGGTGACGGCCGAAACTGGTCTTCCGCTACGAGGATCATCTTCGAGGCTCTCACGACCTAATTTAAACTGCCTTGACCAAAACTTTATAACAAATTCGGAAGAACACGAACTGCCAAACACACGTAACATACGCTGTCTGATCTCCGAAGGCGTATTCGCTTCTTTAGTCAAAAACTTAGTCACCGCACGCTGCTCGATTTTATCCATTTTCACTTTTTCTACCAACATGTTCGAAACAATTGTAGGAGACAAATAAACGTGATGCAATAAACAAATGAATGTAATACATTTTGAAAATAGAATAACAAACGAATATAAATCCATATACCAGCCAGCATTATTTTTGTATATATTTCTGACCAAGGAGATTACATGTCAGCCGCCCTACGTATACACTGTGGCAGAAATAGCTTACGCAGATATCCAGAACTATCACTATGACACTTGACTTCGAAGTACCTTTTTATAAGAAATAATGAACAAAATCTGGTGACGGGCAGCGGCGTCACTGGTGCGAGGGTTCCGGCACCGCGCTCACCAACCCGCCTGCCCCGCGTTTGTGAGTATGGGCAATTCTTCCAGGATGACCGCCGGGAGTGGCAAAGTCCTGGAAAGGCTTATGTCCAGCAGTGGACGAACTAGGCAGATGGATGGATGAATGAAGAAAATGCCTCAATCCCTTGATTTTTTGGCGATTGTTTAACCATCAGTTGGGTTCATGATGTGGATCAAGTAAGAGCCGGAGACGTTTTTGAATCGTCTCACTCAGAGGTGACAAGTGTGAATTTATATGATACTAGCTTTTTTCCGCAACTTTGCGCGCGTTTATAATGGTTTTGTGTAGCCCCTACCTTACGTTAAGAGCGCACCGAGCTTCTTACACTGTCAAACACGTTTTTATAACCCTTGTTTGAAGTAGTAAACAATTAAATTAAAATGTAGGGAAATATATTGGCACTATTGGGTATATATACTAGACTGTATGTATACAAGATGGAAACACGATTTGATAAAGTTAGCTCGATAGAATAAATTCGCAAAGTTACCTCTTTTCGAGTAATTTTTTCCTCTATTTTCCTACTTTTTTATATAAATAAGTAATTTGATATTATGATTTATTTATTAAAATAAAGTTCATATATGGCTGGAGCGTTTATTTAAGAACAATATAATGAAATAAACAATGAAAATGTTGAAAAAGTGCAAAAGTTTGGTTATTATCTTTACTCTTTACACGTAAAGAAAAAGATAGAGACAAAAGCAAACGCTCGGTGCGCCCTTAAGTACCCTATTTAAGAGGTTGTGTAAAAAATAGGGGTGTTTCTTTTCTGTGTGTTTCATGCTGAAATATACAGAAAATTGTAACCTATTTCTGGTATATGTATTTTAACTATGTAATCTAGGGTTTTTATTTTGGAAAGCATGTTTGGATACATTTTCATCAATAGAAATAATTATTGAAATGAGGTCTTCAAACACACTTTTTCTACTCGTTTAGGAATCATGTAAGAACTCAGACATATTTTTTTATATACACCCTGTAACAGAAAGGTGTAACAATATTTGAAGAGTATATTCAGTCAATGGTATAGAACAACTTTTACTATGGAACAAACCCCGCATCTAGAAAAAAAAAATTAACTGTTTCATAGAAAAATGCAATGCCGCTCGGCTGAAATGTATGGAAGGGCAGATTTTTTTTTGAGATTTCAGGGTTGGCTCCATAGTAAAAGTCGTTCTATACTATTGACTGAATAATCTCTTCAAATATGGTTACACCTTTCTGTTACCCATTGTATAGATGCGTCAACATCATACCAAATTTACACTACAGCTTGCCAAAATGAGGGCGCTATATCACACATATCACACATGTCACACATGTTTCACTATGCTACGAGTGCAGGTATATCTACCTGTCACCGCGTCAAACTATTTAACACTATGCTACGAGTGCAGGTATATCTACCTATCACCGCGTCGAACTATTAAACACTATGCTACGAGTGCAGGTATATCTACCTGCCACCGCGTCAAACTATTTAACACTATGCTACGAGTGCAGGTATATCTACCTATCACCGCGTCGAACTATTAAACACTATGCTACGAGTGCAGGTATATCTACCTGTCACCGCGTCAAACTATTTAACACTATGCTACGAGTGCAGGTATATCTACCTATCACCGCGTCGAACTATTAAACACTATGCTACGAGTGCAGGTATATCTACCTGTCACCGCGTCAAACTATTTTTTGCTGAGCTGTAGATTTTTGATTTAAGATGGCTCCGAGCCATGATCTGAACTGCGATATCTTGTTTAACTAATGTTTTAGAGATAACGAGAATTACGAGGTTCAAGATCTTTTACAGTTAGTTAGATCTTACAGTTAGTCAGTTAGTTAGAACTTGATGATTTCCATCTCCAGCAGTGGATGAATATTGGCCGATGGGCTGTAAGGGTCCCTTTTAACAGGTTCCCTAACCCAATTCAGAAAGATATTTGGAAAAAAGTTTAAAAAAAAAAACGATCACCAAAACATTTTTTATTTCATATAGGATTTAGGTATATTAAAAAATACAGGTTTATGAAATTGTAAATAAATTTCATTAATATATAGCATACGTAAAATATATACATAAAATACACAAATAATTATTTCATTTAAAAGATATTAAGATAAGCAGGTAAAAAAAATCAAGACCTGAAACAAAAACAACCTTAGTCAAAAAAGTTAATTTTCTGTAGACAGCTAAAACTATTAACTCTGTTATCTTCGTGCTGTATGTTAGATTATCTACGATGTAATGTTATACTGAGTGTACTCAGCTTTGTCACAGTATAGACAAGTAACAGTATTACATCTGGGGCAGTGTCCTTGAAACAACGCTCGGTAGACGCACGCATTAGGGCTGTCCCTTGGCTGCCCACATAAATGCGCGGGTATCACACTCTCCACGTCCATACTTAAGGCGCTACGGAAAAAAAATCAACACTTTAAGGACTTGCATATCTACTTCAGTTAATAATGTATTATTTTGATAAAATAGTATGTTACTTTTGGATTCTTTTTCTAGGGATCTGTTAAAACAGAAACGCGATTAGAGAAATTCGGCTCGATAGAAATATTTATTGAAATTAGGTCCTTTTCGACACCAATTCTCCTGGTGTGACAATTTAGAATGACATATAGACTGGAACTATATTTTATTAGATGGGTTTTAACAGTATCTAGGACCTGGTTAAACGAAATTTTGATAGCAACTTTAGTACATTTTTTATTAATATAAAACCGACTTTTTGCTACTTTTCCACGAATCCGTCCCTGTCGCACTGAGGATTTTTTCGCATATGGAGTACCAAGAACGCTAAAACTTTTACATATCGCCTTAACAGCAGCGTCGCACCCCTACTATGAGGTGTGTACTGAGATTTGGAAGCGTGCGTTTCGGCTGTTTTATATGAAGACATACATACGTGCATACGAGTACATATACTCACGCCTGTCTCCCAGAAGGGTAGGCAGAGACTACAGATTTCCATCTGCTACGATCCAGACACACCTCTTTCGGCTCTTCCACATTCATCAATCTCGTCATACAAGCTCTTCTATTTCGGGTAATTTTGACATGGCCCTTCTTCAGTATGTCACCAATTTGGTCAGCATACGTCCTTCTAAAGGACAACTCACAGGCAAAAAACCAGGAGGCCCACCATGCCTGGGACCGATAGATGGCGGTATATCCATACCTAATAGCCGGGCCTTTTATGGAACAGACTGGTGACGGGCAGCGGCGTCACTGGTGCGAGGGTTCCGGCACCACGCTCACTAACCCGCCTGCCCAGCGTGTTTGAGTACGGGCAATTCTTCCAGGATGACCGCCGGGAGTGGCAAAGTCCTGGAAAGGCTTATGTCCAGCAGTGGACGAACTAGGCTGATGGATGGATGGATGGATGGATGGACGTCCTTCTAGGGCGGCCTGTTCGAGCTGTACTTTCCACTTGCGCACCATAATACTGTGGCTTTGTTAAGATTTCTAGAACATGTGGAAAAAAATGTTAAGAGGGCTTCCCTTTGGTGAAATTCTGACGGTCGTTTTTGTAATCAAGTCTTTAATTACTTTACCCCTAGACTCCCTTATCGCTTTCCCTATCATCTCTGTCACAGCCTGGTGGTCTGTCAGACCAATTGACACTCTCTCGAGGGTCTAACTTGTCAGACACGCCGACAGACGGACGTATGACAAAAACTCGACGGATAGATCGGCAGATAAGACGCTGGCCTTAAAAGTTGCTGTCATGAAATGAGGCCCAGTAAAAATCCATACGTAAATGGACACATAACGTTGAATTTATCTGCTAATCATACCGAACATTCGCAAAGAAATGAAACTGAAGAACAATAACCGTTCTAAAATTTTCTTACTAACTTCAAATATCTGTGATTATGTGATGTGATGTGAGTATACAGTGTGTCCCTCGTACATGTGCACATCCGAAAGTGGGTGAAACCAGATCTAAATATATCGACAAAAACAAAGATTTTTTATTTTTTTTCATTTTTTTTTTAATCTTGCAAAAATACTCCACCTGTGTATGTATGGGACGAGAGAGCAGTGCCTTTGATTAACCGCTCGTAGAAAATATTGTATTTATGATAGAACATTGTATTTATTTGTTAGAAAGATAACGTTATAGGCAATGATAAATAGGAATAAAAGTATAGTGAAACGGGGACATTATTTTGAAAAAATTTACTATTACTGAAAAAAAAAGACGGAAAAATTAAAGAAATAATATTTTAGGATATTGTTTTTATGGTAATGGTAGTTGATTATGTTTTGTTGTTGATTTGGTATGCAACGTGGTTTTATTTCATTGCATTACTCGCGATAGATCAAAAGTTATGACATATTTTATACATAGTCTCCATGGTAGGCAAAACAAATTTTAAAACGTAAATTTATAAAACAAAGATTTTCTAAAAAAAAAAAATCTTTTTTTGTCGATAAAATAAGGTCTAGTTTCACCCCTTTCCGGATGTGCACTTGTACGAGGGACAGTTTGTATATGTAAGTACTAATGGTTAGATACATTTTTTAACTAAAATATTTTACGAAAGAAAGTTTTCAAAAAACCATCGAGTCCATGTGAAAAGTATTATTTTCTTCTATTTTGAGCTATTGCAAACGCAGCTATCGTCATTTTCACTTCGCGCTGATATGAACTTTATTTCAATATTTTTTTCGTCGATAGTTGTACTGACACACATCGAGTTGCTAATTTAGGTCAGGGAATTGGCTTGGTCAGTCTTTGGATGGGTGACCATTAGTGGCAAATTTGAACACTTGGCGATTTATCCATCGCAAGGAGATAAAGTGGCGTGCACAGAACTTTTTGCTGGAAAAGCAAACAATTGGTCAAGAACAACAATAAAAAAATATGAAAAAATTTAAATAAAACTTTAAAAAAAATGTATGACGCCAGGGTAGACAATGTCTACCCTAGAGTGAAAATTTCCTATACAAACTTTTTTTTTTAAAGTGATATTTAAATTTTTTCATATTTTTTTATTGTTATTCTTGACCAATTGCTTGCTTTTCCAGCAAAAAGTTCTGTGCACGCCACTAGTATATACTATATATATATATATATAATATTATATCATTGCAGTATAGAAACGCAGAAGGAAAAGTAAATCTGGATGTGAGGAGCTCTGAACCGGGATTTGAACCCGGGAACTCTAGCTTGAGAGAGAGGAGGAGAAGCGAGAAGCGAGAGGTCCCGGGTTCAAATCCCGGTTCAGAGCTCCTCACATCCAGATTTACTTTTCCTTCTGCGTTTCTATACTGCAATGTTATAATGTTAATTTGATTTTTAATTTAGTTCTATAATCGAATCATTGCGAATTATATCCATACAAGAGACACCAAGCTTCGTAGCTAGCCTGAAATCCATATAAGAGACACAAATCTTCGTAGCTGCATAGCTATTTTATCGAATATCGACAGCCTCTCTGAGAAACCAGCTTGAATCTTGCCTGAATGCGAGCGAATCGACCTAATTACTCGGAATAGTCGTCGTGTATCGATATAATTATAATTAGGCGACACGACCGGTGTCGCACGACCGCCCGCGGCGCTTGCGATTCTCAAACTTTTTATAATCAAAATATTATTAAAATAATTTTTATATTATTTCACCACTAACAGACCGCCTCTGGGGTCTGTTAGTTTAAACGTCTCGACCAATAATCCGGAGGCTAGGATTAAAGTTCCGTAGGGGTCCATATTCGATGTCCGATCTAACCCCTCGGCTATAGCTTCAGGCTTCGAGAGGCGCGACAAGCGGTTCTTCTTGCGATGACGCCGGCGGAGAGAACAAATATATGAAGTTGTATAGAGCCGGCCATGGCTCGCCACTCGCGTGTCTTGTCCGGCTTCGAGTGACTTGCGCTCTCGGGACAGAGGTGTGCGGGGAGGTGGGCGGTTGAAACAGTGATCGAGCGCACAGGGCGAACCTAGTGTCGAGCGCTTTGAGCGAGCGAGCGCGCTATACATGAAGACGCCGACGGGTGTCGTGGCAGGGCAAAGCCCGTCGCTAAAACCGCCTGGAAGCGCAGCAAGGAGCGCCGCCAGAAGCCTGAAGCTGTGGCCCTGGTGTAAGTCCTTCGGAAGGCACGTGCTGTTGGTCCATATTTGTGCCCGAAGTACGGCGATAGGGCTCACCACCCATCACGTTGGGACGTAATAATAGTCGGAGAAACGGAAATCCACTTGGAAACGCCTCGACCCCTTCGAGGAATCATGTCTTTGCGTATCGTATCAATCAAGACAAAACTCTGCAAGAATATTTTGAAGTGGATACTTCTATGTTCGGGTATCGTATGGGGGACCTGTTAAAAATTTTAACGTCACTTCCGTGATCGATTTCACGAAAGAATTTCATAGATCAAGGCGTTATCGTATTTAGTACATGACAATAAAAGTTTTGACAGGGAAGAAGTTCTCTCTTAAAAATAATTTTGGATAATCTTTTTTTTTTTGACGAAGGATTATTTAATTTATAATTAGTTAATAAATTAATGTTTATTTGATTGGAACAATAAAAATGTATAAAAGACTTCGACTTCCACATCGGCATCGGGAAGTTTATTTTTGAATGTCAATTTCATCAAATAATTTTCAAATGCAATAATTTAATAATTATTTTGTGACTCGATGTTGATAAAAGGACGCAACTGGGCCCTCGCCTGGACAGCGGTTGCCCTACAAACTACGAGTCGGGGCCGCCGCAAAAGCACCTTGCTTGTGCCCAGTCGTCGAGCCAGCGCTTGCAACTACATGCTCAGCAAAGTGGAAGTAAATTGCTGCTGTGCCTGTGCTTGTGCATATATATAATTTTACACGCATATGCCAAGGATTTTTGTAGAAAATGATGAACTGGGAGTATACATAAGTTTGCGACGTGGAATGTCCGTTCCATATGGATTCACCAAGAACGGGCGCTGTGAGAAGGACAGGCCTGATTTCCGAAGGACTAAGAAAAATGATCATAGATGTTGCAGCTTTGGGTGTGACACGACTCTTTGACTACGGGAGTGTTGAAGAAAGAAGCAGTATTTTCATAATATCCTGGAAAGGTTGTTGCGACGCCCGTGAACTTTGCATTCATGTCTTAGGCTTCGCTATCAAGTCTAGCTTAGTGATATATTTATTAGAAATACCCATTGGAAGAACTGACAGATTGATTCGCTGCAAACTCAGCACTGGTCGTGGTAAACCTTCCATACTACGATTTGCGTACGCTTCTATACAAATACATATAAGCTTCCAGAAAAACATGAAGGGTTTTTCAAAAGTTCGCTGGTGACGATGGTGTTGGTGATGATTATTATTATTTCATTAATTCCTTCCTCTGTAATTGAGTAAAGAGGCCACTCAAGATACTTATGACTGCTATTATTTCTTCCCTCTTTGACAGAGTAAAGAAGTCGCTTAAGAAGTATCCACTTTAATAATTAACGGTTGTATCTCTGACACAACCTGCTGCTTTTTAAATAAATATCTATCTTATATTATGACTTTTATGACTGAAGCTTTTTCTTGTATGGTGTAAGATTTTTGTTTACTAAATTTTTGCTTACGTTGAATTTGATGAGAGTCATTACCATTTTTTTCTCACTCACGCTCCTGACTCTAGATAAGTTTGTTCTGTTGTCTCACAGCAGAATAATGCGCGTTTTTCAAATGCCCACTTCTTACATTTTAGAAAAGTTTGAGCATCAGTTATCGATAACTAAAAATGATCGATCAGATGTCGCCGAAAGGTGTCGGACCGACATTTAGGTAATCGAATAATCGAGTCGCTCTACCCGAAAGTGTTGCATTCGGAAACATCTCGTTTGATGACTTGCGACACTATTTTGTTTTAACTTTACGGATTCCGTCATGAAATAGAATCCCTTATAGCAAAGCTTCGGTGTCTGTTGAAGCATGTGAGCAATTTGTAGATGTCTGCGAACAGCTTCCGATGTGGATATTAATTAATTATTGTTGGCCCTATAAATTAAAGTTAGTACCGCGCTTAGGCTATTTAGGATTATATCAGGATGTGTCATATTACAAGATACCTTTTTTGTTTAATAATTGCAAAAATTATGTATCATAAACATTTTAAATTCTATAGATTACGGCTGCTGTTTTTTTTATACAAAAAATCAGCTGAATAGAAGAGCTTGTGTAACTGGATATACATAAAAGCAAGAACTATCGAAAATGTTCCGGATAATAGAGGGAAATATTGCCTGGACGTGATATGTAAAGGCTTGATTGTTCCACAGTTTCTTAATTAGCGTAACGAGGTTAAACAGGGAGTTTTCACGCTAATTGTCACATCGCTATTTTGAGCTGACTGCACAATTAGTTCAGGTATGTCCACGCTCGAGTTGTGTCCTAAGATTCTTGACAATAGTGCCGATTCGATGTAGCACGACCTTAATTATTTTATTCATAGGACTAAACTTAATTTAAGCGGTCTGTCCTTGTCTTTTTGATAAGGAAAGAAAAAGACAGGACGTTTGAAATAATAGTCCTGTGAAATAAGTTAAGTCGTGTTACACAGAATCGACACCAATAATAATGTCTCTATTTTATGCCCGCTATGTTTTATACTGGTCTGTTGATCCTAACCTCGGTTCTAAATGTATGGAATGTGACAAATTATATTTTTTAGTTCAGGGAGTATGTACCTACATGGCCGTAGCCAGGGGAAGATTTTGAGGGTTCAAAGCCCCCCCCCCCCCCCCACCGAAAAGTTTAAAATATTACAACCTTCCCCTGCTTTGACGTTTTCCGGGTCAGGTGCCACTTCTGCTAGCAGCTTCTGCGTTTGCAAACCATTTTTCGTAAACACAATAAATATAAATAATTTCATGCACCGTTTTATTTTTTTGAACCCCCTCTGAAACTAAAACCTGGCTACGCCTGTGTGTATACTGCTTTCGGAAATAGTATTTGTAAATAGATAATATAGCTGATTGCAATACAGTCTTGACAGCTTTAAAACTACAATTAAAGCCTTCAGAATCAATTTTATTGTTTGATTTAAAAAGTTTAATACAAATTTTCTCACAATGAAAACCTTTAGGATATATTATATGACTTGGAAACTTGAAATTTCATTTACAGGTATGGTGGCGTGCATAGAACTTTTTGCTGGAAAAGCAATAATAAGGTCAAATTTAACAATAAAAAAAATATGAAAATGTTTAAATATCACTTTCAATAAAAAAATATTTGTATGACGCCAGGGTAGACACTGTCTACCCTAGAGTGACAATTTCCATACAAAAATATTTTTTTCAAAGTGTTTTTTTTTTTTTTTTTTTTTTTGTCGAACTTGACCTTCTCGTTGCTTTTCCAGAAGAAAGTTCTATGCACGCCACATAGCACACGTATAGGAGAAAATCAGAAAATTACAAATTATTAAATTATGAAATGAATTAAAAATGTTTATTTAATTTATAGTTTTTTCCTTAATGAAAGACAATAATTAATACAAAAATAATCCTAAAGAAATAATTGTAAAAAGAAAATTGCCTCTAGATCACTGCCCTGCGGGAGAGTGCCCAAAATACTTGCCACATTACCTCTCTGTATGGCAAGACTTATACTTATACTTAGACAAACTGACGCGCCTCCGGACCCCATGTCCCCATTGTCTCGACGCCAAAAGGCGCAAACATGTATAGTGCGCGCCAATCTTTTAGTCGCCTCTGAGTGAGTTACGAGTGCAAGCTTGCGCAGGTACAGTCGAGGAAACAATAATATCAACGGTTGATTATTAAATGTTTACTATAAGTGGGAAGGTGTACTTGTTGTACCTAGCTATTTAATTATTTATTTATTATTTTAGTGCAATCTTAAGTATATAAATAAAACGCATTAATATTAAAAATAAGTAAATTTATAATGTACAAATATAGGCAAATATGTTGTTACTTTATTTACAGAGGTGAGACACCATCTATAAAAACTGGTTCCCTACTTGAAGAAGGAAGATTTTCGTCCGAATCACTATCGTCTGTAAAATTTTGGTCCTCCTCAGTGTCGTCGTCGGGTCCATCGTCATTGTCACTGACTTCAATAATTATTTTAATACACCATTTTCCTAAATTGTCGCCTTAAAACGCTAAAACGTCCGCGAGGCATAACAACAACAATAAACTTTAACAAACTAAATCAACAAAACTTTAACAAAAATAAATCAACAAAACAACAAATAAAGGCAACAGAAACAATAAACTATAACAAACAGATTCAACGATTAACTTAACGAATCATAGAATTTTTTCCTCGTAGGTACTTCTCATGCAACGCGAGCGTGTGTAGTGTACGGACGTAGCACTAACCTAACGCATAGTGTTGACACCTGCTGAACGGCGAGCGGGGGGCGTGGTGCGGCACGCAGGCGGGTGTGCTCCGCGCCCTCGCTCATGTAACGTCCCCTTGACACCGTAAAACGGCTAATGCGTCGATTCTTGGGGCTAGCTTCAGAGGCGACTAAAAGATTGGCGCGCATTATAGCTTGAACCTATTGCCACATATGTACGCCTCTTGGAGAGCTCAGCAGCGGCCGCCGCCGAACCAGCAGCCCTACTGCTTTGGGAAACATGGGAGGGCGCCAGCGTATCCACGCAGGTTGCATCCCACACGAGCGGCCTCCCATGCTTCCACGGTATTAACGTCATACCGTCGGGTCTCTTTCCGTCGTCACGAACTAGACCGGGAGGTTCGAGAGTAGCTGGAGCTCTTACGGAGATGAGGGCCCTTCGGATGACGTCATTGAGGGCTGCGTGGCGAGACAGGCATTGGAGTAATAATTAAATTATTAATTAATTTAGGAAGTTATAAGAGACCATCTTAATTAGACCCTTTGGAGACAGAGTTGAGTAGATCGTAAGTGTCAAGTTAAGATGATCATAACTGCAAGTGGAACTATTTACCATAATGTGTTTAGGGTTCTATTATTGTATGGTGGTTCGGAACCCTTTGTGCGCGAGTCTGACTCGCACTTGGCCCGTGGCCAGTTATTTTTATTTGCCGTGTAGAGGCTTTATCGACACGTATTTATTATTATTATTATTATGTAACACGTATGAAAATTTCAACTGGCTACCTGTGACAGATGGACGGACGGAGGGACAGACAGACAGAGGGTACGGAACCCTAAAAAGTGGCTGTAGGCAAATTCAGTGTGGTCAGAGCATAGTCAAGGCCTAGTAATAAATAAAAGACATAGTATACGAAGGTATTTATTGCATGCTCAAATTATCAAACATTAAATACTTTTTAACCTTCATATTGTCTCCGGTAGATGGCGCTTATCGACCCCACGGGCTGCTGATATAGCCCCCTCCCAAAGTGTAACGTTTTGGAGTATAATCATAATAGCGATACGGACTCTGAGGGGTCGATGGACCTGGAACAGCAGCAGCTTCCGTCTGCCAAAGGATAATGAACATATTGTAATACAAATACAAATCCATCCATCAGCCCGTATTCGTCGACTGCTGGACATAGGCCTCCCCAATATTACGCCAGTCTTGGCCGTCCTTAGTCATCCTCATCCAGCCGCCACCCGCAAAGTTCTTCAGATCGTCAGTCCAGCGGGCACGAGGGCGGCCTACGCTGCGCTTTGCTGTGCGTGGTCTCCATTCCAATGCCTTACGGCCCCAACGGTTGTCACGTCAGCGACAAATATGGCCAGTCCACTGCCACTTCAACCCACTGATTCGGCAGGCTATGTCGGTCACCTTCGATCTCTGACGGATACCTTCGCTTCGGATTAATACAAATACAAATACTAAATCTTTATTGTACAAAACAAAATAGTTCACAAAATAAAAAGGTTGACTCTGAACCAAAAAATAAAATAATTGTCTTATGAGGAACAGTATTTCCGTTTTGAGGGAACTCAACAATTTTACATGAGAAGGTACACAAACTAAATTAATTTAATTACAAACAAACATGGCTCATTATTTAAACATATAGATAACAAATTAAATAAATTAAATAATATCTAAAAAAATTATTATTTTATTATTTGATATAAAAATTTGTGGACCAATACAAGTAGGTTAGGTTAATTAAGAAAAACATTGTCTTTTTTTATTTCTTTTCCTTTTTTTTTATTACTATGGTATATTTGTCATTTTTTTAATACTTGACTGATGACGGCCTACCGAGGGCCGAAATATATTCCAAGTTCAAAATTTTCTTTTATTTATTAATTATATTTAAAGTTATATATGTGTAATTGCAAATAAACAGCTAATATAGGCATATTATATATTTATTAAATTAATATAGTTAAACTACTAACAAATATTATATAAGTATATCATACATGACATAAATATGATTACTTTGGATAAATACGATAATACATAAATAATTCTACGAAGATTATCTTATATAAAGGGTATAAAAAATAAAAGATTTACTGAAATGTGTTTTGTTTTTCGGTTTACAAATAATTACCTTAAAGTAAAATGGAGAACACACACACGAAGAAAAAAATACAAGCTAGATGAATAAAATTATTAAAATCTATCTGGTCTTTGCTACCTAAAATGCAGTATGAAAGAAGACCATCAAAACTTGACACTGGTATCAAGGGTACTTAAACCAAGGCCAAAGTATACTGGACAACTATTTCTAAGGAAAGATAAGATAAATATAATGAAAACTTATGGCCTTAAAAAACTGCAAATCTAGAAAAAATACCATCTCTTAGCAGCCGAACGCTCTACTACTCGGCCGCAGAGGTGGTGTTTAAATAAAATACTTTTTGCGAAATTTATACAAATATGTACACACTTCAGGGGCTATACCGTGAAAATTGACAATTTTTGAAGTTATTTATCTGCTCTTTTAAAGAAGTTCCAAGTAAAACAACTTAGTATAACAATTTTGGGACCTTTTTCTAGATTCTGAACTATCAGAAACGCGATTGGAGGAATTCCACTCGATAGAAATAATTAATGAAATTAGGTCTAAATTTACACTTTTTTTGATATTCTGACAAATCGGGATAGCATACAGACTTCAAAAATATTTATTTAGATGGGTTTTAACAATACCTAAATTGCTGGTTATGGAAATTTTCATAGATATTTTAGTTAATTTTGTATTAATTTAAAACCGAGTTTTTGTCAATTTTCCCCGATTCCGTCCCTCTCGCACTGCGGGTCTTTCTGCTTGGAGTAACGGGGACCTTTGCACGGACGATATATCACCTTAAGGGGCATTTCACAAAATCACGCTTTTTGTATGGCATGTACTTCAGCGGGTGTAGCATAGTGTTTAATCGCGCGCGACGCCACTAGTTGACTCACATGTGCAAGGAGTTTGACGTACTTACTGTTTAATCGCAAAACTATCGTGTCACGCTCCTCGCACTTGTGATTCAACTAAGTGGCGTCGCGCGCGATTAAACACTATGCTACGGCTGCTGGATCGCAATTTTCTTGGAATTTGGAGCAATGTTTATTTTTTATTTTGATGCACACTAGTTGGAGCCGAATTTTGTGAGAAAAAAGTGAGAAGAGAAGGTTTCAAGTGGGGAATTTTATGAAAAACCAAGACTTGAAGTAAGAAAATTCTTGGTTTGCATTTAAAACAATAGTAAGTATAGGTTGTTTTTTATTTTAAATATTAAAAATAAACTGTAGTTATCGTTCAAAATTCTGAAATTACGAATGTATATATATTTTCAAGGATTCAACAACGCCCGATTTTCAAGTCTTCGTTTGAAGAAATTATGACTCTACTTACATTGAAAAAAAAAATGTTGATTTATTAGTATTTTATTAAGGGAAGGTACTCATAAAAATGTATTAAAATTTTTGTTTTTAGCCGAAGAAAATATATTTCAATTCCATTTTTTTTTTGTTTTTAATTGTAAAATGCTATGTATAAAGCTTTTTTTTACGACTATTAGATATTGCTCTCACCTGTGGCATCACATTAGCGAACTGAAAAACAAAGTTTTATAGTTACAAGTTAATATACCTTACAAAAAATAGGTGGTAGAGCTGATGTCAGGTTCGACTGTGGAGGTACCACCATCATACCCGCAAACCCCCCGAAGTTATTCAGGGGAGAGTATGGGGACAACCAGGCATAACCAGGTGGCCCACCATGCTTTGGACCGATTGATGGTGGTGTGTCCTTTATTGCCGGGCCTTGAACAAAACAGACTGGTGATAGGCAGCGACATCACTGGGCTTTCGGCACCGCGTTCACCAACCCGCCTGTACAGCGTATGTGAGTATGGGAATGGAAGACCGCCGAGAGTGATGAAATCTTAGAAAGGCCTATGTCCAGCAGTGGATTAACTCAGGTTGTTTCCTCTAAGTGCATATTCTGTGTGATTAAAATATGTAATCGATTAATCACATCTACCAGTATTTATATATTTATTAATCAATACTTAAAACTAATTTGTGTTACGTTTCTATTTAGGCGTCTCTTTTTCATCTCTGTTCTTGTGACACCGCTGGCCGTTACCAATCTGTTTTATATAAGATATCGTCATCAATCGGTCCCAGACATGATGGTGGGCCACCTGGTTGTGTCTTGAGAGTTGTCCTCTTACTCTTTCCCGAATAATTTCGGGAACGTTTTTGAGTAAGATGGTGGTACCTCCACAGTCGACCCAGGCTCTACCTCCTTACAACCTGTATTACAAGACACGAAATTAGAACAAACTTACAAGGAAAATGCAGAAGGCAGCCAATAGCTGAAGAACTGTACATGCAGAAACCATCTTGAGGCAGTGAAGTTAATTGTACAACCTGACACCGCTGATTCTTTTATACGGACACGGCGAGGTGTGAACAATCCGACATCTGAAAACTTATTGTTTGTATTTTTAACCCTTTGTTGCTCGAAAAGAAAGTTAAATGAGAAAACGCATTCCATTTTATATTACCTTTTTGTAGATATCTGCCGAGCATGGAATCAAAAGTTGTGTAAATGTTGTGGTATAGGTGATAGGTCATTATTTACCCATAAAATTATATAGTATCTTTATCCTGATTTATCCTTTTTTTTTGACTGTCACCAGGCTTGCCTCAATGCCTTACCTTGCTTGGCGTAAGTCCAAATTTATGCCAGATCAACCAAATAATAAAAATTACACTCGTGATTCTCTAGTAGCTAACAAATATTAAATATAATGCTATATTGACGCACAAGTACATATATATTGATGCACAAGTACATACATATTGATGCACAAGTACATTATTGATGCACAAGTACATGCATATTGACGCACAAGTACATACATATTGATGCACAAGTACATACATATTGATGCACAAGTAATGCATACTGACGCACAAGTACATACATATTGATGCACAAGTACATTATTGATGCACAAATACATTATTGATGCACAAGTACATGCATATTGACGCACAAGTACATATATATTGATGCACAAGTAAAGGGTTAGATAAAATGTCGTAATCGTGTTTGTAATAATTGAACATGATTTGAATCAATCATGATACACTCCTTATAGATTAAGACCATTCAATTTTGCACTTTCCATTTAAATACTCAATTACCGATTGGCTTTGGCATGTTATTTGCAATAATTACACAGAAATGTTCATAAACATTTGACGGACTTTTTGACTTTATAGTCTAGGGTTTTGAAATTGGTTGCATAAAATGTTTTGATTGTGGTTGCACTCGAAAAGAGTCATTCGTTGATAAGTTTATAATATAATCGCATGCCCGAGTAATACTTTAATAAATATATAGTATGCCTTAATTAGCTTTTTATTTATAATTACACCATATAACTTTAAATATATCTTAAATATATAAAACAAAGTCGTGTTAGTTACACCACTTATAACTCAAGATCGGCTGGATCGATGTTAGTTATCTCTTTTTTGGTGTATTCTTATCCACTCCGAATAGCAGAATAAGTAATAAAATATCGGATAAGTTATCGAATAACAAAAAATAAATAAATTAATTTTACGAATGCAAACAGCATGTGGTGCCATCTGTTGACAAAACTACGCATATAAAAGAAACCTATTTATCTAGCGTTCTGATATCATTAAATAACATAACCCCAAGTTTTAAAATCGCTTATTTTTTCCAAGAAATATTATTTCTGCATATATTCAATACCCTACGCTAAGCCTACAACGGTACTGAAACTACATGGGTCCCTGCCATTCTTCTTTCGCAATGGCAAGCAATAAAACATTTCTGTATTTGCAAAAAAGTTATATTAATGTTATTATTACCTTAATGAAATCCTAAATTAAGTTTAACTAAAGTTAACACGATATTATTAGACTGTTAGGCGGAACGAAGTTCGCCGGGTCAGCTAGTACAATAAATAAAAGAAAATTATAACTTGAAATATATTTCGGCCCTTAGTGGGCCGTCATCAGTCAAGTATATTTATTGTATATATTTAAAGTTATATGGTGTAATTATAAATAAAAAGCTAATTAAGGCACACTATATATTTATTAAAGTTTTGAAATTAGAAAACATGTTTAAATAAATTTTCTTCGATAGAAATAATTTTTGAAATGAGGTCTTCAAACGTTTGACGAAAAGGAACCATATACAGAACTCAAACATATTTCATTAGGTGTGTTTCAACAATATCTAGAGATTTAATATTTGAAAATTTGCAAGCTATTTTAGTTTTTTTAATAAAAATATAAAACCAACTTTTTTCAATTTTGCCCTGAATCCGCCCCTCTCGCACTGCGCGATTTTTCGCTTGGAGTGACAGTGTCAAAAATTAAATTTGCATAGTTAGCCTCTTAACAAGAGAATTAATAAAAATGTATATATACACTGGCCTGCAAAACTAAGTACTACACTTTTTAAATTTGATTTTTTTCTAAACTATAGAAGTTAGAGATTTAAAATAATCACATAGTGAAGTTTTCCTTATAGTTCCCTATAGTTTCAAAGAAAGCTGATAAAATTTGCTATAAAACGTTTTTTATTTTAAATCTGTAACTTCTATAGTTTAGAAAAAAAACAAATTTAAAAAGTGTAGTACTTAGTTTTGCATGCCAGTGTACAATGTAAATGCCATGTGGAATCTAAGAAATATATTAGAACCCGCTCCGAATCGTACTTCAAACAAGTAGTACATTATTTTGATCTATCTTGTAGAGTTCAGCCAGCGTTTGCAATGTAAGCGCAAAACAATGTGTTTATTTACGACATCACATTAGAAACCTCTAAAATTATCAGTGTTTCTCTACTATATTTTGCATGTATTATACATATAAACCTTTTTCTTGAATCATTCTATCTATTTAAAAAAAACCGCATCAAAATCCGTTGCGTAGTTTTATCTAAGCAAACATAGGGACAGACAGACAGCGGGAAGCGACTTTGTTTTATACTATGTAGTGATGATGATGATAGTGATGTAGTGATTTAATCTAGTCTTTAATTATATTTCAATGCATGTGCTCGTAAAGGCCCACTTTTTATGCATCAAAACCGAACAGAAAGTCGATTATTTTGCCCTAGGGCTTTATTATTATTATTATTTTTATTTGTTTGCAATGGTTGGCTAACCTGCAGCCTTTCCTGTGTACCATAGATGTTATACTTTTTTTTCCACTGTTTAACGGCTCTGGATACAATCCTTTTAAGCCAATCATAATTTAAAGTTCACAAGATTATATTTGTTTTCATTTCCTCACACTATGCATTGAAAAACGTAGTATGATACACGGGCGTAAAAGCAATAAATTACTCGGTTACGTTTAAAACACTCGCTACGCTCGTGTTTTAAATCGTCCTCGTTATTTATTCCTTTTCGCCCTAGTAGCATAAACTACTATTATATGCATGTATATTATATTTATGTAAGTATGTTTTTATATACTCGTACATTTATTCATAATATACATATTTCTAACGTTGTAAGTATTTATGTAAGTATATTATTTTCACATATTTATATATTTTTTTTTCAAGCTTACTTTTTATATAATTAGTATTTAATTACAAAACTTATCTATCAGTATCTACATAAATGTATTTTTTATTTTTATTTCTTGTTTAAAATTGTAAAGCCTTTTTTGCACGCAGTCTTGGTAACTTTCTTGGGTTGACTGGGAGAAAACGCTTTTAGCATTAAGTCCCCCTGTTGTACTTTTAACTGTTGTTTTGTGCAATAAAGAATTTAGAAAGAAAGAAAGAAAGATACTCTTTGCCAAGCCAAAATTAAACTAAGAAATATTAGTCGTTGATTGGTTATGTAAGCGATGTTATAATAAATTGAGCCAAAATTGGTCGCTGCGAACACTGCAGAAACTCGATGTTATCTATAATTATTATAACATACACCATAACAGCTTTACGCACGCGCAAAGCTGTAAAGCTGTTATTACAGCACGCGCAGCGTGCGTAAAGTGGTCATTTTACGCACGTTGTGCTATAAAAAATTATACGAAACTCGTGCGAGAAACTTTTTCTCGACTCGTGTGATTGCAGCACTCGCCTTCGGCTCGTGCCGCAAACTCGCACTCGTCAGAAAACGTTTCATCGCTCTCGTATCGTAATGTACTATTAAAGTTTTTTAAGAAAATATAAATATACTGATAAATAAGATAAACAAATACAAGAAAATCTCAAGATATATTTCGGGTCCGACCTGGCAATGACAATTTATAATAAGTTAATATTAAGATAGATTGTAAATAGGTAGTCTAGGTCATAACCTGTCATGTCATGTACTTTTATTATATATATGTCAATGTCTATTTATTTTAATTAAGATACTCAACTGATGCCGGGTCCAGGTCGGACCCGAAATATATCTTGAGATTTCCTTGTATTTGTTTATCTTATTTATCAGTATATTTATATTTTCTTAAAAAAATATTATAACATACAAATGTCGCAACGGTTTATAAGCGCTCGGCAAAAGTGGTAGGGGACTAGCGTATGTCTTCATTCGCGATTAAAAGTACCTTAGTGCGATAGAGAAAAAATGAATAGCGCATTCAAGGTCACCAAGGCTCATAAACCGTTGCGACACTTAAGGGCCTTACTATTGCCAAATTGGTACTTTCTAAAGCCTACTCCTCGTTTATGGCCAAACCAAAAATAATGAAAAAATGTAATATGAATAATCAACTCTTAGACAACATATGCACCATTTTTCTTTTTCGTACCACCAAAACTTCTACATGAATTTTTTCTTTTACTGAATGGTGTTTTTTGACCTCAAATTCCCTACTGCTCCTGAGTGGCTTGGCCGATTGAATTTATTTATGCTTTGATAAATAGATAAACTTTATAGCTATAAACATGACATAAGATTATTCAATCGAGTAATCACGTCCAAGTGAAAAGTATAATTTTCTCCTATTTCGCCCTATCAAGGACGCAGCGAGCGTCGTAACAGCCACTTTGCATTGCGCGCTGATATGAACGTTATTTCAATGTCGTTTCCATTGATATTTGTAGTGACAATTATCGAGCTGCTAATTTGGCGATGGTAATCGCCTTAAACCACAAAATAACCACATACAGAACGTTTACTCCGCAAAACTAGCGAAAACAGGCGCACGCACACATATACGCGGACGTATGACGATCTCGAAGATATTCGGGTGAATGCCAATCCAATACGACATTCTGCCGAGATCATCGTACGTACGCGTCTATGCATGTGTGCGTCTGTTTTCGCTTCGTCGTCGAGTCGGCTTTCTGATAGTATCTATTTTGTGCTTGTACTGACAACTAAGGTAGGTAAAACCGTTTTGAATGTTGCAATTACCTTATTGTAGTGTGAAAAAACAACAAATAAATGAAAAAACCAATTATACGTACATGTCACAATTTAATACTCTTTATTCCGCCTGCAACTGTGACAATATTTTTAAACATGTTCATCCAACGATGTTGCGATAACGTCTTGTGTATGGAGGAAAACGAGTCGTAGTACGATTAACATCGTCACACCCGAAACACTGTGGACAAAGAATATCTGTCATGAAACATGTTCATTCAAAGTTCTGAAACTGATCAATTCGTCACACCCGTAATACTGTGGACAAAAAATATCTGTCAAACATACAGTTTATTTATTTTATTTTATTTTTATTTATTATTTTTTATTTAGTACATCATTGCGTTCTTAAGGCGGTATATCGTCAATATCGACACTTTTTGAAGTTATTTATCTGCTGTTCAAAATTAGTCCCAAATTAAATAAATAGTTATTAATAAAATAGTTATAGTATTAATTAAATTAAATAAATTTTGGGACCTTTTTCTAGATTTTGGACTATCAAAAACGCGATTGGAAGAATTTCACTCGATAGAAATAATTATTAAAATGAGGTCTAAATTTACATTTTTTTTTATATTCTGAAAAATTGAGATAGTATACAGACTTCAAAAATATTTTTTTAAATGGGTTTTAACAATACGTAAATTACTGGTTATGGAAATTTTCATAGCTATTGTCGTTAATTTTGTATTAATTTAAAAACAACATTTTGTCAATTTTCCCCGATTCCATCCCTCTCGCACTGCGGGTCTTTCCGCCTGGAGTAACGGGGACCTTTGCACGGACGATATATCACCTTAACGGGACACCTGACGCTAGAACATCAACAACACCAGGTTTTCAAGGGTAAATTTTAAGAAACTAGGTCTCTCTTCATATTGAAGAAAATATATTTGATTCATCGATCTTTTATCTAGCGATTCCACCTATAAACAATGTATTAAGATTTATACTTTTGTCAAAAAAAAGTGTTTTCCATCCTCTTTTTTTTGGTTTTCAACCGTTCTTTTTAAAAACGCGGTTAAGAGATCAACTGGATTTTTTTGTTTAAAATAGGCAATAGAAATATAAAGGGATGTTACCTAAATTCAAAATTTTTTTCCCTGCAAAATATTTCAGTATTAGCTAAAAACACACCAATTTGTTGTTTCGCTGCGTGATCCTAGTATTACGTGTCCAAGAAAAAGAGGCCAAGGGCCAACATATAATGGCCTCTATGAAAAGCGAATAAGGTCTTTGCCATTAGACTTATTGTGCTGACGGGTAATAAAAAACCGGCCAAATGCGAGTCAGACTCGCGTACCTAGGGTTCCTGACTGAGCTACCGCTGCTTCTTTACTCCTGACTGAGCTACCACTGCTTCTTTACTCCTGACTGAGCTACCACTGCTTCTTTACCCCTGACTGAGCTACCGCTGCTTCTTTACCCCTGACTGAGCTACCACTGCTTCTTTACCCCTGACTGAGCTACCGCTGCTTCTTTACCCCTGACTGAGCTACCACTGCTTCTTTACTCCTGACTGAGCTACCGCTGCTTCTTTACCCCTGGCTGAGCTGCCGCTGCTTCTTTACCCCTGACTGAGCTACCGCTGCTTCTTTACCCCTGACTGAGCTACCGCTGCTTCTTTACTCCTGACTGAGCTACCACTGCTTCTTTACCCCTGACTGAGCTACCGCTGCTTCTTTACCCCTGACTGAGCTACCACTGCTTCTTTACCCCTGACTGAGCTACCGCTGCTTCTTTACCCCTGACTGAGCTACCACTGCTTCTTTACTCCTGACTGAGCTACCGCTGCTTCTTTACCCCTGGCTGAGCTGCCGCTGCTTCTTTACCCCTGACTGAGCTACCGCTGCTTCTTTACCCCTGACTGAGCTACCGCTGCTTCTTTACCCCTGGCTGAGCTACCGCTGCTTCTTTACCCCTGACTGAGCTACCGCTGCTTCTTTACCCCTGACTGAGCTACCGCTGCTTCTTTACCCCTGACTGAGCTACCGCTGCTTCTTTACCCCTGACTGAGCTACCGCTGCTTCTTTACCCCTGACTGAGCTACCGCTGCTTCTTTACCCCTGGCTGAGCTACCGCTGCTTCTTTACCCCTGGCTGAGCTACCGCTGCTTCTTTACCCCTGACTGAGCTACCGCTGCTTCTTTACCCCTGACTGAGCTACCGCTGCTTCTTTACCCCTGACTGAGCTACCGCTACTTCTTTACCCCTGACTGAGCTACCGCTGCTTCTTTACCCCTGACTGAGCTACCGCTGCTTCTTTACCCCTGGCTGAGCTACCGCTGCTTCTTTACCCCTGACTGAGCTACCGCTGCTTCTTTACCCCTGACTGAGCTACCGCTGCTTCTTTACCCCTGACTGAGCTACCGCTGCTTCTTTACCCCTGACTGAGCTACCGCTGCTTCTTTACCCCTGACTGAGCTACCGCTGCTTCTTTACCCCTGACTGAGCTACCGCTGCTTCTTTACTCCTGACTGAGCTACCGCTGCTTCTTTACCCCTGACTGAGCTACCGCTGCTTCTTTACTTCTGACTGAGCTACCGCTGCTTCTTTACCCCTGACTGAGCTAATGCTGCTTCTTTACCCCTGGCTGAGCTACCGCTGCTTCTTTACCCCTGACTGAGCTACCGCTGCTTCTTTACCCCTGACTGAGCTAACGCTGCTTCTTTACTCCTGACTGAGCTACCGCTGCTTCTTTACCCCTGACTGAGCTACCGCTGCTTCTTTACCCCTGACTGAGCTACCGCTGCTTCTTTACCCCTGACTGAGCTACCGCTGCTTCTTTACCCCTGACTGAGCTACCGCTGCTTCTTTACCCCTGGCTGAGCTACCGCTGCTTCCAGTTGCGATTGTGTTCGGTTTACCTGTGGGGTAGTTATCAGACCGCCTTCGTCGGCATCGCCGATACGTGCCAAGCGGCTGGGATCGTCCGGTGGATCGTCCTGTTAATAAAACAATATTAAAATACAATACCATTGACCTCTATATTCTAGACGCCAAATTTGGTACTGAGAATTTGCCCACTGAGCTGCAACCTATTTCTCTTGTTTGATTTCATCACTAGTAGTTCGTTCCGAACTGTGAACTCACGGACCCCCCACACCATATTTCTGCAACACCTTGACCGATTTGGCTCATTGTTAAACTTAAAAATTATGTTTGTCTCATTTACTCGCCTAGCGAATTTCATGACGTTCCGATGAACGATACTTGAGTTGTCGTCGGACAAACATACATACATAGTACATACATACACACAAAAGCCAGATTGTTCAAGTAGACTCGGAGAACTTTGTTCGCTTCGCTTGCTCGTTCAATAGTAAATTCTATCCATCCATCTATCAGTTTGTATTCGTTCACTACTGGACATAGGCTTCTCCAATATTTCGCCACTTTTGCGGTGCAACGTCATCCTCATCCAACCGCTACCCGCAACGTCCTTCAGGTCGTCGGTCTAGCGGGCACGAGGTCGGCCTACGCTACACTTTGTTGTACGTGATCTCCATTTCAACGCCTTTCATTTCCAATGGCCATCATGTCGGCGACAAATATGGCCAGCCCACTGCCACATTAACTTGCTGGCTATGTCGGTCAGTTTTCCTCGTTTCGGATTTTAACCATAATACATTCAGATACAGATTATTCAAATAACGATGAGAAAAGTGTATCTAGTGAGTACTACCTATATCTCTGTAATAGTAGTTTATGCTACAAGGGCGAAAAGGAATAAATTACGATGATGATTTAAAACACGAGCGTAGCGAGTGTTTTAAACGTAACCGAGTAATTTATTGCTCTTACGCCCGTGTATCATACTACGTTTTTCAATGCATAGTGTGAGGAAATAAAACAAATATAATCTTGTGAACTTTAAATTATGATTGGCTCAAAAGGACTGTATCCAGAGCCGTTAAACAGTGGTAAAATAAGTATAACATTTATGGTACACAGGAAAAGTTGCAGGTTAGCCAACTTTTCGTAAACAAATAAAAAAAAAGAAATAGCGCCCTAGGGCAAAATAATCGACTTTCTGTTCGGTTTTGATGCATAAAAAGTGGGCCTTTACGAGCACTTGCATTGAAAAATACAATATGACCATTTCGTTTCTTCATAATAGTCGGGAGTGGGGATGAACATTATATAATTTTATATAAAAATCAATAAAACATAAATCCCCGAGGACCTCCTAGGTGTTCCCAAGTGTGAACTGTGGGATGCATGTCGCAGTCCACAACCGTTACACTCGCTTTTCACCAACGATTATCACGTCCCAAACGTGATGGCACAAATGGACCAACAGCTCGACGTGCCGAAATACGCAAACCGAATAGAAATTAATGCGTGCACCGCGGGGATTGAGTCTATGTATGAATGTATGTAAATACAATATTGCATACAATAATTTACAATGCACAAAGGTGAACTTAATGCTGATTAGCATTCTTGGTGATGTGGAAAGTTTTCAAGGGTAGTGCCAGATAAGTTGATTGCTATAATCAAGTATAATCAATTCGATCAAGAAATCATATTGTCATAGTTACTATATATTATATATACATAGAGTTAAGTAATAATTGTATTTACATGTATCTACATATACTATACATATATCTCGTAATTACGAGAAGGACAATGGCTTAGGGGGGTATGTGAAAATTACAAGTTTGGTGTAGGTAGTATTGATAGACTCTGGGTTTGAAGGTAAAGATAGAGAAAGATTGACGGATATTAAGAGGAAGACTATTCCACAGGCGAATTGCTAACACTGTAAAAGAATTTGTGTACATATTGGTGCTGTGTTCGGGAAATCGGAGGAGCATAGCTCTGCTTGGTCGCTGAAGCCGGCCAATGGATTCAATATGGACAAACCAGTCTATAAGATAGGGAGGAGAAAATGGAGTATTGAAAGCATTATAAAGAAGTGAGACAATGTGTGAGTTCCTTCGGTAGCGGATATTGAGCCAGTTTAGCTGGAGACGAAATTGAGAGACATGATCGTATTTGCGCAATCCGAAGATGTAGGTATCTGATACAGAAATTTAGTAGACGATCTAACTTGTTTAAAAGTTCTTCTGTAAGATCAGGATAACTCACATCAGCGTAATCTATAATAGGAAGCAAAATAGAATTGACTAATGTAACCTTGGAAGAGTATGGAAGAAATGTTTGCATGCGCTTTAGTGAGTAGTAGTAGAGCACAAGTGGTAGAGCTGATGCCGGGCTCGACTGTGGAGGTACCACCATCTTACCTTGGGGACCCCCTCGAAGTAATTCCGGGGAGAGTAAGAGGACAGCTCACAGGCAAAAAAACCAGGAGGCCCACCATACCTGGGACCGATGGATGGCGGTATATCCATCCCTAATAGCCGGGCTTTATATGGAACAGACTGATGACGAGCATTGGCGTCACTGGTGCGAAGGTTCCGGCACCGCGCTCACCAACCTGCCCAGCGTGTGTGAGTATGGGCAATTCTTCCAGGATGATGTCCAGCAGTGAACGAACTAGGCTGATGGATGGATGATTAGTGAGTGCATTGAGGCAAATATCTTCTTGCTGATTTGTGCGACCTGCAACTCCCAGGACATGTTGTCATAAATGTGAAGCCCCAAATCTACGACCACTGGGTTACCAGGTGACCGCTCTACCACTCGGTAGCAGAGGCGGTCATTTAGATATAACCACATGAAAAGTAAACTTACCTGGGGTCGAGCTTGGGCCGCCTGAAAACAATTATAATATATTAAATAATAAATTATATATTATTTATTAATTAATGAGAACTGTGAATTTTTTGACCGTCTGATGCAACAGAAGAATTCTTCAGTTCAGAATGAGCAAGGTGTGAAATCACATAACGCCGTCGTGAGCGTTCAGTATGTGCAATACAAGCTAGTATACCAAGTAGTTACAAAAATTCGGTGTACAGATATGATGGAAAAATTCGCCGTTCCAGATACGAACCTCGTTAACGCGCCTGTCATGTAAGCAGGAGGTCGCAGCTTCAAATCCTACCCCAAGGAATTTTTTCAAAAATATTTGTACTTTTAAATTTGTTTCTGATTGATTTCTAGTTTGTAATGCATTCTAATAATAATTAGAGTATTCAAAGCGATGGATTTCGCAATAAAAACATATAATCTTAATACATTATTTATTTCAAAAATATGTCTTTGTAAGCAAAAATTAAATAGTCAATTGTTTCACAAGGAAGCAAAGTGGTATATTTGCAGCGCAAGGTTGTACTATTCATTTCTTATGTTAGGAATTAAAACAATTCCTTCCGATATCAAAACAATTTTGCTCCCTTGATAAATACCTTGTTTGCTAGAAATAAAAATAAACCACTCGTAGAAAACAGTTCATAAATTTAGATTTATATTGTTCAAATTATAGTTTACACAAGCTTATTTTGTTTTGCTTACTGACGCTCTTTTCTATAACTTTTCTCCCGTTTTTTTCACCCAAAGGTTGCCTGAAAGATATTGCTATTAGTGCCACGTATGTACACTGTTCTTTATTTATTAATAGTAAAACAATAAAAATAGTTAAACGATATATTTCGGCCCACGGTGTTGGGCCGTCATCAGGTGAATGCAACAAAACAGTGTCCAATATTATAACGACCAGGTCCTCTAAAAAGGCCGTTTTGCATGAATCACATTATGATTCTGTTCTAATGCCGTCTCTTTTGCACGCGTGAAGAAACTCTGACTCTATCCTACTTTCAAATCCCTTTATGATTCACCCAAGTCGGCCTTTTTAGATCCCCTGTTCCGTGCTTTCAATATGTAAAACATATTAAAAAATATATATAATTTTGGTGTTATTTAGAGAAAGGCTAAGCTCTTTTTGGTCTCAGTGTATGTTAATAAATTTGTTTAGTTTTGAAGTTCAATTCACTTTGCCGAGAGCAATTACATATTTTGCTCCCGCTCTGTGGGTCAAAAATCTAGAATGTATATATATTTACCACGCAGAAGACAGCTAGGAACAATACGACTGTATTTGCAGACACCATTTTGTCTCAACTTAACTAAAACCATTTTTTCTTCGCTTATATACAAAAGAAGATGGCGTGTGGAAAATTAACAATGAAAGTAATTAACGAGTGTAACAGAAACTTTTAATCACGATTAGCCATAACATAATAAATCTTGAATGAAAGCCAATTCGCATTGCAATTACATTAAAATGAGATACTCCAGAGAGTAAAATTAAATCCTACTAAAAATATTTATTATTTATTATCACGAATCATATCACCCAACGATTCGACGACTTCCAACCTCCAGAGCAGGCTGGGTTTCAAAAAGGCTACAGCATCGTAGATCACAATTACACGCTAAGGCATATTATACAAAAAGCCCAAGAGTTTAAACAGCCCATATGTCTAGTGTTTGTGGACTACGAGAAAGCCTTTGACTCCATCGAAACTTGTCCGTTCTGTAGTCCTTGCAGCGATGCCAAGTTGACTGGGTTTACTTGGAGGTACAGAAATGTAGATATGACTCTGCGATGTCCGTCCAAGTATAGTCCGTACAAACAAGATCGATACACCTTCAGCGCGGCGTGAGACAGGGAGACGTTATTTCCCCAAAACTGTTTACGTCATCAAAACACTATACTGGAATGGACGATGCATAAATTTGCGCTACGTTTCACATATTTGCTTTGCATAAGTGATAATGGCGGGAACGCTGCAGGAAGTGGAAAAAATGCTGCGCAGCCTAAGCGATACTACCAGAAAAGTTGTCCTGCGGATGAATTTGGATAAGACTAAGATCATGCTGAACTATCATGTCATCCAAAGGCCAGTAGCCGTCGACAATGTCAGCATCGAAGTTGTTCAAAAATATGTTTATCTAGGTCAAATCCCGCTGGGTAATAACAACTTCGACTACAAGGTGACAGAAGAATATGCTTTTATTTTAATTTTATTTATATATATTTTTGTATATTTAATTTTATTGATATTATAATTTATTTATTGTTTGTTTCTATTATACAGGGATCGGATTTTCCTGCTGCTAATTGATACATTAGTATGGATAAGACTTTTTTAACGGAAACGGATCCGGAAACGGAAATTTGGTAATTAAAATTTAAAAAATCATGCAAAACACATACAAACTCAGTTACAATTTACCCAAATGCAGTTTCGGTGTTGCCAGATTTTTTTTCATATTGCCAACTGAACAAACATTTATTGACTGTATTACATAGTATGATCGTAACTGAGTTTGTAAAAAAGAAAACGCAGTTTTAAGAACAAAAAACTTGTTTTATTAAACAATATATTAAAACATTTAAATAATTATACACATACATGCTTAAACATTATATCTGTAAATCACCTTTGGAGGTATTGAAATAAATGATTATAATATTTTCTTCCTTGAGTCTATTTCGTTACTCGTCCAAGATCCATTTATAACTCGAAAATGACCGCTCTACATCCGTTGAGGTAATTAAAGCGCATTTAAATTTAAGTAACTCAGGATCATTTACTTCAATACCTCTGTCTAGTTTTTCACTAATTTCTCGTATTGAGTCCAAATCTGGATTTCGATCCAAAACTTTTTCCAATTTATGCTTAATTTTATTGACGCACTTTCTAAACAAAATCTGACTTGGTCTAATGCGAAACACACAAGAGAACAACAGAACTCTGAGAACCGAAGTAAACGAGTGAGCGTGCCTAGTAAACTAAGTCAGTGTTGCCGTTTTATAATTAAGAAAAATGCTCGATTTTTGCAGAGAAAATGCTAAAACAATGCCAATAACATTTTTAATGTGCTAAATAAAATGCCAATTTAATTGCTTTCTTATTTTTTTTTCAAAATTCATAAAATTAGTATTTAACTAAACCTATTTTTTTTCAAATCAATAATAATCTGTAGATCAAGGTTGGCAAGGTCCATAGTAGACTCTACCATCGTATAGTGGTTTTGTGCAGTTGAGTTTCAGTTGCCACTTCTATTTTTACCCATAACAATCATTCTCAGAATGTTTTGAGAGATATTATAAGAATCACAACAATGTTGTAATTACGGTAATGCTGTGCATATTTGGGGGGCATGATTCCCTGTAGGGTTAATCACAAAATGTAAAAGCCTATAACCTACTTGGTTTGGTTGGTAAAAATTATTTGCGTACAAATGCGACTCAATCTCGTTTCAGACAAAATTAACTGCCCGACTAACTTAAGTCCAAAATAGTTCAAATCATCCCTCGCATTCAGTTAATTCCATTTTATGCCAACCTTCACGCGCTTAGCAGGTATATTACCGAAAGTGGTAAAATGGCAGCACTGATAGAAGTTCAAGAGCTTGAATTCAAGTTAGGGTTTTTACCTTGTGGTGTTGCCGTAGATTTTCCAAAAAGTTGCATATTTGTATGATCCTAAATTATTTATTATGTATTTTTTGGAAATCTTATTTTAAAATGCATATTCTTATGTATATATTTTTTTGCTGGCAACACCGAAACTGCATTTGGATAAATCGTAACTAAGTTTGTATGTGTTTTGCATGATTTTTTAAAATTTTAATTACCAAATTTCCGTTACCGGATCCGTATCCGATAAAAAAGTCTTATCCATACTAATGTATCAATTAGCAGTAGGAAAATCCGATCCCTGCGTGATGATCACGAAGACGATTATTCCGGGTGTTATTATGTAAGTTATAGTGGCTCGGGCACAGTAGCTGATATATTTCCCGGCGAATTTATTCTAGTGTTTACAATACGCGTAGTTAGTTCAATCAAAGTCCATGACATGTGATGTCGTTCGTTGACTGTTGCATGTCACGCACGCATCAATTTAAAAAGAAAAAAAAACTCTACAAAAAAAAATTGCCTCGATAATTTTGACGAAGCAATTTAAAATAAAAGCTTCAGCAATCGTACATAGACTTGCCCCGACAATTCTGACGTGGCGATACGGCGATAACTAAGGCTTGCCCTATCAACGCTGAAATCTTCGGTGAAAAGAGAGTGTTATGCAACGTGTAACAGAAAGGTGTAACCATATTTGAAGAGCTTATTCAGTCAATGGTAAAGAACAACTTTTACTATGGAACAAAACATGTAGGTATCTCGAAAAATAAAAAACGAAAAATGTATGAAGGGCAGATTTTTTTTAGAGATTTCAGGGTTGGCTCCATAGTAAAAGTTGTTCTAAACCATTGACTGAAAAAGCTCTTCAAATATGGTTACACCTTTCTGTTACACGTTGTATACGTTTGTTGACGACCACACGTTGAGACCTCCTGAGAAATATATACCATGAGAATCATGACGATATGTTTGTGTTTGTTGTTTCATATTTCAAAAACATCATTTTCATTTCGCAGCCACAGAAGTCACAAAATATTTTACCACCCATGGCGTCTCCCTTCATATCTGTCGTGGAACTCTTTAGAGTTTCAAACAAAATGTCATAACTGAGACATTTTTTGCGGCAGCCCGCCCAGTAGTCGACAAAGGTATGGTGTGTTAACTTTCGATTGTCAAAAGTTATTGAGCAAAAGCCAATTTAGGATTGAGATACGCAAAAACTTTCGGTTTTGTTGAAGTAAAAACCTTCAGGATGTAAATAGTGTTATTTGTTCACATGATGGCATAAAAATGTAAAATCCGACGGTTTATAATTCCACTAATGAGATTATAATTTTACAGTTAGTTCTTATCAGGTTGTTTATGAATAAACCTAACCTAACCTAGTGAAATTATATACTGTCGGATTTTACAAACTTACGCTGACATACATACATTTAGATGTCAGTATTTACTAGATCCATTAACGTGACTTTCTGACAAAATCTCTGATAATTCAATAAATCCGACTTTTTTGTATAGGCTTCATATTAATACAATGTAACTCAATAAATACAGCATAAATTCCTGACAAATCCTATTTTTCCAGATTTCTTGACAGAGAGCCCTAGGTGTATTTGTTGTTGCCATAACCTAACCTGACACAGTTGCTGGTGATCATAAATTCAGAAACATAACGAAGCAGTTATCTTTACTGTTTTGTATTCTTACCAGACCTGCAACTGGTCAGTTTTTATTAAGGCAATTACCGTCGCTAAATTAGCAGCTCGATGTTTGTCGGTACGAGTATCAACGGAAACGACATTGAAATAACGTTTATATCAGCGCGCAGTGTATAGTGGCTGTTACGACGCTCGCTGCGTCCTTGATAGGGCGAAATAGGAGAAAATAATACTTTTCGTATGGACGAGCTATGGATAAGCTACCAAGTTTATCTATTTATCAAAGCATAAGTGAATTAAATCGACCAAACACACAACCAGTCAAATTCGTGTGGAAACTCGTGGAAAACAAATGCCCATATTGAATCGTAAAGAGGTTTGTTCGAAAATCGAACTGGCCACCATAAGCAGAATTCAACAAAAAGAAAAAAGCATTTACAAAGAATGTGAAACAAAAGACGGTGTTTGGGGCTGTGATTGTCAGTGAATTTTATTGAATATTAATGTTGATAAAAAATGTCGAACTTTTTATTGTCTTGCAGAAGGTGTGAAAAGTAGAGTATGCTCCTCTGGAATAAAGCCTGTCTTTGTCTTGGGCAGCTTGAACCCCTCGCTTTACTCAGGACTCTATATGACTCCCTCGCTACGCTCAGGAGTTAACTCTAGAGTCCCTCGTTACGCTCAGGGTTCAATATGCCGCCCGTGACGTAAGACACTGCTTTATTCCCTTAGTGCATAATCTACTATAATAACATCATATGTGACTTGCTCAAATGCAGCGTGTGTCGCAGGTACATTGTCAGAGCCATAAAATTATAATTTCACTTGGTAAATTATTATTTCACGGTAGGTTTTTGTAAGGTTTTGTATAATCTAACATTCTAACCTAACCTAACATAGTGAAATTATAATTTCACGGCTTTGAAAATTTACCTGCAACATATACAAGCATTTGTGTATTCATGATAATGCATTTGCACTGTTTAATATTTTGTCCCGGAAAAAAAAAATAATGTTTTACTATAGTTAGAGTGCGTTAGTAAACTTGAAAAGATCAATTAGGAACAGGGAAATGGAAAATCAAAAATGGAAATGAAAAAAGCGGTGGATTTCGCTATTCATCACGTTGGGACGTAGTAATCGTTGGTTAAACGCGGGTGTACCCAGTGTGGATTGTGACTTGCATTTCACAGTTCCCACTCGGAACAACTCTGACACCCCCTCGGGATTCATGTCGTGACGATATATTTATTTATTTATTATATTTCGCTATAAGATTATCACGATATTTATTGCTTTCCTAAATAAAGCTATTCGCCGTCATAGCTCCAAAAACAAAAACAAATAATATAAATAAATTTAACTAAGATAATTTATAAATCCACAAGTTGAGAATTAATTAATTTACAATTTGACCTTTGCTACCGATCTCCAAGAGAGAGAAAAAAACAAGTTTGTTAATTTTGTGTGGGCTGATGTTTCTCCACCGATACGAGATTAGTGACTGTTGGATTGGAACCTGCCAAAAAATTGCAGGAGTCGAAATATTAAATTGTAACCTGTATTAATTGCATAACTCTTTTGAAGTAATTTTACGGAATTTTTCGGACCAAATCGGACCAGACCGGCTTTTTACCAAAATAAATATCGGTCCGCTCGGTCCGCTTGATTTTAGGAAGTCCATTGGACGGGTCTGAGTCCTATTTAAACGGACTAACTTTGGTTTTTTTAGGGTTCCGTACCCAAAGGGTAACCAACGGGACCCTATTACTAAGACTCCGCTGTCCGTCGGTCTGTCCGTCTGTCACCAGGCTGTATCTCATAAACCGTGATAGTAAGACAGTTGAAATTTTCACAGATGATGTATTTCTGTTGCCGCTATAACAACAAATACTGGGGGCTCCCATACAACAGATATGTTTTTTTTGCCGTTTTTAAAGATAATGGTACGGAACCCTTCGTGCGCGAGTCTGACTCGCACTTGGCAGGTTTTTTTTTAAGTCCATGTGATAGCTCTGTCTAGAGAGTGTAACGTGCGAAAAGGGATTTCGTTACAAAACATGAGTATTTGCCAATTAAACAAAAAAAAGATTAATTGAAAATCTTCCATTCCAGCGGTGACGCTCTCCCTCCACTCTGTCCATCACGAGGTGTCGATGGATCAATCATCCTGACAGCAGTATGAAGAGGAGCCACTGACCCCGAACATGGCTTCCTTTTTGGTGAAATTGTGGTTAGCCACTCAAGAAAAAACCGGTCAAGTGCGAATAGGACTTGTGCCCTGAAGATTCCGTAAATACCACTTATTGCACGTGCAGTTAAAACAAATAAATAGAGGAAGATAAGAGCTTTATTTCAACAACCATAGTATTTAAAAAAATAACTGGATATAGAAAAATTAACATTATCCGTGGTTACGAAAAATGAGTTATTGCAGGATCCATTGCCAGGATCCATTAAAACTATCTAAAGGCTCTAATTAAGTTGGTCGAAAAAGCTTCTTGAATATTGTTAGAGTGCATT
Source organism: Ypsolopha sequella (assembly GCA_934047225.1). Classification (NCBI taxonomy): domain Eukaryota; kingdom Metazoa; phylum Arthropoda; class Insecta; order Lepidoptera; family Ypsolophidae; genus Ypsolopha; species Ypsolopha sequella. The sequence goes on from OW203993.1 coordinate 25,073,027, forward strand.
ACAAGATAGAAAAGATCAAGTAGAATTTAGTAGATCAAGTACAAGAAAAATTTCTTTGCGCAAAAGAAAAAATGTTTTTGTTTTTTGGGCGTTTTTTCTTCGATCAGTATGGGAAGCCAAAATTTGCAAATTCTACGGAAAGGGTAATTGAATCACTGATCCTATTTTGAGTCTCCAGGACATTTTTTTTTCAAGTAATTACTTTCTTTTATTCTACCAATGAAAGCCCCATACCACGTGGGCTGAAATCTTGAAAAAGCTGAAATACATATATAGAGTTTGAATTGTTTTATTGTTTTTTTTAATAACTTAGCTTCGCAAATAAATAAATATAGCTCAAAAAGATTATATTTTTATTATTTATAGTTAGTTTATATATGTATAGAAGTATAAAATATTTAAAAAAAAATTTACGATAAATTTCGATGGGCCGTCATCAGTACCTAGATTCATTAAAGAGGCAGAAATAAATCCCAAAGTATTTTTTTGTTTCCTTACTATAAGTAAAAGGCTGAATATAGCTTATATTATATTTATTCATATATTTATTAATTTAAAACTTATGACTGTAAGCTCTTCTTTCGAATGAGGTAATTTGTACATTTTTTAATAAATAAATAAAGAAGAAACAAAAATCATTCAGAAAACAACATCTCTAAGTTACAACCGTCCCTCTTTTAACGTGTATTGCAAGATTCGAGGACCAATAGTAGTTTATGCTACTAGGGCGAAAAGGAATAAATTACGAGGACGATTTAAAACACGAGCGTAGCGAGTGTTTTAAACGTAACCGAGTAATTTATTGCTTTTACGCCCGTGTATCATACTACGTTTTTCAATGCATAGTGTGAGGAAATGAAAACAAATATAATCTTGTGAACTTTCAATTATGCTTGGCTCAAAAGGATTGTATCCAGAGCCGTTAAACAGTGGAAAAAAAAGTATAACATCTATGGTACACAGGAAAGGCTGCAGGTTAGCCAACCATTGCAAACAAATTAAAAAAATAATAATAATAAAGCCCTTGGGCAAAATAATCGACTTTCTGTTCGGTTTTGATGCATAAAAAGTGGGCCTTTACGAGCACATGCATTGAAAAATAATTTAAACTTTTCTTATATTACGTAGATATCAGTTATCGTAGAAAATAAGATTGACGATTGCTCGTTATATTAGAGATATATTCAATTTATTGCCTGAATACCTTATGATGGACAGGCAACGCCCGGTGCGGGCCGAACCGGGTCATTGCGCCTAGTTAACTTTATTATAAACCTACCAACCATTCCAGTTATTCAAAACAATCCTTATTACCTTCCACAAAGGTTTCCTTTTCATCACACGGAGTGAACCAAAACACTTGCCGGATATATTATGATAACTGAATTCTTGGCTACCGTATCTGCCGTGCGAACGAATGCTGGAGCTACTTGAAATTAGATATAGATGAACAAACATTTATCTTAGTCAAGATTTTTGGCAGAGCTTTGACCGTTCATTTTCTATTAAATTTTTTTAAATTTTTGCTTGATTGATAACTAGGTAAAAACATCCATATCCATAATTTTATCAGACGTATTCTATGTTTCTTTCTGTACAACAAACCTCTTTATGTTTAATAACAGAAAAATATTGAAAATTTTTGCACTTTGTTCCACGAATATATTTTTTAGAACTGTCACGCTACCGGTTTCATCGATTTAATTGAAATCCTCAGGTGCTGGACAGTTATTAATAATGTTTTCCATTTTGAATGACTAAGAAGTTCCTAAAATCTTATCTTAGCAAATTTCTACGTCACACAAGAATAAGGAACCAACAGTCAAATTTCATGTTCCTAGATCGAAAGACTAGTTTACGATAAATGTGCGAAAATTTCGAGTTGGGAGTTATTTAAATAAAAAAGTATATATGTATTATTTAAATGTATTTATTTATTATAATTAATTATTAAGTCTATAAATTCATTAACCTTTCGTCAACGAGGGGTAATTAAAAAAAGTCAATTCCCTTCGGTTTAATATTGTATTCAAACAATCATATACGCAACAATTTCGATAGGCTTTACTCATACTTTATACCATAAAATACGTCACGCCAAACAATAATCACAGGTATCGCCAAAGCGCGTGCACTCGTGACTGGCATTCGCCCAACTATGTCCGAGATCGTGGTAACGTAAGTACAGTGCGCGCCAATCTTTTAGTCGCCTCTGAAGCTAGCCCCAAGAATCGACGCATTAGCCGTTTTACGGTGTCAGGGGGACGTTACAGGAGCGAGGGCGCGGAGCACACCCGCCTACGTGCCGCACCACACCCCCGCTCGCCGTTCAGCAGGTGTCAACACTATGCGTTAGTGTTAGTGCTACGTCCGTACACTACACACGCGCGCGTTGCATGAAAAGTACTTACAAGGAAAAAAATCTATGATTCTTTAATATAATCGTTGAATCTGTTTGTCATAGTTTATTGTTTCTGTTGCCTTTATTTGTTGTTTTGTTGATTTATTTTTGTTAAAGTTTTGTTGATTTAGTTTTTTAAAGTTTATTGTTGTTGTTATGCCTCGCGGACGTTAAAGCGTTTTAAGGCGACAATGTAGGAAAATGGTGTTTGAGGTACATAAATTAAAAGAATCGAAGAGGAATATAAGAAGAGCGATGTCGTTATTGATAGGTTGACAAAAGAAATAATTATTGAAGTCAGTGACAATGACAGTGGACCCGACGACGACACTGAGGAGGACCAAAATTCTACAGACGATAGTGATTCAGACGAAAATCTTCCTTCTTCAAGTAGGGAACCAGTTTTTATAGATGGTATCTCACCTCTCTAAATAAAGTAAAAACGTATTTGCCTATATTTCTACATTATAAATTTACTTATTTTTAATATTAATGCATTTTATTTATATACTTAAGATTATACTAAAATAATAAATAAATAATTAAATAGCTAGGTACAACAAGTACACCTTCCCACTTATAGTAAACATTTAATAATCAACCGTTGATATTATTGTTTCCTTGACTGTACCTGCGCAAGCTTGCACTCGTAACTCACTCAGAGGCGACTAAAAGATTGGCGCGCACTATACGCGTCTAACTGTGCGTGCTGTTTTCGTTAGTTGTATGGAGTGAACCTTCTGTTAGTGGTTATTTTGTGAGAAAACCATGCCGCCATCGTCGTGTTCCGGAATGACGTCATGAAGAGCCCGTACTGGGGAAGTGGTTACAGACAGTTTCGTATAGTATCAGTCATTCGTCTCTGTTACTGACTTCCGTAGATTTTTGCGAAAGTTTCTGGGTGGACTGATTAACGCCCCGCCTGCTGTCACTCCGCCAGTTTCTGGGTGAACGCCTTTTAACCTAGGTCTTATCGTCGCTTTTCATCAGGCGTAAGCCCATTGTATATTAAAAAAAAAGGAACGTTATGCAACTTTATTTTCTGATGAGTGGATTGTAAGTGGAATGAGCATTTACCGAAAATAAAAAGCTTTGGTATACACGCAAATGCCAAAAGCTCTGTGGCCAGCACACTTCACTTTTTAAAAGCTCATAAAGACACCGACATTATCCTTGTAAACCAAATAGATTCTCTTTACAATAATAACATAACTTGAACGCGTCGGCATCAGACAAACATACAAACCCATTTGCGCTCTAGTGCATATCCATTACATGCAACAATTGCATTTTGCTAATCCTAGCTAAAAGATAAACACAAAGGCTGCCGGTGATCAGCCTTAGCAAAAAAGGAGAAAAAATTTCGGCGCCGAATAGTGCTTGACCATTGGTGCGTTTAAATCTGGAACATAGGAGCGTCGACGCTTCGCGGAGGCGTTCGATATTCAAAAATTTAAATCCTTGGCTGAACTTCAATGTGATTTATTTATGTGATAGATTTGTTGTGGTCAAAATGACATTGGATGTAAAATGTTCAGTTTAAAAAAAATGCATTAACAGCTGGATATATGTAATGTAAGTGGAAATGTCAAGAGCATGGCCGAACCATGGTCAAGAGGAGCTTTCCTCGCTTGGTTGGATAATAGTCATGTTTGTAAAGGTGTAGGTAGTGAATAACATTTTACAACAAAAAAAATTATGATTGGGATTTAGGATTCTGTTGAAAACCCGGAAACTCGGAATGTACGAATTTTAAGGATATATTCTAGGCTTTCGCTGATCTAAAAACGTAAATAAGTCAATTTCGCTCTGAAGAAAAAAATCGCGAAGTAAGAATAAATATGTTTTTAGCAAAGTCGTTAAACAAAGAGAATTTAAACTTCTCCTGATTTATTACGCATGAGACATTTTAGGCCATTTTATTTTTTCCTTGTTACTTTGTCTGAATATGCAGAAAAACGTCGAAAATTTATTTATACGTAGCCGCAGCGTTCGAAGTGGTCGTTCTAATTTCTGACAAATTATGTTATTTCTTTTGTGTAATAAGACAACATTAAGCCAACAGCAACATTAATTTCATTTTTGAAAAGTGTTATTCGTGAAAAATTATTACGAATCTTATCATGGAAATGGGTGGCTTTTAGGACGAACTGTTTTTGAAGATTTAATTTTTATAATCAAATGAAAATAAAAACAAAATTTTATAAGTAGATATAAAACCTTGAAATTAACTTTCAAACAAAAAACAAATCATTGCAATAGCAATTGAATAAGAGGAATTATGAACTCATGAATCTGTAAGAAAATTTCAGCAATTTCATAGGTAAAGATATAATTATTATCTAACTCTATTGTCATGTAATGAAAATTATGAATAAATTGATTATGATTTTGCTACGCCGTAGCATAAACGCGTCTACGGCGGACTGCAACAGTGACGTGCTAAACTTGTACAGTACAACAGTGTACTAATACCTGTAACACTACCTTCGCTCACACTGAACTCCATCGACCCGAATAACAACCCACTTACAACCTACATAGTTTAACGTTTGGTGCTTAATAGAAATGATTTTAACAGATATATGGCCAGAGTGTGATCGTCAGATTAGAACCTTACGTTGCGCCTTAAGTAGTAACCCAAATTCTTTAGAAGCGATTCAGAGATGAAGATAGCTAACAAACCCTTATTAATAGTCCTGTTCTAAAATATAACTTATCTTTCACGTGCTAAGTAAATTGGACATAAAATAATTAAAACCAAATTCGTAGATTTAGATAGTAAAATCAGAGAATATAAAGTATTGGTAAAATGTTCGGATTAGAAATTTCACTGTTTGTCAGTTAAGCCAATATATGAAAGTCATAGAGATAAATAGCACTTTGTAAACAATTCTAGATGTAAAATTCATTAATGTTTCAAATAATAAAAAGGTGAATAAAATCTCTGTAGCAATTCTGCGCCAGTCAGCCTCTTAAGAGGCTATGTGAATTTACTATGTTAGACTATACCCGTTACTTAAGATGATACATCACATTCATATTTTGTTTGTTTATGTTATGAATAAAATGCATTATTATTATTTTTTTTTTAATAACCACTACCAGTAATTGGGGATGGATGAGGTGAGGTATTTCTGAGTTTGAAATTTAATAATTTATTGATGATCAAAGCTGAATAGTATTCTAACAGCTGACCTTTATGTATGTTGTAGAACTTATTACTCGATAGATACTTCTATACGAAAATTACTTATTTAGCTGGTAATCTTCGAATAAGTCCATAAGACAGTGAGTAAAATTCTCACATCTGTGATTATCTGGTCAATAAAATAGAGACTCAAAGAAAGCCATATTGGCAACTTCTCAGAAGTACCTTCCCTTGGATGTGGAATACCCCCGTGACTTTTTTTAGTGTATACTTTTTTTTTTTGAATTCTAAATTTAAGATTTATTTATTTATTTTTAATTTTACGCGCCTATGTTGGTTCCCTGACTACACAGCTCTGGTAAAGAACCAACAAGAAATCCAGAGCGTCCCTACCATCATAGTAACCAAAACTACAAACGACACAAATAATCCAACAGAATGATTTCAGATTTCTAACTTATGGCTATCTTGTGTTTCTGTACCAAATATATTTTATTTGTTCTTATGTCATTGGTAAGCTAAACTACCCCATTTCAGTGTATAGTTAGCTCGTGGCTGTATTTTGCCTGACAAAAGAACAAGTACATCTATACAAATACACCAAATGTTACTAATTATATACTTGAGTAACAAATATTGAAATCACTCGTGTTGCACCATGTCCCATTCAAAGATTCAGTCTCTTTAACAGATCTACTCAAATAGTGACTGACAGTTAAAATTAATTTCTTAGATACTGCTGGTAATACTCAACTTAAAGTTGCTATGTCAATTTGACAAAACTATCTAGTAAAAAACTTAGACTTTCATATTCAGCGTACAGTCATTCTGTTTACTATTCAATAGAGAATTTCTATCAAGTCAAAATTGTAAGTTGTTTCAGTAATAAACTTCTCTAATACAATCGTCTTTGTTGTATTTAATGCAAGTCAGATAAGTACAAATTTCTACCAGGTTGGAATTTTACCCATTTTCTAAAAATCTTCAAGTTTCAGTAAGGTTTTTACATAATATATTAAAACTTTTGAATACAATAAATTAGGCTTTCAACCCTCATTTCATGTAAGAAAGTTTACTTTAAAAATCATTGATTTTCTTGTAATATGAAACTACTGTGACTTTTATCCTTAACAGTTTTGCAGTTATTTATGTAGTCAATTTTATAACTACACTCAGTAGAATAATTTCAATATATTTTGAAAGAGAAATGAGAAATAGAACTTTGTTTTTGTTCTAAAGATGTATTCATTTAATTCCATTGACGAAGAACAACTTTTACTACCCCATATTTGGTATATAGTATCAGCTAAGGCTTTTCTTTTGCCAGACAAGGGAAAGCATTTATGCAAACAAATACATCATGTTATGTACTTCAAGTTTATTGAACATTTATAAGAATTGAAATTATTCTCTTGAATAAAGATTTCCCGAAACTATTTTCACGGTAATTAGTTTATTAGTTACTTACTCAATTGAGTAATAAAAGAAAATCCGAAACATTCTATATTTCATCTAGGTTCTACTCTGTATCAATGCAGTCATTTCGACAAGGGAGAATGTAAGTAATTACTGACTAAAAGGTTTGTCAGTCTGCTATACTTTATTTTGGATTCTTATATACCAAACTATTTGATTTTACTTTATAACTTAATGTTTACTAAGAACTGACCTTAAAAAGGGTTTGATAGGTACTACAGTTATGAACTTTTATGGTCTAAAATACATTTCATCAACCTGAATTCTAAATCTAGGTTTTCTATATTATTTAGGCATATTTTATGCCAAACTCAAGTCTCTTTATTTCTTGAAAGAAATACCTAAATAAATACAATATTTTAAGAGATAATTGAGTGGTGAAACTTATGTTTCCTATCATTTCATATTTATTGCCAATATTAAAGCCCTATGCCCTAGCATTCAAAATTAGTGTTCTGTGGCATATAAAAACCTCTTAGTAAACAATGAAACTATTTCAATATCAAAGCCCTATGTCCTTACATTCAAAATTGGAGTTCTTTGGACTTATAAAGCCCTCTCAGATAAGTAAACAATGAAACTATTTGTCAAACAAACTAGTCAACAACAATCTTTCCTGAACCACTAACTCTAATTTTTCAGAGGTCCCTATCTACTTGAAACCTTGCAACCTATCATAATTGAATTTATTGACCTATTTTCCCTGAACAATGAAGAAAGTTACCTGAAACCTCCCACTATGCATAATTTCTCAAAAACCTATTAATGCTCTAACAATAGACTTGAATTTTAGAATTTACCTACCTAACATTTGGCCCTAAAATCAAATGTTCCTAGGCTTTTAAATGTGTGAATTTTCAAAGCTAGAGGTCCGTCACCTCACATTTACAATTAAACGTGTGTGTGGTTGTATATTGTGCTAGCAAACACCATACAACCCCTCAACTAATCGACAGAAAGAAGTGAGGCAAGTTGAAACCTCTCTGTGTGCCTAACACCCTAAAACTTTGCCCTACTCAGACAGGGGGTGATACAGTAGGTAAAAAGGACGTCACCCCGCTGGCTGGGATAGCCTATATGATCATGTGTATATATAAATATATAGATATGAGACCATGACCAGCTCAGTCAGATGACAAAGGACAGAACAAATCGCAGCCTCTTCACGGCTCGGACGCTTTGCCATAAACATCGCCTTTCATGGGGGATGTGTTTCCAGTATGTAAAACTGGCGCAAGGCCATCCCAGACGCTTGCTTCCCTCCAGAGGAGGTTAAAACTAGACTCTGTCGTTCACACCAGTAGGTGACCCGAGCCTTCGTCCAGTGCGACTTCCGCTCTGTAAGCTCCCTGCCTGACTCTTCAAAATTTCCCAGCGACTAGCCCTATGCCACTACCCTGGTACATCTTCCCGTTTCCACGTCCGGCATTACTAAGAAGAGACCATACTCCCTTCCCTCCCCATCAACCCCTGAATCGACCTATGCACTATTACATTATTTAGGTACGTACTTTAATTTCGGAACTTGAAAAGACGATTATCGAACCCTTTACATAACGCGGAATCTAGCTCGTTCGCTCGTTCACCCTACACGAATTCAAACGCGTTTGTGTCAATCGCCGAGTCGGAAAAGTCAAAAACTATTGACCATAACCGAATCTATTTACGAAAAAAGGGCATTCCGCCACCTAAAAGCTAACGCGAACGCGAAAAGGTCCCGAGACCTAACGAACAGATAGATTGACACATTCCGTATTTTAATCGCAAATTCCGAAAACAAAATCACTATTAAAACAAACAAAAACTTCCCCAAACAAACTCGAAAATGAACTACTCCTTTAAGACTTCTTGCAGCACTTCCACTGACGGCGGTGTAAAATTGAATGAGCCCCCACCCTACATTTCACCCATTTATATACTAAGTGTGATATCAGCGTTATCAGTGCTATCGGCGTAAACGGTGCTAACGGTGTTATGTGCGCTTTCGTGCAGAACGAACAAAAGTGAGACAACCAAACAAGAGTAATAGAGATGGCAACATAACAACAAAAACATGGCAACAGCATATACTCGGCGTAAGCAGGACAGGACAAAAATATACAAGTAAGAGTGAAAGAGATAGACACATGGTGACAAGCCTAAGGCGTCATCTAGTCTACGTGGCAACAACTTGGCAGTTGCGTGACAACAACAGCTAATTTAGGGTTCACGCATAATTGGAAACCATAATGTTTGAAATTGAAAGTTTATTCTTAATTCCTTCCATATTGGACCGATTGTTTGGGCCGGTGGTTGAGTTTACTGTATTTATCATTTAAAATCAGTTATTCTACGCGATCGATTTCAATTTGCTTTATTTATTTCAACGTGATTTATTTGATTACATACAACAATCTTCCTGCCCATTATCATAACATTTATTTGTGAATTGAGACGTGAACAGATGAGGTACGATCTGTCACAGCGCTTTCCCCAAAATTTACGCAGATTAGCAAGCCTTAAACGAAGGAAATTTTCTCTCCCATCATTCACAAATACACGATAACAATGTTCACTCTGATATTAATTTATTATCACCTTTCTCCCAGACCGTTCACGTGTGGTGTGTGTTTATACCTAGTAGTTAATCAAAACTTAACCGATTGAGACTCCAAACCATTGCTTAATTGTTCACGAATAATCTGTCCGTCAAACAAGGAGATCTGAAATTCCCAGAGAGATCGTTTGTGAGACGACCTTGTCCTAGTGACACCGCAAAGATTTTCTAGACAAATTCTATTTTTTCAATTTAAGTAGACCCACTTTGCGCCTCTTTCATAAACCAAGATCACTTTAATAGCTATCCATCCAGATACCCAAATGAGCAATTGTTCAGCTTGGAATCTCTCCCAGCATTAAATTCTAACCAACTATTCGGAGAATGTATAGTGTTGCCGAAGATAGCATTAGCTGCGTGTAGAGTTAAACCTTTAAGTATCACAGTATATACTGTCTTTTAGTCTTTATGACTCTAACCTAACACCAATTCAACTTAAAAGTTTATGTGTAGTATAGAGTCTCCAGGATATGATGACAATAAATTTAAGTCCACACCTTCGAACTGTTGTCTTGTTAGGGCCCTTTTTTTTTTGTTGTCAACGTCATAGTCATATGTCAAAGTCGTTTCATTCCATTCCTTCCACCGACACACTCTGACTTCCTCATCCGCTCTTACAATTTCCCTAACAAGCCACCAGCCCTACAAATATGAACCTATTTAATTTTAATTACCTCCATTTAACATGACTATCTTTTGAATACCACCATTACCTTTTAATACCTCCTTAACCTTTTTAATACCACCTTTACCTTTTTAACACCACCTTTATGTACCTTTTAAAACTAACTTAAAATATAACTTATTTTAAATTTACTCAAAGCCCTTTTAAACGCCAAAATGCAAGCATTCGCTGATTGTCAACTACACTTACACTCATGAGTGCATATCTACACAAAGCTAATTACGCAGAGTGCTAGACACGTAAAGTGTCATATACGCCAATTGTCAACATTGGCAAATATGCCCATTCACAATTACATAAAGAATAAAAAATAAAATATAACTTATTTTAAATGTACGCAAAGTCCTTTTAAACGCCAAAATGCAAGCATTCGCTGATTTTTAACTACGCTTATATTCATGAGTGCATATCTACACAAAGTTAATTACGCAGAGTGCTAGACACATAAAGTGTCATATATGACAATTGTCAACATTGGCAAATATGCCCATTCACAATTACATAAAGAATAAAAAATAAAATATAATTTATTTTAAATGTACGCAAAGTCCTTTTAAACGCCAAAATGCAAGCATTCGCTGATTTTCAACTACGCTTACACTCATGAGTGCATATCTACACAAAGTTAATTACGCAGAGTGCTAGACACGTAAAATCTCATATACGCCAATTGTCAACATTGGCAAATATGCCCATTCACAATTACATAAAGAATAAAAAAATAAAATATAACTTATTTTAAATGTACGCAAAGTACTTTTAAACGCCAAAATGCAAGCATTCGCTGATTTTTTAACTACGCTTGAGTGCATATCTACACAAAGTTAATTACGCAGAGTGCTAGACACATAAAGTGTCATATACGACAATTGTCAACATTGGCAAATATGCCCATTCACAATTGCATAAAAAATAACCATATCTAAATAAATTCGGTATTTATTATCATGTTCCTCCCAGAATGAATATGTGTGGTGTAATTTTTATACCAAACGGTTAATCAAAAATTAAATCAGTTGAAATTCTAATCTATAGGTTTATTAATTACAGATAAATATCCATCAAACAAGGAGAACTCAATCCTTCAAAGAAGTTAGTTGTGAATTAACTCTACCCTAGTGGTAACACAACAACCTTCTAGCCAAATTCTATTTTTTCAATTTGAACAATAGATGTGCCTTTGTGTCTCTTTCTTGAATCGAGATCACTTTAATAGCTCTCAAGATAAGTACCCAAATAACTAATTCCCCAGTATAGAATCTCTTCCAATGTTAAATTCTAATCAACCATTCGGAGAATGTATAGTTGCCGAGGAAATATGCATTAGCTGCGTGTGTAGTGAAACTATTTAGAATCGCAGTTTATACTGCTGATTAGTCAAGATGACTCTAACCTAACTCCTTTTCAACTAAATAGTTTGTTGTGTAGTGTAATGTCTCCAGGATAACACGACAATAAACATGAGTCCACATTCCTGAAACTGTTGTCTCGCTAGAGCCCTTTTCTTTGCCAAAGACAAAGTTAATTGTCATGGTCGTATCTTTCTATCTCTTCCACCGACAACATACTTCCTTCCTCATTCTCTCTAACACTTTCTCTAACGAACCACCAGCTCAACAAATATGGACAAATCTAAATGATTTAAGTACCTCTTATTTAAAATATTATCTTTTAATACCTCTTAAGCTAATACCTTTTGAGCTAACTTATAAACTAACTTATAACATAACTAACTACCACTAATTAAAATAAAACCCAAATTAATTTCTATAATTTAATATATTTTTTTTTATTTCAATAAGACAACGAGAAATTGGAATAAACTGCTTTTAATAAACTTCCGAATATTTTTACATTTCATTTCTTAATAAATTAATTTATTAAAATACGATCTTGTACTTTTTTATTTTTATTTAATTTACTATCAATTGACAAAGCATTTACACAGTCAACATATTGAAATTTCATAAATTTTTAATTTTCTTCTCTACTTCCCCCCAATCTTAAATTTTCTCTTCTCTACTTTCCCCCAATCTTACTTCCCTTTGTACTTAATAAGTAAGTTCTTCCTCATCTACCTGTAAAATATAAAACTTCATCAGTGGCGTACTGTCTACTTCCTTTTCCATTTGTCCTTAAATATTTCATTAAATAAAACAAGACTTTTTTGTAATTAAATAGATTTTATTTAATTCCTTAAAGTAAAATTCTAACTACCACTGAAAGTCATTAACAGTTTTTTTTTTTTCATTTAATTATCAAAAACTGTCTAATTTTTAATGACCGAAGGTATTATTTCCCTGCAAGTAAACAAAAATAGTAAATACTATAATTAATATTGACAACCCTACAAATTATAACCAGAAGATGCTAAATTATTTAAAATATTTTTAAGTTATTCTAGTTTTTACTAACAGTAGCAATGATTGCTTTAAAATATCATTCTAATGAATTCAGTAGGTATCGTCAGGGAACCTGACTTTCATAGACTAAACCTTTAAATTTCGCAACCGATTACTTCAAGCTATATAAACTAAAGTGTAGGTTGTTCAGTTATACTTCGTTCACAAGATATATATAATTTAATTGGGCCCTCAGCTTCATAAAAGTATACTAGCACATAGGCACTAGTTGCATGTACAGCCCAAATCTAGTAAATAAATGCTGACGTCACGTATGCGTCCTATGCGAAATCAAATGTAAAATAAAGGCTATCATACCAAACATAAATATTATATTTTTAATACAACATCTACATAAATAAAACAACCTATACGAATAATAAGATAGTATAAAAACACAAAAAATGAATTCGGAATACGTTAGCGTCACTAGGGATTCGAACTTCCGGTTTCCTACTTCCTAGGTGACCATTCAACCACTCGGCCACAGAGACATTTGATTATTGGTGTGAAAATAACATACACTATCCACCAGTCAGATTAAACACTACCTAATTTACTTATATTTCTTTTTGTTCTCTAAAAATTAAAAGTTAAGCTAGTCATTATTTATAAGATATTTATCTACTTTCACTTTAAGAAAAACTTCTAGATCAATAGATTTTTGCATTTATCAAAGTACAACAAAGATAACTTATAGTACAACTCAGTTCTCGATCTAACCCTTCAACACATTAGTTGCGATCCTCGTGAGTTCGCCATCCAGATCTTCAATCAATATAAATTGTTCTTCACTGTCTACATATATTAAAGATACTAATTACGCAACCCTGAAATACCCTGAAGTTATCGTCCAAGACTATAACCAAACCAACACGCAATCTATAACCTTTTCTACAGTACTATTAACACGTCGATCCCTTGTCGTACTACTAATTTACTCCTTTCTCTTGTATGTATGAAAAGTTTACTTCCCCTTAATAAAATAAAGTTTTGACGGTATTATTTATTTTCTATTTGAAACAACGTACTTACATATCTCACCTAACAATAAACTTTTTCCCTCAATTTTTATCAGAAATCATTATTTTGGACCATCAATAAATCAGCAAAACCTCTTAATTTTATATTACTCTTTTTGTACTAAATCCTCACTTCGGTAGGCACCCGATTTTCTACTAATAGCTTATTCCCATTTTAAATTTACACTTACACATTCTTATTTGATTTATCAACACTTATTACTTTTCATACTGGACCCTCTAATAGAAAGTGAGGCTTTACATACAGAACCCTAATTCTATTACCCATTACCAATTCATTCTTCATTCCATATCTATTATTTGTAAAATCCAAAGTCTAAACATTATAGGTAGGTATTTACTTTGTGTATGATGACAATATCAATACACATTAATTAAATTTAAATAATTTTTTAACTACTATACTATATTTAACCTTTCCCCATTCTCAACTAACTAAAATAAATACTATTTTCCATAATTGTTTCGTTGGTCCTGACATAATATTAATTGTAACTCCTTCTCAAAATTTGGCATATAAACCTACGCAAATTACACCTGCTCAATCTCTAATATATACAATACACTCATACAGTACATACTACAAATACCGCCTTAGACAACACCCCCATATTTACTTTGAGAATAACCAAAAAGAAAACAATTATTTAAATAAAACAGCTGTGTGTGGTAGTCTTATGCTACACACATAAAAATATAATTCAATACAAATTAATTCATTTTTATTATTTACAAGTACAATTTTAATGTCATAATCAGTGCATTTTATACTGGACCCCTAATTCACCTGGACAAATTGAAATTTCACTGATAACTTCACTGGAACATCACTTTTAGTTCAAAGATGGACCCCTACACTGAACTGTCAAAAAACATGCAAGATTTAGCTGCTATGTTCCTGGATAGGATGGGCAGCTATGACAAGGATTTGCGCGATGCCAAATCTACAGCCACAGTCACAGCTACAGATACACCCTGTGACTTGTCTTCGCTGTCAGGTGAGTTCGCGCAGTTTAAAGCATTTGTATGGAAATCTTTGTCAATGATGAAGTCGCAGATTGAGCTACTATCACTGGGCTTAGATAGGCATGAGGTAGCATCCCGAAGGAAAGTTCTTTTATTCCATGGGATAGCTGAAACAGAAGAAAATCCATCGGTCACTATCTCAAGACTATTATCCGACAAAATGAAATTGTCAGAACCCACAACTACTGATATTGCTGTGTGTCATCGTCTTGGCAAAAATAAGGAGAAAGCCAGACCTTTATTGGTACGCTTCACAAACTACTCTTCAAGAAATACTGTGTGGAGTTCCAAATCTGTTCTCAAAGGCAGCGGAATAACAATCTCTGAGTTTCTAACGAAGGGAAGGCACGACACATTTATGGCTGCTCGCAATCACTTCGGCATACACAAGTGCTGGACATCCGAAGGGAAAATCATATTGCTGCTGCCAGACAAATCTAAGTGCAAGATAGAACTGATGTCAGAACTGGAGGCAATTGCGAAGAGGTTTCCTTCGTCGGAAGGCTCTCAGGGCGAGCAAAAGTCCAAGAAGCCGCTCAATCCTCAACAGGAACCAGCGAAACACAATGGGAGGTCAAAGCGAACAGCAGCTAGCTCCACCACGAACAAGAAAACTTGAGTCATTTCATTCTGTTTCCTTCATCTTTTCGGTTTCGTCTTAGACAAGTACAAAAATGTATCTTTAAACGGTACGGATTACCTTTTTTGTAGTAGGGTAGTTTTCGTAAAATAATTTTGTTATTATCAATATTGTGTTTAAAATATTTTGTTCTGTTTCTGTCAAATGTGTCAAATATCAGTGACAAGTCGGGGATACGTTCGTAAACTCGGTTTAGCAAAAGATATCAGCCGTCAAGCATGTGTAACTTTGCTTTTTTCTGTCTTTTTTGCATGCGTATAATAATAATAAACGTTACCTATTCTGCTGTCAGTGAACCGCTTGTTTTTGAACGTCTCTCTGGCGGCCTTCTTGCATTATTTTCAAATGACGTCTCATTTTTAATTCGTGCTGCTGTTTATTGGAATACTTACAGTAAAATTATGCAACATGCAACTTTACTATGACAACATTGTACACGCATTTTCTTACTGCAGTCCACGGGAAAAAGGGGTCAAGTTGAAAAAGCATCGTCTTTTAAGCTTAAATTATTTGTTGTTAATTTTTAATATTGTTAAATATTTTATACTTATTTATTTATTTTTATTTGTATTAATTATGTCTGATATTTTAAATAGTAGCACTGACAGTATTTATTTCTCTTTTTCTTCTTCTTCCGAAGGTCTTTTGAGTGCGGATAGTGATTCATCTGATTTGCCTGATCTCGGCAATAAGCTTCATACCACCTTTAGTCCAGTCCCGAAAAACTTCAATGTCGTCCATATAAATGCGCAAAGTATTAATGCACATTACCCGGATTTATTGGCATCATTCACTACCAGGCATATCCATGCAATCTGTATCTCTGAATCTCATCTACGGCCAACGCTCCCTTCGACGCTGTATCCCATCTCTGGTTATCGACTTATTAGACGGGACAGGACTCATACTACTGGTGGTGGTGTCGCAGTATATTTACGTGCTGACCTAGACTGCAAGGTTGTCTCAGAGTCTGATCCCGGCAGTCCTACGGAACATTTATTTTTAGAAATATCTCTTCGCCACACGAAACTTCTTTTATGTGTCTTTTATAGCCCCTCTTGTCATGTTAATTATTTTTCTTCACTTCAAACAACTCTTGAAGCTTTTAGGTCACATTATGAGCAAATTATCCTGATGGGAGATTTTAATACCTGTCTCATCAAAAATGACCATAGGGCAAAATCACTACAGTCAATGATGAAATCTCTTAATTTGAATATTTTACCTTCTGGTCCAACTCATTTTCAGCCTGGCTCGCCCCCTTCACTCCTTGATTTGATTATTACCTCGTCTCCGGCTCATACGGTTTTCCATGGCCAATTCAATGCTGCTGGTTTTTCTCATCACGATCTCATTTTCCTGTCATATAATCTTCGTCCACCTAAATTCAAACATAAGGTTCTTCTTCTTCGTAATTTCAGTGGTATGGATCTCGAAGCGCTAAGAGCTGATGTGAGTCAGATTGATTGGTCCTCAATAACTAAAAACGCATCAGTTAACGAAAAGGTCGAGCATTTCAACACTATCATTCTAGCACTATATGATAAGCATGCTCCCTTAAAGCAGACTAGGGTAAAGCATCTCCCAGCACCGTGGCTCACACCGGAGATTAAGACACTTATGGCACAAAGGGACAGGGCTCAGGTTAGATTCAGGCTGGATCCCTCCCCTCAAAATGTCAAACGGTTCAAGCTGCTGCGTAACCACTGCAATAGTGCCTGTAGGCATGCTAGACGTCAGCATATATACGAATCCATTGAAAACTGTGCTCCTCACAATCTTTGGAAATTCCTAAAAACCCTTGGTGTTGGCAAGCCAAAGTCCGGTCCTCTCTCAAACCTTGATTTAAATGCTATTAATGGTCATTTTAGTAGTTCACCTTCCTTCTTATCTAACTTTCCAAAATCTAACACCTTGAACACCCTTCACAATTCCATTCTGTCGACCAACTATCCACCTTTTCAGTTCCATGAGATTACTTCTTTGGATGTTCGGAAGATTCTTCGCTCTATAACAACCAAGGCAGTAGGTGACGATGGGCTCAGTAAAGATATGTTCCTGCCAATCTCCGATGTAGTTTCTCCAATAATAGCAGATATTATTAACTGTTCCCTGTCCTCTGGTTCCTTTCCCAGTCCCTGGAAGAAAGCCCATATTATCCCTCTCCCTAAAAAGTCCAATCCTGCTTCTTTCTCTGATTTTCGTCCTATATCCATTCTTCCTATTCTCTCCAAAATCCTTGAGCATATTGTTCATGAGCAATTTGCTAATTTCCTGTCCCATAACCAACTCCTGAATCCTTATCAATCTGGTTTTCGTCCGGGACACAGCACTGTTACAGCTCTCGTCAATGTGACAGACGACTTGAGACTAAATATAGAGCAAAAGAATCTTACCGTCCTAACGCTCTTAGACTTCAGCAACGCCTTCAATACTGTTGACTTCGACATACTTGTTGGCGTGCTGAGGTCTCTCAATGTATCTCCATTGGTAATTTCATGGTTCAATTCCTATCTCCGTGGTAGACAGCAGCTGGTTAAAATTGACACTTCCAAATCCGATTGGTGTAACCTAACAACTGGCGTCCCACAGGGTGGCGTTCTTTCTCCTCTCCTATTTTCAATTTTTATCAATTCTATTACTGCTTCCCTCTCCTCCTCTTTTCATCTATATGCTGACGACTTGCAGTTGTACGCAGCCGCACCACCACATGACATAAACAGGGCAGTGGACACCATTAACTCTGATCTCATGGCCATTAGTGAATGGACGCTACGTTTCGGTTTACAGGTCAACCCAAAGAAGTCACAGGCTATCATCATTGGTAGTGACTATTACGTCTCCCGCTTGGACATGTCCAACGTTTCAGATGTTGTTTTTGATGGAGAAGTAGTGCCTTACTGTACGACTGTGAGGAATTTGGGTTTGTGGATAGACCAAACTCTGTCTTGGTCTCCACATGTCAATGAAGTAAGTCGTAAAGTTTTCGGCTCATATCACTCTCTTAAGCGCTTACAGAAGTTTCTGCCACAGGAAACGAAAATAACGTTAGCTCAATCTCTTCTTCTTCCCCTACTAAATTATGCCGATGTTGCTTATCTAGATCCCACTGAAGAGCTGCTTGATAGGCTGGAGCGTCTTCAGAACTTGTGTATCCGATTCATATACGGACTGCGCAAGTATGATCACGTCTCCGACTTTCGATGCAGGTTGAAGTGGCTCCCTATTCGTCTTCGCAGGAACTTACATATCCTTTCCCTTTTATATAATGTTCTTCACAACCCCGTCTACCCCAATTATTTAAAAGAAAGAGTTGTCCTTCGCACTGACCGTAGCAACAGAACGCTTCGCTCCTGTCACCTTTCCGATCTGGCAATGCCTGCCCACACCACTGATCGTTTCACCAAATCCTTCACGGTCAATGCTGTTCGACTCTGGAATGAACTTCCGCAAAACCTCAAAGATCTTCCTTCTGTGTCCTCTTTTAAATACAACTTGAAAAAATTTTACCTCTCATCTCTCTGAATGACTTACTGACTAAGCTACTGTTTGTCTGTATATATGTATCTGTGTATTTATGTATGTATTTGTATGTAGTATATTTTTATGTTATAGGTTTAAAATAACTTTTACATATGCTTATGCACTGATTAGGTTAAATTTTCAAGATAAAAATGTGTTTATGTTTTCCCAAGGTTGACTGGAAGAAATTTCTTTTAGGAATAAGTCCGCCCTTGCCTTCTATCTGTTCTTTGTGTGTATCTTGTCTTCTTATTTGTGTGCAATAAAGTGTTTATTCATTCATTCATTCATTCAGCTTTAGTTTATCTACCCATGTAACTGTCAACCTTAAGTTTGAAAACCAATCGTCGGAACCCATGCATCTACTTATGTTTTCACAAAGGATCCCCAAAACTGCCTAATGAAGAAGGTGGTCTATGCTTACAAAGCAAGACAATACATCTAAACCTCGCGCACGGATCCCTGCCGATGCGAATCGATAATTAACCATAAAACATAAAAATACAATAAATAGACATATCACACACTAATATGTTTATTACGTACAATAAATTTCCAATTATTTTTAGATAACCGTCGTCTATATTTTACACGTCTATATATTTGTAACTCACTCATCAACATTTGCACTAGGTACCTACTGAACGTAATTCCATGTGATTCTCGCCATGGTTTATCCAGAATTCTAAATAAATATAAGATAATATATTTAGCGTAAATAAACAAACTCCAACATTAATAAAATTCTCTTGTTATATTGAAATTCGACATTTGAAGGTCACCCCCCCCTACTATCTCCCGTCATAAATTTTTTCTAAACATTGAAGTTTACTTTAGTAAATGATGAATATTATGTAATTTATTTCAACACAAATGAAACCATATATAAAGCCAGTAGTTTAAAATACAAACTGTTTGGCAAGTAGCAAATCTCGAAATGACTTTACTTGCAAAGCTAACATAAATCTGTAGTAATAAGAACAATTAATATAATCATTTGATAAAAGGAATTTGGAACATTTTTAACTTGTCATGAAACATAATGTATTAACGCCATCTATAAATTTATTCCGGTACCAACTACCTATCTTTTGTTACGCTTGCTCGTCAATAAGTGTCCCAATTTTGACGACCCAATAAGTTCCTAGTTCATGCACTAGATGGAACTGCTAGTATTTTAATGGAAAATAAACGTAAATAAACAACTGTAGATACCTAAGTATTTAATAATAACTCAACTCCATACTACAACCATCGACATAAAGAAGAAATATACTACACTTGTCATTCTTATATCGTCAACTGAATATCGAGCTTGTTGCTTGATCAAAACACCGGCGGCGAAAGACAGAGATAAAGCGACGAGTTTCGACGGTAGCGCAAACGAGACAAACGTATAAAGCAGGACGGTTGTATGAACTAGGTTTTGCAGGATCACACACATGAACGGGTAAGTACTATATCTTCTCATTTTGTGTTTCTAT
This sequence comes from Ypsolopha sequella, assembly GCA_934047225.1. Taxonomy (NCBI): domain Eukaryota; kingdom Metazoa; phylum Arthropoda; class Insecta; order Lepidoptera; family Ypsolophidae; genus Ypsolopha; species Ypsolopha sequella. The sequence continues at coordinate 25,093,453 of OW203993.1, forward strand.
CTAAGAACTAGGAATATGACAAACAATTTTACAGAAACCCATGTGACACATCAACACATCGAACAATGTTACAAAGTTTAACCTACACACTGATTCAACTTACTTTCGGTAATTTTCTACTTTCCCCATTCCTTTTAAGCATTACGATCCTCTTGTACGCTCACTAGCCACTACTTTAAACGCTATCTGTCTAAACAATCAAACATTCGAAATTAATATAAAGTTGGGGTACACAATCATTAACTCTCTCATAATTTAAATTTAACTGACATAAAAGTGCAAATTGAATTAATTTATTGATTTGGTTTTGTTTTTTATACCATAAACCTTTTAATAAATCCAGCTTTTAAATAATTTCTACCCACGTCCAAACGCAAACCCAGCGTACAATGATCATTGTCTCCAAAACGGAACAGACCCTGTGGTTACATTCATCAATATACTCTATGGTTATATTCTACATTTCGGTTTAGCTCTTTATACAGAAACATAAAAACTAAAATAACATGAAATACAACTAAAATAAAACCTTACAAATTTACTTATAAAACTAAAATGTCTCCTAAAGTAAAATCAAATTATGTAGAAAATGTTTGCTATATATGAACAGCTTTAATATATCTAGCGCTTCAAAAATCTCGCTAACCTGTGACAAACTCTACATACCAAACAAAACAAATTCAAACTGAAGCTGACAGACGCCATTTGCTCAGTGACGGACGCTTTCTTTAATTTAAAATTAAATTCCATGACGGACCTACCGCAAAAGAAGCTTCACTTAGAAGATACCGAAAACAAAATCGAAAATGATCCATGAGCATATCTACTGTAACTCGGACGCAAAATTATTTCACAAGAAAGGTATGTACCGCTTTTACAAACGTAAACATTTCCAGTTGGATTCTACTTCGAAATTATTAGATTTACACTTAATTATTACACGAAAACGAAGCTTTTCATGCGATAGTCGTTGTTTCTAAGAGCCAACAAGCATTAAAATTCTTGAATTATCTTCGTACAAATATAAACTTTCATCACCATAAACAAACATTTCATAAACCTTTTCATTTACTTACAGATGTCGGTCACACTGTCGATAAAAGGGCAAGACACCGGACTTGCCTTACGGAGTTCTCTACAACATACTTAACTTCTGAAGAATTGTACAAAGTTGGAGCACTACCTATAACCTGGATGGACAGAATCTTCCCATAGTTCCGTGTAAAAGTGATATGTTACCATCTACCGTACGTCTAACAGGCTTCACGCATACAAGGTACCTATATACTTCGACTTACTTTCAAAGTTAAATCCAATTCATCAATCATTAGGTTCCCGTTTAATTATACTAAAGTCCCATAGCCCCGCAATACATGTGATAACCTCTGTAGTTCCATACAGTACATACATATACTCATGCCTGTCTCCCAGAGGGGTAGGCCTTTCATACATTAGTTGTTAATTAATGACCATTGTAATTCTCTTCAAGGTCAATAAAACAGTTGGCCGTAGGTCTTACTTGAAAAACCATGTTGCAAAGCACCAAATCGGTAGATATGTAATTTTTACTAACACTACTGTGTTGGCAGAATAACTTTCTCTTTAATTTTATAGCCTCATAGATTATATCACATCTGTTAATGAACCTACTTCACCCCTACTAACTTGTGTCAATCTTTGTATTTGAATACTTGACTCCATAAACTAAGCAAAATACAATACATAACCTTTGTCAAAATATTGTTGGCCCTTAATACTGGTACGTTCATTGAAAGACCCTGAATTAAGAATTTAGCCCGCTGTACTAAGCAAAAGCTAGAGATAAAGTATTATAATAATTGACTCATTTTATTTTCCAGATTTTGGATCCGTTATTGATGTCCCTAAATCTTCAACCAAGACGGAGACTGTACGTCAGTACTGGAGTACTTCCCCTGACACCTAAGACAAGTGACGCAGTCAATGGAACCGTCAGAAGTTAACTTTCCTATCAAAGAAGCTAATGTTTACCTTGATCATTGTTGACAAATTTACATTGTCTTCGTCCACGGGACCAAATTTACAATATACTGTTTACCTCTTATAAATATAAATATTTATCTATCGTAACACTCTAAATCACTTCTCCTATTTACACGAACAGCAAATTGTACCCAAAACTGGGTGACATTTCTGTATCAAACCATTTCTAAAAGCACCAAATTACTTAAAATAAGCCCAAAATACCTATCCTGGTCACGGCACCAAATTGTACTAATACCTGTAACACTACCTTCGCTCACACTGAACTCCATCGACCCGAATAACAACCCACTTACAACCTACATAGTTTAACGTTTGGTGCTTAATAGAAATGATTTTAACAGATATATGGCCAGAGTGTGATCGTCAGATTAGAACCTTACGTTGCGCCTTAAGTAGTAACCCAAATTCTTTAGAAGCGATTCAGAGATGAAGATAGCTAACAAACCCTTATTAATAGTCCTGTTCTAAAATATAACTTATCTTTCACGTGCTAAGTAAATTGGACATAAAATAATTAAAACCAAATTCGTAGATTTAGATAGTAAAATCAGAGAATATAAAGTATTGGTAAAATGTTCGGATTAGAAATTTCACTGTTTGTCAGTTAAGCCAATATATGAAAGTCATAGAGATAAATAGCACTTTGTAAACAATTCTAGATGTAAAATTCATTAATGTTTCAAATAATAAAAAGGTGAATAAAATCTCTGTAGCAATTCTGCGCCAGTCAGCCTCTTAAGAGGCTATGTGAATTTACTATGTTAGACTATACCCGTTACTTAAGATGATACATCACATTCATATTTTGTTTGTTTATGTTATGAATAAAATGCATTATTATTTTTTTTTTTTTAATAACCACTACCAGTAATTGGGGATGGATGAGGTGAGGTATTTCTGAGTTTGAAATTTAATAATTTATTGATGATCAAAGCTGAATAGTATTCTAACAGCTGACCTTTATGTATGTTGTAGAACTTATTACTCGATAGATACTTCTATACGAAAATTACTTATTTAGCTGGTAATCTTCGAATAAGTCCATAAGACAGTGAGTAAAATTCTCACATCTGTGATTATCTGGTCAATAAAATAGAGACTCAAAGAAAGCCATATTGGCAACTTCTCAGAAGTACCTTCCCTTGGATGTGGAATACCCCCGTGACTTTTTTTAGTGTATACTTTTTTTTTTGAATTCTAAATTTAAGATTTATTTATTTATTTTTAATTTTACGCGCCTATGTTGGTTCCCTGACTACACAGCTCTGGTAAAGAACCAACAAGAAATCCAGAGCGTCCCTACCATCATAGTAACCAAAACTACAAACGACACAAATAATCCAACAGAATGATTTCAGATTTCTAACTTATGGCTATCTTGTGTTTCTGTACCAAATATATTTTATTTGTTCTTATGTCATTGGTAAGCTAAACTACCCCATTTCAGTGTATAGTTAGCTCGTGGCTGTATTTTGCCTGACAAAAGAACAAGTACATCTATACAAATACACCAAATGTTACTAATTATATACTTGAGTAACAAATATTGAAATCACTCGTGTTGCACCATGTCCCATTCAAAGATTCAGTCTCTTTAACAGATCTACTCAAATAGTGACTGACAGTTAAAATTAATTTCTTAGATACTGCTGGTAATACTCAACTTAAAGTTGCTATGTCAATTTGACAAAACTATCTAGTAAAAAACTTAGACTTTCATATTCAGCGTACAGTCATTCTGTTTACTATTCAATAGAGAATTTCTATCAAGTCAAAATTGTAAGTTGTTTCAGTAATAAACTTCTCTAATACAATCGTCTTTGTTGTATTTAATGCAAGTCAGATAAGTACAAATTTCTACCAGGTTGGAATTTTACCCATTTTCTAAAAATCTTCAAGTTTCAGTAAGGTTTTTAGATAATATATTAAAACTTTTGAATACAATAAATTAGGCTTTCAACCCTCATTTCATGTAAGAAAGTTTACTTTAAAAATCATTGATTTTCTTGTAATATGAAACTACTGTGACTTTTATCCTTAACAGTTTTGCAGTTATTTATGTAGTCAATTTTATAACTACACTCAGTAGAATAATTTCAATATATTTTGAAAGAGAAATGAGAAATAGAACTTTGTTTTTGTTCTAAAGATGTATTCATTTAATTCCATTGACGAAGAACAACTTTTACTACCCCATATTTGGTATATAGTATCAGCTAAGGCTTTTCTTTTGCCAGACAAGGGAAAGCATTTATGCAAACAAATACATCATGTTATGTACTTCAAGTTTATTGAACATTTATAAGAATTGAAATTATTCTCTTGAATAAAGATTTCCCGAAACTATTTTCACGGTAATTAGTTTATTAGTTACTTACTCAATTGAGTAATAAAAGAAAATCCGAAACATTCTATATTTCATCTAGGTTCTACTCTGTATCAATGCAGTCATTTCGACAAGGGAGAATGTAAGTAATTACTGACTAAAAGGTTTGTCAGTCTGCTATACTTTATTTTGGATTCTTATATACCAAACTATTTGATTTTACTTTATAACTTAATGTTTACTAAGAACTGACCTTAAAAAGGGTTTGATAGGTACTACAGTTATGAACTTTTATGGTCTAAAATACATTTCATCAACCTGAATTCTAAATCTAGGTTTTCTATATTATTTAGGCATATTTTATGCCAAACTCAAGTCTCTTTATTTCTTGAAAGAAATACCTAAATAAATACAATATTTTAAGAGATAATTGAGTGGTGAAACTTATGTTTCCTATCATTTCATATTTATTGCCAATATTAAAGCCCTATGCCCTAGCATTCAAAATTAGTGTTCTGTGGCATATAAAAACCTCTTAGTAAACAATGAAACTATTTCAATATCAAAGCCCTATGTCCTTACATTCAAAATTGGAGTTCTTTGGACTTATAAAGCCCTCTCAGATAAGTAAACAATGAAACTATTTGTCAAACAAACTAGTCAACAACAATCTTTCCTGAACCACTAACTCTAATTTTTCAGAGGTCCCTATCTACTTGAAACCTTGCAACCTATCATAATTGAATTTATTGACCTATTTTCCCTGAACAATGAAGAAAGTTACCTGAAACCTCCCACTATGCATAATTTCTCAAAAACCTATTAATGCTCTAACAATAGACTTGAATTTTAGAATTTACCTACCTAACATTTGGCCCTAAAATCAAATGTTCCTAGGCTTTTAAATGTGTGAATTTTCAAAGCTAGAGGTCCGTCACCTCACATTTACAATTAAACGTGTGTGTGGTTGTATATTGTGCTAGCAAACACCATACAACCCCTCAACTAATCGACAGAAAGAAGTGAGGCAAGTTGAAACCTCTCTGTGTGCCTAACACCCTAAAACTTTGCCCTACTCAGACAGGGGGTGATACAGTAGGTAAAAAGGACGTCACCCCGCTGGCTGGGATAGCCTATATGATCATGTGTATATATAAATATATAGATATGAGACCATGACCAGCTCAGTCAGATGACAAAGGACAGAACAAATCGCAGCCTCTTCACGGCTCGGACGCTTTGCCATAAACATCGCCTTTCATGGGGGATGTGTTTCCAGTATGTAAAACTGGCGCAAGGCCATCCCAGACGCTTGCTTCCCTCCAGAGGAGGTTAAAACTAGACTCTGTCGTTCACACCAGTAGGTGACCCGAGCCTTCGTCCAGTGCGACTTCCGCTCTGTAAGCTCCCTGCCTGACTCTTCAAAATTTCCCAGCGACTAGCCCTATGCCACTACCCTGGTACATCTTCCCGTTTCCACGTCCGGCATTACTAAGAAGAGACCATACTCCCTTCCCTCCCCATCAACCCCTGAATCGACCTATGCACTATTACATTATTTAGGTACGTACTTTAATTTCGGAACTTGAAAAGACGATTATCGAACCCTTTACATAACGCGGAATCTAGCTCGTTCGCTCGTTCACCCTACACGAATTCAAACGCGTTTGTGTCAATCGCCGAGTCGGAAAAGTCAAAAACTATTGACCATAACCGAATCTATTTACGAAAAAAGGGCATTCCGCCACCTAAAAGCTAACGCGAACGCGAAAAGGTCCCGAGACCTAACGAACAGATAGATTGACACATTCCGTATTTTAATCGCAAATTCCGAAAACAAAATCACTATTAAAACAAACAAAAACTTCCCCAAACAAACTCGAAAATGAACTACTCCTTTAAGACTTCTTGCAGCACTTCCACTGACGGCGGTGTAAAATTGAATGAGCCCCCACCCTACATTTCACCCATTTATATACTAAGTGTGATATCAGCGTTATCAGTGCTATCGGCGTAAACGGTGCTAACGGTGTTATGTGCGCTTTCGTGCAGAACGAACAAAAGTGAGACAACCAAACAAGAGTAATAGAGATGGCAACATAACAACAAAAACATGGCAACAGCATATACTCGGCGTAAGCAGGACAGGACAAAAATATACAAGTAAGAGTGAAAGAGATAGACACATGGTGACAAGCCTAAGGCGTCATCTAGTCTACGTGGCAACAACTTGGCAGTTGCGTGACAACAACAGCTAATTTAGGGTTCACGCATAATTGGAAACCATAATGTTTGAAATTGAAAGTTTATTCTTAATTCCTTCCATATTGGACCGATTGTTTGGGCCGGTGGTTGAGTTTACTGTATTTATCATTTAAAATCAGTTATTCTACGCGATCGATTTCAATTTGCTTTATTTATTTCAACGTGATTTATTTGATTACATACAACAATCTTCCTGCCCATTATCATAACATTTATTTGTGAATTGAGACGTGAACAGATGAGGTACGATCTGTCACAACAGTGACGTGCTAAACTTGTACAGTACAACAGTGACGTGCTAAACTTGTACAGTACAACAGTGATGTGCTAAACTTGTACAGTACAACAGTGATGTGCTAATCTTGTACAGTACAACAGTGACGTGCTAATCTTGTACAGTACAACAGTGACGTGCTAATCTTGTACAGTACAACAGTGACGTGCTAATCTTGTACAGTACAACAGTGACGTGCTAAACTTGTACAGTACAACAGTGACGTGCTAAACTTGTACAGTACAACAGTGACGTGCTAATCTTGTACAGTACAACAGTGACGTGCTAAACTTGTACAGTACAACAGTGACGTGCTAATCTTGTACAGTACAACAGTGACGTGCTAATCTTGTACAGTACAACAGTGACGTGCTAAACTTGTACAGTACAACAGTGACGTGCTAATCTTGTACAGTACAACAGTGATGTGCTAATCTTGTACAGTACAACAGTGACGTGCTAATCTTGTACAGTACAACAGTGACGTGCTAAACTTGTACAGTACAACAGTGACGTGCTAAACTTGTACAGTACAACAGTGACGTGCTAATCTTGTACAGTACAACAGTGATGTGCTAAACTTGTGCAGTACAACAGTGACGTGCTAAACTTGTACAGTACAACAGTGACGTGCTAAACTTGTACAGTACAACAGTGACGTGCTAAACTTGTACAGTACAACAGTGACGTGCTAATCTTGTACAGTACAACAGTGACGTGCTAAACTTGTGCAGTACAACAGTGAAGTGCTAAACTTGTGCAGTACAACAGTGACGTGCTAATCTTGTACAGTACAACAGTGACGTGCTAAACTTGTACAGTACAACAGTGACGTGCTAAACTTGTACAGTACAACAGTGACGTGCTAAACTTGTGCAGTACAACAGTGATGTGCTAAACTTGTGCAGTACAATCAACCGAAGTTGATCATACCGAACTTTTAATTACGGCGAAAGAATTAATACACTTACTCTATGAATTATTGGTATCGCGTTGACTCAATGTTAATGAAAAAGTTGTTTGTATGTATTTTTTAACTTCCTTAGGCTAGGCTATATAGATTTCGTCGGCACATCGTAGAATTGGGCATATCATGATCTGCCTAGGCATATCATATTTCTGTTAAAATTAGGAAGGTCACCGCGCCTCTTCGCTCGGCTCCCCAAAATTTACTTGTAAACCTAACACGCTCCTCTCCGCTCGGCGTTGCACCTATTTTTTAGTTTTGGTGAAAGAATTTCGATTTCATACTTTTTGATCTGCCCAATTGGCATAGATTAAATTATGTTAAGGTGTGTTAATTCGAAGACCATTTGGAGATTTAGGCTTAATAAGCCGTATTTTCGAAATTTTGGTCCACAAAACCTCATGATGATTTATATTTTTACGAAAAAGCTGCAACTTCCATTTGCCTTCGTGTGACGTCACTTGGATAGTGGCTGTTTAGAAATATGTCCTATGCTATCAAGATAAATAATATTTAATATTTGCTTCAGACTAATTTGACAGCTGGATGACAGAAGAGTAGACAGACAGAGACAGACCACTTTTTCATAAGCAATCACACATCACAATCAGTATAATGTCTAAAATTCTCAAGTGACAAGGTCATCGGACAATTCTTTAAAAAATCGTAAAAAAAATAATGGTTAATTTATGTATATATTATAAAATGGAGTATATTCTCTGAAAAATAAATGAAAAGAAAAATTTTAAAAAAATAAGCTTTGGGAATTCTACCAAATCCGCGACACATATATTGACAAGATACTGTTTCTTGAATAGTTCATACGAATAAGTGCAACATGATGTGAAAACTACCAAAACAATCGGTCCAAATCTCAATTTGCCCAAAAAAGCCGCACATGCAACCTGGGTGGCTACCGGCGTCTTTGAGGGATAATCCTCAAAGCAACTCGGTCTATCCTTTTCTATTATCTGGTACACCTGCATATTGTGAGGCGAGCACTCCACGGCGCAAAGATGCCGCAATAGGCCCCAGCCGCCATCTTTCGGATTATCTTGCGGTAAAGAATGGTGTTGCAATTTGTTTTATATGTGTATGATCACACTGAAAAATCCATAGACAAAGGAAACAAGGGAGATGTTAGAGTTTAAAGACGTTCGCATGCGCCACGCCCACGGTTAGAGGGCGTGGCGCTTGCGAACGCATCTGGCCTGAAATAGGCTTGATGAGAGACCCAATTAATTAATTTATTTATTTAATGTTGGTTTTCTTTTTCTTTTCTTGCATGTATATTATTAGTGTGCGTGAGAATGTGAGTATGGGTGCCGTACTTATAGTTTTTAGGGTTCCGTAGTCAACAACAAGGAATCCTTATAGTTTCGCCATGTCCGTCTGTCTGTCTGTCTGTCTGTCTGTCCGCGGCTTAGCTTAGAGACTATTAGTACTAGAAAGCTGTAATTTAGCATGGGTATACATATTTATCACGCCGATAAAGTAGTAAAGTAAAATTTTGAAAAAGTTTTTTTTTTAGGGTACCTCCCCTACACGTAAAGTGGGGATGATTATTTTTTTTCTCGTCTATCCCCTAGTATGGGGTGTCGTTGAAAAGGTAATTTAAAAAAATTAGGGGGATAAGAAGATCATTTTTCGATCCAGGGTTCCGTTTCCGAAATATTAAACTTAAAAGTGTTAATTTTTGTTAGAGTCAAGTGCCCCCCCCCCCCCCCCCCCCTGCCGGCGAAACGGTTGTATTTGGAGACGTGAAAAAAATCACGGCAGTAGCATACATAACGAAATTAAAAGGAAAACTATCACAGCTAAGAAGGCTTTACATTTACAAGTTAACGAGTACAGATCGCGCCAAACTTTTTGTCCCCTCTAAACACGGGGTGATTCGCATCAGCAGAAACAAAATGTATGGGCCGTTCTTGGGAAGAGCAACTTCCGAGCGGTCTAGAAGTTTGGTGCGATCTGTATTATTATAGATAATGGTACGGAACCCTTCGTGCGCGAGTCCGACTCGCACTTGGCCGGTTTTGTGTTTTGTGTTAGTGGAATAACTGGGAGACTATGGGGTCATCTCGACCACAATAAACTCGGGCGCGTGTCCGAGTTGACACCATTCGATTAAACAATTTTACTGGGGGTCACCAATTTTAGGCTTAGCTAGTACCACCACCAGTTTTAGTCTTATTTAGTACCACTACCAATTTTAGGCTTTTCAGCTACTTCCAGCCTTTATGGTTTTTGTAGGACCTACATCATTTTGTTTTTCTTACCGTTGAAGCTATTACGATCCCTTTGACTCGTAACTGTTAAGGTTCCCTAAATTGGAAAACCCTCATGTCTCGTCTCTTCGACTGTTAGCAACTTTGGTGTGATTCCTGATTTCGTAGTTCCACTGTCATTTTTATCCCCTTACTAATAGGTAATTTTCGATATGTGTTTTACATCGATGTTTGTTTGATAAACCTACATTTAATTAAAATCACAACAAAGAAACTATTTTTTAGTCATTCAAAAAAAATTGTTGTGAGGTGATATTTTGTGGGTTTTGTTAGCGGCAGGTGATTTCATTCTTTAGTTCGTAGATGGTTTAAAAGATCCAAATTTTTCTGCTTGAAGCTATGTGTTGTTAGATTTATCTATAAAACAATTGTTAATTAATTGAGTGTTACATTGGGGTTGATCATGAGTCCTCAAAAATCTGCCAATGAAGGTGTACAAATATTTAGTACCTATAGCATGCATCGTTGTCATATTAAACATTTTAATTGTACAATTTCATAATATTTACAATGTCAAAAATAATAATGAAAAATGTCAAGAAAGAAGTTACAAAGAATATGAACTTATTTCGTTGAATATGGATATAAATGTCTACCATTTCAAATTCTCCTCATAGGCAAAAAACTCCTTTACAGAGTAGAAACAGTGGCTCAGTAACCAGTTGTGTATTTACGCTTAAATTAATTCTGCGTTATGTTTTTAAAATCATCAGGAAGGGCGTTAAGGGCCTTACTATTGCCAAATGGGTACTTTCTAAAGCCTACTTCTCGTTTACGGCCAAACCAAAAATAATGAAAAAATGTATTATGAATAATCAGCTCTTAGACAACATATGCAACATTTTTCTATTGCATACCACCAAAACTTCTACATGAAAAAATGTATTAACTAAATGGTGTTTTTTGGCCTGAATTTCCTACTGCTCCTAAGTGGCTTGGCCGATTGAATTAATTTATGCTTTGATAAATAGATAAACTTGATAGCTATAAAAATAACATAGGATTATTCAATCAAACAATCACGTCCAAGTGAAAAGTATAATTTTCTCCTATTTCGCCCTTTCAAGGACGCAGCGAGCGTCGTAACAGCCACTATGCATTGCGCACTGATATTAACGTTATTTCAATATCGTTTCCGTCGATATTCGTACTGACAAATATCGAGCTGCTAATTTGGCGATGGTAATCGCCTTAAATATTTTGACAGCCATATAATAAACATTGTGTTGTGTTACTGTTAGTTTACATTTGGGGATAAACAATCTGTCACCTACCCTATTTCTTTGTGATCTATGTGATAATTTAAATTATATTTAAATTAAATTATAAATTAAAAATTAATATATAATTAAAAATTATAAATTATATTTTATAATTAAATTTAGAAGAACGCAAAAAATCGAGAAGTTACTCGAAATATTCATGTGTTACTATTTTTTAAGTATATTTAAATTGTTTGAATTACGTTTTCCAAAAATATTCTTATCCTTGCTTTATGAATGTTTCGACTCATCATTAACTTAATTACAATAATCGAGTAGTAATGGAAAATGTGATATATGTAGGTAAGCGGAGAATTCTCTTACTAGTCAGTCGACTTTTAGTCTCAGAATACAACTGTCCGTTTCCCCTTACGTCCTGTGTTTTAATTTGGTATTCCTGGATACCACAGTGGCGACGAGGATTAATTATATCGAAAACGAATTGTTAGTGCCGCGCGTGACCAGTGAATTATGTCGGTTTTCGGTAATGTGCCCGTTTTCGACTGTAAAACTGAGGAGTGGCCCGTGCATCGCGCACAGTTAAATAATTTCTTTACGGCAAACTCAATAAACTCCACTACGGATAAAGATGGAGAGAAACGACGTGCAATTTTGTTGAATTGCATGACTCAGGATTCGTATCGCCTCGTCAGAGACCTGCTTCATCCCAAGGACCCGGACACAACTGCGTATGACGTCATCATTTCCACGTTAGCAAGTCATTTTGAGCCAAAGAAATGTGTGTATGTGGAAAGGCAGAAGTTTTATTCAGCGGTGAAGGAGTGTCACGAGACTGTACCGGAGTTCGCAGCGCGATTGCGAGGTTTAGCAGCAAATTGTTGTTTTGGTTCGGCACTAGAAATGTGTCTGACGGATCGGTTCGTGCTGGGGGTAGATAACAGTGCAGTTCGTGAGCGGTTGTTCCGAGAAGATGCAGAAAAATTAAAGCTGGCTCGTGCAGTGGACCTGGCATGTGCAGTGGAGAGCTCGCAGGCCGTGACGGCCTCGCTCCCGGTGCCAGCTGTGAAGATCGAGCCACTCTTGTATGCGGCCGTGGGGGGCGCGAGGGGCGCCCGGCCACGTGACCAATCCGGTCCGTCCAGCTGTTCAGTATGCGGAGGCAGGACGCATGACTCATCGGGTTGCGGCTATCGTCATTTGAACTGTGACATTTGTGGTGATAAAGGTCATTTGAAAAGAATGTGTCCACGAAGTGCGGGTTATGTTAAAAAGCCAAACCGTAATAGGAAAAATCGTAGTCAGTGGCGTAATCATTTTATTTGTGAAAACGGTTCGGCGGCAGCGGATGATTTTGCTCCGATAAATAACATTAGGTGTTTAGATGACCGCCCCATGTGTTTGGAGGTGCGTGTGAGCGGCGCGGTACTGCGCATGGAGCTGGACTCGGGGAGCGCGGTGTCGGCGCTGCCGGCGACCGTCTGGTTTAGGTATTTCTCGCAGTTGCCGCTGGGTGAGTCTCCTAAAGCTCTTCGTACCTATGGGGGCGCGTTGTTAACCCCATTAGGAGTGGGATCTTTGGCACTTACATATAATGGTGTTACCCATGAGATAGATTTCTTTGTGGTGCAAAATGGGCCGGTGCCGTTGCTCGGGCGTGATTTTATGGCCAAGTTTAAATTTACGCTCGCCCCGATTAATTACTGTTCTCAAAACGAGATGAATCGGTTATATCAAAGATATCAGTCACTGTTTTCGGGGAAACTGGGCACGTTTAATAAATATGAACTGACGTTGTTTCTGAAAGAGGGGTCTAATCCAAAGTTTTTCAAGGCTCGACCCGTACCTTTCGCCTTAAAAGATAAGATAAGCGCGGAATTAGATCGGTTGGTGCAGGTAGGTATTTTAAAACCGGTTTCTTATTCTCAATACGCGTCGCCTATTGTAGCAGTATTAAAGAAAAATAACGATGTTCGTATTTGCGGAGATTATTCAGTTTCGATCAACAAAGATTTAAAAATTGATAAATATCCGCTACCAAAAATAAACGAATTATGTAATTCATTGTTCGACGCGAAATTCTTTTCAAAATTAGATTTGTCAAATTCTTACAATCAGTTTTGTCTGTCTGAGGCGTCTCAGGAGTATACGTGCATCAACACACATAAGGGCCTCTTCAAGTATACGAGGTTGGTGTTCGGACTCGCTTGCGCACCGGCTCTGTTTCAACGCGCTATGTGTCAGCTACTTGGTGACGTCACTGGTACGGAAAGTTTCTTAGATGACGTACTGATCCATGCTCCTACGGAGCTCCTGCATTGGCAGAGAGTAGAGCAGGTACTACAGAGATTAGAAGATGCTGGATTAGTTTTACAAAAATCTAAATGTGTGTTCCTTCAGCAAAGTGTCGAGTATCTCGGATACGTAATTGATTGCAACGGGGTCATGGTACATAAAAGTCCCGATAAAATTAAAGCAATCATGGAGGTAAAGGTTCCAGAGAATACAAAACAATTAAGGTCGTTTTTAGGGCTTGTAAATTTCTATCGCAGTTTTATTCCGGGCGCTTCGATTGTTCTCGAGCCGCTGCATCGGCTGTTGAGGAAAGACGCAAAATGGGAGTGGTTAGAAGAACAGCAGGGGGCATTTGAAGCGGTAAAGCGAGAAATGTGCTCGGAGCGCGTGTTGGCGTTGATTTTGACCCGAACCAGGAGCTAGTACTGACAGTGGACGCGGCGCCGGGAGGTCTGGGCGCAGTGCTGGCGGCGCGGTACGAGGACGGCTCGGAGCGCCCGCTCGGATATGCGTCTCGCCCTCTTGCTCCTAGCGAGCGCATCTACAGTCAGATACAAAAGGAAGCTGCGGCTATAATATTTGGCGTAAAAAAATACCATCAGTATCTTTACGGGCGGACGGAGCCGTTCGTGTTAAAAACTGACCACAAGCCCTTGCTGTCAATTTTTTCGCCAGATAAGGGTATTCCTCAAATGACCGAGTCTAGACTACAACGGTATGCTTTATTCCTAGCCGCCTATAACTATAAGATAGAGTACGTAAGTAGTGAAAAGAATGTGGCTGACTATTTGAGTCGGTCGCCTGCAGGGGACGAGCCCGCGGCTGCGGTAGTATCGAGCGAGGAGGGCGCGAGCTATGTGAACGCGCTGGTTGCGGCGGGCGCGTCGCTACCGGCGAGCGTGCAGGAGCTGCGCGCCGCCGCCGCTGCTGAGCCGGTGCTCGCCCGGGTGCAGTGCTATGTGGCCGAGGGGTGGCCTAAGAAAGTTGAGGCAGAATTGCTGCCTTATCAACGTTGCCGACATGAATTGCATGTCGAGGAGGGGTGTCTGATGCGTGGACATCGGGTGGTAATCCCTAAGAAGTACCGGTCGGCAGTACTGCAGGAACTCCACGCCGCCCATCTTGGTATTGTTAAGATGAAGTTGCTGGCGAGGGAACGTTTCTGGTACCCCGGTATTGATCGTGAGATCGAAAATTTGGTGTCAAATTGTGACCGTTGTGTTTCGACACGATCAAATCCCGCTCAAGCCCCTATAGAGAATTGGGAATGGCCTGATTCTGTTTTTGAGAGAATTCATTTAGATTTTCTCGGCCCGCTTCATGGTAAGATGTACTTGGTGTTAGTTGATGCACGGAGCAAATGGCTCGAATGTATAGAAATGCCAAATTTAATGACTCAGACACTCATATATAAATTGTCATCAATTTTCGCGAGATTTGGAAACCCAAAAATTATTGTTAGTGATAATGCTAAAACATTTGTATCATCGGACTTTATAAAATTTTGTTCTAGCAACGGCATTAAGCACATGACGTCACCGGTATATTTCCCACAGAGTAACGGACTCGCGGAAAACGCAGTAAAAACCTGCAAACGTTTTTTAACAAACGTGTTCAAAGACAGCTCTATGCGCGATACCAATAGCATCTTAGATAAATATTTATTTAATTATAGAAATACGCCACATTGCACGACGGGCGTGTCTCCAGCCCACTTGATGTTCGGTAGGAACTTGGGTTGTAAGTTGGACGTAGTGAGCGGTCACGCCGCACCACCATCGGAGATGCAGGTACTGGAGCGCGTGCGACAAAGCCAAGCGCGTCAAACTAAATATTTCGGTGGTCGAGATGTCATATACCATGTAAATGACAGAGTGTGGATTAAAGATTATCGTAATCCTCAAAAACCCACATGGATCCTGGGCAAGATCATTGGGCGCGTCGGGAATGTTATGTACGATGTGTCTCTTCAAGACTTTGATATTGTTTGGAGGCGCCACGCAAATCAGTTATTAAACGCTAATTCGTATCGGATAAAAACAGGTTTTCCTCCTGACGGGCTTGAAAATATCACAAGTCATAGAGCGGTACAGATGTCGCCGGTAACAGAGTGCGCTGCGCCCCCCGAACTCGCGCCTGCGCGTGTCGAGCCGGAGGGAGTCGCGACGCCGAGTGTTGGCGCCGACGCCGCTGCGGAACCCTCCACAGGAGAGAGCGCGACGCTGGCTCTGTATCGCACTCGCTCTGGTAGAGCGGTCTTACCGCCTATGAAATTGTATGAGCGGGAGGGAAAATAAACAAATGTTTATGAAGTGTTTTGCGGACATTATAATAATAAGATGTAATACATTTTTTTTTTTTGCTGTCATAATTTTCTAACTTTCGGTATGAAATTAGTTATAGACGTTGTTAGTGATAATCTTTATTTACGAGTTTAAAAGGTTAAGTTAAATTAGTTTTAAGTTTATGTTTGTTTGATTTTGTTAAATGTTGTGGAGGGATGTGATTTTGATTTTGTTAAATGTTGTGGAGGGATGTGATATATGTAGGTAAGCGGAGAATTCTCTTACTAGTCAGTCGACTTTTAGTCTCAGAATACAACTGTCCGTTTCCCCTTACGTCCTGTGTTTTATTTGGTATTCCTGGATACCACAGAAAACATTTCTTAAAGACCGGTTTCGCAGCCGGATTGTGAAAAACCCGCCTTTTTCAAATTAATTGAAACTGAACACTTAAATTCAAAATTCACTCAATAGTTATTCAACAAAACCTTATTACCTATGTATTGCCTTCGCAAAGATTCCATTGGTTTCTGTAAATTAGAACTTGAAAATTTTTATAGTGAAAACTTTTGATATTATGATTTTCAGGTTTCTTTATCTTTATATTATTGTTAGTTACCAAGTGCTCCGTACCCGTAAAATAAAATAACAAAACAAAAGTATTGTGTGGTGGTACGGAACCCTTTGTGCGCGTGTCCGACTCGCACTTGGCCAAATTTTCCTAAATTATTAGGTTTGTATCACATTTCCTCGGTTCCATCACTCAAATCACGTATCTAAATATCGGTGCTTGGCTATTAGGGTTTGCATTTTGATGGAACCCTGAAAAGTATGAGTTTCAAGTAACCAAGAGCTTAATTATCAATTGAACATTATAATGAATACTCTATAGTGTGGATAGCTTTATTCGGTAGCGCACGGCGGCTTTACAAAGATGGCGGCGTCTTTGGTGCGCGCGCAAGAAACGGTAGCGGCAATGTATTCTCTTTTTGTATCTTTATCTTGAATATCTTGAATATCGAATGGCGTTTTGATGTGTCAAGGCGGGAATTCGGTGGTTTTAAAGATACTGAAATATAATAATGATTTCATCAGACGTGGTTACCCGGAATTTGAAAGCTGATCATTTAAAATGAGGGACTGAAATGAAAATTAGATGACTAAGAGCCCCTTAAGGGCCTTACTATTGCCAAATGGGTACTTTCTAAAGCCTACTCCTCGTTTATGGCCAAACCAAAAATAATGAAAAAATGTATTATGAATAATCAACTCTTAGACAACATATGCAACATTTTACTTTTTCATACCACATAAACTTCTACATGAATTTTATTTTTACTGAATGGTGTTTTTTGACCTCAAATTCCCTACTGCTCCTGAGTGGCTTGGCCGATTGAATTCATCTATGCTTTGATAAATAGATAAACTTTATAGCTATAAACATTACATAAGATTATTCAATCGAGTAATCACGTCCAAGTGAAAAGTATAATTTTCTCCTATTTCGCCCTATCAAGGACGCAGCGAGCGTCGTAACAGCCACTATGCATTGCGCGCTGATATGAACGTTATTTCAATGTCGTTTCCGTTGATATTTGTAGTGACAAATATCGAGCTGCTAATTTGGCGATGGTAATCACATGAACGCAACGGACGGAAGAGAAAGAGAAGAAACTTAAATAAATAGCAAAATTTCAAAAACTAAAATCTAGATATTGTTAAAATCCAACCAATAAAATATGTTACAGTTATGCACATTATTTCTATTCGTCAAACGAGAAGAAAAAGTTTGTTTGAAGACCTCATTTCAATAATTACAAACATGTTTTTGAAAATCAATAACCTAGGGCCTAGACTACATAGTCAAAATGCAATTCAACTTAACTTAAGAGCTGTGCTCTTGTCGGTGGAGTCCTCTCCATTTACTTCTGCACTCCGCCTTTTCCTTAACTTCTTGATACGACACGACATTGACCTTCTCTTTCACCTGATCCTCTGTTTCTTTTCTTCTTTTCAAAATGCATACCAGAAATATTTCATGATATATGCAGATAAAAAACCGGCCAAGTGCGAGTTGGACTCGCGCACCAAGGGTTCCGTACCATTATCTACAAAAACAGCAAAAAAACATGTCTGTTGAATTGGAGCCCCCTTAAATATTTATTTTATTCTGTTTTTTAGTATTTGTTGTTATAGCGGCAAAATTTCAACTGTCTAACTATCACGGTTCATGAGATACAGCCTGGTGACAGACGGACAGCGGAGTCTTAGTAATAGGGTCCCGTTACCCTTTGGGTACGGAACCCTAAAAAGCAGCCCTATTTTATTTACATACCGTCTACAATAAGAAACATATCTACACAAACAAAACTTGACACAAAAATAAGCCAGGGTAAAAATTTCAAGAAACCTTTCTTTTCATCTTGTCTTTGGTCCATCATTTTGTTAAATATTTACACGATCTTCTTAAGGGTTGGGCTGTTCTTCGAGCACGAACGTGATTTTGAAGGGCTTGTTGGTTTACTTTGTAGTAGAAAATACCGTGAGAGAACTACCACTGGCCACAGGTGCTGCTGGTAGGCATTGACGGGTACAGGGGGGCCATAGGTGTCATGCTCCCCCCCCCCCTCAAACACAAAGGAACTCATTTCATTTGAATAATTTTGATAAAAACACTTAAAACAGTACAAGTACAAGTGTTTTTATCAAAATTATGATGATGTTTCACCAAGTGCGACAATCGCAAGTATTAATCATTTCATTTGACTCAACTTTTTGATTTGATTAGGGTGCACTTTTACACTACATTTGTCCCTATTGAATCCATTGGCCAGCTTCAGCGACCAAGCAGAGCTATGCTCCTCCGATTTCCCGAACACAGCACCAATATGTATACAAATTATTTTACAGTATCAGCAATTCGCCTGTGGAATAGTCTTCCTCTTAATATCCGTCTGTCTCCCTCTATCTCTACCTTCAACACCAGAGTCTGTCAACACTATCTACAGCTACAGAATCAGTCATAAAACTTGTAATTTTCACATATCTCCCTGAGTCATTGTCCTTCTCGTAATTACCTATGTTTTGTTATGTATAATATATGTATATTATTGTATTTATGAGTAGATTATATATGTATATACAATATTTATTTAATTCTAATTAAATTTAATATATATAGTATCTATGAAAATATGATTTCTTCGTTGAATTGATTATAGTAATCAAAGGTTAACTGGCAGAGAATGCTAATTAGCATTAAGTTCGCCTTTGCGCATTGTAAATTTATTTTGTGCAATAAAGTATTTACATACATACATACTATATAGGTAAACAAAGTATAGATAGGTTTGTCAAAAGCGCAACAAGACTTACGGCGCTTAAGAAGTTTTTTTTTTTTACTTTGCCATAAACCTTGTTGGAATACTCAGATACAAATGCTCCCAACCAACAACACCGAAAAATGTGAAATAAAATGAACTTTCAACAAAAACATAGTATTCAAATTTACATGTAACAGCCTTAGAATAATTAATTATTCTATGGTAACAGCAGTCGTTCACTAAAAAGTTAAAAATATTTATACAGGTGGTCCAAAAGGTGACGTCAAATTTTTTTTTTAGATTCCTCATGCCTGGTTGTATCCGAAAATACACCATGTATGTTCCGCGATTTTTAGCAGTTTAGAAGTTATAATTTTTTAATGTGTATTTGCGAATTTTCTACCGGAGCAAGTTACAAAAATCATAACTTGTTTAATAGTGAGATATTTTGTATTTTTTTTCTTTTATATGGTTGTCTTGAATTACTCTTTGATACGTTATAATCAACTACACAAAATTCTTCATTACAAGTTACCGAAAAAAGGGTCAAAAGTGAAAGTCTTGATTTGAGTTGGACGGAGTTAAGTTTTCAAAATTCTCTAAATAATACAAAATGGATGTATTATAGGATAAAACTACTTTTAAAAATTGAACAATTTATTAGTTTACCAAATAATAAAAAAAAGTTGTTCTCAATAGGCAATTTTTCGATGAAATCGGCATCCAAACTTATTTAGGTCAAAATGAGCTAACAAAAATTGTGTCCGGAAAAATTGTTTTAGCTTTTTTTATGGCCACCATTAATTAGATAAGATAAATTAGATAAGATAAATTTATTGATCTTCAGTAAGAGTTATTACATATAATGGTACATTGCAGTAAGTAGGTAAAAAAAAACCTATATTAAATACAATACTATAATATTATTTATAGAAGTACCTCGGGGAACTCTGTTCCCTACACTAAGTACTAAGAGTACCTGTACGGTAGGGTTACATATAGGTAGTTAGGCATCATCAAAAGCATTCAAATAATCTCAAATTGAACGATCAGTAACACATTAAAAAACATTTTACAAACAAAAATAACTTTTTTTGCCTCATTCTGTGTTATGATGACCTAAAACTAATTAAATGTCTGTGAACTGAAAATGTTCAAAAAAAAATAGATTATCTGAGAATATTTTTAAAAATAACACCCTTCAACTTCAATACACAATCGGCAACGTCTTGAAAATTATTTTTTAATCTAGGGAAAGCGTTTGAATTTTCTTTGACTTTCTTTGCAGCTTCTCTCAATTTTCGTCTCAGTTCTTCTTCAGAGTTAGTCTCCCGAGCGTAGACTATTTCCTTGATACCTTGCATATGTTGCAGTCAAAACTCATAGCCGGTCAAAAGTAGTTTTGACTGCGCAGTCAAAACTGGTTTTGACTAATTTGGTCTGAAGTAAAACATTAAATTGAAAAAGCGTTAGTTTTAATAGCCAGATTTTAAAAGTACCTATATAAATAAGCGTGACTAGAATAGAATCAAACGCGGATCTACGCACTTGCACCGGGCAGCAATGCCAGAAAATATTTCTGGTTTGTCATAAAAAAAAAAACTGCGAAGGTCAGGTATACCTGACCTTCTAACCTAACCTACCGGCTCTCTTCTGCGCTGCAGGACATCCGAAAAACTAATTTTGCCTGCGAATATCAGTCAACACTACGTCCTTAGTCAAAACTAGTTTTGACTGACTCATTCTCGCAGTCAAAAGTAGTTTCGACCAGTTATGACTTTTGACACATTTGTATATTTCATTCGGAACTGTGTGTGAATGCAACGCTATTGCCAATCCAATCATTATACAGTGCACGTGTAATAAAAATATTATGCCTATATTAAAATATATAAGTTTTTGTACAGTCGTATCGAATCCCATCCCATCCCATCCCACTAATGCCACTATCCCATCCTATCCCAACCTCACTATCCCATCCCACTAATATTGAATGCCGTGAAGGAGTAACAGTATATCACTTTTCTATAGGAACTTGACACCCCATTGCCTTTCAATGGGAACTGATTTATGGGATAAAAAGTAACCTATCTCTTATTCCAGGTCTAGAAGTACATTCGTGCAAAGTCTCAGCTTAATTGTTTTAGTAGTTTCGGCGTGAAGGAGTAACAAACATCCATCCATCCATCCAAACTTTCGCATTTATAAAATTAGTGGGATGGGATGGTATGGGACAAAAACAAGGTTTGATATAAAAATAAATCTAAACTAATAAGGATAGCCGTTGGCATCTATGCTAGGTCCAAATTCATACTGGATGCTTGGTAAGTGATCAGCATCATGAATCTATAACAATTTTTGTGCAATTCGTGTAATAAAATTTCGACTTCCCATAGTAATTCACTCCCGTCTTCCTATATGTTTTAGTTGTGTGACACCAATAAAGCTTTTTCTATTCTATTCTATTCTATTTTATATACTTTATTTATTCTATTGTACCTGGACACCACTAATGATATTATAATTTCAGGAGCTGAGTGCAAGTCTGCACTAATATAGGAAATGATTATTGGGGCCAAGAAAATCACAAAATTACAAACCCACCTTTCGTCTTAACACAATTTTAATATCAAGTAAGTATGTAAGACCCACTGGCTACGAGATTCCGATCGTAAAAAAATCGTGATATTTGACTTCATCAGCATACCTCTCCGTGCAGCGTGACAGCTCTTGACAAGCTCCGGACTTGGACTTGGATGGACTTGAGGAGGTACAGATAGCAATGGAATCATGTGAAAAAAGTTATAGACTCGGACACGATCGGTAGAAAAAATTATGTATCTTGCCGCCTGCGATATTTGGAGGTTTGAAAATGAATCCTACCTACTTGACCAATTGACCAATTTACCAATTTACTATTGTCGAAAAATTTATTTTCTTATTAATTTTCATATTTACAATGCGCTCTAATGCGCATTAGCATTAGGTTCATTAAGTGATCCAAATTGACAACATGTTTTCAAAATTTGAAATTATCGAAGGTTTTATCGTATTTTTCCTGGGTTCCAGCAGCCGTTAGTTTCCTGTTAATTACATGCCAAATTTTATAAATCTTGCGGACAGATAATAAGGTGGAAAAACTTGTTTTGACAGAACCATGAAAATTTCAGCACCTGCACCAATAGGTACGTAAAAGGGTGTTTACAAATAAAATGTGAAGTCGTAAAAAGTAGTCATACCAAAATCTCGAAAAAATTGAGAGATTCTACAAAAATCACCGCTAAAATCAATAGTTTTTAAACTGAGAAACCCCAGGTCCCGTAAACCGTTTAATCGCAAAAACATCGTGTCACGCTCCTCGCACCTGTGATTCAACTAAGTTACGTCGCGCGCGATTAAACATTATGCTACGGGGCCAGGACTTGTTTAAATACCTATACAATTTTTATGCTGACGCTACAAAAAACAGCAACTCTTGGTAGCAGTACGGTCCGTGAGCGCAGCAGGGTGCCAATTTCTGTTTGTTGAGATAATCTCACCTCCTGTCCGGGCGCCGCTGCTGACCCTACTTACGTTTACTGAGATTACTAGCTGTGCTTATTTATTCTTTATACAGTGTGGAAAAAAATGCGTTCGGTAGAGGGAAAGTACTTTTGATATTGATGTAGATTTTATTTAAAGGTAACTTTTTAAGATTTTGTTGTGTGAATAATTTTAATGCATATAATTATTTTTATTTGATAATTTATAACGTAATTTTGTAATTGTTATTTTATAATGGCTTTGTATTAATTTTGTTTTCAATAAATAATATTTCTTTATTGCTTTATTGCTCTAAATAAGTAAAACTGCATTCAATCACCTGCTGTCAAGGTTCTTCTAGGAGTGGCCAAAGTAAAGAAAGCAAGAAAATGCTGAAATAGGACGCAAGAGCTGCGGGTCTACCGCGTAATTCTGATTATCATCAACATCAACTTGATATTGAAATTTGACGTGCGTGCGACGACGCCCGCCTAACATGCCATCTCTTTTGCACGCACGTCAAATTTCAATCTCAAGTTGATATTGATGAAAATCAGAATTATGCGGTAGACCCGCAAGACTTTACGAATACATGGATTACTTCTGGTTTCAGGTGCATTCACATCCTGTAAATACGCTTTAAATTTTTTTAATAATGCAATTTTTTCGTTCACCGAATGCAATCAAAAATGAAAGTAGTACAGAAAATGACGCAACTTTATGAGTAAGTACCTACTTGCGCGAATTGCCATAAATAAAACGCAAAGTATACCTTTTAACCGACTTCAAAAAAGGAGGAGGTTCTCATATAGACTGTATTTTTTTTCATGTTTTTGTTTTGTTATACCATATTACTCAAAGAGCAAGTACTCCATAACTCCATCATTTCTGAATTTGAATAATTTTATTTTATATAGGCAGTGGAATAAAATTACGGTACACAACTCGAGATTGAGGCAATCGCTTTGTACTAGAATGCTGATTGCAGGGTTTTACTAGGAAATTGTCATTCCTCCACCTGAAATTCGATCCTGGCCATAGAACTACCATAGAACTCCTCAACGGATGAGAGCACATAGTTCGAGATTGTGGCACTCACTCGGAGCTATAGTAGGGCCATTAGCAACTGAGCATCGGGGCAATAAAACCAGCTGTCAACAAGGATGTGCGAGGAAGTACACGTGCTTATCGATAGTTTGTTACCTGCGTTGGCAATTTCACTTGTTATTAAAATTTGTTTATTCGTAAAAATGTAGTTTATAGAGATTATGTAGTTTATATAATTAGATAATTAAGTAACTTTGATGAGTCATTAGTAATGGCTTGGTGATTTCTTTTTATTATTATTTTAATATGAATATAACTTGAAAATGGACAGCTTTAATTTAGCAGATATCGAGACTCTCTTTCATCAAGCTGTTGAGAATGGTACACAGGAAGATTGGGCCAAGTGTGTTAGGCATGCGGAAGACAATCAAAAAACTGATTAAGAGAAATATATTCATCAAGACCAGCATCGTATAATTATAAATTTACAAGATGACAGCGATACCGATTCCTCAGATGAGGAGTTGAATTTAGTTTACATAGAATTTCATAAATTTACATCGTATTATAACTGTTTATGTTTAACTTTTCAGTAATGTATTTTTTTGTTTTATTTTATAGCATAATTTTAAATTTTAAACCTAAAAATAGTGTAGACATATAAATTATTTAATTAACATAGACATTAAAATTTTTTGTATGACTACAAATTATTTCATTGAAAAATAAATTGTAATTTATTAATTAATCTTTATTAATCAAAATTAAAATATTATGTTGTTTTAATATACTTACTTGTAAGTAAGTATATTAAAACAACAACAATTGTTGTAACAATTGTTAATATTTAATAAAGTAATAAACAATTTTTACTACCAAATAAATCTATCGATAGCAAGACAACGCCGCTACACACATCGCTGACGCCTCGCCATAAGCTACGCGAGTGCGAGCGAGAGGTTCGATAAAAATGATTTATTGCCCCGACGACGCTCAGTTGCTAATGGCAATGGATTCTGTTCTAATGCCGTCTCTTTTGCACGCGTGAAAAAGCTCTGACTCTGTCCTACCTTTAAATAATTTTATGATTCACACAAGTCGGCCGTTTTAGATCCCCTGTTTTATATCAACAGCGCGTTCACAATTTAACCTGTCAACACCAAAAAATGGGAAACAAAAAAAACTTTTAACAAAAAAATTGAAACCGTCTTCAAATATAACTGCAATAATTCACTAAAAAGTTTAAAATAAAATTACATACTGACCAATGGTACTGACATAACACTTTTGTCGACTTCTTTCTTCTTGAAACATACATATATATTACCTAGAAGTCGGCGTATTATCGTATACCCTACGATTTAGCAACATTAAAACCAGTATGAGGAACTTCTAGAGAATATATTATGTTTCAAGAAGAAAGAAGTCGACAAAAGTTTCATTTCGGTACCATCATCGGTCAATATATAATTTAATTTTAAACTTTTTATCGAAGGACTACTTTGAAGTCGGTTACTAGTTTTGTTAAAATTTTATTTTATTATTCAAAAGTAAGGAATACAATAATTACACAGGCAAAAGAACCTTTTTTTGGTGCTTGAATTTTAATTTTAATTTTTTGCAGTTATTTGTGCGCTGAATACGAATTTAAACTCAGTTTTTCTCTATGACGTCACAATATTTGTCCAAGAGAGATTGTATTTTGAACAATTATTTTTCCCGCCTTTACTTATAATAATATTACATTGCAATAGCTCTGTTAGATAATCAGATATAAAGCGTAGTTTTTATTTTTTATTTAAAAACGCAAACAATCACATCAGATTTTTTGAAATTGTTTCAAGACTTGGTATGAAATGTATGAACCGAAACCAAACTCTAAAAAATATTTTTAATTTGAAAATTAAGGCTTATTCAAAAGTTCTGTTGTTTTGACCACAATAATTACTGATTTTAGAATTGTAGAGATAAAACATGAAGCCACAAATCGAAAGCTTTTTAGTGCAAACTCTCTCCAAAAGTAATAAAAAAAAACAAACATTTTGAATATTTAAAGTTAATAAAAAATATATATTAGAGCTGATAGAGAAATTCTGAGTTCGTGAGTTTTAATTTGAATTTCAATTGAATTTGAATTCAGTTTTGGAGTCAGCACACCATTTTTATAAGAATAACAAATAACCGTCAAAACACCAAAAACCTTTGTGGTCTACGTTTTTTTTTGTAATTTTTATGGCCTGGTTGCAAAGACCTTTAAGCCATGTCTTCATTTATTTTGTGTCCTTTAATGATTTATTTAGAACAGAGGTTGCCGCCACAATAAAGATTCAAAGACTAAAACTTATACTAACTCTGTGGTGAATTTGCAAAATAAAAAGAAGAATTAGGTAAGTCAATTTGGTATGTCAGTTTCATTTGAACATTTTAGTATTGTATATTTTACATTGTTTGTTCTCTCCAAAATTATTTTATTTATAAATGAACCACTAGAATAAATAAAACACTAAACCAAAGTAAACAATATGGTGTCATTTTTTACACAAATACCACCAAGTTTTCCATTCAGACTTCAAACTAAAACCTCCCCAGAATGTCTGAGCATCATCCGAGGAAGGTTCACTTGGTATGACAAGGACCACCTATACGCAGAACCTGTAGAAGAAGAAGAACAAAAGAAGATCCTGAAATTGCTCGAACTAGAAGACGTTATAAAATAACACAAAACCAGAAACCTAAAAACATGAGCAGAATCCTATTCTCGATTTCGATTCCGTTGAAAATAAAGTTTTAACACACGTACCTAGTAGTTTTTTTCTTATTACCCTAACTTTTGTCCGCGGCTTCGCCCAAGCTGATTTCGTTTGCATTTTCCCGGAGTAAAAAGTAGCCTATGTCACTTTCCGGCCCATAAACTATCTCCTTGCAAAAAATACCGTCAATCCGTTGCTCCGTTGCAGCGTGAAAGAAGTACAAACCAACAAACCAACAACCGATAAACCACAACATGATGAATAAATACACTTGCCCTCGTTTCACAGTTTATAAGAGTAACTAGTCTAACTAAACCCTTGATGATGGTGTAAAACCGAAACCGATCGGGTTAAATAAGCTTACCGAAGCATTTATTTGTCCAACAAAGGTAAGAAATATAGATGGTTTTACAAAAGTAGTGCGCATAGCTTTTCTGCTGTAAAGGCATAGTAATATTTACAAACTGTGAAACGAGTGCAAGTGTTGGTGTTATCCAAGTTTCACCAAGTGCAGACAATCGCAAGCATTAATCAATAAACCACCAACAAACTTTCGCATTTGTAATAGAGATGGATAGACATCTGGATAAGACAACAGCATCAACATAGTTTCAGTGTCTCAGTACAATCCTCGCCAGACAGAAAGAGTGGAGTTGTCGTAGCAAAATAATACTATTTTTTTGTCGGGCGATTCACTATACAAGTTGACTTTTTTATGCAGCCAAATTCATACTGTAGGCTCGGTAAGTAGTCAGGATCAAGGTTCAATGACTTATGGAATTCAATGAAAATATGCTCCGATTTAATTAGTATATTAGGATGGAAAGCCTAAATTTTATTTCACGTTTTTACAAAAAGATTCTTTGGATCTTGGTCTTGACCAATTACCAAGTCTCCAGTATGAATTTGGCTGTACAAACCTTATATGCAAGAGACGCCGCACAGAGGCATCCGACTCAGTGGCGTGGCGTTTTCTGTGAAATCACAGGTGTGAGGAGCGTGACATACTGTTTAATCGCAAAACCATCGTGTCACGCTCCTCGCACTTGTGATTCAACTACGTTGCGTCGCGCGCGATTAAATACTATACTACGGGTGCTGGAATGTTTTTATAATATTTTAGGCCGATTCGATTGAAATTACTTAGATCTATGTCGTATTAGACCTAAAAATCGGAAAATTTTAATCAAATCTTAACATATCCCTAAAAAAAACTAGTGCCTGATTCTAAGTTTCCTGTCAATAGATGGCGCTGCGGTACTATAATTTGGTTTTTGTATTTAAAAATAGTAAATAAACAAAATGCTTCGCTCCATTGTATGATGCGATAGTTTTAATGTGTTAATTATTTTATAAAGGCAGAATTGTGTCATTTTCTGCTGTATGTTTCTACATCGGGCCCAAACACAAGTTTTTTACCAAAAGTGTAGTAGCGCAATGGGTTTTTATTGTTTTAGATAAAATTAAAAAAATCATCAAAGGTGTAGAGGTATAAAAAAAATCTAGATTAATTTTAACCAATAAAAAGTTTGGAAACCTTCACAGTATTTTGTTTTTCCTGACACTCGTTTTCAATTTCGTGCCCGCGACGAAATCGGTACGATTGTATTGCCTTCGCAAGTTTCATAGAGCGTGCACGTTATAGCAAAATGTAATAGCATCACATTAAATTTGGTTACGCCCACAACTGAGTTACTGCATTCATGACGACCGTCTTTCAGAGCTTAAACGGAACACAAAATACTAAACTATGAAACGAAATTATTTGAGCTTCAGGCTAAGGTTTATTATCTTGTTTCTGCTTTTCTTCTTCATTTGGCTGCTCTACCATCTTCTTAATCTTCTTCAGCTGTTTCTTTCCTCTTTTGTAGAAGTAACCTTCCTCTTGAGCTGCTCCAAACTTCCCGAGACTTCCACCTGCATACAGAGTATTGAATATCTAAAATATAACCGAGTAAACAATCTGACTGACTCAGTGGCGTATTTTAAGATTTGGCACTCTGGGCCTGTTAGGTTTGTCGCCCCATAAATTAACGAGAAAAAAGCAAAAATAGTTCAATTATAAAATAAAGTCCAGCATTGTGTTGATTTGGACTGTGATGATAATGAATGCAAAAACTAAAAATAAATACCATTTGGTATAACACGGTATCTTCTACAATTCGTGTTAAACCACAGATGTTCGTTAATTTTGGCGAATTTAAATTTCAGCCTTTTATGTAAGACAATCAAGTCAGCCGTAATTGCTGATTTAACAAAATTTATACATACTTGCGATTTAATAATTTTCACCAAGTGCCGACAATCGCAAGTATAAATACCATTTATTCAATATTTACAAATTTTCCGGTGAACAAATTTTTTTAATGACAGTATAAATACTAAATGCAATATAAATCATAAATTAATACTTATTAAAATATAAATTAACCTTGGACGAATAAAACAGATAGGTACCTAACGATTGATAATGAAAGGCGCCCAAAGTTGAGCGCGAGGTGCAGCTTGCGCCGCCCCTCGCAGCTTGCCGCCCCGGGCTATGGCCCTTTTGGCCCTTGGGTAAATAAAATACGCCACTAGTTGACTGATCTATCAACGTCCAGACTGAATGGCTGGACCTAGTAACATGAAATTTGGACTGTAGGTTACTTGTGTGACGTAGACATCCGATAAGCGGTTTTAGGAAATTCCAACGGGATTGGGAGAAACGGGATCCGCGCGAGCAACATCCTGGGGCGATACTGCCTCTGTCATCTAGTACAGTGGTTCCTAGAAGGTGTTCCAGGGGTAGTGTTTACAGGGGTTCCCCGTAATAGGCGAAAATAAAACTGCTAAAACTAAAATCACGCCGTCGCAGAGAGCAGGCAGCCGACACCACCGACGTGACTATTGGTTACATAACTCATTTGCCGACCGGACCAAAGTCCGGAGCATGAGATTATGATCGATATTATGAGTTAATTCTCACTAAAACACCAGTTGGAATCTTAAAGTGAAGTGGGCATTGGGAAAAAGCTGATTCTGCTGCGAGAGTAGGGGCTCACCCACCACCCATCACCGATAGTTGTCGGTGAAACGTGGTTATGTACGAGTGTGGATGTGACTTGCATTTCATACTCGGAAGCTCCTCTAACCCACCCTGTAGAATTCATGTCGTTTCAAACGCTAAATTCGACATTGTGCATGAAAACTTCGCTCGGCTCCTCAAATTTACATGTTAACCTAACACACTTCATTCTCTCCGCTCGTCGTCCTATTCATTTTCATACTTCAGAATATGCTCATAACCAAACAAATAGCCATGCCCGCCACCAACCATCCACAGTCTCCAAACTGCAAAAAGGCAGCCAAAACAAACAACACTATAGTAGCCAAAACATAAGATTTGTAGAAGATTCACAGATTTACCTGACTCCCTGATGGTGCCACCCGCGCCCCCCCCTTTGCCGGCTCCAGACCCTGGCACGCCTCCAGCGGGACCAGAGTACCCTCGAGTTTGAACTGGACTAGCCATGCTGGCAACTGTACCGCTCTTTGTGTAAACCACTACCAAGTTACTGTTTTTGAAACGGGGCACTGTGATGAGGTTCTTTAGCCTCATTTTGGTACAAGGGTGTTTTGTGTTGAAATTTTGAAACGGTGCACAAGGGGTGACGGAATGGCGACACGGCAGCCAACTAGTTTGTTTTTAAAGTGACATTCTAAGACACTTTTTTGCGAGTTCAAATTGTGGTTGGCCATTAATAAAATCTTGAACTTTTTCGTTAATGATCATTTTAAATTTCAAACGTAAGAAAATCACGCGTCGAGGGTTCCGTAGAACGCTATGACTATATTTTATATATGACAGACGAATGAAATGAAATGAAATATATTTATTTATGTAATGTAGGTATACTTATTATAGGTCGGTTTTAATGTAATATAAGTAATAAAATAATATATGATATGTGTATAGGTTATAGTTTTATGTAATAAATAACAATATGGGGAAATACCTTAGAGTATATTCTAAGGGAAACTAGCTGACCCGGCGAACTTCGTTCCGCCTAACAGTCTAATAATATCGTGTTAACTTTAGTTAAACTTAATTTAGGATTTCATCAAAGTAATAACATTAATACAACTTTTTTTGCAAATACAATTGACCATGAGAAAAACATGCATTTTCTAGATTTAGACCACAAACACTCAAGGATTGTCCTTGTGACTTATTAATCGTCATGGCGAATGCAAGACGGATCGGAAATTGAATTCACTTGAACTCAAAGGGTAAATCGGTTGGGATCATCGGAATCCTCGGAATGAGAACTTCCTCACCTTTGAATTTTCTTTTGAGTATCGTCGCGTGTATCACATTCACCATCAGTTTTCCAATCACCAAACGCGTACCGTTGCATAATTTTGGTTGGTTGAGATTTCGTAGCATGATGACTACTGAGCCAACCTTAAGTCGTAAATTATACGGTGGTAAGCCAGGCACATCCAAGGAGTTTAAAAGTTCAGTCGGATAGTTGGTAGCTTCGTCTAAAAGGATGCGAGCTGTAATCAATTGTGCAATCGTATAGAAATGCTGCACGATTCAAATCAACACTTGAAGCACTTCTTCTTGCGCGTCGGACAATATCTCGTTGTTGATCTGTTCGATAAGCTCGACGATTTCTCATTTCCAACCTAGCCGTTTCACGAATTGCTGCTCTTTGCTCTTCTGTTTGAGAAGCGCGAACTCGGGCCATACTAACGCGCCTTTGTTCTCGAGCAATTTCTTGGTCTTCTTCAGTTGATTGATTCGCCCTGTTCCGCAGCCTAACTGCATTACGGCTTTGTTGGGAAAGATTAGATCTTCTTGGTCGCGGCATTGTTAATTAGGTACTTCTCCAAAACAACAAAACAATCCAACCGACCGACCGGTACGGGAGTATTATATTCCTTGGACCGGTACATAACCTCAAGCAATCGATACGCAATACGATTTTTTTTTTCAATTTGACGGCTGCTGGTTTGTTGTCTTTGCACTTTGAGCTGTCAAATTGCATTGCGACTGTGGTGCCACCGGTGTTTTTTTATATTTCAACAGATGGCACCACATGCTGTTTGCATTCGTAAAATTAATTTATTTATTAATTGTTATTAGATAACTTATCCGATATTTTATTACTTATTCTGCTATTCGGAGCGGAGAAGAATCCACCAAAAAAGAGATAACTAACATCGGTCCAGCCGATCTTGAGTTATAAGTGGTGTAACTAACACGACTTTGTTTTATATATTTAGATAATAAAGGTTGGGGTAACTTAAATTTAATAAAAAAATACACTTAAATAAATTTAAAATATAGGAATATGGAAAAAATTGTGTTATAAATATTATGCCATACATATAATAAATATAACTCAGCCCATTCGATTAGTCTTGCTTAGAAGAAGGGCAAGAAACTTAGCAAATCATGTTTTTTTTCTAAATATTAGTTACAACAACTACTCGTAAATGTAAAAAGTTAGCCTATACTTTAATTAAATAAGGAGATAAAAAATACAAGACAGGAGAAAATTATGTCATGAATGCAAAAAATTATAATACCTTTGTCTACCTGTCCCATATAGTTCATCTGCTTTTACAGTCATTTCAGCTACTAACCAATTAAAGTTAATCCTACAGGAATTATAACACAAGTTAGGAAATTATACTAACTACTATTATGACAAAGATCACTATATGATTTAGTATCGTCTAAGTAATCATTTATTTTATAATATGCCTTCTTCAATAGGCCCTGCTTAATTAACAGTTTAAACTTATTCTCTGACAAATTAAGGTCCTACGAAAGAGGTACCCACCTTGGCGAGTCTGATTTTTGGAAAAGCCAGTTTATTGTTTTTTTCTGGTTTTCTTTACAGTGTTGCTCACCAAGCCTTGGGAAAGACTCAACATCTTTTCTGACATATCTAAGGACTTGGTAAATGAATTCACAAGGAACCGTTAATATATTAATTTCTTTGAATGTGCTTCATATTATAAATAGCCCAAATTGCTCTATTCTGCAAAACAAAGACTGCGTCTGTATCCGCGGCTCTACCCCATAGCAGCATGCCGTATGACATAATGCTGTGAAAGTTACTAAAATAGACTAGTCTAGCAGTAACTACATCAGTAATTTGCCTTATGCGTCGAAACGGCATATACGGCCGAACCAAGTCTACCACATAGGGCTTCTATGTGGGGACCCCACTGAAGACGAGAGATTATCGTAATGCCTATAAACTTCGTTTCGTTAACCAACTCCAGCTTGGACCCCTGCAAAAGTACATTAATATGCACTTGAATTTTATTCGGTAACGTAAAGAGTGATCTTATATCGGTTCCTTTAATAACAATATGCGTTTCAATAATAACAAAACAGACCAGTGAGAGTAGATACACGTGGACCGTGTTAAAATTGAACATTGACGCAATTAAAGCAAACCTAACTCGGTCATAATTAGCACAAAACGTAAAAAAAACAGTCGAGTTATTGATAACATTATGTAGAATTTGTGCCGGTTAATTGTGCCAATTATTTTTACTATAAATAAGAAATTATTTAGCCATTCCCTCTTCATCTACCATCAAGATGAGAGACAGTATAGAAGTTTAAGTTAGTGGCACCTGACAATGACTGAGGTTTTAAGGGTATATTGAATTTTGTATTTATTTTATAGTTTACCAGTTATTAAGGCGCTACGGAAAAAAAACGACACTTTTAGAACGTGCATATCTACTTCAGTAAATAATGTATTATTTTGATAAAATGGTATAATATTTTTGGATTCTTTTTCTAGGGATCTGTTAGAACAGAAACGCGATTGGAGAAATTTGGCTCGATAGAAATATTTATTGAAATGAGGTCTTTTTCGTCACCAATTCTCCTGGTTTGACAATTTGGAATGACGTATGGACTGCAATTATATTTTATTAGATGGGTTTTAACGATATCTAGGACCTGCCCCCCTATTCTGTATCTTTAGTTGCCAACTGCTCGAGGTGCCTATCATCAAAAACATAGCTAAAAACTGAAATATCAAAATTGCCTTTAGTGGGTATTGAACTATTAACAATCTGTGTCGTCACTTCAAGTGCGAAAATATCCTTAGGACATCGGAATTCGATAGTATATCTATGTTTTTGATGATAGACACCCAGTCCAGAAGGCAACTAGAGATACACAATAGGCCCGCAGGTTAACGAAATTTTGATAGCAACTTTAGTACATTTTATATCAATAAAAAACAGACTTTTTGCTACTTTTCCACGAATCCGTCCCTCTCGCACTGAGGATTTTTTCGCATATGCAGTAAAAGGGACGCTAAAACTTTTACATGTCGCCTTAACTGATTCAAAATACCTTGGGATTAAAAATGTCTGCCCGCTTTGGCTCTACTGTCAGCGTTGGCAACACACGCCTGACATATTTATGTCACAGTATGGGATTTGAGCGATCGACAATGGTGTCCATTCTGTGTAGCAAGATTTAACTTATTTGACAATCCATCCATCCATCCATCCATCAGCCCGTATTCGTCCACTGCTGGACATGGGCCTCTCCAATATTACGCCACTCTTGACGGTCCTCAGTCATCCTCATCCAGCCGCCACCCGCAACGTCCTTCAGATCGTCAGTCCAGCGGGCATGAGGGCGGCCTACGCTGCGCTTTGCTGTACGTGGTCTCCATTCCAATGCCTTACGGCCCTAACGGTTATCACGTCGGCGACAGATATGGCCAGTCCACTACCACTTCAAATTACTGATTCGGCAGGCTATGTCGGTCACGTTCAATCTCTGACGGATATCTTCGTTTCGGATTTTATCCATCAGAGATATCCCAAGCATAGCCCGCTCCATAGCTCGTTGTGCGACCTTAAATTGGCGGATCGAGCCTTTGGTAAGAGACCACGTCTCTTTGATAGTACGAAACTCAATTGAAGCTTTCTGTCCTTGTCTTTTCGATACAGAAAGAAAAAGACAGAACGCTTAAATTAAGTTTAGTTCTGTCAAATAGTTTAAATCGTGCTACACTAAATTACACATTGACTGCTATTGTTTTTAATGCTATCTGTATTTTCCATGTGCGAATATAGACGGAGATTAGTAAAGTTTAATTTTCTTCCTTTGTAATCATTTTTATAATCTATCTACCTCTGCTAATATTATTATTATTTATTTACTGGTTCTCTACGTTATTTTTGTATTTTATAATATATTTGTAGATATACTATCATATTTAAGTATTAGTACATATAATATCGTAAGTAAACACTTATTAAATTGTCTATTATTTATTTTGATGTACACCGCCTTTACGATTTATATCCTTGGTTTCATTTCCACCCGAAGGGTGTCTGGCAGAAATCGCTTTTAGCGATAAGATCGCCAATTGTAATCTATCTCTATCTTGTTTTTTACTTTAAGTTTTCTTTTATATGGTGCACAATAAAGAGTATTTTTGTCTTGTCTTGATAGTGTGTAAGTGAGAGGTGGATTAAACGGTAGCCATTTCTATTCCCAAGATATTTTGATTCGGGTTATTATACCAACCCTTAGAGTATATATAAGTAAACTATAGAGCGTGCGTAAGCAAATTATAATTATAACGTAAGCACGGGTATGAACACTGTTCATACCATTTTGATGTAACAAAATTAATCAGTGATATAAACAAAATTAAGGCGATATGCGAAAAAAATACGGGTGATTCTTTTCTGTGTATTTTTTGAAATACACGGAAAATTTTAATAAATTTCTGAAATATGCATTTTGACTATATAATCTAGGGTTTTGAAATTGAAAAACGTATTTAGATACATTTTCATCGATAGAAATAATTGTTGAAATGAGGTCTTCAAACACACTTTTTCTCCTCGTTTGACGAATAGGAACCATATACAGAACTCAAACATATTTTATCAGGTGTCTTTTAACAATATCTAGAGATTTAATATTTGAAATTTTGCTAGCTATTTTAGTTTTTTTAATAAAAATATAAAACCAACTTTTTCTCTTTCGCACTGCGCGATTTTTCGCTTGGAGTGGCAGTGACAAAAATAAAATCTTAATCAGCAGTTTGTACTATGAAAACTGCTTACGGTTGGCACAAGGCGCTACTAGCGATGCACGCGCTCTATACTTTATTTATGTATTGTATACTCTAATTACCAACCGTCCGGATTTGCCCGAACGGGTTGTTTCCAAGTTCATCCAAGAATGTCGAAAAAAAGTTCCCAAAGTCATCCACGAATAAAAATATAAAAATGTATTTGTTAAAATTGGTTTCATTTTCATCCAAGAAACTTAGCAAGGTACTGTCGGTGAAAGAAGCTTTAAGTGTCAAGTATTTGATGTTTATTATTGAGTATTTAACTCACATGATCGAGGGGCAGCGAAGGGAACGTTTTTATGGTTCAGTGTAATATTCGTCCTATGGAAATTCGTCCCACAATGTAAGTTCTTTTTAAAAAAATATATTCATTTTCGGTAAAAATTCATCACATTTATTGAAATATATTCGAGGTTTATATGTCCAAGTGTAAAAGATGGATGGATGTGACTAGACTAGATAGATTGATGGATGTGAAAGAAGCGAAAGAGGTGTGTCAGGACCGTGGCAGACGCACTGCTTCCATCGTATTATTAAAATGTATTTCACAATAACCATACACCTTGAATTTAATCACCTGACTGTACTCAGCTACTTTGGATGAGAATGGAACTAAAAAATGATAATAATATTAAAGTAATAAAAACATGGATGATTTTGGGAACTGGTGTAGGCAATGTTAATCTTTTCTATAACAAAAGAATGGAGGAACTTGGGAACAACCCGCCCGAACATCTCCGGACTCTCGGCCTTCAATCCGAACATTGTCACTTCTCACCGCGATGGAACGGTACAGGGGGGCTATTCCAGAAAAACCGTCGAAGCGAGACTTCTAAAACTCGAGCTAAAAATGTATGAAGTTCGATAGATAAAACCGTTTTTTACGATCGAGAAGGCAAATTCGACAGACTGGAAACTGCCCCCCAGGAATAATACAACTTAATTGAGAGCCGGGGTAAGTATGGGGTGCGGGGAGAGAGCAACGGTGACAGTCGATAATGATGTCCATTATCAACTTGTTGATCGACTAGTCGACAGACATAAATTTAAATGTATTCCAATAAATAACTTCCGCCATACTTACTCTATGGACGCATGACACGTGTGACCCTCTCCATTTTCAAATTAATTGTGAC
Organism: Ypsolopha sequella; assembly: GCA_934047225.1. Lineage (NCBI taxonomy): Eukaryota > Metazoa > Arthropoda > Insecta > Lepidoptera > Ypsolophidae > Ypsolopha > Ypsolopha sequella. The sequence continues at coordinate 25,130,304 of OW203993.1, forward strand.
AAGTTGAACGACAAATCTAACTGAAATCGAGGGGTTTTTGGTACAGTTGTAACGTAAAGTGAACCTTTTGTATTTTTAATACATTTATTTATAGTATATATAAATACTATCCTAAAATATATCACTCGAACTCATAATCTGTAAAATCTGATTAGATTCAGATTCAAATCAGAAAAACAATGAGTTATAATGAATTCGCTTAGATTAAATTATGTTAAGGTGTGTTTATTCGAAAACTATTTAGTTAGAGATTTAGGTTTATGTATACGGCTTATGTATTTTAGAACTTGTGGTCTAAAAAACCTCATGATGCTGGATATTTTTACGAAAATGCTGCAACTTCCATTTGCCTTCGGTTGACGTCACTTGAGAAATGGCTGTTTAGAAAAGCTATTAAGATAAATTTATAATAATTTGCTTCCAACTAATTTGACAGCTGGATGACAGATGAGAAGACAGACAGAGACAGACCACTTTTTTTATAAGCAATCACACATCACAATCAGCGCAATATCTAAAATTCTCAAGTGACGTCAAATCGGAAAATTCTTTAAAAAATCATAAAAAAGTAATGGTTCATTTACATACCAAAATAATGAAAACTATGTCCTAAAATGACGTAAATTCTAGAGATGAAACGGATAGTTATTTGGCCGGATACCGGATATCCGGCCAGGCACTTGGCCGGATAGCCGGATATCCGGCGGCCTAATATCCGGCCTCAAGATATGCGTTTCGCACTAATTGAGCAAGTCTAAACATTACGCACCAAGGTGCAACTGAACGAGATTATTTGTACATTTTCTAAATACTATCACAATCATACAAATGCTGGTCTGCAAACGCGAAACAATTTCCGATCCTAACGAAATACGTAAATATGTATATTTTGTCTCCTTACAGTCTCCCTTGTCTCCCTGTATATAAATGGACAGGTATCTTTAAATGAAACCGCGTAATCTACTGTTCAAACTGAACAAATTTCCCAAAGCAAAAAAATTATCCTGCCCGCCCTCAGAATAACTCAAAATGAGTAAGGAAACCTGATTTTTTTTTAATTTCCACAAGTATGTTTCTTTGGAAAAGTTGTTCAGTATGATTCTTAGACCATGTGTTTTTATTAAAAGATACCTGTTGAGTTACATCTGGTATATTTTGAGAGCAAAAGAAGCTGGTGTAATGTATGAAGAAAAGCACAAACGTTTATTTCCAACAATTGCTGTAAAGCTTGTCTTTATCTACCATAGCTCAACTCTTATTCACTTTAGAATTTAGATTATTCAATCATTAATACAATAAATTTATTTTGTGATTTAAACGACTTTTTGTATGCTAAGTTAAGTATCCGGTATCCGGCCGGATATTATCTACTATCCGGCCGGATACCGGATACAAAAAATATGGCCGGATAGGCCGGATACCGGATAGTAACCGGATATCCGTTTCATCTCTAGAAATTCTCTGAAAAAAATAAAAAATAAATCTTTTAAAAATTAAGCCATGGGAATTATTGTATATTTATGACAGATTTCAATTGATATTCAAAATTAGATGTGAAAGTGGAAAATGAGGTAATTAGCATTTCTATAGCCACTAATAATATACTCAACCTTATAAATTACTTGCAACATGATATAAATATCACAATCTTGCTGGTCCAATTAACGCTTTTGTACTCATCTGTACTCCCTCCCCCGCAAACAGTCTTCGTCCTGTATAGTTGGCTGTGCCTTGCACTTTACAGTCGATACTAGGAAAAACACCTCTGACACCCACTTGGGGATTCATAATGCTAAAATTATGTATTTATTTATATTAGATGAATATTTTTTTTGTGTCTAGAATGAAAAAATAATTAGGACAAGTAAGGACACCAACAATTCCTAGTAATTTTACTTTATAATTTTTTGCAGATAATACTTTTTATATCGGTACTGGCTTCATCACTAAATTTAAGGTAAGCAAAAAAGAAATATTAAAGAAAAAAAAAAGAACAAGTGAAAGTCCAAACTTCACCAAAGGTTTCCATCAACCTAGAAAACATTGGCGGATACAGGGGCGGGGAGGGGATTTGGGGGCCATGGCCGCCAAATTGAAGTTATAGTCTTTTAAAACAGGTATTACCAAAGGGTCTTTTTAGGGTTCCGATCCTTACAGGGAAAAACGGAAACCTTACAAGATCACTCTCGAGGCCGTCTGTCCGTCTGTCACAGAGATTTTTCTCGAAAACTATATAAAGGCATAATGTGAGGTCTTGATGATACACACATCGATTTTGTAGAAAATAAAAACTGCAGATAAAAAAATTACTTACCTTTGCCGAGAATCGAACCAAAAGAAGACATATCATTCGATATTTACTATATTTAGTGTCGCTAGTAAGGAAAAAATGCAAAATGCAAAATGAGCAGGTGTGATTCCGCGCTAAATAAAATAATTTTTCGAAAATTTTGAATGCAGTTTTTATTTTCTCCGAAGTCCTTTCAGCAAATTTCTCTATCCCTATAGTGGATATTTTCTCTATACCATAGATAAATAACTTATTTATCTATGTCTATACTAACCCATCTTAACGCATTACCCTGTATAACAAGTTAAAGTTTAGAAAATATTGTTTTTTAGTTTGCTTCAAATAAAATGAAACTATTAATCAATGAACTAAGTGTTAATATGATGTTGCGGAAGCCTAAAACTGGCGTTAATACTCGTTCATACGAACTATTTTTACTATAGAAACAACCCTCAAATCACGAAAAATAAAAAACTGATCAAGTGCGACTCAGACTCGCGTATCTCGGGTTCCATAGGCGACAGCTTTGGGAATGTTGTCATTTTGTTTTCGTGAATTTCTCAACCGCCATATTTTTCCTGTAATCTTTACGTAAGCACATATTACCATGATTTTTTTCATATATTTCGGTCCACCGTCAGTCCAACGAAACAGAACACTTATATTCAAAATTCACTCAATAGTTATTCAACAAAACCTCATTAGAAGTTCTAATTTACGGAAACGGGCATGGACCCGAACCTCGAAGTGTGAAAAAAAAATCAGCTGTTCTAGAAAAGTTAGATAGCTACCCGACCAAAATGTATGAGACGATTCTTTTCTTTTTCTCAATTACTTCAATTTTTTCACGAAAAGGTGTTAATATGTACGAGTTCTATCGCCAGTTTCCGGCTTCCGCAACTTGATCTTAACACCCTGCATAATAATTTGATTTGTGATTATATATTTTTTGAAACGACCTAGTAAGCTAATCCGCCGCCATTGACACAAGTAATTTAATTTTCTTTGGCCATTGATTCCTTCCTTTGTTTATCTCTGACACACCCCGCTGCCTTTTTTTTATATTTGTAGAATCCTTGGACGTAGCCAGGTTTTAGTTTCGGGGCGGGGGGCGGGGGGCGGAGGGGGGGGAGGGGAGGGGGGAAATAAAACGACAAAAAGTGCATGAAATAAAATTAATATTCATTAAATTATGTTTGTGAAAAATTGTGTTTGCAAACGCAATACGTTTTCAACAGCTGCTAGCAGAAGTGGCACTTGACCCGGAAAACGTCAAAGCAGGGGGAGGGTTGTAATACTTTAACATTTCGGGGGGGGGTTTGAACCCCCAAACCCCCCCCCCGTAGCTAAGACCATACTTGGCTATATCAAATGATACCTCACACTGTACAGGGTTTTAACCCAAGGAAAGCCCACGAACAAGCGATTCGCGAGATTACGTAATGTCCAAGGCAAAATGGTGGTTCGAAATTCACGCAGACTTGATTTACAAATACACGGATTTCATTATGTTAGGTTATAATTTAGGTACTTTGTTATATATCAGAAAAACCGCAATGAAATGGACAACATTTTTATCGATTAGACTTACCTCGTAAATAAAAATATGTGGGCCTTTTCGTCGATTGATTTCGTCGTCGTCGATTTCGTCGTCATGTTTACTCAAATTTTCACTATATAACCTCACATTTAGATTCACTATCCTGCACAAACACACTTCACAGACACTATTATACCACTAGAATATTCCCTATTATATTACGCGATAGCTACATGCATTATTTTTATGTAAATATCACTATTACTTTCAAAAACAACAAATAATTACAGACATGAAAAAAACGCCGGCCGCGCGCCAGCCATTGTACGGATCGACTTGCAGCAGAAATTATTTATTTCAAACGTGACTGGTTCATTTTCAACCAATCAAATGATATTCATTCGATTCCTAAGAAACCACAGACAATTATGGTATTTTATTTTTAAAATTCCGTTTCAAAACGTGCATCAATAATTTAAACGAAACGCAACAGCATTTATACGCGCGACCGTTTGCGCGCTGAGCACTGTGGTACGGTTGGATTTTACGCGCAGCCGTTTGCGCGCTGGACTCTTGATGGGTTAAGATCGGTATCGCATATTACCATGATTTTTTTCATATATTTTTAATTAAAATTTCGCCCCCGGAAACAAATGACATATATTTTTTTCATGAACAAATATTATAAAACCAAAAGCTTTTACGGTAAAGGGTGCTGAGTGTTTGTGTCTTATCACGCTCTTGTAAAGTACTCTGATAGATGTTATTTTTGCATTCCACATTTCCAAAGACTTTTGTGCCTTTTTTTGTTGATGTATTCGTCATGTAGAATACCTGGTGTATCGCTCAGTTGAAGGAGGAGCTAAAGGAAAGAGGTTTTTCGCTGCGAGGAAAGAAAGGTGACCTTGTCGTTCAAGTTGCCTTTCCTTTACATACAAAAGCCACACAAACACCCATTGCTTTAACTTTTCAATGAAAATAAGATATTATTCTTATTTGTATGTGAACTGACAAGCTAACAGACACAAACACACAGTGCCCTCTATGCGGAACTAATTTGACAGTAAGCATCCCAATTGAATATACAAACTGACAATATCCCAAACAAAGCTAGCGAGGCCGAAAACCTCACATGTTCGGACTACAAACGCGCCCAGCTCGACCTTCGGGCTCGCTAGATACTCATGGCTTCCACGACGCTGCGAAGAACTTTATAAATTAAAGTCGCACACCATGTTTTACCAAGGTACTAATCAAGACCCATCAAATAAGCCCAAAATTGAAGGGTCTGCCGTTTTCCATTGATGTGATCGCGTATCTACTTTCCAGTTGCCCCTGACCCTGGTCCCATGCTTTACCATATCAAGACCAATCAAATAAGCCAAAACTCCAAGGGTTCGCTGTTGTCCGTTAAGGAGATCCCGTATCCACCATCCAGTCCCATCTTCAGATCCTGGTCACCATATTTAACAAACACAATCATCAAGACCGACCAATAAGCCCAAACTCGAGAGGCCTGCTGTTGTCCATTGAGGATTTACCGTATCAACCTTTCAATCCTATCATCAGACTCTGGTCACCATGTTTTACCAAAATATAATGCGCGGAACGAAAGTATAGCGGTGACCGTTACAAAATGTGTAGCGCTGATTGGCTCCTCAGTCGCCAGTTCTATGGACAACTCGCGTTCCGTACACCGCTAGACTTTCGTGCCACGCCTTATATTAATAAAGAACAATCAAATAAGCATAAACTCGAAGGGTCTGCTCTTGTCAGTTGAGGACATCCTTTATTACTCGTCTAAGATCAGTAGGATAAAATTTTTTAAAATGACCTCGTAAGTGAAAGCCATCATTGACATAATTGTTTTGATATCTATGGGTATTATGAATAATTTATGGTTGTCTCCGACAAAACCCGCTGCTTTTTCTTGAAGTACTCATTTTTCTTTCAGTGTCTAGATGTGCAATAACAATACAGAACTCTCATGGTTCAATTCCTACTCATACTTGTCAGTCAAAAATGTAACGTGTCGTTTGTTTACAGCAATTCGCAAACTTCTGATGAAGATGATGAAAGGCTTAAACAAGTTAGTGGAAGACGCTTTTTTGAAGTTGAGAAAAGTCAGATCTCTCAATTAGGTGGTAGAGAGAGTGTTGAAAGACACTGCATTTGTAACTACCTCATTCCAGGCGAAAAAGCAACTGTATCGGAACAATTGAATCCATACAAAAGCCCTGCTGAAAGGGTGGTGGTATATCTATACAAAGTTGATGGAAATGTTCATTTGTACATACCAACGGCAGAAAAACAAAATTTACTCCCAGATCTCCCACTAGAAGACAATGATGTTTTACAAGAAGTAGGAGCAAAACCGTTAACAGATCTTCTGGAAGACAGCCCATATGTTTTATCAAAAAGACATTTCAAAGATATTCCAGACGTAGACTTTGAATTACCAAAACGGCAAGAGGATCTTTACAATATTTATCTGTACAAAAAGATTCTCCAAGAACGCCTCGTCGTTTATGAGGATCCCGTACAACATTTACTATCCATCTTGGAAAACATCGATCGCAATAGATTACCATTGTCTATTTTAGTGCAACTTAAATCTCTACTACAATCAAAAACAGTCGGAGATAAATATCCTAAGAAAGAAGATGAAACAAAAGGAGAATACCATGACTCACCATATTTACATCATTCACGCGATAAAGTCACTGAAGTCCCATTTGAACGCACTACAGTGCGACCCAAGGAGGAAAAGCAATTGTTTGACTCGGATTTTCTGCCATTCGGTACTATTGATGGAGCAAAACTCACTAATTATCCATCTGAACCCACTACGGTTGGCCCAGAAAAAGAAATTTACTTGGATTTACTTCCATCTGAAACTTTTGAGCCATCAAAAGCAGATGACTTCCTATTTGAACCAAGTACGTTGATACCTGAAGAAGAAAAACAGTTTGATTTAGAGATACAACCATTAAGTAGCTTTGATCTGTCAAAAGAAACCCTAACTTTAAAACCACCAAATTATGACTTACCAGCAGATCCCAAATTACCTGTTAGTAAAGCGATAACCACAAAACCACTGGTGTATGAATTGCCACAACTACATCCCGGTTATGAAACAAAGCCTATCTATAATCAAAACTTGGAACCACTACTCCCAGCACCGACATATCCAGCACCAATAGTCTTTTACAGTCATACATCAAAATCTCCTAATTATGAAGCATTACCATTCTATCCCGGAGAACAATCAGAATATCTCCCTTTGGGTATAAACGAATTCTCACTTGAGCATGAACTTAACCCAGAATTAGAGCTTTCAAAATTACAAGAACAAGGTAGATTCGAATTTGTTGTACCAAAAATAGAACCTGAAGAAGAAAGTTTAATATCATTTAGACCTCATGGTTCACCAACAGATCCTAAAGATGAATCATCCTCAGAGCCTGAATATATCCCACAAGTATATGCTTCAGACGAATTACCTGTTCCTAACGTACCATTATTGGAACCACTGGTATACGAATTGCCACAACAAGATAGATTTGAATTTGTTGTACCAAAAATAGTACCTGTAGAAGAAAGACCACATGGTTCACCAGCAGATCCTAAAAGTGAATCATCCTCAGAGCCTAAATATATCCCACAAGTATATGCTTCAGACGAATTACCTGTTCCTAACGTGCCATTATTGGAACCACTGGTATATGAATTGCCACAACAAGATAGATTCGAATTTGTTGTACCAAAAATAGTACCTGAAGAAGAAAGACCACATGGTTCACCAGCAGATCCTAAAAGTGAATCATCCTCAGAGCCTAAATATATCCCACAAGTATATGCTTTAGACGAATTACCTGTTCCTAACGTGCCATTATTGGAACCACTGGTATACGAATTGCCACAACAAGATAGATTCGAATTTGTTGTACCAACAATAGTACCTGAAGAAGAAAGACCACATGGTTCACCAACAGATCCTACAAATGAATCATCCTCAGAGCCTAAATATTTCTCACAAGTATATGCTTCAGACGAATTACCTGTTCCTAACGTGCCATTATTAGAACCACTGGTATACGAATTGCCACAACCATATCAAAGCTATGAAAAACAACTTAGCTATAACCAAGTATTAAAACCACTGCTTAAAACAACAAAGTATCCCGCACCAATAGATCCTTATAGTCATTCTCCGAATTTTGAAGCGTTACCGTTCTATTCTGATGAACAATCGGAATATCTCCCCTCAAAAATATACACATTCCCATATGGCTATGAATTTGACTCAGATTTGGAGTCTCCAAAATTCCAAGACCATGGTAAATTCGAATTCCATGTACCAAGACGAGTACCTGAAAAAGAAAACCTTATAATATTTGGACCCAATATACCTGTTTTAAAACCATCAAGTAAAGAATACTTGCCAACGTTTGACTACGACTTATATCCATACGTAGAGTCTCCAAAATTACAAACCGCACCATCAGAATTATCTGATTATGATGTACCAATATTATATCCTCAAGATGAAAGACCAGAATACTCAAAACCGGCACAACCATATCTTGAGCCAGTTGAAGAAAACGTGAAAAAGTTTGATTATGATATTGATTTGATGACTTCAAAGTTCCCACATACGTCAACGGAATTATTTGATTTTGATGAACCTAAATTCTATCCTAATAATGAAGAACCAGTAAATCTGAAAGCCATCGAACTTGTTTTGAAACCAGATTATGTTGAATCTGACTACAAATTATACCCAGACGTAGATAATTCAAAGTATAAAGAAATATATTCAGAGTTGCAAACCTCATATCCCAAAAAAGAACCGATAATTTTAGAGCCTCCACAAAGTAAAGTAAAACCAACAAAAGAAAAAGTACAACCATTGGAATTCAAATTATATCCAGATATAGAGCCTCTAAAGTTCCAAGATACATCATTTGATCTTGATTATGTTTTACCTACTGACCCAAATTCTCTTAATTTGGATCTATCTTCACAATTTCCTGATTTTGATGTATTACCATTTGACGATGATAAACTTCCTATTTTTCCTGAATACCCACTTACAGAAAAAACTCAACCGTAAGTTTTTCTCACATTTGGTTTGTATATCATACATTTATTAGATACGTATATATATACACGTTCCTTAATTTTTATTTTGTTGTTTCATACAGGCTTGAAGATTCGTATGCGTTACTCAAATTTCTATCATCTCATCAACTACCATCTTGGGATCAGTTGTTGCCAAAGAAGCATAGACCTAAGGCTCAACAGTTGACATTCGAAAAATGGTTTGCAGGAGAATTGAAAGACATAAAGAAACCAGAAAATCTGAATTTGTATACTTTAAAAATAACAATTGGAAAAATTTTACAGGAAAATCAAGTCAACGTCACAGAAGAGGGAATGTTAATAGATAAGTATGGTGAAATTATAAACACAGGTGATTTAAAACTAAGACCACTGTTGATAGGCAAACCAGTAGGATTTAATAACTTGTTGAATGATGATGAAACAAAAAATTTTAAAATTTCAAACGCCTCTCCGTATTTGTATAGTTTGTTAGTTTCTTTAGGATCGCCTGCAAAGATTTTAGGTTTGATACCACTGGGTGTTAAAAGCCCTATAGATTCATCTGAAGAATTTTCTGAAAATACTGATCCCATCAAGGCCCTCCCTGATTATAGCACTGGAGTTCATTCGTACCCAAGTGTTGCCCAACTAGCTAAACCAGTTTCTCAAATTTACTTTGACAATAATTTCTCAAAAGAGAGTGTTGAGCTACCAGAAAAATCAACCACATTACCATCTAAGCAAGTTTATCCAGAAACCTATGATACGGTAACCAAAAAAAGTTATTTTGTGCTAGTGGACAAACCAGGCACTGAACCCGTTGAGGCTCTCCCTGGTATCAGTTCCGATATTCATTTAGATGAATGGATGGATGGTGCTCAAAGAGCCAAACCAGTTTCTCAAATAGACTTACCCTTTTTAGAAAAGAGTTTTGAAGTACCTGAAAAATGGACTACATTACCAGCTCAGCAAGTTTACCCAATAACCGATACAAGTTATGTTTTGCTAGATGATAAACCAGGTATTGAACCCCATGAGGCTATTTCTGATTTCAGCTCCGTAGTTCATTTGTACCCAAATATTGCCAAACCAGTGGAACCAGTTTCTATAAATATCTTTGATATTCCTAAATTAGAAGAAAGCTTTGAACTTTCTGAAACATCAACTAAATTACCAACTCAGCAAGTTTATACAGTAGCCTATGACCCTGTAACCGATACTAATTATTTTGTGCTAGACAATAAGCCAGACACTGAAGCTGGTGAGGCTCTCCCTGGTATCAGTTCCGATATTCATTTGGATGGATGGATGGATGGTGCCCAAATAGCCAAACCAGTTTCTCAAATAGACTTACCCTTTTCAGAAGAGATTTTTAAAGTACCTGAAAAATGGACTACATTACCAACTCGGCAAGTTTACCCAATAACCGATACAAGTTATATTTTGCTAGATGATAAACCAGGTATTGAATCCGATGAGCCTCTTTCTGATTTTGGCTCCGTAGTTCATTTGTACCCAAATATTGCCAAACCAGTGGAACCAGTTTCTGTAAATACCTTTAATATTCCTAAATTAGAAGAAAGTTTTGAACTTTCTGAAACATCAACTAAATTACCAACTCAGCAAGTTTATACGGTGACCTATGACCCGGTAACCGATACAAATTATTTTGTTCTAGACGACAAACCAGGTATTATACCCATTGAGGTGTTCCCTGATTTCAACTCTGTAGTTCATTCATACCCAAGTCTTGCCAAACCAGCAAAACCAATTCCTCAAAAGTCAGATGAAAGTTTTGAACTTCCTGAAACATCCACAAAATTACCAACTCAGCAAGTTTATCCGGTCAAATATGAACCGGTACCCGATACAATAAATTATTTCGCTCTAGATGAAAAACCTGGTGTTGAACCAGTTGAGGTGCCCCCCGATAGCTCTGTAGTTCATTCGTACCCAAGTTTTGCCAAACCGGTGAAACCAATTCCTCAAAATGAGTTTGTTATTCTAGACTCAGACGAAAGTTTTGAGTTTCCTGAATCATCAATTAAATTAACAACTCCCAAAGGTCCTCGGACAACGTTTCAAGTGGCAATAGAGACTAGCTCCACTACTCAGAAACCAGGCCCCAAAATTGAATATTCGTTCGCTAACTCTAATGAAAGTTTTGAGCTACCTGAACCCAAAACATCAACAGAATTTTTGACTCCGAACGTTCACACAGGAACCTTCAGTCCCATTGCTGATTTAGATTCAAGTACAATACCTGACTTATTACCCTCCAAAAAATCACAACTGCACCTTGTTGAGTTCAGCAATGATTTCAAATCAAATAACCCAGATACAGTAGATCAGTCATCTGAAGTTAGTGATCATCCATATTTCTCTACGACTGAGTTCCCTTACGTTGCCAAGGATGTTGCTCTGAAACAGTTGCCCGAACATCAACATTTCCCAGTTATTGGATCCCTTGATGAATCTCCATATTTCCAAACAACTGAGACCCCTTACGTCCCTGATGGTATACCATACCAAATGCATCCCTTTACAGAAGTTAGTTCCGTTACTGAACAAAATAAGGGGCCACCTGAATTTAAAGATAGTTTAGAAGTATTCCCCAAATTATACACTCCAGCCGCACCTTCTTACACGTTTATAACACATGAAATATCTCCAGAACCATATCAACCTTACACTAAAAGTTTAGAAGACAAAAGACAACCTTATCACAATTTAATAATGTTGCTGACAGGGAACGAACCAGATTTAAAATCCAAAATATTGTTGGTCTTTGAAAAATATACTGAACTATTCGTGCCCACATTAAATAAAATTCTCTTAGAATATGATGTCAACCCTAATTTACGAGTCAAGATAAAACAAAATTTAGAAAGAATTGTTCCGGTATTAGAATCTATATCTGTGACTGCTCAAGATTTAACTATATTGTTCCCCAATTTACATGAAGATTTACAAGTATTGTACAATATACTTTCAAATAAGTACAATATACTCCCGAATTTTAAAGCTAATATTCAGAGTTCAGTAATTCCAGTAGATTATGAAGTTGTAATTAATGATGAACCACATTCATTGGTCACCCAACCCGATGCCTTATCGTCTCAAACATCGGATACACCCTATTATGTTCCTGATGGCGTGACATCCTCCAGTACTGATTATGTGTCTCCGAAACAATACGTTACTGAAGCTGGTGTACCATTTTCAACATACAGTTCCACATCTGATAAGACCGCGCTGTATGAAATATTACTTGAGTTACTTGCAAGTAATGAACCAGATTTACATAATCAGTTACTCTTACTTTTGGAAGAAAATCCAACCAATTTTATGCCAACTTTAGTTGAGATTCTCTCACGATACGACCTCGAGCCTAAATATCTTCTTAAAATAAAACAAAATATTAAAACGTTTATCCCACGCTTAGTGTTTGAAGTGACTGAAAGAAAGATCCGTATTCCTAATTTTGAACTAAACTTTGCAAATTTAAATACTCTACTTTCAAGTTATGATGATGATTGGACACAAGAAGATATTCCTTTACACGATCCGAATTCTTTAATTCAATTATTTGGATCTGGGAAAGAAAATTTAGTTCCAGTGCTCACTCGAAGTCTTCAAGATCCAAAATTATTAGCAATCTTGTCCAAAAATTATCCCCAGTTAGACTTCAAGTTAATTGCCAAATATTTAAATGAGTTTCTAAATGATTATAAAGATGGTAATCAGGAGTATAGATTACAGCGTCTCATTACTTACATTTATCCTAAAATTACCAAAACACGAAGTCGACTGGTACTACCAAACTTAACTAAAGAAACACTTGATCAAATTTTAGCACTCATTAAAACCAATCCTGCAATCAAAGTAAAAACTGAGATTCAGCATAGTGCTGAGCCATTCCGATTTGATGGTACAATAAACAAAGACCCCAAAAGTTTTCAAAAATACATCGTGAGTCCTAATGTAAAAGGGCCTATTAATAATGTTAATGTGTTTAATTATAGATTAGAAGACAAAGCTTCTTTAGCTAAACTGTTTGGTGATCATGTTCAGTTAGCAACACCACGAGCAGACTTTGCTGAAAAATTTGATTTTAAAGATGGTGAAAAAGTAGAAAAAGATATAGATGTTCCAGAAGAACAAAAGATGGAAGAAGATCCTGAATTTAGGATAATAGGAGGCAGTGCGGCGACAGGTAGCGGAGCACCTCTTAGTAATAAAGGTCGGGCAGGCATTATAGCGTGACCAATTTATGGTAGTATTAAGATATGTAAGAATATAGTTGCTGGTATCTATAAATATTAAATTATTTGTAAAATAAGGATAAATATTTATACTGCGTGATGTTTTTTGTATTTTCCTGTAAAATATTTGGTTTGTATAGAAACTAGGCAAGTTTATAGATAGACATTAGTATAGACAAGGCATTAATATTATGATTGGGTATTTTATAATTATTTATCATAAGGATATTATTAGAAACTATGAGTACCTAAGAGACAATATAACGACGACAAGGCTTATGCTAACGGACATCTGTTACTATACAATATTGTATTTTAATAAAGGGGTTTTCAGAAGCAATTAACATAGTATTAATAAACCCTTTAACAAACATTTTAATAAACCCTTTTATTTTCGAGACACACGACAGACATTATAGTTTTGGAGACTGTCGTGGTTAGGGGCGTCCATAAATCACGTGACTTGAATTGGGGAGAGGGGGTAGTCGTTGAGTGTCACTAAGGTGACACGAAGGGTAGGGGGAATAAAAAAAATCACGTGACATTTTACATTTCAATGATTTTGAACCTACTACCTACCTTCTACTTTTTCAACACTTAAACGAGTCCATAGGTTGTTAGTTCACATGAATCACAATGTACGATAATTTGAATTTATTTGGTTAAGATAATAAAATTGATTGAAAAAATATATCGCAGTTTGATTAATTAAGATAGCTATGTCACGTGACATTCAGGAGGGGGAGGGAGATGGTCGATGAGTATGTCACCAAAGTGTCACTAAGGATGTGGGGGGTCAAAAATTAACAAAAAAAGTGTCAATGATTTATGGACGCCCCTTTATAACTATAACTATTCTTATGCGGGTCTACCGCGTAATTCTGATTTTCATCAAGATCAACTTGAGATTGAAATTTGACGTGCGTGCAAAAGAGATGGCATGTTAGGCGGGCGTCGTCGCACGCACGTCAAATTTCAATCTCAAGTTGATGTTGATGAAAATCAGAACTACGTGGTAGACCCGCTGTTCTATCGATCGGCGAGCGCGCGCCAAACTGTTTCGGCAAGATGAGCCGCGTTTCAGCATCAAACTGGGGCGTCAGGTACCGCGCGCTCAAAATCCTGTATAAAGGGACGTATGTGGCCACCGTAACTTATGCGGCAGCGGTCTGGTTCCATCGTACTTTTCATACGGTGCGTTCCTCTCTGCTGAGAACCCAACGACCAGCCCTTATCCTGCTGACCAAGGCTTACAGGTCTAGTAGCACCCCGGCACTACCAGTGCTGGCGGGCGTTCTACCGGCTGACCTTGAAGTAACCCGCGCCGCGAGATTTGACGAAGCACGAGCATTCGCAACCAAGACCGAATTGGGAGGAAGGAGACGCACAATTATGGCGGAGATCATTGCTCTTTGGCAGGACCGATGGCAGAGTGAGGAACGGGGTAGAGAACTGTTTCAGTTCTTCCCCGACGTGCAAGCACGACTCAACTACTGGTGGGTGGAGCCTGACTACTAGGTTTCACAGCTCCTTATGGGGCACGGATGTTTCCGCAAGCGGCTCTGCGACATGGCGTTGTGCGAGACGTCGTTGTGCGAGTGCGGTCTGGCGGAGGAGGACCGTCACCACGTTCTGTGGGACTGTCCTCTGTACGCCGAAGAGCGTGGGAAGATGCTGCAGGGCATACTGGGACCGGGACAGGGCGCAGTTGGTTATGGCGACCTCGTCTCCTCGGAGGCGAACTTCAGACGGCTGCGGGAGTTCGCGCGTGCCTGGCACGATAAGCGCAAGCTGTGGCAGGTGGGCTAATGCCTGCCTCTTCACTACGAATAATGTGCAACTCGGCGCCGAAGCCGTAAATTGTGGTGTCCTCTCTCACCAAGAGCGCTAGAAGTAGGCCACGCCCCCTGAAAGGGGGAGAGGTGGCTGGGACTTGGGCCGAAAATAGTATCAAGTGTAGGGGGACTCATTGAAGTGCCGGAGGGCAAAAGAAGAAACAAGGCCCGCCCTCTGCGTATGTTCCCCCGGCTTCCCCTTTATACTAATAGATTGGTGGAAACGGGGATGGGATGGTGGTTGTTCCTGGAAACAGGAACATTGGGTTATGTTCCTTATTCTGCGGCTGCATTTCGTACTATGGTGCGCAAACTTTAACCTATCTCAACAAAGCAATAGTCAGATCTCGAAGAAAACAAAAGCAAGAACTTATTTAGAGCGGAGCGCGTGTGAGCATCAAAAATCGTCAGTGAAACGCGAGAGCACGAAGTATGGACTGTGACTTGCATTTCACAGTTCACAATAGGAACACCTCTAATGGGATTCTTGTGACGATATGTTATGTTATGCGCATAAATTACTCAAAACTATTGGAGCATGCTCGATTGGCTGGATTCGAACTCAGCTCGAGTCTCAACACTGAAAGTCCTACCGACTGAGCTACCGCTGCTTCCACAACCTGAAGAAAGATCGTCAGTCATGTGTACTAAAAGAAAATTTTGAAAACGAAAATAGTGAAGGAAACAAAGAAAAGTTGAAAAAACATTTGTTTCGACTTTTCGATTCGTTTCGGGTGCACAAAAATGGTCCAGCCCCCCTATTCTGTATCTTAAGTTGCCAACTGGACAGGGTGCCTATCGTCAAAAACACAGATAAAAACTAAACTTTCAAAATTGCTTTTAGTGGGTATTGAACTATTTACGAACTGTGTCGTCACTTCAAGTGCTAACATGCCCTTAGACAATCGGAATTCGATAGTATATCTATGTTTTTGATGATAGACACCCAGTCCAGAAGGCAACTAGAGATACATAATAGGCCCGCAGGAGGCGCTGAACAAAAAAATTACTTATTTTGACATGGAAATGGTTTGCTTCTCTGTTATTTAAGTCTAGTTTCAGATACATATGTCAACGTCTCTCTAGCTGTAGCTGTTGCGTTTACCTAGAATGGGTCAAGTCTAAGTTTGATGTCGTCTGGCGACATGAAATCAACGAGTAAACGGTCTGTCAATTAGAATGCACTATATTTGGTGAGTGAAATGCAAAAAAAAAACAATCTTGTCATTATCACGTGCATGAAGTTCCTCCTTTAGCAACTTCACATAGATTTGACCCAGAAGAACTGAAAAGTGACTTAAAGTAAGTGAAGTTGAAGTTGCACGTGATAATGACAAGGCTGTTTTTTTTTATATATTTTGCTGCACACTCACCAAAATACTGCATTTGAAATATGACAGACAGTTTACTCTTTGCTTTCATGCCACCAGACGACATCAAACTTAGACTGGCCCGTTCTAGGTAAACGCAACAGCTGTAGCTAACGAGACATTGACATAAGTGTCTGAAAATATATTTTCAATGCAAGTGCTCGTAAAGGCCTACTTTTTATGCATCAAAACCGAACAGAAAGTCGATTATTTTGCCCTAGGGCTTTATTATTATTTTTTTTTAATTTAGTTACAATGGTTGGCTAACCTGCAACCTTTCCTGTGTACCATAAATTTTATACTTTTTTTTCCACTGTTTAACGGCTCTGGATACAGTCCTTTTGAGCCAACCATAATTTAAAGTTCACAAGATTATATTCGTTTCATTTCCTCACACTATGCATTGAAAAACGTACGTATGATACATGGGCGTAAGAGCAATAAATTACTCGGTTACGTTTAAAACACGAGCTACGCTCGTCCTCGTAATTTATTCCTACTATTTAATAACGGAGAAGTAAACCATTTCCATGTCAAAGCGAGTTTTTTTTTTCAGCTCCTCCTAGCTAGCATAAATAGTTTTGCCATAAGCGCCTAAAGATTTCAGGTGCCGAAGAACTTACTTTTTGAATTTGTAGATATATTAATAATTTGCAATATTCCGCTAAACACTCTTACCATGCTACTCAAAATGCAGACTCAAGCACCGCCCGCCCTCCCGCATAAAACATGCACAAGCAAAACAAGCAGTACGAGCACAAAATAAAGCAATCTTAAATAACTAGCAAGAAAACTTATCGACACGTGTTTCGCCTCTAAACGAGGCATCCTCGGGATGTGTTGTCCGACGACCGACGCTCAATATGAGGTTAGTCCTGTCAAATAATGTCCTTGTGTTGCGCCGAATCCCTTTCTTGTAGACGACACTACCAGCCGCACTACCAGTAGTGTCGTTGACAATGAACGACACTACCGCGGCACTATTCTAATGTTTTTCTGTACAGTTCCAAACAAAATAAATAAAGCAAAATATATAAGTACTTAGGTTTACTCTGAAAAAATATACTGTAACCGCGAGGTTACAGGAATGCAGAGCTGATGGGATTTGAAGATTGATTGGAGAATTGTGGGTAAACTGACTGACCTTTGATGATGATTGTGGATGGATGCGCCGTGTGGCGTCTCTCCTTGTTGGGCTGATGAAGCTGGCGCCTTGGGCAGGGATGTGCAGAATGTCTTGGTTCGTGGAGTACTAAACACAGCACTGGTATGATCACAACACTGGTAGGTACGCGAGATTTCGGCGTGTTGGCGGCGCGAGTGTGTACACACGTGTCGTTTGAACGATGTCCCGAGCGGAAGAGAGTGAACGAACGGCGTCCAGCGCGCGAGTCGATTGTGTCGCCAGGTGGCGCCAGCGCTGCGCCGCGAAATTAGTCATGCACATGCGCGAACGTCACGCTGGTGGCGTGAACATCCTGGGGGGGCCGGGGCTGCGGCTCCTCTTGAGCTGAATCCAACGGCAGCCTGGCTATCTTGAACACAGGTCGTCGCAGATTTCCATGAGCTGTGTCCAGATCCACAACTCGGATCACTCCATCCTTGCCAGGTATCGTGCGGAGAATTCTCCCCAACTTCCATTGGAGCGGAGGCAGGTCATCCTCTTTGATGAGGACCAGTTCACCCACTTGAGGAGGGGAAGAAGGGGAGAGCCATTTGGAGCGGGTTTGCAGGGTATGGAGGTAGGATCTGGACCAGAGAGTCCAAAAGCGCTGAGAGAGCGCTTGAATGAGTTGAAACCGTTTAAGAGCAGATATGGGTCTGTCGTCAAAAGACTGCTCAGGTAGAGCGGTGAGCGGACGACCAATAATGAAATGTCCGGCCGTGAGAGGTTCAAAGTCCGTAGGGTCGGATGAAATTGGGCAGAGCGGTCTTGAGTTGAGTACAGCATCAATTCGAGCCAAAAGGGTAGAGAATTCCTCAAAAGTGAGGTGCTGTTCACCTATCACGCGATAAAGTAGTTGCTTGGTGGATTTTACGTTTATTTCGTGCAGAGCGCCGAACCAAGGCCCTTTAGGCGGGTTCAGTAACCAAGTTATGTGCTGATTCGCGAGCTTGTGAGTGATTGCATCATTGTTTGACCTGAGGAAGTTCTGAACTTCAATGAGCTGATTCCTAGCACCTACATAGTTTGTGCCGCAGTCTGAGTGAATGAGAACTGGAGTACTGCGATGTGAGATAAAACGTTGCAATGCCGCAAAGAACGCTTCCGTTGTGAGTGCAGAGACTGGTTCCAAATGAACCGCCTTTGTTGCGAGGCAAACGAAAATACAAAAATACGCCTTTATGAGTTTCGCGTTCCGCAACGTGCTGGACTTAACGAAGAAGTGGCCAGCAAAGTCCGTCGTGACGTGACTAAAAACTGGCTGAGGAGTAACTCTGTCTACTGGAAGATCAGCCATGAGCGGAGCCTTAGGCTGAGCGCGGCACCGGAAACATCTAATACATTTAAACACGCGGTGTCTAATAATACGACGAGCGGACAGAATCCAGTACTGCTGGCGTAATATGGCGTGTAATGTGTCAGCTCCAGGGTGGCAGTGTATTTTGTGATAATGGTCTATGATGAGATCTACGAGCGGACTTGAGCTGGGTAGAATGAGTGGGTGTTGAGCGTCATACCTAATTGACGCGTGAGAGAGACGACCACCGACTCTCAAGAGGCCGTCCTTTATGAAGGGCGAGAGGCGCTGGAGCCGAACGGGACAAACTTTATCAGTCTGGATACGATTAATGTCTTCAGCAAACTCATTGTGCTGAACAGAGCGGACCCAGTGCAACAGAGCGTCCCTGCGTTCATTAGCTGTCAACGGACCAGAGCGCCGTGCATCTGGGCTGTGCCGACAATTGAATATGAACCTTTGAATACAAGCCGTCACTCCGACGAGCTTGTCAAGTGAGCTGTAGCGAGTGAGCAAGTCCAGATCGATATCTGGGACTGCTATGTGTGCTGGTACCTTTTTGGGCTTAAGGCCTGGGAGAGCATGATGGCCTAGAGCGGGTGGCATCTTGGGCCAAGTGCAGGTAGTTTCTTTGAGCCAACTGGGTGACCACCAAAGGTCATGAAGTGAGAGAGACTGGGCAGACATGCCTCTGCTTGCACAGTCAGCAGGGTTGAGGTTCGTGGGCACATGCCTCCACGCATTGCTAGTTGAAGTAGCTGTGATCTTAGCCACTCGATTGGCCTCGAAAGTCTGTAATCGGTGAGGTGGGGTATTGAGCCATGCCAACACTATTGTGCTATCTGACCAGCATGTGTGTGTTTGAATGGCTATATGAGCTGACAGTTGGGCTGACACTCGAGTCATGAGCTGAGATAAAAGAGTCGCGGCTGACAACTCCAATTTCGGGATTGAGAGGCGAGTCTTAATGGGTGCGACCTTGGACTTGCCAATGATTAGGTGTACATTGACATGTCCAGTGGTATTGCGCTCATGAAGGTAGATAACGGCACCAAAGCCAGCCTCTGATGCGTCCGCGAACCCGTGAAGTGAGTAAGTAGACGTGGGCTTATACTTACAAATGTGTCGAGGTAAACGGAGGTTTGAGAGCTGAGGAAGATCCTCTGAGATGTGTTGCCACTCTGTGTGGACTTCTTCAGAGATAGGCTCATCCCATCCTATTTTCAGAAGCCAAAGCTTCTGCAGAAGAATCTTTGCGCGGAAGACGACTGTAGTAACCCAGCCATTGGGGTCATAGAGAGACGCTACTGTACTGAGAATGGAGCGCTTTGTGACTAGAGCATGAGTGGGCAGAGAAATGCGATAAGTGAACTCATCAGTTTGAGGAATCCACTGTATTCCCAGAACCTTAATGGAATTAGAGTCGGGACTGAAGTCAAAGTCCTTGGGCATGTCGCACTGGTCATCTGGGAACCGTTCAAGGAGCTGAGGCGAGTTGGAGGTCCATTTACTGAGCTGGAAGCCACCTAGAGCGAGTAACTCGATCAGATCGTTTTGGAGCGACTGAGCAGATTCCACAGAATCTGCACCTGAGAGAATGTCGTCCACAAATATTGATTTGCGGAGGATCTGAGCAGCGTGGGGGTAGCGATGACCTTCGTCATCAGCCAATTGGAGTAAAGTGCGGATGGCATGGTATGGGCTGGACCTTAATCCATATGTGACGGTATTAAGGGCATGAGTGAGTGAGTGGCATGAGTGGGCAGAGAAATGCGATAAGTGAACTCATCAGTTTGAGGAATCCACTGTATTCCCAGAACCTTAATGGAATTAGAGTCGGGACTGAAGTCAAAGTCCTTGGGCATGTCGCACTGGTCATCTGGGAACCGTTCAAGGAGCTGAGGCGAGTTGGAGGTCCATTTACTGAGCTGGAAGCCACCTAGAGCGAGTAACTCGATCAGATCGTTTTGGAGCGACTGAGCAGATTCCACAGAATCTGCACCTGAGAGAATGTCGTCCACAAATATTGATTTGCGGAGGATCTGAGCAGCGTGGGGGTAGCGATGACCTTCGTCATCAGCCAATTGGAGTAAAGTGCGGATGGCATGGTATGGGCTGGACCTTAATCCATATGTGACGGTATTAAGGGCATACGTGAGCAGGGGCTGGTCGGGTGAAGACCGCCAGAGAATGAGTTGAAAAGGTCTTTGCTCTGGGTGAATGAGGATATTTCTGAACATCATTCGGATGTCAGTGCTGAAAACTTGTGAGTGGATCCTGAAGGACATGATAATGTCAACAATATCTTGTTGAAGAGCTGGACCTGTATGGAGACAATCATTTAAATTGACGCCGTTTGAGCTTTTACAACTTCCGTCAAAGACGCAGCGTAACTTTTCTGATCCTGGCTTAAATATGCCATGATGTGGGATATAGAAATGGGATTTATGAGCAAAGGTATTGGGGTGACACGGCGACATATGTCCCAATTTTATGTAATCTGACATAAACTCTACGTATTTCGAGCGGAAGGGCGGGTTCGCTAGCAGCTTCTTCTCTAAATTGAGAAACCTGCGTAGCGCAATAGCATGAGTGGAACCTAATTTCGGCGCGTTGTGCAGAAAGGGCAGTGTAACCATATATTGACCTGATGGTTCACGAGTAGTTGTAGTGCGGAAAATGTCCTCACACTGATCCTCTGATGGGCTGGTATGCTTGTAGGTTTGGGGTTCCTCGGATTCCCAAAACCTCTCAAGACTTTTGTGAATGTCATGAGTGGAATGCTCTGAGTCCGTGTGAGAGCCGACAATGTGAACTGAATTGACCTTGAACTGAATGAAACCTTGGTTCCGTCTAACACTTGACCAAGAACGTCAGATCCTAGTATTAGATCAACCGGAGCTGGTGTGTGATATTCTCGATCAGCAAGAGGAATCGGTGGGTGACCTGTTAACTGAGCGAGATCTGGAACCTTTTCCAACGGTAGGTACCCAGTTACGTTCTTCAATATATGGGCTGTGGCCGTGATCATAGGTGTGTCACGGTGAGTAGGTCGGCATACAATTGTGATCGATGCCTTTGAGTTTTGTGTGTGCTGATTTCCAACTCCTGCGATTTTTAGAGATGTATGTTTTAATGGTAAATTTAAAATTGTGGCCATGCGCTGAGAACAAAGAGTCAGCATACTTCCACAGTCTAACAGGGCTCGTGCTGAGTGAAATTGACCATGTACGTCTGCTATTTTAAGTGAGACGGTTGGCAACAAAATTGGTGTGTTAGTGACGTTCACTACACGTTGTGCGGAGTTATAGGAATTCTCTGTTGGAGTTGAAGTCATGGAGTGAAAATGAGCTGAGTGTGTATGTGATGAGTGTGTGTGTGATGAGTGTGCTGAGTGCTGGTCGTCCTCGCCTTCATAGTGCTCTGTTATTGTAGGCAGTCATTGTTGCCTACCTACCCGAGACCTACTTGGCGATCGCGATTGAGTGGGCGAGTTGGGATGGGACGTGTATGCCTGTGTTGCATGTGCCGAATGGTATTGAGGCTCATGCGCTGAGCGCTGTCTGGGCTGCTCACGTAGAGACGGAGGCAGCAAATGAGCAGATGAGCGTGTCGGAGACATGGCCCCATGGCGATGCAATGAAGTGTGGTGGTCAGTCCGCCCACACTCCTTGCATGCACGTGTAGACCTGCACTCGTTCTCATAATGAGGACCCACTCATTACTGACTGAGAGGACTGTAGCCATCTCACTGATAAGGCTCCTAAAAACGGCAATAAACGAGGGCCACTCTTCCACGTTCGAATGAAACTCCGGTATGGGTATTTTTGGTAGAACACCAACGGGTGTACCTGAGCTGAGGGGTTGCGTCTTGTCCGGAAGAGCTGATTTTTCATTTAATTTTTCGAATGCCACTAGGATAGCATCATAGTTGCTAAGTGCCGACTGAAATTTTTTTGTGTAGGTTGCCTCAGTTTCGTCGGACAAATCCTCATCGTCAAGGATCTCATAATATACGTCCTCTAACTTAGTTTTAACGCTTTGTATGTTTGCGTAACGAGCGGTGAAGTCCGCCACAGAATATGTTTTTCTGTCGCCTGCCTCGACCGCCGCACCAATCTCCTTTAACAAAACTATCGCCTTTACGGCCTCACGAAACATCGCGGCTTGTGATTTCGAAGGCATCTTAATCTTGTTAAAGTAGGTGGTTGATTACTAAGATAAAATACACAACGAGTTTGAGCTGAACTATAAGAGCGGACGTACAACTAAAATAATTGATGAGATAGATGAATAGAGCTGAGATACTTGCGCGGATGAAGTAACAATGACTATGTTCAAACGGAACACGGAACACTTAAATAAACACGACCGAGAAAAAAAAAAAAAAAAATTTTTTTTAAACAACCTGTATATGAGCTGATAAACCAACGTGGAACACCCTATATGTGTACCATAAACAATAAGAGCAGCGACGAGAAGAAAAAAAAATGTTTTACTATATTTGTGCTATATGCACCCGGTTAAAGAGCAGGCAATAACACGAAAAAACTGTCGGGCAAACTATTACTGCGACACGAGATTACCGCAACACAAAATATCGAAAAGGGCTGATGAACTTGTTTACTTTTATGTTATTTGCCTTGAAATCATGTGCCGACAATACGCGTTGGTTCTTGCTTACACGAAGCTAAATGCTATTCTATTTATAGAATAAAATACCTACCTACTTCTTTGAGTGCGTAACCAAAAATTGTGGATGTATTTACCTAGCCGAAATCGGTTCTAAATGAGTGGACAATCCAATGATGCAAATCAAGCTTTGGTAATACGTAACGTAATAATACGTTACGTATATACGCTGGAATTTATACTCGCACCAAAAAAATATCTCGCAAGATACGAAAACTATCTTTGACAATGGGCAGATTTACACCTCTCCGCGGGCAAAAATTGGGTAAAAATAGGTAAATTGGGTCGGGTCGGGTCGAGGGGTTTAATAAAGAAATATAGTGGACTGTAATAAACAATTGGGCTGAATGGATATAATTATATTATCTGAGCTGAATAATAATAATAAACGGGATGAAAGTGAGTTTATTGTGTGGCGGGGGCGGGGGGGGGCCGGTTCTATACAGATAAATGGAATGTTCTAGGTGGCGCGAACGCAGTAATCACCTACCCGAAACAGGTATTCTCAAGATCACAAAATGTTTTTTGCCGGAAAGAGGGCCGGGAAGGGGCCAAAATATGTAACCGGGTGAAAATGGACTGTAGTAAATCGACGGGGGCTGGTTCAAACAAAGTTACGGGCCGGCGGGGGGGAGGCGGGGGGTGATATAAACCAAAAATTTTCCGCTCGACGGACCAAAATTTTTCGTAAACGGTCTCGAAGGATCAAAAATTTTCCGTAAACGGTCTCGAAGGATCAAAAATTTTCTTGGATTGAAAATGGACTGTAGTAAATAGAGGGGGGCTGGTTCTAACGGTTCGAAGGGCCAAAAATGTAACCGCGAGGTTACAGGAATGCAGAGCTGATGGGATTTGAAGATTGATTGGAGAATTGTGGGTAAACTGACTGACCTTTGATGATGATTGTGGATGGATGCGCCGTGTGGCGTCTCTCCTTGTTGGGCTGGTGAAGCTGGCGCCTTGGGCAGGGATGTGCAGAATGTCTTGGTTCGTGGAGTACTAAACACAGCACTGGTATGATCACAACACTGGTAGGTACGCGAGATTTCGGCGTGTTGGCGGCGCGAGTGTGTACACACGTGTCGTTTGAACGATGTCCCGAGCGGAAGAGAGTGAACGAACGGCGTCCAGCGCGCGAGTCGATTGTGTCGCCAGGTGGCGCCAGCGCTGCGCCGCGAAATTAGTCATGCACATGCGCGAACGTCACGCTGGTGGCGTGAACATATACAATTATTATTAAATCGACTATGAATACCTACATAGATTAATATCTAAGCTTATCAAGTGCGTGACCTAAAGATATATCATTATTTAGTAATTGCATTTGCACACGTGTGATGACATCATCATTACATATTTGATGTTTATTTCTTTTTGTCTTGTTGGCATTACTCTGAAATTTAATTTCATTGGTGTCCTGAAATTTCTTTAGCACATTTAGTAGTCGACACCAATATCGATCTCATGTGAACTCATGCTAATCTTTCCTCTCCTCCCCCCGCCTCGCCGCGCGGCCCAAGGCGGGCACAGCAGTTACGATCAAGCTATAAACGAATTATAAATTAAAATAACCTACACTAATAATTATATGTATCCCTCCATCCATCCATCAGGCTAGTTCGTCCACTGCTGGACAAAAGCCTTTCCAGGACTTTGCCACTGCCGGCGGTCATCCTGGAAGAATAGCCCATACTCACGCACGCTGGGCAGGCGGGTTGGTGAGCGCGGTGCTGGAACCCTCACACCAGTGTCACCGCTGCCCGTCACCAGTCTGTACCATATAAAGCCCGGCTATTATGAATGGATATACCGTCATCCATCGGTCCCAGGCATGGTAGGCCTCCTGGTTTTTTGCCTGTGAGCTGTCCTCTTACTCTCCCCCGAATTACTTCGAGGGGGTCTCCAAGTAAGATGGTGGTACCCCCACAGTCGAGCCCAACATCAACTTTACCACCTACCATCACCTATACATACTTTACTATTTATATATGTAATTATATCTAAAGTAAAAAGCCCTATAACATTAAAATATTCTCTAAGCCGTGGCCGTTCGGCGCAGTGCCCAAGAGGCTGTGCAGCATTACCCCGCTGTATTGCCAGATTGATCTTCTGACCGAGACAAGTAAGCCCCTGGTCCACACCACAGCCATACAGCCTTTGGGTTAACCAGAGGCGTCGCGTCGATCAAACGCGTCGACAGTTCTTTGAAAAAACGCCACGCGCTTAGATCAAATAGAACAATATCTAAAATTTTTAGCGTCCCTTTTACTCCATATGCGAAAAAATTCTCAGTGCGAGAGGGACGGATTCGAGGAAAAGTAGCAAAATGTTGGTTTTTTATTGATATAAAATGTGCAAAAGTTGCTATCAAAATTTCGGTCCTAGAAACTGTTACAACCCATCTAATAAAATATAGTTGCAGACCATATGTCATTACAAATTGTCAAACCAGGAGAATTGGTGTCGAGAAAGACCTAATTTCAATGAATATTTGTATCGAGCCGAATTTTTCCAATCGCGTTTCTGTTTTAGTGGATTCCTCGAAAAAGATTCCAAAAATAATATACTATTTTATCAAAATAATACATAATTTACTGAAGTAGATATGCAAGTTCTAAAAGTGTCGATTTTTTTTCTGTAGCGCCTTAAGGCCCCAAAATACATAATATTCCAAATTCACTCAATAGTTATTCAACAAAACCTTATTACCTACGTATTGTGTATGCTGTCATCGCAAAGTTTCCGTTGGTTTCTGTAAATATGAATTTCAATTTTTTTCATTCAAAATTTTTGAAAAACCAATTTACAGAAGCCAATGGAAATTTTGCGATGGCGACATACACAATACATAGATAATAAGGTTTTGTTGAATAACTATTGAGTGAATTTGAATATAAGTGTTCTGTTTGGATAATTTAGAAAAAAGCGGGTTTTTCACAATCCGGCTGCAAAATAGACAACACTAACACCACATATAATATGATAATCTATGGAATGCGAACTTTGGAATTCATGTTGCCTAAGATTTTAAATGAGCTACCAACTAGAGTATTAAATGACATAAAGAAAGGTTAAGGCGATATGCGAAAAAAATAAGGGTGTTTCTTTTCTGTGTATTTAATGAAATACACGGAAAATTTTAATACATTTCTGGTACATGCATTTTGACTATATAATCTAGGGTTTTGAAATTGGAAAACATGTTTGGATAAATGTTCCTCGATAGAAATAATTGTTGAAATGAGGTCTTCAAACACACTTTTTCTCCTCGTTTTACGAATAGGAACCATATACAGAACTCAAACATATTTTATTAGGTGTGTTTCAACAATATCTAGAGATTTGATATTTGAAATTTTGCTAGCTATTTTAGTTTTTTTAATAAAAATATAAAACCAACTTTTTTCCCTTTCGCCCTGAATCCGCCCCTCTCGCACTGCGCGATTTTTCGCTTGGAGTGACAGTGACAAAAATAAAATTCGCATAGCCTCTTAAGCCAGTAATGAGAAGAATTATTTTAAAGAAATGTTTCTTACGTTAAAACTTAATACTTATTTAATTGTAAGTTAAGAGTGATCTAAGAGATAAGACGGATAAACCCTTAGGGGTTTTTGTGATCCATTTAAATGTAAAATATTTTAAGTACTTTTTTTCTTATGAAATAAATAAATGAAAAAATAAAAAACTAACCCACAAGCCAGAGTAAAAAAAAATTTTTTTTCGACTTCTTTTTCATGTATGGGAATTGTGAACCCCCTTAAAAATTATTTAATTTAATTTCCGTCAAACTGAGTAATAGAACAAAACAGATTGTTTGTCTATTCTGTGCTACTACGGTAGAACAAATGGTAGAACTAGTTGGACGAACCCTAGAACCCTAACTCCGTCTACGAGCTAGACACCCGTGACATGGCCGTATGGACAGACAGACAGCTAAGGCTCCGCTATGCTCTTTGGATATGGAACCCAATGGGCTAAACATCATTTATTTCGTTAGACATTACTTGCGCCCTCTGTGTCCTTTCCTCCAAACTAACACCATTTTTGTAGGTTTCTTGACGAAACAACTACCTAGCTGAGCAAACCTCATTTTAACGCGACTACTAGAAGCTATTGCTTATCTTAGAGATGGCGCTGTATCTCATTCGTTCTTTGTCAAACAGATGGCAGCACTACGTTCTATTTATACAAAAAATTTAAAACCCTTCGCTGCAGCCCTCTTACCGTTAACATTTAGCAACCGTTTATTATTCTCTTATTTAATACGTATAAAAAAATACAGCAATATGGCATTAAAATAGTTTTTCAGCTTACCTTGTCGTCTCTCCTTTCCTTGCAATGCAAACTATCGAATCAGTCGGTCAGTAACCGACCAAGTCGCTAGACGGTGCGTTGTCTACCTCGCTGCAGTAAAAATAGCTTTAGGCCGACAAACGCGTAGACCGTTGCCGCAAAAAAAAAACAAAAAAGTTTCTCGATGAAAATAAACTACAAAAGTGGATTCCAACTAGAATTATTGCGCTAAATGGTGTTTTTCAAATAATAACGCTTGTTTTAGACGTTAGCGGTGTTTCCGAGTGCATTGTTAGTGAAAATATCAATGTTGTTGTTTTGAGAGGATGTTTTCGATGTCCTATCGTCAGTTTCTAGGAAAACTTTGTGTTTGAAGTTGAATGGGATTTTATTGCTGGTAAGTTTATTTTTAAATACTTCACTCCAGTTTGTTATTTCCATTATTTCGCAGCTTTTTATGTTAGATCTTCTTGCTTAAAATTCGAATGCGGGAAGAAAACAAAAAAAAATTGTGTTTCCTGATGCACCAAAAAAAATCCCGATATAATAAAATAGTTTTTTTTTTTCGTATTATGGTCACAGATAACGACCTTGTGGCAACTGAATAAATAAGTAGGCACCTTTATTTTGCAACCATTTTTAACAAATAACTTTATTTACCTTGAACGATAGAAGAAGACATTTCTCTGAGATTGTATAGTTTTTAAGTTGACCATGATTGATGATTAGCAGAAATTATTATTAGAAATTAGCAGTTATTCTAATTACATGTATTATTGTTATTGATTTGTTAAAATATGTTATTTGTATATTGTGTCATGGAGTACTTAAGTGTTAACCCTTAACCACCTACCCCCTATTTTTGTCACATAACCACCTACGTGCGGTTATAGAGACCGCTTATAAAATGTCAAAAAACTTAATGGGTAACTAGTTCAAGCAAATATTATTTTCATGCTCTCCCAATCTTTGATTGTAACTTTAGCTTTAGTTTTAATTTTAGTCTTATAATTAGGTTTCAATGAGCGTTTTTCTCGTTGTCTTTTTTTCTTAGTTCTTAGCTTTCCTCTAGATGTTGCTGTCCATGTCACCATAGATAATTACGTTTCGTAGCAATCAATGTCAAAGTGATTTTTAGTTTGTTTGGAGTGTGCAAACTTTGTCTTTGATTATATTGCTAAAGTAGACGACAGTGCCATCTAGGAATCTTATTGAACACTAAATTTGACACAAGGAAAAACGCTTATTTGCCAACTTTTCAAATGATCTCTTATTATAGTTATATCTTAGTGTCAATTTGTAAGCCACCTGTACGAACACTGTATCATGATCAATATTATAATCTGTTTACCGGCACCCATGGTACAGACTCTCCATGGTCTAGTCTGGGAGCTACTGAATACTGTTTCAAATGTAAACTGTCTATGTGAAATAAAAATATCTTTAATTTTTTCATAAATGTTCGTACTTCAAGATCCATATCGCGTGATTTAAAGCAATAAAGAACAATGTTACTTAAATAATTGAGTTACATACAACACAAAATCATAATCACTTCTAAATTGCAAGTTTAATGTAAGGTTTACGTAGAGGAAATGCCAACTCGCGATCTTTTTTGATCACCTGCAGAAGATTCGCGCACGTATACGCCTGACAAGTGCTTAAAAATTGCTGCAAGGGATCAACGAAAAGGTACACAGACGGACAGATATATACGGCTTACGTTGGCCGAATAAATTGTAAAACAAAACCCGTTTCGGTCTCTGAGACCGATGGTAGGTAGTTAAGTGTTAAAATAAGTGTTAAAAACGGATTTTCAAGTCTCATATCAGACAGTAAAGCCGATTCTGAAGGCTTTAATTTTAGTTTTAGTTCTGTGAAAACTAAATTTTCTTCATTACAAAATAGTTCATAATTGTCATAAACCGAAGCTAAATAACTTTGCAATAATTTAAGTTTTGACAGCACTAAAACTAAAATTAAAGCCTTCAGAATCGGCTATAATATGTTTAGAATTAGAACAATAAAAATATCCAAAATAATTCAATGAAATGAAATAATTAAGTGAGCCAAAAAGAAACAATGATAAAACAATTTTTTACAAAGGAATTCGTTATGTGGAATATGAAGTTATCCCCGGTCATCATCCTTTTTTTGACAAATTGACGGACCTTTGCGGCAAAAAATTAAGTGCTTTTAACATGGAAACCAATAAAGCAAAACACGTCGAAGCCATTCGATTTTGTAGAAATAAACATTTGGAGTTGGAGTTGCTAGCAAACATACTAATAATAAGAAAAAAAACGGCCAAGAGCGATTCGGGCTCGCACATTTAGGTTTTCATACCAATACAAAATAAAACTTTTTTTTTTTTTTTCGTAAACCTTTCAGTTTTCCGGTAATCTATGACTAGATATCTACCACGCCTATTAAAATCTAAATTTTAAGCTTTAGAAAACTAGGAGGTCAGGGGGAGTGGTCATTTTTAGGGACAAAAAGTTATAAAAATAAAAACATCAAGTATTTATTTTTATAAAAAAATGTTTTTAGTATCCCTAGAGGCAGTTTTTTTAAATTATGCACGATATATTGACTGAATATATTTTTCGACCAAACCGACCCGCCCCTATTAGGTACTTACCTATACCTAGTCTAAAAAAAAAAACTTTTATTTTGTGGCGATATCACATGCCATCATGCCAAATTTCAAATTCCCTAGTTACATAGTTATCGAGAAAAACCTATGGGACAGACGGACAGACGTCTTTCCGTTTTCTTTTCGTTTTGTATGCCCTAAAAATGTACGCAGCTGACTTAGTACTGCTTTTTAGTTTTTAGGGTTCCGTAGTACCTAAAAGGTACAAAAGGAGCCGTATGGTAAGACTCTGTTTTCGTCTGTCCGTCCGTATGTCACAGCCTCATAACTTTAGCACCGTTTAAGATAAAGACAATAATTTGGCACAAAAATAGCATTCATTTGCCCACATATCACGGTATAATAAAAATATGAAAAATTTCAAATTGTTCAAAATATTTCCGAAACAAAAGAGAAAAAAAATAAAAAATATCCTAAAAATACAATGTGGGTATCAAATTGTAGATATTAAAAAGCTGATTGTACAAATACATACTTTTACTATTAGTGCCAATAATATATGTATATTTGGTATAGTGCCTTATCTCCAAAACTGGTGGACCGAAAATCATGAAAAAAATCATGGTAATATGTGCTTACGTAATCTCTACGTAAACACGTATTACCATGATTTTTTTTCATGATTTTCGGTACGTATACGTAAGAAAATTAAAGCGGTTGAGAAATTCACGAAAAAAAAAATTATCATCCACAATACACAACCCTAAGTAACAATCAATCAATATATTTATTGCATTAAATTACATGTCAGTTTTAGATGTTATATGTACATAATTATGGCTCAATGTAATTTTACCCATTGGGTGTAACAATATTCTTAATTTAAGTTTAATAATAATTAAATAAGTACGCGAGTCTGACTCGCACTTGGCTGGTTTTTGTATTTATAAGCAATATAAGGACCATAATAGTAGCATGGATTTTCCTTATAAAATATGATAACTCACGGCCGAATTGGTGAAGATTAATAAACGTCAATAACATTTATATGTACTTTAAAAATGTATTTCTGTTGCCACATAAGTAAGACGCATTCACTTTCGGTGAGGAATTAATTAAATTGTGGGTTCAAACCAAATTATTTATTTAATATAATGTAAAAAAAACAATATAACTAAATAATCTAAGTATTATCTAATAGTTTTATACAATTAAAGAATTAAACTGGTCGGCTTTCCCGATCATAACACGTATTGAGGAGAGCCGTTTTTATATAAATCAGTTTTATACAAGTTGAAATTCGTTTATGTAGGCCCCGACTACGCCACGCTTTATGTCTATCGAAGCCTTTATCTATCCTTTCTACTAATTCATTGTTTAAAATTTGTATATTACTAGCACTTTCAACATTAACTCTTTTGTTAGCTACTTAACCCTTTGTTGCTCTTTGCACGTTTGACACAGAAACTTGGATGACGTTTGTTTATTACGGGCTCAAAGGGTTAAGTTCGTGATCTACGACATTTCAGAGTCAAAATGGCGATATTGTCACGAAAATCCATTGAATTCATTTTATTAAAGTTCACCGATAAAAGCTTTGGCTCTATTCAAACAATCAGACAAAGTCTTGTTTCGATCTTTTTGTTTTGGATTTGCTTTGTGAGTTTTAAAAACTAAATATTTATTTGAAAGTACTTACGAATGTTTTGTTATGTACACAAAACAATATATATTGAATGTTAAACAATGTCTACAAGTAGATGTCTTTTGTTGCGTTTTTGTTGTGACCTGTGAAAAAATACAAGTACTTATTGTTGCTAAAATCCCAAGTGTACCTAATGTAAGCTGGTTTACATAAGTAGATAAAATTAACAACTTCAGAAAAGATTATTATATGTTTTTATATTATTATTATTATATTATTGGATTATTATTATAACTAGAAATCAACCAGAAACAAATTTCGAGTAAACACAAAATTTGAAAAAATTCCTTGGACCATGATTCGAACCTGCGACCTCCTGCTTACAAGGCGAGCGCGCTACCTTCAGAAAAGCTCACCAAAGCCTCGACAACCGTAGAAAAATAACTTGCCTTTCGGTATTGTACAGGCTTTATTCTGGAGAGTGTGCGCAGGAGTTACATTACACGACCTAATTGTACAGGCTTTATTCTGGAGAGTGTGCGCAGGAGTTACATTACACGACCTAATTGTACAGGCTTTATTCTGGAGAGTGTGCGCAGGAGTTACATTACACGACCTAATTGTACAGGCTTTATTCTGGAGAGTGTGCGCAGGAGTTACATTACACGACCTAATTGTACAGGCTTTATTCTGGAGAGTGTGCGCAGGAGTTACATTACACGACCTAATTGTACAGGCTTTATTCTGGAGAGTGTGCGCAGGAGTTACATTACACGACCTAATTGTACAGGCTTTATTCTGGAGAGTGTGCGCAGGAGTTACATTACACGACCTAATTGTACAGGCTTTATTCTGGAGAGTGTGCGCAGGAGTTACATTACACGACCTAATTGTACAGGCTTTATTCTGGAGAGTGTGCGCAGGAGTTACATTACACGACCTAATTCCCCCATCCCCCTTCTACCACCATCACGTCTGGAAGCACAGCACAACCCTATTGCTACTATCTTCTATATATATAAAAAGAGAAGTCCTGACTGACTTACTGATTCATTCACTGACTCATTCACTGACTCATCAACGCACAGCCCAAACCCTTCGACCTAGAAAGCTGAAATTTTGCACAAAGCTTTCCTTTGTAATGTAAGCAAGGAATAAGAAAGGGTTTTTCGAAATTCTACCCCTAAGGGGGTGAAACGCTGGAAGCACAGCACAACCCTATTGCTACTATAATTTAATATAAGTACCGAACTCCGCAATCACTGATAAACCCTATCTGTGTTACAACAAAACGGTGTTTAACTTTAGACAGTGTTTAAATCTGTCGTTGTCACCTTTTTTTTCATATTGTAAAAGAGTGACAGCAACAGATTTAAACACTGTCTAAAGTTAAACACAGTTTTGTGGTAAGACCGTATTGGTTTTTGTTGATTGTGCATTTTTGTAACTAGGTTAAGATTTTTGAAAATAAAGAAAATGCTTAAAAAAAAAACCGTTCGAGACTCACTCTTCTTGTCTTCGTCAAACGACGAAAAAGACAAGTATATACAAATTCAAGTTCAAATAGTTTATTTTGTAAAATAAGTATGCATATGTATCAATTCGGCGCAACACGGCTCAACTTATTTGACAGAACTAAACTTAATTTGAGCCTTCTGTCTTTTTCTTTCCGTATCGTAAAGACAAGGACAAAACGGTTAAAATAAGGTTAGTCCTGTCAAATTAAGTAGTTAAGTTGTGTTTAGCCGAATGACACCATAATACACTTTTTACGAGTCAAATTAAATCTTATAAATATATATGAAATAAAATAATAAATGTACATGAACTAAATTAAAGGTTTATTTAATATATAGTAATATATATAAATCATATATTAAATCAAATATTTTTTCATTTAACCATAAGAATACAATTTAAAATTTACATTGATACAGCTAGAAGTACATATAAATTGGGCATAATGTAACAAGTTGTAAAAACAGTCTTTTCAACGGACCCTAAACAAAGCAAAGCTAAAAATCGCAGGGCCCAGAAAACGATTATGTTTAGTTACAAGTTCTCATTTAGTTAGATTAGTAAAATGATAGGTAAAATATATATTATACAAGGTGAAATCCAATCAACCGCCCGAACCCATACCGGAGACCCGGCCAGGGACCAGGAACAAGGTTCATTGATCAAGCCCCCAGCACAAATCCAGGCGGCCGAACAAATTCCAGCCTATACACTACATACTAATAGGTTACATATATAAATTCATGACTGCCTCCGCCCATTCGATTAGTCTTCCTAAGAAGAAGGGCAAGAAACTTAGCAAGATCATGTCTTTTTTAGGCTTCCGTACCCAAAGGGTAACCAATGGGACCCTATTACTAAGCCTCCGCTGTCCGTCTGTCTGTCCGTCTGTATGTCCTTCTTTCCGTCTGTCACCAGGCTGTATCTCATGAACCGTGATAGTAAGACAGTTGAAATGTTCACAGATGATGTATTTCTGTTGCCGCTATAACAACAAATACTAAAAAACAGAAAAAAATAAATATTTAAGGGGGCTCCCATACAACAGACATGTTTTTTTTTGCCGTTTTTATAATGGTACGGAACCCTTCGTGTTTTTTTTTACATATCAGTTACGGTTATCAGTTATCACTTGTTATAATAAGTTACACACGAGTAAGCGAGACATAATTCGAATTATGAAGTTAGTGGGTAGAGATTTAATTATCGAAACTGAGATACGCGGTGTTAGTTTGATAGGTGTTAGTTTAATAGATGTTAGTTTAATAGGTGTTAGTTTAATAGGAACGGGCAATATTGTTATAAATAATCCCTGGTAGGTAACCACAAAAAGCATTTACACTTCTGCGGCTCAAGCATATTGGACTCTAGTGCCCTGTGTTAAAGCGACCAGTGCATAAATGAATTTTCAATGCATGTGCTCGTAAAGGCCCACTTTTTATGCATCAAAACCGAACAGAAAGTCGATTATTTTGCCCTAGGGCTTTATTATTATTTTTTTTTAATTTGTTTGCAATGGTTGGCTAACCTGCAGCCTTTCCTGTGTACCATAGATGTTATAATTTTTTTTCCACTGTTTAACGGCTCTGGATACAATCCTTTTGAGCCAATCATAATTTAAAGTTCACAAGATTATATTTGTTTTCATTTCCTCACACTATGCATTGAAAAACGTAGTATGATACACGGGCGTAAAAGCAATAAATAAATTTGCGCCCTTGTAGCATAAACTACTATAAAAAGACTTGCAACAATATCACTTAATAAAAATGATTTATTGTTAAATAGAAATTTAATATAGGTCACAAGAGCAAAATCGCGCCCAAAGGTACAGACAGACAGACGGGCCGACGGGAAGCTGCAATTTCATACATTTGAGATCATTTAAGGTCAATTGACACTTCTCTTCCTATTGTATTGTGACACTGTTGTACTGAACATTATTTAATCAAACATTTACATATTTATTTAGCATCCGACATATTATATGAACTTGCGACCTACCTTACCATTCGTCTATTATTTAGGAGGTTGTAGAAAATAGGGATGCTTCTTTTCTGTGTATTTCATAAAATACACAATCCATCCATCAGCCTAGTTCGTCCACTGCTAGACATAAGCCTTTCAGGACTTTGCCACTCCCGGCGGTCATCCTGGAAGAATTGCCCATACTCACATACGCTGGGCAGGCGGGTTGGTGAGGGCGGTGCCGGAACACTCGCACCCGTGACGCCGCTGCCCGTCACCAGTCTGTTCCATATAAGGCCCGCCTATTAGGAATGGATATACCGCCATCCATCGGTCCCAGGCACGGTGGGCCTTCTGTTTTTTTGCCTGTGAGCTGTCCTCTTACTCTCCCCCGAATTACTTCGAGGGGGTCTCCAAGTAAGTTGGTGGTACCTCCACAGTCGAGCCTGGCATCAGTTGTGAGTACACACGCTGGGCAGGCGGGTTGGTGAGCGCGGTGCTGGAACCACACAATTTGAAAATAAATTTCTGGAACATGTATTTTGCTGTAATAGATAGAAAGTTGATATTTATTAAAAAAAGAATACTTTTGTCTGTGACAGACGGACAGACAGTGGAGGGTTAGCGTTTGGTATCCTACCCTACGGAACCCTAAAAATCACGAAAGCCAAAAATACTGAAGAATTCATAAGAACCAAGTTCCCTACTACAAGTGAATATTCCCTATTAATTTGGACACCCACGGTTTGCCAAATAAACTCTCGTCATCGCATTTAGAGGAAATAATAACTACTAAAGCTTGGATAAAAGCAAAATAATGACCTCAGGCAGAAAAAAAAAATAAAAAAGGTTTTAGAGGCATAAGAAGATCAACTCAATGATTCAACATCCGTGCAAGCCAAGCCGTGACTGAAAACGTTACAAAGAAACATCGCAAAAACAGTTAAATTTAAAAGTGTTAGCCTTTAAATAAGGTTAAACGGGGTTTTTATAACCATCTCTGATAGCAGACAGACGAGACGTGAGGGCCCCGCAGTTCGCCGTGGGGAATACTAATCGACATACAATAAAAACAACAAGGCGCCTAAAGTAACCTCGGTAACCGTTAAATTACCTTAAATGCGAGACTAATAGAATTTTATTCGGATTTAAATAGATAGAATATCAGTTTTTGGGTCCAGTCAATAAATGTGTACCATTATAGTGAGATCTTGGTATCTGTCCATCCTTGATATACTCGTACGTTACGGCTAATGTTATGTTTGGTGATAAACTTAAGATTAGCCGGTTAATCTTAAGTTAAGTTTTGAGCCTTATCTAATGTTTAAAATCAGTTAGTTTATTTCATATTTCCGACTAAACTTAATAATAACCGCTAACGTACGGCTAAAAATCAAACCGAAACATGAAATAATATATAGCGCGAGAGCTCGTGACCTATTTGGGTAACGGTCGTCCTGTAAGGCTAAAAATTCTTTTAGTGATGAGTCATAGCATGCAAACTACAGTAAC
This sequence comes from Ypsolopha sequella, assembly GCA_934047225.1. Classification (NCBI taxonomy): domain Eukaryota; kingdom Metazoa; phylum Arthropoda; class Insecta; order Lepidoptera; family Ypsolophidae; genus Ypsolopha; species Ypsolopha sequella. Next base: position 25,167,396 of record OW203993.1, read on the forward strand.
GATGACCTGGCAGGTATCAGCCCGGTGCGTCATCATCCCTTATATTTTTGAAAGTGTACATAAAATTGGAAAAAAAAACTTGTCGCTGTAAACTTGAAATTTTAATACTATTTAGTTCATGCATTATAAAGTATAGAAAAAAATTGACAGGCGATTACAGTGAGTGCACATACCTGACAGGTGCATAGAAAGGTGTGTGGTATATGGGTTAAAATAAACTTTGTTCTGTAGAGTTGAAATTTATATACAAGGTGACTTTTTGATCATCGTCCAAATTCATACTGGTGGCTTGGTAAGTGATCAGTATCATGGATCAATAACAATTTTTGTAAAATTCGTAAAATTAAATTTCGACTCCCCATAGTGATTTACTCGGAACTGGAAGTGAATTTCTATGGGAAGCCGAAATTTCATTTAACAAATTTCACAAAAATTGTTATTGATCCAAGATACTGATCACTTATCAAGCCTCCAGTATGAATTTGGACGATGATCAAAAAGTCACCTTGTATATGTTTAAGTAAGCGATTTAGAAAAAGTAGGTATAATGACAGGCGATTTTGGCTAGCATAAGTCCTTGACAGGTGAGAGAAAAGATGCTATGGGAGTGCGAGTCAAAGTCGTAACGTGAATTTAATGGTGCAAATGACATTACGTGGAGACAAAAATCATGGGTAAAACATGTTTAATTTATTAAAAAGTAAATACAATATTTTTTTAAAACAAATTTCATCATCCGATTCATCACTATTAATCTCTTCATCATCATCCGACACGTCACTGTCAATTTCTTCATCATCATCGGGCAAGTCACTACTATCTTCATCATTTTTCGGTTCTACGTAATTATTTTCATTATCTGTAAAGAAAAAAATTTTTGATACATTAATAATAATAACTTCAAAATTAATACTTTCTTATTGAATAAAAAAGCTGTATGTTATCTAAAATGTATTCCTCACCTTCGCTTGGTTCATCTTCGGCAGTTTCAGAAGACTGTTGTATGAGTATTTCATATATAGATGAAGGAACTGTATCACCCTCAAACCAATTAAAAATATAGTGGTCATCGATCAAATTCCAACCATTGCCTTCAGGTGTAAGAACTGCAGGCTCTTTCATATGACTATTTCGCCAGATATTTGTAATATATGCAGATCTTAATAATTGTTGTTCCAGCTCACGTTGGCACGGAGGTAAATTTGTCGAATCATAGTTTATAATTTTCTTTCGAAATACTTTAGTGCCACTTATTTTATATGTGGCAAGAAACTTTTCATGACGTGCGTCATTCACATTTTCACTGCGCATACCGTACATTTGACACACGAATTTTTCAAGTATTGGAAAAATTTCTTCTTTTTTTTCCAATATTTCAGCATGCAATGCTGCAAATGCTTTTTGATGTTGAATTTTTTTTTTTTTAATATTTGGTAAGGTTTTTTTTTCCTCTCCTTAGAAAAGATGGGTTGAAATCACAACCAGTTAATGCATTAAAGCCCGGTAAACTTTGACATAGAAGAGATCCTAATTTTATATGTAAATCCGAAATATTTATCCATTTTTTTGAATTCATGGTGCCATATTCCATATAGATCTTCAAATTATTATTACGGAGATGGTCCATGTTTCCCAACATTATTATTAATACGTCTGTGTCAGACGATTTTATTACAACGTCGGACACATCGTTATCCATTTGGCATATATGATAAATAATTTTTGTATCAGCTTCTTCATGATGTGGGCATGATAAATCATCATTTACGTAGTGCATCACAGAACCGTTATCAACCATATAAGTATGGCATTCTTTGTAATTTAAATTAACAATAGTATTCCCGATAAACTCAGCCATTTCATTTGTGCTCCAATGTGTAATTAAAAAATCTACTAAAGCTACTTTGAATTCTACAAAGCTAATTTGTATATATACGTATATATATATAGTTAAAATTTTTTACTTTCAAATAACTCACTATATTTATTATATAAAAATATAATATATATATATATATAACGAAACTGCTAGTAATATCGCAAAACACGTCTTCACTAGGTAAAATCGTTGTCACAACTGACTAAATTTTTCTATTAATATTTGTGTTAGGAAGCCCTTCAATTTTTCCGTTACATAAACTGTCGAACCATTGAGCTCAGTTTATGCTTCTCACTCGCACTCCCACAGCATCTTTTCTCTCACCTGTCAAGGACTTATGCTAGCCAGAATCGCCTGTCATTGTAGCTACTTTTTCTAAATCGCTTACTTAAACATATATATAAATTTCAACTCTACAGAACAAAGTTTATTTTAATTCATATACTACACACCTTTCGATGCACCTGTCAGGTATGTGCACTCACTGTAATCGCCTGTCAATTTTTTTTTATATTTTATAATGCATGAACTAAATAATATTAAAATTTCAAGCTTACAGCGACAAGTTTTTTTTTCCAATTTTATGTACACTTTCAAAAATATAAGGGATGATGACGCACCGGGCTGATACCTGCCAGGTCATCGTTACTGTAGTTTGCATGCTATGACTCATCACTAAAAGAATTTTTAGCCTTACAGGACGACCGTTACCCAAATAGGTCACGAGCTCTTGGACTAATAGTAATAACTCAACAAAAAGACAAACGGGCGAAGCATTAAGAGGATGGCATTTCCTAGCAACTTTTTTATTACCCGTCCAGCACAATAAGTCCAATGGCAAAGACCTTATTTGCTTTTCATAGAGGCGATTATATGTTGGTTCTTTGGCCTCTTTTTCTTGGAAGCGTAATACTAGTGATCACGCAGCGAAACAACAAATTGGTGTGTTTTTAGCTAATACTGAAATATTTTGTAGGGAAAAAAATATTGAATTCAGGTAAAATCCCTTCATATTTCTATTGCCTATTTTATAAAAAAAATACTCAAGTTGATCTTTTGAAAGGAACGTTTGAAAACCAAAAAAAAGAGGGTGGAATCCATATTTTTTTTTGACAAAAGTATAAATTTTATTACATTGTTTATAGGTGGAATCCCTAGATAAAAGATCGATAAATCAGAATATATTTTCTTCAATATGAAGAGAGACCTAGTTTCTTCCAATGAACCCTTGAAAACCTGGTTTTGTTGATGTTCTAGCGTCAGGTGTCCCGTTAAATAAGGAGGATATTTGCGTATAACAAGAATTCTGATAAAACTAATGGTTAAAACTCCTAAATAAACCCAGATTTACATGTAAACCTAACACGCTCCTCCTTGCTCCGTTTCACTTCGCTCGTCGGGACACCTACTTTTTACTTTTTGTTGAATAATTACTCTATTATTTCATCTTTCCGTTCGCTATTACATTTTTAGCGTTAGTCGGCTGTTATTCATAAGTTTAGCTGGCTAAAGATGAAATAAACTAACATTAGCTGGTGGCCAAATCTATAATTGAGATTAGCCGGCTAATCTTAGTTTATCGTCAAACTTAACATTAGCCGTGACACAAACATAACTAGAGAACGGCTTGGCAGTTTGAGATGACATTTAACATGCCCTCGGCAGACACGTAGCCAGGATTAATATTCGGGGGGAGGGCGAAATTTTCAGATATGCCTATATAATCTGTCCGTGCCCTATTAAAAATGCGAAAGTGTGTTTGTTGGTTGTTGGTTTGTTGATTTGTCCTTCTTTCACGCAGCAACGGAGCAACGAATCGACGTGATTTTTTGCATAAAGATAGTTTATGGACCGGAGAGTGACATAGGCTACTTTTTATCCCGGGAAAATGCAAACCAAATCAGCGCGGGCGAAGCTTCAGTTTTTAGTTAGCGAAACTCTGTCCGCCTTTTTTTACGTCAATGTGATCGGCATTTAAATCAAATTCATCAAACAAAAAAATATATCTATTTTGAACTGGTAAATGTCATTTAAAATCAATCACAATTTGATAAATGTTCAAGCAGGTAATGATTATCGGTGGAAATTTACCGACCCGTATTGTGCTCTTCCCACCATGCCTTTAGTAGTCAAAAGTGGGTCGGTGGAACTTTTCCTGATAGTACACGCAATTATGCTTGATGGGTCAAGTTATGTTCCGCTTTAGCCAGTTAGCCACGCTATGGCAACCTTGAAAATATTTAACTTCTTTGCGTGAGGCGTCATTTTTTTTCAATTTATTTTGATTGATAATGATGATATATTTGAATAATTTGGGCAAGTGTGAGTCGGACAAAGGGTTCCGTATCACCACACAACACGGGTACGGAACCCTAAAAACTTTATGGTAAATAACAACAATGTATAGTGCCATAGCATCACTGAGGCGATAAAAACAAGCCGATAAAATGGTAGCGCCTGCCTTACAATTCTACTGCGTAAATCATATACAAGGTGAATTTGTGAACATCGTCCAAATTCATACTTGAGGCTTGGTAAGTGATCAACATCATGAACCAATAACGATATTAGTAAAATTCATAAAATGAAATTTCGACTCCCCATAGTGATTCGCTCAGGACTGGGAGTGAATTACTGTGGGAAGGGAAGATTTATGATGCTGATCACTTATCAAGCCTGCAGTATGAATTTGGACGATGATCAAAAAGTCATCTTGTATATAAAAAGAGAAGTCCTGACTGACTCACTCACTCATTCACTGACTCACCAACGCACAGCCCAAACCCTTAGACCTAGAAAGCTGAAATTTTGCACAGAGCTTCCCTTTGTAATGTAGACAAGGAACAAGAAAGGATTTGTCGAAATTCCACCTCTAAGGGGGTAAAATAGGGGTGAAAGTTTGTATGGAGAATAAGTTTGTGTTGTAGTTGAAAAACCATAAAAATTGGTTAGAAATAAAAAACGACGTGCTTAAGCGCTTTTTTCGGAAAATCATCCCCTACAGACAAAAATAGAGGAGAAAGGAATTCAAAACAAAGGAAAAAGAGTTAAAACTAAATCAACGCGGGCGAAGCCGCGGGCAAAAGCTAGTTGTTCGCGCCACTTCTTGTGGCTCTCATACTGCGGGGTAGTTGTGAATTAATATTTTCAACTGTCATTTTCGCTGCATCTCCACCCGCTTAGTTTTGGACGCAAATCAAGCAGTCGTCAATCAGAAGCCTTTCACGCCGGAGGTCTACGCTGATTGTCATTCGACTAGGTCCTACCTCGACCCTACCGCCCGCCATTTTGAGATCGCACCCGCTGTGCGCCTCATTTTCATCTATTACTATTACGAAGAAGACTAGCCGAGAAGAGCGCAACCAGGCACGAAGAGGAAGAAGAAAACCATCTTGGAGAACACCAGAGACTTGGTGGCTCAGGCGAAGCGTGGTTTGTGGTGCATGCAGCTCCTTCCCAAGGTCAGATCTTTCATCTTCGTAATTTATTTCTCTTCACTTCCCGCTATTTTTTAAAACCTATGGTGATACAAAGCACTGCCGTCATATCGCGTGCTCATTTTTTGGCCATTCGAGCCGGATCTAGATCCATTTTAGGCCCTTTGATCTGCGATCTATAACCATTTTTTGGTATTTCCAACCGCTATCTTCATGTTCTTTGTCTAAAGAACACGTGAATTCCGCTCTAATTTTCACTCTGCCCGCAGTATTACCCCGCATTCCCGCTCTTATTTGCATTATCTATGCATTAAAACCCCGCATTCGTCAAAATATTAGTGATTCCATTTCCTATATACTGGAAATTATAAATTATCTACAGTGAAATACGCCATTCTGTTAATTTATCCGCTGCGATTATACCATTTGATCATTTCACAGAAAATATTATCTGCCTACCTGCTAATTCTTAATATTATCGAGAGGTACTCGTACACAGGTTCGTCCGCCGCCCGTGTTATCTCTAACTCATTAGCATTATTCTATGTTGTAGTCAGTATAAAACTTTCAATAGTTCTGGTACTTGCCTAACTTTGTACTATATAACATGCCAAATTCCGCAGAAGCTGCAAAATTAAAGATGTCGTATAGTTTAAAGAAGCTTAAAAATAAAAGGCAAGAATTGTTTAATCGCCTTCAGAGAGTTTATGACTTTTCTAAAACCGCTTTAGAGGATGTTTCTTCGGCAGAATTGTTTATGGCCAATGTCGAAACTTTGGATACTGTACGCTCAGAAATTCATGTAATCATAGATGAAATTAATGACACAGAGGTATTGATAAATCCTAATTTTGAACCAAATTATCAAAGTTGGTCAGCTTTTGAGGATCTTTACTCCCATTGCAAATACATCAACCGGAAGTTATCACATTCTTCGAAATCGGCTGACTCTAAAGTTAAAGCTCCACGTGACATGGAATGTCCCAAAAAACCTACTATCAAGCTTCCAAAACTGGAACTCGTTGGTTTTTCTGGTGAAGCTACTATGTGGCCAACATTCTATGAAACATTTAAAACCACGATTCACGATAATCCGGACTTGACCGACAACGAACGAGTACAATACCTGATGGGTAAACTTTCTGGCCGGGCACTTTCGATTTGTTCTGGAATCACACCGAACGCAACTAACTACGACATAATCTGGAAAACACTCGTTTCTACTTTTCAAGACTCGCGTAGTTTAGCCACTACTTATTTGGATCAAATGTTTGAATTTCGCCCTTTAACTACCGCTAGTTCAAAAAACTTGGACTTGTTTTTAGACAAGTTCTGTTCCGCTGTTTCGTGTTTAAAATCGCTGAATATTAAAGATCTTTCGGATTTTATCCTTATGTATTTGGCCCTTAAAAAACTTGATGTTGAAACCGCTCGTTCATTTGAAATGTTTAAACGTGGTTCCGATTTACCCCATTATGATGAATTAATATCATTTTTACGGGAACAAACTAAGATACTGAACCGCACTGCACCCGCAATTACCGCTCCCGCTCCGAACCGCTCCGTTAATAATAATAACAACAAAACCGGGTACAGTACCAAGTCAACCCATGCTTTTGTCTCCGCTTCGACCAATAATAATTGTTGTCCGCTATGTAAACAATTAAAACACTATAATTTATATAAGTGTCCCGAATTTGTGAAACTAGATATCGAGAAAAGATTTCAGTTCATCAAATCTAATAACGGTTGCACCAATTGTTTAAGTATTACGCATAACAATTCCGCTTGTAAATCGTCTTATAATTGCCGCCATTGTAATTGTAAACACCATTCGATGTTGTGCCGCAAACAAAATGTGATGAATACTCACACCGCGCTTGGTCAAAATATTACCGTGTCTCCACGCACACATACGCAATCTTCGAGGTTGGTGGATCCTGCCGTATCGGCGGGCGACTAACACAGAACATATGACTAATGATTCTCAATCCGTACCAACTGCGAGTAATAATATTTCTTTATGTAACTTACAGCCTAACTCGCAGCGTAATGAAACATGCCTTTTAGGTACAATTCAAGTGATCGTGAAAGATTCTAACGGTATGTCTGTCCGTCTACGTGCGCTCTGCGACCCTGCGTCACAATCCAGTTTTTCGACGGTTTCCTGTTGTGAGAAGCTTAACTTAAAATATGAGAAAATTCCCCGCGCTTTTGTTAAGGGCATCGGCTCTTCATCAAACCCAATTAAGGGTGCGACAAACCTTAAATTGTTTTCACGATTTGATGATTCGGTTTCAATTTCGCTTGACACTTATGTAATCGACCGTATTACCGACAACTTACCATCGGTGCAGGTGGATTTGTCTACGCTTTCGTATTTAAAAGATATCACACTTGCTGATGAAACATTTTACTTACCGGGTGAGATTGATATTCTTATCGGTGCATCTTTATTCGCGGATATCTTGTTATCAGGCCGCGTCTCTGGTCCCCCGGGTACGCCGACGGGATTTCAGACCATCTTCGGTTTTACGCTAATTGGTAATACGCCTGTTTACCAAAATACCGCATGTTCAATTTCGTTATGCTCTTATATGGAGATTGAACCGCCAATAGATTTTATTTTACAAAAATTTTGGCAATTAGAAGAGGTGCATTGTGAACCTGCTTCTAGTCCCGCAAATGATGAATGTGAAAAATTATTTATTAACAATGTGTCACGTGACCCCGCTGGTCGCTATTCGGTTTCTTTACCGTTCGCACGGAATCCTAACATACTAGGAAACTCGTACCATCACGCAAAAAAGTGTTTTATGTCTCTTGAGCGTAGGTTTGTTTCTAACGCAGATTTACGTTCCGAGTATAACAATATAATAAATGAATACCTAACTAAAGGTTACATATCCCCGCTTCATAATGATGACCAATTATCTCTTGGTTATTATATTCCGCATCATCCCGTAGTGCGTGTTGATAAATCAACGACAAAGGTGCGTATTTGTATGAATGCCAGTACTAAGACTGACTCCGCTGATGGTACTCGTGTCTCATTAAATGACACGCTGCACACAGGTGCTAATTTGCAAAACGATTTGTTTTTAATTTTACTTGACTTCCGCTTGTATGAAATCGCTTTTACCTCGGATATCAAACAAATGTTCTTACAAGTTTTGGTTAACGCCGATGATCGCAAATTTCAAAAGTTTTTATACCGCTTTGACACGTGTTCACCGCTTATCGCTTATCAGTTCAATCGCGTCTGCTTTGGACTACGTAGTAGCCCTTTCCTTGCGATGAGAGTAGTCAGGAAACTCTGTGAGGATGGGAGTTCAGCGTACCCGCTCGCCGCTACTGTAGCCGCACGAAACTGTTACATGGACGACATCTGCTATAGCACGCCCACCGTGCAGGGCTCCTTACAGCTCAGAGATGAGCTGGTAGGATTGCTTAAGGCCGGTGGCTTTGAGCTCGTCAAGTGGTCTAGTAACTGTCAACAGTTACTTGATACACTGCCTGATACTCACCGCTTAAATTCTAGTAAGAATTTTGAAGAACAAACTCAAACTCTTAAAGTTCTTGGCTTACAGTGGTCGCCTGATTCTGACGAGTTCTCTTTTACTGTATCGCTAGATAGTCGCCCATGTACTAAACGCAATGTTTTGTCCGTGATAGCACGTCAGTACGACGTCCTCGGCTTTACCGCTCCTGTGATCTTGTACGCAAAATTACTCTTGCAGAAAATCTGTATTTTAAAATTAGACTGGGATGAAACACTACCCTCTGATATTGCGCAGATTTGGCAAAACTATTTGAAGGAGCTACCTGTTTTGCGGGATTTACGTATTAAACGCCACTTAGACGTGTTCCAAAATTCGAAAATTTCGATAATATCATTTGCAGACGCAAGTGAACGTGGATACGGATGTGTCGTATATATTAGAGTACAAGATGACTCAGACACTTGCACTAGCATTCGGCTGGTATGCGCAAAGTCAAAAGTCTGTCCGCTCAAGACCGTCAGTGTCGCCCGCCTTGAGCTTTGTGCCTCGTTACTCATGTCGAAATTAACTCGTCGTGTAGTTGACGCTTATAAAATACGTCACAATATTGAACGTATTTACTGTTTTACCGATTCTATGGTAACTTTACACTGGATACATTCCTCACCGCACAGGTTTAAAACCTTTGTCGCGACGCGTATAACAAAAATAATATCCGCTATTCCCGCTGAATGTTTTTACCATACAGCTGGTTCTCAAAACCCGAGCGACTGTCTTTCCCGTGGTCTCACTCCCACGCAGTTGATGAGTCACCCGCTCTGGTTCACTGGACCTGCTTGGCTTTATCTGGACGCTAAAGAGTGGCCAATCAAAACAATAGAATCAGCTTCTATTGAAGAAAACTTGCCGGAATCAAAAACAATTTCTCTTCCCGCTTTTAGTAATGAAGAACCGCATCCTCTTCTTTCTCTTTCGGAAAGAATTTCGTCATGGCTTGTGCTTTTACACACAATCATTTACATATACCGATTTTTACGTATTTTACCGCGCTCTAATATTTTTACCGCTACCGATATGGATTTCGCTGAAGTTGCATTGATTAAAGCTCTTCAAGCATTTTATTTTCTTGATGAAATAAAAAGATTAAAGTCAAATAAACTTTGTTCTCCCGCTTTAAATCGACTATCGCCATTTTTAGATAAAAATGGATTGTTACGCGTTGGTGGTCGACTTCGCAACACAGACATGACGTTCGATCAACAACACCCTGTGTTGTTACCTCGTAAAAATCATATTGTCGAATTGATTATCATTCATTATCATCGCAAAAATTGTCACACTGGACCAGTGGCTTTAATGTCAATAATCCGCCAAAAATTTTGGATACTTTCCTGTCGAAATATTGTTCGTCGCGTAATACATAGCTGCAATTATTGTTTTAAGGCGAAGCCGAGACAAACCTTCCCTTTCATGGCAGATTTACCATCATGCCGCGTTAATGAGGCTAAAGCTTTTGTCCACTGCGCTGTGGATTATTGTGGTCCTATCAGTATCACTCCGTATCGAAAACGTGGAGTCCGTCCCGTCAAATGTTACCTCTGCATATTTGTATGCCTGGTGACTCGTGCAGTTCACGTTGAATTGGCAACTGATCTTAGCACGAACACTTTTCTTTCCGCGTTCAAACGTTTTTTATCTAGACGTGGAGCAGTGTCTTTCGTATATTCAGATAATGCTACGAACTTTGTAGGCGCTAGAAATGCCCTCTCAGAAATTTACAATTTGACAAACTCCGAAGAATTTAAAACGTCTTTCGCGAATGAACTTGCCGATCATAGAATACAATGGAAATTTAATATTCCACGTAGCCCACATTTTGGGGGACATTATGAGATATATGTCAAAGGATTTAAGACGCATTTGCATAGAGTAGTAGGTACTCAACTGTTGACCTACGAAGAATTATTAACTGTAGTTACGCAAATAGAATGTGTCATAAATTCTCGTCCGCTTACGCTGCTGAGTGAAGATCCATCTGAACTTAGCGCGTTAACTCCTGCACATTTTCTGATGTCAACTCCTTTAAAAGAATTACCCGCTTGTAAGGTGGCTGATGAGCCAGTTAATTTATTACGTCGCTACGCGTTGCTTGATCAAATGGTAGAATCGTTCGCAAGGCGATGGAAGAATGATTATCTCCATCTTCTCCAGTCTAGAGGAAAATGGAATACAACTTCCAACCCAATCAAAATTGGATCTGTTGTCGTTGTAGTTACCGATAACACTCCACCGCTTCAATGGCCGCTCGGTGTTATTGTAGCTGTATACCCTGGCAAAGATAATGTCATTAGGGTAGCTTCTGTCAAAACGACGACAGGTGATTACAAACGACCTGTCGTGCGTCTTTGCCCTCTCCCATCTCAATAACTCCTTTCTTTGCCCCCGCTTCAAAATTTCGTTATTCTCTGTCTTATTTTTACTTTTCTATTCTTATTTTAAAACCAATGGTTTTAACGCCGGGGGCAAATGTTCGCGCCACTTCTTGTGGCTCTCATACTGCGGGGTAGTTGTGAATTAATATTTTCAACTGTCATTTTCGCTGCATCTCCACCCGCTTAGTTTTGGACGCAAATCAAGCAGTCGTCAATCAGAAGCCTTTCACGCCGGAGGTCTACGCTGATTGTCATTCGACTAGGTCCTACCTCGACCCTACCGCCCGCCATTTTGAGATCGCACCCGCTGTGCGCCTCATTTTCATCTATTACTATTACGAAGAAGACTAGCCGAGAAGAGCGCAACCAGGCACGAAGAGGAAGAAGAAAACCATCTTGGAGAACACCAGAGACTTGGTGGCTCAGGCGAAGCGTGGTTTGTGGTGCATGCAGCTCCTTCCCAAGGTCAGATCTTTCATCTTCGTAATTTATTTCTCTTCACTTCCCGCTATTTTTTAAAACCTATGGTGATACAAAGCACTGCCGTCATATCGCGTGCTCACTAGTTATACAATAATTGCACCCGAATTTCGAAATCTGAATTTTATATTTTAGGTAAATAAATAAAATCTTGAGTTAAAAGCATTTGTACATTATAGCTAAGAGCTAGTGCCTGGAGTCAGTGAAATATTTTAAATAACATCTTCCCTTGAAAATGGAGCAAAATCTGAACCCGGTTGGGAGAAAACATAAATAAAGTGAAGCTATAATGTACAAGCGATTTTAACTCAAGATGTGTTTCAAGTTTCACCAAGTGCCGACAATCGTAAGTACAATTTTTTTAATAAATTAAAAGTCTCACATATTTCATAGTCAGTGGTCGGATTTTGGCGTGCAATAATAATTATGTCAGTTACTAAAACTAACATTATTTAAACGATGTTACAATAGTGTAACCGATACATGGCAACTTTGCTATTCCCGCGATACCAAAAAAAAGGGGTTTTTTCGAATCCATTTACTCCACTATAACATCATCTACGTATTTAATTTTTGGGTAAATGTTTATTGAGTATTTGATTAAGATTCTCGCTGAAAGAAAATGCGATTGGATGAAATTTTCTCGATAGAATTTAATTCCGAAAAGACCTCTAAATGTGTTTTATTTTTTCCTGTAATTCTGAAATCCTAACTAATTTCATTGTGAAATTGCATTCAAAATGTGGATATTTTATGTATTTGTAAAGTCTCCTTGAAAATCTTTTTGACAAAATAGCTTAGTACATTTTATATTAATAAAAAACCGACTTTTTGCTACTTTTCCACGAATCCGTCCCACTCGCACTGAGGGTTTTTTCGCAAATAAATAAAAATAAATAAAATAAAAAGACTTTTATTCAACAGAACACAATACAAAACACATAATACTTAAAGACTATTTAGGATTAGACAGGTTCTGTTGAAAATGTCGGTGACTCAGCTTTTGTCCCTTAAGCCAGAAGCAAAGGGACGCTGTTATTCTGTCACTGCCTGTTCATCCATAAGGATACTTAAAACAGTAAACAAAAATTAACACAACTATGATTAAAACACATAAAAAAACAATAGCCATTTTTAGGAACTTGGAACTTCTATTGTTTTGCAGCTAAATTAACGTACCATTTAATAATATTAAGAGTATGTATGGAGTAACAGGGACGCTAAAACTTTTACGTATCACGTTAAATGACTTATTCATATTCCGACAACGTCATTGAATCCCAGTGATTGCATGCAAAATACGATCACTGATCATAATATTTACAATCATAATATCAACTATCTGACATTTTGTTATATCTCATCAAAATACGTTCACACATTTATAATAAAATATATGGACAAGAAGGAGAAAGGGCAGAAACAAATAAATTTAAAATAATATGTACGAAAATAAATAATTTCCATCCATCCATCAGCCTAGTTCGTCCACTGCTGGACATAAGCCTTTCCAGGACTTTGCCACTCCCGGCGGTCATCCTGGAAGAATTGCCCATACTCACACACGCTGGGCAGGCGGGTTGGTGAGCGCGGTGCTGGAACCCTCGCACCAGTGACGCCGCTGCCCGTCACCAGTCTGTTCCATATAAGGCGCGGCTATTAGAGATGGATATACCGCCATCCATCGGTCCCAGGCATGGTCGGCCTCCTGGTGTTTTGCCTGTGAGCTGTCCTCTTACTCTCCCCCGAATTACTTCGAGGGGGTTTCCAAGTAAGATGGTGGTACTTTCACACTCGAGCCCGGCAATAAACAATTTTTTTTCAATTTTTTATTTTTTATTTAGATTAGTGTGTGTGTGTGTGTGTGTGTGAACGTATTTTCCCAGGAGTTACTTCAGCTTTAAATTATCTCGTCACTACAACGAAGCTGCGGGCAAAATCTAGTTAAAACATAATGTTACCTGATCACAATACGTATTAATATAACCTTGTATCACTACAATTCGCTCCGGTTGTTTCCATATATTATATAGACTCGCGCATGCGCGCCGGTGAAAGGCGTCGTCCTTGAGAGGAGTCTGTCGGACCCTACCAATAAAGTCGAATCGAAAAAATAGATCAATGAATAATATTCTTGGATTTGGTTTAAATATGGAAATTAGGGTAGAACAAAAATCCACCATTTTCAATATTGTAATACTGTTTACTTTGAAGCGATGTATAAACGGACCAAGTAAAAAAAAAACAAAGTATTGGTCTACATCTTTTGTTGCCATATTTGATTCATATTTTTGTGTCTTTTTTCAGTTTTTCATAAAAAATCGGTCACAATAATTGCGTTTTTCCGCGGTCGTACAATAATATACAATAGAAAAAATTCCTCAAAATTTAAATTCTGCGAATGAACACAGTTGACATAATTGCAATAATATATTTAACCATAATTATATTTACAAATATAATCATCATCATCATCATCATTTTTTTATTGCACAAATAAAAAGTACAAATTGGCGGACTTGATGCATAAAGCATTCTCTACCAGTCAATCCAAAGATATGGTACAAGAATTACAAAAATTAGTTACCCTAGTCAAAATATAGGCTATATTGGGTGTTAATAAAATAATGGCCAAGTAGAAAACGGGCAATAATGTTGGTGCCGTTATTGTTATCACTTGGGGGATACACAGTGAACAGAAAATTTATGCTACTTTTCCTCAAATTTATTACTTGTTTTCTGTGAACAATTTCACCTATGGCATTTTTAAAGGATTCAGTATGAGATCTTAACTTTATTATGTCAATAATATAATCTTAACTTTATTCGGTCAATGCAGTGCGGCTTTGGAATGAACTTCCGCAAACCCTCAGAAATCTTCCTTCTGTGTCCTCTTTTAGATTTAACCTGAAAAATTATTACCTTTCATCTCTCTGACTAGACTGACTATGCTACTTTATTTGTATGTAGTATGTATTTATGTATTTGTGTATGTATTAGTATGTAGTGTATTATATTAAAATATTAGGCTTGAAGAAGATTATTTTTCTTTTTGCACAAATATACTTGTAAATTATTTTTTCTTTTCTCCACACCATCGGTTGACTGGAAGAAATTTCTTTAAGGAATAAGTCCGCCCTTGCCTTTTATTTTTCTGTATTCTGTGTTTTATTTTAATTTTTCTGTGCAATAAAGTGTTTATTCATGTTGCCATGGTATTTTATCTTGGACAAACTTTATCCATCGGCCATGAACTTCAGTTGAAAGAGATCACTAGACGGATTCAGCTAGAATGAACTGCTTTCAAGAAGCTCGAAGACATCTTTAAACAATATCAGACCAAAATATTTAGTCACTGTTTCCTACCCATACTCATTTATGATGCAGGAACATGGACGCTCACAAAAGCTTAACGGGACACCTGACGCTAGAACATCAACAACACCAGGTTTTCAAGGGTTCATTGAAAGATACTAGGTCTTTCCTCATATTGAAGAAAATATATTTGATTTATCGATCTTTTATCTAGGGATTCCACCTACAAACAATGCTTTAAGATTTCTACTTTTGTCAAAAAAAAAAATGTTTTCCGCCCTCTTTTTTTTTTGGTTTAGAGACGTTCGTTTCAAAGACGCGGCTAAGAGATCAACTTGTTTTTTTTTATAAAATAGGCAAAAGAAATATGAAGGGACGTTACCTAAATCCAATATTTTTTCCCCTGCAAAATATTTCAGTATTAGCTAAAAACACACCAATTTGTTGTTTCGCTGCGTGATCACTAGTATTACGCGTCCAAGAAGAAGAGGCCGAAGAGCCAACATATAATCGCCTCTATGAAAAGCAAATAAGGTCTTTGCCATTAGACTTATTGTGCTAGACGGGTAATAAAAAAAATTGCTAGGGTATGCCATCCTCTTAAATATAAGAAAAACCAGGTAGAACAAAGCGCTATCAAGTCATTACCAGGCATAACACTACTCCTTTAATAGAAAGATAATGAACAATAAAGATATAATTATAGAAGTGTTACCCAACGTAGAGATTCGAAAGTTGAAGATTTAGCAACCAAATCAAGAGATTAAAGTGGAGATAGACAGGACACGACAAGAGGACAGTGAACTTTTGCAGTAATAGAATGATGGCCAAGACCAGGACGGTGGTGGTCAGTAGAGACCGCCAGCTAAGAGTCCTAATGATGATGGTGAGTCATAATCTCATCCAAAGCTCGACTTGTGCCTTTTTGCACAATTAAATAAGTGAGTCTTGTCCATTGATATAACAAAAGGAAGAAGATACAGTAAAAATGGCGGACAAAATGGCGAGAAGAAAAATGTTCACAGGCTAACATCATACCTGACCCCTCCCCCACACAGGCAGGCTTTGGAGAACACCGTAAGCTGTGGACTACGTTGAACAGAATCCTTATTGGCGTGGCAAGGTGCAACAGTGTTGCCAACTGCTATTGTAAGAAATGCGCTAAACAAACCCTAAAATGCACTAGGGTTGTGCTAATTTTGATAAAAGAGCACCAAATAAATAAAATCAATCAAAGTTTTTTTTAAAAGATGTTTTTATTGAGAATATTAATTTGTTATTACAAAATTAGATCGTCGTCCGAATCAGAGTTGGAATCATTCTTTATTTTTTTTAATTACTGCGCGGAAAAAAGTATGAAATGGAACCTAATAAAGCTCACTCTTTTTTTTGCCACTAGATTATCTTTTTATCGATAATACCCCAGAGGAAGGGTTCTGAAGTTTAACTGTGTTTCAGAACGCGCCATTGATTGGTTTTGTTTTTACCAACGAGCGTGATAAACTGCAGACTTTTAAAAATGCGCTAGTTAGGGCACTAGGCACTGTTATGGAAATTTGAGCGCTAAAACATCAAGAAATGCACTAGATCTAGTGCCGAAAGCACTAAGTTACCAACTATAGCCTGCAAACGCAATAAGCAACTATAACCTGCACCAATGGGATATCTCTGACTCACCTCGCTGCGACTGTGGAGCCTCAACAGACTATCCGTCACATCATAGAGGAGTGACCCATCAGAAAGTTTTCTGGTGGGCTGAAGCAGCTACACCAACAAACACCTGACGCGAAAACATGGCTATCAAACCTGGATCTAGAATTGTAGCTTTGTAGAAAAAACAATGCAGGACACAAAGGCCATACGATGATGATGAACTAAAAAATGGGCCTGCTGTATGAACAAGAACCACTGAAAGACAGAGATAAAGCGACGAGCTTCGACAGACAGGTCCATTGCACTTGGTTTTGAAGGACCACGCACGAGTAGCGGTTACCGTATCTTCCAGCTCGACAATATTGGTAACATTGCTAATAACAACAGCTGGAAAGCTATGGACCCGACTGACAAAACCGTAAAAGTAGTCGCGTAGCTGCATAGATAGATTCTTGATTGTTTAAATAGTAGTTTATGCTACAAGGGCGAAAAAGAATAAATTATAGCGAGTGTTTTAAACGTAACCGAGTAATTTATTGCTCTTACGCCCGTGTATCATACTACGTTTTTCAATGCTTAGTGTGAGGAAATAAAACAAATATGATCTTGTGAACTTTAAATTATGATTGGCTCAAAAGGACTGTATCCAGAGCCGTTAAACAGTGGAAAAAAATTATGACATTTATGGTACACAGGAAAGGTTGCAGGTTAGCCAACTTCTCGTATATAAATTTAAAAAAAATAGAGCCCTAGGGCAAAATAATCGACTTTCTGTTCGGTTTTGATGCATAAAAACTGGGCCTTTACGAGTACTTGCATTGAAAAAAATATTTCAAAATATTTGCGTTCATTTTCTTTCAGACACCACACAATATTCGGCACTGGTAAAATAAAATTTATACTTGCGATTGTCGGCACTTGGTGAAACTTGAAACACATTTTGAATTAATAACACTTGTACTTATAGTTTCACTTTATTTATGTTAACTCCCAACCGGTTTCGGATTTTACTCCATTTTCAAGGGAAGATGTTAATTAAAATTGTTTACATTGCTCAGAGCTAGTGCCTGGAGTCAGTGAAATATTTTAATTAACATCTTCCCTTGAAAATGGAGTAAAATCCGAAACCGGTTGGGAGTTAACATAAATAAAGTGAAACTATAAGTACAAGTGTTTTTAATTCAAGACTGGTAAAATATGTTTTTACCCAAAACTCTAACTTTATTTTACATTTGTGAAGGTATTTCTATAAACATGTACAGAATGAGTATAAGATAGTATTAAGAGACCATTGTTTAACACGTCTCGGATGACATCAATTTCGCACACTTCGACTGTTAAAGGAATGAGAACATGCTTATTATTCTTTAAAAAAAAAACTTCAAACAGCTTATCTACACTATCCGTGCACTAATATTATGAAGAGGTATTTTTTTTCGTTTGTTTTTAGGGTTCCGTAGTACCTAAAAGATACAAAAGGAACCTTTACTGTTAGACTCCGTTGTCCGTCCGTCCGTCCGTATGTCACAGCCTTATAACTTTAGCACCGTTAAAGATAAAAACATGAAATTAGGCAAAAAAATAACATTAATTTGACCACACATCACGCTGTAAAAAAAAATTTAATTGATCAAAATATTTCCAAAACAAAAGTGAGAAACTATAACAGAAATAAATTTCTATGTTTGACCACTTGGCGATTTATCCATCGCAAGGAGATATAAATTAACATTATATCATTGCAGTATAGAAACGCAGAAAGAAAAGTAAATCTGGATGTGAGGAGCTCTGAACCGGGATTCGGAGCTCCTCACATCCAAATTTACTTTTCTTTCTTCGTTTCTATACTGCAATGATATAATGTTAATTTAAAAGTGAGAAAAATAAAAAATATTATCTTAATACAATAATCTCTGGAAGTACTAAATAAGTCAATTTTGACAGCACTCACACAGTTGTAATAATAAGAAAGACTATTCACTTCTTTAGGTTATAGTTTCTTCCCTGGTCATAAACCACATTACCTAGTTACCTCCTAGTTACCTCCGTGAACGGTTCACATTCATTAAGACTGTACCTGAGCCTAGAGCATGACCAACTCCAGTCTATCTAGGATTCGTTTGAAGAAATTCGGGTTCTCCTTGTATTAAAAAAAATATATTTGGTTTATTAATCTTTTCTCCAGGGATCTTACGTATAAACAATGTACTAAGATTTATACTTTTGTCAAAAAAAAAATGTTTTGCACCCTCTTTTTTTTTGGTTTTCAAACGATCGCTTGAAGAACGCGGTTAAGAGATCAACTTGATTTTTTTTTTCATAAAATAGGTAATAGAAATATGAAGGTACATCACCTAAATTCAATATTTTTTCCCTACAAAATATTTCAGTATTAGCTAAAAACACACCAATTTGTTGTTTCGCTGCGTGATCACTTTTATTACTATGAAAAGTAAATAAAGTCTTTGCCATTAGACTTATTGTGCTGGACGGGTAATAAAAAAAGTTGCTAGGGTATGCCATCTTCTTAATGAACGCGGTCGTGAAATGCGCTCCTGCAACAGTCAAAGGATAGCTATTCCAGAAAACAAAACAGGATTTTAGAG
This sequence comes from Ypsolopha sequella, assembly GCA_934047225.1. Classification (NCBI taxonomy): domain Eukaryota; kingdom Metazoa; phylum Arthropoda; class Insecta; order Lepidoptera; family Ypsolophidae; genus Ypsolopha; species Ypsolopha sequella. Next base: position 25,186,701 of record OW203993.1, read on the forward strand.
TGACTCATTTTCGGTACACGCAAGACTCTGGAATCGCTTACCAGTGTCAATTCAGGCATTGAAAAATACAAAAAGGCGCTCTTATCCCAAAATCAGTTATTTCAAAGTCAAATAGAACTTTCAAATATCGTCTAAAACTTCCAAAAAAAAATACACAATATAGTTCGAACCTTTATCTAGGTCTTCCACGCATGTGTTACACGATCAGATAAACTTTGCTCGATAGAAATAATTCACGAACACAGCATGTAATAAGACCTTTCAAATCATGCCATTTCCATAATTCCACTCTTTTATTAACGAAACATATCTGGTAATATTGCTCTTTAAATTTTCTAGGTCGACCACGTAAGTGGGTTTTAATAAACATATCCCTTATTTTTAAACAATTTAAAAACCGATAAAAACAACGAAAAAGTACAAAAGTGTGGTTATTTTCTTTACTCCTTACACGTAAAGAAAAAGACAGAGAGTCACACTTCTGGGATAAGAACGCCTTGAAGTGATTTTTCTCAACAGAGTACCCATCTTAGAACTCAAATATAACTCAAATATAATATAATGTATTATTAATTATATATGTATGTGTATATTTTATAGGTATGTATTCTTTTATTTAAGTATGTTCATGTATTTTTATATGTAAGTTTATGTCTTAGATATTTAGGTTTATATTTTGATCTCCCTATTATTTTCTGATTAGTATTTACACCTCCACATGTTAATTTGTTCATCTTTCTGTTAGCTACCAAGAGTTGCCTGGAAGATATTGCTATTAGCAATAAGTGCCGCCCTTGTACACCATGTTTAATTGTTTCTTTTGTCTTTTAATAAGTATGTTAATGAAATATTTTTACAAAACACCGTTCAAGGGCCTTTTTTTATTTTTTATACATATCTATGTTCTATTCCACATAAATACAAACACTTAAATGATTTTAGTCGCTATATTTCGACCCCTCAGTGGGGCCGTCATCAGGCGAATTGGAAAAAATATTATATGACATATATGTATAGGTATTTGAAGTAAGAACACTGCTGACATCTATTGATATAAAAATATAAAAAAGTATATTTTAGATCATTAACCAGACTTTTTAAGGGAGAATTTAGTCAGCCGGCGCTGGGTGGCGTTATAGTGCAGAATGCTCCGATTCTGAATATTTTGTTATATTAAACTGTAAATTTTGGATTTGATTATAAATTTAGGTTTGGGTTGTTTGTTAAATAGTCATATTATTGCGAGTTAGGTCAGCGGGCCTATTATGTATCTCTAGTTGCCTTCTGGACTGGGTGTCTATCATCAAAAACATAGATATACTTTCGAATTACCATTGTCTAAGTAGCACTTGAAGTGACGACACAGTTCGTAAATAGTTCAATACCCACTAAAAGCAATTTTGAAAGTTTAGTTTTTATCTATGTTTTTGACGATAGGCACCCTGTCCAGTTGGCAACCTAAGATACAGAATAGGGGGGCTGGTCGTGTCAGTCAGTCAGTGTCGTTTGTTCAGTTGTTTTGTTTGTTAAAAGTTCAGTTTTGTCTTTTAAGTTATTTGTTTAATGTGCAAAAAGATCTCAATAAAGAGAATAATTAAAAATAATCTCGTTAGTAGATTTTTTACGCATTTTACAAATTGACAACCAAAGCTGCATTTGTTTGCTCGTGCAAACAAATTGAAGTACGTATTTGCCGAAACATCAATTTAAGTTTTATACGATATTGTATGACCTTGAAATACGATCGATCAAAGAGCTCACATCCCAAACAGATCAGCAATTAATCAGGACCGTATACAGTGGGGGGATAGGTGTCCTATGCCCCTGAAATATGGATATAAATTTTTTTTTGTTTACTTTTATTCGATGTGACATAAGGGTAGCGTTCCTAAACGCCTGGGTAAATGTAAAATTTAAACTGTCAAAGTGAATTTTACATTTCTGACAAGGTTTATGTACTGTACGTTTTCACTCGGTTGGTTGTAGAACGGTTGACAGTTAAATTTTACATTTGCCCGGGCGCAATCTAGATTTATTCCAAGAAATACATCTATATGACTCTAATATGTCATAAATGGATGAACACAACAAGTGTTTTATATTTTAGAAGTATTTCTGAAAGTTTAATCCCCCCCCCCCCTGACTAGGAACCCTGGCTACGGACCTGCAATTGATTAAAAAAAACACTCTGACGAACAAGGACGTAAAATTAAACGTGACAAATAAACGTGACCCAAAGTTAAAATCGAATATGCAAATCGGTTTTAGAACAGGAAACTAAATTATAAAATCGTGTGAAACGTACTTCGTATACACAAAGAAATATACGCTTTCCGTCAATTTAGGTGCAATGTGCTTGAATATTTATTATTTTAATATTTTTAAGACCTTCCTTATTTTGATAATCTTAATTAATTTATTATTTTTAAGATCTCCCTTATTTTTAAGATGTTTATTTTAATATTTTCAAGATCTTCCTTATTTTAAAGATGTTTATCATTTTAATATTTTCAAGATCTTTCTTATTTTGAAGATCTTAATTATTTTAATACTTTTAAGATCTCCCTTATTTTGATTATCCTAATTATTTTAATATTTTTAATATCTTATTTTATTTTTAAAATCTTCCTTATTTTGATGATCTTAATCATTTTAATCATTTTAAGGCCGTCTCTTTGGTCTTCCAAGTTAAAATCCCGTATTTGTGTTCGGAACGGAACGGAAATGTTTCGGAACGACGGAAGGAATGTCAAGCTGTGGGACTTGCATTTCACAGTCCACACCCTGACACCCTCTCGGAGATTCATGTCGTGATGATGTATATATAAGGTCTTTCACTTTAAATTGAAAGTAATTTAGGAGGTGTTTTAGTATCGTTAATACATCACAATCCAATGCAAAGCACTTTTTTTTGCGCAAACTTTTTTTTCACTTCTTAGTACAAAGTGGTCCGATCAGCTGACTCAGTTTGTATGGACAAGTGAAGAAAAAGTTCTCGCAAAAAATAGTACTTTGCAGTGGAATGTGATGTATTAACGATACTGAATCACCTCCTAAATTACTTTCAATTTCAATTGAAAGACCTTATACATATATATATTGTATCGATGATTTTCACAATTTTTTCGTCTATCTGGGTCATGTTACGTGCGGACTAACCCCGAGGCATATTGCGGCAAACTTTTCAAAACTTCATTCAATACTTATTCAAAATATTTGTATACCTTAGCGGTAGAACATAGCGTTCATAACATAACCCATAATGTATCACCACCTAAGTATAATTTTATATTTAGTTTAATAATACCTATGTTCACAAATAAAGCGTTCTGATTTCTGATTTCTGATTTAGTTTTGTAACGAAGCCGTAAGAAATAAATATAACGCAGAAAAATAACTCTCAGCTTTAAATAATTTGTACGAACATTCCTGTATATTGATACCTGAGTACTTACCTGTAAAATTGCAGGAGACCTAACGTATATACATATGTAGTATGTATAGAGGTTGAACCAAACCAATGCCCCCTGGAGGGGAAGTTCTCTAAATATTGATGATTTATTTTATTTCTAAAGTAAAGAAAAATTTAATTATTATTATACTTGTCCACAACTCCAATAATCAAGTGCATCCACCATCCCACCTCCTTTGACGACGCAGCCAACGCTTAGCGCACGAGCAATGCGTGCAGCTCGCCGATTGGTGGCTGCCAGTGCCCGTTTGACAACGACACTCGCCTTAATAATGCCGAAATTGTATCGGTGAAACGGTTGGCATATAGTCAACAATAATCACACGTGAGTCTTCAAGCCGTATGTAATAATAATTTAGTATGTCAGCTCACGCGAGTTTTAATAATATTAAAGAAAAATTGCTCGCAATTTTTTTGGATCAATGGAACCAAATTCTTTTTAGTAACATAAATTAATTGAGCGGCCCCTTTACGCCTGGATTTTTCTTAAGGTTCAAGAGAATAAAAAATAATTTCGGTCGGAAAGACATTTTATCTGGGGATCAAATTAAAGAATAAGATATAATTTCGTCTGAAAACGCTGCTAGACCTTCAGTCTCGCCAAAGACCTTTAGAGCTTTAAGAAAAGGGCCTCCCTTTACGGTTTGATTTTTCTTAAGTTTCATACAGAAGTAAAAACTGAATGTGAAGTTAACAGCTTATTTTCTTCATTTTTTTTCATCAGCATTATCTAGCGACATCTAATTACGTCCATCAGCCCAAAAAACAAAATTTGATGAAACACCATCACCATCAATTATACTCGTAGTAGCGGATATCGTGAATATTGCCTCGTTTTTATTACGCAAAGTTTAGCAAGTTGTATAATTTTTATTTATACTGGAAATAAAATAGACGTCGTAAAGAAGATTAAGTTTAAACACTTTTCTATAAATAAACAGTTTTAAGGCAACCGTTAAACCGTTTTAAGAAAAACAGTTTTTACCTGAAACCGTTAAGGCGCTACAAAAAAAATTGACACTTTTAGAACTTCTATATCTACTTCGGTAAATAATGTATAATTTTGATAAAATAGTATATTATTTTTGAAATCTTTCTCTAGGGATCTGTTAAAACAGAAACGCGATTGGAGAATTTCGGCTCGATAGAAATATTTATTGAAATGAGGTCTTTATCGACACCAATTCTCCTGGTTTGACAAAATTTAGAATGACATATGGACTGCAATTAAATTTTATAAGATGGGTTTTAACAGTATCTAGGACCTGTTTAAACGAAATTTTGATAGCATTTTTAGTACATTTTATATTAATAAAAAACCGACTTTTTGCTACTTTTCCACGAATCCGTCCCTCTCGCACTGAGGGTTTTTTCGCATATGGAGTAACAGGGACGCTAAAACTTTTACATATCGCCTTAAACAAATTCGGCGCTTTTTGAATATCTCGCAATCTTGCACCTCTTGATGAGAGATGGGTCGAAGTGCGGCGTGGAGGGGAAGGGAAACATATATTATATAAAGATGTGTGCAAGGTTTCATTGAGATCAAAGCGTCATTGACGTCAAAAACACCTAAAACATTTATATGGAAGCTGAGCGGTATGGCTCACCTTAAAGGAAGACCATGAAATTGAACAATAAGCTATAAATTCAATGGGACAAGACAAGACAAGACGAAGCACTAAATAATAAACTCGAATCTTTTCCGAATGTTGAATTTTATGATACCTGTAACAGTTTTGTAGTTAAAAATTAAATATTAAAGGTCAAATTACATAAAATATGGTCTGTTACAAAATAAAAATGGCCGCTAAGCTATTTCAGAGGCCTGTGTTTCGGTCTGAACAACTTTGACACCGTAATGCCACACAATAAAAGCAAAGACCGTAAAATCACACAAAATAAAACATAAAAAAACCACAGTCCACTCAACTTAAGTCGTTACAGCGACACTTAACTTTGACCTTGGACCTTCAAGTACTTAACTTCTCATGTGAGGTTTTTGTACTTTGATTCATGCTTTTCCGGTTGTTAGGATTCTGTCGAAGAAAAAAAAAACCTGTTGAACTAAATTTTCCTTTGCCTCCATTCTTTTTGAGAAAATGGCAACACAACGACTTGGTACATTTAAGGCGATACCAAAAAAAATGGGGTTTTTTTCGAATCCATTTACTCCACTACAATGTCATCTACGTATTTCATTTTTGGGTAAATGTTTATTGAGTATTTGATTAGGACTCTCACTGAAGGAAAACGCGATTGGATGACATTTTCTCGATAGAATTTAATTCCGAAAAGACCTCTAAATTGTTTTATTTTTCCCTGTAATTCTGAAATCCTAACTAATTTCATTGTGAAATTGCATTCAAAATGTGGATATTATGTATTTGTAAAGTCTCCTTGAAAATCTTTTTGACAAAATAGCTTAGTACATTTTATATTAATAAAAAACCGACTTTTTGCTACTTCTCCACGAATCCGTCCCACTCGCACTGAGGGTTTTTTCGCATATGGAGTAACAGGGACGCTAAAACTTTTACGTAGCGCCTGCCCATTGCTGTGCAAAACATAGAGTTATGGCGATGTGTATTCTATTATAAACGTAATTATTCGTCATTTATTGAGCCTAATAATTATTGTTTAAAGATAAGGTCAAATAAAGAGTTCTTAAGTTATATAATTACAAAACCCATTTTCTTTCTATCGCTTAAGGCAATCTTCATACAAACTTGTGGGAACCAATAACGACGACAGGGGTATTATTATTTAATTCTGTCATTATTATTTAATTCATTTTTCCACACGTTCCATCCACTTTAAACAAAAATGAAATTCGCATAGCCTCTTAATAATGTGGTATCTTTGGTGGCAAAAATACATGAATATGCGAAGTTAATACGAAATTATGTAGAAATACAGAACGGGACTCATTTACATGTTTTTTGTAGTCAAAATGATACACACTAAGGTTTGAGAAACTTTAAGTGCTCTTGTTTTTGTGACAAACAAATTGCGTGATTCGTATCTGACGTCACAATATTGCGTTTTTTTAATTGAGTTTTTTTCTATGTCTGTTCCACTCATACAGTAATAAATAGCACAAAATAGATACAATCAGAAGGCCGACTCGACGACGGAGCGAAAACAGACGCACACATGCATAGACGCGTACGTATGATGATCTCGGCAGAATTTCGTATTGAAATTCACCCGAGTATCTTCGAGATCGTCGTACGTACGCGTCTATGTGTGCGTGCGCCTGTTTTCGCTAGTTAAGCGGAGTAAACTTTCTGTAAGTGGTTATTTTGTGGTAATAGTGCACGAACAATGTATCTGTCGTGGCCATATCGTAGAATTGACCATTTCATGATCTGGTTGGCCATATCGTATTTCTGTTATAATTGGGAGGGTCACCTCGCTCCGCTCCGCATCGCTCGGCTCCTTATTTTATCTTACATGTAAACCTAACACGCTCCTCCTCGCTCCGCTTCGCTTCGCTCGTCGTCGCACCTATTTTTTACTTTTGGTGAAAGATTTTTGAATTCATACTTTACGATCTGCCCAATCAGATCATGAAATAGTCAATTCTACGATATGGCCACGACATATACAGAAATTATGAATGTCCGTGATCGTCGTAAAGTTGATTGTAACTTTATGCAGTATCTACTATAAAACCCAATGTGTAACAGAACCATATTAATTTTTCGCAATCCATCGCCCTTCCTACTCAAAACTCCTTTCACCTGCACGACTAGAACCGAGCAATCTATATCGAAGTCAAGTAAAAAGTAACACTGACTGGTTTGTGATACTTATGTTACGGTAAAAGTATCGTTACATAACGAAAGTCGGTCAATGTCTTCAATGTCCAGCTGAGACTTTACGTTACGTATTTAGTCATGTTGTACTTTTTTGCAATGATCCAATTCAGTTACCTGGTTTATTGCAACGTCTTTTTGTTTAAAGTTTTCGAATAAAATACACTCAAGGAAATACAAATACAAATACAAAAATTATTTGTCAATTTGTCTTATATTTGTGCTCGTAAAGGCCCACTTTTATGCATCAAAACCGAACAGAAAGTCGAATATTTTGCCCTAGGGCTTTATTATTATTTTTTTTTTTTTTAGTTTCCTTACAATGGTTGGCTAACCTGTAACCTTTCCTGTGTACCATAAATGTTATACTTCTTTTTCCACTGTTTAACGGCTCCGGATACAGTCCTTTTGACTCTTTTGAGCCAATCATAATTTAAAGTTCACAAGATTATATTTGTTTTATTTCCTCACACTATGCATTGCAAAACGTAGTATGATACACGGGCATAAGAGCAATAAATTTTTTCGGTTACGTTTAAAACACTCGTTATGCTCGTGTTTAAATCGTCCTCGTAATTTATTCCTATTCGCCCTAGTAGCACAAACTACTATATTGAATAAAAAACATACAGAAGCATAAATTTTTTCTTTCTTTCTTTCTTTCTTTATCCAACAAAAACAATAGCATGCAATATGTTCTACAAAAATACAAAGATATGCTTATCCTAAAACAATCTGTACAAATATAGTCCCTATCATCTACACTGACCTAAATGGCCGTCTCGAGAGTGACAGTTACCAAAAGCGGCTCATAGCATTTGGGATACTTTGATTTTATTATATATATATTAGTTTATTTTGATGACAATATTACTATATAATATAAGTATTTATTGTCTATCTTATACACAAGAAAAAATATTTAGGGGAACGCAAGAAAAGTTTCGAATCTGGTTTTTGGTGTAAGTTTAGATTTTCTTTCTAAACGTAGTTCTTTTGTTATCTTTATGCAAGATTTGTGTCGAATTAGTGCATTTAGTGAAAAGAAATGCTTGTGAAATAACACAGAGTTACGAGTGAAATTTAATAATTGCACCAAAACTACTCCTAAATAGGACAAATTAAAATAATAATGAATGCAAGAAAAAAAATTAATATCCAAAATCATCCAATAAGAGAATAAAAAAAAATTCAAGAAATGTAAAATGTGTAAAACTCCATTATTGTTAGTAATTTATAAGTCCAAAACTTAGAATAAAGATTATTATTGGAAATCGTAATGCAAAAATAAACACATATATGTCTTCTGTTTATGTCGCTGAGTGCAGTTTATAGTTGTGGTCAAATAACTATAGAAAACTGACAAAAAACACAATGGAGTTATGACATTGGTGAAAATTCCGGCTCCAAATTGAATTGTTACAAAACAATTAATAACATAAAATAAAGCATGACACAGTTTCGCAAGCGATTGTAATAATTTCACACAAAGAACTATAAAACGTGACACTTGGTGTGTTTACTGTGATACACACGTTTTACCGTGTCATGTCGGAAACTTGGTTCACAACTCTTTTAGTAAGTATACAAGGTGACTTTGATCATCGTCCAAATTCATATTGGAGGCTTGGTAAGTGATCAGCGTCATGAATCGATAACAATTTTTGTGATATTCGTTTAATGAAATTTCGACTTCCCATAGTAATTCACTCCCGGTCCTGAGTGAATCACTAGGGCAGTGGAAATATAATTTCATGAATTTTACAAAAATCGTTATTTGTTCATGATGCTGATCACTCACCAAAGCTCAAATATGAATTTGGACGATGTTCGCAAATCCACCGTGTATACAGGTGCTTGGAAATTTGACCTATTCCTTAAAAGGAGTTATTCTAGAGAACATTTCCAACAAATAATGCCTATCAACTAGGGGTCGAAACTGTTTTTTTTTTTTCAAGTAAAACACGTCGAATTGTGAAAGTTACAAAGTAAACAATGTCTTCTTTCCACTTAAGACGTTTTATTTCTGAGATTATGGGAATTCAGGGCAAATATTTTTTTAATAAATGATCACTCGTGCTGGTAGATACTTTAAATTCTCTGCCGCTGGACTGGCCATAAAATGATTTGAAAGTAGGATAGTGTCAGAGTTTCTTCATGCGTGCAAAAGAGACGGCATTACAACAGAATCATAATATGATTCGTCCAAAGCGGCCTTTTTAGAGGACCTGAAGGACGTTGCGGGTGGCGGCTGGATGAGGATGACTGAGGACCGCCAATAGTGGCGTAATATTGGGGAGGCCTATGTCCAGCAGTTGACGAATACGGGCTGACGGATGGATGGATGGATCACTCATTTATCATTTATCAGAAAAATAACAAATAAGTGCCGAGAGAGGAGTAGTTATTTTTAAATTATTCGTTTTTCGTTACCAGTCTGAAAGTTTGAAAAATATCATAAAAACCTCCGTAACTCTGAGACCATTCATTTTTGACCCGTAGTTGATGGGCTCAATTTGTTGGAAATTATCTCTACTATAACTCCTTTCCAGGAATAGGTCAAATTTCCAAGCACCCCATATACTAAATATACTATATGCTCGTATACTTCTGTATGTAATTTAGGGTGGAGCGAATTTTGCATTTTTTGGATTTTCATTTTGGCGGAGTGCGGAAATGTTGCTACAAGTAAGTAATGAAAAAAATAGTAATAAGATTGTTTTTTAATGTTTTAAACTGCCGCAAGATGGTTGAAGTTGAAAAAAACATGAAAATGTTAATTCGGTTAGATTAAATTATTTAAAGGTGTGTTAATACGAAAACCATTTCGAGATTTAGGTTTAGTAAGCCGTATTATCGAACTTGTGGTCTAAAAGAACCTCATGAAGACGAATATTTTTACGAAAAACTGCAACTTCCATTTGCCTTCGTGCGACGTCACTTGAGAAATGGCTGTTTAGAAATATGTCCTTTGCTGTGACATGATCAGATTGTTTATGTTCATTTATTAAGTATCTTTTCAATGCATGTGCTCGTAAAGTCCCACGTTTTATGCATCAAAACCGAACAGAAAGTTGATTATTTTGCCCTAGGGCTTTATTATTATTTTTTTTTTATTTGTTTGCAATGGTTGGCTAACCTGCAGCCTTTCCTGTGTACCATAAATGTCATGCTTTTTTTTTCCACTGTTTAACGGCTCTGGATACAGTCCTTTTGAGCCAATTGCAATTTAAAGTTCACAAAATTATATTTGTTTTATTTCCTCACACAATGCATTGAAAAACGTAGTATGATACACGGGCGTAAAAGCAATAAATTACTCGGTTACGTTTAAAACACTCGCTACGCTCGTGTTTTAAATCGTCCTCGTGATTTATTCCTTTGCGCCCTTGTAGCATAAACTACAATTAACATCACAAAACAAAAGGAGTTTTTATTGTATGTCTCTAAAGACACAAATTATTACCTCTCGCAATAAATTACTCGGTTACGTTTAAAACACTCGCTACCCTCGTGTTTTAAATCGTCCTCGTAATTTATTCCTTTGCGCCCTTGTAGCATAAACTACTATTAACATCACAAAACAAAAGGAGTTTTTATTGTATGTCTCTAAAGACACAAATTATTACCTCTCGTAATAAATTACATAGGTGCGTTTAAAGCCTTCTTATTCTTATTCTTTATTGTACACAGAAAACAAACATTTACAAACATACTATAAACAAGTTGACATGTTCAAAGGCAAACTTATCTCTATTAAGAGATTTCTTCCAGTCTACCTCTGGGGATAATAGAATATAATTTATATAAAAGCAGACATACATACGTGTATATAGATTAAAAGAATATATAATAATAATAATTTATTTAAATATATTAATGTAAAATTAGCCTATTTTATAATATACCTACATACATATATATATATATATATATCATCCATCATCATCATCATCACCATCATGTATATATATTATATTTATACTAATAAATACATTGTAATAGTAGTTTATGCTACAAGGGCGCAAAGGAATAAATTACGAGGTTTTAAATGTAACCGAGTAATTTATTGCTCTTACGCCCGTGTATCATACTACGTTTTTCAATGCATAGTGTGAGGAAATAAAACAAATATAATTTTGTGAACTTTAAATTATAATTGGCTCAAAAGGACTGTATCCAGAGCCGTTAAACAGTGGGAAAAAAGTATACCATTTAAGGTACACAGGAAAGGCTGCAAGTTAGCCAACCATTGTAAATAAATTAAAAAAAATAACAATAATAAAGCCCTAGGGCAAAATAATCGACTTTCTGTTCGGTGTTGATGCATAAAAAGTGGGCCTTCACGAGCACTTGCATTGAAAATATATATATACAAGGTGACTTTTTAATCATCGTCCAAATTCATGCTGGTGGCTTGGTAAGTAATCAGTATCATGGATCAATAACAATTTTGATGAAATTCGTAAAATTAAATTTCGACTCCCGATAGTGATTCACTCGGGACTGGGAGTGAATTTATATGGGAAGCCGAAATTTCATTTAACGAATTTCACAAAAATTGTTACTGATCCAAGATACTAATCACTTATCAAGCCTCCAGTATGAATTTGGACGATGATCAAAAAGTCACCATGTATATATATAATATACTATGGAAATAAAATCTTATAAATATTAATGAGTTATGAAAGTTACTCATGACTGTGACAATGGACAATTCCGAACCCTCGGGGGAAGCCGGACAGCCTCAACAGTGAACGACTTGCTAACAAGGGCGGATCCAGCGTGCGAGCTAGGGGGGGTCACAGGCTCCGAATTAGTCCAAATATATAATAAAATTGTGAAATTTTAGGTAAATTTTGCGTGTTTGTATAGAAAAAAAAAGCTGAATTAGGCCCAGGGGGGGTCATGATCCCCATGCCCCCCCCCTGGATCCGCCGTTGCTTGCTAAACGACACAGAGTTGTTCCACAGAATGAGGTATGACATCATGGATACATAGGTAAGGCATCAACTTCCACGAATAGTCTTGCTGATGCAAACAAACAAACAAATAAAACAGTAAGAGCAATATTTATGTCTTTTATTATCAAGTATGTGGAGGTAGATGCCTTTCTTGATTTTAAATAAAAAAGTAAAAACTGCAATGTTATACGATTTATTTTGGATTGAAAATAAATAAAGGAGCACAAAAGATCGCATTAGCATGCTGCCATTTTAGTTCACGAATACGCTGTTTTGACGCTGTTTGGACTGAAAAAGGATGACAGAAGGCTTACAAAATGAATTGAAAGTGCACAAGTAGAAGGTAGAACTACACCGGTACCCAGAAGGTATGCTGACGAAACTGAAGAAGGGCCAGGAGCTGTATTTTTGAATCACTCGCCGTGAATCATATATGAACGCACGAAAAAAAATCACGTGCGAAATTCAATTCGATTGGTCACGATTTTACGTATTTTTGAATCAGTAGAAATCAACTGTTTTCGTTTCACGAGGAAAAAAAATATATAAAACCGGAAAGCAATATTTCGTTGATTTTAAAAACCGGTAATGAATGGAGGTGAATGGAACGTAAATTAAAAAGTTATAATGTCATGTCAGTCTCATCATCGATGCATCGACATCGACATTTTCTTCTTGTCATTCTTGCATAGTTTCTACTAGTAGTATATTTTTTTAAACTTACAATAGAAAAACAGATAATGAAACTTAAAATTTATTTTTGATTCTATAATGCCTATCATATATTTTTATGAAAATTTTTGGACCACCCGTGTGGGAGGAGTAGGTCTTCAAAGACAGGTCCAAATCGCAGTTGGCGTATCCATTCGCCTTAATTTATATACCAAAATAGTGAAAACTATGTCCTAAAATGGCGTAAATTAAGTTATAGGAATTGCGTCCCGTTTGGCACCTTTTGGCTACAGAATCAACAATTGACCGTCTCCCGTAGTGTTACAGATTACGACTTTCAATATACCTACCTGTAATAAATTTCGGATTACTTAACTCTAGGAAACAGACACACCCTGTGGAGTTAGATCATAACATCTAGTAGGACCCGTTTGTGTCGTAAGAGGGATATCGACCCTTTCGATTTGAACGAAAATATCACCTACTTTATCTCTAAATAGTTACACCGTTTATTGCTCTTGGCAAAAGAAACGGCCGCCCGCTTTTGCTATACTGTGAGCATAGACCAAACTTACACCTGACATTTTTACGTCACTGTATGGGATTTGAGCGATCGACAATATATACTGGGTGTTAAGATGAAGTTGCGGAAGCCGAAAACTGGCGATAGTACTCGTCCATACGAACAACTTTCAACAAGCTTTCAGTGTGCGCCAGTCTTTAAGTCGCCTCTGAAGATAGTCACAATTTTATTTATATAGTTAAGATTGCACTAAAATAATAAATAAATAATTAAATAGGTAGATACAACAAGTACACATTCCCACTTATAGTAAACATTTAATAATCAACCGTTGATATTATTGTTTCCTTGACTGTACCTGCCAAGCTTGCACTCGTAACTCATTCAGAGGCGACTAAAAGATTGGCGCGCACTGTATCAGAGCTGTTTGCAATGCGGATCCAACAGATACATGCAAGTCATTGTTTAAAAACTAAAGCTGCTTTCATTACCTAGCCTATATATTTATGAAATATCAAAAATCAACTGGAACAATTTGTCACATTCAACGACGTCTGCTCATTCAATACTAGACATCCAAACAGACTAGTTGGCTCAAAAAAATTGCTTTTCGATGCAAATACAAATAAATGAATATTATATCATTGCAGTATAGAACTCTGCTCTGAACCGGGCTCCTCACATCCAGATTTACTTTTCTTTCTGCGTTTCTATACTGCAATGATATAATATTAATTTATATCTCCTTGCGATGGATAAATCGCCAAGTGTTCAAACACAGAAATTTATTTCTGTCATAGTTTCAAATACAAATATTTTATAAATTACCAGACAAGTTAAATCTTATGCCACACACATTATTTAAAGTAGATGAGTGCTTTTGCAATGTACAAGAATTTATAGAATTCAAAATCTTGTGACACTGTAATTAATAAGAATTCAAATATGATTAATTTTGTTATTAATATTATTAAAACTCGCGTGAGCCGACATACTAAATTATTATTACATACGGCTTGAACACTCACATGTCATTGTTGTTGACTATATGCCAACCGTTTCACCGATAAAATTTCGGCATTATCAAGGCGAGTGTCGTTCTTAGGACGACAACGCGGCGTTCACCGTCGTTGTCAAACGGGCACTGTATATGTGGGCACAAAATTGTATCGGTGAAACCAACGACATTATAATGTCGTTGGGTGAAACGGTTGGCATATAGTCAACAACAATCACACGTGAGTGTTCAAGCCGTATGTAATAATAATTTGATATTAATACATTAAACATAAAATTATAATATACATAAAACAAATGTTATTGCTAAATGTTTGCATGCCTTAAGGCGCTCTTATCCCAAAATCAGTAATTTCAAAGTCAAATAGAACTTTCAAATATCGTCTAAAACTTGAAAAAAATATACGCAATATAGTTCGAACCTTTATCTAGGTCTTCCACGCATGTGTTACACGATCAGATAAACTTTGCTCGATAGAAATAATTCACGAACACAGCATGTAATAAGACCTTTCAAATCATGCCATTTCCATAATTCCACTCTTTTATTAACGAAACATATCTGGTAATATTGCTCTTTAAATTTTCTAGGTCGACCACGTAAGTGGGTTTTAATAAACATATCCCTTATTTTTAAGCAATTTAAAAACCGATAAAAACAACGAAAAAGTACAAAAGTGTGGTTATTTTCTTTACTCCTTACACGTAAAGAAAAAGACAGAGAGTCACTCTTTTGGGATAAGCGCGCCTTAATTGGTTAAATGTGCTGTACATAAATGCTTACTTGATTAGTTTTAAGAAATATGGTAACATCTATAAATATGGTAACATCTATAAATATGGTAACATCTATAAATATGGTAATATCTATAAACCACATTCATTACAAATAAACTATTTCTGTGCATTCTTTCTATTATAAAAAAAATTAAGAAAATGAGAGAAAAAAAACGGTTGTCTCATACATTCTGGTCGGGTAGCTACGTAACTTTTCTATGGAACAGCTAATTCTTTTTTCGCGATTCGAGGGTTGGGGCTCCATAGTAAAAGTTGTTCGTATGGACGAGTACTATCGCCAGTTTCCGGCTTACTCAACTTTATCTTAACACCATGTACAGAAAGATGTTGATATTTGCCTGTTTATCAATTCCAAATAACATTAGAAAAATTAAGATAAACGAAGTAAAATTGAAGCTAGATACTACTCGTAATTACGCAAATTTTCATAAAATCTTCAATTTTATTACTGATCATACGTAACTGTAGAAGTAGTATAAATGTAGTAGAAACAAAGCGTTGATTTTACTAGGGAGATAATAAAACATGAAATACCACGGACTGTGGCACACCGTAATACCTAATCAATAGATGTCAATGATAGGTACAGTGGAGACCACATCAAGCTATACACTTGCAGTACGACATTAGCCCCAACAGAGATAGAATAATATAAGATAGGTACAAAGTCCAATGTGTCTTACTTGATTCGGTCTCCTTATTTCCGGACGGTACTATTTATATTTACTACTTACGTTTACAATAGTAGTTTATGCTACAAGGGCGAAAAGGAATAAATTACGCTCGTGTTTTAAACGTAACCGAGTAATTTATTGCTCTTACGCCCGTGTATCATACTACGTTTTTCAATGCATAGTGTGAGGAAATAAAACAAAATTATAATCTTGTGAACTTTAAATTATGATTGGCTCAAAAGGACTGTATCCAGAGCCGTTAAACAGTGGAAAAAAAAGTAATACATTTATGGTACACAGGAAAGGTTGCAGGTTAGCCAACCATTGTAAATAAATTAAAAAAATTATAATATTAAAGCCCTAGGGCAAAATAATCGACTTTCTGTTCGGTTTTGATGCATAAAAAGTGGGCCTTTACGAGCACTTGCATTGAAAAATAATTCAATTATACCAACAAATATTAAATAATAATACGGATCTATACATAATAAAAGAGTTCCACACAGTTTCAATCAGAAAATATGACACTCAATGACAAATGAATGTACCTAGTTGTGCACAAAGATTTCAAAAGTAAAGATAATCCCTTACCGTACTATGACAGCACCAAAATGTTTCCACCTTTAAATGGGTGACGCTCACACGTTTGGGGATCAGTGCTCATCTGAACACAGTGATAGTTGGACGCCTTAAGTGCACTTAAAGTTAACCATTTTAACAACTTTAGTAGTTTGACAGCACCAAAATGTTTCCACCTTTAAATGGGTGACGCTCACACGTTTGGGGATCAGTGCTCATCTGAACACAGTGATAGTTGGACGCCTTAAGTGCACTTAAAGTTAACCATTTTAACAACTTTAGTAGTTTGATCAGTTTGCTGACCGTAGGTAGACATATTGCGCACTCACAAGTGTGCGCGCAAAACAATGCAATAGATTTTAGGTGCCAGGGCTAATCTAAACTTTTGAAATCTTTGGTTGTGCATTGTAGAACTAACAACGTTCCCAACAAGTTGCACTAATTCACTTGCCCACCATTGTTGTGGAGCAATGTCATGTCTCTGAGTGGAACCAGATCACTTTGTTTTTCGCAGTTCGTTTAGTCTATGAACAAATAATAATAATGACGTTTTACCCACGGCTGGTATTGCTTGAGAGTTGGTTGCAATTGCTTGCAAAATTGCTGTATGGTCTAAAATCATTGAAAAGGCGGGCTTAGTGTGTGCGAACCGACCGCGATCACCACCCAGCTATGGTTGTGAGATGCTTACATATTGCTACTATAATTTAATATAAGGACCGAACTCCGCAATCACTGATAAACCCTATGGGTTTTTGTTGATTGTGCTTTTATGTAACTAGGTTAAGATTTTCGAAAATAAAAAAATATATTAAAAAAAAATAAAAAAAAAAAAGGCCATTGTAACACAATGGTCCCGGATATTGTAGGCCAGAATTTAGACCTACGGGTCTACCGCGTAATTCTCATTTTCATCAACATCAACTTGAGATTGAAATTTAACGTGCGTGCGACGACGCCCGCCTACCATGCCATCTCTTTTGCACGCGTTGAATTTCGCATGCATTTGCTTGAAGTTGATACAAATGAGAATTACGCGGTAGAGCCCCTGGTCATCATAAAAGCAGGATCGGATGTTAAATATATTGTCTCCACTCCACGCTAAACCAAACACTTACTTCTGTCAAGGTATAAGAGTATAACATATAAGGTATAAGAGTATACAGGTATATTGTATAACATTACAATATAATTATTTTTTTTTTCTAAATTGTACCGTGCGTGGTAAAAAAATGGCGTCTGAGTAACTTGCCATGTCAAAATCTGACTTGAAAAAGTGGCGCTTAAAATAGCAGCCGTCGCCAAGACACAAAAAAAGTACGGGTGTTGGCTACTCTTCTATGAATAAATTTGTATATCTTATTGCCACATTTGGGAGTATGTTTTATTGAAATCACTCCCTTTTTTTCTCTGGTATGATTGCCGCTGAGCCTAATTAGGGATAAAAATTGAGACCTTTTCTATATTACGAAAATAGTTACTTTAATAACACTTATTGCATTAAATCTATGAACCATATCGCTATTTTTTTTTGTCTATGCAAAGTTTTTTATTTTCTTGGTTTTCCTTAATCCCATTTTACGTTAATTAATTTCTCGCAAAATTTAAAATTCTAAATACGTACTAGTATCTGTATAGAGAATGAAGAAACTCAAAGTCAAAAGCAACCCGAACAGAAGAGCTTGTATGACTAGATTTTTGGCTGTGGAAGGGCTCAAAGAGGTGTGTCAGGATCGTAGTAGATGAAAATATATGATCTCTGCGTCCTCCTCTGGAAGACAGGCTTAAGTATTTATGTATGTAGATTCTAAAACAAAAATATATTGATTTCCAGTGGAGTAATGCTGCCAGTCTCTTGGGCACCGCACCCGATGGCAACGGAATATTTTTTTATATAGTTTAATGTTTTATTTAGTGTAAGGTTTTAAGGCTTTTTCTTTTATTTTAGGATTATTTAGTTTTAAATTAAGTTGCTTTTTTGTTATTTAAGGCGATTACCATCGCCAAATTAGCAGCTTGATATTTGTCACTACAAATATCAACGGAAACGACATTGAAATAACGTTCATATCAGCGCGCAATGCATAGTGGCTGTTACGACGCTCGCTGCGTCCTTGATAGGGCGAAATAGGAGAAAAATATACTTTTCACTTGGACGTGATTACTCGATTGAATAATCTTATGTTATGTTTATAGCTATAAAGTTTATCTATTTATCAAAGCATAGATGAATTCAATCGGCCAAGCCACTCAGAAGCATTAGGGAATTTGAGGTCAAAAAACACCATTCAGTAAAAAAAAAAAAAACATGTAGAAGTTTTGGTGGTATGAAAAATAAAAATGTTGCATATGTTGTCTAAGAGTTGATTATTCATAATACATTTTTTCATTATTTTTGGTTTGGCCATAAACGAGGAGTAGGCTTTAGAAAGTACCCATTTGGCAATAGTAAGGCCCTTAAGTTTTCATTGTAATAAATTCGAATGTAATTCAAATCGCTGGTAACTTACACTTGTACCACACACAAATCAGATCGTTTTCTTGTTGTCCTTTCACCGTTGTTGGCTAATGGCAGTAGGGGGTCCAATGTTTAATTGAATTATCGCTCTAATTACCTCCAACTGAGACTACTTTTTTGTTTTATTACAAAGATTACAATTTCGTCAATAAATGTACTTGAAATAAATATTTATATTTGCCTTTTTAAGGCTTTTCATTTAAACAACAAAAATAACAGTTTAAAATATGTTTCGGCCCACTTTGGGGCCGGCATCAATCAATAAATAAAACTCACGTTTTCTGTCCGTGTCAATTAAGGCGATATCAAAAAAAAATTGGGTTTTTTCGAATCCATTTACTCCACTATAACGTCATCTACGTATTTCATTTTTGGGTAAATGTTTATTGAGTATTTGATTAAGATTCTCACTGAAGGTAAACGCGATTGGATAACATTTTCTAGATAGAATTTAATTCCGAAAATACCTCTAAATTGTTTTATTTTTTCCTGTAATTCTGAGATCTTAAGTAATTTCATTGTGAAATTGCATTCAAAATGTGGATATTATGTAATTGTAAAGTCTCCTTGAAAAACTTTTTGACAAAATAGCTTAGTACATTTTATATTAATACAAAACCGACTTTTTGCTACTTTTCCACGAATCCGTCCCACTCGCACTGAGGGTTTTTTCCCATATTATTTCGCACAGGGACGCTTAAACTTTTACGTATCGCCTTAGGCGATATGCGAAAAAAATACGGTCGTTTCTTTTCTGTGTATTTCATGAAATATACGGAAATTTATAATCAGTTTCTGACTATATAATCTAGGGTTTTGAAATTGGAAAACATGTTCGGATAAATTTTCCTCGATAGAAATAATTGTTGAAATGAGGTCTTCAAACACACTTTTTCTCCTCGTTTGACGAATAGAAACCATGTACAGAACTGAAACATATTTTATTAGGTGTGTTGTAACAATATCTAGAGATTTAATATTTGAAATTTTGCTAGCTATTTTAGTTTTTTTAATAAAAATATAAAACCAACTTTTTTCCCTTTTGCTCTGAATCCGCCCCTCTCGCACTGCGCGATTTTTCGCTTGGAGTGACAGTGACAAAAATAAAATTCGCATAGCCTCTTAATGTTGTAATTTACTAAATGATTACGTTTATAACGTCTTCAGTTATTTTAATTAGCATTAAACGTTTTAAATTCAGGTCAGATGATCAATGGCATCGCATGCAACTTTTGACTTTGACACGAATAGCTGAAAAACATGAAAAATTCATTAAATTATCTCATTATATCGTGTCGTTTTAACTGGTAGGTTCTACAAGGTCATTGTTCTTGTGATATACAGGTTGTAAATAGACCTTTAAATAAAACCACATTCTCGACCATGGACAAGGGGGTGCACTTGCACCCTCCTCACTTGGAGAAAACTACACAAAAATAAAAAATAAAAATATGTATTTTATTTATTTTATAAAAGAAAGTGACTTGAGTGACGAAAATGCCCAAACGTGTTATAATTTTTTTGTTTTTATAATTCAAATTGATGCAAATAAGTATATATATTATATCATATAATTTATATTTATTACAATTATTATAATTTATATATTAATGCATCTAGCACCCCCCTGACAATAATCCTGTCGGCGCCCATGTACTTGACTGATCACTATCATACGACTCTCAGAAGAAAAATACCGTGCAAACCTTCAGAGAAAAAGATATTCAACTGTAACTTAAATACTTTATCTTGCATGAGGAAGGTCTATTTTAGAACGCTGCGTGTGAACAGCTGTCTCACGAGGCTGCTTCAAAAAACACCCTTATCTCGTTGCGTTAGGGTTCACGCATTTTTGTTTGAAACTCAAATATTTCCTAAACTAATGGTTCACGCGGGTATGTTTGTTGGGAAAAGTGGTTCAGTATGATCGGTAGAATATTTGGTTTCATTTAAAGGTCTATTTACACCCGGTATAAAGTAGTAAAAAAGTCGTGTTTGTAAATTTAATATTTTTTTGGAAATTTTTGTTCGTATTGTACCGAGGCCGAAAGAAAAACTTTTTAAACTTTTTGTCTGTCTGCCTGTTCTGTTCTTAACGGATTTTGATGGGGATTTTAATAATCATAGTAGTGACCTTGGTCAACATAATAAGCTACAAGGGATGTTAATAAATAACTGCCAAGCCGCAAACTGTCGATAAAGACACTTCACGCGAGCGAAGCATTAATGAAAGTGATAAATATTAATGAAGAAACCGATAGATACCTAGATACCAATTCTAGTGGAATCCTGGATCGTGAGAATGGGATGATCTATTGTCTTCGAGCATTGAACTGCGTCTGCGCAAGCAAATACACGCATGTTTTAGTTAGTGGTTTGGAAACAAAACCTGGTCTGGTAGTAAAGAAAATAACAGTTATGCACTTATGAGAAAGAATTGCAATTTAGTATGGAACAACAGTTTTGTTTTGCGCCATAGTAGAAGTAGTTATTGTTGACGAGTAATATATCACATCAACATCGGTTTTCGTTTCCAGAACCACTAAAACGAAGTGTTTAATGCATTTACTGGGTTGTAATTTTGAGTTAACATTTAAAGGTCGGAAGAATGTAATTAGGTAATTTGTTTTAACAGGGTGCCGAGCAAAATAATCTAAAACGACAATCACTGTTAAATTGATTTTTTGAATAATATTTCAATGATAAATAAATGAAATATATATTTATTATCACAGCGAATGTATCTACACTTCCGCCGCAGCGAATATTAAAAATAACTTATGGTATAAGAAACAAATATATCTAAAGTAGCCCTAAAATTAAAAAAAGGTATTGGGGTTTTGGTCATTTCAATAACTTAACTGTTGAATTTTGTCTCAACCGCAATTCAAGACAATTACAAACGTTATAAAACACAATTGGGCCGTTTCACATTTTTTAAATTTTGTCTGGTAAATTAAATATGATTTTTTCTGTTAAATTCAATGAATTGGACCACGATAAAACGCGACCACGAGAGAACAAGCGAGGTGTCTAATCGTTCTACGCTCGGCGCAGCCTTAAGACCCTAAGACCCGCTAAAGTGCGGTCACTTTACAAAAATAAAATATGCGTTTTGGACCAAGATCCTCTGTTACCACCTTAAGGCGATTACCATCGCCAAATTGGCAGCTCGATATTTGTCAGTACTAATATCAACGGAAACAACATTGAAATAACGTTCATATCAGCGCGCAATGCATAGTGGCTGTTACGACGCTCACTGTGCGTCCTTGATAGGGCGAAATACGAGAAAATTATACTTTTCACATGGACGCGATTGTTCGATTGAATAATCCTTTGTTATGTTTATAGCTATTAAGTTTATTTATTTATCAAAGCATAAATGAATTCAATCGGCTAAGCCACTTAGGAGCAGTAGGAGATTCAAGCCAAAAAACACCATTTAGCTAATAAATTTTTTCATGTAGAAGTTTTGGTGGTATGAAAAAGAAAAATGTTGCATATGTTGTCTTAAATTTGATCGTTCATAATAATTTTTTTCATTATTTTTGGCTTGGCCGTAAAAGAGGAGTAGGCTTTAGAAAGTACCCATTTGGCAATAGTAAGGCCCTTAATGGAGGTACCGCCATCAGAAAAAGTAGCTCAAGTTTAACAACATCGAATACAATTGCAACGACCTTGCTTCACCTGCCAATAGTAACAGCAGGTGATAAACATACAGACGGATGGACGTGACACCAACTTTGTCAATTGTATAAACAAAGCGCTTCTAGTGCAAGGTTTATGACTTCCTCCGTTCTATATTGACTCTTTTGTTTAACGGTTTGATAAACATGTTTTTGTTACATAATGAAGTTTATAATGTAATAATGACTAATGAGTTTAAATAATGAATAATTAAAATAATGGGTTTTTATGTGATTTTCATATTTATGATAATGACTAAAATTAGGGCTAGTGTCCATTCAAACAATATAGATTTACAGATCAAACTTTACAGATAAGCTTTGATTTTTGCTGGAAAAACCACAGTCCTCTTTTTCTTGGACGCGTAATACTAATAATCACGCAGTGAATGCTTTTAGCTAATACTGAATACTAATAATCACGCAGTGAATGTTTTTAGCTAATACTGAATACTAATAATCACGCAGTGAATGCTTTTAGCTAATACTGAATACTAATAATCACGCAGTGAATGCTTTTAGCTAATACTGAATACTTTCGTAGGCAAAAAAATATTGAATTTAAGTAGATTGGCTTCATATTTATATTACCTATTATATGAAAAAAAAAAACAAGTCGATCTCTTAACTGCGGAAGAGGCGCGCCTGCCGTGTGCTGAGGCAGTTATCAGGCAGCGGGTGGCGAGTTTTAGGTTGGCTCTTTCTACCACTAGTAATGGCTTAGTAAGGACTGTTCATGACTACAGCCGTTCAATTGCGACTTTCTGGACAAATTTATTAAAACCTATGGCGCACATACCTTAATATTAAGTTGTGTTACGATTTGTTGGAAGAAAATGTATAATTAGTTTTAGTTTTTAAAATCTTATCTTGTAATTTAAAATATGGACCAATGGTTTGAAATAAAGATTATTATTATTATTATTATTATAATTATTAAATACGAAAAAAAAATAGGTTGGAAATATATTTTTGTAAACAAAAGTATATATCTATTATAAATATAATTTATTAAATACTAATATAAAAGTATGACCAACAAAACAATATTTTTTTTGCAATACCTAACTTCTTCCAAAACACCTTCGAAAATCTGGCGTTGTTTATGTTCTAGGGTCAGGTCGATCCTTAAGTTGTGGTTTGGAGGTCAAATGCCAAGAGCATTGGCGGTACTCCAACTCCAGCCTTAACTCGAGAACCACTCAACTGATTTAGATGCGGTTTTCTTTACTATCATCGTAGTGACCTTGGTCAATATATAGGCTGTATGTGGTGTTGATAAAATAACCGCCAAGCTGAAAACAGGCCAAATATGGTATAAACGCGTCAAGTGTCTACGTTTTGCGGTCCGAACGTTATAATTAAGGCTGGCAGACTATCTCACATACCAACTTATTGACGGACAGACAACAACCGACTATAACCACTTTATGTGTGGAACGCTAACAAAAGATCCCGCATCCAATGCATTATCTACTGTGCAGTAAATGTCATGACCAAAGCGTTGCGACATGTAATGCGCATGCGCACGAGCCGTTCCTCCGCAGCAAAGGTCATTGTATACTAAGTTATTACTCGATTTGCAATTGAAATACCTACGTATCCATATTTATGAATACATGGTGATGTAATTTAGTGTGTTGGGGTCTCATCCACGTAGGGTCCCGTCGAAAAACAAAACCCTGAAAAGAACATGGCATAATAATGGAAACGCTGATCAGAACAAGGCATAATAATGGACCCTGATTAGAATATAGCATAATAATGGTAACTCTGATTAGAATATAGCATAATAATGGTAACTCTGATCAGGACAAGGCATAATCATTATTATGCCTTTTTTCCATTGAAACGCTGATCAGAACAAGGCATAATAATGAACACCATGGTCAGAACAAGGCATATGATGGACACCCTGATCAGAACAAGGGATATAATGGAAACCCTGATGAGAAAAAGACATAATAATTGAAACCCTGTTCAGAACAAGGCATAATAATGGACATCCAGTTCGGAACAAGGCATAATAATGGACATACTGTTCAGAACAAGGCATATACTGGAAACTTTGATGAGAAAAAGGCATAACAATGGTAAACGACGATGGTACATTGAAAAATCTTTCATCTCGTTTAAAGCTGTTCACAATCATATTTAATACTTACATATATTTACATAAGTTTATCTTACATTTTTGAACACGTAAGTACGAGGATTGGTCGAATTTGAACTTTACAAATAATTAAATTTTATATTTTTGGGACGTTGCGAATGAATGTATGAAAAATCATTTCGAGGAACTTGAAACTTGGGTAGGGCTGCCATCATCTAAATTGCCGACAGAGGACAAAAACTTCAAAAACCCCGGACAACCGGACATTAAGGTAAAATTGCGGTTTTCCCCGGACACGCCTAAAACAAATATTCTTAAAAAAAAGAAGTTTTTATTTAACATTTTATTTATCAAATATTTTTCATTCAACATTAATAATTATTCATTAAACAATAAATATGTTATATTGCCGCGCTGGTGTTGGCTTCGATGCGGTTTACGAACGAAGAAAAAATTTGCTTAGATTTGTTTTTATTTATTGATTATTTATCCTTCAATTAATTGTGGTTACGCCTGACACATATAGTGTCCGGGTTTTACCCGGATCTTTTTCCAAATCCTCCCCGGACGGCCCCCGGACGCCCTCCAAACTAGGACAAATCCGGGGAAACCCGGACGGATGGCAGCCCTAAACTTGGGTAATAAGGCTTCACCCATGTTTTTCATGACAACAATTGCGGTAATCAAAGCAACAAGTTCGTCTTTCTAATTAGCTAAGATAACAACATCTGCAACGTTATTAATTTACCATGAAAGCGCATTTCAAATGTTCAATGTTCTCTGCAAAACTACCAACGATATATATTTTGAAAACATGGGAGAATTGATCGTACAACAGTTCCGTTGGTAATTTAGCTATTTCTAGTTATAAAACGCTTGATATGCTAATAATAGATCATTTGTAATAGTAATACGTAAGAAATAGCGCACCGAACTTTTTACACACACAAACACGTTTTTGTAACCCTTGTTTTAAGTAATTAAACAATTAAATTAAAATCTGGGTAAATACATTGGTATTATTGGGGATATATGCTAAACTGTCTTTACGATGGAAACACGATTTGATAAAGTTTGCTCGATAGAATAAATTCGCAAAATTACCACTTTTCGAGTAATTTTTTCCTCTATTTCCCTGCTTTTTTATATGAATAGGTAATTTGATTGATTCATTTACTGAAATAAAGTTCATGGATGACTGGAGCGTTTATACACAATAGTTTTTAATTAAGAAAAAAATGATGAAAATAACAACGAAAAACATTGAAAAAGTGCAAAAGTTTAGTTATTTTCTTTACTCTTTCTCTTTACACGTGGAGAAAAAGACAGAGACAAAGGCAAACGTTTGGTGCGCCCTTAAATGAATTTTAAAGATTGTACCTACTAAAGTTTTATTAAATTTTTATATAATGTAATAATATACACTTAATGTACATACACAAACTCATGAAACATGACATTAAAAGTATTTCACTGTGTACAAAGACGGCACTTATTGCTAATAGCAATATCTTCCAGGCAAACTTTGGCTGAAAAAGAAGATGAGAGAAAACTAGGCAGTCATGGGGACTGCCGACAGAAGTGAAAACTTACTGTCAACATGACTGTCGGACAAGGGAAAGCTGTAATTATACGCTTATATGCTACATAGGTACAAAATAGTACATTATATCCAAGCTGTGGAAAGAAGGGTGTTGCCTGTCGAGGTGAGTTAACAGGCTGAGGCTTAAGGCGATTACCATCGCCAAATTAGCAGCTCGATATTTGTAAGAACGAATATCAACGGAAACGACATTGAAATAACGTTCATATCAGCGCGCAATGCATAGTGGCTGTTACGACGCTCGCTGCGTCCTTGATAAGGCGAAATAGGAGGAAATTATACTTTTCACTTGGACGTGATTGTTTGATTGAATAATCATATGTTATGTTTATAGCTATCAAGTTTATCTATTTATCAAAGCATAAATAAATTCAATCGGCCAAGGCACTTAGGACCAGTAGGGAATTCAAGCCAAAAAACACCATTCGGTTGAATTTTTTTTTCATATGGAAGTTTTGGTGGTATGAAAAAGAAAATTGTTGCATATGTTGTCTTAGAATTGGTAATTCAAAATACATTTTTTAAATATTTTGGTTTGGCCATAAACGAGGAGTAGGCTGTAGAAAGTACCCATTTGGCGATACTAAGCACCTTAACAAGCCGAGGCTTAAGCCAAGGTCTGATATAATACGAGACAGGCAATACCCGTTTCCGCGGAGGCATATATTGTAGTACTTTTATAAAAAATGCGTTTGCAAAATAACAAGTAATTTAATGGAAATAACACATAAACTCGGTTATACCTTTCCTTTGCTTTAGCTAAAAGCGAGTTTTATATGACTGAATCGGTTTCTACTTTCAAATTATTTATCTCCACACAACCCCTGACGCTACTTTTTAGTACTATCTAGTACTTCTACTTAAATATTTGTAAAATAAATAGATAAAAAATAAATTTATGAACTCACTTTGCTACCATTATAAAACTTTTTTTATATATATATTTATAATTCTAAGTTAAAAAATATATAAATTCTAAGTTTTTAAGGGGGGCTTATCCCAATTTTGACTCTTATCTGATTCATTTAAAACCTTTTTGAGTCTGGAAAAAATATATATCTTAGATACATTCTTTCTGCAGATTTTTTTACGGTTCAAAATGCGATACGTTATTACTTTGCTCGATCGAAAAAGAAATCAAAACTTGGTCGATTATTCATGTTTTTTTCGTTTTATATAAAATTTACATTACCAAATCGTAAGAAAGTTACAGGAAATTAAGGAAAATTTAATTTAGAAAGTACTATTGCGGATAGTTTTCTGAAAAGTTCACCGGAAAGACGTTCTTTGAGCGAAAAACGTGTTTTTAAGAGCGCACGATGTTTCCGTTGTCTTAACAGCCACGGCTCGGAGCGCGCTATTTTATACTTTAATTATAAAGGTCATAGAGTTCAATTCTACTTGATGTAAAATGAGGTGCTCAATGTCAGGGATATTGGGCCCTTATATCAAGAATAAAACAGGCTGTGCTTCAGGCGCCGGAGCCGAAATTGTAATAAAATAATATAATTTCACTGTTATTTTTGCATCTGCTTGATATACTAGCTTGTACTGCACATACAGAACGCTAACGAGGGCGTTATGTGATTTCACGCCGTGTTCTTAAGAAACAGATGGCGCTGTCGTCGCTACAATATTGTTGCTTCAGACAGTTAAGAAATTCACAGTTCTCATTAACTAAGATTATGTTTATTTTGCGAAATCCATTCTATGAATACTCTAAATATTATTTATTATATTACTCTAAATAATATTTAGAATATTCATAGCGATGGATTTCGCAGAATAAACATAATCTTAATATAATTTCATATAAGCAATGTAATACATTTATTTTCATTATTCTTTGGGTCGAAAGCCCGAGCACCTGCTAGGGGGGCTCAGCCCCCCTCTGCCCGCACCTAGCTATGCCCTTGAAACCCTTGCTTCTACCATGGGGACCAGATACGCGACGACAAAAAACATCCCTGCGCTTGGTCAACGCTTTTGGTGATCACCGGGCTGGGGATTACTTTGGACAGGAGGATTAGAATCAGAACATCAGATACCTATATACAAAGTGACTTTTTGATCATCATCCAAATTCATACTGGAGGCTTGGTAAGTGATCAGCATCATGAATCGATAACAATTTTTGTGAAATTCGTATAATGAAATTTCGACTTCCCATAGTAATTCACTCCCAGTCCTGAGTGAATCACTATGGGGAACCGAAATTTCGTTTCATGAATTTTACAAAAATCGTTATTGGTTCATGATGCTGATGAGTTACCAAGGCTCAAGTATGAATTTGGACGATGTTGACAAATTCACCTTGTACTCGTATATTTGTTGACACATAATGTACCAGCACAGTTTTAAGTTTTGATACCAAATAACCATTTTTCTTTCTTTCTTTCTTTCGGAAAATGTATTACTCATTACATTATTTGGAAAAAAAACAGACAAGTGCGAGTCTGACTCGCGCACGAAGGGTTCCGTACAATTATAAGCTGAGTCGCCGACCTTTTCAACAGAACCTGTCTAATCCTAAACAGTCTTTAAGTATTATGTGTTTTGTGTTGTGTTCTGTTGAATAAAAATCTTTTTATTTTTTATTTACTTTTTATTTTATTATCTATAAAAACGGCAAAAAAACATGTATGTTGTATGGGAGCCCCGTTAAATATTTATTTTATTCTGTTTTTTAGTATTTGTTGTTATAGCGGCAACAGAAATACATCATCTGTGAAAATTTCAACTGTTTAACTATTACGGGTCATGAGATACAACCTGGTGACAGACGGACAGCGGAGTCTTAGTTATAGGGTCCCGTTGGTTACACTTTGGGTACGGAACCCTAAAAACGAATTCTGTCAATTTCTCCGTTAAAAGTCACCACTTTATCACGACTTTTTGTCACTGAATAAAACAATCACATTCAAAATTCCATGTCAATATAACCTATGGTCTTTAATTCATCTAATTCAGTAATTAGCGATCCAGCGTGGGAATGTCGCCAGCATACTGGGCACCTTGCCGCAGAGCAGCGATTTGGACGAAGTTTTTTATTTATAATATAGTTTATTTTTTAAGGTGTTTTAGTTTATTTTTAAGGATATTTTTAGTTTAGTTTAGATGTATTTATTTTAGTCCTTTTTATGTTAACTTTAATTTAATTAACAATCCCTTAATTTAAGTAGACAGAAATAAAAAATGTACGTTTCTCCAAATTCCACGAAAATTACGATCCAGAAGGGCGCAAAGCGTAATTTTGTGAAGTGCCTCTTAAGGCGATATGTAAAAGTTTTAGCGTCCCTGTTACTGTACTCAGTGCGAGAGGGACGGATTCGAGGAAAAGTAGTAAAAAGTCAGTTTTTATTAATATAAAATGTACTAAAGTTGCTATCAAAATTTCGTTTAACCAGCCCCCCTATTCTGTATCTTTAGTTGCCAACTGCACGAGGTGCCTATCATCAAAAACATAGCTAAAAACTGAAATTTCAAAATTGCCTTTAGTGGGTATTGAACTATTAACAATCTGTGTCGTCACTTCAAGTGCGAAAATATCCTTAGGACATCGGAATTCGATAGTATATCTATGTTTTTGATGATAGACACCCAGTCCAGAAGGCAACTAGAGATACACAATAGGCCCGCAGGTCCTAGATAAAACCTTGGTCCTTGTTAAAACCCATCTAATAAAATATAATTGCAGTCCATATGTCATTCTAAATTATCCAACCAGAAGAATTGGTGTCGAAAAATACCTCATTTCAATAAATATTTCTATCGAGCCGTATTTCTCCAATCGTGTTTCTGTTTTAATAAATCCGTAGAAAAAGATTCCAAAAATAATATACTATTTAATCAAAATAATATATTATTTACTGAAGTAGGTATGCAAGTTCTTAAAGTGTCGATATTTTTTCCGCAGCGCCTTAATTAATTTTTACACCAGATCTGCGTAGTTTTTGATGACCGTATTATTGATTTGTTAATTATAATTGTGTTGTCATCGCTAGTTATCATAATTTCAAAGATTTTCTTTTATTTTGGTCTTGACACAGTTATTCAACCTTTTCGGTATGGTAATTTAAGTACCTATAAACCTTCTTCAATTTTTTTTTTGTTTACAATAATGTGTAAATTACCTACATATTTACATAATTTTATCGATACGTTTTTTTTGACAGTTTGACCAGTTTTGGCGCTAAAAGATGACGCTGTAATAGGTATGCGTTTGATATCAGCAGATAATAAAGCCGATTTTAATAGTAGTTTATGCTACTAGGCCGAAAAGGAATAAATTACGAGGACGATTTAAAACACAAGCGTAGCGAGTGTTTTAAACGTACCCGAGTAATTTATTGCTTTTACGCCCGTGTATCATACTACGTTTTTCAATGCATAGTGTGAGGAAATGAAAATAAATATAATCTTGTGAACTTTAAATTATAATTGGCTCAAAAGGACTGTATCCAGAGCCGTTAAACAGTGGAAAAAAAAGTATAACATCTATGGTACACAGGAAAGGCTGCAGGTTAGCCAACAAAATATAGGCAAAATAATCGACTTTTTGTTCGGTTTTGATGCATAAAAAGTGGGCCTTTACGAGCACATGCATTGAAAAGCCTTTAATTTTAGTATTAGTGGTGTCCAAACTAAATTTCATTTATTGCAAAATAGTCCCTAAAAGTTAGGAACAGAATCTAAATTACTTTGGAATAATTTTATGTATGACAGCATTAAAGCCTTCAGAATCGGCTACAATAAGTTATTAAATTTAATAAAAAATAATTTAATTGTACGGTTCTTATATACATCCATTGATGTTCGTTGAAAAGATGACAGATATTGTAGATATTAGTCAGGTTTACTATGTCTTGATATAAACCTTCGCCGGAATTTTGTGGAGAGTATGAAAATTGTACATTTTTGGAAAGGTTATAGTTTAAGCAACAGGAAAAACAATGTTTCGATTTGCCCCGAGTTCCATGTGGCCGCCATCTTGAATTTTACAAAATGGCTAACTTAGAGACAATTTTCGTTAATATCTCAGCTTCTAAATAGCATAAAATATAAGTTTGACAGCTAAACATACATTTTCTGGTCTAAGACATGCAATGGCGTCCAAATAAAGACTCTAGGTTCAATATATAATTATTTTAATTTATTTCTTTGGTGTTTTTATTAAAAAAATCTTAAATAATAATCAACAAGTTCAAAATTTTCGTACTCGAACTAAAAGTTCAATATTTTTGATGTTTTGAAAAACCAGAGAGCCCCACATATCATAATCATCATTGTCATCATCAGTTTTATACGGGTTCTGGATGTCCTCGTCGTTCTTACCTTCACTGTCGCACTGGCAAAGATCGGTACAGGGTAAGTTGTTTGCTCGTAAGTTGTTTGCTCGGCAGGAACACCAGAAGAACAATCTTTTTTGCATTGACAACTAATCATTTCAATAATTGCCTTCGGTGTTGGTAGAAGACTTGTCATTGTTGGTTTCAGCTGACCATCCAACTCTTTATCCAACTCATTCTGCATGGGTTTCAGCTGTGAACCCTGCAAAGTAAAGTCGGACTGTCCCCACACCCGGGCCTGTATATGGACTCTGAGGTCATGTTGTTTAAGGG
Organism: Ypsolopha sequella; assembly: GCA_934047225.1. NCBI lineage: Eukaryota > Metazoa > Arthropoda > Insecta > Lepidoptera > Ypsolophidae > Ypsolopha > Ypsolopha sequella. The sequence continues at coordinate 25,218,768 of OW203993.1, forward strand.
CTCCAAGTGTAGGAGGCAGCTTGTTTTTTTCTGAAATATGCTTGCAAAATAAATACCATTGTAGTTCGGGGATATTCTTGATGGAGATGCCTTTGGGACAGTAAGCTGAACAGACAAAACTAGCGAGAGTTAACAACATAGTTTCCGTTACTTTTGTTTCTGTTGTAAGCATCTGCCGAGAATTCATTACGTCTGGAGTTGCCTCCATGTAAGCTTGCAGCCAGGTTGCTTTTTCTATACCGGAGAACCTTTCAGTGATGTCAGCACCCGTGAACGCATGGAAGGCTGCCAAAGCCTTTGTTCTTTTTGGCCCTAAGATTCTAGTTATTGGCTCTATCATACCAGAGACCATTGCAATTGAGGTATTCTTCAGCATTCGGTCATAGTTAGCTATGACTAATACCAGGACATCGGTATCTGGGGAGAAGAAAACCATCCTTGAATCAGGTGCGTTTCGTTGTGATGCCAGGACAGCCTGGAGGATCAACAGTGTATCTGTTTTTTGTGATTGTTTTCGTCAAAAACTAAGCCTTTGTTGCTTCTGGTACACCCTAAAGAACAAGTGATGACCAAGTGATGAAAATTCATAAAATGAAATTTCGAGTCCCCATAGTGATTCACTCAGGACTCTGAGTGAATTACTATGGGAAGTCGAAATTTCATTATACGAATTTCACAAAAATTGTTATCGATTCATGATGCTGATCACTTACCAAGCCTATAGTATGAACTTGGACGATGATCAAAAAGTCACCTTGTATATTTAAATCAACAATAAAAGACTAAGTATATAAATACAATCCAAACCCGAAATAAGACCAATTATCTACTTTAAAATCCGTGACGGATTGAAATCGGTGTAATAGCAACTTATGACGAAATCATTCGGCATTCCGTCATTAAAATTCATGAGAGCATCAGACGGAACAGTGACGAATCGGAATCGTTAACAAATTGCTGCTTTTATTTCATTTTGACGTCTTTTGGCCGGTCTTTAGTAGAAGTCTACAAGACGTCGGCTGGAGTAGTTACAGGCAGTTAGCGACTTCAGCAGATTGTGCGGAAGTCCCTGGAAAGACTGATTTTGAACATTGAGCATCATATTTTGAACATTGAGCATCATATTTTGAACATTGAGCATCATATTTTGAACATTGAGCATCATATTTTGAACATTGAGCATCATATTTTGAATCAAGTAGATCTCTATGACGTTTCAGAATTGTCTAAAGTAGCGCGCCCTGAGCCGTGTAGGGTTGCCAGATGGTATAAAGAAAGATGATATAAAGAGATACTCCTGGATCCAAAGTTTTGGCCCGAGGGCATAGTATTTAGGTGGTATAGGGAGTCATGACTGAAAATTGTAAATCCCTAAAATGTATGTACGTTCTAAAAAAATATATATATTTTTTGTATTGTGTAATTCTGTGTGTTTTTAAATTTAATTTGTACAACGCATTGGATATTATCTGTAATGTTTACAACATTTTGTGTTAATAAATAAACAATGGTCGGGATTCGTCGGGATTGTCCCGACATCTCATATACAAATTGTCCCGACAAATAACAAATAACAACGATCGGCGGGCAAAAAAGTATTTTTTTGTAATTACTTTAATTTTAATAACGATATGAAAAAAAATTATTCGTAATATTTATTTGTCCCGACCATAATCCCAAAATCCCGACTTTTTGAAATTTTGCCCAGATTTTGGTTTTCCCATCTGGCAACCCTAAAGGCTTTCTTACAATAACCGAAATATTTTTTTATTTTCAGGAAACTATTCGCAAAAATACTTACTAAACGACATTTTCTATATTTTCCTGCAATTTTCATATCATTTGGTAGTGTAAATTTTATTTAAAACGAAAAAAGCGTGAAAAATCTACTTAGTTTCAGATTAAGACGTAACGACACACGTTATAAGCATTTGCCTGGTCGCTTTTCACCTATCCACGTGTCGCAGACACCTTAGCAGCGATCTAGACCCCCTCGGGGCACTCACGATAAAAAAAAAACAAAAACAATAGACTCATGGACCTTTCAATAGACGCGTTCATATATTTTTAAATATATATTTTTTCAAGGCAAAGCTGAAAAAGCCAGAAGGCCGACAGCAAAAAAGATCAATCATAAAAAAAACTTAGCTTCAGAAAGAAGCAGAAATACAATTTTTTTTAGACAATTTTGTGACAATTTCATTTTAAGTTATAAACTCAGCCCACTCAGTATTTTTAGTCGCACGCTTTGGTATTTATTCCGGACACTTGAAGTCGCTAATTATATTTTTATTCGCCCGATTAATAATTTCCCAAATAAATCTAAATATAATTGTAGGTAGGTAAGGTATCAAGTTTTGTATTTCCGTTACAATCACATTTGACACAAGACCGGAGATAGATAGGTACTCGTAGTTAGGTCAAGTAAATAAACTTAAAATAATTTTACTCTGTAACTGTCCTTGTGTTGAATGAAACAAAAGAAACAAAGTGCGAAGTTTATAGTTACTATATTTCAATATTTCATCCTGATTGTATACAGGGTGGAAAAAATATATGGGCCCTGGAGGGGAGCTACCTTTAATCCTTTAGTAAGCTTATTTTACTGAAAGGAAACATTCCTTTATTTTTAAAAGACACAAAATGGAATTCAAAGATATTCTAAAATTCGCTTCTCTCACGCTTCTTTCTCGACAAATAACAAATAACAACAGTCGGCGGGCAAAAAAGTATTTTGTTGTAATAACTTTAATTTTAATAACAAAAAATAATTGTTTGATTCGTAATATTTATTTGTCCCGGCCATAATCCCTTAATCCCGGCTTTTTGAAATTTTGCCCAGTTTTTTTCGTTTTCCCATCTCTAACTACAACCATAGCTAAACGAACTTCGTGAAACAGTATATCTGTACCGACTTACATAGCGACAGCAACTTATAACAGCAAACATAGGGAATTTTAGCATTATCATAAGCAATCAAAGTGAATTATAGTGTACAAGTTTTGTTTACACTTAGCAGTGTGCAGGTCAATGACAATAATATTCCAGATATCTAGTACCTAACATACAGATATTGTATCTAATTATGTACTTACTATCAGACACATTCACAGACCCACTTTTTACCTTCATATATATATTTTTTAATTTTCCAGTTTTATTTACCCAAAATAAAACTTAAATAACATTAAAAACTAGACTAAACCTATGAATACATACAAATACAGTAAATTACAACCTATGTACCTATATGCACAAAAGCAAAAGAAGTGCATCAAGATCGTTGCAGATGAAGATTTGTAGTTACTGCCTACCTCTCCTGGAAACAGTCGTAAGAATATTATGTTTTGTTAGGATTTTTCCCGATAATACATAGACATATTTATTTATTTATTGCGAGCGTCGAACTCTGGCATTCAGCCCAAGTCCTTTCACGAACTTAGTTTTACCATATTTGAACCAAGAACTTGTTGCCCTTATTCTATTTAGAAGTTGATAAATATATTTTAAGTTCAAAATTTTATTTTATTTATGTATATTTAATAGTAGTTTATGCTACAAGGGCGCAAAGGAATAAATTACGAGGACGATTTAAAACACGAGCGTAGCGAGTGTTTTAAAGTAATTTATTGCTCTTACGCCCGTGTATCATACTACGTTTTTCAATGCATAGTGTGAGGAAATAAAACAAATATAATCTTGTGAACTTTAAATTTATAATTGGCTCAAAATGACAGTATCCAGAGCCGCTAAACAGTGGAAAAAAAGTATATCATTTATGGTACACAGGAAAAGCCAACCATTGTAAACAAATAAAAAAAAATAATAATACAGCCCTAGGGCAAAATAATCGACTTTCCGTTCGGTTTAGATGCATAAAAAGTGGGCCTTTACGAGCACTTGCATTGAAAATTAATTTAAAGTCATGCATATCTATATAATATCCTACTTAATATATTTTTAGGAGAAATTTCGTTTTATTAATTATCAACTTCTGAAAGTCTATGACGGGCAGCGGCGTCACTGGAGGTTTCCGGCACCGCGCTTACCAACCCGCCTGCCCAGCGTGTGTGAGTATGGGCAATTCTCCCAGGATGACCGCCGAGAGTGGCAAAGTCCTGGAAAGGCTTATGTCCAGTAGTGGACGAACTAGGCTGATGGATGGATGGATGGATGGATGGATGGATGGATGAAATAGTCTGCATCCACCACACGTTTTATAGTTATTGCTACGTGTGGTGTGAAGATAAACGTAATGTCTGCACGTGTGTTGACTATTTAAGGCGTATGACCACGCTAAATAAGCAACTCGATGTGTGTCGGTACAAATATCAACGGAAATGTCATTGAAATAATGTTCATTTCAGCGTGCCTTGAAAAGTGGCTGTTACGACAACCACTGCGTCTCCGGCTAGCGCAAAATAGGAGAAAATAATAATTTTAACATGGACGCCATGAACGAAAAAAAAATGTTGAACTTGAATTTTTTAGATCTAAAAATTTCCTAGAATTTGGTGAAATAATAATTAAAATCGCTTTAGGCGTTTGGAAGGAGTAAGAGAATTCTTGTGTTAATCATGTGAAACTTTCGATGACTTTCGATTTTTTTTTTTGTCAAAACTTGCAATAGAAAAACAGTTTATGAAACTTAAAATTTATTTTTGACTCTGTAGTGCCAATCATATATTTTTATGAAAATTTTTGGACTACCCGTGTGGGAGCTATCCATGCGCCTTAAATCTCAATAGACTCTGAAACATCTCTGACACCCCCTTGAAGATTCATGTCGTGACTAAATACTAATAACTAAGCTACATATTTACTGAGCATACCGAACAACTTCCCCTTGATTCATTTATTCATTCATTTATTTTTTTCTATTTTTAGTAACTGTCTATGTGGGTATTTGCACATTAAAATTGTAATTGTAAATTAGTATTTTTTTTTTCTTAGAAAGAATGAAAGTATGAGTGGATGAATGAATGAATGAATGTATTACTTGCATGCATGTACTTGAATTTTAAATTTTACTGTAAGCAATGTATAATTTTGTGTATTAATAACAATTATCTGGTACCCCGCATTGCTGGCTTAGCCGAGTTTGGGGACCCCTGGTAACTTAGTTAATTTGTTTCTCAGCATGTACACGTCTCTAGTAATAAGTATGGTTGAATAACAATTTTTGTAAAAACTCATGCAATAAAAATCATTTTGTCTTTTTTGTCTTGTCTTTTGAGTTTAGTATTCCGAAGAGCGGTTTCACAGCCGGATTGTGAAAACCCGCCTTTTTTCAAGGCGCTCTTATCCCAAAATCAGTAATTTCAAAGTCAAATAGAACTTTCAAATATCGTCTAAAACTTCCAAAGAAAAAATACGCAATATAGCTCGAACCTTTATCTAGGTCTTCCACGCATGTGTTACACGATCAGATAAACTTTGCTCGATAGAAATAATTCACGAACACAGCATGTAATAAGACCTTTCAAATCATGCCATTTCCATAATTCCACTCTTTTATTAACGAAACATATCTGGTAATATTGCTCTTTAAATTTTCTAGGTCGACCAGGTAAGTGGGTTTTAATAAACATATCCCTTATTTTTAAACAATTTAAAAACCATTAAAAACAACGAAAAAGTACAAAAGTGTGGTTATTTTCTTTACTCCTTACACGTAAAGAAAAAGACAGAGAGTCACTCTTCTGGGATAAGAGCGCCTTAATTAATCGAAACAGAAATATTATATGTTTTTATTGCGAAATCCATGGCTTTGAATACTCTTATTAGATTAGAGTGCATTACAAACTAGAAATCAATCAGAAACAAATTCAAAAGCACAAATATTTTTGAAAAAAATCCTCGGGCTAGGATTTGAACCTGCGACCTCCTGCTTACGTGACGGGCGCGTTACCGACTACGCTACCGAGGTTCGTATCGGGAACAACAGGTATTCTAGCGACACCGCCTTCTGTTCAGAATGAGCAAGGCGCGAAATCACATAACGCCCTCGTGAGCATTCAGTATGTGCATTACAAGCTGGTATATCAAAAAAATATCGGTGTACAGATATGGTGAAAAAATTCGTCGTTCCATATACGAACCTCGGTAGCGCAGTCAGTAACGCGCCTGTCATGTAATCAGTAGGAGGTCGCAGGTTCAAATCCTGACCCGAGGAATTTTTTCAAAAATATTTGTGCTTTTAAATTTGTTTCTAATTAATTTCTAGTTTGTAATCCACTCAGTGACGTATTCTCCATAGGGTCATTCGGGCGATCGCCCGGGGCGGCCCTGTCCCAAGGGGCGGCCCTTCAGTTTCTTAATTTAGAGTCTTTAGCAATTTTAACCATCTCACATTAAAAAAATACGTATTTGGCGGCTCACCCGTACGCACTCCCTTTTTTTCTCTCGCCAGTTGGTTAAGGGGGCGGCCCAATCGTATTCGCCCGGGGCGTAGAAAATAGAAATACATCTCTGAATCCACTCTAATATAATTAAATATGTTGATAAAAAACCGAAATCTGATTAGCATTGAAAAGCGTCTTCTATGTTCTTTTTGTTCGCCGATGATAAGGGTTTCTTATCTTAGCTTTGCCTGCGCTACGGAACCCTAAAAATACGTCGTACATAAACTACATAATGTACGATTTCCGTTAGTATACACGTAATTTGCTTGAAAATCGCTTTATTTCTCACGTCATGTGCCGTAATCAAAATATGACGTCATTGAGGATATTTTCCAGGCCCTTTAACAATTCTGCATTAATCTGCGCCTACCCACAGAGGGCATAAATCAGCAGCATACAGGGTGTTTTAATAAATAAATACAATAAAAACCTTTTTTTCCGGAAAACTTTGAATCCAAACAATATTAGTAGACTTAATAGTAGGTTAGTAACAATAAAGAAAATAAAAATAATAGTAGATTATTAACCAAGGGCTGTATGACATCAATTGCATACGAGGTTTTTGGCGCCTGAGCGAAGCGAAGGCGCTAATTAACCCGAGTATGCAATTGATGCTTACGCCCGAGATACTCTGCTTTACATATCGATTGTGAGGTAAGTAAACAACAAGACAGCAGGTTTCAATGAACATTTATTAAGAAGAAAAAAATGTGTATTTAATTAAAATTAACAGTAAAATTATTACAATTTGTAAGAGATATGGTCACGTTCTTTTTAGGAATATTTATAGTTTGAGTATGATTTTGTAATGAAAAGACTTGAGTTTGAGTGACTTGAGGTTCTTGCATCGTAAATGGCGGCAGTTGACTGGTACTATTTTCTTCATTAAAAAATGGCTCAGATGATGTGCTTTGACGTGGTGATTTCAAGTTTATATTTTCTGTTATTTTAGAAGTAATTTTGCTTTTGTTTGCCACCGAATCTTCGATATAACCTTCGGCCACTTTGCTGGACTTCCAGCCGCAGAGTGAGGTTGGCTCCCGAATCAGCCAATAGAGTCGCTGATGTTCTGCGAAAGCAATGCCCGGTGTATAACTCTACGTTACTCAGTTTTAAATATGTGGCTATTTGCTTTGGCATGCCTGTAAATTTGTTTTTTCCTATTACTTGTCTGTGGCATTTTCCTTTACTGTAATTAAGAAAAAAACGATTTGTATCCACGTTTTCAGGCCGAAGAGCTTGATATTTTTCAACATAATTTGCAAATTCTTCATGCACAACAAATGACCGGTCAATTTTAGTTTTCGTGTTAGGCAGTTTTATGAGTAGTAATTTGTTATGTTTTTCTACATTTTCTATTGTCAAGTTTGTCAATTCCACGGTTCTGCAGGCTCCCGATATCCCAAAAATTAGAACAACCTGTAAAAAAGACATAAGTTGTATTAAAGGCACCAAATTCGCATAGTATTTCTGTGAAATATTTTGGTAACTTATTAAAAAGGGCAAGTAAATACGTAGGTACCTTTATTGCTAAATAAATTTCATCCGGAGCTTCATTTAAGAATTTCTGTACTTCTTCTGCAGTAAATACCTTCGATTTCTTGCTTTTAAAGCCGTCAGACTGCCTTTTCAAGAAAGCAGTAAGTTTAGAAAAATCTTTCAAATTCACGTCATGTTTTGTCATCATTGTAGATTTTAGCATGGAATAAAAGCACTATAAACTGGAAGGTTGTAGCCTCTTAGATAATTCATCAAAATATGATATAAAAACACTTTCAGAAAGAGATTTCACTTTTTTTTCTGACCGCCATTTCATAAATTCGTCGTATGCCTTTACATATCTTTCTTTCGAGTTCGGCGGTAATATATTTTCGACAACTGTTTTTGCCCTTTCTTTAATAAAATCGGGCGTTAGATCTGTGTCTTCGTCACTAGACATGTTTAAAACTTTTGAAAAAGAACTCAAACAAGAAAATGAATTACTTTCGCGATGCTTTCGCGCCTACTAGTAGACTGCCTTTTTTTTTTTCACGCACGCAAGCGCGTTAAATCTTGCTGGCCAGTTTGATTTTTAAATCGATTCCATCTAACATACGATGTGGAAACAAATAGTTCCATATTTAAAATAAAATATTTATAAAATCAATTGTCTAGATTCCGATTCGAGTAATTAATCGATACCGAGAAAAAAAATATTAACTTTTTAAAAATGTTCTTCGTGCAGTATGAGTATGACAGTTCTTTTTTCAAATTCTAAAACCTATGCTGTAATGATAGTCATACACCGCGGCATTCAGGGGTGTAAGGGTGTACTTACAGAGCAAGAGATATGTAAAATACAAAACCCTAACAATACTTAATAACTATACAAAAATACTATGTAAAATGTACCAACAGCGATCAAGGAGATGAGCAGGTCTCCATGATCACTCTCCGCAAAAAGCACCTCCATGGTGGTGAGTTGGTGACGTCAATCTGTCGGCATTGCCTCGTTGACTTGGCTGGACTTACCCCAGTTGAACGTTTTAGGTTAACTTTTTTGTGAGGCTTAAAGAGTTGTGAAAACAGAAGTATTGAGAAAAATCTAAATGACAACATAAAAAGGTAACTATCAGAGAGTGTACTCACCACAACTCGGAAAATAATCTCTTGTTTTTGTGAAGATAGCCGAAGATTTCGCAGACACGTGCAACTTGGTTATCAGAAATTTGAGGTGTCAAAATTTCATCGACGATTTTACCATTATATATTTCTAGCAGCGCCATCTATTGTATGTCGGTGGAACAGTTATCTAAAGACCGTTCTAATGACGGAGGAATCAAATTTTAAATGCTAGTAGAACGTGCGCTAGAGAAAGTAGCTGGCCATGCCCCGTAGCTGGACTTTCCCCACCTCACCTTAATACTTTTATTTCAGTAAATAATATAGCCAAAAACGCAACAACTTGGCCCACCATATATTTCGTTAGTAAATATTGGCACGCGAAGGAAAAAGTTTCCCCGTCGCTGGTTTAGATTTTCCTCATCCCCTATCTCATCACGCCAGTCTGTATAAACGTTAGCCGGATTATGAAAAACCAGCCTTTTTCTAATTAATCGAAACAGAATACTTAAACTCAAAATGCACTCAATAGTTATTCAACAAAACCTCATTACCTATGTATTATGTCATTACTCATTACCCATCATCGCAAAGTTTCCATTGGTTTCTGTAAATTAGAAATTCATTTTTTTTTTAAATATATTTTTTGAAATTCTAATTTACAGAAACCATTTTTGTGAATTTTGAATTTAAGTGTTCTGTTTCGATTAATTAGAAAAAGGCGGGTTTTTCACAATGCGGCTGCGCAATCGCTTTTAATGAAAGTCTGGATCACTGAACTTCCCAACTTCAAACCAGGTTATCTTTGTGGGCACACTTTATAAGCACCACCGTTCGCATATTCGAGCAAATCTCGTGTTACGTTCCCACGGGAACACCAACCTGCTCTACTTCCTGTCTTGATAAGGAAATGCGCGTGCGCAAACACTCGGCGGACGTATTTTTACCTAGACTGGCATCTTATTGCATTCTAAAGTTGCAGTGTATTGCCATTGCCTTATTGTCTTACTTCAACATCTATCGCTATGGCCTTCAAAGGTAACGTGATTGGCTAGAAATCAGGTGACACGTCATTTCTGGCCAATGTCTGTCCGTTTTTCATCGACGATTATGCGACCCAAACGTGATGGGTGGTGATGGTTGCTATCGCCATCCTTCGGGCACAAATGGACCAACAACTTGATGGGTGGTGATGGTTGCTATCGCCATCCTTCGGGCACAAATGGACCAACAACTTGATGGGTGGTGATGGTTGCTATCGCCATCCTTCGGGCACAAATGGACCAACAACTTGATGGGTGGTGATGGTTGCTATCGCCATCCTTCGGGCACAAATGGACCAACAACTTGATGGGTGGTGATGGTTGCTATCGCCATCCTTCGGGCACAAATGGACCAACAACTTGATGGGTGGTGATGGTTGCTATCGCCATCCTTCGGGCACAAATGGACCAACAACTTGACGTGTCTCCCGAAGCACGCAGACCGCGGGGATTGAACCCACGACCTCTGGATTAGCAGGCGAGTGTTCTACCACTCGGCCAAGTTTATTTATTGTAAACCCGTTATTGGCCCATGTTTATCTGCCTTCTCCTGTGGTTTTGTAAAAATAAGTAAATAAGTTGAGAGAGTAAAATTTGGTAATGATTGGCCGGGGTTAGTACAGAATTTAAATTTATTTCAGAATTTAAGGCGAAACGTAAAAGTTTTAGCGTCCCTGTTACTCCATATGCGAAAAAACCCGCAGTGCGAGTTGGACGGATTCGTGGAAAAGTAGCAAAAAGTCGGTTTTTTATTAATATAAAATGTGCTAAGCTATTTTGTCAAAAAGATTTTCGAGGAGACTTTACAAATAAATAATATCCACATTTTGAATGCAAGTTCACAATGAAATTAGTTAGTATTTCAGAATTACAGGGAAAAATGAAACAATTTAGAGGTCTTTTCGGAATTAAATTCTATCGAAAAAATTTCGTCCAATCGCGTTCTCCTTCAGTGAGAATCTTAATCAAGTACTCAATAAACATTTACCCAAAAATGAAATACGTAGATGACGTTATAGTGGAGTAAATGGATTCGAAAAAACCCCATTTTTTTTGGTATCGCCTAAAAAATAACATGTAAAAAATTCAGTTTCCGTTTTAATGCAGAAGTGAACTAAGAATTTGAACATGTATTTTATATAACCTGATAAGATATTTAGAACTAAATAATATAATTGATAAAACGACACCATGTCCAGTGAGGTAACTATACCGGAAATTATTTTACTGGCATCTTTTAATAAAATTACATGCTCTGATGATCATACTGGACCACATTTTCAAAGAAACAGCTGCGCAAAAGACTCGCTATTAAAATAATAACATAGTTATTTAAGGGTGCATATCGAGGGCATCAAGCTGAAAAGGCGTATCTACAAAAATATAAAGGTATCGACTCGTTATTTATACATATTTTTCTTTCACGTTGTAGACTTCGGCATATAGTACCTATAACCAGTGAAGTAGCCGTAACTTTTTCAGTACTTAGTAAAGGTTATTATAAATATGGAGATTCGCCCAAAAAGCGGTGGAATTTTCGGAATTCTAAACATCTGTAGATACGCCTTTTCAGCTTGATGCCCTCGATATAAAGTCAGATAGAGCACCTCTTTTTGCATCAATTGGAGCTGAACTCTATGACTTTTTTTTGTTTAAAATAGACCAGAAAGAAACACGCTTTAAGAAAAACTGAGTTTTTATTTAATGACGTGGCTTTTAGATGAAATTATTAAAATATTCTAAGACGCACTTACGAGGTCATTTGTCAACTTATTTTTAATACACGTTCCAAGGTTGTATGATTTGAGAAAGGCCCTTTAATACTTCAAATCATGAAATTTTGCGGTAACGTCGTATATTTTTTTTCTATGAGTGATCTTAAATCTTTTGCGTTTTTACTAAGACATGTTTATCACAAGTATGGTTTACTATCTGTCTATATATTATTTTTATTCAACCGATTATCCAAGCAACGTAATGTGAAATGGTCATTTGAAGTTGTGCAGTTGACATTATGCGGACCCTTAAGGGTGCATATAAAGTCGGATTGAGCACCTCATTTTGCATCAATCAGAACTGAAGTCCTTTCATTTTAGTTTAAAATAGCGCGCTCTGAGCCGTGGCTGTTACGTCCACCAAGAAATACTCGCTCACGGAGCTTCTAGATGAAATTATTAAAATATTCTAATATACACGTGGTCATTGTACACTTAGTCTATAACAATTTTCAAGGCTGTACAATTTAAGGAAGGCCCTTTAACACTCGAAAAACATGAAATTTAGAGGTAACTTTGTAATATTTTCTATCGAGCGAACTTAAGGCGATATGCGAAAAAGGTACGGATGTTTCTTTTCTGTGTATTTCATGAAATACACAGAAAATTTTAATAAATTTCTGGTATATGCATTTTGACTATATAATCTAGGGTTTTGAAATTGGAAAACATGTTTGGATAAATTTTCCTCGATAGAAATAATTGTTGAAATGAGGTCTTCAAACACACTTTTTCTCCTCGTTTGACGAATAGGAACCATATACAGAACTGAAACATATTTTATTAGGTGTGTTTCAACAATATCTAGAGATTTGGTATTTGAAATTTTGCTAGCTATTTTAGTTTTTTTATAAAAATTATAAAACTAACATTTTTCGCTTTCGCCCTGAATCCGCCCCTCTCGCACTGAGCGTGTTTTCGCTTGGAGTGACAGTGACAAAAATAAAATTCGCATAGCCTCTTAAAGCTTTTGCGTTTTTTCCAAGATGAATAGATCAGCCCTATAGTCAACTACCTTTATTATTTTTATTAAACCGATTGACCAAGTTACACAATGTTACACAAGTTACACAATCTGACCTTATACGGACCCTTAAAGGATGGATGGGAGAACAATATTACTTGCGCGGAAACTATGTTTAATCAGTATAATTACATTTTCATTAACACCCAGCAAAATATAATTGCGCCATGCAGCTAGACGAGTGACAGAACTGACAGATGACAAGCTGTCTATCCCAGCTTTACTTTTATGCAGAACCTGTTTTGCTTATTTATTATTTCCTTATCTGTGACATATTACGTTGCAGTAATTATAATTACTTTTATGGCTTTATTTCTCGATAACCAAGCCCTTCATACATAAAGGACACGTGCCTGATAATAATAGAAATGGAAATAGAAATTGTTTATTTGCAAAAAACTTATCTTATTGAGTTTTTATACTATCTAAATGAGATCAACATGCGTTCTAATACCAAACCACGAGTTAGTCGGCAGAGGATTAACAATTTTTAAAATTATGATCTAAACTTCTTCAAAAGATACAGGATGTCCAAGGCAACGGTTTTGCTAATATTACATCAAATCGATGAAGAATTTGAGTATGATAGTAACAGGTTAGCTCTAAAATCAATTTTATTGCTTAACTATTTGCACCCTTATTTTGACCAATATTTTATTAGCATATGAAAATGTGTAACGTCAAAACAACGCAAACAGACAACTTGACGAACAAAACCATAGACAAGTGTCAAAAATTAGGCTACTCTTAGGATAGGAATCACTTAGTAAAAATGGATTGGTGAAACGGAACTTTATACTATGCATTGCCCTAAATTAGGAGTTTAGTTAGGCGTCGCTTTATTCGTCGTTAGTGAAAACGCGCATCGCGTTTCACCAATCCATTTTTACTAAGTGATTCCTATCCTAAGAGTAGCCTAATTTTTGACACTTGTCTATGGTTTTGTTCGTCAAGTTGTCTGTTTGCGTTGTTTTGACGTTACGCATTTTCTAATAAAATATTGGTCAAAATGTTGATAAGGGTGCAAATAGTTAAGCAATAAAATTGATTTTAGAGCTAACCTGTCACTATAATACTCAAATTCTTCATCGATTTGATGCAATATTAGCAAAACCATTGCCTTGGACATCCTGTATCTTTTAAAGAAGTCTAGATCATAATAATTTTGAAAATTGTTAATCCTCTGCCGACTAACTCGTGGTCTGGTATTAGAACGCATGTTGATATCATTTAGATAGTATAAAAACTCCAAAAACTCGAACAAATCTTCATTATTCATGATGAAAACGAAATATTATATTACATAACCTCAACGAATTTCGATGCATAACCTCAATCAATACTAAATCGTGAGTGACTGAATTTTGTTAAATTATGTTAAAATAAATGGTCATGATTGAAGATTGAAATAATCTTTCCCATGTTTTTTTTTTCTTTTTTGCACATGAATAATTTAGGAAACAGATAGGGGGCGCCGTAGAATTCTCGCCCAGGGCGCCGTTGAGGCGCTACGAAAAAAAATCGACACTTTAAGAACTTGCATATCTACTTCAGTAAATAATGTATTATTTTGATAAAATAGTTTATTATTTTTGGAATCTTTTTCTAGGGACCTGTTAAAATAGAAACGCGATTGGAGAAATTTGGCTCGATAGAAATATTTATTGAAATGAGGTCCTTTTCGACACCAATTCTCCTGGTCTGACAATTTAGAATGACATATGGACTGCAATTATATTTTATAAGATGGGTTTTAACGGTTTCTAGGACCTGGTTAAACGAAATTTTGATAGCATCTTTAGTACATTTTATATTAATAAAAAACCGACTTTTTGCTATTTTTCCACGAATCCATCCCTCTCGCACTGAGGGTTTTTTCGCATATGGAGTAACAGGGACGCTATAACTTTTACATATCGCCTTAATGTTAAACTGAGTACGGAATCTATATCGTTTAGAGTACATTACTTTTAGTAGGGATCTTTGTCCACGTTCCAGCTCCAAAAATTTTTGGTTAGAAGCTCCTCCCCAAGTGGGGATAATAAGAGTGAATAGTTCATTTATGGGCAGCCAAAATGTGACTGCAGAGGCACGATTGGCGGTTCATAATCTACAGGTGGTAGAGCTGATGCCGGGCTCGACTGTGGAGGTACCAGCATCTTACTTGGAGACCCCCTCGAAGTAATTCGGGGGAGAGTAAGAGGACAGCTCACAGGCAAAAAACCAGGAAGCCCACCATGCCTGGGACCGATGGATGGCGGTATATCCATCCCTAAGAGCCGGGCCATATATGGAACAGACTGGTGACGGGCAGCGACGTCACTGGTGCGAGGGTTCCGGCACCCACCGCGCTCACCAACCCGCCTGCCCAGCGTGTGTGAGTATGAGCAAAACCGGAACACACACAACAACAAAGTTTGACATAGCCGGACCGTAGTATTTATTGGCCGGACCTATGCTAGCGACATCTGTGATTAGCTTTGCCTGTGGATTCCCATTTACCCCTCGGCCACAGCTTCAGGCTTCGAGAGGCGCGCCAAGCGGTTCTTCTTGCGACGGCGCCGGCGGAGAGAACAAATGTATGAAGTTGTATAGACCCGGCCATGGGTCGCCGCTCGCGAGTCTTGTCCGGCTTCGAGTGATTTGCGCTCTCGCGACGGCTTGTGCGGGGAGGCGGGTGGTTAAAACAATGATCGAGCGCACATGACGAACCTAGTATCGAGCGCTTTGAGCGAGCGAGCGCGCTATACATGAAGGCGCCGACGGGTATCGTGGCAGGGCAAAGCCCGTCGCAAAAACCGCCTGGAAGCACACCAAGAAGCGCTGCCAGAAGTCGCCGGGCGTCGTCGTCAAGCGGTCAAACTGAGCGCAGCCCTGCACATATAAGATGGTGGCTCTGTACCTAATTAATTGCTATCTTTATAATCACAAGGATCATTTGCATTAGACGCGGATACGCTGACAATTAATTACAGTTTTCCTTATCGAGGTAAATTGCCACATTGCATTTGCCATTTTTGAATTGTAGATAATGACGTGTATATATTGATGACAGTATATATATATAGTTATTTATGTCACTCACCTGTCTATGTAAATAGTAGTGATGTGCCGACTACGACTTTGGCCGACTAGCTGACTGGCCGACTAGTCGGCTAAGCCGATCATTGCTTTCGGTGGCATATAAAATATATAAAATTATTATTCTGGTATCTAAAAATAATTCGGGTATATAAAATTGTATGTGACGTAATAAGTTCTAAATTCAGTGTTCTAGAAAGTCGCGTTTAGATTATTTTTAAATAAAATTTATAGTCTTCTTAATTTAAGTCCAATTATTTACCAAAGAAAGTGTTCCTATGCCTAGATTATACTGTATACTGTATTATATTAGACTGTAAGGCTGATTCGAACTAAAAATAAAAATTAATAACAATAACGATTACGATTTCATTTCAATCACCCTTTTTTAAGCATTAGTACATTGTTCACCGAGGGAAGAAAGGGGAAGATTACCAACGAGGGTGTAGTTTGAGGCCCGAGGCGAAGCCAAGTGCCTCAATACACACGAGTTGGGAATCGCACTTTCTCCCGAGTAATACATAGTGCTTTATACTACACCTGCGAGGAAATAGTATAATTTTACTTTAAATCAAGATACAATAAAAGAAACCGACTGACTCGCGTGCGATTGTCACTTTTTATTTCCTTCTTATTTTTTTTCATTTACAAGAAAAGCAAGTGGCCAGTATCATTTTTCGAGTTTTATGTACGAGTTCGCAAAATAATACTGGCCACTTGCTCATTCTTTATGTTATTTAAAAAAGCATATACTTTTTCTGCCCGCTCAAGCACGTTAACAATGAATTTTCATACACTTTTTCCGCCCGCATATTTGTATGACAGTAATGACGTATTTTCTGCATGGTTTTCAAAAAAGTAAGAAGGTACTTTCCGAGCAGGTGTAGTATAAATATGTAAAGTAATAGACCGACTAGTCGTCGCTTTTGCCGACTAATCGCCGACTAGAAATATGGCCGGATAGTCGGCTTTCCCGACTAGTTGGCGAATGGTCGGTACATCTCTAGTAAATAGATGGGTGAGATAAAATTAAACCACATAGGTACTTAACTGATCATACTAACAAGGTATATAATATCGTAGGTAAATTGTCGGAGCCGTGAAATTAATTTCACGGTAGGATTTTGTTAGGTTTTTTTTTTTAATCTAGCCTATTATTTAATAATTTCATGGTTTTGACAATTTGCTTGCGGCGTTTAAATATATCGACAAATAAACGTAAACGCTACCGGTGGCTGTATTTAATTCCGAGATCTCGGCAACGAAATCTCGTTTTCAATTTTACACTTTATTTTTACTTATATTAAAAATATTTTAGTATTTCTGTTCGAATAATCATTCAACTTGTGTTCTCGGCAATGCATTGCATTTTTTCAGGCTTTATCAAACAGTAAGTTGACGTCAAAAAATTATATTTTTATGCTAATCGTGGTTGCACCCCGCCTTAACCGCAAATGAAAAACTTTTCAAGCTTTTCCTTACTTCTTGAAAATGCTTAGTGAACTATGAAATTTGTATGCACAAGTCCCATGTTAGATTTAGTATATTATTATTATTGCCAGAATCGTCCCGAGTAGGCATCAATTGCGTCTCCAAACACTCGTATGGATACACTTTTCACCGACGATTATTCCGTCTTACAAAATTGCAGGTGCCCGCAATACTTATAATATTACAAAGCTGGCTTATATGTAAGAAGGTGTAAGAAATTAACACCGATGTGTTAAGTTTTATCAGCCATTTAGTGTTGCTTTGCTAAAGTTACATTAAATTAGCATTAGCTATTGAAGTTTCCTTATTTTAGCTTTATTGTTTGTTTGCATTATTACTTTAGCAGAGTCTATTCTCCGTATTTGTAACAAAATATTAATAAATAAATATAACGGCCAAAATAAAACTTTTAGATAAGAGCAATTTATAACAATAGTTTACTATATGCATTAACGTGTTTTAATGATATTATGGTAGATTCAAAATTATTTATTTTATTGAATTTTCCCAACTTTATTCTTACTGAAAATCCAATTTTTTTAAAGCTACCATAAAAGCCGATTCTGAAGGCTTTAATTTTAGTTTTAGTGCTGTCAAAACTTAAATTTTTCCAAAGTAATTTAGCTTCTGTTCTTAACATTTATGAACTATTTTGCAATGATGAAAATTTAGTTTTGACAATACTAAAACTAAAATTAAAGCCTTCAGAATCGGCTACATTATATCATTAAAAATACGTTTATGCATACCTATAGTTAACTATTAACATACCTACATTGCTTTTAGCTAAAAGATATATTTTGGCCCTCATAATTATTTCTTAATTCGATCGGAGAATAGACCTTTAAGAAGCCCCTTTACGCCTTGATTTATCTTAAGCCTGTACCTGAGCCTAGAGCATGTCCAACTCCAGTCTATCTAGGATTCGTTTGAAGAAATTCGGACTCTTCTTGTATTGAAAAAAATATATTTGGTTTATTAATCTTTTTTCTAGGGATGTTACGTATAAACAATGTACCAAGATATATACTTTTGTCAAAAAAAAATGTTTTGCACCCTCTCTTTTTTTGGTTATCAAACGTTCGCTTCAAGAACGCGGTAAAGAGATCAACTTGATTTTTTTTTCATAAAATAGGTAATAGAAATATGAAGGTATATCACCTAAATTCAATACTTTTTTCCCTACAAAATTTTTCAGTATTAGCTAAAAACACACCAATTTGTTGTTTCGCTGCGTGATCACTAGTATTACGCGTTCAAGAAAAAGAGGCCATAGAGCCAACATATAATCGCCTCTATGACAAGCAAATAAAGTCTTTGCCGTAGGACTAATTGTGCTGGACGGGTAATAAAAAAAGTTGCTAGGGTATGCCATCTTCTTAAGATTCATACAAAAGGTAAAAACTGAATGTGAAGTCAACAGCTTATTTTCTTCATATTTTTTTTCATAAGTATTATCTAGCGACATCTAACTACGTCTCTATACAGCCCAAAAAGCAAAATTTCATAAAACACCATCATAATAGCTGTCAGGATATCGTGAACTTTTATCTATACTGGGAAATAAAAAAGTGACAAATACAGACGTCGTTCATTTAAAAAAGACTAAGTTTTCTATAAATAAACAGTTACCGTTTCATGGAAAACAGTTTTTACCTGAAACTATTTCACAAATTCTTCGGTGCTTTTTGAATATCTCGCCATCTTGCACCTCTTGATGCGAGATGGGTCGAAATGTGGTGTGGGGGAAAGGAAACTATAAAGATGTGTGCAAAGTTTCATCGAGATCAAAGACATTTATATGGCAGCTGAGCGGGATAGCCCACCTTAATAGTGAATTTTGGATTTTGTCACAAACGGACACTTTTTAATCAATTATCGGTGTTTGTCTATTCCACCCTCTTTTTTAGGGTTCCGCAGTCAACAACAAGGAACCCTTATAGTTTCGCCGTGTCCGTCTGTCTGTCTGTCTGTCCGTCCGCGGTTTAGCTTAGAGACTATTAGTACTAGAAAGCTGTAATTTGTCATGGGTTTACATATTTATCACGCCAATAAAGTGATACAGTAAAATTTTGAAAAAGATTTTTTTTTATGGTACCTCCCCTACACGTAAAGTGGGGATGATTTTTTTTTCTCGTCTATCCCCTGGTGTGGGGTGTCGTTGGATAGGTAATTTAAAAATATTATGAATGTGAGAAGACCATTTTTCGATCCAGGGTTCCGTTTGCGAAACATTAAGCTTAAAAGTGTTGATTTTTGTTAGAGTCAAGTGTCCCCCCCCCCCCCCCCTGCCAGCGAATCGGTTGTATTTGGAGAAGTGAAAAAAATCGCGGCAGTAGTATACATAACGAAATTAAAAGGAAAACTATTACAGCTAAGTAGGCTTTACAAGTTAACGAGTACAGATCGTGCCAAACTTTTAGTCCCCTCTAAACACGGGGTGATTCGCATCAGCAGGAACAAAATGTATGGGCCGTTCTTGGGAAGAGCAACTTCCAAGCGTACTAAAAGTTTGGCGCGACTGTATTAGTGGACAAACTTACAAAATGTGCTTGGAGAAGAAGTCCGCATATTGTGCAGGGCAACTACGGAACCCTACACTGCGCGTGGCCCGACACGCACTTGCCCGGTTTTTTTTTTAATCTCTAAAATATCAATTTTTTTTTAATTTCGACTACGAATAAACCTTTATAACTTTGGTATTTTGGAAAATGTCATTGTTCCACTTAAGCCGCGCCTGCGAATTAGAATTCACGAAGGCATTAAAACTATAAGACCCATAGAGCCTTAATCCCTTTAACTCCTGATCTCCAAGGCAATAACCCCAACTCGTGAGCGAGGCAGGATGTCGTGATGCGTCAGCGCACGCTAACCGACTGCTAACGAAGACAGGGTTCCTTTAGATGACGAAAACCCTCTCGGCGTAATCTTCGGTGTCGATATGACTGTGAAGTGAACGAGCAAGACAGTATATATTTGAGAGTGGCTAAACTTTAGAAGACTTTAGGAGGAGGAGCGTGTTACGCCAGGGCCACAGCTTCAGGCTTCTGGCGGTGCTTCTTGCTGCACTACCAGGCGGTTTTTGCGACGGGCTTTGCCCTGCCACGACTAGTTGGCGCCTTCATGTATAGCGCGCTCGCTCGCTCAAGGCGCTCGACACTAGGTTCGTCCTGTGCGCTCGATACTAGGTTCGTCCTGTGCGCTCGATCACTGTTTCAACCACCCGCCTCCCTGCACACCGCCGTCCCAAGAGCGCAAGTTACTCGAAGCCGGACAAGACGCGCGAGCGGTAACCCATAGCCGGCTCTATACAACTTCATACATTTGTTCTCTCCGCCGCGCCGGCGCCCGGCGCCGTCGTAAGAAGAACCGATTTGCGCGCCTCTCGAAGCCTGAAGCTGTGGCCGACCGGTTTGGTTTACATGAAAATAAATTAGGAAGCCGAGCGGAGCTGAATTCATGATTCATGATATAGGTACATAATAATATTATACATATACACAAAAATCCTTGTTCAATATGAAATTGGCGGCGGCGAACGTTTCAATCTGGAGCGATAACATCCGCCGTTGTTTATTCTTGTATTCGCATGCGCGAAATGGTCGTTTTTTCAAGTAAAACATTTAAAAAACTGCTAAATGGGGGAAGTGTAATGTCTAAAATTAATAAGATTCCGCCGGCGGACGTTTAGTCACCCTGTATGTTTTTTTATTTGCAATTGCATTTGATTAGTAAATTATGTAGTTTAATTTATTGTTACCTGTCCATTTACAAGAGGTATGTAATATAGAGGTAAATTTGAAAAAAGTATAGATTATAACTTTGTGAACGTTTTTTATTCTTTCTTTATTCTTTAATGTATAGGGAAAGCAGTTAAGACAGATAATACATTAAAAGATATGTACACAGGCGAACTTATCTATAAAAAGAGATTTCTTCCAGCAAACCTAAGCGGGAAAGGGAAATTTTATTAAAATAAGTAATCATACATACGTGTACTACAAAAAATACATCCTAAGTAATATATTTATATATATATTACGATACCCTAACAAAATATACATACATAATTATAATATACTTACTTACACATTATTATTAGTATACTAGCTTTTGCTCGCGGCTTCGTCCGCGCTGATTTCGTTTGCGTTTTCCCGGGATAAAAAGTAGCCTATGTAACTCTCCGGCCCATAAACTATCTCTAAGTATACAAAAAATCGATTCGTGCTTCATTGCTGCGTGAAAGCAGGACAAACCAACAAAACAATAAACACACTTCCGCATTTATAACAAGAATACGGATGCGGATGCGGATGACTATAGATATAAACAGTACTAGTATTAGTAAGTAACAATATAATAAACATTACAGAACCCGTGAATTTTGTGACTCGAACTCTTGCCA
Organism: Ypsolopha sequella; assembly: GCA_934047225.1. Classification (NCBI taxonomy): domain Eukaryota; kingdom Metazoa; phylum Arthropoda; class Insecta; order Lepidoptera; family Ypsolophidae; genus Ypsolopha; species Ypsolopha sequella. Next base: position 25,240,592 of record OW203993.1, read on the forward strand.
GATATTGTATAATTTTATCTGAATGCTTTAGGCCAGCATTTCTTAACCTTTTTTGTCCACGGACCCCTTAGGAAATCAAGCACAATTTTAAAGACCCCCTTAATAAAAAAACAGCAATAAATTTCGGACCATTTATTTTAGTTCTACAAATTACAAAAAAATATACTTTTTCATATAAAATACGTTAATGAGAAGGTTGGTGCTGCTTTTTTGCAATTAAATTAGTGATATTTGGGTTAACATTACTACTGAGATTATAATCTAGTAATAGCCTAATCTATTACTAGATTAGGCTGCCGACCCCATTACATATGCTCGTGGACCCCCAGGGGTCCGCGGACCACAGGTTAAGAAACGGGGTCTTCAAACCGCGGCCCCCGGGCCGCATGCGACCCGCCGAGACATTTTTTGCGGCCCTCAGAGGCTAAGGAAATTTTCATCTATTCTATAAGACATTTTTATTTCACTTGTTTGGTTTTAAATTATTGTTGAGGTGGTATGTTTACGTGCGGCAATGTGTGGCCCTTTGACAGACCTGGAATAGACTATTGGCCCTCCAGCTAAAAAAGGCTGAAGACCCCTGCTTTAGGCCAAGAATCTTCAACCCGAAGCCTCCGGGCCGCATGCAGCTAGCCTAGACATTTTTTGCGGCCCTCGGAGGCTAAGGAAATTTTCATCTATTCTATATGAATTCACGAGCAACACTTCTAAAATCAAACGTCGCCGCTCAGTCACCGAGTGATTTTCACCTATGTGGTGAAAAGTAAACAATGTCAATCCTCACATTAATCTGTATCTTATTATTTTTGAACAAATAAAGATATTTTTAATTCACTTTTGGTTTTAAATTATTGTTGAGGTGGTATGTTTACGTGCGGTAATGTGCGGCCCTTTGACAGACCTGAAATTGGCCCTTCAGCTAAAAAAGGTTGAAGACCCCTGCTTTAGGCAGTTATTATCTCAGTTTAAAACGTGGTAGGAATTGATTTAGCCTGGCTAAGTGGATACTTTGAAGTTAGCGTTGCCATCCATCCGGATAAAACCGGACAGTGTTAGGCTTTTTGACCTCTTGTCCGGACAAATTTGACTGCATCCGGCCTTTTATATCTCTTTCTGTCACTTCAGTCAGAAACGAGAGAGCGAGACAGGACTCGCAAGTTCACATACTACCTACATATTCTGTACCCGAGAAAATTATTAAGGAAATTTATCTCTAATTATTATTAGAGTGCATTACAAACTAGAAAATATCAATCAGAAACAAATCCAAAGACAATGTCAGATACACGACCGGAGGGTACCCGGTCTTTCCACCAGTCGTGCAACTGGACAAGATAAAACTAAACAGTGACCTAATTTTAACCTAATAGTTGTTAAAAGGTTCTGAAGAAAACTTCGAGGTACTTTACAATTAAGTTTATTTAATTTTATCAAAACAAAAAAAAGTCAAATTTCACAAGTTAAAGGAAAGGTGTTAACGGAAAAAAAATATCTTAGTTACAAGTTTTTGGCCAAGACCTTCATTTGGCAAATTTCCTGCCAAGACATTACTAAGTCCTTAAATACCTTTAAATAGTTGTGTTAGGTTCCGCCTTAACATCTGGTAGTAATATTATATTGGAATTAGTATTGCCAAGACATAAATTAACATTTAAGTGATAACTAGGTGGAATTGTTACCGCCTTATCCACAGGTAACTAGATTACATGGAATCTTGTGAAAATTACATTAAACAAAAAAACTTTAAAAGTAACAAAACTTGTAAACAAACAAGGGAAATAATTTTCTAAATAAAATCTAGCTCAGGGGAGCCGTAGATCCTACAATCAATAATATTTGTCGTACATACTCTTTCAACCAAATCGTCTGGTACACCATTCAGTTCTACCAGGGAAAAAAAATATTACGGAACATTAAATTTTTCAGTTTGGGTTATTCGGTGAAACAGGAAGAAGAATTTACCCTTGAATACTAATAGGACACATAACTAAGTGTCCAGAAAACATACCGTCCTAGGTATCTTCATTATGTGTGGATAAAAGTAAAAAAAATTCCAACACCTACTTGAATTTTTCCAATAACCACCACGGAAATGACCCGCCGTCCGCTGCCCCCTTCAAGGTCAACGATCCTCGACCACGCAGACAAAAGAACTGCTACTGCGTACACCACGCGGCGATCATAACTCTGCCAGCTGGTAACTCACGAAAACAAGAAGATCTTGAAAAACACGAAGATCTTGAAAAAACAAAACACCCTGGAATTAGAAGAGAAAAAACAATAGTAAACCCTTTACCACACGGAACAATGAGAACAAAATTCCGGTGACTCAAAATACAAAGAAAGCAATACATACCATGATCTGACGATAGTCAGAACTCCCACCAACCCGACGAAAAAATTCCTTTTCTAAATCGTCCGAAAATAATCTTCCTGAAATACAAAAACAATATTATAGAACTATTCCACACAAATGAATAATTTACCAAATTGAACACGAAACCCACCTCATAAATTAAAACACAACTCCTGTTGGCACATCCGCCATTTTCCTCCGCCATTGAACGCCATAAAATCAGGAAACACTCAACACAAGTTGACATCAATAACTCCGGCCGACAAATGAACGAGAAAAACTCCCGGGCATCGCAGCAGTCACGCGATTATCTTCATGTCTATAAAAGAGGGTAAAACGCAATTTACCATCAAGCCAAACTTCGACGCGTAACTTTTTGTGATAACCAACCCTACAAAATTTGCAATGCTACAACAAGAATTTGAAAAAAATTCCCCGAGCCAGGATTCGAACCTGCGACCTCTTGTTATCAAGACAAGCGCTACCAATTGCGCCACCGAGGTTCCTACCTAGACCGGGTACTTGATATACCAGCTTGTAATGCACACACTGAACCCTCGTGAGTTATGTGAGTTTGTTTCTGATTGATTTCTAGTTTGTAATGCACTCTAATAATATTTGGAGTATTCATAGCGATGGATTTCGCAAAATAAACATAATCTGAAATTTATCTCCTTAAACAGGTAACTTTAAAAAAATATATATTTTTAATTATTATATGTACTTTTTTTTTTCTTTCTCCACACCATCGGTTGACTAGAAGAAATTTCTTTAAGAAATAAGTCCGCCCTTACCTTTTGTTATTCTGTATTCTGTGTTTTATTTTAATTTTCTGTGCAATAAAGTGTTTATTCATTCATTCATTCAGTCATTCATTCATTGTACTAATAAAAATTTTCTTGAAAAATGAAAGTATTATTAGTTACAAAATTTAAAATTGAGACAAATATTGATAAAAAAGGATATGATCAGCGAACAGCGCATAGTAGGGGTACAAAATAGATACTACCAGAAGGCCGACTCCATACAACGAGCGAAAACAGACGCACACATGCATAGACGCGTACGTATGAGTTACCTACTGAGATTCGTATGTCGTCTTCTTTGGCGATATTTAAGAGGAAAGTCAGATCTCACTATGAAATTTCATTAGGTTGGTAGTCTCATCACTTATTTACCCTTATTATATTGATATTTAAATGTATATACATATATATATATATTATAGATGTATTTATTAATATATTCTTGTGTATTTGTTTATGTAAGTCTATGATATCTATTAAAATTAAGTTTAATTTGTTAGGTTATTTGTATTAACACTTTATGGTTATTCATTTAATTTACTCTATCTATTACGTCTATCCCCCTATTTTTACTCTTCTAGTGACTATTTCTTCACCACCCAAAGGTTGGCTGGAAGAAATCGCTTTAAGTGATAAGTCCGCCTTTGTACAAAATTATGTTTTCAATACTCTGTTTTCTTTTATATGTCTTTTGTGTACAATAAAGTGTCAATTCAATTCTATGATTCGACCGACTTCGACCGAGACCGTCGTCGTACGTACGCGTCTATGTGTGCGTGCGCCTGTTTTTGCTAGTTATGCGGAGTGAACCTTCTGTAAGTGGTTATTTTGTGGTAGGAGTTCGAGCGTGCACAGTACTCATAAAATTATATGTTTATTGCAAAATCCATCGCTTTGAATACTCAAATTATTATTAGAGTGCATTACAAACTAGAAATCAATCAGAAACAAACTCACATAACTCGTGAGCGTTCAGTGTGTGCATTACAAGCTGGTATATCAAGTAGCTACAAAAAAAAAACGTTGTACAGATATGGTGGAAAAATTTGTCGTTCCAGATATGAATCTCGGTAGCGCAGTCGGTAGCGCGCCTGTCATGTAAGCAGGAGGTCGCAGGTTCAAATCCTGGCCCGAGGAATATTTTCAAAAATACTTGTGTTTTTAAATTTGTTTCTAATCTATGATTAAATAACAAAGGCAAATAAGTTTCTTAAGGCGATATGCGAAAAAAATACGGGTGTTTCTTTTCTGTGTATTTCATGAAATACACGGAAAATTTTAATAAAATTCTGGTATATGCATTTTGACTATATAATCTAGGGTTTTGAAATTGGAAAACATGTTTGAATACATTTTTCTCGATAGAAATAATTGTTGAAATGAGGTCTTCAAACACACTTTTTCTCCTCGTTTGACGAATAGGAACCATATACAGAACTCAAACATATTTTATTAAGTGTGTTTTAACAATATCTAGAGATTTGATATTTGAAATGTTGCTAGCTATTTCAGTTTTTATATAAAAATATAAAACCAACTTTTTTCCATTTTGCCCTGAATCCGCCCCTGTCGCTCTGCGCGATTTTTCGCTTGGAGTGACAGTGACAAAAATAAAATTCGCATAGCCTCTTAAGAGGAGTCTTGAGGTATTTACTGTTTATAATTTCGCGCTAATGCTCAAGCTTTATGCTTGCCTTGACAATGAAAAAGAACGTGATCGAGGAGCCCTCCTTTCCATTGTTCTGGTACAAATGTACAAACAGACAGATATTCATTATTGATAATTTTTAATTACAAGTCAAACTTCCAGTACGTTGTGAGTTGATGGTATAGTAGTGATTTATGTGACAAAAATAGTAAATATTCATCAAAATTACTATTGTATAATGAACCTTTGTTACGTAGTTATGATCAGATAAATTATGAACTATTGAAAATTGTTAACACTGAAACATTGTTAAATGATTTCCGTTATGTAAAGCCACAAATATGGTTAAAATATTTGTTGCATTTACGAGTATTTGTTAAAAATCGTTTGACATTTTAAATCTATGGCTAATGGAAATATATTATTTATTTCTGAGCACTGCGAATTTCAAGCCTTATTTGATTTCTTAGTAGTTAAAGCCTGACCAGGAAAATAAAAAACCTGCTCATTTCCTTTTATGATTTTATTTTATGATTGCAACACTCTGACAGCACACACGAAAAAAAAACACCACATTTTTTTGTTTCATTTTCCCACTAAGTGGAAAGGCAAAGGGATCTTAGCCCATACAGCCATGTCTGACTTTATAGTTATTATCTGTTTATATGCACTATCCTCTTCTGTTGAGGATCATCTGAAAGGTCTGTCCTGTCTGAGTCACTGTCCTTTCGTTTCCGCTATAATAATAGCCTTATAACGCAAATACACACGAAAAGGCACAGCCCGCACTTTTGTTCCATTGAACAACACACTACACAGGTTACGGCGATTTTAATTCACAATATTCTATCTCTATTGTTGATCAAAACACCAAAATGCAATATTTTTTCAATAAAACAAAAAAACGACGCCATCACATCTTCGCGCTTTTTTTCCAACCTCAAAGAACACACTTTGACAGCAATCGACATAATGAAGTTTTAAAGTTGAGGTTGCCAGTAGAAAAAATTAAGTAAAAATTAATTCCGCAATATGGCGAGGTTTTTTATTTTCTTGGTCAGGCTTTATAAGTTTTACTTTAACTATAAGATTCGTTGAAACAAAGCTCTTCTCGTTCGTTGTCTCCATTGAGTTTTATTCATTGCTAATTCCTTCCGTTCTTGGTATGACACCACTTGGGCTTTTTCTTTTAATTGGTCCACATAAACTCCTCCTGGGTCTTCCGCTTCCTCTCTTTCCATATATTCTTCCTTCTACTATGTTTATTTTATTAAGTAGTCGTGTCTGAGTATATGTCCCACCAACTTTTCTCTCCTATTCACTATTGTTTCTATATACCTTCTTCCTAAAACTTCTTTATTTGTGATTATTCACCTCTACCTTATCCTTTCCATTCTCCACCAGCACCAAATCTCAGACGCCTCCACTCTGTTTCTATCTATCTAAGATTATGGCTACCTAACTATAAGCTAACTAACTTTAAGCTAAAGGCTCTAAGATTGGCATAGATTAAATTATGTTAAGGTGTGTTAATTCGAAAACCATTTCGAGATTTAGGTTTAATAAGCCGTATTTTCGAAATGATGGTCTAAAAAACCTCATGATGATGTATATTTTTACGAAAAGGCTGCAACTTCCATTTGCCATCGTGTGACGTCACATGAGTAATGGCTGTTTAGAAATGTGTCCTTTGCTATCAAGATAAATTTATAATAATTCGCTTCAGACTAATTTGACAGCTAGATGACAGATGAGTAGACAGACAGCGACAGACCACTTTTTTTTATAAGCACACAATCACATTATACACATCACAATCAGTATAATGTCTAAAATTCTCAAGTGACAAGGTCATCGGACAAAATTCTTTAAGAAAAAATAATGGTTAATTTATCTACCAAAATAATGAAAACTATGTCCTAAAATGGCGTATATTCTCTGAAAAAAAAAAAACTTTTAAAAATTAAACTATGGGAATTGCGGCTGCCAAATTTTGATTTTGCTGCTATGCGTTAGTTTCCTTATCAAGAAACTATTTCGTTTTTATTACTGCAACGATCATCTTAAGCTATGGATAATGGCGTCATTTGCACAATCACTTAATAAATATATAGTTTGAAATGGCTTTTTAATCTACTTACATTCAAAATAAATGTGCCAAGGTTAGCTTTTTGTTGAAGAACAAGATAAATCGAGATAGTAATTAAGGCAATAAAAACAAAGGTAATCTGTTTCATTTGCATTTAATTTCAATGAAAATTAGTTTTTAATGTTTAAAGGAGAATACTTATCTTTAACAATGAGTTGTATGGAGGACTAATTTTAGGTGTTTGTAAAAGGAATGCCCATGAATGTTTAGACACCAGGGATATAAACAAACACCTAAGGGTTTAAGTAGTGTATATGTCGTGGCCATATCGTAGAATTGACCATTTCATGATCTGGTTGGCCATATTGTATATCTATTAAAATTGGGAAGGTCGCCTCGCTCCGCGCCGCTTCGCTCGGCTCCTTTTTTCATCTTCCACGTAAACCTAACACGCTCCTTCTCGCGCCGCTTCGCTTCGCTCGTCGTTGCACCTATTTTTTACTTTTGGTGAAAGATTTTTGATTTCATACTTTACGATCTGCCCAACCAGATCATGAAATGGTCAATTCTACGATATGGCCACGACATATATTTAAGGTTAAACGTCAGTAGCTTAGCGCAAAGTGCATAACTTAACTTTGTTTTTCTTGTTTAGAAATTTATAATTGAAAAGTATTTTGGTCGGGGCATTTCACGCCCATAGTTCGGTATTAGTGAGGTTATAAAGCAAGAATTTGAAATTGTATACACAATTAGTCATGATCTTCTTAAAACCAACTTAAAATGCTGTTTTAAATTTGGTAGGACAAGATCATGACTAAATTGTGCATTAAATTTCAAACTCATGCTTTATAAACCTCACTAATACTGAACTATTGGCGTCAACTGCCACCTACTAACGTGTTTTTTCAATTTTAACTTCTAAACAAGAACTACAAAGATAAGTTATGCACTTCGCGGTAATCGACTGACGTTTATCCTTAAGATATACTTATGCAAGGGTAAGTGTGTAAATAAAAAAATACATATATAAAAAATATTTACAAGCTTTATTTTTCATGCGACTTTGTTCATCGCGTGATAAATGCCGTGATGTGATGTTAATTCTACGAACTTATAACTCCCTAAAATACATATAAAACATGTTATGAATCCGGGCGAAAATTTTCCATCCAATTTTCTTGGCCGGTTCTTTTTTCTGTCCTAACCTGCAGAGCATGTAGCTTAAGGCGATATGCGAAAAAAATACGGGTGTTTCTTTTCTGTGTACTTCATGAAATACACGGAAAATTATAATCAGTTTTTGGTATATGCATTTTGACTATATAATCTAGGGTTTTGAAATTGGAAAACATGTTTGGATAAATTTTCCTCGATAGAAATAACTGTTGAAATGGGGTCTTCAAACACACTTTTTCTCCTCGTTTGACGAATAGGAACCATATACAGAACTCAAACATATTTTATTAGGTGTGTTTTAACAATGTCTAAAGATTTCATATTTGAAATTTTGCTAGCTATTTTAGTTTTTTAAATAAAAATATAAAACCAACATTTTTCCCTTTTGCCCTGAATCCGCCCCTCTCGAACTGCGCGATTTTTCGCTTGGAGTGACAGTGACAAAAATAAAATTCGCATAGCCTCTTAAGGCGTATGACCACACTAAATAAGCAACTCGATGTGTATCGGTACAAATATCAACGGAAACGACTTTGAAATAATGTTCATTTCAGCGTGCCTTGAAAAGTGGCTGTTACGACAACCACTGCGTCTCCGGCTAGCGCAAAATAGGAGAAAATAATACTTTTCACATGGACGCCATGAACGGAAAAAAATTTTTAAACTTAAATTTTTTAACACTAATCAAAGTCTTCTTGTACGAGTTCCACTATTTTATTTCTTTAATTATTGCGACTAGTTTCGTCTATTTGACATCGTCGGGCTGATAAAGTATAGCTAAGTCTTAGGGTAGATAAATGTCAAAATAAAATTAAAAGTAAATGGAGGTACATGGATATTTGCGTTTTGATACAAATATTCATAAGTAAAAATAAACGCGAAATGTCCAAATTAAAATTAAAGATTAAATACAATTAAATTCGAAAGTCATAAATAATATAAAAAATTAAATACTAAATGTCAACTTGGAAATTGAATAATGAAATACCGTGGTGTAATAACAAAACTTGGCTATGTTTCAAAGTTAACAAGTCACCATCCTAAAATTTCCAAGTTGACATTTAGTATTTAATTTTTTATATTATTTATGACTTTCGAATTTAATTGTATTTAATCTTTAATTTTAATTTGGACATTTCGCGTTTATTTTTACTTATGAATATTTGTATCAAAACGCAAATATCCATGTACCTCCATTTACTTTTAATTTTATTTTGACATTTATCTACCCCATGGTATAATAAAACAAGGTATGTTCCTTGGTGATGTGTAGAGGTTTAGTGTTCCAAAATGGGGGAACTTGGATACGTCATCACGCTATGGACGGTTCTCAAACTTTAAAAGTCGGGAATCGTGGAAATGTTTATATCCTTAGAAATAAATTACTAGGAATGCATATGGATTTTAACTTATCAGCTGCAGAGGGATGGGTGTGGCGGTGATCATGATAAATTCATGAGGAATTTTTAATTATTATTTTATCTGGTCCTTTGCCTTGAAATCATCCCCAAAAAATTTTAATTATTCATGTAATTTTTTCGAAGGATATCTAGAAAGTGAAGTCGACCAAAAAAAAAAATGTTACATGTCGAAAAATAATGTTGGAAAGAAAATAGAAACGCAGGCATGAAATATCATAAATAAGAAAAAAACACATTATATTTTTTTACATTCTTATCACCATATCTGTTTTCCCTTCTTGGATTTTTTTGGTGTCGTGCTAAAAGTTGCTATGGATTGGCATAGGTTTCATTCGTGGACAAAAGGTTTGCAAATTTTGGACCAAACGCCAAGGGAAGAGTTGCATAATCCTTTCAATCTTGTACAATTACAGCGGATTTGCTTGTGGAAACTCGCAAAATAGAACATTTCACAAATATGAGATCTAGATACATAACAGATTGATTTTTCACGCCCCGAAAAACCTTCTATGTACTGTAAATATTGTAAAAATCCTTGTAGACGTTTTATAGGAAACGATGTAAGTATATAGGTATACAATTATATTGGATAAATGGGGTTAGTAGGACTTACAATTTCTGATGCTGGCTTTTGGGCCACAATAGCGAAGCCACTCTTGAGCCATCAATTCATTTTTGGGAAAAGTAAAAAGTCTAATTATTCCGCCTTTTTCAGAGCGATTTTTACAATTACGGATCGCACAACCGCCCATTCTTGCTTCATAAGATTATCAATTTATCATTAAATAATCAGCTCATCTGCAACTGGGAAACGCGCTTCAACCTTTGGGAATCTCTGTGTAGAATGAAAACAAACTATTAAATTCACTCTCGTGCAACAAGGATGACAACAAATGGAAAAAACGCCATTAGATATTGCCAGTATTATACGCTTCTTTTTACCCAAACGTTTCACACAACTTCTGCAAATCTGATCATAAAGATAAGCAAAAAATCAAAATTAAATTTGTTTAAGTTTAATTTCAACAACAAAAATATTCATCAATGTTATGAATAGTATAAATCTTTTTGTAAACAAAATAACTTAAAACTATTTTCCTTATCATGAAATAATGACATAAAATGGCAAGCACGTAAGATGACGTCACCAAGGGCTGGAGCGTTCCAAATATATCAAAATATCAGTGTCGCCGTACGAGCTCTCGTGTCATACATTCGCACTCATACAACATCTTATAGGCTATCCTGTTGTCAGGGTCCAAATTGTAGCAAGCTTATGTTTTGGAATGGAAACCAAAGGAACAGACCATGTTTTATTCGGCCATGATCTACCCTAAGACTTAGCTATACTTTTACTATTAACCTATTCCAATCAGCCCGACGATGTCAAATAGACGAAACTAGTCGCAATAATTAAAGAAATAAAATAGTGGAACTCGTACAAGAAGACTTTGATTAGTGTTAGAATGAAGTTCCATCAAGGAGTCACACCTTACAATATATAAAAAAAAAAAAAAAAAAATTATTTAAATTCCTATAATTTGGTGAAATAATAATTGAAATCGCTTTAGGCGTTTGGAAGGAGTAAGAGAATTCTTGTGTTAATTATGTCAAACTTTCGATGACTTTCGATTTTTTTTGTCAAAACTTGCAATAGAAAAACAGTTTATGAAACTTAAAATTTATTTTTGACTCTATAATGCCTATCATATATTTTTATGAAAGCTTTTGGACCACCAGTGTGGGAGGAGTAGACCTTCAAAGACAGGTCCAAATTGCAGTTGGCGTATCCATTCGCCTGCGAAAAAGTTTCGATCGCGTCCCAATTTCCTCTTACTAACAAATGTTTTCAAGTAAATTACGACTGTATATACCTATTGTATATATACAAGGTGACTTTTTGATCATCGTCCAAATTCATACTGGCGGCTTGATAAGTGATCAGTATCATGGATCAATAACAATTTTTGTAAAATTCGTAAAATGAAATGTCGACTCCCCATAGTGATTCTCTCGGGACTGGAAGTGAATTACTATGGGAAGTCGAAATTTCATTTTACGAATTTCACAAATTTTTTTATTGATCCGAGATACTGACCACTTATCAAGCCTCCAGTATGAATTTGGACGATGACCAAAAAGTCACCTTGTATTATTATATATACCTATTATAAATAAATAAGCGTGTATAGAGGTGTAAAATACTTGCAAGTATATAAATATTTCCTATACCAGCTGTACAATAAGTTTGTACATAGATGTAAAATATCTCAGAAGATAAATCTATCTTTGATATTAAAAGATTTAATCTCGTTTGAAGTTTAGCAAGTATATTTAGTAATCGACCAATTAGGAGCTAAACGCTCGCGAGTTACATCTGTTGCTTCAGTGTACCGTCAGCAAAACAAGCTCAGTTGTCTTCTTGAATATATAATTCTATTGTCATATCTAAGCTTATGCATCGCTACACATTTACACACACACACACACACACACACACACGCACACATCCACTGACTCCGATACGTATCTTTGTAAAACGATATTTCGACCAGAGTTTTTGGATCTGACCTGTCGGACTCAATCTGAGAGTTTAACCCTTTAATAGAGATATATTAAGGCCTAGTACATGGTACACAACAATCCTATTTAAGTGATTTTGAAAATCTGTTAGTTTTGCTATCGCTACGTGGGATGCACCGCCGACCAGCTGCGCGAGGCAGCTAGTTTACTATAAATAAATACACACCTACCCGCAGCAAGAATGCAAATGCTTTGTCGACCCCGGGGTAAGGTCGGGCACACGTTCATCTTGTACTCACACAGAATGGTAATTTGATTTTGTACTAACTACCATTAAAGATTAATGATTTGATCACATTAAATCACATAGCACTTTTTTCAATTGCTTGACACTTTTACAAGTGCGTTCAACTGATCGAGGCCTTTGAAGTCGGGATATTTTAAAATTTTAAAAAAAGCTAAGAAACCTTTTGTATTTTGTAGTCAATTTGAAACAGCCATTAATAGCAAATACCAAACTAACCACATAATGGACGTCACAGAAAATCTGTAAAATACACGGCTTTTATTTTTATTTTGGGTCGTATCTCGACCCAAGCTAGTGGCACAATGAACACGAAATTTTAAAGCAATCGCTCGCTAATAGTTGTTTATGCCACAAGGGCGAAAAGGAATAAATTACGAGGAAGATTTAAAACACGAGCGTAGCGAGGGTTTTAAACTCAACCGAGTAATTTATTGCTCTTACGCCCGTGTATCATACTACGTTTTTCAATGCATAGTGTGGGGATATAAAACAAATATAATCTTGCGAACTTTAAATTATGATAGGCTCAAAAGGACTGTATCCAGAGCCGTTAAACAGTGGGAAAAAAGTATTTATAACATTTATGGTACACAGGAAAGGCTGCAGGTTAGCCAACCATTGTAAATAAATTTAAAAAATAATAGTATATTACGATACGAGAGCGATGAAACGTTTTCTGACGAGTGTGAGTTTGCGGCACGAGCCGAAGGCGAGTGCTGCAATCACACGAGTCGAGAAAAAGTTTCTCGCACGAGTTTCGTATAATTTTTTATAGCACAAGTGGGGAAAATGCCGACTTTACGCACCCGCAGCGTGCGTAAAGCGGTCATTTTACGCACAGTGTGCTATAATAATAATAAAGCCCTAGGGCAAAATAATCGACTTTCGGTTCGGTTTTGATGCATAAAAAGTGGGCCTTTACGAGCACTTGCATTGAAAATAGTATTTTGTGCAACTGTAACATCATTTGAAACATTGGGACAACGAAACGAACGAAGTGAATTATGTTCATTTGCACACAATACTTTATCTACGACTATTTTTTATCTACGAGTCCAAGATATCACAATAGAGTCCAAGATATCACAATAGAGTCCAAGATATCACAATAGAGTCCAAGATATCACAATAGAGTCCAAGATATCACAATAGAGTCCAAGATATCACAATAGAGTCCAAGATATCACAATAGAGTCCAAGATATCACAATAGAGTCCAAGATATATTTCGGGCCCCACTGGGCCCGGCATCAGTTGGAGTAAGTAATGATGGTGGCAGGATGATATACATACAAGGTGTAACAGAAAGGTGTAACCATATTTGAAGAGCTTATTCAGTCAATGGTATAGAACAACTTTTACTATGGAGCCAACACCGAGGTCTCAAAAAAAAATCTGCCCTTCCATACATTTCAGCCGCGCGGCATTGCATTTTTCTATGAAAAATTTAATTTTTTTTTTTGAGGTACAGTGTTTGTTCCATAATAAATGTTGCTATATATCATTGACTGAATAAGCTCTTCAAATATGGTTACACCTTTCTGTTACACCGTGTATATCAAAAAAATAAAAGAAACAAGCTGATAAAAGCAATATAAATAAATATATTCTTCTTTATTTGTAATATTTTCAACCAACAATTTCACGAAATATGAGAAGAAGAACACTAGTACATGAACCTCGGGTGCGTCGTCCGGTATTGCTGCCTTGAAGCCGAATCAGGAGAAAGGGGGGACTTATTTCTCGTCTATGTTGTTGATTGGCTCTCTAATTAGGCCAATCACAGCACAGAATCGCGGTGTTATTTATAATGTAATATTATAACATCGGATAAACAATATAAGGTACTTATTAAAATGCTTTTGATATTGCAGTATGGGCGTAGATAAACTAAATTGTACAGTGGAGACCACATCAAGCTATACACTTGCAGTACGACATTAGCCCCTACAGAGAAGAATATAAGATAGGTACAAAGTCCAATGTGTCTTAGTTGATGCGGTCTCCACTGTACGTGTGGCCCATTGTAAGGAGACCCGAGTTTATCTATTTGTAGATATTTTTGCTATTTATGTTACTGTCGTGGGCATGCATTGTTTAAAGTCGTTGATAGTTTATAGCTGCTTTAGATAGGAACTATATTCGTGTGTGTGTGTGTCTGTCGCAGTGGCGTGCACAGAACTTTTTGCTTGAAAAGCAAGCAATTGGTCAAGAACAACAATAAAAAAAATATGAAAAAATTTAAATATTACTTTGAAAAAAAAAAGTTTGTAAAGGAAATTTTCACTCTAGGGTAGATTGTCATTGTCAACATAGTTAGAATATTTTTTGTTCCTCTTGTTTCGGAGATAAGGGACATGATACATTGCTACAATTTTATATTGCGTTTAATTTTTTTTTTTGTTGTTTTCCGTGACAGAGGCCATAATATTGTGAGAAAATTTTAACTTTCTTAGCTGTAGACTAGTGTAGACCCCTGTGACAGACGGATGGACAGACAGTGAAAGCTTTGTAATAGGGTCCCGTTTGGCACCCTATATAAGGGAGCCTTAAGGTGGATGGTCCAAGGCAATCTTCATACAAACTTGTGGGAACCAATAACGACGACAGAAGTATTATTTCATTCTGTTGCCTTTTTCTACACGTTCCATCAACTTTACACCCGCGAATAATCAGTTTTTGTACAAACAAACTTTTTTAGAATCTAATTTTGTTATTTAAAACTTTTGTAATCCAATGTATGAAAGTTTTAAATTGCAAAATTAGACTGTTAAAACATTTTGTTTTTAAGAAAAACTGAATATTCGCGGTTGTAAAGTTGATGGAACGTGTAGAAAAAGGTAACAGAATTTAATAATAACACTTCTGTCGTCGATATTGGTTCACACAAGTATTTTATAAAAACTACCTTGGACCATCCACCTTAAACCTAAAAATGTTGTATGCTACAACTCTATTGTAAGTATCTACTTACATTACAATTCCTCTTCGGCAATCACCGAGTGTTATTTCTGTAGAATTATTGCAAGTCAAGAGCCATCTTTAGGTTCAAGTGGAACCAGAATCAGGTCAATTATTTAATTTGAATTGCGGAATGCAACTCTTGATGATGTAAAATTGTACATCTTCAACCCTCGGGGTATTTTTAGGGTATTCAGGTTTAAAAATATCATGATTTTATTCATTATTGCATCAAGTAGAGCTGAACTTTATGTCGTACGTAACGCGCTCTGAGCCGTAGCTGTTACGACAACCGTAATAAGGCATCCGCTGAAAATCAGCGTCGTGGCTACAGCTGCGACATTGTGCTGAGCGGAGACACTTTTGGTATAATTTATGTAGTATTTAAGTAGTTAAAATATTCCTAAAAATTCTTCATTATTATGTATAACTAGTTATTTATACATAATAGTTTAGTTTGGCTTATTCCATATATCCCCTGCGAAGATCCCCTGCGTCGGGGATTTGTGGACTTTTTGTCCATAAATCCCCTGCCGGCGCTCAAGGAAATTTTGATACCTAATAAACATTTTTCTTTCTTCCTTTCTTTAAAAATACACGCGCTCTCGTAAGCTTGAGTATTTAATAAATTACTCGGCTTATAGCTGAAAAATCGATTCTTGAAAGAAAATGTATAAGAAGTCTACAATAGAGCAAAGTAGCTAAATATTTTCATATGGAAATAAACGTCTATAATTACTAAAAAAAAAAAAATGTTGGTGCCCCGAAAAACTTTGGAATGGAGACCACAAGCGTAGACCGACCTCGTACCAGGGCTGCCAGTTCCAATTGAGTATTGTGCACTAACTCCGCTGTAAAAAAGCGCTAGATTCCGCTAAACATAATCTTTTATAAAAAGCGCTAGAAGAAGCGCTACTTTTATGTTGTATATTGGTGGCCATATTAATAAAATGATTGTAATTGATTGGCTTTTTAAAAAAATACGTCATTTATAGAGCCGTAAAGAATGTTTAAAAGAAGATAAAGTAATTTTATACTAAATTAAATCAATGCAAGTAGAATTATGACTAAAACAAAACTCATTTCAAAATAGCGCTAGATTTCCCAAAATTATTCCAAAAAAGTGCTAAAATAATGAAACACAACTCATTCCAAAATAGCGCTAGATTTTCCGCTAGGCGCTAAAAACGAATTTTGAGCGCTAAGTGGTCAAAAAAAGCGTTAGATCTGGCGCAAAATGCGCTGATCTGGCAGCACTGCCTCGTACCCGCTAGACTGACGACCTGAAGGACGTTGCGGGTGGCGGCTGGATGAGGATGACTGAGGACCGCCAAGAGTGGCGTAATATTGGGGAGCCCTATGTCCAGCAGTGGACGAACACAAGCTGATGGATGGATGGATTTTTAAAAACTGCTTCCTAAACTTTAAAAGAACATAATATGTGTATATTTGTGATAACTATGTTTATTGCAACAAAACCGTCCAGTCTGTCATTTTATTTCTTTTTGCAACTTCGTTCATCTACTCGTCATTTTATTTAATTATTATATATTTAGCAAAATCGTGGAGTCAGTATATATTGTATTACTTGGCCCCGTAGTATAAATGTTTAAGGCTTGAATAAGCGTGGATTAGGTAAAATTGCGTATATTTAGCTCGATTTGTAGGCCAAACTGGCTACTAGAAAATTCTGGGAAATATATATGTACTTAATCATGTTTTTCTGACGAATTGAGCATTTATAGATTATCGTAATTTTATATCTTTACTCAAATAAATATATATCTGTAGGTACCTCATTTCATTCTTTACATTAAATTCGCTCGGACACGGAATATGCGTTCGAAATTAATCTTTCACACAATAAAAGATCTTATTATTATCTACAAAAAACCCCTACTACTTTATTTCTGTATGTCCTAATGGAGCCACGATTTCAAAATAACTGAAGTTTTGCGTGCGCGGCATCTGATTAGAGCAGGATAGCGAGTTAAAAAACAAACGCGTTAGAGCGAGACCGAATTTTAGCATAGTGCAGCCCCTTAATCTGACGCGACGCAACTTAGTCGAATCACAAGTGTGAGGAGCGTGACACGATGTTTTTACGATTAAACAGTATGCCACGCTCCTCGCACCTGTGATCCAACTAAGTCGCATCGTCCGCGATTAAACATTATCCTACGGGGCTTTGTTGTACTGACTAGACCAATAAAAGCGCAAACTAAGTATCCAAACCTTATAAATTTATTATGTAACGACACAATTACAGTTCTCATGATAGAGTCAAGGTTGTCATGCTATGAATGACTGACCGTGCTATATCTACGTAGCTAACTCAATTTGCTATGTCACTTGATGAAGCAGGGCAAGGCTAGGTCACTAGGCTTTTTGCCATCTCACGACCGACGGACGTCCTATTTACCGGCTGCTAATTTCTTTAAGAGCGGTTGCGCAGCTGAATTGTGAAAAACCTGCCGAAACAGAACACTTAAATTCAAAATCAATGTAGCCGATTCTAAAGGCTTTAATTTTAGTTTTAGTGCTGTCAAAACTAGAATTATTCCAAAGTAATTTAGCTTTTGTTCCTAGCATTTAAGGGCTATTTTGCAATCAACAATATTTTATATATAACTTTAAACTCTCGCGTTTTGTACACATTATAATATATATAATCGGGTCTACCGCGATCAATTGTTACCTTTTTACGAAAAGGGGACGCCCGACGTTTCGAGACAGTTGCATGTCTCGTGGTCTACGGGAAACTGGCAAGTATGGCGAGGCGCAGTGATGAGATGCAGGTGACGACCGAAGTATTTTCCTTGTACCCGCAAAAACACTTTAGTCTTTAAAATTAATTGTTATCTTATTCACGCACGGCACACAACACTCACAGTATCCGGAGATGCACTAAGAGAAGAAACCCGCGATTTAAATTTCCCGATGACTGGACTCCATGTGGGAGACAATTTGAAACCATCTTCCCTATTGAAATTATTTGGATGTTTCTTGATTTCAATCGCTTCACCCACAATTCTAGGGTAGTAATGGCGATCGGTGGAGAGAATTTTCGGGTTATGCAGTTCTATCCAGTGGTTGGTCCCGGATTCTAAAAGATGTTCTGCTATCGCTGATTTGTACATCTGCCGGTTTTTCACAGCTGCTATGTGTTCCTTGACCCTTTCCTGTACGCTACGTTTTGTTTGGCCAATGTAGGAACTTCCACAGCTGCATTTTATCTTATAGACACCTGGATTTTGAAAAGGAATCACATCCTTTGGTGTGCGTAAATGGCTTGCCACTTTGGATAACGGAGTTTTGACAATATTTTTTATACAACAATATTTTGTTGTGACAGCACTAAAACTAAAACTAAAGCCTTCAGAATTGGCTTTAATGAACAGTTATTCAACAAAACCTTATTACCTATGTATTGTGTACAGTACAGTGCTCCCAAAGTGATAATGCGCATACAAATCTTCGCCACTGTTCGGCAAATTTCGTATTTAATACGGTCACGTGGTACTTCCGGTCGCTCGGCTATAGATTTGTATGCGCATTATTACCTTGGGAGTACTGTATGTTGCCATCGCAAAGTTTCCGTTGGTTACTGTAAATAAGAATTGCAAAAATTTTGAATAAAAAAAAATATATAAACGATATCCAAGCAGGCGGAGCTGCGGGCAAAAGCTGGTGATCATTATCACAAGGAGTATCTTGGTATTGGCTGATAAGATGAAAGTAGGTACATAGGGAGCAGAATCAACGAGTCCCCTCAGATGAGCGATAGGCGCTTGGAAAATTTATCATACTGAACGACCATTGTTATCTTGACACAAAGAAACTTTGTAATGGAATAGTAACTTTTTATGTGCAGTTATTTTTAGATAAATTTTAAATACATTGTTCTTCTGTTATTTATTATGTATAGGGCTGCCACATTTTGCTATATAGGGTCTCATCGGGACGCTCTGTAATGGGGAGTAAATGAATACGCAATTTTAAGAGACAAATATTTATTCGCTTATTTAGATTTAGTTAGTAGCTATCATAGTGTAACTTTTTATGGAACAGCTGATTTTTATTCGCGATTTGAGGTCATCTCCATAGTAAAATACGTTCGTGAAATTCGTAGTGAATGTAGCTAATACGAGTATTATACTTTTCTGAGTACTTAATTTTATAGCACACTGTGCGTAAAATGACCGCTTTACGCACGCGCGCGTAAAGTCGGCATTTTCCGCACTTGTGCTATGAAAAATTATACGAAACTGGTGCGAGAAACTTTTTCTCGTCAGAAATCGTTTCATCGCTCTCGTATCGTAATATACTATTTTTCAGTAATATAGAATTTCTCAAATATAAAATTAAAACTGTGCATGTCATAGTTAATGGTACCTATTATAGTTCATCTGACACTGGTGTCGATTCGGCTAAACACAATTTAACTAATTTGACAGGACTAACCTTATTTTAAGCGTTCTGTCTTTGTCTTATCGATACGGAAAGAACAAGACAGAAGGCTCAAATTAAGTTTAGTTCTGTCGAATAAGTTAGCCGAATCGATACAAATGTCGACTAAATCGACTCCACAGTTTGTGGCAGCAGAGAATTTCTTTTATCAGTCCCCTTGGCGCAGATATCGGGACAATCCGGGACATTTTAGTGTTTGACGGAACGTCGGGACAGAGGACTCAATAACGGTGACAGTCCCGATATTTCGGGACGAATGGCAACCCTAATTATGTAGGGTAATTCCGGGTGAGATGGCCGTACGGGAGAGATGACCAATCAATTTTTTGTTCAGAAATATACTACTAGATGGCGCTTTTTCTCATCAGTTCGCACCGAAAGTATACGGTGACAACATGTAAGTGCAGATTGGTGTCAAAAATATTGAAAAAGGTGAGTTATTCTGCAATTATTGTTACAAGTATTCGAAAAATTTTACTAGCATTTTAGTAGTAACCTGAGAAAGTTAAAATGTTGATGTATTTTCAACGTTTTGAGTGTTTTACCTACCATGGTTGTTGTTTCGCTTTTTCAAACCTCAAAGCGTTACTAATTCGCGGCAAATTTGAATTGTTTTATTAATATGGCCATCTCACCCAGCTTACTTGGGAGAGATGGCCAGTTTGGTTAGGGGTTAGATGACCATATTTTCAGAACTAGTTTTTTATGATTTTTACTCATAGTGAATTTATTATTTCTTTATTTTAGATGCCGAACAAGTACGTACAGAAGTCGATTAACCTTCGGGGAAATTGGACAGAAGTTTCATTGAAAACTGCTATGAATGCTGTAAGAAATTTTAATTTATCTGTGAACAAAGCCGCAATTGCACATGGAATACCCAGAAAAACATTAGAGCGAAGGCTGAAAATAAATAATGAAACTAAGGGACCGATGGGCCCATCACCGACTTTCAGTGTGGAAAACGAGAGAAAATTAGTGGCCCATATTAAGACTTTACAATTACACGGATACCCCTTAACCATAGATGATACGAGGTCCATTGCGTTTATGTTTGCAGAACAGCTAAAATTAAAACACAGATTTAACAGGGAAGAGGAAAAGGCAGGCTATGATTGGCTATCATTATTTCTTAAAAGAAACCGTGATATTGTATTGAGAAAATCGGAAGGTACTTCTCAAGCTAGAATGGAGGCAATGAATAGAGAAGAAGTCATGGCTTATTTTGAACTTCTTGAAAAAACTTTGGATGAAAATGACTTGTTTGGAAAACCAAGTTGTATTTTTAACATGGATGAAACAGGGTTGCAATTGAACAATCGACCTGAACATGTACTTGCTGAAAAAGGATCGAAAGTTGTAGCATCGGCTACAGCAACGGAGAAGGGCGAAACCATCACAGTCATTGGTTGCTGTAATGCAGAAGGCAGTTTCTTACCTCCTGCATGTATTATGAAAGGAAAGAATAAAAAGCCAGAGTTCGAAGACGGGTTGCCGCCTGGAGCTGTGCTGTTTATGTCTGAAAAATCGGCATACATAACTTCAGAAATATTTTTAGAGTGGTTGAAGATTCATTTTGTGCCAAGAAAACCAAATGGAAAAGTCCTCCTTCTGTTAGACGGTCACTCTACACACTGCAACTCCGTGGAAATGTTAGAATTTGCACGAGAGAATGACATTATTCTTTTGTCGTTGCCAAGTCATACTTCACACTGGTTGCAACCGTTAGATAGAGCTGTGTTTAAATCTGTAAAAAGTTATTATTATGAAAGTTGTCGACTCTGGGTAAAAAGAAACCCTGGTCGCCGTATCACACGCCTCCAATTTGGATCTTTGCTAAATGCTGGATGGAACAAAGCAGCTACTCATGAAAATGCAATTTCTGGGTTCAGTTCAACGGGTGTAGTACCATTTAATCCAGGAGCAATACCGGAACGTGCTTTCAAACAACTACCAGTTGAGCCTCAAGAGATGTCAGCTCCTGATGCTGCCCACTGTTCCAATCACGAAGCCTCTACTGTTGCCCACTGTTCCAAAGATGAAGCAACGCCATCAAAATTGCTGCAAGAAATTTCGCCAATACCTGTTAAAAAAATGGAAGCTCGCAGACGGGCCAAGCAAATAGGAATGCTACTTACTTCCGATGAACATATTGAAAAGAGAAAAATTAAAGAAAAGGAGAAGATGGAAAAAGAAAAGAAGAAAATTAAGACTGAAATTAAAAGTGTACCAAATAAAAAAAAACAAGTTAGAAAAGTAAAAGCTGTTAATTCACTTTACTCCAGCAGTGACGAAAGTATTATTGTCGTTAATAATGAAGACGATTCAGATGACCTTCCCGATGAAATAAATAACTGCAGAGGTTGTGGCGAAAATTATTATGAGACCCAGCTCATAGAAGACTGGATACAGTGTATCTTATGCACCATGTGGGTCCATGAAAATTGTACCGAATTTGATAATATGTGCCACCAATGTGGCCAAAAGAAAAAGGCTGAAGAAAATAAGGGAAAAGGAAAAGGAAGAGGCAAGAAAAGTAAGAATTAGGCCTGGCCATCACACCCGGATTCAACTGGCCATCTCTCCCGGATACGTTGGGAGAGATGGCCACTCAAAGGTTTTTAAAAAAAATTATTATTGCATGTTCCTTTAATAAATATTTAAATTTAGTTGATTTTTTTTCAATAAGGAGAGATTAAATTTTGTTTCTAAATCAATATTTTGACTTTTATTCAAAGCACCACTGACTAGGAGGACTCTGAAAAAAGTGTGGCCATCTACCCCGGAATTACCCTATGTTGCAACGGTTATGATTTTCTAGAATATATTAATAGCGAGTGTTTTAAACGTAACCGAGTAATTTATTGCTCTTACGGCCGTGTATCATACTACGTTTTTCAATGCATAGTGTGAGGAAATAAAACAAATATAATCAAAGAAAATAATTTAATTATTAAAGTTGAAAGTTACATTGTTACAACTTTGCAAGTTAATGATTGGCTCAAAAGGACTGTATCCAGAGCCGTTAAACAGTGGAAAAAAAAAGTATAACATTTATGGTACACAGGAAAGGTTGCAGGTTAGCCAACTTCTCGTAAATAAATTAAAATAAAAAAACCCTAGGGCAAAATAATCGACTTTCTGTTCGGTTTTGATGCATAAAAAGTGGGCCCGACTTTTTGTCAATTTTCCCCAATGCCGTCCCTCTCGCACTGCGGGTCTTTCCACTTGGAGTAACGAGGACCTTTGCACGGACGATATATCACCTTAAGAGGATGGCATACCCTAGCAACTTTTTTTATTACCCGTCCAGCACAATAAGTCTAATGGCAAAGACCTCATTTGCTTTTAATAGAGGCGATTATATGTTGGCTCTTTGGCCTCTTGTTCTTGGACGCGTAATACTAGTGATCACGCAGCGAAACAACAAATTGGTGTGTTTTTAGCTAATACTGAAATATTTTGTAGGGAAAAAATTATTGGATTTAGGTAACATCCCTTCATATTTCTATTGCCTATTTTATTAAAAAAATCAAGTTGATCTCTTAACCGCGTCTTTGAAACGAACGTTTGAAAACCAAAAAAAAAGAGGGTAGAAAACATTTTTTTTTTTGACAAAAGTATAAATCTTAAAACATTGTTTATGGTGGAATCCCTAGATAAAAGATCGATAAATCAAATATATTTTCTTCAATATGAGGAGAGACCTAGTTTCTTCCAATGAACCCTTGAAAACCTGGTGTTGTTGATGTTCTAGCGTCAGGTGTCTCGTTAACGTTAATTTACTTTAAAAGTCAGAACAGCTACTTTTTGTCTGTTCACCACAACAATAATTGACTACCGAAAGATACGTAATCAAAGCTTACCCGGCCGAGTTAACTTGGCACCCCGCTTTCCTTGTCCTTGCTGCGATCGCTCATACTACAGGATATATTTATCTCTCGCTCCCTAGGTGCCAAGTTAACTCGGCCCGGTTGTACCTGGTTGTGATGATCACGTTTACTCGACTAGCGAAATCGCTAGCAATTGCCAGCTAATTTCAGTTTCAAGCACAATTGAGTATAATTTAGTTATTGACTCCAGTATTTGTGCCAAGGGCCAGAGCAATCATTATCATTGGTGACTTGGCACCTTCATAAAATTAGATCCTGACTCATTCAAAAGCTTTTTCTTTTTGGTTGTTCCGTACCACCACAAAATATGGGTACGGAACCCTAAAAACATTTTGGAAAATAACAACAATATAGATGCCATATGATCCGAGGTTTTTTTAAATTTTATTCCACAAAAATATAAATAGTTAATTACTTAGATGGTTTTAAGCGCTATATTTCGATCCCTCAGTGGGGTCGTCATCAGACGAATAGAGAAATATTATATGACATGTGATATATAATGTCATATAATATGACGTATATTATGTCATATTATATGACATAATATGATATTTCTCTATTCGCCTGACGACGACCCCACTGAGGGGTCAAAATATAGCTTAAAACCATCTAATTTAGTATTTATATTTATGTGGAATATAACATACAAAAGATAATATAGCAATAATACTAGGTAATAGGGTCCCGTTTGGCACCCCTACTAGGGTAAGGAATCCTAAAAAACAAAGGTTTTGGAATGACTTATTATTCAACAGTTGAAGAAAAAGATAACAAAATATCGCATAACATACATGTATTATTTCGGTTTTTGGTCTCAAGCAAACCTGAAAACAATAAGTACAAAAATAAATATCAATTTCATCCATCATTACGTCATACCAGTACCGCCATCTTTTATCGCTACTCTGAAACAGCTGGCGGTAGTGTAGGCTAATTTCGCGGCACATATCAACTGTCAGGATGGCCGAGCGGTCTAAGGCGCCAGACTCAAGGTACGCCTTGCCCGTGCAACGGGTATGAGTTGTTCTGGTCCTCTCTGAGGGCGTGGGTTCGAATCCCACTTCTGACAAATATTTTTGTTTTTTTTTTTCCTTTTTTATTTGTTGCAATGTCTTATTTTAAATATTTATACATTTTGTATGAAATAAAGTTAGAATGTTTATGAAACAAAACGTGCCAATTTGCGCCGCGCCCGACCGAGTTTTTGAAGCTATTAAAGGTCGGCTGATTGGTGACTTTGATTGATATAGCGAAATTCATACCGGAGACTCGGTAAGTATCCAGGCAGGACTAAAGTTCAATTACCGTTTTTTCAAAATAAAAGTGACACTGGTTCAAGAACAATCCCGACTCCATTAGTATCGGAACTATCGGAAGCCAAAATTTCATTTTGATTGTTTCATAAAAAGCGTATTTGAATCTTGTTACTGATCATACTATGAATTATAACAACCTTATTTTGTTAGATAGGGTTACTTATAGTGGCCTCCCGGACTATTATTATGTATATACAAGATGACTTTTTTTATCATCGTCCGAATTCATACTGGAGGCTTGGTAAGTGATCAGCATCATGAATCGATAACAATTTTTATGAAGTTTCATTTTACTCATTTTGACATGCTCTTTTTACATACTCTTTTGACATGCTCTTTTTACATACTCTTTTGACATGCTCTTTTTACATGCTCTTTTAAGTACACAGGAAACAAATTTGCCTTTGTTTCTGTACAGTTGCCATTTTGTGCTGTGGATTTTAGTCAATTATAAAATGAACATTTTGTTTAATTCGTACTCAAAATCTGAAAACGTAATTCGAATATCGTTCGATAGAAAAAATCGCAAAGTTAGCTCTAAAAAAATCTTAAAATGAGAATTTTCTACATACTAAAACGTTTTTTTATTTCAATTATCATTTGAATTAAATATGAAATAAAATATATAATTCTTCCTGCAACGCTCCGATCGTCGTTTGTCGCCTGCGACCACTTAGGAGGCTATGCGAATTTTATTTTTGTCACTGTCACTCCAAGCCAAAACACGCACAGTGCGAGAGGGGCAGATTCAGGGCGAAAGCGAAAAATGTTAGTTTTATAATAAAAAAAAAAAACTAAAATAGCTAGCAAAATTTCAAATATCACATCTCTAAATATTGTTGAAACACACCTAATAAAATATGTTCGAGTTCTGTATATGGTTCCTATTTGTCAAACGAGGAAAAAAAGTGTGTTTGAAGACCTCATTTCAACAATTATTTCTATCGAGGAAAATTTATCCAAACATGTTTCCAATTTCAAAACCCTAGATTATATAGTCAAAATGCATATACCAGAAATGTATTAAATTTTTCCGTATATTTCATGAAATACACAACAAAGAAGCACCTCTATTTTTTTAAAATTCAAAATTCAAAAAGTTTATTTTGCAAAGTAGGTAGGTATATATAATACACGTTTCACAAGTCAAATTTTAATCTTATAAAAATATATGTAATAAAATAATAAATGTACATGAACTAGATTAAATGTTTATTATAATTTATGTAGCAATATATATACGATTAAAATTATAGGTAAAATATTATTATACAAGGTGAAATCCAATCAACCGCCCGAACCCATACCGGAGACTCGGCCAGGGACCAGGAACAAGGTTCAATGATCACCAACCGAGCCCCCAGCACGAATCCAGGCGGCCGACCAAATCCCATCCTATATACTACATAGTAATAGGTTACATATATAAATACATGCCTACCTTGACATATCGCCTTCAACTTAATTTCCTTTTCCTCAGGTTGGTATCCCAGGTGTGATGGTGCGGGTGTACTCAGTGCTGCTGCTGGCGGTTGCACTGACCCGCGCCGCCACTACCCTAGACTCTGAACTTGGGGTTGGCAAGGCCATTAATATATTTATGAGGTGAGTTCAAATCTCCTACTCTCAGTTATACAACGTGTAACAGAAAGGTGTAACCATATTTGAAGAGCTTATTCAGTCAATGGTATAGAACAAGGATGGCCAAACCCAGGCACGCGGGCCACGCCAAGGCATTTGAATTTGCCCGCCAGCACTTCGATCGGCTGGCTAGCCGGCAAATTACCATCTGGAAAACCACTTCACAGCTCACATTAAATAAAAAGAAATATGTTATTTCATTTCATTTACAAATATATTAAATTAAAGCATATTTTGTCTCTTTTGTGCATAAATTACCTTTTGAATCCATATACTACCAAATCAATTGTAAATATGAATCTTTGTTATTCGCAATAAAAATATTGTTTTATTTTTTATTTATTCGTACTGGTGGCCCGGCGCCGAGACAGTCTAAGAAAGTTTGCTCACCTGTAAAATCTATTGGCCAGTCTTGGTATAGAACAACTTTTAATATGGAACCAACCCTGAAATCTCGAAAAAAAATCTTTCCATTCATACATTTCAGCCGAGAGGCATTGCACTTTTCTATGAAAAAGTAAATTTTTTTTTTGAGATACAGAGTTTGTTCCATATAAAAAATTGTTCTATACCATTGACTGAATGCTCTTCAAATATGCTTACACCTTTTTGTTAGACGTTGTATAACTATTATTTGTAATTAAACTGTTCTAGTTTATAAGCTTATTTAAATATGTATTACTTTTAAGCAAAAAATTGTTATTTTAGTCCTTTTATACTCTTTTTTTAACGCTATGCCTAAAATACAGGCTACTTTTGTAGTTTAGTTTAGGCAAAAAAATCATTTTCACTAACTGTAAGATCCTTTTGAATGTATTAATCTTATGTTCTTAATAAACATTATTATTATTATTAAATCAAAAAATCAAAATCAAAAATCAAAATCATTTACTATGATAGAAATAAATTTCTATGTTTGAACACTTGGCGGTTTATCCATCGCAAGGAGATATACATTATTATTATATCATTGCAGTATAGAAACGCAGAAAGAAAAGTAAATCTGGATGTGAGGAGCTCTGAACCGGGGATTTAAAAAGGCCGACTTGGGTGAATCATAAAATGATTTGAAAGTAGGATGGATTCAGAGTTTTTTCACGGCAAGAGACGGCATTTAGAGGACCAGATTTTTTCAGCTATGCTATGATTTTGGAGCTCATAGCATATTGATGCTCCAGCTAGGTCCCTTAGCATAGTGTTTACTAGTTAAATCACAACTTCACAAGTGCAAGGTGCGTGACGTACTGTCGTGTCACGCTTCTCGCACTTGTGATTCAACTAAGTCGTATCGCGCGCGATTAAACACTATGCTACGGGCGCATGGCCTACTAGAATAGAGTTACCAGATCCAATAATGGGAATTCCTGACAGACCCCTAATAATCCAGTAAACTCCCTGGCATTTTTTGTAAATGTTTTATGCGAATGCACCGCGATTTGTTTCAAAAACAATGTATTAAATAAATGTATTAATTTTAAGCATTAATTCTTTGTCCTTTAGAAATTCTTGCCAAATTCTCATTTCTTCCTGATCTATAAAAGTCCTGTTTTCTGGTAACCCAACCATAGACTAAGTATTAACTTTGTCTATGCCCTAACCTAGATCGAAGCAAACTAAATAATCTGAAAATACGGAATTTTTCAAAAATCTAAATATATAAAACAAAGTCGTGTTAGTTACACCACTTATAACTCAAGATCGGCTGGATCGATGTTAGTTATCTCTTTTTTGGTGTATTCTTATCCGCTCCGAATAGCAGAATAAGTAATAAAATATCGGATAAGTTATCGAATAACAATAAATAAATTAATTAATTTTACGAATTCAAACAGCATGTGGTGCCATCTGTTGACAAAACTACGCATATAAAAGAAACCTATTTATCTAGCGTTCTGATATCATTAAATAACATCTAAGCCCCAAGTTTTAAAATCGCTTAGGTATTCCAAGAACTATTATTTCTGCATATATTCAATACCCTACGCTAAGCCTACAACGGTACTGAAACTACATGGGTCCCTGCCATTCTTCTTTCGCAATGGCAAGCAATAAAAATTTCTGTATTTGCAAAAAAGTTGTATAAATGTTATTACCTTAATGAAATCCTAAATTAAGTTTAACTAAAGTTAACACGATATTATTAGACTGTTAGGCGGAACGAAGTTCGCCGGGTCAGCTAGTCTATTATAAAACAATGAACTTCGGGTCTTTGTGTACTGTCAACAGTTACTATAATACCGGCGCCAGACATGTGTCCACTTATTTGCACACTTCTTCGACGACTTTGTACCATTTGGCGCACCTGCCACACATGCTTCGCAATCTCTTTTCTCCACAGTATACTGGTAGACAACAAAGGAGATGGACGACGATTTCGTGGACGCAGTGTGCTTATATTATTTATGTGCATGTAATTATTTTTACTCAATAAATTCTAGGACGCATTCGTTACTCCAGTCCATTTTAGTCTCACACAACCGTTCCGTACAACAGCGCTCGCCACAGAGCATGGCGCTCGCGCAACTGGTCTTTGCAAATAGGCCAAATAGTGTGGCAGGCTACGCACTTATTTGAACACATTCCTTTGATGTGCGCTAAAAAACCGATACCACTCGGCAAAGTGCAAATCTGTGTACAAAGTACAAACTTTGGAACACATAGACAAAGTCTCGTGCCACACAGTGTGTCCACTCGAGTGTGCAAATAAGTGGACACATGTCTGGCGCCGGAGTTATAATAATATATACCTACTCTATGCTTTAAATTGAAACCATTGTAATGTAACGCACATTGTATTTGTATGACTCATTTCTGATATACACACAAGTTTGTATGGTAACCATTTTATCACAAACACACGTAATGCACCTGCTCTCAAAGCATTACAATTCATGGGCCATATTGCTTTCAATAAGTCACTAATTCTCATTTGCAGAAAACCAGAAACAGCTTCGAGCGTATGTACCTAGGGTTACCAACTGTACTTTAAAATAAAGTATCTTACGTTATTTTGGGTCCCTGTACAAAATAAAATATACTTTTGAATACCAATAAAGTACGTGAAAATACTTAATTTCAATCTTTACATAAAATTAGACGTAAACTGAAAACAAAAACAGAGCCGTAAAGAAATCCAAGGGAAAATGTATGACTTCCTTCATTGTGGATGATATTTTCATGTTGTGCGTTTGTGTTTATGCAAATAGCACAAAAATACAGTTTCACAAAAGGATTTGAGGATGTTAGTATGTAGTCTGGCCTTCCTAGTTCCTACCGCCCGCAGCTACCGCGACATTTTTTCAAAAAATCTGTGGACTCCCTTGAATAAAGAATACTTTTTCTAAAGGACCGTACTTTTATTTACCTTCCCTGAAATCAGATATACTTTATTTCTTCTAAACAAAGTTGGCAACCCTATATGTACCTATGGATTTATACATTATACCATGGTATATTCGGCCATGCATTATACTGTTCAAGCAGAAAGTCAGTGCATAACAAATTCAGCGCTGCAGCTGTTTGTCAATTGGCCAGCTCGTAAAGCATTTACTGACAGCAGCGCTGCAAGCAGCGTTGTTTTGTAACTGCACTGAGTGTTGTCTTCAGAAAGCGGTTTATCTGATATGGAATTAATATCTGAAAGTAAATCGAATGAAACCAAGATATTTTAAAAATGTGACGTCATTCTGCCATGCAATCTTTTCCTCTGCACTAGCAGCCATTTAGGGCTCCTTCTAAAAACGGAATATGTACGCGTGACTGAACTCATTGAAACATATTATATATCGCTGGTAAATTGTCAGAGCAGTGAAATTATAATTTCACGGTAGCCTTTCTTATAATCTAACTTAACCTAGTTAAATTATAATTTCACGGCTTTGACGATTTAACTGCGACACATACAAAAAGCCTTAGGTGTCTGATGTCCAGGCTGATCTTTATAAGTATTTTTAACGTGTTTTTTTTAACTGGCTTTGTGTATGTATGTATGTATATATACGTCGGTATGAAAAAAATTAAAATTATAAAACGAAACATTTATTTATTGTTTTGTATGGGAATATGGAATAAAGTGCTCCTAATTTTCCCCACCGCCGGCTCTAGCCCATGTAGCGCCCGTGTGCAATCGATACCGTGGCGCCCTCTAGTAGGCGCGCGATCAAAATGGAATACAACTTACAGATTATATTTTCCCTAGTGAGCGGAAATTTGAGTGCAAATAGCGCAATTTATAAATAATGTTGCGTAGCAATAGCCTGTTTATTTCCCATTTGCAAAGGTACGAGACGCTAAATAACTTTGCTGCCGAGCGAAACACACAACTTTTCACCTCACTAAAGCGAGGAAAATGTTAGGTGCAAGAAAATATATATCGTACGCTTTTATGTATTTTTCGCGCGATTTTTCCGGAAGAAAACTCAACTCGGCATTATGTACCGCTTGCACTAATTCTGCAGGTGTTAAACTTATATCTTCGTCGCTGCTAGCCTCGCTCATATTTTATGATTTCTTTCGATTTTATCAAAAAACAAACCAAAATAATGGAAGGAAATTGAATTGAATAAAGAGAAGGAAAGTAAATTTTAAAGTTTTTGTTTTTAATCAAATTTTCTTGCTGGCCAGTGTGATTATTCTTTAAATGAGGCTGGCGCATGACATGAAATAAGTATTTGCATTTCAGTGGACTGGCTGCAGAGAATATAAACTAGTACGAAATCAATGAGGTTCTATATATATATGTAATATTATTGTACGAAACCAATGACATTCGAATGTCGTTGTACGAAACCTTAATTGAATAAAAATATTCGAATTTTATAAACACTTTCCACGCTAGCGGATAAAGTGCGCTTTTCCACCCAGATTTATAATGATAAACAGAGCCTTTCCGAGCTTGTGAGGTGAAAAAAGTATTTTTAGAATTACACGAATAAAAAAACCACAAATTTGTGTTCAATTCAAAAATATCTATCAATATGTAACACGGGTGCATGGTCTCTAAGAGCGCCGCGAGCGACGCAGGCTCGTTGGAGGTGTCGTCGCGAGCAGTCCCAAAGAGATTCAGTCGATCGTTCGTCCGAGCATACGTCCATCTCTGACGCAGTGGCGTAGCTATCATAGGGCCAGTTGGTGCAGTGCACCAGGGCCCCGGAGCTCAGGGGGCCCTCCAACCTAAGCTTTGAAAAGAGCGGGTCAGCCAATTCGCCAGCTCCTAAAGCTAGAAAACCTCGACCCTGCTCACAAGAATTTTCAAGTGAAGTTATAGACAAATTCGCAAAAATCAAAGCGCGCAAGAGGTTGTCAATTGCACAGGGAACTCTGTTAAAAATCGTTTTTCTTTGTCATCTATTGATCTCATCTGTATAATAAAGATTTTATAATGCGTCGTTGCTTATTTAGTCCCATTTTCTTTTATATAAACACAGAGATTTTACCCCTCATAGAGATGACGTATGGATTAAGCCTACTAATGATAAGTTCAACCACTGTATCCTGTATCCTATTCTTATTCCTATCTATAATTTTGAAGGCCAATATAAGTTGAAGCTACCGTGAAAGAGGGGGTGAGGGCCCGATTTTTTCTCTATGCACCGGGGCCTTTGCCTACCTAGCTACGCCACTGCTCTGACGTCCATCTCCGAGCATACTTCTATCAGCACACGCATAGAGTTGGAAATATGACTGAACGATATTCGATCGAATTTTGTCACTTCAGAGTAGCCCCCAGATTTGAGAAAAAAGGCTTCCGTTAGTATCTAGTCTAGAAGCAAATTAGATAACAGATGTCTTTTAGCTAATTGGAAGTGAGATATTTAAAATGGCGGCCAAGAACAGGATTACATTACAACATACATAATTAATAATAATAATTTATCCGCGAACGGGTTAATACCAACCAGTCTCGAAACCAACCTGAGACGGTTGGGATTCCGCGGCAGTTCGCTTCCAGCGCGGATGCAGAAGGCGGTTCTGCTCGATACTGCTCGCATCGTTCGCCGGTTTCTTTCCCTGGGGCTCTGAACCTCGGTCGACTGTGCTTCTGCCGAGGGATGTACCGTCTCTCTCTCTTTAAATTCTTTTGGCCAAGAGGGAGAGACGAGATCAAAAATTCTCGAAATAATAATAAAAAAATCTTTATTGCACATCTACGGATACCCACTGAAGGCAATTTTGAAATTTCAGTTTTCATCTATGTTTATGATGATATGCACCCAGTTCAGTTGGCAACCAAAGATACAGAATAGGGGGGCAGGACTTTGCCACTCCCGGCGGTCATCCTGGAAGAATTGCCCATACTCACACACGCTGGGCAGGCGGGTTGGTGAGCGCGGTGCCGGAACCCTCGCACCAGTGACGCCGCTGCCCGTCACCAGTCTGTTTTATAAAAAGGCCGGCAATTGGGATATACCGCCATCAATCGGTCCCAGGCATGGTGGGCCACCTGGTTGTGCCTGAGAGCTGTCTTCCTACTCTTCCTCGAATGACTTCGGGGGGTTTGCGAGTAACATGGTGATATATCCACATTCGAGCTCGGCATCAGCTCTACCACCTGCCTGTAATATATGTATACTAATACATATACCAGGTGATTTTTTCAACATCGTCCAAATTAATACTGAAGGCTTGGTAAGTGATCAGTATCATGGATCGATAACATTTTTTGTGAAATTCATAATTTGAAATTTCGACTTTCCATAGTAATGCACTCCCAGTCATGAGTGAATTACTATGGGAAGTCAAAATTTCATTTATTGAATTTCGCAAAATTTGTTATTGATCAATGATACTGATCACTTACCAAGCCTTCAGTATGAATTTGGACGATGTTGAAAAAATCACCTGGTATATATATTTTTTTCTTTTGTTTTGGATATACCTATTTTGAACAATTTAAAAAAATATATATATTTTTTTATTACAAACTAAACTAACAAACAAAATACAAATGCGAATTAATTTAAAACAAATAAAAGACATTATTTAAGTCATCGTTATCGCCGGGCAGGGTTTTTTTAGATTTAGATATTTACATATGAAATTGCCGTTTTCTATAGATAATTTGAAGGAAACTCAATGTTCAGTACTAACATTTTTGCATTTTTTTTAGGGATGACAAATCCAAAATATGTGATTTCTTTTGTGGATGAGTGAGACAAAGTATCAACTGTAAAAAATTATTAAGTACGAATCTTATGATGAAAACGGATGTCATTTAGGACGAACTGTTTTTGAAGATTTAATTTTGGTTATCAAACTGACTATAAAAACAAAATTTAATACGTAGATATAAAACCTTGAAATCAACTTTCAAACAAAAATCAAATAATGGAAATAGCTATTGAATTACAGGAATTATGAACTCGTGAATCTGTAAGAAAATTTCGTCAATTTCATAAGACCTGTTATAAATAGGTAAAGCTTGCACTGATTTTCACTGTAGATGTTGTATTTTATTGTATACGAATTATGTAACCTACCTAGACAGCTATTGTAGCATAATTTTTCAGTCGCAATATCAGTCGTTCGACTTTTGTTTACAGTATGATAAATCCCTCATCAAATAAAAACTGGAATATAAGGAATGCTCATTAAGGCCCTTAATATCGCCAAATGGGTACTTTCTAAAGCCTACTCCCCTTTTATGGCCAAACCAAAAATATTGAAAAAATGTATTATGAGTTATCAACTCTAGGACAACATATGCAACATTTTTCTTTTTCGTACCACCAAAACTTCTATATGAAAAATTGTTTCAACTGAATGGTGTTTTTTGGCTTGAATTTCCTACTGCTCCTAAGCGGCTTAGGTGATTTAATTCATTTATGCTTTGATAAATAGATAAACTTTATAGCTATAAATATAACATAGAATTATTCAATCAAACAATGACGCCCATGTGAAAAGTATTTTTTTCTCCTATTTTGCCCTTTCAAGGACGCAGCGAGCGTCGTAACAGCCACCACGCATTGTGCACTGATTTGAACGTTATTTCAATGTCGTTTCCGTCGATATTCATACAGACAAACATCGAGCTGCTAATTTGGCGACGGTAATCGCCTTAATAGGTATTCAATCAAAAAAATCAATACAAAGTTGTTAAAATCCTTTTTAAAATCACCCGAAATCCGCCTTAGCAATTTTTGCGCACGTACTAGAAAAGAATAGTCGTCCGGGCGCTTTAACGTACAAAAAATACAAATTCAAAATAATTTTATTTCTGTAACTCTATCATAATTGTTTTTACAAGTTGTTGGAGTCTCCTTTTAAGTAAAGAATATACCTGTCTTAGGAGGCTCCGCTCTACCATTATTTACATTGATAGAATATGATTAACACAATGAATAAGTTTCAAAAAATTTAAATTTCTACAAATTTAAGAATAAGAATGTGGAGGTATGTACTAGTGTGTGAATTATGGTCTGTGTGAGGGTATGTGGGTGAGTGTAATGTTTGTGAAAACCCTGTAAAAACTCTTGTCCTTCGACCGAGGTCTTGGCATCAGATTTAGTTTATCTACTAGGAGGTGAGGGTTAATGTATGTGTGTGTGTGTGTGTGTGCGGGATTGTATAGTGAGGGTGTGTAAGCGGTGCAAGTGCTATTTAAGGCGATTACCGTCGCCAAATTAGCAGCTCGATGTTTGTCTGTATGAATATCGACGGAAACGACATTGAAATAACGTTCAAATCAGTGCACAATGCGTGGTGGCTGTTACGACGCTCGCTGCGTCCTTGAAAGGGCAAAATAGGAGAAAATAATACTTTTCACATGGGCGTCATTGTTCGATTGAATAATTCTATGTTATATTTATAGCTATCAAGTTTATCTATTTATCAAAGCATAAATGAATTAAATCACCTAATCCGCTTAGGAGCAGTAGGAAATTCAAGCCAAAAAACACCATTCAGTTGAAACAATTTTTCCTATAGAAGTTTTGGTGGTACGAAAAAGAAAAATGTTGCATATGTTGTCCTAGAGTTGATAATCCATAATACATTTTTTTTAATATTTTTGGTTTGGCCATAAAAGAGGAGTAGGCTTTATAAAGTACCCATTTGGCGATATTAAGGGCCTTAATGCAAAAATTTGGTAGGAAGCATTACATGGCGCCCGGCGCCGATCAACGTTTACCGGCGCCGATCAACGTTTACCGGCGCCGATCAATGTTTACCGGCGCCGATCAACGTTTACCGGCGCCGATCAATGTTTACCGGCGCCGATCAACGTTTACCGGCGCCGATCAATGTTTACCGGCGCCGATCAACGTTTACCGGCGCCGATCAATGTTTACCGGCGCCGATCAACGTTTACCGGCGCCGATCAACGTTTACCGGCGCCGATCAATGTTTACCGGCGCCGATCAACGTTTACCGGCGCCGATCAATGTTTACCGGCGCCGATCAACGTTTACCGGCGCCGATCAACGTTTACCGGCGCCGATCAACGTTTACCGGCGCCGATCAATGTTTATCGGCGCCGATCAATGTTTACCGGCGCCGATCAACGTTTACCGGCGCCGATCAACGTTTACCGGCGCCGATCAATGTTTACCGGCGCCGATCAACGTTTACCGGCGCCGATCAACGTTTACCGGCGCCGATCAATGTTTACCGGCGCCGATCATTGTTTACCGGCGCCGATCAACGTTTACCGGCGCCGATCAATGTTTACCGGCGCCGATCAATGTTTACCGGCGCCGATCAATGTTTACCGGCGCCGATCAACGTTTACCGGCGCCGATCAACGTTTACCGGCGCCGATCAATGTTTACCGGCGCCGATCAACGTTTACCGGCGCCGATCAACGTTTACCGGCGCCGATCAACGTTTACCGGCGCCGATCAACGTTTACCGGCGCCGACATGCGCGGATAGTCAGTGGCAGTATTGCCATTTTAGTTACTTGGTCGCAGAATCTAGCGGAATTTTAGTCGATTTAGCGACTGGATAGAATAGACGTTTCATACATTTTAGCAACTTTTGTCAAACTGGTTTCCCATATATTTGACGAGATTTCGATAAAAAATTTGTTTAATTTGTTGGTTCGGATGCGTGCAGGCAGTCGGTCAGTACAGTCTCCAAGGGCTGTCAGATTATTAGATACAAAAACTGAATATCAGGTCGCGGTTTGTGTCCTGGACTCTCATGTATCCATGGATACAAAGAAAACTAAAGCATCTCTCTTGCACGTGTTACAAACTGTAATGTTGTTACTTGCCAAAACTGTAAATTAATGAACGTCACTCTTTCTTGCGGGTCATGTTTGGTTGGAAATATTATTTTTTAGAGAAAAGTTATTTGGGAAAAGTATTGGGTGTGAATGCGTATATCAGAACGTGGTATGCAGTTCTCTATCTCTGACATCAAATAATACATATTTTTGTCAACAAATTTTTTATTTGACTTTGAATCTCTAAAAATTTCATTTGCGTTTTACTTTTTAATGAAATGCTTTGAGGAAGAAAGTCTGAAAAGATTTTCAGGGGATTTTCACAATAAGTTAGGGAAAATCCAAAATCATAGATTGGCAGCACTGCCCGAACAGCGCCGATATATCCGACGCGCGCATAACCAGTTCCGAGACAATGTCTAAATATCTGTTTTGGTGTCGTTTGTCTCTTTTGTCCCACACAGGCGGTTTACTAAATACTAAAGCAATCAAAACGTCGATATCCGAGACATTCCGAGTCAAGTTCTTATTTGAAATTATTCATCGCGCAGGTAGCCGGTGTAGGACTAATTTGTTTTGTGGATACGTTTACACGTTGATTCTTACTTGTCTGTACATTAGTTTGCCTTTTAAAATGGATGTCGACATTTTGATTGCTTTAGTATTTAGTAAACCGCATGTGTGGGATAAAAGAGACAAACGACACCAAAACAGATATGTAGTGGATAAATGTTGGAAAGAAATCAGTGTTGAAATGAATTTAAATGGTAAGTTCAGCCATATTTATCTTGTACTTGCATTGTATCATTGATTTTATAGTAGTTGTTGTACTAAATGAGGTTGGACCTGCAAATAACTTCACTCGGTAGCTATCTAAAGTCCCTTTCAATAGAATCCGCCAATAATGTAAACAAGATAATTATTTGACAGTTCTCTATGATTATGGTGTTGTACCCAAAGATTTGGTTGTACCTATACTGATGTTAAAGTGGTATTTTGGTGTGGTATTTTTTGAGTTTCTAAATAATGCTTCATGGTATCTCTTACAACATACTGAGACACCTCCATAATTTCTGAAGTAATTTTATATAACTCCATTTTGGATGGGTTTGTAAGAGAGGATTTTTCTAAATAATTATAAATATTCACTAGAATTTTTTTCCCTTGTGGTCAGATGAATTTTTCGTTTTTTGGCAGGCGGAGGAGTCTTCGACCCTGATGTTACGGCTCACTCATTATAACCTAAAAACACCACGTAATAATTTTTCACTTTATTATTATTCTTGGATTTATTCTTAGCATCTCTAAGTGATTATGTGTACATCTTTATTAGATTTTAAAGAATTAATAGTTTATAAACATTGTTACCACCTTGTTTCTTGAGAAAGAGATCCAATCGTAACCAAAAACAAAGTCCGTGATTTCACGCAGAAGTCGTCGTTCCAAGAATAAATCCAAGCAAATCGCAAAGAAAATGTCCAAAAACCAAAATACAAAAAGCAAAGTCGCCGATAATTAGAGGAAACAGAAAAACGCACAGAACTCGTAACAATACCCACCAATGAATAAAAAATCTAAGGAAATGAAATAATTGCCAAACCCGCTCTCTAAATCAGCTGTTTGCGGCCATTACAAATTTTCATTTTGTTGGTACAAAAGCGGTGTTTGTGAGAGGTTTGTGAAGTCACAACACTAACTTTCCAAAGACAAAAAAGACTTCGATGATAAAAAAATTAATATGACAGTTTTACAAACTATTGAAATTTTCGTCGTCCGATTTTTTTTAATTAAAATAACTATCATAAAGAAGTTATTTGGTGTCGAAATGATTTTAAGAACAATGTATGGTTCCTTGAAATGTGAATATGATCAGGATTGATATTCAAATGTAAGTAATTACGCAGTAATCGTGTTTAAATTGGTTTGTTTACATTATTGGCGGATTCTATTGAAAGGGACTTTATATATCTCTATCTCTATCTACCTAGCCATTGCGTGAAAAAGCTACAACAAAATGGCGTCCTTACTCTTATTTGAGTAGCATGTTTAGATATGATTTTATAATAATATTCCCGTTGCTTCACCTGCATGGTTTCGGTTTTGTACTAAGTATAAGATTACTACCGTAAAAATTAAGTGTAAAATAAATTTGTAGATATATTAATAATTTGCAATATTCCGCTAAACATTGGACTTCCGCAAAGTAACGCCTTTTTCAATAAATTTTAAGTGTAAAATGTCAGTGATAATAAGATAAGCAACAAACCAAACACAGATTTTAGTTAAGTGATCACGTGACGATCTGTGTAAGAAAATATTTAACGATTGTGTAACGACTATAATATATATTTTCATAATCAACTCTTCAAAATTTACAATATGACACAAATATTATATTGGTGTTGGGCATTGTTTATCCTTTAGCGGTGAATCTCAAGTAAAGGAGATCGCAAGACGAATTCAGCTAGCATGGGTTGCATTTAGAAAACTGGAAGATGTCTTTAGAGCAAAAATCCCACAATGTCAACATATATAATGTCAACATATTATTATAAATGATATTCAACAAGTGTGTCTTGTCTATCCTTAATATGGTGCCGAAACATGAACGCTAACCAAAGCTCACACCCAAATGAAAGTGGTGCGGAGGGCTACGGAGTGAGCCATGCCAGGCATCTCTCTTGTGGATCGTGTACCGAACGTCGAGATTCGGCAACGAAGTAGAGTCGAAGATGTCGGTAAACGAAGTGGAGATGGGCGGGACATCTGGCTAGACATGAAGACGGACGCTGGAGTAGAGCAGTTACAGAGTGGCAGCCGAGGCCAGGAAAGCAGTCAGTGTGTAGAACTATCGCCCGATGGCCAGATGGTATCGTCAGGGCTGTTGGTGGGCAATTGAAGAGGCTGGCGAGAGATCGACAAAAATTGCGTGGAGAAGAGGCCTATGCCCAACACTGGGTTGATGTCGTAACGTGATATAAGGGCCCAGATAACTAAAAATAAATATAAATTACTTTGTTTTTCAGAAAACAATCTACGAAAGAAGTGGAATTATTTGAGAGATAAATTCTCGGTTGAACTCGGGAAAATTCCCGATTCTCACTCAGGAGACGGTGCTGGTTCTACCGAGATAAAATGGCGTTACTATCATTCTTTAATTTTTTTGAAAGATGTATTGAAACCAAGAAA
Organism: Ypsolopha sequella; assembly: GCA_934047225.1. NCBI lineage: Eukaryota > Metazoa > Arthropoda > Insecta > Lepidoptera > Ypsolophidae > Ypsolopha > Ypsolopha sequella. The sequence continues at coordinate 25,280,560 of OW203993.1, forward strand.
ATATTCTAGTTATGGTAAAACACGTACTAAAAAAAGCGTATTTATAGAACTGAACACAGATGATTCACGCGACACTGAAGGTGATTCACATGATTTCGAAGATCTTTCACATGATACAGCAAGTAACTCGCTCGATACTCAGGATGATCCACTTCATACACAAGACAATTCATTTGATGCGCCAGAAAAAGGTAGCAATGAGATCAATAGAAATGTTGATCTAGTAAGAAACACCCAACATTCAGCTACAGGAAACAAAAGAATGAAAAAATATTTTAATGAAGATATGCTAGAAATTGAAAACAGGCAAATTGAATACTCGAAACAAAACGAAAGAGCAGATCCGCAAAATGAAGAGGATGAACATTTACTCTTTCATAAAAGTCTGCTGCCGCATATTCGTAAAATTCCTCAGCAAAGATTGCTGTCATTTAGAAACAAAATACAAGAAATCGTTGACGTTTTTGCGTATCAGTCGTCTTCAGTAGATTCATATCATATTTCATCAATGTCTAACTATTCCAACCAGCCCGACAGTCCTCACCACAAACCATAGCCGTAGCCTTTTGCAAAGACAGCAAACCAAGCACCAGTTAATACAACTTCTTTGCTGATTACTTTTGAACACTTTGAAGCACAAGCGATCTTGGATCTTTCAGGTACGACATTGGACAGAACATCTGAAAATGTTAGTGCAGCTGTAATGAGGCTGGGTACTCTCTTCAATGAGGCTGGGTACTCTCCAATGAGGCTAGGTACTCTCTGTAATGAGGCTGGGTACTCTCTATAATGAGGTTGGATACTCTCTTCAATGAGGCTGGTTACTCTCCAATGAGGCTAGGTACTCTCTGTAATGAGGCTGGGTACTCTTTGTCCCCCTCTTATTAAGAGCGGTTTCGCAGCCGGATTGTGAAAAACCCACCTTTTTCTAATTAATCGAAACAGAACGCTTAAATTCAAAATTCATTCAACAAAACCTTATTACCTATGTATTGTGTATGCTGCATTCGCAAAGTTTCCATTGACTTCTATAAATTAGAATTTCAAAACTTCTTAAACTCAAAATTTTTGAAATTCTAATTTACAGAACCCAATGGAAACTTAGCGATGGCAACATACACGATATATAAGTAATAAGGTTTTGTTGTATAACTATTGAGTGAATCTAGAATTTAAGAGTTCTCTTTCGATTAATTATAAAAAGGCGGGTTTTTCACAATCCGGCTGCGAAACCGCTCTTAAGGCAAAGTTGTAAAGGCCAAAAGGCCAACAATAATATAAAGTCTTTCAAGAAAAAAACAAAAAAGTGCAGCTGAAAATACTTACAAATCAAAAACACGCATGGAAGATGAAACATTGTCAGGAATATATTTATATTGTGTAAACTTGTTTAAGAAAATAAATTGTAATCAAAATTTGACATGTCTATTACTACTTTATTAGCATGTACTAAAGGGTGGTGCCCTGTGTTTTCAATTCTTTTGTTCTCTAGAAAATCAAAACTTCATACATTCATTCCTCTTGTTTCCAAAAAATATATTATTAACGAAATGGTTTTCCGTTTTGTTTCCAAAAAGTTGGTTGGTACAGTCGGCAGCAAGTGATTAGTAGGTCGACCCTCGTCTCGATGTTCCCTTGTACGTCTTGTAATGTGTACTTTTTAATTAATATAATTGTATTTAGATCTATTTTGCAGTTATTATTTATAGAAAATAGACGACTTTATTACTATAACGCTTTAATTTACTATATTGTTACACATGTACGATGTGTTTTAGTGGTTAAATCATTAAATTCAGTTGCGATTGAAGGCACTCGGTAACTTGCTTCTGAGGCTTACTGTACCCTTCTTGGTTTTGTAAACTAGAGTAACTGAATTTGATTATTAAATAAAAATTTGGAAACACGCGGAAATAAAAAAGGTCGTTCTTTGGAAATACCGGGCACCACCCGTACTAAACTCTGCGTGCGGCCCTTTTTTTCGGTTTGATTTACTTAAAATGGTTTAAAAAAACAACTACACCGACGTCAAGCCCTACAAAATAATACATTTAAATACCCCTTTGGCCGGCTTCGTCCTTTTCTAAAACACTTCTCTGTAACATGTTTGTCTTGGAGGATACATGTAAGTAGGGTTGCCAACCGTACTTTAAAATAAAGTATCTTACGTTATTTTGGATCTCTGTACTTTATACTTTTGAATACCAATAAAGTACGTGAAAATACTTTATTTCAATCTTTACGTAAAATTAGACGTAGACTGAAAATACCAGCCAGCGATAACACAGCTGTAAAGAGCACAAAAAATACAGTTTCACAAAAGGATTTCAAACCTGGCTTTCCGTTCCTACCGTCCGCTGCAATTGAAATGTGAAGTCGTGTGGAACTCTTCGTCGAAATGGAAGAATTTACATTTGTAAATGTGTTTGTGGACTCGATAAAAAAAAGATATAAGTTTGAAATTGAATCAGAGTCAATATGATCGAGCTTCAAAGGGTAAGGTCTGAATCATAAGCTATCTTTCACATCGTTCGCTAGCTCCCAAATTACGGACCAGTCATCGATCACATGTCGATCACACTTTAAATCATTCATAGCTTTTATCGATGTAATTCTATTTCGGACCGCACGGTTGGTATGCTGGGATTTAACTCGTTGGAAGTTCGAAGAGACTGTGAGCAACTTGTTACAGCCTGTCGCATGTTGCGCGGTGAATCAGACCATAATTCATAATTTGCATAATAGGCTATTTGACTAATTTCGGACGTAATTTTAAATGATTATTTATAACATAATAAGCACACTTCTTTGATATTTCCGAGAAATTTTACTGTTTTATTAATAAAATAAATATTTAAGTTTACGTTTTAAAAATCGCTCCGAAAACGATGTTTCTGTAATGGCGCTGGTCACGTGACACGCGTGACGTCACACGCTAGTAAACAAGTTCACATAACCTCAACAAAACAGTGCACCGAAGTGAATTCTCATTACAAAATTTATCCAAAATTGACCGAAAAGTGCTTCACAGATCGAATTTAACACTCAGAAAACATAAAATGCAAACAACAATCAGTCTAGGAATCCATGTTTACTTGCATGTGACGTCACCATGAGTTGCCACCAATCACAGAGCGTTGGCGGCACATTGCCGTCACAGATAAGATATTTTAAAATATTATATTTTATTTCGCGTAATTTGCAAAAAATATGCGTAATTTAGTTTAAATAACGTGAAATATGTCTTTTTTAGGCTATTATCTGATAGGATGACCACAATTTGTAATGTATTTTCAATGTTGTCAAATACCTAGCCTATTGCATAATTTTTTTCGTGATTTTGGCATTAGTGTGAGTGATACGCGCACACAAAGGTGTGTAGAGCGCCATCTCACCCTTGCCCGTGAATTTTGTCCCTTTCTAGCTTTTTGATATTATATAATACCACTTTGCCAGCTGGTTATTAGTTCACATCACGGATACACATGCTCGGTGGATCGACAGTATAAGCACATTTGTTTATACGGTATAAGGCTTCGACCAAGGTATAACGTATAAGGTTGCGTTCCTAAACGCCCGGATAAATGTAAAATTTAACTGTCAACCGTTCTACGAACCCGAGTGAAAATGTACAGTACATAAACCTTGTCAGAAATGTAAAATTTACTTTGACAGTTTAAATTTTACATTTACAATTATGCAACTTATACTCGTAACTTGAATACAAGCAACAAAACACTTCAACTTTATTTTATTTAATCTTAGTGAGAAAACCAGATCCCATCAAAAACATAAAATGTACAAAAATGTCAAGTCTCGCAATGCAATCTTTCCACCGTAAAAAGTTGTGAGATCTTATGTAAAGCCAAGTCTGCTATTTTAGTTTGTATGGAAGCACCTTTTCATTTTAGTTAGTATGGGAGCACCTATTTAACAAATGTATCATTAATTGTTTCCTAATTAGTTACCTACCAACATTAAGTGACTTTATTAATATTAGTCATCTTTATTTCTATAATAAAAATAGTGACTTCGCAATCGCACAGCAACATATACAACATATCTACCGAATACCAATTTGTTAGCGATTTGAGAAGATATTTCTACGCATCAGCGCTTTATTTGTGCTCTGCGATTGCCAAGTCACTATATTTTATTAGAGAAATAAAGATGACTAATATTAATACAGTCACTTAATGTTGGTAGGTAACTAATTAGGAAACAATTAATGATACATTTGTTAAATAGGTGCTCCCATACTAACTAAAATGAAAAGGTGCTTCCATACAAACTAAAATAGCAGACTTGGCTTTACATAAGATCTCACAACTTTTTACGGTGGAAAGATTGCATTGCGAGACTTGACATTTTTGTACATTTTATGTTTTTGATGGGATCTCATTTCTTTTTGTAGGTAGTCCTCTTTTTTTTCTTCTCGGGTAATGTTTCTTGCACGTCAGCTATGGATTTTCATAAAGCGCACTCCCTTTAACTGATCATTTGGACATACTCCAGAGAAACTAGTATCGGGAAGGAGCACTTCATAATGACCATTTAAGAAACTACCAGCGAATTGTAAACGTTTCACTGGCGTCCCAGGATCGCCACTAAATGATCCTCTCAAACGGCCATTTTTGTGAACCTCGAAAGTAAATGGATACAAAGAAGTGGCTGCCATAAGGTCGGATGCGGAACCGTAGGTGGTAGTTTTCATCATTGCTGTCGAGTTCAGGTCAGCGTTAATGTGTCTCCACGCTCGTCACACGTATAAAGTTGCATTTCATCCCAATGCGCTACCACATACTCGACTACCGCAAACCAAAATGTCATACGACGACTCAATGTTCCCATACATAGAGAATGACAAAGAATGGAACCAACATGAACCATCTCCAGGTATAGGGACAACTGGATGTGGACAATATTTCACGTTACATTGCAATATTAATTTTTACGGTAAGTTATTATTATTATTATCCACAATTAGATGCAACAGGCAGGTTAATATTTCTTTTGACCATGAAGTGAAAGGCAGGCTTGTCAGTCTAAACCACAGAGTACATTATTATGTCTAAACCTGTTTTTTATTCAATGACACACGAGTACATAGACATTTCATTATACCCATGGTATAATAAAACAATATTCCAAATATTTAAAAATATCAGTGTCGCCGTACGAGCTCTCGTGTCATTCATTCGCACTCATACAAAATGTTATATGCTATCCTGTTGTCAGGGTTCAAATTGTAGCAAGCTTATGTTTTGGAATGGAAACCAAAGGAACAGAGCATGTTTTATTCGGCCATGATTATACATACATCAAAGAGGATGCATATACAAATAATACAACATTAGCCAATTTATTTTTCCTGTGAGCTTTACTGGATAAATTACCTTTTACCTTGATTTTTAGGGTTCCGTATCCTAAGGTTCCGTGACCCTATTACTAAGCCTCCGCTGTCTATCCATATATCACAGGGGTCTACAACTTCAGCCGTTATAGGTGAATATAGCGCGTAAATATTTGCACATAATATATGTTACTTTGTCCTCTATCACGGCAAATAATAATATGAAATGGAAATCCAAGGAGGGTCCAATTATTCGACGTTATTTGTTTCAGCTCTATCTTTATAATACAACAATTTTGGGCAGAAAAATGTTAGAGTTCCTTATTCAAAAGGTGCTGATTTGTTTGTCAGGCGCTACCATTTTAGCGCCTTGTTTTTTGTCGCCTTTATGTTGCTATGTCATCTTTATTGTTGGTATTTACCATAATGGTTTGGGGTTTCGTACCCATATTGTGTGATGGTAGTACGGAACCCTTCGTGAGCGAGTCCGACTTGCACTTATCCGGTTTAATAGCGACTTATTTACGAAATGTTGATATTTCTCTTCGTAAATGGGTTCCTTACCCAAAGCACAGATTATTATAACAAAGGCTCTATCGTTAGAACGGTTATACATACAAGTACCTACAAGTTAAAAATTTAGGCAGACTACTTTAAAGTAAAATAATAAATAATAAAAATGAGGGTTCCTTCCTAAAAAGGTACCGAATTTTTTGTCAGGCGCTACCGTTTTATCGCTTTGTTTTTTGTCGCCTTGATGGTGCTATGGCATCTATGTTGTTGCAATTTACTTTTAGGGTTCCGTACCCGTATTGTGTGGGGGTACGGAACCCTTTATGCGCCAGTCGGATTCGCACTTTACCGTTTTTTTAGTGACTTAATTACGAAATGTTGATATTCTCTTCTTAAATAGACTAATTGTGAATGTGTCGAACATTATAAACCACCCTTTTTAGGGTTCCTTACCCAAGTAACAGATTATTATAACAAAGGCTCTATCTTTAGAACGGCAATACATAAAAGTACAAGTTTAAACTTTGGGCAGTCTGTAGTCTGTAGTAAATACTTTAAGAGTATGACATAGCCAAAACAAAAACCAGTTCCGGGCGTGGCTTATTCTATTTTACGATAGCGCGCGGGGGGAAATTCGTCCCGGTCTCTAAGCTCGCGTCACCATAGCAAAAATACGAATAGAGTGGACGAGGCAGGGTCAAAAGTAATACGTATTTTATTTTATCTAATTTATTAGTGTATTTCGATCATCGTCACACGGCATTGATCCTACTTGCTATCACGTCGGGACGTAAATTTATTATGGTCGGCTAAAAGTGGTTTTTTGAGTGTTTGATTTATCAGTTGACCCTCGGAGCATTTCAGACACTCCTTTAGAGATACATAATAATATTGTGACGGTTAATTGTCACCATTACCCATTCTTTAAATATTTTTCGCCCGTTGAGCTGGTTTTACACTTGCGGGAAAATAAATTGGACCAAAAATTTCTTTACAAAATTTTTTTACTAAAGTTGTTATTACAAAAAGTGGAAACTAATAAATATTCTCAGAAGGAATGCACCACGTCACTATCTATCTCACTGTAGCCTATATAAATTATGCCTCTCTCATTCAACCACGTTTAACTGCGTTACTATCTCATTCCAACTCATTTTAAATAGCGTCACTATTTATCTCACTCTAACGCATGTTAAATGGCATTTCTAATGAACGTCAAATATTTTTACTGCCCGCCACTCTTTCATTCTAAATTCTAATTTATTTTAAAAATACGCAGCTCTTTGGTAGTAAAATAGCAATAACTTTTTTTTCAAAAGTAATACACAGAAATTGCCAGATCATTTGAAAAACAATATTTGATGAGCCGTTATTTAAGACAATTTGCAAAACTAACATAGGACATTTTTTTTTCAGGGTGTGGTATCGAACTAACCTAATTACAAAAAATTGCTCATAAATTGGGTTTTTATTTTTCTTCCTGATGTAACAGCATTTCAAGGTTTATTTTTGACTTTATCAATAGCATGACTATTCAGAGTTGCGCAACAAAAATTTAATTCTTAGAATTTAGAACTGGTTAGCTTTGACTCTCAAAAATCTATTCGAATTTATAAAAGTACCATCAACTCGAAGACTTATCTACTTTTTGCTGAGGTCATAATTTGATATTCTGGTCAGTCATGAGCTGGCCTACCAGCCTTCCAAGGGAAAGCGTTGACTTTTGGGACACCTGTTTACCCTTGGGATAAATTGCCAAGTGTTTAAAATATAGAAATTTATTTGTATCATAGTTTGAAATGTTCAGGTCCCTTTACGCAAAATGAAAAAACAAAACTCTTTTAGGATTAATTTGTTGTCCCTATGTTTGTCTGTTTGTCCGTTTGTCTAGGCAATTTTTCTGGGTAAAATCAATAAATGCTAATATTTACAGCCCTGTAAAATATACATATTATAACGTTTTTATGGCCTTTTGTTTAACTTTTTCATACAAATTTTCTCCTTATGAAAATATAGAGAACAACACTTCACATAATATTTTGCATTTGAAAGAAAGCACAGAAAGGAACTGTAGAACAAATAATGTAAAAAATATAAAACCATATCTTTCTATTCTAAAGGGATTAATAATTTACTGTTTGTTCAATGTGGCGATAGCTTTGTTGATTTTTTTTTTCTTTCTTACAAAGATAACAAATATTTTCATACAAGGTTAAGGTTAAGGGCTATTTCTCTGAATTTGTAACAAAATATTAAGAAATAATTATAACGGTAAAGTACAACTTTTAGCTAAGACAATTTATTGTTAAAAGTTTGCTACTAGATCGTTCAATAAGTCCCGAGACTAACATGGAGATGGCTCTTAATATTAAAAACTCTTTTGATTTTTAGAAAGTACTAGCCATCAAATGAGATGTGTCAAAATTTTTTGAAAATCGAACAATAAAATATTGAGTTACAGACATTTAAGTGACGATACTTTTGTAATTTCGAAAACCGTGGAAAAAAAACGAGTTTCATGCGTTGACAAAACATCGTTTTTAATGGAAAAAACACCGTTTAAGCACAACAGTGGCCTATAAAGGGTTATTCGGAATCTGCTCCGTCCAAACCAACCATTTGTCGGTGGTATGCCGATTTCAAACGCGGTCATATGGACACAAATGATGCTGAATGCTCTGGTCGTCCAAATGAAGCAGTGACTCAACAAAATATCAACCAAGTCCTGAAAATCGTGAAAGAAGATCGGAAGCTGAAAGTACGCGCGATAGCTGAGATAGTAAAGATTTTAACTAGTAGTGTTTTCAGTATTTTACACAAAAATTTGGTCATGAAAAAGCTTTTTTCCAAATGGGTGCCGCATTTGCTAACAATTGCTCAAAAGCAACAACGTATCAATGATACAGAGCGCTGTTTGGCACTGTTTAACAGAAATAAAATGGATTTTTTACGCCGGTATGTGACAATGGACAAAACATGGATTCACCATTTCACTCCGGAATCTAATCGGCAGTCAGCAGAGTGGAGAGCAGCCAGTGAAAGCCACCCGAGGCGGCCTAAGACACAAAAATCTGCCAGCAAGATAATGGCCTCTATATTCTGGGATGCGCATGGAATACTCTTCATCAACTACCTTGATAAGGGGAAAAATGTAAATAGCGAATATTATACGGGATTATTAGATCGATTAAAGTACGAAATTGCAGAAAAACGGCCTCAAGTAAAAAAAAAAAAGTGATCTTTCACCAGGACAAGGCGCCGTATTACAAGTCCATGATAACGATGGCCAAACTAAAGGAATTGGGCTACCAATTACTACTCCATCTACCTAATTCTCCAGATTTGGTCTCCAGCGATTAATGGCTGTTTTCAGACCTAAAACAAATGCTCCAGGTTAAAAAAATTAATCAAATGGTGAAGTAATCGCAGCAACGGATGCTTATTTTAAAGGCAAAGATAAATCTTTATTCACATATCAAATGGAAAAGTTAAAAAAGCGTTGGAGGGACTGTATCGCAGTTGAAGGAGACTACATTGATGAATAAAAAATAATTTTATCAAAAAAGCTTTGTTTTAGTATTTAGTATCGGTACTTATTGAACTGAGTGTTATATGCATAAACATATTTTAATGATATTATGGTATCTTCAAAATAATTGGGTTTTCCATAAGCGTGATATCAGATTATTTAAGAAATTTACGGCTGGTATCACGACGATGGATAAGCCAATTATTTTATTACTATTGTAATATAATTAAAAATATGTTAATGCATACAGCAGACTTTTAACTATAAGTTTTCTTAACTAAAAGTTGTATTTTTACTTATTGAAATTGTATTTCTCATCAAGAAGTGCAAGATGACAAGATATTCAAAATAAGTTAATTGAATTTGTGAAATGGTTTCAGGTCAAAACAGTTTTCCATGAAACGGTAATTGTTTATACTTAGCAAAGTGTGTAAACTTAGTCATCTTAACATGAACGACGCCTGTATTTCTCTCTTTTTTATTTCCAGTATAGATAAAAATATACAAACTTGTTAAACTTTGTGTAAAAACGAGGCAATATTGACGATATCCTGACAGCTATTATGATGGTGTTTTATCAAATTTTGCTTTTTGGGCTGTATAGAGACGTAGTTAGATGTCACTAGAATATACTCATGAAAAAAGATATGATGAAAATAAGCTGTAGACTTCACATTCGGTTTATACCTATTGTATGAATTTTAAGAAAAATACAGGGGTAAAGGGACCTCTTAAGGAAAACCTTGTATTAAACTATTTGTTATCTTAGTAAAAAATAATTCAAGGAAAAAAGTAAACAAAGCTATCGCCACATTGAACAGTAGATAATTAATCCCTTTAGAATAGAACAACATGGTTTTCATATTTTTTACATTATTTGTTCAACAATTCCTTTCTGTGTTGACTTTTAAATGCAAAATATTATCTCAAGTGTTCATCCCTACATTTTCATAGTGAGAAAATTTGTATGAAAAACGTAAAAACCTAAAACGTAATATAAATAAAAACGTCAAAAGTATGTTTTTACAGCTCTATAGAGTGCCGTTTATATTGGTATTTATTAATTTTACCCAGAAAAAATTGTCTAGACAAACGGACAGACAGACAAACATAGGGATAACAAATTAATCCTAAAAGAGTTTCATTGTTTTCATTTTGCGTAACAGAACTTGAACATGTACCGACAGGATTATCTACGATCTAATAATTTTGCCATGCACTGTAAATATTTCAAAATAAATTTCTATATTTTAAATGCTTGGCGATTTATCCTAAGTAAGTGTACCTATATAATTTGCAAAAAACTTCACTTATTGGACCTGAAATGGTGAGCCAATACTAGAGGGTAATTTTTCTGAAAAGGTCCTGCGGGCCTATTGTGTATCTCTAGTTGCCTTCTGGACTGGGTGTCTATCATCAAAAACATAGATATACTATCGAATTCCGATGTCCTAAGGATATTTTCGCACTTGAAGTGACGACACAGATTGTTAATAGTTCAATACCCACTAAAGGCAATTTTGAAATTTCAGTTTTTAGCTATGTTTTTGATGATATGCACCTCGTGCAGTTGGCAACTAAAGATACAGAATAGGGGGGCTGGTCACCTTTGTTACAGATCTCAGTAAGTATAAGTAAATTAATTTGGGTTTCAATAACGATCACAAAATTATTCTTTTAGAGTAACATATATTATAGCACACCGTGCGTAAAATGACCACTTTACGCACGCTGCGCGTGCGTAAAGTCGGCATTTTCCGCACTTGTGCTATAAAAAATTATACGAAATTTTCCCGCATAAAAGTATGAATTCATTCCAAATTCATTCAGTTTTGTTGTTATGTATGACTATGGCACGATGTAGCTAAATCAGTCATACGCATATTTTGTTAAGTTTTTAACGGCAGGAGTATGATGCTCCTCGAAATATTACTTTATAAAATTAATTTCAATGTGTTTTGAAGTAGTTTTGGGAGATATTTATAGCTTGCAAAAAAGGGCACAGGTTCCACGTCTTACGGGCGCCAACGCTAGGCGTAGACTGACAATATCTTGCTGCCGCTGACTGCATCAGTGGATTTACGTATTTTTGGAAAAAGGGGGTGCTTTTTTTGACCCGAATAACGTGGTATTTGGAAAATGAATAGATATCATTCACACTAATTTTATTAAAAAAAAAACAACAAAATCGCGAAAGCGATACCTGAAACAAAATCGATAAGAAGTGTGCAATAGAGGGTTACAAAAAAATTCATTGACAGTACAAATATGAATCGATTAACGTGGTTTGTGGAAAATGAATACCTTAAAGTTCAACCAAAAACATGTATTTTTTTTATGGCTATACGTAACCTAATTATTGCAACAAAATCATCCGAAAGCTGACATTTTATTTCTGTTTGTATTTTCGTTCCCCAAAATTAGGGTTCCGTACTAAAAGGTACCGAATTGTTTGTCAGGCGCTACCGTTTTATCGCTTTGTTTTTTGTCGCCTTAATGTTGCTATGCCATCTATATTGTTGTTATTTACTTTTAGGGTTCCGTACCCGTATTGTGTAGGGGTACGGAACCCTTTATGCGCCAGTCCGATTCGCACTTTACCGTTTTTTTTTTGCACTTTAACGGTTTTATTTTTTATTTTTACTACTTGCTCTATTTTCGGAAATAAAGGTATATGTTTTTTACACTTTATACCATCTAGCGTCACGAGGTAGAATTTTTCGTGGTAGATGTCTTTAATGCAAAGCAGCATACCACCAACTTCATCTAGTGTCATACAAATTTATAGATGCAGCTGGAAACATACATTTTATATAGACTTTGTATGGAAATATTAAAATACCAACCGCAAATAACATTTTTATATTTTTTTGTTGCAGTGTACACTTAACACTAACCGCATGCAAAATTTCAAGTTTGTATGCCTGCTAGAACACCTTTATACTTTTGATGATGTGTCAGTCAGTCAGTGACAAAATAAGGGAACTTTGACTTGAGATATTTCGTAATCAAATATAGGTACAAACTTGTAATTTGGGGTCAGAAGTAGGATCAATAAGTACTCTTGGTAACTGAAATTTCAGACTTCTAGCTTCACCCACAACGAAGATACAGGGGGGTTGAAAGTGCCGTGAGTTGCTTCGAGAAAAGGATGGTACGGCCGTTCCGCGTTTTTTTGCGAGACTCGGCGGGGGCACTGCCGTGCCCCCAGATTATTAACTTCGCGGCCTGATTTCTTATTTTCCTATTTTAGAACCATAACGTGTGAGAAAAATTTCCACTCAACATAATAAATTTTTCAATGCAAGTGCTCGTAAAGGCCCAAAACCGAACAGAAAGTCGATTATTTTGCCCTAGGGCTTTATTATTATTATTTTTTAGTTTACTTACAATGGTTGGCTAACGTGCAGCCTTTCCTGTGTACCATAAATGTTACACTTTTTTTTCCACTGTCTAACGGCTCTGGCTACAGTCCTTTTGAGCCAGTCACAATTTAAAGTTCACAAGATTATATTTGTTGTATTTCCTCACACTATGCATTGAAAAACGTAGTATGATACACGGGCGTAAGAGCAATAAATTACTCGGTTACGTTTAAAACACTCGCTACGCTTGTGTTTTAAATCGTCCTCGTAATTTATTCCTTTTCGCCCTTGTAGCATAAACTACTATTATAAAAGTTCGTTACTTACTGACGCTCAACAAAATAGGATTTCCACAGCCATTATTAACAGTTTTTCAAACAATATGTTATTTACAAGGTAAGTATATTATGTGCTAGAAGACAATGTAAAGTCATGTCATTCACTATGTTTCCCTTAGACATGTCTTCGCGTAATTTCAGTCATATTATTAAGGCGCTACGAAAAAAAAAACGACACTTTAAGAACTTGCATATCTACTTCGGTAAATAATATATTATTTTAATAAAATATAATATTATTTTTGGAATCTTTTTCTAGGGTTCTGTTAAAACAGAAACGCAATTGGAGAAATTAGGCTCGATAGAAATATTTATTGAAATTAGGTCTTTTTCGACACCAATTCTCCTGGTTTGACAATTTAGAATGACATATGGACTGCAATTATATTTTATAAGATGGGTTTTAATGGTATCTAGGACCTGGTTAAACGAAATTTTGTTAGCAACTTTAGTACATTTTATATTAATAAACAACCGACTTTTTGCTACATTTCCACGAATCCGTCCCTCTTGCACTGAGGGTTTTTTTCGCATATGGAGTAACAGGGACGCCAAAACTTTTACATATCGCCTTAACTCTAGCCTTTCGCCCGCGGCTCCGCCCGCGTTTCTTTAATCTCTGCCCCGTTCTTGGTTTGGGCATTATTTTATCAACACCTTTTCTTATAACCTATATGTTGACCAGGGTCACTACGATGATAATGAAGAAAACCGCATCCAAAGCCGTTGGGTGGTTCCCGAGTTAAAACGGAACATACATACGAGAGACACAACATTCTAAAAATTTTAGTTATGGCCTCTATACAATACTAATAACCCATTTCATGCAACATTTCGTGAAAATTGTTCAGACCTTCGACCAAAATAAAATAAATGGACGGGCCACAGCGTAAAGATTTTTGAAGCTTGTAAAGTGAGCGCCGGCTCTCACTTCATCTCTGTCTCTGTCTGTTAGAAGAGTGACACGTACGCTTATTATTACATGCCATCCAAATAACTGACGAAAAAATGCCTTCTTGTGCATTTCCAAAGTGCAAAAAGCAAAATAAAGACTTACAATTAGGTATTGAAGTATAGTATATATCCAATTGCTTAGACTCGTTATGAGTGAGCAAATTGTAAAGACAAGGCCCGTCCATTCATTTTATTTTGGTCGAAGGTTCAGACACGACATTTTACAACTTTATTTATATACTGGGTGTTAATATGAAGTTGCGGAAGCCGAAAACTGGCGATAGTAGTCGTCCATGCGAACAACTTTTACTATCCTAAAATCGCGAAAAAATAATCAGCTGTTCCATAGAAAAGTTACATAGCTATCAAAATGTATGAGACAACTGTTTCTTTTTCTCGATTTTTTTTCACGAAAAGTAGTTCGTATGGACGAGTTCCGGCCAGTTTCCGGCTTCCGTAACTTCATCTTAACACTATCCCTGCGGTCCGTAATAGAATTACATAGATAAAAGCTATGAATGAATTAAAGTGTGAGCGATGACTGGTCCGTAATTTGTGAGCTAGCAAACGATGTGAAAGATAGCTTATGATTCGGACCGCATTAAAAAAGATACATCTTAACCATAACCTCTTATCACAGAATACAATACGATTATTTGATTTTATTTCGTCAAAGTGCCGTGATTCGTGATGGAACAAGAAGAGTTTGTAGCACTGTTCTTTAACGTAGACTCAGATAGCGACGAAAAAATATATATACATATAAATTCTTCCTTTTCGACGAAAAGTTCCACACGACTTTTTATTTGTTTCTCTCATGGCCGAATAAAACATATACTATGGTTTGTCTGATCTGAACTGCTGAAATAATGGAGCGAAAACAATTTTTGACATTCCATTCCGTTCAACGCTCACATCGCCTCACCTCCGTCGCATGAGCCATGAAAGTCATACGAATGAATGAACGCATTTTGCTTCACTCATGGATTATTAGCCATTCACCTCATTCATTCGTAATCGATTTTAGCGAAATAATTCTATTTCGGAACGCGGGGCTTGTATAGGTTAGGGCGTTTTACAGCTTCTAGCGACTTTGGATACGGGGAAAAACAACGATGTTGGTATTACATTGTAGTTAATTACAATTATAAGTATTTAAGGTGATATGTAAAAGTCTTAGCGTCCCTGTTACTCCATATGCGAAAAAACCTCAGTGCGTAGAGGGACGGATTCGTGGAAAAGTAGCAAAAAGTCAGTTTTTTATTAATATAAAATGTACTAAAGTTGCTATGAAAATTTCGTTCAACCAGAGGGCCTATTATGTATCTTTAGTTGCCATTTAAACTGGGTGCCTATCATAAAAAACATAGATATACTATCGAATTCCTATTTTCTAAGGATATGTTCGCACTTAAAGTGACGACACAGTTCGTAAATAGTTCAATACCCACTAATAGCAATTTTGAAAGTTCCTTTTTTAAGTATGTTTTTGATGATAGGCACCTAGTCCAGTTGGCAACTAAAGATACAGAATAGAGGGGCAGGTCCTAGATACTGTTAAAACCCATCTAAGAAAATATATTTGCTGGTCATATGTCATTCTAAATTGTCAAACCAGGAGAATTGGTGTCGAAAACGACCTCATTTCAATAAATATTTCTATCGAGCCGAATTTCTCCAATTGCGTTTCTGTTTTAACAGATCCTTAAAAAGATTCCAAAAATAATATACTATTTTATCAAAATAATACATTATTTACTGAAGTAGATATGCAAGTTCTCAAAGTGTCGATTTTTTTTCCGTAGCGCCTTAAATAGGTAGCAATTATAATTTTAGTGTACACGTGTGCAGTGGCGTGCACAGAACTTTTTGCTGGAAAAGCAAGCAATTTGTCAAGAATAACAATGAAAAAATTTGAATACGATTTTGAAAAAAAAAGGTTGTATTGGAATTTTCACTCTAGGGTAGACATTGTCTACCCTGGCGTCATACAATTTTTTTTTTCAAATTGATATTTAAATTTTTTCATATTTTTTTCATTGTTATTCTTGACCAATTGCTTGCTTTTCCAGCAAAAAGTTCTGTGCACGCCACTGCACGTATGCATGTCTGCTTATTCATTAGCCAGCTACGGGCTACGCTTTTCTGATCGACACAATGTATTGTTTTCTAAATTTTAATACTCTGCTAATGTGTCTGTGGCGGTCTTTGATAACTGATTTAATCCCTTAGTATAGTATGTTTGGCGAGGCTGAAGGCGGAGCCGCGTCTCTGAACGACACTATTTCTTGATCCCATGGAAACTGATTTATGGAATAAAAATTTGCCTATATCTTATTCCTGGTCGAGAACTACATTTGTGCAATGTTTCAGCCCAATCGGTTTAGTAGATACGGCGTGAAGGAGTAACATTATATCACTTCTCTGTAGGAACTTGACACCCCATTAACATCTCACGGGAAATGATTTATGGGATAAAACTCACCCACAAACATCTCTTGCTCCAGATATGGCTACCTCAGCATCTGCATGCGAGTGGTGCCGCGCAATGACACGGAGGGCTGGGTGTTCCGAGAGCCTACAGTCTCCGTGTTCAGGGACGTGGAGCGCTTCTCCCTGGCGCCGAAGCCCCGGCACGCCAAGACGCTGTTCGACGGAGACTTCCACATGGAGTTCTGCGATAACCTGAAGCAGTTGCTGCAGGCCTACTTCAGGGATTTCAGCTTCGAGAGGTCAGTGTACATTTGTAACACTAAATCTGTAGGTAACTCGCTGTTAGAGTTGCCAGATTGTATCCAAACGGCGGACATGTCCTCCTTTTTCACAAATAAAATAAAAAAATATAATATAAAATAAAATAAATGATTAGAATAAGGTAAAACAACGTAAAATTAAAATTTTGTGTGATATATTTCGGGCCATTCGGGCCCGGCATCAGTCACAACGAAGTAAAAGAAAAATATAATACATAAATAATAACAGGTAAAAAAAAAACTATTTACATCTAACCTATTTACAAGATATTAAAAAGAATGTTAAATGTTACTTGTTTAAGCCTGGTCTATATTGTGCACCAAGCGACCATATGACTCTTATTCTAATCATTTATAAAGACAAAAAAGTCAGTATTTTATATAATAATTTATTTACAATAATAAAATAAAGGATACAACGTGAAAAGACAAAAAGGTCTAAGCTCGGCATACAGCTAGCTGACACACATGCAGACAGCCGCCGATTTTCAGTTTATCCCTGTAATACTAATACTATAATATTGAATTAAAGTAACTACAAATTTAACAAAATATATTAAAAACAGAAAAAAAAAAAAGCCTACAAGAATTTAAAACAAAATAAAAATCTAGAAAATACTAATTTTTTGAGGGTCCACCTCCTGAGAGCCTGAGACTGCTTCAGAAGGTTGGATTCAGACCCGCAGAAAATTATTGTCTATGGGAATTAAAAATATAGCACTTGGCTCAAATTATTGTCTATGGGAATTAAAAATATAGTACTTGGCTAAAATTATTGTCTATGGGAATTAAAAATATAGTACTTGGCTAAAATTATTGTCTATGGGAATTAAAAATATACTACTTGGCTAAAATTATTGTCTATGGGAATTAAAAATATACTACTTGGCTAAAATTATACTACGTTTCGTTTTTCGTCGATTTTTGTTTTGAATTGAAATAAAATAGCCTATTTGTTAATGAAAGTTTTATTTACTAAAAATATTCATTATTTAATAAAATAGCCTACTGTTGGTAATTTTTTTTTTATTTACTAATTATATTCATAACGCACAGAAATTCCCTGTATACATATAATAGGGTAAATGTTAAAAAGCAAAACGTCTCAACCAATTGAACCAATAAAACAAGTCGGTCGGCCTGAAGATAAAATTATGGTATGTTTAGGTACGTAGTATAGTTCCATTACGATACTACATTTCATAAAAATATGGTACAAATAGTATAATTATACTACGAAATCTAACCCTGCTGCTTCAAGAGTAGCCATCTGCTGCACTCAGTGGCGTGCACAGAACTTTTTTCCGGAAAAGCAATCAGAAGGTCAAGTACGACAATAAAAAAAAATATGAAAAAATTTAAATAACACTTTGAAAAAAAAAAGTTTGTATGAAAATTTTCACTCTAGGGTAGGCAGTGCCTACCCTGGCGTCATACAAACTTTTTTTTTTCAAAGTGTTATTTAAATTTTTTCATATTTTTTTTATTGTCGGGCTTGACCTTCTGATTGCTTTTCCGGAAAAAAGTTCTGTGCACGCCACTGGCTGCACTTAGTGCACGTTTAATACAGGTGGTAGCACATTCCAGCATTTAGATGCAACCATAGATATTTATTAGTCTATGATGCAACCAACTATCTTGAAGCAGCCCCTGATACGAGGGGCATGCCAAAAGAAGTTAGATACTCTTTACTCCTTTGGTTGACACTGGCAAGTTATACATCACCTTTAGGCTGGTTGTTTGTTGATATATCTGAAAATAGAACGCACATCATTTCTTTTTTTTTTATTTGGATGAGCATCATTTTTCCGAGAATCTGGCGGGAATTTGCTTGCAGCAATGGAACTCAGTCGAAGTGATTGTCGCGCTATGATTTATTATGACTATAAAAAAGTTTTAAGCCTCAAGAATGTTTTGAACTTTTGGCTACTACTTTTGGTGAGTCTGGTTGCTCACGAACAACAGTATTTAATTGGTTTGCTGAATTTAAAAGAGGACGGGGATGTCTCAAAGATGAAGCGAAGACAGGTTGGCTGTTAACCGCGGTCACAGAAGAAAACGTTCGTGCAGTCGAAAAACTTATTCGCGAAAACCAACGAATTATGTATGTAGAGCTGGAGCGAGAACAGGGAATTGGATCAGCAGCAATGCAAACCATAATTCACGACCACCTTTCTCTCCGTAAATGTTGTTTGAGATGGGTGCCGCACAAACTTACCGATGAGCAGAAAGACCGTCGGTTGGATTGGTGCCTATTCATGATAGATAAATTCGACGGTGGCGAGAAAAAAAATGTGTATGATATACTGACTGGTGATGAAACATGGCTTTATAACTATGATCCCGAAACAAAGTGACATTCGACTGTATGGTGCTTTGAAGATGAGCCAACTCCAACGAAATGTCGCCGTGCACGAAGCACACAGAAACAAATGGTCGACTCGTTTTTCAGCAAAACGGATCATATTGCTACTGTAGTGCTAGACAATCAAAGAACGATGAACTCCGAATGGTATGTGACAGTTTGTGCTCCAACAGTAATATCAGCTTGGTGTGACAAGCGACCGAAGTCAGGAATCCGACGCCTTCTCAGGCACCACGACAATGCGGCGTCGCACACGTCTGCCAAAACACTTGACTTTTTCGACTCAAAAAATGCGTCAATCCTCCCTCACTCACCATATTCCCCTGACCTAGCACCTTGTGATTTTACCTGTTTCCAAAAATCAAAGAAAAACTAAAGGGGAAGAAGTTTGAAAGCAAAGAAGATGCACTGGCTGCCTATATTTTAGAGATTTCTGAGGTGTCTAAAGAAGAGTGGTCATTGGTATTTTCCAATTAGTTCAGACGTATGGAAAAGTGTATACGTGCTCAGGGTGAATACTTCGAAAAGATCGATACTTGTAATAAAGAATAAATTTTATAATTTTTGAGTATCTAATTTCTTTTGGCATGCCCCTCGTATAGGCAAGAGTAGTTTTAGGAGTCTTGAGTATGTTTTTTCTAGATGTGGATAACCATATTATTTTTTTATGTACATAATTATGAAGGAGTTTTAGTTTTTAATATATTAAGGGGCTCCATAATGCTAAACTTCAGTTTTGCATGGTAATTCGGTACCGTAAACAATATCGGAAATGTTGTGATTAAAGTTTATATTTTATAAGGTTCACACAACAAATATTATTGTGTCAGAACCTACGCTACCGACTGTGAGCTAGAAAGTTTTTTCTCAATATTGATGACAACAAACATGTAGATTAAAAAATTTCCTTTCACAAGAACTTTGTAACTTGTTTTTTTCTATTTGTTTATTTACTGTTTAAGTCGGTTGCCTTTTCAAAAAATATGGCGATTTCTTTGGCGCAAGACTATTATTAATTACTCTTAATAATTCCAATCTTCCTTAATTATATTATATTACTTTAATACTATAATTATATTACTTTTAAATCATTAATTTCACGGAAAAAGCGATTCAGTTTCCAGGTGTCTGGAAACTCCCAACTTTCTTTCGCTTACTGGGCTCAAAAGGACCCGAATCCAGAGCCGTCAGCCCAATAAAAAAATTACCAAACTTTTCGACATGTTGCAGGTTAGAGCGTCCATGGCGCGCGTTCACGGCGGGCTGGCCGACTGACCTGATGGCCAGGAACTTGGGCATCAACTCCTCATTCATCAATGGAGACCATTGCTATGTCCTCGTCAGGGTTTCCAGGTGAGGTCACAGTTAGAGCGGCTCCTGCCTTAGTAATCTAACTTGTTCGTGTTTAGAGGTCTCCCTTTTTTTTATTGTTTTTTATTATCATTTAAAAAACACAGTTAACACAATACAGTTACGCCAAACTGTACAACAGTTTGTTGGCGTGTCGCGCTCATTACACTGGTTGGTCATCCCACTTATTTTACTAACACAAACACAAGAACTAAAAGTACGGCGCACACTTACTCATCTTTCTCACACATGAAAACTGAGGGCGGCGAATCAACCTGTAGCCATGGACTCTCAAACACATATTAGGTACATTGACATCAGTTCCCGCATCAAGCCTATTTTAGGCCAGATCCATTCGCAAGCGCCATGCCCTCTTACCATATCTTCCCTGTTTCCTTTGTCTATAATATCTACGTGCATATAAGTTAGAAAAACGTTCCTTGCGTCATAAAAATGTACTTATATTACCGAGCTCAAAACTTTCTTTACATTTATCTAGTCCATATGTAATGTCAATAAAAATATACAATAAGCCACCGAAGACTTTAAGAGAAGAGTCAAATAATGAACCTTTTTTTGAACTACTCAAAACATTATTAATAAATAAGTGCTATTATAGTGTAAATGAATACTTAAATGATCATTTAAAATAGAGTAGGTATTACAAATTATTTAAAAATGATAGGTTATTTTATTTGGTTACTTGTATAAATATAATAATATAATTTTGCTGAAATAGTATCTAGTGTTTTTTGACCTCAAATTCCCTACTGCTCCTGAGTTGCTTGGCTGATTGAATTCATTAATGCTTTGATAAATAGATAAACTTTATAGCTATAAACATAACATAAGATTATTCAATCGAGTAATCACGTCCAAGTGAAAAGTATAATTTTCCCCTATTTCGCTCTATCAAGGACGCAGCGAGCGTCGTTACAGCCACTATGCATTGCGCGCTGATATGAACGTTATTTCAATGTCGTTTCCGTTGATATTTGCAGTGACAAATATCGAGCTGCTAATTTGGCGATGGTAATCGCCTTAATAACAAATTATCCATCTCTTCTTCCAGATATAGAGAAACAGCAAAACTCCGAGACTTGCCTCCCAACATACCCGTAGAAGATGTTGTCTTCGAAGCCATACAAGACTCCATCATTGGTGACACGGTGTCCATTGCTGATTTCATTAGGAAATACGGTTCGCATTACATCGCGTCCTATATTACGGGAAACTCGTTGTATCAGGTGAGAGAGAGTGTTGATCTTCCATAAAGTCCTTTCGAAAGAACGGGTAAACTATGAGCTACAGTAGAGCCACTGAGTGACGGCGCCTATGACGTTTAAATGCCTACAAAGTATCGTAATTATTTATAAGCACGTGTGAATTAAAAAATGTAATACTTCATTGTTGATAGTGATGTACTACATGTTTCGGTTATTATTTTTCAATTTGAATGTTGCTTTATTGTGCAATAGAATTCGTATAGAAACAATGTTTTTTTTAAGTTTCTCTATTTTTATAGGTCGTGTTTGAGGTCGCCAAGTTACGCAATAATATTTAATTAAAAAAAAAAACAATGACGAAGTTAATAATAGTAAAATACTTTTTCGATTAAGATATTTAAACATCTCTTGGGGGCCCCGGGGCACTACACCGCATAGCACATTTTGGCACATTTTCCTTTTGTATCATTATGTTGAATGTTGAATGACGTGTCTAATGTTGAGTAAACTCACACTTGATTTTTATTTTTAACCGAAATTTTAAATGTACCTCATCACTAAATGGAGCTGTCATAAGTGCCATCACTCAGTGGCCCTACTTTAGATGCCTCGCCCATGGCATACGCGGGTTGCGTGCGGGGTGCACGGTCGATCAGTTAGAGAGCGACAATTCACTTTTTGCAACCCGCGCAAACTATGGGAATGACATTTTACTGGAAGATAGTAAAGCCGATTCTGAAGGCATTAATTTTAGTTTTAGTGCTGTCAAAACTAAATGTTCTTCATTGCAAAATAGTCCTTAAATTTAAGGAACAGATTAAAGCCTTCAGAATCGGCTTTACTGCCTAACTAGCAATTTCAATATCCTTTCTTTTAAATGTGTTACTAAAACGGCATCCAGATCATACGATTTTATTTATTCTATAAAGTTATTGGCTGAGTATAATAACACTTATCTGTGACTGCATAAACCGGCCTTAAAATGTTATCTTTATATAATTAAAAGCATGAGATTAAGTAAGTTTTTTCCCACAAGAAATCATTTGGTAATAATCTTGCGAATTTTTCCTAGAATTATGGTTCCCCTTTTACTCCGCTTTCCCAAGGCGTTACCTGTACACCTCCAAACAAATTAGAGAACAATCATTTGCACAATAATACCTTGTAAATTCTCGCTTCCATTATTCTCGACTATTATCGCAGTTGTTTTGCAAACTACCCGCTGAAAACCACAACATTGAATCGTATTGCCGTTGCTAACCTTACAAAGTTACGTGAACTGTTGAGTTGATTCTTGTGTAACTGTACTAGGAGCCACTTCCGATTAGGCAAAAAGAAAAGCTTATATTTGGTTCTTCAAACGTGATTCTACACGTTTAGTTACGCGTGGGAAAGTTGTGATTGTGAAATTAAAGTCATTTCACATACCTGTAGACACACAGTGTCACATGCAGAATTTTGTTACATTTTAGTTTTATTATTATAGAAAGTAATTTGTATGATCATCGGTGCATTTACTTATATTGCTGAGATGTGGTTAATATTTGTGTCTTCATCAAACACAATTTAAGATTAAGAATCTTTTTGGAAAAGTAAAGTTATCCTATATCGCCTTAATTTTTCCCAACATTTGTTTACACTTACTATGGAATACCAAGAATAAGTTTACCAGATCCAGTAATGTAAATTCCTCACAAAACCCAAAGATTTCAAAAGTTTAGATGAGCCCTGGCACCTTAAATCTATAGCATTGTTTTTGAATGTGTGCTTTAACATAATGCCGATGCGCGCCCAATATGAGTGCGCAATCTGTCTACCTACGGTCAGCAAACTGATCAGACAACTAAAGTCGTAAAAATTCAAAACTTTAAGTGCACTTAAGGCGTCCTATCACTGTGTTCAGATGAGCACTGATTCCAACCGTGTAAGCGTCACCCATTTAAAGGTGGAAACATTTTGGTGCTGTCATACTACGGTAAGGGCTTATCTTTACTTTTGAAATCTTTGACAAAACTCCTAATTTTTTTTAAATGTTTTATGTCAATGCGTAACCAGCGGATTTTAAAGAGTTTTGTTACAAATACAAATGTTATTCAATTAATGTAAATTATTGTTACATACGGCTTGAACACTTACGTGTGATTGTTGTTGACTATATGCCGACCGTTTCACCGATACAATTTCGGCTTCATCAAGGCGAGTGTCGACACTCGCCTTGATAATGCCGAAATTGTATCGGTGAAACGGTCGGCATATAGTTCAAGCCGTATGTAATAATAATTTCGTATGTCAGCTCACGCGAGTTTCAATTAATGTATTTAAATTTAAAATTTCCAATCTAGTTACCCTAACTACCACAGATAATATCAAGAAGGACAAACAAGCTATGGGTTGGTCAGCTTTAAGTCCATCAATTAGCTCAATGAATCAATCAAAAGAAAATGCATAGTGCATGATGATTGATGTTTCTTTGACTATGGGAAAAACCCTTAAGGTGGGTGGTCCAAGGCAATTTTCATACAAACTTGTGGGACCTAATAACGACGA
This sequence comes from Ypsolopha sequella, assembly GCA_934047225.1. Classification (NCBI taxonomy): domain Eukaryota; kingdom Metazoa; phylum Arthropoda; class Insecta; order Lepidoptera; family Ypsolophidae; genus Ypsolopha; species Ypsolopha sequella. Next base: position 25,304,853 of record OW203993.1, read on the forward strand.
CAGCAGTTTATAATTTCCGTTCATGTTCCTTTTCTACGAGGTCCATTAATTACACACCCGCGAATAATCGTTTTTTTTTTACAAACAAAATGTTTTACAGTCTAATCAATCTTGCTATTTAAAACTTTCGTAGTCCCATGTATGAAAGTTTTAAATAGCAATATTTGATAGTAAAAACATCTATTTTGTAACTTCGATCAAAATAAAATAAATGAACGGGCCACAGCGTACAGATTTTTGAAGTTTGTAAAGTGAGCGCCGGCTCTCACTTCATCTCAGTCGGTCTCTGTTAGAAGAGTGACAAGTATGCTTATTATTAAATGTCATCCAAATAACTGACGAAAAAATGCCTTCTTGTGCATTTCCAAAGTGCAAAAAGCAAAATAAAGACTTACAATTAGGTATTGAAGTATAGTATATATCCAATTGCTTAGACTCGTTATGAGTGAGCAAATTGTAAAGACAAGGCCCGTCCATTCATTTTATTTTGGTCGAAGTTTTGTAAAAAAAAAACGATTATTCGCGAGTATAAAATGAATTGATTGTGTAGAAAAAAGTAACAGAACGCAATAATAATACTTCTGTTGTCGTTATTGGTTCCCATAAGTTTGTATAAAAATTGCCTTGGACCATTCACCATTCCCCCACACTTTCTTCGACGATAATTTCTTGCTATAGCTTGCCGAGTACTTTAGCGATACATCTGCAGTCTGCGGACGACGCGGGGCGTGTACAGTTCGTTTCCTTAAATAGTTTGCAGTACAACCGCACGCTATTTTGGAAACTATATGAAAATAAATAAGAACATTATTTAATCTTAATGAAATTTACAGTTACAGCTAGGCAAAAAATAGTTTGACGCGGTGACAGGTGGAAATATTTTAATCGTAGTGTATAGTGTGACCACATTTGTGGTAAAGCGACCTTAGTTTTCCAAACTCTTTTTTGCCAAGCTGTTTTCAGCATCGCGTGTGCGGGTGTACAGTCGCTTGCAATTCATGCTCTGTATTTGTAAATGATTATAACGGCTACTACGGCGTGATAAGAACTGCTTGTCATGGTCAACACACACCGTCTTTGAAGTTCTTTCTGCCAGCATATCAAAGCATGCAAACTATTTGAGTAAACCAACTGTAAAAATGTCCCCCGCACGCCTCGCACCGTCCTTTGCTCGCCGTACTTGTCAAGCTTAGATACCGTCACTTTTAGTATTAAAAAAAAACTTCCCAATGTTTTCAGGTATTCGTGTTTTCCCGGGGCGTGTACTCCCGAATCAAAGAGCGCGTCAAGTCTAAAGGCATCAGCGACATTCCCCCCGCTGACATCAACAACTTCTTCTCGCCATTCTTCGCTGAGCATGTTGGCGCCATTAAGGTTGGACATGGATTGGGGTCGAGTGCTTCGTTCTGACTTTGGGCCAACCATTGCCCATCACCCAGTTCCCGACAAACATTGCCGAAAGGGATGACTGATGACTGGCGCAAGTTTGTCCAACGTTGAAACGCAGCGGTTGAGATGGTGCTATCATTTGTCTATGTGCGAATAGGAGAATGATAACACTGTCTCATTTTCGCCAAATGATGGTTAAAATGCCCAGGACGCGAAAAACGGAACGTAATTTAGTTTTGATTTAGAACAAAACAAGTGGGCATTTTGACTTGTGAAAGTTACAGAAAACGGATGACAGTAAATTAGGAACCAAAAACTGGAAAGTTGGCAATATTATCATACCAAAACGTTTGGCATTAAACACCATCTCAAAATGAATGATATTTTCGGATTCCAGAAAGTTCTATTTTTGTCATCATAAACTACATCTGACTGTAGCATTCACACTGTATTCTAAATCTTCTTTTCTTTCTTCTGAATCATTGCCATTATCACGACAACATCGGTTCATATCACACAATGCCACTCCCATTCTTTAACGTTCCATCATTTCAATCATGGGTGATTAAATCACTTTCATTCAAATCAACCCATATTATTTTTATTTTTTTTGCTGCTTGGATTGGATTATTTCCGGTAAGTACAATTGGTAAAAAAAAGTTTTGATCTCTGCGAAACGATAATTTAACTAAGTTTCAAATTATAAAGGCAAAAAATCAATCGAATAATATTGTTTATTAATAAAGGTTAATTAATGACCTGTACAAATTTAAATTCAAGAGCAATGGCGACACCGATACCAAAGAAAGAAAAGGACATTTTCCATGTCCAATCTCCTTACACTGGAGTACACGCCACAGGCAAAAAAACATGTGTTTTTCTCTCGTGAACCATTGTCTATGCTCTCACTCCAGGTCTTTGTATTCTCTAGAACTGCCTACTCTATGATCAAAGAAAGGTTGAAGAGTAAAGGTGTTGGCGACATCACAGCCAAAGAGCTGGAGGGGTTTTTCTCGCCCTGGCATGCCAAGCATATCGGACAGATTAAGGTAACTTAATACCATAGCTAACAGGAGATATTGTAAGGGGGCGTGGCGCTTGCGAACGCATCTAGCCTAAAATAGGCTTGATGCGAGACAAAATGTCAATAGAGACGTGATATATTGTTTTGTTCGTGGCTACAGGTTAATGCGCCACCCCCTTTGCATGTGTACTATTAATGTGCGTGAGAAGTGTGCCGTACTAATAGTTTTTATGTTTACGTCAGTGAAATAAGTGGGAGGAAACGTGGAAACAACTGAACATGAACAATTGGAGTACAAAAGCAAATCTTCTGATATCTGTGCTTTATACCTTTGCGATTTTCACACATAATGCACGAACGTCTGCATGAAGTGCAACCTATTCGTTAAAATCGTTTACAAACTGAGAGTCGGAACTGCAGGCGTTTGTACATAAAGTACGGGTCCTAATTGCGTAGAATACATACATAACATAACCAATGGCGTAACCATACTAGGTAATGGTCAGGAGGACAATGTTACACAAGTTGTGCTTCTTCATTTTAAAGTAAAGCCAATCCCAATTTGTTACAATGTAATCGAAACGTCAATCACATTATTCTGAATAAGGTACTTTGTTTCTACGCGATTACGACCCGTTTCTTACTCTCACATAATGTAATGGGTTAATTTTCATGCTATTAAGATCATCAAGTCTTTCTCATTTTCAATGTCATACATAATCATTGTCAGTCGCTTTAAAGCAAGTTCAAAATCCTTAGCAGCTCATTAAATCAGATAATTAATAAGTAGGAACAGGGGCTCTACCGCGTAATTCTCATTTTCATCAACATCAACTTGAGATTGAAATTTGTCATGCGTGCGACGACGCCCGCCTAACATGCCATCTCTTTTGCACGCGTTGAATTTCGCATGCATTTGCTTGAAGTTGATACAAATGAGAATTACGCGGTAGAGCCCCTGTATTAAACACTTCAGATCCACACCCACGATATAGGGCGCTTTCACATTGGACGATAACGATAACGACACGATATCATCGGTTTGGTAATCTCATACATTTACTACGAAACGCTTCCATACTGTATCCTTGTCGTCAACCCGACATATCGCTGTCGTTGCGGCTAGTCGGTGTCGTGTCGTTATCGTCTGTGAAAACGGCCATAGACCAGCTGGATAAGTCAGTCTTCGCCCGCGACGCTACAGAGGCGCGGGGGCGGGCTTTTAATGCATTGAGAGTGTGTGATATAATATCTCTTTCACAAGCCTGCCGCCCGCTCCCCGCGCGATTCCCTTTGTCGTCATCTCCCGCGTCCCTGCAACGGCGCGGGCGGAACTAACTTGTCCGGTTTGCCTACAGAGGCCTAAAGAATCGGCATTTTAATTGTAAAATAAGGAATGTCATCAGCAATGGACTTGAGTTAAACATAATCTTTAGTGGAGTGGTATCTTTAACCATAAAGATTTGAAGTGTTAATATAACTTGGGCCTGAAATAATCAAATTCGGTCCAAGCGCCGCCAAGATCAATAAATGAAAGGACATAATGTAGTCCTCAAGAAAGCAGAAGTCCATCAAAATCTATCCGAATCCTATTTTGTGTGGGATTTTGGTAGGTATCACTATTAGGTCGTCAACATAAATGTATGGAAGTTTTCACGAAGTTTTTTTACTTTAAAGGCCAAGTTGGTTACGCCCCATTTTCACGCACCCATGGATCCTGTTTATACAGGAATTTTGTAGGGTTATTTTTGCATAGCGTAACCTTTTTGCATGAGATCACATAAGGCATTTTAATAGCATCCAATTAATTAGCTATTATAACATCATAAAATGTTGTAAAACATACAAAGTGTTTTTTTTTTAGAATAATGTGTGATCGTGAAAATTTATGACTATAAAAATGTGATCAGACTAATAAAATAAATGTTTGTAATTAAAATACAGGGTATACGGTACAGTAACTTTTTAGAGTTTTTTAAGGCTTTCGGTACTGTAGATCACACAAAATTCAACGTAAAATCATGTACTTACCTAGCCAATAGATATCTTGTTGGTGTTTTTTCTTTTTATTTTACAAATGGAGGATCAGAAAATTGTTTTGCACGACATCCACATCGCAAACGCTAACTGTTTAAGTGGGGTGGCACAAAGGTACCATTTGGCACCACTAAAATCGTTAACGAAAAAATCTTTAACTACAGATAATAATCATGGAACTAGTTTTGTATAAAGTATTTGAGGAATAAACAATGGTTAATAAACCAAGCCTTAGTTGAATGATTCTAAGATCACTTGTGAGGCCGAAGGCGGAGCGCACCTCGTACTTCTGAGGCCGAAGCGAGTATCCCAAAGTCGAAGAACGAGCATGCGATTGTAAATAAATATATAATTGAGGTTGTAAAAATGATTTTTTCACATCTCGAAATCTCTGGGATAAGTTTTGTTGGGCTTCTGCTTGCTTGAGGACCATAGAATGTCCTTTTAATCAACATACATTTTGATCGTGGCGGCGGCGCTTGGACCAACTCCCAGGGCAGAAATTTGCCCACTGTCATTTGTGGTACAACCGAGATCACATCAAGCTATACACATTGGACTTTGTACCTATCTTATATCTTTCACTATTAGGGACTATTTTAGTACTGCAAGTGTTTAACTTGACGTAGTCTTGAGTGTACAAATACAATATTTTATTTGAAAAATAAATGAATATTTAAGAGCGGTATCGTAGCCGGATTGTGAAAAACCTGCCTTTTTCTAATTAATCGAAACAGAAAACTTAAAATCAAAATTCACTCAATGTATAGTGTACGTTGCCATAGCAAAGTTTCCATTGGTTTCTGTAAATTAGAACTTAAAAAAAAAAACTAATTTACAGAAACCAATGGAAACTTTGCGATGTCAGTTTACAGAATATATAGGTAATAAGGTTTTGTTGAGTAACTATTGAGTGAATCTTGAAATTAAATGTTCTGTTTCGATTAAGAGGCTATGCGAATTTTATTTTTGTCACTGTCACTCCAAGCGCAGTGCGATAGGGGCGGATTCAGGGCAAAAGGGAAAAAAGTTGGTTTTATATTTTTATTAAAAACACTAAAATAGCTAGCAAAATTTCAAATATGAAATCTCTAGATATTGTTAAAACACACCTAAATATGTTTGAGTTCTGTATATGGTTCCTATTCGTCAAACGAGGAGAAAAAGTGTGTTTGAAGACCTCATTTCAACAATTATTTCTATCGAGGAAAATTTATCCAAACAGGTTTTCCAATTTGAAAACCCTAGATTATATAGTCAAAATGCATATACAAGAAATTTATTATAATTTTCCGTGTATTTCATGAAATACACAGAAAAGAAACACCCGTATTTTTTTCGCATGTCACCTTAATTAGAAAAAGGCGAGTTTTTCACAATCTGCCTGCGAAACTGCTCTTAAGAAGCGGCGTAGCGGTAGCTCAGTCGGTAGGACGCCCGACTCTCAATGTTAAGAACCGGCTTCGAATCCTACCGGTTTGAATGACAACTTTAATGCATTTTATTTGTTTTATTACCACTTGCTGACGGTTAAGGAAAACACTGGTTAATACGGTGACAAGGCTCAGGTTCAAACTCTATCACTTTGGGACGTAAAAACCATCGATGAAAAGAGGGTGTAAAAAGTGTTGACTATTCCAGTGACAGACTAGACTCGGGGACACCTCTGACACCCCTTTAGAGATATATGTCGTAACGATATGTGTAACTTTCAGGTGGCCAGCGGCAACAAAACGGTGGAAAACTGGGCGATGAAACGCCTTCGGGTCCACTACTACATATTCTCCTACCCAAGTTTATTAAAACTACACGGTGAGCCATCTCTACTAAGGAACCTAGACAATTTACTAGGAAATGAGGCTCTATTACAACTGGAATTGAAGACATTATCGCCTGCGTTCAAAGATGTTAAGAAGAAAAAGTGGTTCGAAGAAGTCATAGACAATTATTTGAAATTGTGGGAAAGTAACATGTGATAGTGAATAACGAATAGACTAATAATACTATAATGGACGAAGTTTTGTGTTAATCATACTATACTATTTGATCGATCTTGTTGTGACCTTTCAAATTTATTTGCACTAAAATTCAACAAATGAAATAATCTACAGTGCTACAAAGCTCTTTTGGAGCATGGATTGGCCGTGACGTGGCCAAAATCGGAACTAATGCCGCTATCCTGATAAAACCTAACCCTTGTTTCACAGTTGCGCCCCCTGTCAATGTCATCCAAGCGCCAAAAGAGCGGTTCAGAAAATAGTTCATATGCCGTAATGTTGGTAGCAATTATATAATCCAATTCATAGACATCAAATTTGGTTTTATCCAATAATATCGTTTACACGTCGTTGTTGCCAACATTACGGCATAGAAACTATTTCATAAAACGCGCTATAATAGTTCTGAAGCCTTAATATTATACAGTGAATTGAGGGGATTGGTTGTTCGTTAGACCTAAGTGCCGATGGAACGTTTTGATTGGTTATTGCTTATAACGCTTCAGCCTGATACCTCTTGGTTAGTATAAAATATATATTAAGCTATTATTGGTCTCATTGTCAGTCACCAATGATAGTTATTATTTCAATATAAAGATCTCCAGACTCCAGTCCAGTCTGGAGTCCAGAGTATAGACAAAATTTCGCCCATTGTACTTACTTCAAAATAGTTCTTTTTTAACGAAATTCCATATGTTTGTATACAACGCCATCTATTGGCAACAATTTAAACAAATCAATTATACAATCTAAAATATAAAAAAAACTTGTAAAATTTGTGGTGCTAATTTGAAGCAAAATTAATTTTTATATAATATTTTAAGTACAATTACAGCCATATATTTGTCTTTATTTGTAAAGAGGTGGTGCAAGTTGAGAAAAAAAAAGATTATTTAGGAATTGAAAGAAATGTGATCATATTATTTGTAGATAACATATGTATTATATAATGTACTATAGAAATAACAGGAAAAACAGTGAAAAGTCTACTTAACTTTGTGTATTTTGAATTTTGTAAACAAAACTACATTATATTAAAACTATTTCTATGAAATCATATTATATTCTATGAAAGAAATAAATTTCTATGTTTGAACACTTGGCGATTTATCCATCGCAAGGAGATATAAATTAACATTATATCATTGCAGTATAGAAACGCAGAAAGAAAAGTAAATTTGGTTGTGAGGAGCCCTGAACCGGGATTCGAACCCGTTTCAGAGCCCCTCACCAGATGTACTTTTCTTTCTGCGTTTCTATACTGCAATGAATAATGTTAATTCACATATATTAACATTTATGCCATAAAAAATAAAAACATTTTACCAGAAATCAAGAACTGTAAGTAAGCGATTTTTTTTGACATGGTCTTTGTTTTATACAATATTATATACCTAATTAAATTAAATATACAAAATAAACGGTGCAATAATTTTTTAGTATACCTAATTTCTTTGCAAGATCAAACGAATTAATGCATTTACTTTAAAGGTTTATTTTTTTAGTGAATCAATGTAAATATTTTATTAATTTAAATAATTGAATAAAAAATGTCTGAAATAAGCTTTGTTTTATTATAAAATGGTTCAGATATATTTTCTGCTAGGTTATGCCCGCGGCTTCGCCCGCATTGATTAATTTTTTCATGTTGTTAAGACTTCATTTATCGAATTTAAAAAGCACCACCAATCCACTTCATTCCCTTTCCCATTCAATCCACTCATTCCTCGGGATCTCATTCACTCACCGATCCAAACTCAACATGTTAAAACCTCGCTGTAATACAGTCTAAATATTATTATAAAATAATATATAATTTAGTGAACTATGCGTGTACATAGCACCAGGATTGATCAGGGGACCCCTAGCCAGCAGCAGAGATAACCAGGAACATCAATATCATCAACTACCTGTAAGTCCCTCCAATTTCCTTTGGTGCTCTCTTTTCACATTTCAAAGCAAAGACACAACGACGCTCGATAAATCTAAATTTTAACCACCATACAGTCCACAACATAACACATGTCGTATCGAATCTGTAAATATTTTGCAGACCAGTCATTTTTTAGTACGCACTTGACTTGACTCTGGTTTGTTTTTGGTTGTCATGTCTAATTTGATCCCCATGTTAAGTGGCTTTGGTGAGGCCGAAGGCCGAGCCGCTTTTCTGATCGACACAATTTTTTGTTATCTGAATTAAGGCGCTACAGAAAAAAAATCGACACTAAGAACTTGCATATCTACTTCGGTAAATAATGTATTATTTTGATAAAATGGTATATTATTTTTGGATTCTTTTTCTAGGGACCTGTTAAAACAGAAACGCAATTGGAGAAATTCGGCTCGATAGAAATATTTATTGAAATGAGGTCTTTTTCGACACCAATTCTCCTGCCCCCCTATTCTGTATCTTTGGTTGCCAACTGAACTAGGTGCCTATCATCAAAAACATAGATAAAAACTGAAATTTCAACATTGCCTTTAGTGGGTATTGAACAATTAACAATCTGTGTCGTCACTTCAAGTGTTAACATATCCTTAGGAAATCGGAATTCGATAGTATATCTATGTTATTGATGATAGACACCCAGTCTAGAAGGCAACTAGAGATACACAATAGGCCCGCTGGTCTGACCATTTAGAATGACATATGGACTGCAATTATATTTTATGAGATGGGTTTTAACGGTATCTAGGACCTGGTTAAACGAAATTTTGATAGCATCTTTAGTACATTTTAAATTAATAAAAAACCGACTTTTTCCTACTTTTCCACGAATCCGTCCTTCTTGCATTGACGGTTTTTTCGCATATGGAGTAACAGGGACGCTAAAACTTTACATATCGCCTTAATACTCTGCTAATGTGTGTTTGGCGGTCTTTGATAACTGATTTAATCCCCTAGTATAGATATAGTATGTTTGGCGAGACTGAAAGCCGAGCCGCGTCTTTGAACCACAATATTTCTTGTTCACCTTATAACAGACCCTTTAGATACTTACATAGAATTCTCCATAACTGAAAGTGGAATTATTTACCATAATATTTTCCGGGTTTTGTACCCGTATTTGTGTGGTGGTACGGCCCTTGGCCGGTTTTTACCTTCTATGTAGGTACATAATATTATGCCTGTAGTAGATTAGTGTATAATTATACGTATGATAAAATAATTTGAGACATTGGTTATGTACTTCACTATTATGAGCACAAATAAAGGCATTGGATACAGTCCATTCTACCATAAACGCATTGGCATAGTCAGGAAGTTTCTCAATAAAAAACTAAACATTCAAAAGTAGTACGATAACTTGCGCCGAAATCTGTCTACATTTTTCTATGTATTTTCATGTATTTCGGTCGTAAATATACCTAATATTTAATGTCTGTTAGCAGGAACAAAAATCAGATCAAATTATTCTAGGTTCAACAAACCCTTATCCAAATATGTTTGCTTTGCTGATAATTTTGCAAAGTAAGCAGTGATAATAATAGACCGTCGGCGTACAGTCGGTAACCCTATGTTATCGGGTAACACGATGTGACCAATTCATAGTGGTTTAGAGAAAAAAAATGTACATTATAATAAACAGGGTTGGCTAGGGGCAACCTGGAGCGTTTTGTAAAGTCAAAAGCAAAAACGTCACAGATATTCTGATAAAATACCTCGCATACCTAGGGTTCCGTATTGAGGATGATAAAATTATTTTTTGTCATTTTTTTTTCGTGAATTTCTCAACCGCTTTATTTTTCCTGTAATCTTTACGTAAACACATATTACCATTGAGCACGCGATATGACGGCAGTGCTTTGTATCACCATAGGTTTTAAAAAAATAGCGGGAAGTGAAGAGAAATAAATTACGAAGATGAAAGATCTGACCTTGGGAAGGAGCTGCATGCACCACAAACCACGCTTCGCCTGAGCCACCAAGTCTCTGGTGTTCTCCAAGATGGTTTTCTTCTTCCTCTTCGTGCCTGGTTGCGCTCTTCTCGGCTAGTCTTCTTCGTAATAGTAATAGATGAAAATGAGGCGCACAGCGGGTGCGATCTCAAAATGGCGGGCGGTAGGGTCGAGGTAGGACCTAGTCGAATGACAATCAGCGTAGACCTCCGGCGTGAAAGGCTTCTGATTGACGACTGACTGATTTGCGTCCAAAACTAAGCGGGTGGAGATGCAGCGAAAATGACAGTTGAAAATATTAATTCACAACTACCCCGCAGTATGAGAGCCACAAGAAGTGGCGCGAACATTTGCCCCCGGCGTTAAAACCATTGGTTTTAAAATAAGAATAGAAAAGTAAAAATAAGACAGAGAATAACGAAATTTTGAAGCGGGGGCAAAGAAAGGAGTTATTGAGATGGGAGAGGGCAAAGACGCACGACAGGTCGTTTGTAAACACCTGTCGTCGTTTTGACAGAAGCTACCCTAATGACATTATCTTTGCCAGGGTATACAGCTACAATAACACCGAGCGGCCATTGAAGCGGTGGAGTGTTATCGGTAACTACAACGACAACAGATCCAATTTTGATTGGGTTGGAAGGTGTATTCCATTTTCCTCTAGACTGGAGAAGATGGAGATAATCATTCTTCCATCGCCTTGCGAACGATTCTACCATTTGATCAAGCAACGCGTAGCGACGTAATAAATTAACTGGCTCATCAGCCACCTTACAAGCGGGTAATTCTTTTAAAGGAGTTGACATCAGAAAATGTGCAGGAGTTAACGCGCTAAGTTCAGATGGATCTTCACTCAGCAGCGTAAGCGGACGAGAATTTATGACACATTCTATTTGCGTAACTACAGTTAATAATTCTTCGTAGGTCAACAGTTGAGTACCTACTACTCTATGCAAATGCGTCTTAAATCCTTTGACATATATCTCATAATGTCCCCCAAAATGTGGGCTACGTGGAATATTAAATTTCCATTGTATTCTATGATCGGCAAGTTCATTCGCGAAAGACGTTTTAAATTCTTCGGAGTTTGTCAAATTGTAAATTTCTGAGAGGGCATTTCTAGCGCCTACAAAGTTCGTAGCATTATCTGAATATGCGAAAGACACTGCTCCACGTCTAGATAAAAAACGTTTGAACGCGGAAAGAAAAGTGTTCGTGCTAAGATCAGTTGCCAATTCAACGTGAACTGCACGAGTCACCAGGCATACAAATATGCAGAGGTAACATTTGACGGGACGGACTCCACGTTTTCGATACGGAGTGATACTGATAGGACCACAATAATCCACAGCGCAGTGGACAAAAGCTTTAGCCTCATTAACGCGGCATGATGGTAAATCTGCCATGAAAGGGAAGGTTTGTCTCGGCTTCGCCTTAAAACAATAATTGCAGCTATGTATTACGCGACGAACAATATTTCGACAGGAAAGTATCCAAAATTTTTGGCGGATTATTGACATTAAAGCCACTGGTCCAGTGTGACAATTTTTGCGATGATAATGAATGATAATCAATTCGACAATATGATTTTTACGAGGTAACAACACAGGGTGTTGTTGATCGAACGTCATGTCTGTGTTGCGAAGTCGACCACCAACGCGTAACAATCCATTTTTATCTAAAAATGGCGATAGTCGATTTAAAGCGGGAGAACAAAGTTTATTTGACTTTAATCTTTTTATTTCATCAAGAAAATAAAATGCTTGAAGAGCTTTAATCAATGCAACTTCAGCGAAATCCATATCGGTAGCGGTAAAAATATTAGAGCGCGGTAAAATACGTAAAAATCGGTATATGTAAATGATTGTGTGTAAAAGCACAAGCCATGACGAAATTCTTTCCGAAAGAGAAAGAAGAGGATGCGGTTCTTCATTACTAAAAGCGGGAAGAGAAATTGTTTTTGATTCCGGCAAGTTTTCTTCAATAGAAGCTGATTCTATTGTTTTGATTGGCCACTCTTTAGCGTCCAGATAAAGCCAAGCAGGTCCAGTGAACCAGAGCGGGTGACTCATCAACTGCGTGGGAGTGAGACCACGGGAAAGACAGTCGCTCGGGTTTATTTCATACAAGCGGAAGTCAAGTAAAATTAAAAACAAATCGTTTTGCAAATTAGCACCTGTGTGCAGCGTGTCATTTAATGAGACACGAGTACCATCAGCGGAGTCAGTCTTAGTACTGGCATTCATACAAATACGCACCTTTGTCGTTGATTTATCAACACGCACTACGGGATGATGCGGAATATAATAACCAAGAGATAATTGGTCATCATTATGAAGCGGGGATATGTAACCTTTAGTTAGGTATTCATTTATTATATTGTTATACTCGGAACGTAAATCTGCGTTAGAAACAAACCTACGCTCAAGAGACATAAAACACTTTTTTGCGTGATGGTACGAGTTTCCTAGTATGTTAGGATTCCGTGCGAACGGTAAAGAAACCGAATAGCGACCAGCGGGGTCACGTGACACATTGTTAATAAATAATTTTTCACATTCATCATTTGCGGGACTAGAAGCAGGTTCACAATGCACCTCTTCTAATTGCCAAAATTTTTGTAAAATAAAATCTATTGGCGGTTCAATCTCCATATAAGAGCATAACGAAATTGAACATGCGGTATTTTGGTAAACAGGCGTATTACCAATTAGCGTAAAACCGAAGATGGTCTGAAATCCCGTCGGCGTACCCGGGGGACCAGAGACGCGGCCTGATAACAAGATATCCGCGAATAAAGATGCACCGATAAGAATATCAATCTCACCCGGTAAGTAAAATGTTTCATCAGCAAGTGTGATATCTTTTAAATACGAAAGCGTAGACAAATCCACCTGCACCGATGGTAAGTTGTCGGTAATACGGTCGATTACATAAGTGTCAAGCGAAATTGAAACCGAATCATCAAATCGTGAAAACAATTTAAGGTTTGTCGCACCCTTAATTGGGTTTGATGAAGAGCCGATGCCCTTAACAAAAGCGCGGGGAATTTTCTCATATTTTAAGTTAAGCTTCTCACAACAGGAAACCGTCGAAAAACTGGATTGTGACGCAGGGTCGCAGAGCGCACGTAGACGGACAGACATACCGTTAGAATCTTTCACGATCACTTGAATTGTACCTAAAAGGCATGTTTCATTACGCTGCGAGTTAGGCTGTAAGTTACATAAAGAAATATTATTACTCGCAGTTGGTACGGATTGAGAATCATTAGTCATATGTTCTGTGTTAGTCGCCGATACGGCAGGATCCACCAACCTCGAAGATTGCGTATGTGTGCGTGGAGACACGGTAATATTTTGACCAAGCGCGGTGTGAGTATTCATCACATTTTGTTTGCGGCACAACATCGAATGGTGTTTACAATTACAATGGCGGCAATTATAAGACGATTTACAAGCGGAATTGTTATGCGTAATACTTAAACAATTGGTGCAACCGTTATTAGATTTGATGAACTGAAATCTTTTCTCGATATCTAGTTTCACAAATTCGGGACACTTATATAAATTATAGTGTTTTAATTGTTTACATAGCGGACAACAATTATTATTGGTCGAAGCGGAGACAAAAGCATGGGTTGACTTGGTACTGTACCCGGTTTTGTTGTTATTATTATTAACGGAGCGGTTCGGAGCGGGAGCGGTAATTGCGGGTGCAGTGCGGTTCAGTATCTTAGTTTGTTCCCGTAAAAATGATATTAATTCATCATAATGGGGTAAATCGGAACCACGTTTAAACATTTCAAATGAACGAGCGGTTTCAACATCAAGTTTTTTAAGGGCCAAATACATAAGGATAAAATCCGAAAGATCTTTAATATTCAGCGATTTTAAACACGAAACAGCGGAACAGAACTTGTCTAAAAACAAGTCCAAGTTTTTTGAACTAGCGGTAGTTAAAGGGCGAAATTCAAACATTTGATCCAAATAAGTAGTGGCTAAACTACGCGAGTCTTGAAAAGTAGAAACGAGTGTTTTCCAGATTATGTCGTAGTTAGTTGCGTTCGGTGTGATTCCAGAACAAATCGAAAGTGCCCGGCCAGAAAGTTTACCCATCAGGTATTGTACTCGTTCGTTGTCGGTCAAGTCCGGATTATCGTGAATCGTGGTTTTAAATGTTTCATAGAATGTTGGCCACATAGTAGCTTCACCAGAAAAACCAACGAGTTCCAGTTTTGGAAGCTTGATAGTAGGTTTTTTGGGACATTCCATGTCACGTGGAGCTTTAACTTTAGAGTCAGCCGATTTCGAAGAATGTGATAACTTCCGGTTGATGTATTTGCAATGGGAGTAAAGATCCTCAAAAGCTGACCAACTTTGATAATTTGGTTCAAAATTAGGATTTATCAATACCTCTGTGTCATTAATTTCATCTATGATTACATGAATTTCTGAGCGTACAGTATCCAAAGTTTCGACATTGGCCATAAACAATTCTGCCGAAGAAACATCCTCTAAAGCGGTTTTAGAAAAGTCATAAACTCTCTGAAGGCGATTAAACAATTCTTGCCTTTTATTTTTAAGCTTCTTTAAACTATACGACATCTTTAATTTTGTAGCTTCTGCGGAATTTGGCATGTTATATAGTACAAAGTTAGGCAAGTATCGGAACTATCGAAAGTTTTATACTGACTACAACATAGAATAGTGCTAATGAGTTAGAGATAACACGGGCGGCGGACGAACCTGTGTACGAGTACCTCTCGATAATATTAAGAATTAGCAGGTAGGCAGATAATATTTTCTGTGAAATGATCAAATGGTATAATCGCAGCGGATAAATTAACAGAATGGCGTATTTCACTGTAGATAATTTACAATTTCCAGTATATAGGAAATGGAATCACTAATATTTTGACGAATGCGGGGTTTTAATGCATAGATAATGCAAATAAGAGCGGGAATGCGGGGTAATACTGCGGGCAGAGTGAAAATTAGAGCGGAATTCACGTGTTCTTTAGACAAAGAACATGAAGATAGCGGTTGGAAATACCAAAAAATGGTTATAGATCGCAGATCAAAGGGCCTAAAATGGATCTAGATCCGGCTCGAATGGCCAAAAAAATGAGCACGCGATATGACGGCAGTGCTTTGTATCACCATAGGTTTTAAAAAAATAGCGGGAAGTGAAGAGAAATAAATTACGAAGATGAAAGATCTGACCTTGGGAAGGAGCTGCATGCACCACAAACCACGCTTCGCCTGAGCCACCAAGTCTCTGGTGTTCTCCAAGATGGTTTTCTTCTTCCTCTTCGTGCCTGGTTGCGCTCTTCTCGGCTAGTCTTCTTCGTAATAGTAATAGATGAAAATGAGGCGCACAGCGGGTGCGATCTCAAAATGGCGGGCGGTAGGGTCGAGGTAGGACCTAGTCGAATGACAATCAGCGTAGACCTCCGGCGTGAAAGGCTTCTGATTGACGACTGACTGATTTGCGTCCAAAACTAAGCGGGTGGAGATGCAGCGAAAATGACAGTTGAAAATATTAATTCACAACTACCCCGCAGTATGAGAGCCACAAGAAGTGGCGCGAACAACCATGATTTTTTTCATATTTTTGGTCCACCAGTTTTGGAGATAAGGGGGGGACATACATATTTTTGGGGTTTTTTGAAGGTTTCTCGAAACCAGTGCCAGTAAATATAGTAAAACTATATATTTTTACAATCAGCTTTATAATACCTACAATTTGATATACATATTGTATTTTTATAAAAAAAAATCTTTTATTTATTTTACTTCTTTTTTTATATTTCTCAATAGTGCTGAATTTTATTTAATCGCTATAGTTTTCCTTTAATTCACCGCTTATGATCTATAATTGACATTTTTTTCATATTTTTTGGTTTACCAGTTTCGGAGATAAGTGGGGGGGATATACATATTTTTGGTGTTTTTTAAAGATTTCTCGAAACTAAATTGAGTAAATATATTAAAATTATATATTTTTACAATCAGCTTTTTAATACCTACAATTTGATACCAATACTGTATTTTTATAAAATATTTTTTTTATTTATTGTACTTCTTTTTTTATATTTCTCATTAGTGCTGAATTTTTTTTTATTCGCTATAGTTTTCCTGTAATTGGCCAGTTATGATCTATAATTGGTATTTTTTTCATGTTTTTAGGTCTACCAGTTTCGGAGATAAGGGGGGGGACATACATATTTTTTGGGGTTTTTAAAGATTTCTCGAAACCAGTGCAAATAAGTATATTAAAAATATATATTTTTACAATCAACTTTTTAATATCAACAATTTGATACCCATATCGTATTTTTAGGCTAATATATTTTATTTTTCTCACTTTTGGTTTGGAAATATATTGAA
The DNA here is from genome assembly GCA_934047225.1 of Ypsolopha sequella. NCBI lineage: Eukaryota > Metazoa > Arthropoda > Insecta > Lepidoptera > Ypsolophidae > Ypsolopha > Ypsolopha sequella. Next base: position 25,321,592 of record OW203993.1, read on the forward strand.
CAATTTCAAATTTCTCATATTTTTTTTACACCGTGATATGTAGGCAAATTAATGCTATTTTTGTGCTAAATTTCATGTATTTATTTTAAACGGTGCTAAAGTTATGAGGCTGTGACATACGGACGGACGGACAACGGAGTCTTACCATAAGGTTCCTTTTGTACCTTTTAGGTTCTACGGAACCCTAAAAATACCTTAAATAAGTAACAAGTAGTACTACATGAAAGCCGATTCTGAAGGCTTTGATTTTAGTTAAAGTGCTGTCAAAACTAAATTTTCTTCATTGCAAAATGGTCCTAGAGTTTCAGGAACTGAAGTTAAATTACTTTGGAAAATTTCAAGTTTTGACAGCACTATAACTAAAATTAAAGCCTTCAGAATCGGCTTTACTATAGCAATATACGACCTTATTTTTTCAAGCACCTTAGGTTGGAACATAGTAAGACCCTAATTGTTACCTATTGACGTGATTTTTTCATCAGAAAAATATGGTTGTCGTTGCTGACTGCACAAAACGCTCCAGGTTCCGCCTAGGCAACCCTGTTTATTTATTATGTTTATTGGGTTGTCAAGTTCCTATAGAAAAGTGATGTAATGTTACTCCTTCACGCCGTACCTACTGAACCCTGAAACTTTGCACAAATGTAGTTCTCAACCTGTGTAGCTAGCACGCACTAGAGATACAGCGTATATCTATCCTACTTGCGCTTTCACGCATACCGCGTTTGTATTTGTGCGAGAGAGCAAATATGATCGAAAGACACTGCATCCACGGCGCGTTTTAGATCGATCCCCTTGTACAATACACTACAATACAATACATTGCCAAATTTTTTCATTAGTACAAACTCATTGGCTCTGTTTCACAAGCGTAACACCGCTGATAAGTAAATTCACTAAAGGTCAAAACCGCAGGGTTATCAGAAAACGTGGCCAAACAACCAGCAATTAAGACCTTGATTTTTATGAAATTTTACTATACCTATACTTAAAGCGAGCAAATTCATTCTGCTACGCAATGCTATGCACCTCTAAAAACAATAACTTTATTTGAACCAAAAAGAAAAGTGTAGGAACAGGTTTTAACAAAATAACATAATTAATAAGAAGTGACTTGCATACTTTTACTCAATAATAACTAAGTAGTTGATCCCAGATTAGAATATCAAAAACAGGCAAAACAGTCAAACAAAATACCACTTCTTCAATAAAAGGAACAAAATTTGTTAAAGGTTCCCTAGCACCCGAGCTAGACCGCGTACGATATATTAATTACGGTTGCCAGTTCTCTGGAAGTACTTACTACGCCACCTACACTACGACGCACGGGTCAGCAATCTATTGGAGGAAATGCATACGCGGAAAGAATGCCAAAGCGCAGGCGGCGCGGCGCTTAGAATCATTCAAAGAAGGCTTGGTTTATCAACCATTGTTTATTCCTTAAATACTTTATATGTACAAAACGAGTTCCATGATTATTACCTGTAGTTGGATAAACCAGCCTAATATATGATTTTAAGTATATGATTTTTTTGTCAATGATTTTAGTGGTGCCAAATGGTACCTTTGTGCTACCCCACTTAAACAGTTAGCGTTTGCGATGTGGATGTCGTGCAAAACAATTTTCTGATCCTCTATTTGTAAAAAATAAAGAAACAACACCAACAAGATATCTATTGGCTAGGTAAGTACATGATTTTACCTTGAATTTTGTGTGATCTACAGTACCGAAAGCCTTAGAAAACTCTAAAAAGTTACTGTACTGTGTACCCTGTATTTTAATTTTTAGTAGTTTATGCTATGAGGGCGAAAAGGAATACATTTTTTAAACGTAACCGAGTAATTTATTGCTCTTACGCCCGTGTACCATATTACGTTTTTCAATGCATAGTGTGAGGAAATAAAACAAATATAATCTTGTGAACTTTAAATTACGATTGACTCAAAAGGACTGCAAACAGTGGAAAAAAAAGTATAACATTTATGGTACACAGGAAAGGATGCAGGTTAGCCAACCACTGCAAATAAATTTAAAAAATAATAATATTAATAAAGCCCTAGGGCAAAATAATAGACTTTCTGTTCGGTTTTGATGCATAAAAAGTAGGCCTTTACGAGCAATTGCATTTAACAGTAGTTTATGCTACAAGGGCGCAAAGGAATAAATTACGAGGAAGATTTAAAACACGAGCGTAGCGAGTGTTTTAAACGTAACCGAGTAATTTATTGCTCTTACGCCCGTGTATCATACTACGTTTTTCAATGCATAGTGTGAGGAAATAAAACAAATATAATTTTGTGAACTTTAAATTGTAATTGGCTCAAAAAGACTGTATCCAGAGCCGTTAAACAGTGGAAAAAAAAGTATGACATTTATGGTCCACAGGAAAGGCTACAGCTTAGCCAACCATTGTAAATAAATTTAAAAAATAATAATAATAAAACCCTAGGGCAAAATAATCGACTTTCTGTTCGGTTTTGATGCATAAAAAGTGGGCCTTTACGAGCACATGCATTGAAAATAGTAGTTTATGCTACAAGGGCGCAAAGGAATAAATTACGAGGACGATTTAAAACACGAGCGTAGCGAGTGTTTTACACGTAACCGAGTAATTTATTGCTTTTACGCCCGTGTATCATACTACATTTTTCAATGCATAGTGTGAGGAAATGAAAACGAATATACTCTTGTGAAATTTAGATTATAATTGGCTCAAAAGGACTGTATCCAGAGCCGTTAAACAGTGGGAAAAAAAAGCATGACATTTATGGTACACAGGAAAGGCTGCAGGTTAGCCAACCATTGCAAACAAATAAAAAAAAAAAAATAAAGCCCTAGGGCAAAATAATCGACTTTCTGTTCAGTTTTGATGCATAAAAAGTGGGCCTTTACGAGCACATGCATTGAAAAAAACATTTATTGTATTAGTCTAATCACATTTTAGTCACAAATTTTCACGATCACACATTATTCTAAAGAAGACACTTTGTATGTTTTACAAGATTTTATGCTGTTATAATAGCTAATTAATTGGTAGCTATTAAAATGCCTTATCTCTTTGATACTGGTGACCTATTTGACTAGATATCGGTATCAAAAATGTGGAGTAACTCTCGTAGCCGAAAATGTACAAAGTTGTTTGTTTTAAACATGTGTTTTTACAGTGTTTCAAAGTAGGTAGTAGACTAAAAACCATAAAAAGGTCAGATATCTTAAGAACGAATATAAGGAATAATAAATTATATTCAGTGATTTTTGTTTTGATTGAATCTGCAAGATCAGTCTAGGATAACTTTATTAACTAAAGCAGCTCTTAAGGCGGTTTATGCTGCGAAAGTGCTGCCCCTTTAGAAAAAAATAATTATTTACTTACTAGAATAATTCACTTCAGCACTTCTGCAGCATATAGCGCCTTAATTAGGGTTGCCAGATGGGAAAACCAAAATATCGGGGCTAAATTTCAAAAAGTTGGGATTTTGAGATTATGGTCGGGACAAATAAATATTACGAATCGAAAAATTATTTTTTATTATTAAAATTAAAGTAATTACAGCAAAATACTTTTTTGCCCGCCGACCGTTGTTATTTGTTATTTGTCGGAACAATTTGTATTTTGTCGGGACTCTGGACATCATATGAAATGTCGGGACAATCCCGACCATCTGGCAACCCTAGCCTTAATACAGATTAAGAATTTTAATTCAAAAGTCGACGCATGAAGTCGGGTAAAAAGTATAGCAAGTTTGTTCGTCATAATCTGTTAGGTCAAGTTCAAACTATGTTTACTTTAAACATTAGCAAAATGTCAGAAAAAAACTCAGTTTTAACGATGCTGCGGTGGAGCTAGTTTAGGGTGTGGTTATAAAAGCTTTTTAACTAATTTAAATATGTTTTTATTGTTTTTTGTGTTGTCATTGTGCGGTTTGTGCGGCGGAGACGAAGGCGATTTGGGTTACAGTCTGAACATTGGATATGCCATTGATGTATTCGCTAAGTATGAATATGCAATTTTATACAGTCCTAACCGAACCGGCGTGACACGTGCGGTTTCGGGTCCAGTTTATTTTCACGACCTCGTCTCCTCAGAGGCGAGCTACACTCTGCTCAAGAGATTCGCGCACTCGTGGCATAAAAAGAGGAAAATGTGGCAGATTGGTTAAGGCGCTACGAAAAAAAATCGACACTTTAAGAACTTGCATATCTACTTCAGTAAATAATGTATTATTTTGATAAAATAGTACATTATTTTTGGATTCTTTTTCTAGGGACCTGTTAAAACAGAAACGCAATTGGAGAAATTCGGCTCGATAGAAATATTTATTGAAATGAGGTCCTTTTCGACACCAATTCTTCTGGTTCGACAATTTGGAATGACATATGGACTGTAATTATATTTTATTAGATGGGTTTTAACAGTTTCTAGGACCTGTGGGTCTACCGCGTAATTCTCATTTTCATCAACATCAACTGGAGATTGAAATTTGACGTGCGTGCGACGACGCCCGCCTAACATGCCATCTCTTTTGCACGAGTTGTATTTCGCATGCATTTGCTTGAAGTTGATACAAATAAGAATTACGCGGTAGAGCCCCTGGTTAAACGAAATTTTGATAGCATTTTTAGTACATTTTATATTAATAAAAAACCAACTTTTTGCTATTTTTCCACGAATCCGTCCCTCTCGCACTGAGGGTTTTTTCGCATATGGAGTAACAGGGACGCTAAAACTTTTACATATCGCCTTAAGGCGCACCGGCAAGCATCTTATATTTGTAAGCGTCTCGCGCAGAATGCGCCGCAGCTTAAAGAGGCCACGCCCGCGTTACGGTGGGAAGATGTGGCCCGGACACCGCACTTTATAAAAAAGAGCATAAAGCGCTGTAGGGCGCGCACAGAAAAGGCAACGGTGCGTGGCTAAGTGCAAGATCCACCGTTGACCTCCGTCCCCGGATTGGCCCACTATATGACCTTGATGTCGAAAGTGGGTTTGAGATGGTGGCGGGATTGGAGTCCTAACCGATAAAGCGATACTGAATTTGTTAGCAAACATTAATACGTATAAACAAATCAGTCCAGTTTTTGTGATGTTAAAATATTTTAGTTTTTAAAACATCTGCTCCATTGATTTATCTGTATGTACCAACCTAAAAATTTTTAGGGTTTCTCTTTAAAATACCATCTCAAATAAAAACTATAAGCTCGAATGAGCTAAAGTTTGGCACGTGATTTTGTAAGTACCTATATAACATAGCTTGGAATATATTTGATGGATAAAATCCGAAACGAAGATATCCGTCAGAGATCGAACGTGACCGACATAGCCTGCAGATTCAGTAAGTTGAAGTGGCAGACTGGCCATATTTGTCGCCGACGTGATAACCGTTCGCTCCGTAAGGCATTGGAATGGAGACCACGTACAGCAAAGCGCAGCCTAGGCCTGTCGCGACGAGTACGTTCGCGAAACTGTAAATGTAAATGCTGGCAACACTAGAGAAAAAAATTATAATCAAAATTGTCTATGGTTAGAAGTCGAGAGCCTTTTTGCCCGCGAGAACTTGTGTCAGCTTGGTAAAAATGGTGGAGAATAATGGCGTCAGAAAAGAAACTCGTGTTTAGCAGAATAAAATAAGAAAAGTGGTGCAGAAAACAAAGGACAAAATAGAATAAGTTCCTGTGCCAGGACATAAGACTATGGGAGAAGTGGTTAGTAAGGACATTACCAGGTAAGTCCTTAATATAACACACAAAGAAAAGGCATTACGGAGGACTGGGATGGTTAAGAGGGGAGGCAGAAAGAAAGAAGGAGACCATTCTTAGGGACAAGAAGTCCCGCCAAAGTATAACATTCTTAGGGACAAGAAGTCCCGCCTAACTAATAGGGACAAGAAGTCCCACCTGATACATAAGGGCAAGAAGCCACACCTGATACCTGCATAAGGACAAGAAGCCAAGATAGAAATGTGGGGACAAGAAGTCCCAATAACAGTAGAACATTCATCACACTAAGATGTGACTAATGTCACCCTACAATTAAGGTTATATTGTAGAGTTAAATCCACAGAATCTAGGCCAGAAAAACTCGCAGAACGTATTTTGCGACAAGGCCAACCCCGTGCCCGCTGGACTGACGATCTGAAGGACGTTGCGGGTGGCGGCTGGATGATGATGACTGAGGACCGCCAAGAGTGGCGTAATATTGAGGAGGCCTATGTACAGCAGTGGACGAATACGGGCTGATGGATGGATGGATGGATATAACATTTTGAAGAAACTAATGGCTTGTGAATTAGTCACGATGCGTATATTTTAACAAAACGTCATGTACTTATATATAACTAACATTCATTTTGGAGATATTCATCAGAAGAAGGCAAATAAATTCTTCTTTATCAATATATCGGTGAATTTTAATTATTATTATTTACTAAATGGGTGAAATTTTTACTGTAAAATTCGTTATTTTTGTAAACAATTTACCCGTAAGGCTAGAAACAAAAAATAGGTGTCTCAACGTGTTTGAAAGATTATCTCTTGGGGGGTAAAGTAAGGGATGAAACTTTTTATTAAATTTATTATTTTTGTAAGTAAGTAAGTAAGTAAATAGTTTATTTGTGAGAATTCGGGTTTACAATGGATGTTACAAATAATTACAGTCCCAACAAATTCAACCATGTCATGGCGTACAAATATTTGGTTGTATATTTAAATCATGCACTAACAAAAAACAAATTGAGAATAATTATAATTATAAAATATGTATGACAATTAAATAAGAACAAATGTCAATATATAATATGTAAAAAAAAAAAAAAAAAACTTGAAGTTGGAACAAAACAATCGTAGGAATATAAAACTAAAGTAGTCACAATGTAATAGGTCCGTTTTGACATATGTCATCGCAACGTATCTATGGATGTGAACCATGCAAATCGGTAACTATGTCAACCGATTCTCACGAGAAATCGATTCAAAATATTATGAGTTTGTTATCGTTTGAAATATTTTCATGTTTATTGGTTATAATTTCCAGAATAAACATAATTGCCAAAGTCAACGTGAAAGAAAATATAAACAGTTCAAAAGTAAAGCCTAAAGTCACAAGAAAAAAACACTAAAAACAAACGGGAGCACAACGACTTCCAATATGGTGATAGAAAGATATTTCGGGTGCTAAAACCAGCTTTTAATTTTTTTTCTCTACGAGAAGAATCTGAAATGGAAATTCTTACGTGCCAGTAATATTTTGTAATGTTGTACTTCACTGACCTCAAATTAGATAGAGGTCTGAGCGTTGATAGATATAAAATACTGGCCAGTAAAAAAAATATGTAGGCTTCAAGATGAATAAATTGCTTCATGCCTTATAAAAAAAAAACTGCCATATTTCTTACCAGCCAATCTGTCTATTGGTAGGATGATTTATGGAAAACTGCCTGTAAACCAATTCATTAATAAAAAAAATGGGACTTTAAGCAATAAATGCATGTTTTTTATATATTTATTTTTTGTTTTTGTAACCTATAAGTTTAAAAGCTAAGTGGTATGTAACATTATTTAGCACAATTATTATATTATATTTTTTGGTATACGCGACACCGTTACAAATACATGCAAATGTTCAAATCTAAAAAGTTTATATTTGCAAAAAAAAAAGGAAATTTAAACTTGGCTTTTTGTGTACTGGTCTCACAAAAGCTAATTACAGATCATTACAATTATTTTATCAATATTAAAACAAGTTAATTATTTTCACGTGGAATCGAATTGAGTCCGTGAAATTAGGCGATTATCTGGTTACAACACTATTATTAAGAAAAAATTGACTGAGAATGTAACTGTTTTTGAGACATTGTGTAGTAATTCAAAATTGCATTTTATTTTGCAATATGCGTGAAAATTGTACTTGAAATATGTTCCGTGATAATTAAAAAACGTTTATTTATTTTCTTTAAACCCAATAAGTTAATAATTATTTGTTAACCGTTTCATTTATTACATGTAAAGTTATATTCTATGGTCGTTCTTATCTGTCAAAACGGGCTTCTTATTTTGTGGCAACTTGTAGTTACAATGAAAAAATGTCTGTAGTGTTCTTTATATTATAAATGTCATAATCAAATAATATTTATATTTATTCGTATCCTAGGCATTCCTTGACCGTGTAAAAACATTTATCTAGTAAAAAATCTTTAAGCTTTCTATGGAACAAGGGATATGGCAACATTTTAAAATCGTTTGGTAATTTACGATTATCGTATTATAGATAGATTTTTACATTATTATAGATTTTTACACACATATACATAACATTATTGCTAAAAATAGTTAATTTAGATTTAGGTAGGTATAAGTTGTTAAAACGGCGAGTACATTTTGTATTGTGATATTTCACCTCTTGTTTTAAATAAATTGGGATGCTTTTTGACAAAAAGACATATTTCTTGGATGTAGAGGCAAGGCAATGGTAGTATATGGTGTTTCTTAAATAGAGGTTTGCATCTATCTCTAAACCCTGCATTACAAATTATCCGCATACATCTTTTTTGTTTTCTAAACGCCACGTCCACTGAATTACCCCAAATGATGATGCCATATCTTAAAATTGACCCTATGTGTCCTTGTTATGCCTCTATTGCAGCCTCCCTTGATACAACCTGTCTAATTCTTTTTAAAGCGTACCTAAATCTGTCAATTCTTTTACAAACATGCATGATATGCTCTTTCCAGTTACAATGTTTATCGATATGAATGCCAAGAAAAACTGTAGAATCAACTTCATCTAGTACTCGTAGATACATTGTTTTCAAATTTTACTTTAATTTTTATAGGATGTGCGTTATACGATTGAAATTGGATTAATTTTGTTTTACTAAGGTTAATTTTTAAATTATTTTTCTCTAACCACTCTATCACCTCTTTTAATGCTTTATTTACATCATTTTCGAACGTATCAATGTCATGGCATTGTATCGCGAGGGTCGTGTCATCAGCGAACAAAACACTATGATGAGAGATATCCTTTGGCAAATCATGTATGTAGAGCAAAAATAATAAAGGCCCGAGGATACTTCCCTGGGGTACTCCATATAAATTCTCTCTGTATTTAGATCTGTAGGTTTTTTTTTCGTTATTAGTAGTTCTACTTATTTCAGTACATTGAACCCTATTTTCTAAATAACTCTCTATCCATTTAAAAGCAGGACCCCTAAATCCATATGAATACAGCTTTTTTAACAGCTTATTGTAGCAAACAAAATCAAACGCCTTGCTCATATCCAAAAATAACGCAACTACAGGTATTTTCTCGTTGAGACTTCTCGTGACCTTTTCAATGAGTGAAAAACATGCCATAGTTGTTGAGCTATTTTTACGAAAGCCATATTGCTCAGTAGTCAACACATGAAAATTTGGTATTTAACCTTTTGATTTAGAAATAAAAATGACGTGTTTCTGCGTTTTTGGAAAATCATCCCGTTAAAACAGAGGATGAAAGTTTGTATCGTAATTTCGTAAATCTGTGGTTAAAATCGAGTATGGAATTTTCAAACCATTCACTTGAAGATGAAAAGCGCTGAAATGTAACTTTGGAAGGAGCAGCTGATTCTTGATTTACTATTAAGTGGACCCTTCCCGCTCAGCTGCCATATAAATGCTTTAGGTGTTTGTGACGTCCTGATGGCTACAATACAATATTCTTTATTGCACACCAAAAAACAGAAATACATATATGTTTTCCTGCCCCCCACACCGCACACCGACCCATCTTTTCATCAAGAGGTGCGAGGGAGAGAGAGAGAGTGTGTGACAATGCGCACGAAGTCACAGGCATTAGTTAGAATGAGATAATATTGTACCTGTTTTTAGGGACTATTAATAAGATTAGATTGTCGTGCCTAGTGGTCGTCTAGAAATGGCGACCATCTCCAGTAACTGAGAGATAGATTCAAATTCATTCAAATAGTTTATCTGCAAAATAAAGAATACACTTTTTAGTCGCCATTTCTATTCCCAAGGTCTTTTGATTCGGGCGGGTATTATGACAATAATACTAAAATACAAACAAAAAGAAACAAACAACAAACAAAAATTTATTTATTTGAATCACGCAGAGGCCGAACTAAACTTAGACTAAGAAACATAATAATTATTTTTCAATTGAATGTAAGAGTGAACGGCTTTTATATTGATTATACCCTGGTTTTCTTATTAGTGTGAAACTGCGGGTCTACCGCGTAATTCTGATTTTCATCAACATCAACTTGAGATTGAAATTTGACGTGCGTGCAAAAGAGATGGCATGTTAGGCGGGCGTCATCGCACGCACGTCAAGTTTCAATCTCAAGTTGATGTTGATGAAAATCAGAATTAGAATAGAATAGAATAGAATAGAATATCTGTTTATTTATCTGCCACAATACAATTACATAATAAAAACTTAAAACGAGACATTTAACAAAATAAAAATAAGAAAAAACAATGTGACTAAAGTAGAAGAAGTCATGTATCGCAGCAGACAAAAAGGCCAAGGACTCAGCATATGCTGTAGTCTAACAAAGTAAGACCGACAGCGCTGATTTTCAGTCCGGGCCCATTACGCGGTAGACCCGCTGTACAGAGAAAACCAGTCTCTTCGTCGTTACAGGTAGATGAATAAAATAAAATATATTTTGTTCTATTTAAATTAAATTAAAACAAACATACTTTTAAATGTAACCAAGTAATTTATTGCTTTTACGCCCGTGTTTCATACTACGTTTTTCAATGAATAGTGTGAGGAAATAAAAAAATATATAATCTTGTGAACTTTAAATTATGATTGGCTCAAAAGGACTGTATCCAGAGCCGTTAAGCAGTGGAACAAAAAGTATAACATTTATGGTACACAGGAAAGGCTGCAGGTTAGCCAACCATTGTAAATAAATAAAAAAAAATAATAATAATAAAGCCCTAGGGCAAAATAATCGGCACTTGCATTGAAAAACATATTATGTATGAGAATGGATACATTACGTAGTTTTTATTATTATTATCACTTTCTTTTTTTTTTCTATACCAATAAAGCAATAACGTTTTCAGTTACGGAGACCTAAGCCAAGTGACTCAAGTGGTATCCGCAGACTATGAGGAGGAAGACGAGGATGATGCTCCTATAGAGCCTTTCAGAGAGAAGAACATTCGCATATTCGTGAACGCATCCAGTACAGAGACAATGGGCGACGGCATCGACGACAACATGAGTATACTCTTCTGTGATACCTTCGATGATTTACTCGACTACTATTTTAGAGATTTTAATATTCAAGGGTGAGTATTTATAATTTATCCATTTATCCATCTCTGATGGATGAAATCCGAAACGAAGATATCCGTCCGAGATCGAAGGTGAGCGACATAGCTTGCCGAATCAGTAAGTTGAAGTGGTAGTGGACTGGCCATATTTGTCGCCGGCGTGATAACCTTTGGGGCCGTAAGGCATTGGAATGGAGACCACGTACAGCAAAGCACAGCGTAGGCCACCCTCGTGCCCGCTGGACTGACGATCTGAAGGACGTTGCGGGTGGCGGCTGAATGAGGATGACTGAGGACCGCCAAGAGTGGCGTAATCTTGGGGAGACCTATGTCCAGCAGTGGACGAATACGGGCTGATGGATGGAGTATTAAGAATACCAGCTTTTGCCCGCGGCCTCGCTTATTTCGTTTGCACGTTCACCTCTAGTAAAATTTAAATCAACATGCAGTTATAGGGCCCCCAGCAGGTCCCCTTGTCAGGACATTGATGTCTTTTGTCTTTTGCTGTAGCCCCTACTGCAGCATTAAGCTGAGCTGTAATCCTTTTTTATTTACCACTGTTTTCCTAATGTTATATTTACTCGTCCATCCATCCATCAGCCTAGTTCATCCACTGCTGGACATAAGCCTTTCCAGGACTTTGCCACTCCCGGCGGTCATCTTGGAAGAATTGCCCATACTCACACACGCTGGGCAGGCGGGTTGGTGAGCGCGGTGCCGGAACCCTCGCACCAGTGATGCCGCTGCCCGTCACCAGTCTGTTCCATATAAGGCCCGGCTATCGCCATCCATCGGTCCCAGGCATGGTGGGCCTCTTGGTTTTTTGCCTGTGAGCTGTCCTCTTACTCTCCCCAGAATTACTTCGAGGGGGTCTCCAAGTAAGACGGTGGTACCTCCACAGTCGAGCCCGGCATCAGCTCTACCACCTGTTTACTAGTACTGTTTGTTAATTTGTATTGTTTGTGATTTTGTATGTATGTATGTTTTTTCTTGTGTCTGTGGTATTTTAAAATAAATTACTTTTCTTTCTTTCTTTTATCGGAGAGAAATACACGCTCATGCTCAGACAACATAGAGCAACTAGCCCCAAGAGAGAAATGCCAGTTCGTCCGATTCTGCCAACTTATCAGTGTTTTCGCATAGAATTGACTATATATTCCCGCTTACAGGGAATTCTCTTTTTCTATCTCCGCCTGGTGTTGGCTTAAGAGCGGTATTGTGAAATACCCGCTGAATTGTGAAATCACAGCTGAATTGTGAAATACCCGCTTTTTCTAATTAATCGAAACAGAACACTTAAATTCAAAATTCACTTAATAGTTATTCAACAAAACCTTAGTACCTACGTATTTATTGTGTGTGTTGCAATCACAGTTTTTGAAATTCTAATTTACAGAAACCAATGGAAACTTTGCGAATGCGGTATACACAATTCATAGGTAATAAGGTTTTGTTGAATAGCTATTAAGTGAATTTTAAATTTAAGTGCTTTGTTTCGATTAATTAGAAAAAGGCGGGTATTTCACAATTCAGCTGTGATACCGCTCTTAATCAAAGCGCGTTAAAATGCGACAAAAGTTAGAATTTATTTCGAGCAAACCATGTGTAATTTCGCCTCTTTGGGGTTAGTTCCTCTGTGTCAGACAACCACTTGTCAGTAATTCAGGACTGTAGTATGGCTTGTTTGACATTTCAGCACAACAAAACCGTGGAAAGCTTTCATGGGCGATTGGATCCCGGACGAAATCATGCGCACGTTCGGCATCGAATACGATCCGTCGCCTGACAACTGTTGCTACGTCCTCGCTAAACTGTCAAAAACACACCGAGCTGTCAAATTTAATGACGTCACAGGCCACGTGGCTGTCAAAGATTATGTCAGACGAGCAATGGATGAACTAAACGTCAGTGATACTACGGAATTAAGGAGGTTTATGAAGAATTATGGGACTCACTATATAGATTCCTACGTGACAGGGAATTTCATTTATCAGGTGAATTTCCTTCAGTTTTTTATTCAAACGCAAGCGAAAGCTTCTGCGTGTCAATTGGATATTCCTGGTCCTCTAAAAAGGCCGCTTTGGATGAATCATATTATGAATCTGTTCTAATGCCATCTCTTTTGCACGCGTGAAAAAGCTCTGACTCTATCCTACTTTCAAATCATTTTATGATTCACCCAAGTTGGCCTTTTTAGATCCCCTGATCAAACAGTAAAAAAAAGCCATAAAGTAGCCATAGCTTACCCCCTACCCCCCCTCAGCGTAGGCGTACCGAAGGCAGTTTTGGGGGGGTTCAAATACCCCCCCCCCCAAACATTGTATATAATATTATAATAAATATTCATTTTTCTTATCTATGGAGTATTTCTGAAAACTCTGGACCGAACCCCCAGCAAATCCTGGGTATGAGACCCGGCACGGCACAGCACATATAAAATTGTATGCGCAGATTCAAGGGCAGATCCAGCCTGCGAGCCAGGGGGGGTCACAGGCTCCGAATTAGTCCAAATATAATACAATTTTGTGTAATTATAGCTAAATTTTGCGTGTCTGTATAGAAAAAGCTAGTCCCAGGGGGGGGGTCATGACCCCCATGACCCCCCTGGATCCGCCGTTGGCGCAGATCCCCAATACTTGAATGCTCATGCCTTTAGAACCGTGCCGGAACATACGAGGCTATGCTACTCAACACCCTGTCTATTTGGCTGTACTTAAAACGATGGTCCAATAACAAGAAATAATCTTCTTACAGGTGTTCAAATACAAGAGAACTGGCTACAACCTACTGAAAACATACATGAGGAAGCACAAAAATGGAAAACAATCGGACAATCTGAGATTCTACTTTTCGTCCTACTTTCTAAAGCACGTCGGTGATATACGGGCAAGTGTACAATAGCTTCATAATATTTTGCTTTAAATACTACATACATACATACTTATACTCACGCCTGCCTCCCAGAGGAGTAGACAGACTACAGATTTCTATCTGCTACGATCCTGACCCACTTTTTTGCTTCGCCCATGAAGAATTTTTGCTACTTTCATATCCGTACAACCTCTAGTCGTACAATATCTAGTCGTACAACCTCTCATAAAGAATTTGCGTTTCGCATTTTAATTTAATATTTTGTGAAAGATAGTAGACCCGAGCGCGGTACTACTACCTCGGGTCTACACCCCAGCGTGATAATAGACCCGAGCGCGATAGTAGACCCAGCGCGATAGTAGACCCCAGCGCAATAGTAGACCCGAGCGCGATAGTAGATCCGAGCGCGATAGTAGACCCCAGCGCGATAGTAGACCCGAGCGCGATAATAGACCCCAGCGCGATAGTAGACCCGAGCGCGATAGTAGACCCGAGCGCGATAGTAGACCCGAGCGCGATAGTATACCCGAGCGCGATAGCAGACCTGAGCGCGATAGCAGACCTGAGCGCGATACTAGACCCCAGCGCGATAGTAGACCCAAGCGCGATAGTAGACCCGAGCGCGATAGTAGACCCCAGCGCGATAGTAGACCCCAGCGCGATAGTAGACCCCAGCGCGATAGTAGACCCGAGCGCGATAGTAGACCCCAGCGCGATAGTAGACCCCAGCGCGATAGTAGACCCCAGCGCGATAGTAGACCCGAGCGCGATAGTAGACCCCAGCGCGATAGTAGACCCGAGCGCGATAGTAGACCCCAGCGCGATAGTAGACCCCAGCGCGATAGTAGACCCCAGCGCGATAGTAGACCCCAGCGCGATAGTAGACCCGAGCGCGATAGTAGACCCCAGCGCGATAGTAGACCCCAGCGCGATAGTAGACCCCAGCGCGATAGTAGACCCCAGCGCGATAGTAGACCCCAGCGCGATAGTAGACCCCAGCGCGATAGTAGACCCGAGCGCGATAGTAGACCCGAGCGCGATAGTAGACCCCAGCGCGATAGTAGACTTCAGCGCGATAGTAGACCCGAGCGCGATAGTAAACCCCAGCGCGATAGTAGACCCGAGCGCGATAGTAGACCCCAGCGCGATAGTAGACCCCAGCGCGATAGTAGACCCCAGCGCGATAGTAGACCCGAGCGCGATAGTAAACCCCAGCGCGATAGTAGACCCGAGCGCGATAGTAGACCCGAGCGCGATAGTATACCCGAGCGCGATAGCAGACCTGAGCGCGATAGCAGACCTGAGCGCGATACTAGACCCCAGCGCGATAGTAGACCCAAGCGCGATAGTAGACCCGAGCGTGGTAGCACGAATTTATACAAAACGAAACACAGTCATCTTTCGTCTCTTTCTGTAGGTTTTGTTTATGAACATCACTTAGTCCTTCAATACAAACCGTATCGAGAATATTTGCTGAAGAGGTTGCAATTTCTATAAATCGGCTTTGAAAGTCAAAATTCACCACGTTCGTCGCCAAGGGGGGGAATCGACCCTATTGCCCCCTCTCCCTTGTATTCGCACTCGTAATAATCCTTCATCAATAAAAAATAGGTATTTTAGATTTCTATACCATTAACCCTCAGAATTCTCATTATCGCTTAAACAATTTCCGCAGTCCCAATCATAGCTCCAGTCCATCTTACAGATTAAAGGTTGTTCTATAAAATTACAGATAGCAAGCGGCAACAAAACCATAGAGACATGGGCGCGACTAAATCTACGAGACAGCCAATACCTGTACTCGAGACCGAGCCTTCTTAGACTATACTACAATCCTATACTTGTCTACAAGCTAAACGAGTTGCTAGACAACGGAGCGTTATTAGCACTTAACCTTAAGACATTAAAGCCTATTTTTAGAGATAAGGATATGGGAGACAAGTTTTCAGAGCTAGTTGAAAACGATTTACAGTTGTGGGAAGTCAATGCTTAGGCACAAAATAGATACTACCAGAAGGCCGACTCGACGACGGAGCGAAAACACGCACACATGCATAGACGCGTACGTATGATGATTTTGGCAGAATTTCGTATTGGCATTCGACAGACTTCATCCGAGATCGTCGTACGTACGCGTCTATGTGTGCGTGCGCCTGTTTTCGCCAGTTATGCGGAGTGAACCTTCTGTAAGTGGTTATTTTGTGGCCTAGGTTTCATTTTAATTTAAGGTAGATGCGTCGGATCGGTTTCCCAAACACAAAACTTATTTTTGAATACATTTTATTAAATAAATGTGATTTACGGGATTAGCCAAACGTTAGTTTAATGTCAGTCAGGCTTTTCTAGCAAAGTTGTGTTATTTTATGCTTTACGTTTTAAATTATTCTGCACAAGAACTATATTTTTTTGTTGCCATTGTTATTATTATTTTATATTTTGCTCAAATTGTATTTTTATTTTTAAACTGTGCAGTTCTTTGGATGAATGTTTCTATAATGCTGTGTAACTTTTTTGGAAAAACATTAATAAATAACACGCTTTAAGTTGTTGTGCAGAATCATTAACAAAATAACACAACTTTGCTAGAAAAGCCTAACTGACATTAAACTATGGTCGCCCAATGCCATAAATGACATTTATTTATTTATTTTATTCATAAATCAGAAAAACAACTTACTTGGAGACCCCCTCGAAGTAATTCTGGGGAGAGTAAGAGGACAGCTCACAGGCAAAAAACCAGGAGGCCCACCATGCCTGGGACCGATGGATGGCGGTATATCCATCCCTAATAGCCGGGCCTTATATGGAACAGACTGGTGACGGGCAGCAGCGTCACTGGTGCGAGAGTTCCGGCAGCGCGCTCACCAACACGCCTGCCCAGCGTGTGTGAGTATGGGCAATTCTTCCAAGATGACCGCAGGGAGTGGCAAAGTCCTGGAAAGGCTTATGTCCAGCAGTGGACGAACTAGGCTGATGGATGGATGGAAGAAAAACAATAATAAGTTTTGCGTTTAGGAACGCGTTCCGTCAGATCTACCTTAGTTACCAGATTTTTGTTTTCTTTGAAAGCTTGGCGTTTCAAAATGTTTTAATACCTGTAAATGTATAAATTGTGTCTCAATATTTACTAAACCAGTATTTTATTGTACAAATAAAAACAATGTTTTATTTTATTGTTATTTTAAAATATATTTATATTTATCTTTGACATCTACACGTATAACAATCATAACATAATTTGTTTGCATAAATATCACTCTCCCTCTCTTGCAATATAATTAGTTTGAATGGTGTATTTATTATTATAATAAAGAATGAGAATAATTAATTAAAAGTTACCTATTAGACAGTCTTTTTAGATTTTTTTAAAACACATCGCTACATTTAAAAATAAGGACTTTCCTAAGTCTACATGCAACTTCCTAGTCAACTCAAAAAAGTCATAAAAGTAAATGAATTACATCCTGCTTTGGAATCCATTAATATAAAAAAGGGCCATTTGACACATTTAGCGAGAAATCTAAAATTTCAAGCGCCTAATTTACCAATTTAAGAAAGACATTTATGCTGTTGAATACATGATAAACATAGACCAATATTTCCTTTTGACGGTTAATGTACCACATTTCCAAATACTACTTAGTATTTTTTGTAGTGATCAATTCCACACCTTGTTTACGGAAAACTAATCACAATGTCAACTTTAAGGACCTAATTCCTAAATAAGAATTCAAAAAATTTGAAAAAAGCTATTGCCAAAACATCCGACATATAAATGTGTTGACACATAATGTACCAGAATATGTACTTTTTATAACATTATTTGTGGAAAAAATAATAAATCCGTAAATTTTCCCGGTTAGTGTCGCCAGTTTACCACGATTTTTGTAATGAATAAAGCATAATAACATTCAAAATTTCATGTCAGAATAACCTATGATCTTTAACTAATCGAATTCAGTAAATTTATTGATAAAATCACTTCATTTAGAAACCAAATTCCACTAAATTCCAAGACAATTGCTATCCAGAAGGGCACACCAAACAGGAAGCGTGATTTTGTGAAATACTTCTTAATAAATCTCACGCTTACACTTTAGGCCGAAAAAAGAATGAAGCGTATTCTTTTCCAAGCCTAAAGCAAAGATTTCAAAAGTATAGATGAGCCCTGGCACCTAAAATCTATTGCATTGTTTTCGAATGTATGCGTTAAAATAAAGCCGACGCGCGCACACTTATGAGTGCGCAAGCTGTCTACCTACGGTCATCAAACTGATCAGACTACTAAAGTTGTTAAAATGATTAACTTTAAGTGCACTTAAGGCGTCCAAATATCACTGTGTTCAGATGAGCACTAATTCCAAACGTGTGAGCGTCACCCATTTTAAGGTGGAAACATTTTGATGCTGTCATAGTACGGTAAGGGCTTATCTTTACTTTTGAAATCTTTGGCCTAAAGTGTAAGTCGTGAGATTTTAATACAATTATCAGAAATTATTACAATAAAAAAAAATCTACAACGACAACACAATCTCGTTACTATTTTTAAAAAATAACATTCAGATAAGTTTTGAGATCATTTTCGAAACGACTTATTATCAGAAATTAAATGTAAATATTATGTCTTTATAATGTCATAATTTAATTCATGCTATTATTAGCATGGATAAACATACACATTCATCTTGTGATGATATATAATAAGTATACATGTCATTTTTTGTAGTAATTTACAAAACGTTTCAGAATAGTCACAGTTTTTCGACCCTGTAAGACTTGGACACTAACTCAAGCATTTGCAAATCTATTAATACATCTTTGTTGATACATGCATCGTTTTTTTGGAAATTTTGTTTATTGACGCATTTTATCGCCTCACCAACAGAGGGCCTAAAGCGGCAAAATTCGATCGAATATCATTCGGTCGTATATCCATCTCTATCACTCTCTATGCGTGCGTCAGAGATGGACGTATGCTCGAACGGTAAACGATCGACCGAATCTTTTTGAGACTGCCGGCCGGTTTTTTAATGATAAGAAAAGCAAAACAAAGTTAATTTATTTTTATAAAATTAGCAAAATAGTCTACATAGAAATATTATAACTATTATTCTTGATTAATAGATTTGTAAAATCCTGGCAATGTTGTCGTTAATTCAGCACAAATATAAATGTATACATTACCTTGCACTTCAGTGTATTTCGTAAGTGCTAGTTACCCGGGTCCCGGCGAACTGGTTTCGCCCAATTTTCTTGCCATTCACTAGAAGTACTGTCGGGTTGTTTATTCTTATCGATTTGAATTTGTACTCCTGGAATTGAGAAAAAAACAACATTATATACAACTATTATATAAGGTCTTTCAATTTAAATGGAAGGTAATTTAGGAGGTGATTCAGTATCGTTTATTCTAAAAAAAAAATTCTTTCAAAATTCTTTTGTCATGTCAACTTGTAAATATTATATGTCATCCTGTCATCATTATTACTCCAACATATTCTAAAGGTAATATGTATTTATCCTGATTGGATTACAAAATATTTAAGTTTCCAAATGTATATTTTATATGAACACTGATTCAAAGAAGAAATATGAAAGATTTCTGATTTCAGATGTTGAAATGTTGTTGTTGTTGTTGTTTAAATCAGTATTCTTATAAAATTGACATTTGGGAACCTAGATATTCTGTAATCCAAACCTAGATATTCTGTAATCCAAACCTAGATATTCTGTAATCCAAACCTAGATATTCTGTAATCCAAACCTAGATATTCTGTAATCCAAACCTAGATATTCTGTAATCCAAACCTAGATATTCTGTAATCCAAACCTAGATATTCTGCAATCCAAACCTAGATATTCTGTAATCCAATGGCAATAAAAACACAGAACACACAGTTATTACAACACACTACCTAAAGAATATGTATAAATTACAAATGATTTTGGTATTGCGTTTGTATGAACTATGCAACCCCCGCCATACTCTTAACGAAATGTAAAGGTAAGGACTAATGTCGGACTAGCTCTCCTTTACAGACACTACTCGTGATCCGAACGTGACGAACGACTCTTACCACGAGTCCAGGGTGTTTTGGTAGGATAATATGGGAAACAAATCGCTTAGATTAAATTATTTTAAGGTGTGTTACTCGTAATTCGAAAACCATTTCGAGATTTTGGTTTAAGAGGCTATGCGAATTTTATTTTTGTCACTGTCACTCCAATCAAAAAATCGCGCAGTGCGAGAGGGGCAGATTCAGGGCAAAAGGAAAAAAAGTTAGTTATATATTTTATTAAAAAAACTAAACTAGCTAGCAAAATTTCAAATATCAAATCTCTAGATATTGTTGAAACACACCTAATAAAATATTTTTGAGTTCTGTATATGGTTCCTATTCGTCAAACGAGGAGAAACAGTGTGTTTGAAGACCTCATTTCAACAATTATTTCTATCGAGGAAAATTTATCCAAACATGTTTTCCAATTCCAAAACCCTAGATTATATAGTCAAAATGCATATACCAGAAATGTATTAAAATTTTCCGTGTATTTCATGAAATACACAGAAAAGAAACATCCGTATTTTTTTCGCATTTCGCCTTAAGAAGCCGTTTTTTAGAACTTTTGGTCTAAAAATCCTCATGATGATGAATATTTTTACGAAGAAGCTGCAACTTCCATTTGCTTTCGTGGGACGTCACTTGAGAAAAAGCTGTTTAGAAATGTGTCCTTTGCTATCAAGATACATTTACAATAGTTTGCTTCCGACTTATTTGACAGATGGATGACAGATGAGAAGACAGACAGAGACAGACCACATTTTTTATAAGCAATCACACATCATAATCAGTGTAATGCCTAAAATGCCCCAAGTGATGTCATATCTGAAAATTCTTTAAAAAATCATAAAAAATAATGATCAAATTATATGCCATAATAATGAAGACTATGATCTAAAAGGGCGTATATTCTCTGAAAAATTGACGTTACACGTTGACTGAACACAAATTAATGTGTCCCTGCTAGATATTAACCCGAAGCCACCGGAAGGTCAACAAGTTCAATTCACGTTTATGTTTTCTTATCAATATGTCTGTTCAAACACGTATATTAGGTAATTGCTGTTTTCTGTAGAGAATTTGAAGGAAACTCAATTTTCAGTACTAACATTTGTGCTTTTTTTAGGAATGACAAATCTAAATTATGTCATTTCTTTTGTGTATGAATGGGACAACATTAATTAAATTTTGGAAAAAAATATTACGTTTTTGAAGATTTAATTTTTATAATCAAAATGAAAATAAAAACAAAATTTAATACGTAGATGTAAAACCTTGAAATCAACTTTCAAACAAAAAACAAACAATTGAAATAATCTATTGAATTACATAATTAATTGTGGGATAAATTTGTGGGATAGTACAAGTGATTTTCTGTTCATTGCATAATTATTAATTACAATAATTACTCATGAATATGTACGAAAATTTCGGCAGTTTCACAGGTAAAGACCTATTATTTTAAAAACAACTCAACAGAATTCGATGGGGTTTCCACAGGCCTGTTAAGACACTTCCAAGCACTCACCAACACGTCGTGTTGCTGCAAGGAGGGCGCTGGAATAGCCACACTGTCACCGATAATGACTCCCTTCCCGTCCGCCCAGTTGTACACCGTCACTGACACACACTCCATACCGCTGTCCACTAGCGCGAATGTACTGGAAATTATAATATTATTAACACTCGCAGGTGGTAGAGCTGATGCCGGGCTCGACTGTGGAGGTACCACCGTCTTACTTGGAGACCCCCTCGAAGTAATTCGGGGGAGAGTAAGAGCTCACAGGCAAAAAACGGGAAAGCCCACTATGCCTGGGATCGATGGATGGCGGTATATCCAACCCTAATAGCCGGGCCTTATATGGAACAGACTGGTGACGAGCAGCAGCGTCACTGGTGCGAGGGTTCCGGCACCGCGCTCGCCAACCCGCCTGCCCAGCGTGTGTGAGTATGGGCAATTCTTCCAGGATGACCGCCGGGAAGTCCTGGAAAGGCTTATGTCCAGCAGTGGACGAACTAGGCTGATGGATGGATGGATGGGTTCACAAGGTTCACAACATCACTTGACATATTTACGTTAAAAGGCCCTAAACGCCCGGGCAAACGTTAAACTTTTATGGCCAGTTGCAGAAAGGGTTTTTAAGTTTAATGAACCTTTAAAGTTGATGCCATCCCTTACATTGTTCTTGACAAAGAAAGTGACAGCATTCAAGAAAGTGACAGTTTCATTAAACTTAAAAACCCTTTCTGCAACTGGCCGTAAAAGTTTTGGATCGGCTGGACGCACTAATTCTAATTTTCGGGCACAATTACACGGGATAACGCATTCATTATCCATCAAGCTGAAATCCTGAAAAGGATCATTTTGCGTAACGCACTCAATTGTCCTTCAGATCATAGGTTCCCCTGCTATCATGTTTTTTATTTAGTTTCAGTGGGCAAATAATATACTCACAATGGTACCAAGTTGTCGCTGTGAACGGAACCCACAACTTTACCCAGTACAACTTTGCCCGCATTCTCTCCAACAGCCAGATCTGATATGGAGACGTGGATATGGGAGGGAGATGAGTACTGGTCCAACATTTTCTTGTCTATGGACTGGAAAAAAAGGAGAAAATCTCTTGAGAATAGCACCATTTTTGTTTCGACAGACATGGCATTTGCTAGACTAGTATCATAGACAAATTATAACCAGTGAAAGGATATTCCGATGCATATTTACCTGAAGTTATTTTTTCTATGAAAATATGGAAGCGGCTTTTTAAATTAATTTATTTGAAAAAAAAGAACCCGGGATTGCATAATTAATCGTATACATATAATTTGTCTACAGTTAGTTTTACTATGAAAAGTAAAGTTTAGTTTTACGGCTTAATAAATAATATATTTGAGAAAAATCCTTTCCATGTTAGCCAACACCTGAACTTTAGGTAAATATGCATTCGATTCTTTTTAGTCCTGGACCTGGCTGCAGTCCTGTAGGGGAAGACGCGTATGGAGAAATTTTTTCAGGAATCTTTAGTGGGTGTCTTAGTAAGTATTGTGGGTTGGGGTGGATTTCCGTCACCTGGTACATTTTCCAGCTATGACGTCATATTTTTTTTTTCTGAAATCTTGATGTTTGTTATCATATGAAAAGGCTGAGCTGATTATAAAAATGTACCACATCATAAGACTTCAGCTACTCATTTTCTATATAGAAACAGGCTGAAGGAATTTTTGTGAAATATACGTCAACTTACTCTTAATATCCTCAAATACAACCTCAAGTATTTACAAAGTTCATTTCATGAAAATTCCTGTCATTTCAGCACTGATTCTGTATGGAAAACTTCATGAAAGTTATTTTGAAAATATTAACGTTTATATTCCTAATTATTTTTTGCTCTTTCATGACGTTAGAAATGAGAATATTATGAGTCATTAGAGGTATTTCACAAAAAATCCTTCAACCGTTTCCTGCATGGAGATGCCCAAACTTGGTATTAATGAAATATATTTTTGTTTTTTTAGAAAACGCGTGGCTAAAATATCATGTTTTACATTTTTACAATTACATGAAGCCGTTTTATTTGATACCCCACAAGATGTTTCAGAAAAAGAAAGTCCATATAAAACAATGATGAGCTGGAAAATGCATCAGGTGACGGAAATCCATCCGGACCCACAAAACTTACTAAGACACCCACTAAACATTCCTGAAAAAAAAATCTCGATACGCGTCTTCCCCTACAGGACCGCAGCCAGGTCCGGATTATTTGTCAGGAGCCTTTGGTCCCAACGAGTCACACCGAAACCAGTCACAGTGTAACTCGTTGGGACAAAAAATAATAAAATGTGCCAACCAGTCACACTGTTACTCGATAGGACAACTTTTTCTTTTTCGTCCCAACGAGTTACACCCCCAAAACAAGAGTCTAACTCGTTGGGTTTAAAATCTGTCACATGTTGACAATTTTTTTCTTTCCAACGAGTAACACTGTTACCTAAAGCAAGTAGGCAATAACGATCCAAGGCGGAGTAATATTTTCCGATCAAATTCACCGAAAGGTTAGACCTATAGTGTTGAGTGAGTCACAATAACAACTTGGCATAGTTTGGTTTCTCAAATTGTTTATACGCTTGGAAAAACTTACCCCGCGTTCCGAAATAGAATTATTTCGCTAAAATCGATTACGAATGAATGAGGTGAATGGCTAATAATCCATGAGTGAAGCAAATGCGTTCATTCGTTCGTATGACTTTCATGGCTCATGCGACGGAGGTGAGGCGATGTGAGCGTTGAACGGAATGGAATGTCAAAAATTGTTTTCGCTCCATTATTTCAGCAGTTCAGATCAGACAAACCATAGTATATGTTTTATTCGGCCATGAGAGAAACAAATAAAAAGTCGTGTGGAACTTTTCGTCGAAAAGGAAGAATTTATATGTATATATATTTTTTCGTCGCTATCTGAGTCTACGTTAAAGAACAGTGCTACAAACTCTTCTTGTTCCATCACGAATCACGGCACTTTGACGAAATAAAATCAAATAATCGTATTGTATTCTGTAATAAGAGGTTATGGTTAAGATGTATCTTTTTTAATGCGGTCCGAATCATAAGCTATCTTTCACATCGTTTGCTAGCTCACAAATTAAGGACCAGTCATCGCTCACACTTTAATTCATTCATAGCTTTTATCTATGTAATTCTATTACGGACCGCAGGGCTACACAAAAGGGGCCGAGGTGGATTAGCAGGTCCAATTGTAATTAAAGCTAAATTATTTATGCAAAAATTATGGCTTAGTCAGTTAGACTGGGATAGCTCTCTACCAGAACATTTGAAAGTAGAGAGGCTAAGCTTACTTCGTGACTTAATCATGGTAGAACCTATGTACATTGATAGAGATTAGCACATTGCGGAGGCAGTCTCGATGCGATTGCGATGCAATCAGCGTTTGGATATTGCCTTTATTTGAAAGCAACACATTTAAACAAAGTTTATATTACCTTAATATCCTCTGACAATCTCCTTTTGGCAACACCATCTCATTCATCGTCCTTCATAACAACTTAGCATAGTTTAGTTTCTCAAATTGTTTATACGCTTGGACAAACCTACACAAAAGGGGCCGAGGTGGCGTCGGAGCAGTCAGGGAACACATAATTTGTCGATCACGGAATCGCGAAATTTTTTATCTATATTTGTACCTGAAATACAGTAATAAGACTCACCACCTATCACACTATAACCGTCGGTGAAACGGGGGTGTACAAGTTTGTACTATAACTCACGGTGGAGTAGGCTATTGGGGTAATTGATGCATCTTATGAGTAACGAGGTGATTCGCAAAGAATCAAGGTCACCGACGTAACCCATAGCATAAGGTGAAGTATGTTTGTATGTAAATACTTTATTGCACAAAATAATTTACAATGCACAAATGCGAACTTAATGCTAATTAGCATTCTCTGTCAGTTAACCTTTGGTGATGTGGAAAGTTTTCAAGGGCCTTGCCAGATAAGTTGATTAGTATAAGCAATTCGACCAAGAAATCATATTGTCATAGATACTATATACTACGTGTAACAGAAAGGTGTAACCATATTGAAAGAGCTTATTCAGTCAATGGTATAGAACAACGTTGTATAATATGAAGTGGCACTGGGCTAGTCATATCTGTCGACGAACTGATAGGGGAAAAAAGTTCTCAAAGAACTGACGATGCCCGCTAGCTCGGTTGTATTGGCTGGATAAGGATGGCTACGGAAAGAAAAATGTGGCGTACCCTTAGAGGCCTATGTCCAGCACTGGACAAATATGGACTGCATTGGACTCGGAAACACCTCTCAAAACCCCTCGGGGATTTAGTTGCGACGATAAAAAAGCCCCTGCCTCCTACCTGCACCATTTGCTGCAACTTCTTCGCCTTGATCTTGCCTCTAGTTCTGATCAGTTCGGAGACCTTCCTCAAGTACTCTTGCAGTCTCTTCATCTCGTCACGCGGCACGTCCCACGTGGGGTCGAGTAAACAGGCGCGCGAGAACGAGTCTAGCGCTGTGCTGTATTGCTCGTCGTATTTTAACGCCTGGAAAGATTACATATTTGACCTATATATGTATAAAACTATATATTTGATTACTTAGATAAAATATCTCTGAGGAAGTTATGTAGCTTCCATTGTGTTGTTTATAAACTGTTTTTATATTTATATAATGTAAAAAATTAAACCATAAGATGAGCATTGTCATAGACTAAGTAATACTACAGATAGTTCCCATACATCAATTTGTAGCCACAAAACCGGCTAAGTGCTAGTCGGACTCGCGCACGAAGGGTTCCTTACCATTATCTATAATAATACAGATCGCGCCAAACTTCTAGTACGCTCGGAAGTTGCTCTCCCCAAGAACGGCCCATACATTTTGTTCCTGCTGATGCGAATCGCCCCGTGTTTAGAGGGGACTAAAAGTTTGGCGCGATCTGTACTCGTTAACTTGTAAAGCTTACTTAGCTGTGATAGTTTTATTTTTAATTTCGTTATGTAAACTACTGCCGTGATTTTTTTCACGTCTCCAAATACAATCGTTTCACTGGCAGGGGGAAGACACTTGACTCTAACAAAAATTAAAACTTTTAAGCTTAATATTTCGCAAACGGAATCCTGGATCGAAAAATAGCCTTCTCACACCCCCAATATTTTTGAATTACCTATCCAACGACCGACACCCTACACTAGGGGATAGACGAGAAAAAAAAATCATCCCCACTTTACGTGTAGGGGAGGTACCCTAAAAAAAAACTTTTTCAAAAGTTTACTGTACCACTTTATCGGCATGATAAATATGTATACCCATGTCAAATTACAGCTCTCTAGTACTAATAGTCTCTAAGCTAAGCCGCGGAAAGACAGACAGACGGACATGGCGAAACTATAAGGGTTCCTTGTTGTTGACTACGGAACCCTAAAAAAGGTGTTAAGTTCTAACGAAATTTAGATGGCATTGCTAAATCCTCTAACGAATACGATGCTAAAAAAGACCGATTGGTGACGCTAGTGGCACAGCGATGTCACGTAACATAAAAATAATTCCCACTCCGGTAATAGATGGCGCTGAAATATTCACTGTTAATGTTGCCAACTTAGTGCCATCTAGTTTTCCTAAGCAAAGCTATTAGAGCCACGTGTTTACTTGGTAGCCATGAGTTTACTTGCAGCCAATTAAACTCACTCACTTGGCGACACCTAGTGTTGTAAGGGCGCGTAATAAATTTGCTACGCCTTGATGTATGGGAGTTGTCGGTCTATACGTAGTATTACTTAGTCTATGGCATTGTAAATAATACCTGTTTAAAGTAGGGCCACTGAGTGATGGCACTTATGACATCTGCATTTAGTGATGAGGTACATTTCAAATTTCGGTTAAAAATGAAAATCAAGTGTGAGTTTACTCAACATTAGACACGTCATTCAACGTTCAACATAATGATACAAAAGGAAAATGTGCCAAAACCAGTGGCGTAGCTATCGGAGGGCTATGCGGTGTAGTGCCCCGGGGCCCCCAAGAGATGTTTAAATATCTAAATCGAAAAAAGTATTTTGCTGTCATTTATTTAAGTTTAGTTTAACTTCGTCATCGTTTTGTTTTTAATACCAGAAACTTTTAACAAAAAAAAATCTTTGTTTCTATACGAATTCTATTGCAAAATAAAACAACATTCAAATCGAAAAATAGTAACTGAAACAAGTAATACATCACTATCAACAATGAAGTATTACATTTTTTAATTCACACTTGCTTATAAATAATTACGATACTTTATAGGCATTTAAACGTCATAGGCGCCATCACTCAGTGGCTCTACTGTAACATGTAACTAGCAAGGGGAGACTGGAGTCTACAACACAGTTTTTACTAACGTAGAATCCAGGGTTCAATTAATCCAATTAATGGTGTCGATTCGGTGTAGCACATCTTAACTTATTTGACAGGACTAAACTTAATTTAAGCGTTCTGTCCTTGTCTTTTCGATAAATAAAGAAAAAGACTGGTCGCTTAAAATAAGGTTGGTCCTGTCAAATTACGCCGAATCGACACAACTGTCAATTATACTTTTTGAGATTTTGTTGCGTGAATAATTTTAATGCATGTTATTATTTTTATTTGACAATTTATCACGTAATTTTTTAATTGTAATTTTATAATGGCTTTGCACTAATTTAGTTTTCAATAAATAAATTTTGATTTTTGATTTGATTTGATTAAAAAAAAACTTTTTGGTCATAATGGGATTTCGCCTAAAAACCCTCCAATTGTAAAATACTCGTAATAAATTAAATTATCCCGAAATCGCGAGTTTTCTATGCGGCCCGCTTCCACTGAGCAGGGATAGACAAGTGTAAAATAAAAGCGTTGGAACAGGACAGATTTCTCTGAATACCCTAGCCTTAAGGCCCAGTATCAAGCTAAACTTCCGCCCTCCACCACAGCTTTTGTTTTTGAATTGTCTATCCTGCTCTAATCAACTGCCGCGCACTCAAAACTTCAATTATTTTGATTTTGCGGCTTTATTAAGACAAGTTCTTATTAAAAATTATTTCAGCTGTCTTAAGTAATGTAGAAAAAATTCACGAATTTCGAGATTTACAGCTTTTAAAATACATTATGTTAATATAATATTTTTTATAAAATACCGTTTAAAGGCCTTTTTACTTTTTATATGTTATATTGCACATATATAAATACTTAATTAAATGGTTTTAAGAGCTAGATTTCGACCCCTTAGTGGGGTCGTCATCTGGCTAAAAGATTTTTTTTTTTAAATTACACTCGATTTTCTATTCGCCTGATGACGATCCCACTGAGGGGTCGAAATATAGCGCTTAAAACCATTTAATTAAGTATTTATATTTATGTGCAAAATAACATAAAAAAAATTAAAAATACATGTCATTAACGACATTTTAAGATTTTTTTTACCACTCTATAAAATGAAGAATAAGAATAAAAACAATCGCTGTACATTTTTATAGTAACATCAGAAAAAAAAAAGAAATTTCAAGAAAACTCTCGAATAGCATTGTCGTATTTAATTAGAGACATAACAATGATAAAACATATTTCAGAATCATAATAAAACATCAAATTACATTATAAAAAAAAAACAGTTTTCAGATACGATTTTCTACACCACGCAAAAATGTTTTCTATGCCTGGCTGTTGATTAGAGCGAGAAGGACAGTTACAAAATAATAGCGCTCGAGCAGTACTTGTTTTCACGAAGCGCTGACCCTTAAGGGGGAATATCGTCAAAATCCACACTTTTTGAAGTGATTTATCTGCTGTTCAAAAAAAGTTAAATAAATTAGTATAACAATTTTGGTTATTTTTTTCTAGATTTTGGACTATCAGAAACGCGATTGGAGGAATTTCACTCGATAGAAATAATTATCGAAATGAGGTCTAAATTTACACTTTTTTTGATATTCTGACAAATTGGGACAGCATACAGACTTCAAAAATATTTATTTAGATGGGTTTTAACAATACCTAAATTACTGGTTATGGATATTTTCATAGCTATTTTAGTTGATTTTGTATTAATTTAAAACCGACTTTTTGTAATTTTTCCCCGATTCCGTCCCTCTCGCACTGCGGGTTTTCCGCCTGAAGTAACGGGGACCTTTGCACGGATGATATATCACCTTAAAGAGAGGCCATTTCTTACCACGCCGTTATTGAAGTACAAGTCTGACTGTCCTCTCGCGACTGGATCCAAGGCCGCCTGCTTATACGCGCCCATACTGGCCTTGAGCGTGGCCGGGTCTTGTTGCACCAAGAAGTACCGGCACAGGTGAGCATTGCCAAGTACAGACCAGGAAAGGCCGTCTGATGGATCCTGGAATAGGGGTTTTTTGTTACTCACACACATAAACATATGCACGCGACATGAATCCCCGAGGGGGTGTCAGAGGTGTTCCCAAGTGTGAACTGTGATATGCAAGTCACAGTACAGTGTTCCTAGACACATTTCATAAGGTATTGCAACCGGGCTAGCTAGCGGGAGCAGATTAAAAGATGGATAATAAGGAAGGAGAAAAAGATCAGGTTCATAAAAGTATTTACAAAAAGACAGCACTGGCCTCGATTTAGTTCTAGGTGAGCGCAAGCTCAAGTGGCACAGCGTCCAGATACTTCCGTCAATTGTCGTAGATAGTGGTCGAAGGTAGATCAGGATAGGAGAGGAGAGTAGGAAGATAGTAGTCCAAAGGGAAACTGCAGTTTTTCTATTTCATCAGTTACAAAGTTTTATCAGTAACAATAAAGCCGATTCTGAAGGCTTTAATTTTAGTTTAAGTGCTGTCAAAACTTAAATTTTGCCAAACTAATTTAGCTTTTGTTCCTAACATTTAAGAACTATTTCGCAATGAAGAAAATTTAGTTTTGATAGCACTAAAACTAAAATTAAAGCCTTCAGAATCGGCTTTATTATGGTAATAATAATTATTATTAAACTTCAGATATTTGAAATTTTTTTTAATCGGCAAGCATTTCTTTCGAAAATTCTCCCAAGCAGTCATTCTTTTGTTTTAGTTTTACGAAAAGAGAAAAATTTGAATTTAGATTTAAAAAGTTACATGTGGCTTCGAGTGCCAGCAAATTCAAAAGAGGTTATCGAAAAATAAGGATCAAGAAGTATTACAAATATTGCAATACTACAGTATTATTTGTGTTGGTTTACCTGAGAGACTGCCTCCTTGGCTAGTTCGACACTGGTCTCTATAGCTTGCCTGTGTTCCCCCGGGTTAGTGTTGGCGCGACTTGCGTCCTGTCGTAACACTATGGATAGACATCGAAGTGCCACCCTGTTCCGTTCCTGAAATTTTATATTCTGCTAAGTAATGACGGAAAAATATTTGACTACACATGTATATACTGCCAACTTGCTAAACAAGGACAGACGAGTGGCAAGTGCTTCTCTCACTCGGCTCGTTTTTCGCTTGAATATGCTTAGTGGAACATGTACAAAGCAAATATTGACAGAAAACCGTTAATCGATGAACAGTAAAGCCATTTGGTACACGGGTACTTTGGGTTAAAACAATCATTTTGAATGGAAGTTCTTAAAAATATTCCCCTTAGGGGGGAATTAATGACGTCATCAATTTTCCAAATCCTATCGAGTGTGGTATCAAATAAAAGAGCTTTATGAGCGGGTTCCAAAAATATATTACACCATTACATTTCAGCCACCTGTTTTCTAAAAATCTAAGAAATATTTTCAGAAACATACCAAGTTTGGGCTCCTCCAGGTAGGAGACGGCTTCGTAAATTTTTATGAAACGTACGCCAAATGTCTTCTAAAATACTCATATCAAACCTCAAAAAGGCGATTTTAAAAATAATAACGTTTACTATTTTTTTTATATTAAAAAGTTTGTGATTCAGAATTTTTTTGGAAATTGACTTTGTTTTTTTCGAAATCCCATCAAGTGTGGTATCAAATAAAAGAGCTTCATGAGCCGGTTCCAAAAATATATTACACCATTACATTTCGGCCACCTGTTTTCTAAAGTTTTCTAAGTTTGAATAACTGTATAATAATATAATTTACATAAAAGTACAGCTTTACAGAAATCTATTACGCTATACATTTCAATTATTTTAATAAATATTAAATTATCATTTAATTATAAACATTAAAACATAATAATAATTCAAAATACAATTACACAATAACAAATACAATTAGGATTAGGTTATACAACTCTTTCTTGCATCTTTCTCATATAACTCCAAGCATTAACGATAAACATCCATCAATCTGTCAGCAAAAATATCACAATTTGGTTTTGCTGTCTCTGTAATCTGTATAATACAAAATATTTACCTGCTTCAAAGCACCCTCAAAACTGCTCTTAGCATCTTTTATATTCAAATTCTTCCAATAGCATTCCCCCAGTTCATTCCAAGCATCCACTAATCGGGGATTTAGCTTCACAGCTTTACTGAGGCACTGGGACGCTCGAGGATCATACTTGGTATTAATGTTATAGGTACGGCCTTTACAATAAAGGTACTGCGCTCGATTTGCAATGGGTATTTCATTTTCTGTAACAATTTGTGTTTCATTGTTTTATTCATTGTTCATATATTTTTCATTGTTCTTCTTAGCAAGACTAATCGAATGGGCGGAGGTAGGCATGTATTTATATATGTAACCTATTACTATGTAGTATATAGGATGGGATTTGGTCGGCCGCCTGGATTCGTGCTGGGGGCTCGGTTGGTGATCATTGAACCTTGTTCCTGGTCCCTGGCCGGGTCTCCGGTATGGGTTCGGGCGGTTGATTGGATTTCACCTTGTATAATAATATTTTACCTATAATTTTAATCGTATATATATTGCTACATAAATTAAATAAACATTTAATCTAAGTAGTTCATGTACATTTATTATTTTATTACATATATTTTTATAAGATTAAAA
Organism: Ypsolopha sequella; assembly: GCA_934047225.1. Taxonomy (NCBI): domain Eukaryota; kingdom Metazoa; phylum Arthropoda; class Insecta; order Lepidoptera; family Ypsolophidae; genus Ypsolopha; species Ypsolopha sequella. The sequence goes on from OW203993.1 coordinate 25,354,296, forward strand.
TTTGACTTGTGAAACGTGTATTATATATACCTACCTTGCAAAATAAACTTTTTGAATTTGAATTTGAATTTCATATACAAGGTGACTCTTTGATCATCGTCCAAATTCATAAGTGGCTTGGTAAGTGATCAGTATCATGCATTGGTGAAATTCGTAAAATGAAATTTCGACTCCCCATAGTGATTCACTCGGGACTGGAACTGAATTTATATGGGAAGCCGAAATTTCATTATACGAATTTCTCAAAAATTGTTACTGATCCAAGATACTGATCACTTATCAAGCCTCCAGTGTGAATTTGGACGATGATCAAAAAGTCACCTTGTATAGTTCAAATTTTGTTGAACAATATTGGGAGAATATTATTCAGGGCCAAAAATTGCCTCTTTTTGAATGTCCGAGCAAGCAAAGATAAATAAAAAATCAAGGGGATTGCAGTGGCAAATTGCAAATTCAGCGTATCAATCAATAATTCTCGACTAGGTGGTCACAGGATTTTGCGGAACAATCATGGATATGATTTATTTTGAAGAGTTGTAGAGTGATCCTCCAGTGTGAAATATGTCGATCTGGATTCATCATTAATTATTTAAACAACAGATATGCGATTCGCGACATGTTTCGATTTCTTTCTGAATTCGTTTTCAAACTAGCGAGTGTTTGTCGACAGCAGACGCAATCTCTGCAAAAAATTCGAACATACTGCGTATCGCCAGATAATTTCATGTACGTCTATCCAGTGGCGTGCATAGAACTTTTTTCCGGAAAAGCAACCAGAAGGTCAAGTTTGACAATAAAAAAAATATGAAAAAATTTAAATAACACTTTGAAAAAAAAAACTTGATATGAAAAGGTTCACTCTAAGGTAGACAATGGTATCGATTCGGCATAATACGTCTTAACTTATTTGACAGAACTAACCTTATTTTAAGCATCCTGTCTTTTTCTTTCTTTATCGAAAAGACAAGGACAGAACGCTTAAATTAAGTTTAGTCCTGTCAAATAAGTTAAGATGTGCTTCACCGAATCGGTACCAGTGTCTACCCTGGCGTCATATAAACTTTTTTTTTTCAAAGTGTTATTAAAAAAATTTCATATTTTTTTTATTGTCAAACTTGGCCTTCTGATTGCTTTTCCAGAAAAAAGTTCTATGCACGCCACTGCGTCTATCCATTGTGTAAATAATTCGCTCTGTCTGCTCTCATTGGTTGCATCTTCGAGAAATACCGCATAATACGGCTTTTTTGTTTAGGATGATCGCATTCTATTTGAAAAGCTCAAAAACTGAGTGCAAGCACACCCTCCCGCAGCGACCAATCGCGCTAAGTCTCACTAACCATGACCAACATGATGATGTTGAAGTAGGACCCTTGCTGGGCATAGGCAGATGGTCGGCTCTCTATTTGGAGCTATTCCATCCAATTCCCATTGCTTGAAGCTTTGGTATCCTAATGTCCCAGGGGCCTTCCCTCCTCATATCTCATCAATGACCAACATAGTGAAGGTGGGGACACTCTTCAATCCATAAAAATAAACCTACCTTTATCTATGATTGTTCAAACAATCCTTCAATGATTATTTTATAACAAAACAGATAGAATAAATGAACAGACTAGGCAGTATGGCTTAGTTCCTTAGCCTTTCCCTGACGGGATAAAATAAACCAAAAAAAATATTCTTTTTAATTCTTTCACTTATGCTATGTATGTACTTCATTTTCAGTTTTTTCTATTTAATTTTTTTTTTAATTTTCGAATTTATGTACTTTATTTTATTTCATATGAAGCCTGGGTCCATTTAAAATAACTACACCCAAGTAATACAGAATAAAAAAAAATAATCTTACCATCAATTTCATCAAACTTCTGAATCACAGCATTCATTTTTTCTTCAACCAGCCTTGTCTTTTCTGCAGCCATCTCAAGTGGATGGTCCTCGAAGAAATAGTCCCGGAACTTGTAGAGATCAGATAATTCTTGCTGAAAAAAGGATTGATTATACACTGACTAGCGATCATAGAGATCGGCATACCAAACGGACAGACAAAAAAGGTCCGATATTTTTGAAATTATTGATTTAGTGCTCATTATGATTAAAAAGGTTTTAATTTATGGGTTGAGGGAGGGGAGGCGGGGCTTGGTTTTTCTTAACAGATTTCGACTTATACATAATACACTTTTTTGTATTAGACTAGGGCAGCATTTCTTAACCTTTTTTGTCCACTGACCCCTTAGGAAATCAAGCACAATTTTAAGGACACCCTTAATAAAAAAGCAGCAATAAATTTTGGACCGTTTATTTTAGTTCTACAGATTACAAAAAAATATATACTTTTTATAGAATTAAATGAGAATTGAGGATAATTCATGATTTATATAAAAACAGCTTACCTCAATACGTGTTATGATCGGGAAAGCCGACCAGTTTCAGCAGTTTTAGACTACCTTCATCTGGGTGAGTGAAGACGTTTACGCGACGACGTTACGCCTCACACTGATATACATTTTCATATAAAATATGTTACAGAGAAGGTTGGTGCTGCTTTTTTGCAACTAAATCATGATTGTTTATAACAAATTTATGATTATTAAATGGTCCATAGATTAGGCTGCGGACCCCCCATACATATATGCTTGAGGACCCCTAGGGGTCAGCGGACCACAGGTTAAGAAACGCTGGACTAGGGGAACTTGTTTCATAATGTTGAAACTTAACCTAACCTAGATTTTCAAAACAGATTTCGACCAATACGTTAAACATCTTTTTGTAAGCATGTGTAAACAGTGGGCAAATTGGGTCCAAGCGCCACCAAGATCAAGACATATTTTAAGGACATAAAGGACAGTTGTAGTGTCGATAAGAGCACACTGGGAAAAAAAAACTTCAAAACACGAAAAAAAAAATTTTCGCTTTTCAATGTAGGTAGTCTTCAAGCAAGCGAAACCAATCAAAATAAAATCTTGGCGGTGCTTGGACCAACTCCCATACAAGTTTGCCCACTGTCATTTCGCATAGTAGATCTATAAATGGAAAACCTTTATGCCAAAAACATATACTAATGGGATTCCTAATCAACAGACGTGCCCCCTTTTCGACACTCTGACCGACCATATTATTTATATGGTCGGTCAGAGTGTCGAAAAGGACCGACCATAGTTTTAATATTTGTTTTATCAATAATATTATTAATTATTAGTCCTAATTTAATTAGAATTTTATTAAGTTGTATTCATTATGTTCTCAGAACATTATTATTCATCAGTGATTATGTTGAAAAACAAATTGAGTAAAAAGATTGCGATCTCCCTCGCAGACCTTTTTAGTGCCCGGGCCCATGCATTCAATCTATGGTTAGGGCTGCTCCCTAACCATAGATTGAAGTTTTAATAGGAATTAAGGCAGATCTACAGAGTTTTTGCAAGAAAATAAGAAATGTAAATAAGTACCGCTAACTGTTCCATAAGTGCGTCAACATTTTCGATTTTAAGCGCTTCTTGATCCGGCTCCTTTGCCATGGTGAATGATTTTACATGTACAAAACACGAGGAAGAACAGTAATTACAATATTTGATCCAGTGGTCTCACAAAAGTGAAAAATGTTAATAAATAAAAAATACAGATGAGAACGACTCAATGATGATGGATCCTTTGATTGACTTATGATCAGGGTTGGATTCAGACCCTCGGAAAATTATTGTCTATGGAAATTAAAAATATACTACTTGGCTAAAATTATACTACGTTTCGTTTTTCGTCGATTTTTCTTTTGAATTAAAATAAAATATCGTATTTGTTAGTGATTTTTTTTTATTTTACTAAAAATATTCATAATTTTATAAAATAGCCTATTTGTTAGTGAAATTTAAAAAAAAAAATTACTAAGAATATTCATAACGCACAGAAATTCCCTATATTGTAGGGTAAATGTAAAAAAGCAAAACGTCTCAACCAATAAAACAAGTCGGTCGGCCTGAAGATAAAATTATGGTATTTTTACGTAGTATAGTTCTATTACGATACTACATACTACATGTCATGAAAATATGGTACAAATAGTATAATTATATTACGAAATCCAACCCTGCTTATGATGAGGTTCGATTCGATGCGTGCGTTCATAAACTCTGCCTGCCGGCCCGTGTTATTTTTGCTACTTTGCGACAAACTCACAGAGTGACACAGTTTCCATACCGTCACTTTTACACTCGTTAAAAATACAGACTGATTCGGTGAAGCACTCTTAACTTATTTGACATGAATTGACAGGACTAAACTTAATTTAAGTAATCTGTCCATGTCTTTTCGATTAAGAACGAAAACGACAGGACGCTTAAAATAAGGTTAGTCCTGTCAAATAAGTTAAGACGTGTTGTGCCGAATCGATACCAATATCTGTAGAAATTTGTGTGATAAGAAAGTGATATTTTTTATTTTCTCTTTCTAAGATTCTCTAGTTTCGTCATTGTTTTACTTAACAATAATAATAATAATATAACGTTTATTGCGAGCATCTAGGCCCATATCACAAAATTACAAATAAGCAAACAAACATACATACACTTTTAAAAGGTTAACAATAAGACATTACAATAAAATAAACACAACTTTATAAACTTACAAAATAAAACATCAAAAACATGTAAAGCTCGAATACAGAAATCAATATGAACTATTACTATTTATATGTACATGAACCCAGTGTTTTATAGCATGGCTGTCCAGTCTATTGGTTAAAGAATTCGCATAGATTAAAATATGTTAAGGTGTGTTAATTCGAAAACCATTTCGAGATTTAGGTTTAATAAGCCGTATTTTAGAACTTTTGTTCTGAAAAACCTTATGATGATGAATATTTTTACGAAAAAGCTTGCAACTTTCATTTGACCTTCGTGTGACGTCACTTGACTGAAGGCTGTATAGAAATGTGTCGCTTGCCATCAAGTTAAAAAATATTACTGTCAGAGTCACAGAACAGAACATGAAGTCCATGTCTGGGCCACAGTATAAATATAACTGAACGCAGTAAGTGTTGCTGTCTTGTTACGAAATCCCAGATTGATCGGTTAATTTTATTTGTTATGAAGTAACGCATTATTAAAATAAATATAATTTTTGATGACAACAATTTCTGTGATGGATTAATATTGACAATCATACATGAGAGATACCAAATATAATGATGTATGTATGTATGTATGTATGAATTGTTGTGTGTTTGTCCGACCATAACTCGAGTATCGTTGATCGGAACGACATGAAATTTGAATTTTTAAGTTCGAGCCAAATCGGTCAAGATCGAATCGCGAGTTCATAGTTCGTGGCGAACGACTAGTTTATTTGCCTTTTAAAATTTAATAACCGAGATGGTAGGGCGTTAAATTTCAGCCAAATATACGTCACGTGATTAATAGGCACCTCTTGTGACTGACAAAGTACAGTTTAGGGTTTTTTTCATTTTAGGTATCAGGCCTAAAATGAGTCATGTGACGTAACATCCGGAAATTCTTTAAAAAATCACAAATAAATAATAATTAATTTAAATACCATAATATTGAAAACTTTGATCAAAAAGCGCGTAAATTCTCTAAAAAAAAATTAAAAAAAATAACTGTTTTTAATTAAGCTACGCGAATTCAAAACAGAGTTAGAGCTACCGCGCAATCTACAGAGCATCAACGCGCATCTCTTACGGATTATGGTAAAGAAACAATCTGTGTGCGCATCAGCGAACATTCCTTTGGCACTGCATGTGCGTGGCAGCCCAAACAATGCTCTGAATGCGTTGTTATACAGAACGCGAAGGGCATTATACGATTTCTTTGTATAGGTATTTAGTCCATAAACTACATGAGTAAAAAGAAGTGCAGCATGCTCGGAATAGTGTCAATTTGACCTCTGCTGTGCAGCGACTAAATCTGCGCGCTATCATATTGGCCCTGGCTGATAATGCCCTTCGCTCCCTTTCAATATCCGCATCATCACGTAGATCCTCTGTTACTAGGTGTCTTAAATATTTGAACATTTTAACTCTATTAAGGGAAGTACCGTAAAGGGTTATAGATGGTACATACCACATTCCATCTTATACGAGGGGTATGCCAAAAGAAGTTAGATACTCTTTACTCCTTTGATTGACACTGGCAAGTTATACATCATCTTATAGGCTGGTTGTTTGTTGATATATCTAAAAATAGAACGCACATCATTTCTTTTTTTTTTATTCGGATGAGCATCATTTTTCCGAGAATCTGGCGGGAATTCGCTTGCAGCAATCGAGCTCAGTCGAAGTGATTGTCGCGCTATGATTTATTATGACTGCTGCCAACCGCGGTCACAGAAGAAAACGTTCGTATAGTCGAAAAACTTATTCGCGAAAACCAACGAATTATGTATGTAGAGCTGGAGCAAGAACAGAGAATTGGATCAGCAGCAATGCAAACCATAATTCACGACCACCTTTCTCTCCGTAAATGTTGTTTGAGATGGGTGCCGCACAAATTTACCGATGAGCAGAAAGACTGTCGGTTGGATTGGTGCCTATTCATGATAGATAAATTCGACGGTGGTGAGAAAAAAAATGTGTATGATATACTGACTGGTGATGAAACATGGCTTTATAACTATGATCCCGAAACAAAGTGACATTCGACTGTATGGTGCTTTGAAGATGAACCAACTCCAACGAAATGTCGCCGTGCACGAAGCACACAGAAACAAATGGTCGCCTCGTTTTTTAGAAAAACGGATCATATTGCTACTGTAGTGCTAGAGAATCAAAGAACGATTAACTCCGAATGGTATGTGACAGTTTGTGCTCCAACAGTAATATCAGCTTGGTGTGACAAGCGACCGAAGTCAGGAATCCGACGCCTTCTCGGGCACCACGACAATGCGGCGTCGCACACGTCTGCCAAAACACTTGACTTTTTCGACTCAAAAAATGCGTCAATCCTCCCTCACTCACCACATTCCCCTGACCTAGCACCTTGTGATTTTACCTGTTTCCAAAAATCAAAGAAAAAATTAAGGGGAAGAAGTTTGAAAGCAAAGAAGATGCACTGGCTGCCTATATTTTCGAGATTTCTGAGGTGTCTAAAGAAGAGTGGTCATTGGTATTTTCCAATTAGTTCAGACGTATGGAAAAGTGTATACGTGCTCAGGGTGAATACTTCGAAAAGATCGATACTTGTAATAAAGAATAAATTTTATAATTTTTGAGTATCTAATTTCTTTTGGCATGCCCCTCGTATGTATCTGACCGTACATCCCCCCATTTCACAAAGTTTTCTTGATTGAGGTACCAGAACTTTAGAATGTTTAAAAGTTCGGTGGGCATTTGAAGCTTTTCTAATTTTTGCCACAAGATGTCATAAGAAACCAAGTCGAAAGCTTTGGATAAATCCAAGAAACAAGCGTAAATGGGAGTTTTCCGGTCAGTATAGTACTCGACAGTTTGCTTTAAACTCAGAACAGCACTTTCAGTTGACAGCTCAGACCTAAATCCAAACTGGGCATCGTGTAGTTTTATATATTTGTCAGGTCGAGGACTTTAGCTACAATTGTTACAAGTGATATCGGCCTACAGTTAGATTTCGCGGATATGTCACCTGTTTTGTTCTACACTATCAGGACTACGGCTGTTTTCATGAGTTCAGGAGGAAGATATGAGTGATTGATGCAGAGGTTGAAAATCATACCTAGCACCCTAGGTAAATGAAGACCTGCGTTTTGGAGATGTTCTATAATATTATTTTTTTGTTTACTTAAAACCTCCACCTGCCCCTGCAGTTAATACTAAACCATGTACTGGCACCCACGGGTCAGGCTATGCCTATATTGGGGCCACAAAATTATTTATTGTTTTCGGTTAAGACATTTCTCGGTGAAATAAATATATATTTTGATTTTGATTTTGAAAGCGCTACATAGGTGGTGTAAATAAAAACATTGACCCCTGCGTTTGGTTGATAGAAGTATTCGTCTAATTTACTTTTAAAGTAACAAAAAAGCGGCAGTTACTCAGGGGTAGAACGCTGGCCTTTTAATTTTGAAATCCAGGCTCAATCTCCGGTAGGGCATGCACCAATGAGTTTTTCGAAATTCACATAATGTGCATAGTATAATTATATAATATTAAGTTCTATTTCATACGTTATATACGACAACCGCATTGTATTTTGATAAATAAACCAGACTTGCATATTGACTGCGACTGCAATAAAAATATAGTGTGAGAAGAACATAACAAAAGTAGGTTACGATAATGTGCATAAGGGTGTATAGATGCGTGTAAGTGCTTATCGTAATATAATTGAGAGCGTGTATAAGGAATACACGGCACGGGTGAATGCGTGGCACTCAACTGACTCGAGTGCTGTCGAAGGGGCGCGCCGCCGCACTGTAGGTATGTTTTTCGGGTCACATGACTAAGTGAGACAGGCCTGTTACTTCACCACAGAAGTGATGAATTAAGCGATACGATACCCGTCAAAAGACCTTGGGACTCATACATAACGTATGCCCAATTTGGATGTACTGTCAGTGTAGATCAAACACACACCTGACTATTTATTATTTACGTCACATTTTTCAAGTTAGCTTACATAAAAATCTCATAGATTTCACTATCTAACGAAACAGGTACAGCTTTTTCCTTTTCACTTCTCTTAAATCTGTTTTAAGTGCTGCTAGAGATCAAGAGCCGTAGTATTTGCTTATAATGATACTAGTTTTGAGCAGATCAGTTCAAAAAATCAGTTTTGCCAAAGGTATCCAAGTCCAATATCGCCTTCGTTATTAGTGTCTAAATAGTTAAATCTTCTTAAGCAGTAGAAATCGTTGTCCAGATAATATTCGGTCACAGATAGTAGGTATTGATAATAAAGTTATCCACGCAAAAAATTATAACAAAACAAAGACAGTGAAAGCATAGAATGTTATAACTGACAGCCAGATCATCAGATCAGATCAATCAAAAATGACTATGATTTGTTTTTAGTCTTTTGGAAAGGCTCATTTAGCCAAGAGATTATGTAATTTTTCAAGTCCTTAGACACCGCCATCTATGGAAATTTAATGAGAACTAGCCTGGAAAACGGCTTATTGAACGTACTAGTGCGTACTAGTAGAGTACCGCTTGCGGCATTCCATACACTTTCATTTTATTTTGGCACGATCCCGCCAATGTTGCCAACTTAGTGCTTTCGGCACTAGATCTAGTGCATTTCTTGATGTTTTAACGCTCAAAATTCCATAACAGTGCCTAGTGCCTTAACTAGCGCATTTTTAAAAGTCTGCAGTTTATCATGCACGTTGGTAAAAACAAAACCAATCAATGGCGCGTTCTGAAACACAGTTAAACTTCAGAACCCCCCCTCTGAGGTATTATGATAAAAAGATGATAATCTAAAAGCAAAAAAAAAAGAGTGAGCTCTATTACGTTCCATTTCATACTTTTTTCCGCGGTTCGAAAGAGATGTACAAGTTTAAATTCCAACAATCAACTCCTAGGCCCTCATCAACTGCTGGTTCTTCAACTTCTCAAACAGCAACCGTGAATTCAGACCATGATTCCAAATCTGATTCTCAATAAAAACATCTTTTTAAAAAAACTTTGATTGATTTTATTTATTTGGTGCTCTTTTATCAAAATTAGCACAACCCTAGTGCATTTTAGGGTTTGTTTAGCGCATTTCTTACAATAGCATAGCAGTTGGCAACACTGGATCCCGCTCGCACGGTTGATGATTGGTGGTTGGTGGTGGGAAATATGCTCTGTGGTGGGAAAGTAAAGTAAAGTAAAGTCCCTCCCTATTTTAGGTACCTACCTAGGTACTTTACTTTTTTTGAACAAACAAATTGTTTATTTTGATGAACGTCGTCCAAAGGGGGTAAGGTACAGTCGGTCGGTTGTGAACTCGTGAACAGTCCCGAAACCAACACGTCAATAATTGGTGTAGTGCAAAAAGTACCTACGAAACGAAACAGTGGCAAGAAGTAATTAATTATACTTACATTTTAGATTTTGTACGTTAAAGTAAACATATAGGTAAGTACCTAAATAATTCCCACTACACCCGAAAATAGAGTTAACATTGAAATGACAAACTTAACCTATTTAATTTACCTTTTTGCTCTCATCGGTGTTATATATTTAGGTCGGAGTGTAGATAAGGGGGCTTTTTTCCCATAGTGCCCCCTTTTCTACACCCCAACCTATATTTATGTTATACTAGAGACTCGGTGAAGGTAGAGGAGGGTGTGTTTGTTGGTTAGTGTTGTCTGTTTAGTCCGGCTCCGTAGTTGTTGTCAACAAACACACCCTCCTCTACCTTCATTGAGTCTCTAGTATAACATAAATATATAATACAGATGAAAGCAAAAAGGTAAATTAAATAGTTTAAGAAAATAGGTTAAGTTTGTCATTTTAATGTTAACTCTATTTTGTTTATGATATATTTCATATTCGACTGACAACGATCCCAAGTGGGTCGAAATATATATCGAAAGTTTTCTTTTTTATTTAATTTTTACTATAATATCAAACAGTTAAAAAGCTTTTATTAAGTAAAAATATTTATTATCACATTTTTGACCAGGTTTATGTACTGTACGTTTTCACTCAGGTGGTTGTGGAACGGTTAACAGTAAAATTTTACATTTACCCGGCCATTTAGGAACGCAAACATAGAATAGTTTGCCCAAGTTTGCCTTAAAAGTTGTGGTTGGTACAGTATTTAGATGAACAAATACTTGTTAATTTTATTTTTTACCTGTTGCAGTAATACCAGCATCGACAAAGATGGCGACATATGAAGACATCCTCCAATATTCAGCAGCTCAAGTTCAATGTGGTCTATGCAACATTTTTATTGACAACAATCAACAGTGCATCGAGATACATTTACAGAAAGTATTGCACTCGGATCTCTATCTCAAAAGGATGATGATACAAAACAGTATAGTGAAAGTCCATAATGAAGCTAACTGTTCCATATGTGAACAGGATTTGTCCATACACAGCATTAAAATGCACATAAACAGCATCAGTCATATGAAAACTATGGAAAAAATTAAAGATTTAATTGAAGGCGAATACATAGATTTACCCGATATAAATTCACCACACAGTCCATCAGCATATTGTGTTATTTGCAATGGCAATGTCGGGTTTACTTTCAAGTCCATAAATAATCATATTGATGGTAAAAAGCATGAGAGAACTCGTTCAATTGCTGTTCAGCCTTTTAATGGGATATTCTCCATTGAAGGAACAAACGATGAACTGTGGTGTAAGATTTGTGATAGTTATTTTAATAATAACATTGAAGAAATACTTGAACATGTTGACAATAATGATTCCCATATTGATAACTTAAAAGAGATAGAGGACTTAATTGAGGAAGAAGGTGTTACAATTGATGATTATTTAATAATTAGCTCGGAAGATAAAGCAACTTGCAATCATTGCAGTGTTAAGATTCCTTGCAACTATCACAATTTAAGACAACATATCAAAGGGGACCGACACAAAAATCAAAAACCACTGTAATAATATTAAAATTGAATTCTTTATTATTTAATTTTATTTTACATTACAAAATTATAATTTGATAAAATAATGTACCATAAAATAATTTTTGTGTAATTTAATATCTCACATAATTTTAGTTTAATTAACATTTAAATAAGTACCAACTCGTTTCAAAATGTAATACAAATTAAGAAACTAGGGGCTAGGGGTCTAGCACGCGCTGTTGATACCGTCTTTTTATCATACTTGCACATCGACAAACGCGGTACCTACCTATGCGTGAGAGCAGAAATAGGATAGATAGACGCTAGATCTTTGGCGCGTGCTAACCATACAGTGAGTGAACTTTCTTGTTTTTCTCTGCCGTTGCCGCCGCAATTACTGATAAAGTTTCTATAGTTTACGCTATTTAACTATTTATGTATAAGTCTTAGAATAAGGTTATTCAAAGATATAAGTAAGTGTACCTATTATCATAGCCTCCTTATGCTATTATGGTTTTACGAAAGTCAAGCAAGTGCGAAAGCTATTCGGGAGCAGAGTGAGTTACCAGTCCACACCCTAGATGGCGCTGTAACTATTAAAAGAGCATTTTCTTCACAGACTTAGACCATCCCCGCGTTCCGAAATAGAATTATTTCGCTAAAATCGATTACGAAAGTATGAAGTGAATGGCTTATGATCCATTATAATTCTATTACGGACCGCAGGGTTTCTCTATATAAGTTCACAGACATTGATCTAACTAAATAGATGACGCAAGTGCCTAAAACCCTCAGACCATTGTTCTGAGCTAAAACCATGAAAATCCTGCGTGTCACATTTTTTACAATGAAAATAGTTGACAGCGATTTGTTTTTTAGAAGGAATTGTAAGACTGTTTGGGATAGCCCTGGTAGCGTTTGTGAGCCAAGCAAAGAGTACATTAGTACATTACTTATATATAAGAGTCCAAGTTGTATGAGTCAATATTTGTGAAGGATTAGCATTGCTCTCCCTTCGCTTTTTTGGCACGCGAAGTACATAGGTACACTTGCGTCATTTATTTAAATCTATATCTATGATTTTCTTGAACGAACTATGACAAAGGTATTATATTATAATTCAGCTTAAGTACCTAACAATGAAAAAATTAAAGAAGAAAGAACAGTCATACATATACAGGAAAAAGCAATAAAAAAAAACTCATTTGACGTTTGTTGTTATTTGTTTCAAATACAAAGTTCGTTACATGTTTTTGAGATTTTACTATTTTATTCCAAAAGCTACACCACTTATCTCTTTCGTACATATTCTGAGAAAAGTACGTAAAGATCGACCTCTTTGTAATAAACACAATTTTTTAAAGACCTGATACTGGTTTCCTATTGGATAGGGGGCCCATAGGCGTGGATTGCTTAGGGCATCGAGTAGCCTTAATCCAGAACTGCTTATTTGTAAACAATAAAACCCAATTTAGTGAATAGACAGTACACCGTCTAGTTCTCTGTATAACATCTTTGGTCTTTGACCGCGCGCTTAATACTGACAGACAGTAGGATAAGATAGCAAATAGAAACTTCACGTATGCAAAAGAGATGGCATCATAAGCGGCGTCGCACAGTGATTCGCTCCATACAAGCTAGACGCTGATAAGTCACATCCAGTTTGAGGCATGTAGCTATTTTCTATTCATTAAGGATTAACTAATGATGGCAAAAATTAATGATACAATGCCATAGGTTATGCCACATTAATATTTACTAACGACCTAAATAGGGTACATTAAGAAATACAGAATTGCAATCCATTGCATTCACAATTGTTCTTTCCGCATGTTTAGTCATAAGCAGTTATCTGTGTTTTTGTGTTGTGAAAAAAATGGGTGATAATCTTGAAGGTATGTCCAATATAACTGCCAAAATTTTTGCCAAAATTATGAGCAAATATTTAGAAATAAATCCTGAAAAGTAGTCTGAAATATATTCAAAATATAAGAAGTTTTATTTTCAATAGAGATTATTTACATGGCACGATCCTGCCCCATTTCTAGAATACATCTTAAAAAGTTTATCGTATATTCAAAATAGGTACCTAATGCTCAGACATCACACGAGTTGCCATATTTTTTTTTTTCAGGACCACGGTACCAATTTTGCCGTTCCGAGCTTTGGTCTGATAGCACTCTGGTGATTAGCTAATTATTAATTACCTAATCACTCAGAACCTACTTATGTTTTAGTTCATAGTATTTAGTTTATTATGTGACACTTGTACGTCATTAACTCTGATCTTCTTGTTATTAATTTAGCGTTTTTTTTAAGTACTTAGTAGTTTTGTAAAGTGATGGTTTTATACATATATTTAGTTGAACCAACGGGACGATATGTATTAAATAAATAATTCTTATAATTTTGAACATGTTGTTTTTGCCCTTCCCTGAATGACCCCAATTATCATAAAACATTACATTATGATTACATACGTTATCAAAGCAATAATATGAAATAAAATAATTTTCAGCGTCTAGCTTGTATGGAACCAATCATTGTGCGTCGGCCAATGATCAAACTGAACGAAGCCCAGCACTCGTAGCACAGTGGTTAATCGCGCGCGACGCCCCTTAGTTGAATCACAAGTGCGAGGACCGTGACACGATGTTTTTGCGATTAAACAGTATGTCACGATCCTCGCACCTGCGATTCAACTAAGCCGCGTCGCGCGCGATTAAACACTATACTACAGGCCCAGCAGTCATAAATTATGCGTAATAGAGGATGGAGGTTTATGCATGACACGGTTTCATGGGTGTATTGTATTTCAACAATCGAGATGATTGCAATCGTTTTAATTTAACAATCGAGACATCCAACGATTCGTTGACCGACTGAATCATCGAGACATTTCTCGATTGTTTCGAGATACGGGTAGTCGGGTATGCTTCTTCTCCCGAGCGAGAATAGAAGACTGACGCGAAATAAAAGACTGATTATAATTACACGATTTTTTATTCACATAGGTACTTATCCCGACAAAATTCGCGAGTGTCAGCTCTGCCTTGTAAGGCGTACAAATAATTGTTTTACCTTAAAATAAAATAATGTATATAAAAAACACACACGCACAGCTACAAAATACACCAATAAAAGAAAAAAACACAAAAAAATATTTGATACATAGCAGTAAGTAAAATAAAGTATTAGAGTATCAATAGATCGAGTAAATTAATGTCACGTTCAGAAACCTGAATTTATAAATAAGTTAATTTATATGATACTGAAATTCGTCAAAAAGAAAGTGTTGAATGTCATAATAGGCTTTGTCAACAAATAATTTTTTAAATGTCAGCTTAAATCTACGTAAATTGTCAATCTTTCTAATTGACTTCGGTATGTTATTATTGTAATTACGAGGGCCCATCCCTAAAACACTGTTATTTAAAAGAGCCGTGCTCGAGGGAAATGATGCTACAGGTCTTGAAGCCGTTTAATTTTAAATTTATTAAATAGGCTGGGGTTTGTTCTTACGAAGCAGGCAATTTCATAGATACAAAGTGACGGCAGGATCAATATCTTAAATTTTTTGAAGTGTGGCTTGCATGAATCTCTTGTTTTAAGATGACATATGGCTCTGATACATTTTTTTTGGGATTTGATTCGGGATTCTTTCCTGAATTTTAAATATATAGAAATAAGCAATAGGATAAGTAACCAATAAAACGGCTTTTTGTTGAAAATCAAAAGAACGTTTAATTATAGAATTAAATGAGACTTGAGGATAATTCATGATTTATATAAAAACGGCTCACCTCAATACGTGTTATGATCGGGAAAGCCGACCAGTTTCAGCAGATTTAGACTGCCTTCATCTGGGCGAGTAAAGACGTTTACGCGACGACGTTACGCCTCACACTGCGGGCTGCGGCTCGCAGGGCTCGGGATGACATCGATGCAGATGGTATTGGTGGTCGGACCGGTAGGGCGTCCGCACAATTAGTTACTTCCGGGCTTGCGTTATTAATTACCGGAGTGACACCAAACAACGATAAACACGCGGAACTTATAGTATCTACGTCACTTTCAGTAAAGTCTGTGAGTGATCCGGTAACTGTTTTTAGCACAGGTTTCCACACCGCGGGCAAAGCCCAACCACTGTCTCTATTGAAATTCGGACGTCGGCTTATTTCTATGGATTCGCGAATTTTACGTGGCACAAATAACTTTTCACGAACTAACACTTTCGCTTTATCGAATCTCATAAAATGTGTAGTATCCGAATTTACGACATGGTCAGCAACGGCGGATCCGTTGCAATCGAGTTTTCTCATGCATCTAATGTGTTCCGTCAGTCTGGTTGACACGTTCCGTCTCGTCTCACCGATGTAACTCTTGCCACAGTCACATGGGATGGAATAAACACCGGGGGTATTTAGTGGCTCTTTGTCCTTCGGCGAACGCAGTAACTGCCTTAATCTACTGGGTGGACGGAAAAATGTTTTAATGCTGTATTTCCGGCGAAGCAGATGTCCTATTTTATCCGTCACACCCTTCACAAATGGAAGATACACCGGAGCTCTTTCAACCTGTCTTCTCTGCTCTGTCTTCAAGACACTTCGTTCAAATGTTGGATGATGTTCGTTTAAAGGACAACGAACTTATGGTTAGCTTCGACGTGACTTCCCTATTCACGAATGTACCTGTGGGAGAGACAGTAAATATCATCGCTGACCTATTGAAGGAAAATGATATGCCTATAGAGTACATAAACATTATAGAATTTTGTCTTCGAAGCGGCTATCTGATCTGGCGTGGAGATTTTTACCTTCAAACTGACGGAGTGGCTATGGGTTCTCCCATAGCTCCGGTAGTAGCAAATATATTCATGGAGTGGTTTGAGCAAAAAGCTCTACAGAATACACCGTATACTCCAAGATACTGGTGGCGTTATGTTGACGATGTTTTTGCCATTGTCAATCGTAATGAAGGGGAACACATCACAGCACACTTAAATTCCATCCATCCTAAAGTAGCGTTTACTAGTGAGAGTGAAGTCAATGGTGTTTTACCGTTTCTTGACGTGTTGGTGGTACGAAGTCCCGGAGGCAGGTTGGAACACACGGTGTACAGGAAACAAACACACACAGACCGATACCTGCGAGCCGACTCACACCATCACCCGAAACATCTCTCGTCCGTCCCTCGTACGCTTATTAACAGAGCACTGAGTCTGTGCGATCTGCAATATGTGGACGCTGAACTCAGTCATGTCAGAAACGTACTTGAGAGTAATGGCTACAATTGGAGGCAGTGTAACCGGATAGCGAACCAGTCCACCTATCAGCGCCCACATGTGGTTGAAAGAGCTCCGGTGTATCTTCCATTTGTGAAGGGTGTGACGGATAAAATAGGACATCTGCTTCGCCGGAAATACAGCATTAAAACATTTTTCCGTCCACCCAGTAGATTAAGGCAGTTACTGCGTTCGCCGAAGGACAAAGAGCCACTAAATACCCCCGGTGTTTATTCCATCCCATGTGACTGTGGCAAGAGTTACATCGGTGAGACGAGACGGAACGTGTCAACCAGACTGACGGAACACATTAGATGCATGAGAAAACTCGATTGCAACGGATCCGCCGTTGCAGACCATGTCGTAAATTCGGATACTACACATTTTATGAGATTCGATAAAGCGAAAGTGTTAGTTCGTGAAAAGTTATTTGTGCCACGTAAAATTCGCGAATCCTTAGAAATAAGCCGACGTCCGAATTTCAATAGAGACAGTGGTTGGGCTTTGCCCGCGGTGTGGAAACCTGTGCTAAAAACAGTTACCGGATCACTCACAGACTTTACTGAAAGTACTATAAGTTCCGCGTGTTTATCGTTGTTTGGTGTCACTCCGGTAATTAATAACGCAAGCCCGGAAGTAACTAATTGTGCGGACGCCCTACCGATCCGACCACCAATACCATCTGCATCGATGTCATCCCGAGCCCTGCGAGCCGCAGCCCGCAGTGTGAGGCGTAACGTCGTCGCGTAAACGTCTTTACTCGCCCAGATGAAGGCAGTCTAAATCTGCTGAAACTGGTCGGCTTTCCCGATCATAACACGTATTGAGGTGAGCCGTTTTTTTATATAAATCAAGAACGTTTAATGATTAAAGAAATGGAACTACAATAAAACAAAATATGAAATGCTACATAAGTACTAATTATGTACTACTGAGTACCAGCTCCTTATGCCCAGTTTCTATATTCTACTATCATTTTACTATATGCAATATGTTGCACTTCACTTCATGCTACCATCGCTGTCTGGTTGGGAAAAGTAATCCCAAATTATTGATGTTTACCTCTTTTCAAGCACATATGTGACATAGGAACCCTGATTTAATTTATCGGCAAAAATAAAATACTTTTCTCACAACACCAACAAAAGGCAACTTAGGCAGTTCACTAACAAGCCCTCACACGCGTTCGTATTTGCAAGTTGCAACTCGTTCAGTCAGACTTTCCATTCGCGTCGCAGTTCGCACTCGCAAGCACGCGTTTTCTGATTTGTTCGACCCAGTGTAGCGGCGGCGAGCGGATCAAATCGCTTTAACCCAACCTTTAAATTGATTTGAATCGTTTGAGCGTTAAATCGATTTGAATCGTTTGAGCGTCAAATCGATTTGGTAAATCTATTTAAACATCACTACGCCTAACATGCCATCTCTTTATTGCGCGTTGAATTTGTATAAGGCTATCCTGCTGTCAAATTCATGTTAGTGTGTGACATTAGACAAGACGGACTGACGAACTTCTTATTCAGTATCTCTATACTCTATGGTCTGACTGACGATTAATTAAACTGAACGCAGCCTTCCCTATCAATCAAAATAAATAAATACAAACAAAATATACGAAAATGCGAAATCCCAAGTTTTTTTTACAATACCCCATTTTCTTTCAGTAAAATAATCCAAATAAATCCTGTATTTTGTGGTGTTTACAAACATATTATGCACAATGAAAACTGGACTCTTGTACGGCATTGTCGCTAGCTCAAAAACCATGGTTCGCTGCGTTTTCTGCGGCGTCCACATTCCAAAGCCTTCGAAATGTATCGAACAGCACACAAACGGATCTAAGCACAAAGAAAATATAGCACTAATGGCCGAAAACGGCATAAGTTCCGACGACGACACTCTGTACTGCAAGCCTTGCCATACTGCACTCTCCGATACAGAATCCGTTTCGAAACATGTCGATAATGAAGATCATGCGAACTGGATGGCCGCCGTGGAGGATCTTGTAGATGGTGAATTCATCAAGTTCGACGAATATCTAACCTCTCCCATAGATAAAGAAGAGATCTACTGTGAAGTCTGCAAGTCATTCTTAACTTGCACTTTGTTGTCCCTCGAAGAACATGTGAACGGGTTCAATCACAGAGCAAACCTCGCCGATAAACTCAAGCCCCTCAATGGAATCTTCTCGGTTTCAAATGAGGATGAACTTTGGTGTAAAGTTTGTGATTTGTACATCGAAAACACTGTCCAGGGTGTATTAGATCATATTGATGATGAGGAGTCCCATTGGGATTGGTTTGCCGACATTGAGGATTTAAATGTGAACCAAGATGTCTCAATACAAGAATACCTGGCTAATGAACACTACGATAAAGCTTTTTGCAACAAATGTAACTTGGCAATCCCATGTGATCTGCAGAGTATCGAAGAACATGTTCTAAGCGAAACACACTTGATGGAGTTTAACTAGAAATTCAATTTAATTAATATAGGGATAACCCAAATCAATAGATCTTGGCAATAAACATGATGATCGTTCTATCCACCTCTCACTTACACACTTTCTCCGTCTGTATTTGTACATGGAAATTGACATAGCATTAAAATAAATATATTGTCGATCGCTCAAATACCATATTGTGATGTAATATGTGAGGTGTGCGTTTGGTCTATGCTGCAAGTACAGCAAGAGAGTGGGCATTTCTATTTCCAAGGTCTATTGATTCAGGTAATAATACATAGTAGCTACAATCTTTATCCCCTTGTCGACACTCCGACCGAATTTTTGTTTTTATGGAGCCCAAACTTAGTATGGCAATTGGTTATGAAAGTTTTTACTTTTTCTTGATGTCTGTCTTATAATAAAGTTCCTCCTTGAAAGGTAAGGTTTAAACACATTTTTTGTCTAGCCGCTGAGCAACTACTGAAGCATAGCAATGGCAGTGGTTTGTAATTGTATGAGTGGACTTACTATGGAGATTCTTCCTTTTTTTTTATTCATGCTTTCATTCATTCATTCACACTCAAATTCCGGTTATGATGAGTTAAATGCCATATAAATTTTAACGTTTAACCTGTTTCCATACAAACATTGAATTTGTCAAACGTAACAATAGTCTTCCATTGTTATGCATTTTGTATTATCCAGGTTAAGAGGCCGCTGGAGCAATCCTAGTTCATACAAACGAAATACCAAAACCATTTGTAAATCATAGATATTCTTAAAGTAATGTGTATTTATTCTGATTGCATTACAGAATATCTAAGTTACCAAATAAATATTAAATAAGAACACTGATTTTAACATGAAATATGAGAAAAATAAGATTCCTGTGGAAAATTTTAATTGCTTAATTTGTCGTCTTTAAATCAGTGTCTTTTTAAAATACATATTTGTTAACTTAGATATTCTGTAATGCGATCGTAATAAATACACACCACCTTAAGAATATCTATGATTTACAAATAGTTTTGGTATTTTGTTTGTATGAACTAGGATTGCTCCGCAGACCTCTTAAGACAAGAAAAAGTTAGGACGGTTAAAAATCTAAATTCCAACTTTCATTTTTATGACTGTTTTCACCTGTACCCTTCAAGTAGGTAATTAAAAAACATGTTGTCAAAAAACACAAACACATTCTTTGGACTCTATCAGCTATTTAAAAATAAGTATAAACAGAGAAAACTAAGGAATAAAAAAATTGCCATGTATTTACAAATGTCTTATAATTTGTTAAGGAAAATGATAAAAATAAGTACAGTGTTCCCAGAGTAATAATGCGCATACAAATCTTCGCCACTGTTCGGCAAAGTTCGTATTTCCTTACACTTTCTATAAAAGCAATAAGGTCACGTGGTACGTCCGGTCGCTCGGCCATATATATAGATTTGTATGGGCATTAAGACTGGGAGCACTTACCCCTACCCCCGCAACTTTATTTAACCAGTAAACAGTATCCGAACCATGATTGTGCCTGAAGTCTATAGTTAGGTAATCAATTTGTTATTGAGAATCGAATAACTCTCAGGGTTGGATTCAGACCCTCGGAAAATTATTGTCTATGGGAATTAAAAATATACTACTTGGCTAAAATTATACTACATTTCGTTTTTCGTCGATTTTTGTTTTGAATTGAAATGAAATTGCCTATTTGTTAGTGAAATTAAAAAAAAATTACTAACAATATTCATAATTTAATAAAATATTTGTTTACTTAGTTAAGTATTTGTTTTTAAAAAATTTACTGAAAATATTCATCACGCACAGAAATTCCCTATATTGTAGGGTAAATGTTAAAAAGCAAAACGTCTCAACCAATAAAACAAGTCGGTCGGCCTGAAGATAAAATTATGGTATTTTTACGTAGTATAGTAACATTACGATACTACATGTCATGAAAATATGGTACAAATAGTATATTTATACTACGAAATCCAACCCTGATAACTCTACCGGTTAATGACCTAATTTCTAAGCATGAAAACCAGCTGTTTCATATGTTGTATACTTTGTATTTCTTACCATTAATTACTTTTTTTTTTTGGTTGTAAACAATAATCTAAGTAATTGGAATAAACATTACTGAAACTACAACTTCGCTCAATAAAACTAAACAAATTTTTCCACATAGCAACATGCAAGTACTTACAGATAACTATTTGTTAGAACTACCTACCTGTTATATACCTATACTTACTAATTTTTTGACAAATTAGTATCAGCAATGAAGTGGTGAATGTTTATGTTTATTTAGTTTTATATTCCGTAAGTAAACTACTGTAAAATTATAATACAACACCATTTTTAACAACGGGTATATTAAATGAAACCATATAATTTACTGATCATACTTAACATCTTTAGAGAAAAAATCTCTGACTGCATCCTACTTTCAAAACATTTTATGGTTCACCCAGGTCGGCCTTTTTATGGTTCACCCAGGTCGGCCTTTTTATGGTTCACCCAGGTCGGCCTTTTTATGGTTCACCCAGGTCGGCCTTTTCAGATCCCCTGCACAAGATAAAATTTCACTTGCCCATACAAATATTTAAATACTCATTAAAGCCGATTCTGAAGGCTTTAATTTTAGTTTTAGTGCTGTCAAAACTAAATTTTCTTCATGGAAAACTAGTTCTTAATCGTCAAGAATAGAAGCTAAATTACTCTGGAAAATTTCAAGTTTTGACTTAAAAATCGGCTTTAATGAGTATTTAAATATTTGTATGGGCAAGTGAAATTTTATCTTGTGCAGGGGATCTGAAAAGGCCGACCTGGGTGAACCATAAAAAGGCCGACCTGGGTGAACCATAAAAAGGCCGACCTGGGTGAACCATAAAAAGGCCGACCTGGGTGAATCATAAAAAGGCCGGCCTGGGTGAACCATAAAATGTTTTGAAAGTAGGATGCAGTCAGAGATTTTTTCTCTAAAGATGTTCAGTGTGATCTCTAAAATATGTGGTTTCATTTAAAGATAACCATCTATTAAAGCCAATTCAGAAGGCTTTAATTTTAGTTTTAGTGCTGTCAAAACTTCAAATTTCCTATGGTAATTTAGCTTCTAAAACTAACACTTAAGGACTATTTTGCATTGAAGAAAATTTTGCTTTGACAGCACTAAAACTAAAATTAAAGCCTTCAGAATCGGCTTTATTAACAACCAGTGTAGCTAACACTAACATTGAAAAACCATTTCTTTGTGTCCCTACTATATCTATGAATTATAAATCTGTGATTTTAGAATGAATAAACCTTGTTATATCTGTTACATCTGCTGCTTTTATTAACTGCATATTTTTTGACCCAACTGGGTGGAGATTCCAGCAGCTTTCAATATGTAGCAGTGCTTTTTAGGGTTCCGTACCTACGTGAAAGGTGCCAAACGGGACCCTATTAATCCCTTGTAGGGTTTCTAGTGTTTTATAAAAACAACATTTTATTTTAGACACTTACCCCCGGTTTCTGAAAGGCCAATCAATGTTAACAGTAGATTAAAAAATAATTATCTGCGGATTAAGCCAGAAAAAGTGGGAATTTTACATTGAAATCAAAAATTTACTAAGTTAATTATTGATTCATCACTATTCAGACTTCATATATGCTTTATTTTCACCGTTATTTGCGGTTAAAGTTGTTTTAATCTACTGTTAACTTTGATTGGCCTTTCAGAAACCGGGGGTTAGTTTTTAATGAGAGAAATTGCACACGCACAGTACCTAACAAACATTGGAAGATGGAACCAGAGAGATCCAGGACCATAGACAAAGTTAATTTTTAAATAAAGGTACAAACACACATAGCATAGCAGATTATTTTAACAACTATTATCACACTGTGCTATTACTAAGCCTCCGCTGTCTTTCCATATGTCCGTCTGTCACAGGGGCCTAGGCCTACAGCTTCAGCCGTAATGTAGGCAGTTTTTTTTTTTGGTAGTCCTTTGTTTTTTGCCTTTTGGCCATTAAAACTTTGCCTTGAAAGACGGGACGGAGAGTCTCCTGTCTGTTGATTTATTTTTTATTTCGATGCTGTGAAGCGCTGTCGGTGGGCAGAGCTGTAGCTGTAGCCTGAGGGGGCTGTGATATCTGAGGTGTATTGTAGGCAGTTGAAATTTTCACAGACTACGTAATACTATGGCCTCTATCTGCAAATAATAACAATTCTAGAAAATTTATTCCAAAAACCTCGTAAAAGTAGTATTTTTTATGTTATTATGTCCTCCCCATTATCTTGGAAAAAAAAATATGAAAAAAATCATGGTAATTGGTGATTACGATTAGACATAAGGATAACAGGAAAAATAAGTGGTAGTACGGAACCATTTGTGCGCGAGTCCGACTCGCATTTAGCCAAATCACAGATAATACAGGCCAAGTATATTTATTATTAAGTAATATTTATTTAAAGAATTATAATTAAGAGTGTCTAGCGAAAGCTAAAAGTAACTTTACCTAAATTATTTATTTATCATTTTTCCATACCCGTGTCAGGTAAAGCTCTCAGCTTTAAATCCCTAGATAGACTAAACCTATACACAAAAAGGTATCTTCAGACTGCAACCGAACAGTCAGTGCACTAACATTTCAAGATATACGAATAAAGCCAAAAGTGTGACATTTCACATTCAGAAACAATGCAATAGATTTTAGGTGCCAGGCCTCATCTAAACTTTTGAAATCTTTGGATTTTGAAGGCTTTAATTTTAGTTTTAGTGCTGTCAAAACGATTTTTTTTTCATTATTACCTATGAAATTGCCGACATTTTCTTACAGATTCATGAGTTCATAATTCCTGTAATTCAAAAGCTATTTCAATGATCTGTTTTTTGTTTGAAAGTTGATTTAAAGGTTTTATATTTACGTATTAAATATTGTTTTAATTTTCGATTTGATTATAAAAATTAAATCTTCAAAAACGGTTCATCCTAAATGCCATCCATTTCCATGATAAGATTCGTAATAATTCGTAATAAATTCAATTCGTAATTAATTTATTACGTAATAAATTCGTTATTGGTGGTCCATATTTGCCTTTACTCTACTGAAAATCGAGTTTCCTTCAAATTCTCTTTAAAAAAACAGCAATTTCATGTGTAAAAACTAGAGATGAAACGGATAGTGATTTGGCCGGATACCGGGTACCGGATATCCGGCGAGGCACTAGGCCGGATAGCCGGATATCCGGCGGCCGGATATCCGGCTGAAGATATGCGTTTCGCACTAATTGAGCAAGTCTAAATATTACGCACCAAGGTGCGTGCGGGTGCAAGTGGGCGAGATTATTCGTGCATTTTTTAAATGAAGATCATTTCTAAATGATCGTATCACAATCATACAAATGCTGGTTGGAAACGCGAAACAATTTCCGATCCTAACGAAATTTGTAAATATGTATCTTTTGTCTTCTTGGAGTGGTGTATACTGTATATAAATGGACACGAATCTTTAAATGAAACCGCGTAATATACTGTTCATACTGAACAAATTTTCCAAAGTAACATATTGAAAAAACAAAATTGAACCTGCCCGCCCAGTGCCCTTTCAAAATTTATAGTAGGTTTTCAAAATGAGTAAGGAAACACGAAAATATTTTTTCATTTCCACAAGTATGTATCTTTGGAAAAGTTGTTTAGTATGATTTCAGTATGACCATGTGTTTTTATTAAAAGATACCTGTTGAGTTACATTCGGTATATTGTGAGAGCAAAAGAAGCTGGTGTAATGTATGAAGAAAAGCAGAAACGTTTATTCCCAACAATTGATGTAAAGCTTGTCTTTATCTACCATAGCTCAATTCTTATTCACTTTATGTATTAGAATTTAGATTATTCAATCTATTTTGTGATTTAAACGACTTTTTGTATGTTGAGTTAAGTATCCGGTATCCGGCCGGATACTGACTACTATCCGGCCGGATACCGGATACCAAAAATATGGCCGGATAGGCCGGATACCGGATAGTAACCGGATATCCGTTTCATCTCTAGTAAAAACCTAATATGAATAAAAATTAAATTACTTTGAAAAATTTCAGTTTTGACATCAGTAAATCTAAAATTAAAGCCATTGGCTTTAATGACCGGAACTTCAAAACATGTTTGCTATACTAGCCAGTAAGATTCGTATTTGAATTATAGTCTGGTTCGTATAGGAGAGAAACATTTTTTTTACGGTTTTGTACTAAAGGATCATTGAACCTCCTGATCACTAACTGAGTCTTTAGTATGAATTCAGGCGTTTGATTAAATTTCACCTTCAAGACACCTTGTATAGTCAATGTGTACAAACCGGTGGTGAACGAAACCCCTAGTCTCTGGTACGAACCAGCCAAGTAAATTCAAGACCATAGGCCACAGAGGAAGCTATGAGTTTAGGCCTCGCTAGCGATGACTGCGTAAAATATTTCTATGGGAAATAGTACAGCGCCCCTAGCGGTTTACGAGAGGAACCAGAATTTCTCATACAAAATATTTATATGAGAAATAGTACTAACAGCGCCCCTAGCGGTTTACGAGAGGAACCAGAATTTCTCATACAAAATATTTATATGAGAAATAGTACTAACAGCGCCCCTAGCGGTTTACGAGAGGAACCAGAATTTCTCATACAAAATATTTATATGAGAAATAGTACTTACAGCGCCCCTAGCGGTTTACGAGAGGAACCAGAATTTCTCATACAAAATATTTATATGAGAAATAGTACTTACAGCGCCCCTAGCGGTTTACGAGAGGAACCAGAATTTCTCATACAAAATATTTATATGAGAAATAGTACTTACAGCGCCCCTAGCGGTTTACGAGAGGAACCAGAATTTCTCATACAAAATATTTTATGCAGGCGCTAACGAGTATCGAGACCGGAACTTGGTGTAGGCACCTGGCGAGCGAGAGGCAAATATAACCTGTAGTAGGAGGACAAGGAAAGCAGGGTCTCAAGTTAACTTGGCCGGGTTGTACGTTTCCTACAGAAGACGTAACAAAATACGACCCGCCAAGGTCTGAGGATCACGAAATATATCAACTCGGCCACGCTGATGATGCTGAAGCCCAGGAATAAGCTGAGAAGGCCTCCGACTGCACCTGCAACAGTGTAGGGAATTTGTCTAAGTGCAAATCGGGCTCGCCCACAAAGGGTTCCGTACCACCACACAATACTGGTACGGAACCCTAAAAACGTGGTGAATTACAACAATGTAGATGTCATAGCAACATTCAAGCGACGCGAAATGGTAGCGCTCCCGCTGAGTACGGAACTCTAATTATACAAAAAAAAATGGGGTTTTTTCGAATCCATTTACTCCACTACAACGTCATCTACGTATTTTATTTTTGGGTAAATGTTTATTGAGTATTTGATTAAGTTTCTCACTGAAAGAAAACGCGATTGGATGAAATTTTCTCGATAGAATTTAATTCCGAAAACACCTCTAAATTGTCTCATTTTTTCCTGTAATTCTGAAATCCTAACTAATTTCATTGTGAAGGCGAATGAATACGCCAACTGCAATTTGGACCTGTCTTTGAAGGCCTACTCCTCCCACACAGGTGGTCCAAAAACTTTCATAAAAATATATGATAGGCATTATAGAGTCAAAAATAAATTTTAAGTTTCATAAACTGTTTTTCTATTGTAAGTTTTGACAAAAAAAATCGAAAGTTTCACATGATTAACACAAGAATTCTCTTACTCCTTCCAAACGCCTATAAAGCGATTTTAATTATTATTTCACCAAATTATAGGAAATTTTTAGATCTAAAAAAATTAAGTTAAAATTTTTTTTTCCGTTCATGGCGTCCATGTGAAAAGTATTATTTTCTCCTATTTTGCGCTAGCCGGAGACGCAGTGGTTGTCGTAACAGCCACTTTTCAAGGCACGCTAAAATGAACATTATTTCAATGTCGTTTCCGTTGATATTTGTACCGACACACATGGACATCGGTCGCGTGCGGTTGAGGCATAGTATAGGAGCTGTGTAGCTATAATAATAAGCTACACAGTTCCTAATAACTATAAGTAAGTCAGGCAGTGTGATTGTTATAACCAAATAAAAAGTAATTTTGTTTTTGTAAATCAGAGGAGGTATATACAAGGTGACTTTTTGATCATCGTCCAAATTCATACTGGAGGCTTAATAAGTGATCAGTATCTTGGATCAGTAACAATTTTTGTGAAATTCGTAAATTGAAATTTCGGCTTCCCATAGAAATTCAGTTCCACTCCCGAGTGAATCACTATGAGGAGTCGAAATTTCATTTTACGAATTTCACCAAAATTGTTATTGATCCATGATACTGATCACTTACCGAGCCACCAGTATGAATTTGGACGATGGTCAAAAATTCACCTTGTATATTGTTTGTTACGATTTTTTTAAAAGAAAAAGCGTCAATTTAAACACTTAAGACAGAATAATAAATAATAAAAATGATATAAATTGGCCTACATATGTAATCCACGCGACCACAAACGCTTCTACATACAGCGCGACTACTGTAGGGTTAATAGAAAACGTTTTGTTACTTTTTCACGAATCCGTCCCACTCGCACTGAGGGTTTTTTCGCATATGGAGTAACAGGGACGCTAAAACTTTTATCAATCAATCACATATTACCATGATTGTTTTCATATAATATAAGTTAAAAAAAAGCAACTTTTTCGAGGTCCTGTACGGGTTTCAATACAAATAACCCAATTATTTATTTGCTGTTTTAGTAACACGTATTGCGGTGGTGCCCAGACGGTCGATCGCGATCGACCAGTCGATCACCAGAGGCCTTTAGGTCGATCACCGAAAATCCTTCGCATCGACATACCTTTAGACCGGGAGATAGTGACACAAATTATTTGGTCATTTGTAACAGTATGGCGGTTCTTCAGGGGTCTTAGTACGCAATGACAAAAAGAAAAATTATGGTCAAAGCGCTGGTACCGGCGGCCCAATCGCGTGGGAGTTAGTCGAACTCGTCGGATAAATTACGAGTGTCAAACGATTTGTACCACAAAAATTTTAGTATTTTCCGATAGTCCAGAAAAAACAAGTAGGCGGTAGTGTCATGCCATACTTCTCCGGTGTGACTTACAGCCCGCCATCTCACAGTCGTCCGCCCCATGGTTACAATCCGGGATAATTTTTTGTAGGTAGAATTGTATCCAAACAAACAGAATATAATGATCCCATGCTGTAAAAAAATGTTTTACGTATTGTACAGTCGTATTTTTGAAACGTGTCGAATAAATAGGTTTTTCAAGTATGGCAGCACATTTTCCCCCTACTAGAAGTATGGCATACTCAAACTCATACTCATACTCATTTATTCATAATTTATCATTACATGTCTAAAAATTATGGCAAATATAATAACGGTCACATTTTATCAAATACTTTCCAAAAATCCAAATGCAATACTGTTACAAATCGTTTGGCAAAAAAAAAAAAAATTTGCTGATTTTCGGCGGTATGGCGGCCATTTAGAACCGTCCGAAAAGTATGGCATAGTGATTTTCGTAAATGGCTGCACGACGATGATTAACTGTGCAAAAATTAGCCTGGTACAAATGGTTGAATTGTGTTTTTTTAATTCACGCATTGGCGTCGGTATGGCGGGCTGTAAGTCACACCGGAGAAGTATGGCATGACACTACCGCCTACTTGTTTTTTATGGACTATCGGAAAATACTAAAATTTTTGTGGTACAAATCGTTTGACACTCGTAATTTATCCGACGAGTTCGACTAACGCCCACGCGATTGGGCTGCCGGTACCAGCGCTATGACCATCATTTTTCTTTTTGTCATTGCGTACTAAGACCCCTGAAGAACCGCCATAGGTACTGTTACAAATGACCAAATAATTTGTGTCACTATCTCCCGGTCTACTATGCGAGTCTGCTCTGCATTCTCTCAAGTGAAAATAATCAAATCTAAATATCGTACTCGTCTCACAAATAAAAATGTTGCAGAATACCCAGCTGTCCTTCTTCGACATCACGATGAATTGACCATTTTGTTATTTTTGCATGAGTAAAAAATATAAAATATTGCATCCAATTTAGTTTTATTTATAAAAATATTTTACTGATAATTATTGAGGGAAGAAAACTTTTTGTACAAGAGTCTATCTCCAAGTCATATATTTTTATTAGATAGATCTTCATAGAAAAAAGTATGGGCACCACTGACGTATTGTGTGGAAATTTCCACACAATACTGTAGAAGTCTGTGACAAACGGACAGACAGACAGACTGATAGATAGACAGACAACGAAGGCTTAGGAATAGGGTTCCGTTTGGAACCCTTAAGATACTGAATCTTAAAAACACACATACGGCACAACACATAGCCCCGAAAGGGTTTCAGAGGTTTCTTTTCTCCTAGTTTGGTCTGTTACTGGAAAAATCAAAACTTATACACTCGGTTTCGCAGCCGGTTTGTAAAAAACCCGCCTTTTTCTAATTAATCGAATTCAGTCAATAGTTATTAAACAAAACCGTATCATCACCTATGTGATGTCCTCCTCATCGTAGTCCGACAACGGCGACCTCATTGTTTGTTGGACTTCTACGGCGATGAGCGCGGATATGACTCGCGAAACCCAGCTTGGTTTTAAAAGTCCGATTACAGCGACCGCAGTGTAGTTCACCGCGACCGTTGTACGTGTAGAGGTATATGTGGGCTTCGGACGAGTCTTGCGCTGCTGCCGGTTGGAGTCAAGGGTCCCGAGTCTGGTTTCCTTGAACTCCTTTACACGGTCATGTATGACCGAGCTAAACCCATTGCGCTCGCGAGCAGCTTCCTCTCAACTGCCAGGCGGAATGCCACAGGCAGTTAGATGCCTCTTCAGGACATCTTTGTAACGAAGATGCTGTCCACCGGCTTTTCGCGCTCCATACGACAGCTGAGAATAAAAGACTTCTTTGGGCAGTCTCGCATCTTCCATGCATGCGTACCACATGACCGCACCATCTAATTTTGTTATTATTTTGTGTATTTTTTTGATTATGTATTTTGTGACCTCTCGATTGCGTTAATCATGAAACACTCTTATGTAGATTGGATCACTACGGAGTGAGGGGCAAATCTTTGGCGTTATTGAAGTCATATCTTAGTGATCGTATTCAAAAGGTAGACATTAACGGGGTAAAATCATGTGGAGCATTAGTTAAAATGGCTGTCCCGCAGGGTTCCATATTAGGGCCCTTGCTGTTTTTAATTTACATAAATGACCTTCCTTATTTAGTTAAAGACTTAACGAAGATAGTATTATTCGCAGACGACACGTCACTTATTTTTAAAGTTAATAGACGTAAAGATATCCTTGACGACGCGAATACAACTTTATCACTGGTGCTTGATTGGTTTACTGTAAATAATTTAGTTTTAAACGCAAAAAAGACAAAGTGTATACAATTTACGTTATCAAATGTAATTCAAGTGGATGGTAATTTGCTTTTGTAGGGGTCCAAGCTGGAGATAGTTAACGAAACTAAGTTTTTAGGCATTTCGGTAGACTCTCGTCTTCAGTGGGGTCCCCACATTGAAACCCTATGTGGTAGACTTAGTTCGGCCGCATACGCTGTTAGACGCATAAGACAAATTACTGATGTAGATACTGCTAGACTAGTCTATTTTAGTTACTTTCACAGCATTATGTCATACGGCATGCTGTTACGAGGGGCATGCTAAAAGAAATTAGATACTCAAAAATTATGACCACTCTTCTTTATATACCTCAGAAATCTCTAAAATATAGGCAGCCAGTGCATCTTCTTTGCTTTCAAACTTCTTCCCCTTTAGTTTTTCTTTGATTTTTGGAAACAGGTAAAATCACAAGGTGCTAGGTCAGGGGAATATGATGAGTGAGGGAGGATTGACGCATTTTTTGAGTCGAAAAAGTCAAGTGTTTTGGCAGACGTGTGCGACGCCGCATTGTCGTGGTGCCTGAGAAGGCGTCGGATTCCTAACTTCGGTCGCTTGTCACACCAAGCTGATATTACTGTTGGGGCACAAACTGTCACATACCATTCGGAGTTCATCGTTCTTTGATTCTCTAGCACTACAGTAGCAATATGATCCGTTTTGCTGAAAAACGAGACGACCATTTGTTTCTGTGTGCTTCGTGCACGGCGACATTTCGTTGGAGTTGGCTCATCTTCAAAGCACCATACAATCGAATGTCACTTTGTTTCGGGATCATAGTTATATAGCCATGTTTCATCACCAGTCAGTATATCATACACATTTTTTTTCTCACCACCGTTGAATTTATCTATCATGAATAGGCACCAATCTAACCGACAGTCTTTCTGCTCATCGGTAAATTTGTGCGGCACCCATCTCAAACAACATTTACGGAGAGAAAGGTGGTCGTGAATTATGGTTTGCATTGCTGCTGATCCAATTCCCTGTTCTCGCTCCAGCTCTACATACATAATTCGTTG
The DNA here is from genome assembly GCA_934047225.1 of Ypsolopha sequella. Taxonomy (NCBI): domain Eukaryota; kingdom Metazoa; phylum Arthropoda; class Insecta; order Lepidoptera; family Ypsolophidae; genus Ypsolopha; species Ypsolopha sequella. The sequence continues at coordinate 25,386,039 of OW203993.1, forward strand.
GTTTTTGCGAATAAGTTTTTCGACTGCACGAACGTTTTCTTCTGTGACCGCGGTTGGCAGCCGACCTGTCTTCGCTTCATCTTTGAGACATCCCCGTCCTCTTTTAAATTCAGCAAACCAATTAAATACTGTTGTTCGTGAGCAACCAGACTCACCAAAAGTAGTAGCCAAAAGTTCAAAACATTCTTGAGGCTTAAAACTTTTTTATAGTCATAATAAATCATAGCGCGACAATCACTTCGACTGAGCTCCATTGCTGCAAGCGAATTCCCGCCAGATTCTCGGAAAAATGATGCTCATCCAAATAAAAAAAAAAGAAATGATGTGCGTTCTATTTTCAGATATATCAACAAACAACCAGCCTATAAGGTGATGTATAACTTGCCAGTGTCAACCAAAGGAGTAAAGAGTATCTAACTTCTTTTGGCATGCCCCTCGTATGTGGTAGAGCCGCGGATACAGACGCAGTCTTTGCTTTGCAGAAGAGAGCAATTCGGGCTATTTATAATATGAAGCACCGGGATTCATTAAGAAAAAAGTTCAAAGAAATTAATATATTAACGGTTCCTTGTGAATATATTTACCAAGTCCTTAGATATGTCAGAAAAAATGTTGAGTCTTTCCCAAGGCTTGGTGAGCAAGCAAGCAAACATTGTAAGGAAACCAGAAATAAGCATAAACTGGCTTTTCCAAAAATCAGACTCGCTCAGGTGAGTACCTCTTTCGTAGGACATGGTATAAGATTTTACAATAAACTTCTAAAGGAGGTCCTTTCGTTGTCAGAGAATAAGTTTAAACTGTATATAAAGCAGGGCCTATTGAATAAGGCACATTATAAAATAAATGAATATTTAGATGATGATGAAGCATGGTGTTACAGTGATAATGATAGTAAGCTATAATTTAATTAAATATAATGTTTACACTGTTGATTTTTGGCACTTGGTGGAACTTAAAATTTGTGGGATAGTACAAGTGATTTTCTGTTCATTATATATTTAATTAAATAGTATAATTTCCTAACTTATGATTCCTCTAAGTTGTAAACATTAATTGATTACAGACTGTAAAAGGAAACAGACTATATGAGACAGGTAGACAAAGATATATATGTTTTTCTTTTTTTCATTTTATTTAAAGATAAAAAACAATTTGAGTTTAAAACTAAATAATCCTATAAAATACGAAAAACAAACTAAACTTCTAAAAATAGATATATTACAAACTAAACTAAATAAAAATAAATTTACACTAAATTTTTTTCATTAACCTGAATTCCTGCTGTCTTGTATTTTATTATCCCTTGGTTAAAGTAGATATAAGTCATATATTGTATAGTATAAGTTTTATGTTGAAAAAAAAAGACATGATCTTGCTAAGTTTCTTGCCCTTCTTCTTAGCAAGACTAATCGAATGGGCGGAGGTAGGCATGTATTTATATACATATGTAACCTATTAGTATGTAGTATATATGATGGGATTTGGTCGGCCGCCTGGATTCGTGCTGGGGGCTCGGTTGGTGATCATAGAACCTTGTTCCTGGTCCCTGGCCGCCGGGTCTCCGGTATGGGTTCGGGCGGCTGATTGGATTTTACCTTGTATAATATATATTTTACCTATCATTTTAATCGTAAATATATTGCTACATAAATTAAATAAACCTTTAATTTAGTTCATGTACATTTATTACATATATTTTCTTTATTATATTAAATTTGACGTGTAAAAAGTGTATATATCTATACCTGCTTTGCAAAATAAACTATTTGAATTTGAATTTGAACTTTTCAGGATAAGTATCGGAATAAAAAAAAATACCTCGTAAGCGAATGCGCTGCCATCAAGAGAAATTATTATAATATCTATGGCCACCTCTATGATTGTCTAAAAAGACGACACAAGATATATCCGCTGCTTTAAAAAAAAACCGGCCAAGTGCGAGTCAGACTCGCATACCTAGGGCTCCGTATTGTGGATGATAACTTTAATTTGGTCATTTTTTTCGTGAATTTCTCACCTGCTTTAATTTTCCTGTAATCTTTACGTAAACACTTATTATCAGGATTTTTTTCATAGTTTTCGGTTCACCAGTTTTGGAGAAAAGGGGGGGGGGGGGACATACAATTTTTTATGTTTTTTTAAGGATTTCTCGAAATAGATGCAATTAAATATAGCCAAAATATATATTTTTACAATCAGCTTTTTAATGCCTATAATTTGATACCCATATTGTATTTTTATTAAATATTTTTTTTAATTTATTATACTTCTTTTTTATATTTTTCATTTGTGCTCAATTTTTTTTAACCGCTATAGTTTTCCTGTAATTGGCCCGTTATGATCTATAATTGTCATTTTTTTCATATTTTTTGGTCTACGAAATAAAATTTCAATATCTACAATTTGATACCCGTATTGTATTTCTATAAAGTATTTTTTTATTTATTTTACTTCTTTTTTATATTTTTCATTTGTGCTCAATTTTTTTATTTAACCGCTGTAGTTTTCCTGTAATTGGCCAGTTATGATCTTTAATTGACATTTTTTTCATATTTTTCGGTTTACCAGTTTCGGAGATAAGGGGGGGTTTATTTATCGGTTTTTTTAAAGATTTCTCGAAACTAGTGAGAGTAAATACAGTAAAATGACATATTTTTACAATTAGCTTTTTAATATCTACAATTTGATACGCGTATTGTATTTTTAGGATAATATTTTTTCATTTTTCTCACTTTTGTTTTGGAAATATTTTGAACAATTTAAAATTTTTCTTATTTTTTTTTACCCCGTGATATGTGGGCAAATTAATGCTATTTTTGTGCTAAATTTCATGTCTTAATCTTGAACGGTACTAAATTTATGAGGCTGTGACATACAGACGGACGGACGGACGGCCAACGAAACTATTTGAATTTGCATACAGAAAGCACAGTTTAAAAATCCAAAAGACAGTAAGCTAAACTTCGTTAAGTGCATTATAGATGGCGCCATAGGTTGTCTGCATCGCGATATCGTTTTTTCCTTAACAAGTTGTTATATTAATTGCTATTTACTGAAAGGCAAACTCACACTACATATATGTGGACTGTATAATTTTTGAACAGCCATAGTACAACTTTGTACTAGGTTCAGACAGGCGCATGCACAAAATACACACGTAACAGACACACACACACCCTCTTGTTCGCGGGACAAATGTTGTGCGGACCTGTACCAAAATCCTCATTGTGCGGTCCTACCTTTCCCGTTGACTTAGGCGAGTGTATTTGCTTACACGATGTACGGCTGTCTTTTTCTAGCATGAACATCTAACAGAATTTCGTTAACACTCACTGGAGACAGAGATACAAGCAATCAAAATTCTTGTCAAAAATACGGCTTGTGCGGTCTTCAAATTTTGTGCGGACCGTCCGCTCAACAAGGGTTTTGCGGACGTTAATACACAGAGTCCGCACTTTAGTGGGTTAACGTACGAAATAACACAACGTCCGTACGTTGTTGGTTTGGTGAACGAAATTACACAGCGACCGCATTTTGATTAAATACCGTACTAAATTATATGCTCCGTCCGCACTTTGGTGGTCTTACGTACGGAATCACTCACTATTCGCACTATAATGGTTTTGTATACGAAATTACACTCCCCGTTCACGCTTTGACCGTTCCATTTCATAAAGCGACGATATTTAGTATCGGTATAGCATTCAATTTCAAACTGTACAAAGTACCTTTTACATAGCCTACTAAATCAGTAAGTTGAAGTGGCAGTGGACTGGCCATATTTGTCGCCGACATGATAACCGTTGGGACCAAAAGGCATTAAAATGGAGATCACGTACAGCAAAGCGTAGCGTAGGCCACCCTCGTGCCCGCTGGACTGACGATCTGAAGGACATTGTGGGTAGCGGCTGGATGAGGATGACTGAGGACCGCCAAGAGTGGCGTGATCAATATCACCAATATCACCATATCCTCCCAATGGGAGGCCTATGTCGGACGGACATGGAAGCAGAATCATACAGGCATTTCAGCATCTCCACGTAAAGCCAGTCAACTTGGCATCGCTGCAAGGACTGCAGAACAGACCAAGTTTCAAGGGAGTCGTAGGCTTTCTCGTAGTCCACAAACGCTAGACATAAAGGCTGATTATACTCTTGTGATTTCTGTATGATCTGCCTTACCGTGTGGATGTGGTCCACGGTGCTGTAGCTTTTTCGAAACCCAGCCTGCTTTGGAGATCGGAAGTCGTCGAATCGTTGGGCGAGATGATTTGTGATAACTCTTGAGAAAAGCTTGCAGGTGTGGCTCAGGAGCGCGATAGGCCTAAAGTTCTTCAGTAGCATTTTGTCCCCTTTCTTGAAGAAAAAAATTACTAGGCTCCTGCTCCACTCCTTTGGCGTAGTTCCGGTGCGAATGACGGCATTAAAGAGGTCCTGTAGCTGTCTGAGTATAGGGTAACCTCTAGCTTTCAGGAAATCGGTTGTGATGCCATCTTCGCCCGGCGCCTTGTTATTTTTTAGCTGCTCAAGAGCTATCCCAATCTCTTCCATTTCGACATCCGGGAGTTCATCGGTGTAGTGGCGGGTCAAAGGTGCACGTTTGTCGTCCTGATTTGCAGGCAGTTGGCTGGGAGCATGTGAAGAATATAGGAGCCCATAGAGATTCTCGATTTCAGTGAGTATTTCTGGCCTAGAGGTAATATTTCTACTGTCAGATGTCTTCAGCTTCGTCAGATTAGTTCTTCCTAACAGCTGGGCAAAAATTTTCGAGCCTTTGTTTCGCTCAATCGCTGCTTTAATGATGCGAGTGATATGTCGGCACAGTTCAAAACGAATTTGCCTTTTAACACGCTTATTAAGAAGGGGGTAATCTGCCGAATCTGAAGACATTTCCCGTCTTTGCCTCATCAGGTCCAACGTTTCGCTTGAAATCTTGGACTCCTTTTTCTTTCGCTCCGGCTTAAAATAAGCCCTGCCAACTTTGCGCACGACATTCATGAAATTGTTAGCAAGCTGGTTGACGTCCTCAGTGGTTTCCAACAAGGCAAATCGGTTCTGAAGGTTCATTTGGAATTTCTGGGATCCCGCAGCGATTTGGCGCAGAGAAGGATGGAGCGTAGACTTTTTCAGACGGTTTCTCTCTAGCTGTAAGTCGATATTCAAGATGCTTCGGATAAGTCGGTGATCGCTACTGGTACTAAACCTATTGATCACGGAGACATCTCGGAATATGTGCTTTTGATCCATCATGATGAAGTCTATCTCATTTTTTGTCTTACCATTGGGGCTTAGCCAGGTCCACTTCCTTTGGGGCTTCTTTTTGAAGAATGAACTCATCAAATAGAGATTTCTAGGAAGCTAACCAGCATCTGGCCCCTAGGGTTTCTACAGCCATAGCCGTGCGGTTCGATTACCGATTCACCACACTCCTGTACTCCCACTTTGGCGTTGAAGTCCCCCATAACAACGGTATGATGTGTCTTGGTGGTGTTATTTTTGGCCTTAGTAATGTCATCATATATCGCCTCGACGTCATCATCAAGGTCTCTCGACGTTGGGGCATACACTTGGATGACTTTAAGAGAATATCTCTTGTTAAGTCTGAAAACCAGATATGCCACCAGATAGGAGACACTGCCGATTTCTAACACGTTGCTAGTGAGGTCTTTGTTGACCAGCACGCCAACTTCACCGATAGACAATTGATCGCCCTCTCGATAGTATAGCAGGTGTCCTGACTCCAGGGTTATCATGTCCTCACCCGCTCGTCGGACTTCCAAAGCCCCAGAATATGCCAGTTTATTCTACCTAACTCTGACTCGAGCTCAGCAAGATGTCTGTCCTCCCGTAACGTCCGTGCATTATACGTCGCCAAAAAGAGTCGCCGGTGTTGGTAACCTTTCGACCGGAGATTCTTAGCACCCCCTGCCCCACCGTTACCGCGACCGCCAACGCCACCACTCACCGGCTATCCAGAATGAATGTGGATAAAAAAATAAACTTCTATTTAGGTGCTTACCTTACCTCAGATTTATTTTTCACACACCAAGAAGTACGGTGAATTCAATTTATGTATAAAGTGCGGTCCTATTTTAAATTTTGCATTTTAAGATGATTACTTTAACATTTGTTTTTTACACACGAGGAAGTAAGGTTGGTTCGTTATTTGTATAAAGTGCGGTCCTACGTTGATGTCCGCATTTTATCGTTTCGTACTAAGTTATACATTTTTTGGACTGGTGGCGCCACGTGGTGGTTACACACTAGAACTATATTTTTGCATGTGTTAACTCAACTTGACAGAAATACTGGTTGTGCGCCACCCCATTGAAATTCTCCCAGATTTCACCAGTCGACCAATCAGAGCACAAGGATTCGATAGCTATATTTAAAGGTCTACCAAAATATTATGCGGACGTCCTGAATGGACTGATTATGCAGAAAGACCGCACAACAAGGATTTTTGACAAGGTAAAGACCGCACAATACTCTAGCCGCAAAGACACCCTCTCTCTCACAAACAAAACACAACGAAAGTGAGTGTGGTTGGGGCAGTACCTATTAGGTCGAGTTACAACACGCCTGGGTAAATTTAAAGTTTAGTTCGTAAAAATGAAAAAGATAAGCTTGAGACGGAATCTATTTACTAACTAATCGTTTTGGAACGGCCACTTTGTAAAGGGGTAGTAATAAAACGACCGTATAACAGTTGTATAGAGATGAAACGGATAGTGATTTAGCCGGATACAGGATACCGGATACCGGATATCCGGCTAAGCACTAGGCTGGATAGCCGGATATATATAGTTTATAGTTATATAATAGTTTCGCACTAATTGAGCAAGTCTAAACATTACGCACCAAGGTGCGTGCGGGTGCAACTGGGTGAGATTATTTGTGCATTTTCTAATTGACGATCATTTCTAAATGATCGCATCACAATCATACAAATGCTGGTCTGCAAATGCGAAACAATTTTCGATAATCACGAAATTTATAAATATGTATCTTTTGTCTCCTTGCAGCGGTGTATATTGTATATAAATGGACAGGTATCTTTAAATGAAACCGCGTAATCTACTGTTAATACTGAACGAATTTCCCAAAGTAAAACTAAAAAAAAAATTTAACCTACCCGCCCAGTGCCCTTTTAATATTCACAGTAGGTTTTCAAAATGAGTAAGGAAACATGAAAATATTTTTTCATTTCCACAAATATGTTTCTTTGGAATAGTTGTTTAGTATGATTCTTAGATCATGTGTTTTTATTAAAAGATACCTATTGAGTTACATCCGGTATATTGTGAGAACAAAAGAAGCTGGTGAAATTTATGAAGAAAAGCACTAACGTTTATTCCCAACAATTGCTGTAAAGCTTGTCTTTATCTTTCATAGCTCAACTCTTATTCACATGTATTAGAATTTAGATTATTCAATCGTTGATACAATCAATTTATTTTGTGATTTAAACGACTTTTTGTATGCTGAGTTAAGTATCCGGTATCCGGCCGAATACTGGCTACTATCCGGCCGGTTACCGGATACCAAAAATATGATCGGATAGACCGGATAACGGATAGAACCGGATATCCGTTTCATCTCTATTAACAGCTCGTGGTGGCAATACGAAATACTAAAATGTGTGAAAATTGCATATTTTTGATACCGTAGCACATTTTTCGAAAATTTAAATTTTTAAAGTTTTTACTTAACCTACTTTTATTTAAAATAAACTTCATAAACTTGAACTTCTTTGACTTTTATTTAAGCAATATAAAATTGTCTATAATACAGTCTTTATTTTATAAAGCTAATTCCAATACTTTGGAAGTTATTGAGGTTTTTGTTACCGACCCGCTTTCTTTGCGGCCCAGTGTATATGTTTTTTCAAACCTTTACGTTTTAAGTAGCGTTACCTAATTGGAAAACTTTCGCTCGATAGATTTTATTTTTGAAAATAGTCTCTTTTTGAGTGTTTTTTTTTTGTTTTGCGTTTAATCCATTTGATTTTTAGGGTTCCGTAGTACCTAAAAGGTACAAAAGGAACCTTATGGTGAGACTCCGTTGTCCGTCCGTCCGTCCGTCCGTCCGTATGCCACAGTCTCATAACTTTAGCACCGTTAAAGATAAACACATGAAATTTGGCACAAAAATAGCATTAATTTGCCCACATATGTGGGTGTAAAAAAATATGAAAAATTTGAAATTTATCAAAATATTTCCAAGACAAAAGTGAGAAAAATAAAAAACATTAGCCTAAAAATACAATATGGGTATCAAATTGTAGGTATTAAAAAGTTAATTCTAAAAATATATGCTTTTAATATATTTACTGACACTGGTTTCGAGAAATCTTTAATAAACCCCAAAAATATGTATGTCCCCCCCTTATCTCCGAAACTATGAAAATATGAAAAAAATCATGGTAATATATATGTGTTTACGTAAAGATTGCAGGAATAATAAAACGGTCGAGAAATTCACGAAAAGAAAATGACAAAATTAAATTTATCATCCACAATACGGAACCCTAGGTACGCGAGTATGACTCGTACTTGGCCGGTTTTTATGTATCATATTTCACTGTCAATACGAAAATCCTTTTTAATAACCAATGTAAGTTGAAAAATGACTTAAATGCTGGGGACCCTCCCCTGCGGCAGCGATTTAAGGCGATATGTAAAAGTTTTAGCGCCCTGTTACTCCATATGCGGAAAAAACGCTCAGTGCGAGAGGGACGGATTTGTAGAAAAGTACTTAGCAAAATGTCGGTTTTTTATTAATATAAATTGTACTAAAGTTGCTATCAAAATTTCGTTTAACCAGGTCCTAGATACCGTTAAAACCCATCTAATAAAATATAATTGCGGTCCATACGGCATTTCAAATTGTCAAATCAGGAGAATTGGTGTCGAAAAAGACCTCATTTCAATTAATATTTCTATCGAGTCGAATTTCTCCAATTGCGTTTCCGTTTTAACAGGTCCCTAGAAAAGATTCCAAAAATAATATACTATTTTATCAAAATAATACATTATTTACCGAAGTAGATATACAAGTTCTTAAAGTGTCGATTTTTTTTCCGTAGCGCCTTAAACAATATTTTTTATTTAATTTAGTCTATTTTTAATTTTATATTCTTTGTAGTTAGTGTATATTTTAAGTATTATTTATAATTTAGTATTATTTATGTTATTTAAGTTTCTTGTTAATAAAAAAATATAACTGAAATGCAATATTGTAATTTTAGTCGATTTTAATCTTAAAATTAGACGCGTTCTGAATCGTTTCGCGCGCATTTTTGCGCACGCGATTTTCAACTTTATGAAGGTTAATAGTCTACGGCTACGTCCGTGGTCTACGGGTTATAATTGTCATAGTATAAATTAGGTTTAATAAGTCGTATTTGCGAAGTTTTGGTCAAAAAAAACCTCATGATAATGAATATTTTTACGAAAAGACTGCGACTTCCATTTGCCCTTGTGTGACGTTACTTGACTAGAAATGTTTAGAAATATGTCTTTTGCTATCAAGATAAATTTATAATAATTTCCTTCAGACTAATTTGACAGCTGGATGACAGATGAGTAGACAGACAGAGATAGACTACTTTTTTTATAAGCAATCACACATCACAATCAGTATAATTTCTAAAATTCTCAAGTGACAAGGTCATCTGACAATTCTTTAAAAAATCATAAAAAAATAATGGTTAATTTATATACCAAAATAATGAAAACTATGTCCTAAAATGACGTAAATTCTCTGAAAAAAAAAAAAAAAAAAAAAAAACTTTTAAAAATTAAGCTATGGGAATTGCAAAGCCGCTGTGCGCCTAAGGAAGGCTTCGTCAAAATCTAATCAATATCACCCCTACTGCTAGGTATCACTAGTTTTAATAAACAGTCCCCTTAGTGTCTAACTTCAAATGTATGGTGATTGGCTAGAAATAATAATAATAATAATTATTAAAAATTCTTTATTGCACAAATAAAAACATGTACATAGGCAAGCTTAATGCTAATTAGCATTTTCTTCCAGCTAACCTTCGGCGATGTAGAACTTGTCAAGGGTAGTGCTTCGATGAGGAAAAAGTATTATGACTAGGTATATTAATAAATAATTAATTTTAACTAAAATTATTATATAGGTTAAATACATAAATAGGTAACTTGTAATCAAATACATATACTACCTCTATATTCTAATAATACATACACTGATACATATAAATATACAAACACAAATAGTATTTACGATTAATTAATAATGTGTGGCGACGTGATTTCTAGTCAATCACGATACGTTTGAAGGCGATAGCGATATACAAGGTGACTTTTTGATCATCGTCCAAATTCATACTGGAGGCTTGATAAGTGATCAGTATCATGGATCAATAACAATTTTTGTAAAATTCGTAAAGTGAAATTTCGACTCCCCATAGTGATTCACTCGGAACTGGAAGTGAATTTCTATGGGAAGCCGAAATTTCTTTTTACAAATTTCACAAAAATTGTTTTTGATCCAAGGTACTGATCACTTATCAAGCCTCCAGTATGAATTTGGACGATGGTCAAAAAGTTACCTTGTATCTTCGACCAAAATAAAATGAATGGACGGGCCTTGTCTTTACAGTTTCCTCACTCATAACGAGTCTCAGCAATTGGATATATACTTCAATACCTAATTTTTATTGTTATGTTTATTTTGCTTTTTGCACTTTGTAAATGCACAAGAAGGTATTTTTTCGTCAGTTATTTGGATGGCATGTAATAATAAGCGTACGTGTCACTCTTCTAACAGACAGAGACAGAGATGAAGTGAGAGCCGGCGCTCACTTTACAGCAGACTTCAAAAATCTGTACGCTATGGCCCGTCCATTTCTTTTATTTTGGTCGAAGCCTTGTAGGTATATTGAAGTTAGACAATAAGGCCCCGGGTGTCTCTCTGTTCACTTACCAGCGAAATAGTACTCGTCATACTGAGCGTGCCGATGTAGACCTATGAACATGTCGTCGTAGAAGTGGACATTGATCCTTGTCGTGTCGCTCCTGGACATAGTTGGTAGAAAATACTAATTAGCAGGGTTTGAAAGTATCAAGATAAATAGTACTCGTCATACTGAGCGTGCCGATGTAGACCTATGAACATGTCGTCGTAGAAGTGGACATTGATCCTTGTCGTGTCGCTCCTGGACATAGTTGGTAGAAAATACTAATTAGCAGGGTTTGAAAGTATCAAGATAAACTTACCTCTTGGCATAGACTAAAGTAGAGCCACTGAGTGATGGCACTTATGACAGCTGCATTTAGTGATGAGGTACATTTCAAATTTCGGGTAAAAATAAAAATCAAGTGTGAGTTTACTCAACATTAGACACGTCATTCAACATTCAACATAATGATACAAAAGGAAAATGTGCCAAAACCAGTGGCGTAGCTATCGGAGGGCTATATGGTGTAGTGCCCCGGGGCCCCCAAAAGATGGTAAAATATCTAAATCGAAAAAAGTATTTTACTATCATTTATTTTCGTTTAGTTTAACTTCGTCATTGTTTTGTTTTTAATTAAATATTATTGCGTGACTTGGCGAACTCAAACACGACCTATAAAACATGAGAAACTTTAAAAAAAAAATCTTTGTTTCTATACGAATTCTATTGCACAATAAAGCAACATTCAAATCGAAATAAAATAACCGAAACAAGTAGTACATCACTATCAACTAATCAACATTTTTTAATTCACACTTGCTTATAAATAATTACGATACTTTGTAGGCATTTAAACGTCATAGGCGCCATCACTCAGTGGCTCTACTTTAAGTATTACTCTGTATATACTAGCAGTTCCCATACATCATAGTTTGTAGCCACAAAAAAGGTGTATTAGCTTTTTATTTGTAGTTTTAACAATTATATGATAATAATAACAAATAAACTTTATATTTTCGATATATTTCGGCCTCATCAGTGAGTGGTTGACAGGTAGAAAATGATAAAAAATATATATGAAAACAAGTTGATACAGTCTGAAAAGGTTATGATAGGAACTATTTATATTAAAAAGGACGTAAAATAAAAAATGAAAAAAAAGGTGGTAAAATAAAAAAAGAAACAGTTTGGAGGGGAGTACTTGCTGATTGGGTCAGTTGGTCGAGTCTGATGGACCCGGACTCAACAGACAACACTATGGACCCGGACTCAACAGACAACACTGTGGACCCGGACTCAACTGATGACGGCCTTACTGATGAGGCCGAAATATATCGAAAATATAAAGTATATTTTTTATTATTATCATATAATTGTTAAATCTACAAAAAAAGGTGTCAAATTCTAACGAAATCTAGATGGCGTTGCTAAATCTTCTAACGAACACGATGCTAAAAAAGACCGATTGGTAACTATAGCGGCACAGCGATGTCACGTAACATAAAAATAATTCCCACTTTGATAATAGATGGCGCTGAAATATTCACTGTTAGTGTTACCAACTTAGCGCCATCTGGTTTTTCTAAGCAAACGCGGCGTGGTCTTCGGCTTTACCAAAGACAATTTACCACAGGATCAATTCAGAGAACAAGAAATAGTTTCGTTTGGAAATGCAGCTTGGCCATCGAACTCGAAAAAGAGACTTTACCTGAGGATAAAATAAGTGCAACAAAAACACACCAAACTAGAGTCAAATACGTTTTTAAGGGTCCAAAAAATATTGACAAAGCCGCGGGCAATAGCTAGTTTTAAATAAACTAATAGTGGGCTCGAAACCGGACATGTCCAGCCAGCGACCGTATGCCGGCTGGATTGGTGGTGCTCGCGGGCCGGCCTTGGCTCGCAGGCCGTAGTTTGGAGACCCCTGCTTTATATTGTCTAAGTATACCTACTCTAAGATAAAAGCTACATTTTTTTAACTAATGCGGTTTGTAACATGTCATTTCAATTTCAGTTCAGTTTAGAATATAATACCTAAGTACTTACATTTGGAATTAATATGGTTACTTACTATAGTTTGGTCAACGTAACCCCTCGGCCACAGCTTCAGGCTTCGAGAGGCGCGCCAAGCGGTTCTTCTTGCGACGGCGCCGGTGGAGAGAAAAAATGTATGAAGTTGTATAGAGCCGGCCATGGGTCGCCGCTCGCGCGTCTTGTCCGGCTTCGAGTGACTTGCGCTCTCGTGACAGCGGTGTGCGGGGAGGCGGGCAGTTGAAACAAATGTATGTGCCTACAACGCGGTGGCCATAGTTCAGAGCCGCGCCAGTGATCGAGCGCACAGGATGAACCTAGTGTCGAGCGCTTAGAGCGAGCGAGCGCGCTGTACATAAAGGCGCCGACGGGTGTCGTGGCAGGGCAAAGCCCGTCGCAAAAACCGCCTGGAAGCGCAGCAAGAAGCGCCGCCAGAAGCCTGAAGCTGTGGCCCTGGCGTTAGCCATGTAAGCGCCTAAAAGCCCTATTTTTGCGGACACGGTGACGCGACGTCTACATTTTTCTTATTCGATAGATTAAATTAATATGAATGTGTTATACATATAATCCTTCCTCGTTTAATGGTCTAAATTAAAAGTTTTAAAGGAGACGGTCAGTTCCCCATAAGCAAAACGCCTTAATACACAAATATATTGTGGTCAATGATAAAGAAGAAATTCAAAATAACACGGTTTGACTATCCATTTAAAACGGACACCATCTTTTAATTAACTTTTTATGATAAATCGTTTTTATTTTGAGGTTATTTTCATACGGCATTCCGAAAATAAGCGTTTGAAACGTTCATAGTTGTAACAATGTTTCACAATGATTCTGATATATTTAAAAGGGTCATGCTCGAATTTCAGCCCTGATAATCTCTATCAAAATCCAGAAGAAAAGCATGAATCGTTAAATAAAAAGCTGAGACTGCGTCACGCATTACTCTATCAAAGCACACTGGAAGCGTAGTTTGTGGACTACTTGGTAGATGGCGCGCTTTCGTTTCGTTCGGTGTTCGCTCTCATTTATTATTTTAATATCTGTGTCCGTGTTATTATGAAAGTGAAACTAGCTACTAAATTTATTTCGTGTACGCAGTTAAGGCCGATTCTGACCGTCTCCTTTAAAATATAAGTGAATACACAGACACACTCTGTTTTATACTATTTCTAAATTAAAACAAAGGAAGAAGAGATAGAGAATAAGATTAGAGATAGAGACTAGCGCCATCTATGAGACCTTCCGAACTACGTGCTGTCTAGCACTGCAGCTTAACCCTTAAATGCATGAGATTTTATTTATGTATGAAATTGAAAACAGTGAGTGTAGAAAAATACCAAAATCATGTTTTTATTGAAAGAGGGTTTTAAGAAATAAAAAAAGATAAGAAAACAATTTTAATTTGCAATGAAAATTTCATAAATTTATTTTGTTATGTTCTTTTAAAGCTGACCTCTTTTTGACTTTCATATCAAAAAACTATAAAAATATATACAAGCAGAATATTTATTAGATATTTATTAGATGCTTTGCATGATGCCCAAATTGATATTTTTTCTCAGTCTTTCAGAGTTTACAAACAGAATCTATTGTCTCTGATAGAAATAATTAAATTTTGTACTTTTTGTTAAGATTTGGTTTTAGTGTTATTTCTTTTCTCATTGTATTGTTTTTTTTAACCTTAATTTTAATTAGTTTTTAACAGTTTTACGTTTTGCGAAACATGTTTCACTTATGTAGCAAAAATACTATTATTGTTTAATTAAGTATGTTGTGTCTGCCTGTTATTGGGTATGCACTTTAATTTTAATTGTTAAAGCTATTTTTATACATATGTCATAGTGTAATATCTGTTGGCAAATCTAATAAATAAAAAATAAAATAAAGCCCGCCAAAATGCGAGAAAATACAAAAAAACACAAAGGAAAATAAATTACTGAGTTTTAAATTAAAAAAATAAAGGTTGTTGCCAAACATATTTCTATATACAATCCTATAATTATAATTTTTAGCATAAAGTGATGTAAATAAAAATAAAAAAAAACTTTTGTACCGTTTTCGACCCAAGATGCATTTAAGGGTTAAGTCGCTCTGTTGCCACTGTAACTTACACTTTCAGCTCCAGCTCATCATCATGCACTCCCGTCTCCAGCTTAATGTCGGAGTAGTACACCTGACTGGTGTAGAGGATGTCGTTACAGGAGGGGTAGCATGACGTGGCGGTACCTTTAGGGCTGTGAGGCTCTCCGCTGTCCTCGTAGTACGCATATATCAGCTGCTCCTCCACTTTACCTAGGAACTCATCATCATTACTAAAGTAGGGCCACTGAGTGATGGCACTTATGACAGCTGCATTTAGTGATGAGGTACATTTCATATTTCGGTTAAAAATAAAAATCAAGTGTGAGTTTACTCAACATTAGACACGTCATTCAACATTCAACATAATGATACAAAAGGAAAATGTGCCAAAACCAGTGGCGTAGCTATCGGAGGGCTATGCGGTGTAGTGCCCCGGGGCCCCAAAGATATGTTTAAAGTATTTTTCTATCATTTATTTTCGTTTAGTTTAACTTCGTCATTGATTTGTTTTTAATTAAATATTATTGCGTAACTTGGCGACCTCAAACACGACCTATAAAAAATGAGAAACTTTAAAAAATATATATATCTTTGTTTCTATACGAATTCTATTGCACAATAAAGCAACATTCAAATCGAAAAATAATAACCGAAACAAGTAGTACATCACTATCAACAATGAAGTATTACATTTTTAATTCACACTTGCTTATAAATAATTACGATACTTTGTAGGCATTTAAACGTCATAGGCGCCATCACTCAGTGGCTCTACTGTACTCTGTAACACCATACATACAAGGTGACTTTTTGATCATCGTCCAAATTCATACTGGAGGCTTGATAAGTGACCAGTATCTTGAATCAGTAACAATTTATGTGAAATTTTTAAAATTAAATTTCGGCTTCCCACATAAATTCAGTTCCAGTCCCGAGTGAATCACTATGGGGAGTCGAAATTTCATTTTACGAATTTCACCAAAATTGTTATTGATCCATGATACTGATCACTTACCAAGCCACCAGTATGAATTTGGACGATGATCAAAAAGTCACCTTGTATATATGCTCACGTCTATAACCTGTCTCCCAGAGAGAAGGCATATACAGGATGCTTGATAATTCGACAAATTCCTTTAAAGGGATTGTAGTGTACTGGACATAAATGGTAGTTTATACATGTCAGTGGATAATGTGGAGGTAGATGAAAATCACCAGTCTGGCTTGTGTCAAATACCTAACGTGTGCTACTCATCAAGACTGAGACTATATTTTTGAGTATATAATAGGGATGAAAACAAACACTTGTACTGTTTCACAATTTAATTTATAGCAAAATTAACCCCAACTAGTTTCGCCTTATCGGCATTCTCAAGGGAATAACATAATAATTTAGTTATATATCAAACAAGCATTGTCTAATAATGAAAACAAAATCCAAACTTTAAATATTTTTCTCACTTTTGTTTTGGAAATATTATGAACAATTTCAAATTTTTCATTTTTTTCTACACCTTGATATGTGGGCATATTAATGCTGTTTTTGTGCCAAATTTTATGCCTTTATCTTTAACGGTGCTAAAGTTATGAGGCTGTGACATACGGACGGACGGACGGACAGCGGAGTCTCACCATAAAGTTTCCTTTTGTACATTTTAGGTACTACGGAACCCTAAAAACCGACAAGTGCACGAAAACGTGTCTTCGGCAAATACAGCAAATGGCGAAATCGAATACACGATAGCCCCTCCCTCCACGCATGGCTGTATTTGAGCAAATACAGCAAAACACGAAAACGCAACGCCAAGTAATGCGTTCCATCATACATCCATCAGCCTAGTTCGTCCACTGCTGGACATAAGCCTTTACAGGACTTTGCCACTCCCGGCGGTCATCCTAGAAGAATTGCCCATACTCACACACGCTGGGCAGGCGGGTTGGTGAGCGCGGTGCCGGAACCCTCGCACCAGTGACGCCGCTGCCCATCACCAGTCTGTTCCATATAAGACCCGGCTATTAGGGATGGATATAAAATAAAATAAAAATAAAAAATAAAAATCATTTATGTCAGAACAGGTTCCATAAAAAAAAACAACATCATATTACACAGAAAAATGAGAAACAGAAAAATACAAAAATGTCATAAACAGTATGTCAATAAAATAAAATAAAATGTCAATAAAATTAAAATTAAAACTCATAAAAAATCAGGATAAAACAATTTTGATGATTAAACATTATTTAAACATTATTTAACGCGTAGTGTCGTCTAGTGAAGGCTGATAGGACACCCGCACCTACCTGTACAATAGTATTGCGGCTGCCGCACAGGCGCACACTCTGTGCATAAGAGAGGCAACTTTTTTGCGCATAATTGCGTAAAAATCTATAGTTTGCGCCTCAGCAAACATGGCGGACGCGCTGCAGCGCCACGGCAGCCCCAATAGCATCCTGAAGGCATTATTGTATTGCACCCGTAGAGCGTTGTAGGTCTTCTGCGTGTATCTCACCCACAGTCCGCTCGTGTAAAAAGATTGACAGAACGCCTTGAAGAGAGTCATCTTTACCTGTTCTGTACACCGAGAAAATCTACGGGCGAGCATATTGCTTCTGACCGCCAACGCTCTATGTTCGCGCTCAATGTCCTGGTCATCTTTTAGGTCCTCCGTCACAATGTGACCCAGATACTTGAACTGCTTGACTCTCGTCAATGCAGTCCCGTATAGCTTCACTGGGAGTACGTGTTGTGGGGAGCTGCTGCCCGCGGCGATAACCAAGAGCTCACTCTTTTTGGTGTTGTACTTCAACCCATGAGTTTGTGCATAGGTTTCACACGCGTGCAACAGTTTCCTGAGCACGCTGATCGAAGGGCTCAGCATCACCATGTCGTCCGCGTAACCGATGTTGTTGACTTTGACGCCATCAATTGAACATCCCGCATGCATGCTACTGAGCTTTCGGATCAGCTGGTCCACATACAGGTTGAAGAGCCTGGGAGAGGCCAACCCCCCCTGCCTCACCCCGCACTCCAACCTGTACTCCTCCGAGCGCTCCTCCCTCCATCGGATGTAGGATATACCGCCATTCATCGGTCCCAGGCATGGTGGGCCTCCTGGTTTTTTGCCTGTGAGCTGTCCTCTTACTCTCCCCCGAATTACTTGATTACGCTGATGTGTGTTATCCTGATCTCACAGAAGAACTCTTAGACAAATTAGATCGTCCTTTAAATCTCTGTATCAGATATATCTTCGGATTGCGCAAATACGATCATGTCTCTCAATTTCGTCTCCAGTTAAATTGGCTAAATATCCGTTATCGTAGAAAATCACACATTCTTTCACTCCTTTATAACGCTCTCAACAGCCCCTTTTCTCCTCCCTACCTTCGAGACCGGTTTGTCCCTATTAAATCCCTTGGCCGCCCTCAGCGACCAAGTAGAGCTATGCTCCTCCGATTTCCCGAACACAGCACCAACATGTATACAAATTCTTTCTCAGTGTCAGCAATCCGCCTGTGGAATAGTCTTCCTCTGGACATCCGACAATCTCCCACCATCTCTACCTTTAAAATCAGAGTCTATCAACACTATCTACGGCTACAGAATCAGTCACCACACCTGTAATTTTTTCACTTTGTCCCCTGAGTCATCCTTCTCGTAACTACCGATACATTGTTCTATATTTATTTATGTATAGTATATACACTAATATGTATATTATATGTATGTATATTTTTGTATTTATATATGTTTATGTAGATATTATATGTTATATTATTAAAAGATAATATTTATAAATTAATTAATTAATTACTTATTTGGCACTACCCTTGTAATCTCCACATCACCAAAGGTTAACTGGTAGAGAATGCTAATTAGCATTAAGTTCGCCTTTGTGCATTGTATACTTATTTTGTGCAATAAAGAATTTACATACATACATACTTCGCGGGGTTCTCCAAGTAAGATTGTGGTATCTCCACAGTCGAGCCCGGCATCAGCTCTACCATCACCTGAGGAGCCACCATTACATAACAACACAGTGTGTTACCGCCACCTGTTTGCGAGGCTAACACTCTTGTCACCTTTAAAACCAAATGTCGCACATGGCTGCTTTCTGTGCAGTCCTTGGCTGGTGGTAGGCCTATGGTGTAGCTATCGCATAAGTATGTTTCTTAATTTTAATTTTATTTAACGTTCGTTTGTGCTTTTATATTTTGTAACTTATTTTTACAATACAATTATAATTTAAGTTTGAATTGTATCTGTTGTATCTATAATTTTAGTTTTAATTTGTCGATTGTTTATATTTTTCTTTGTGTTTCTTCTTTTTCATTAAAGGCTAAGGCTGAATATCGGCGGCTTTTTGTGTTTACAAAAAGTCAACGGCCGAGTCTTAGACCGATTTGTCTCTTCTCATGTAGTATAATAATATATTATTATAATTTTGTATCGTGTTTTGTGTATTTTGAGACAAATAAACAGCTTTTATTAATGCATTATAGATGGCGCCATGGGTTGTCTACATCGCGATATCGTTTTTTCCTTAACAAGTTGTTATATTCACTATTTACTGAAAAGTAGTATCTCCTTCTTTTGTGTTTTTCGATTTTTGACCAGCCGTAGTACAACTTTGTACTAGGCTCAGACAGGCGCATATTCAAAATACACACGTAACACATACACGCACACACTCTTGTTTGCTGAATCCTAGATGTGAGGCGTTTATATATATTATTATAAGTGTGACAACAGTAATCGAATGGGCTGAGGTAGGCATGTATTTAGATATGTAACATATTAGTATGTAGTACTTATATTATAGAGTGGGATTTCGTCAGCGGCCGCCTGGATTCGTGCTGGGAGCTCGGTTGGTTCGAGACCAGTGTGAATGGGAGCGAAATTGTTTATGCATTTTTTTCTTTTTTAACCGACTTCAAAAAAGGAGGAGGTTCTCAATTCGACTGTATTTTTTTTTTGGGCTTTGTTACTCCATAACTCTGTCATTTATGAACCGATTTGGATAATTTTTTGTTTGTTTGGAAGAGTGTACTTCCAGGTAGGTCCCATTTTGGGTTTGTTTAAAAAGTTTATTTTTTATGATTTGGAAAAAAGGGATAATTGAACCTTGTTCCTGGTCGCTGGCCGGATTTCTGGTATGGAATGGGTTCGGGCGGTTGATTAGATTTTAATGTTTATTGCTACAAAAATTAAATAAACCTTTAATTTAGTTCATGTCCATTTTTTATTTTGTTACACATATTTTATATACAGGCTGCTTGTTAATTCGACCTATTTCTTTAAAGGGGTTATACTAGGGATCATTTCCAACAAATAACGCCTATCAACTAGGTGTTGAAAATGATATTTTTTTTCAAGTAAAACACGTCGATATTTCAAAAATTACAAATTAAAAAAGATTTTCTTTCCACTTAAGACTTTTTAATTCTAAGATTATGGTATTTCAGGGCACGTTTTTTTTATAAATGATCACTTATTTATCATTTATCAAAAATATAATAAATAAGTGCTGAGAGAGGAATAGTTATTTTTAAATTATTTATTTTTTAGTTATTAGTCCGAAAGTTTTAAAAATAATATAAAAACCTTCGTAACTCGGAGACCATTCATTTTCGACACCTAGTTGATAGGACTTAATTTGTTGGAAATGATCTCTAGTATAACCCCTTTCAAGGAATAGGTCGAATTACCAAGCACCCAGTATACAGGGTGGAAAAAATTTAAGGTAGCTCCCCTCCAGGGCCCTTAAATTTTTTCCAGCCTGTATAATAAGATTAAATCTGACTAGTAAAAAGTGTATTATGTATACAAACTTTAAAAAATAAACTATTTGAATATGCATACTGAAAGCACAGTTTAAAAATCCAAAATACAGTAAGCTGAACTTCGCTAAGTGCATTATAGATGGCGCCATGGGTTGTCTACATCGCGATATCGTTTTTTCCTTAACAAGTTGTTATCACTATTTACTGAAAAGTACCGGTACCTTTTGTTATGTTTTTCAATTTTTGAACAGCCGTAGTACAACTTTGTACTAGGCTCAGACAGGCGCAAATAAAAAATACACACGTAACACATACACGCACACACCCTCACACACATCGAATTTCGTTTCATCAACTTTCGATAGATGGCACTAGGTATGTCACAATATATCTAGTATAGTAGCGACATCAAAAATAATAAGTCAAACTACTAGGTACCGGCGAAAATAATAAGTTTTACGCGGGCTTTGTTCTACCTACCTACCTACCTACCTGTTAACCTACCTATAAAACCTAGCCTTACCTAAATCTAACATATTGCCTAGCTATATGTTACAGTACATAATACCTTGAAAAATTTAAAACATTACTCTCATTATACCATCCACCTCTATCTTCCATAATTAGTTCAATCAAAATTTTTCATCAATAATGGTATCGATTCGGCATAACACGTCTTAACTTATTTTGACAGGACTAACCTTATTTGAAGCGTCCTGTCTTTTTCTTTCTTTATTTACACGGTGTGCGCATCACAGTACAGTGGAGACCGCATCAAGTAAGACACATTGGACTTTGTACCTATCTTATATTCTTCTCTGTAGGGGCTAATGTCGTACTGCAAGTGTATAGCTTGATGTGGTCTCCACTGTACATACTTACTATTAACATCTTTTAGACATCTGAACTCCTGTTCTGTTGAACATATTGGTTCACCGTTGAACTTTCCTGAAAAGAAAAATTTATTCCTTATAACATGCAAGAAAGAATAAGGAAAGCGTAATTCTCCTTAGAAAAAAAAAATATACAACATTATTTTTTGTTTTAACAAGGTATCTAGCTAAAAAAAAAAAACGTTACCAAAATTATATTTATTTATGAAAAGGTCACTGCGACTTGGAGACGCTTGACAAAAACTTTTGTGTTCGCTAAAAACACACCAATTTGTTGTTTCGCTGCGTGATCACTAGTATTACGCGTCCAAGAACAAATAATCGCCTCTATGAAAAGCAAATAAGGTCTTTGCCATTAGACTTATTGTGCTGGACGGGTAATAAAAAAAGTTGCTAGGGTATGCCATCCTCTTAAACAGACAAATGAATAATTTTGGCCCTAAATAAAAGAGAACTATTGGTATACTCACGAGGCCAATGAAACAAAACACAGTTGCAGATTTTCCTGGACTCCCTGATCAGAAGATCATGTTTACAATTGCTATCAGTGTACACCGAATAGTATTCCAGCTTTCTTTCATCCTGAAAGAAGCACTGCCGGCGACCAGGCTTCAGGGACCTCAGAGCTGGGTCAGTTTTGTACGTGAGGGGAGACACTTCTATAGTGGTCGTTCGCCCCAATGGCAGTCGTAGGATCGTACTGGTATAAACGTGGTCTGTCGGTGAACCTATGAGGACCTGTAAATGAACCCCTGTTTATGATTTATATAAAAACGGCTCACCTCAATACGTGTTATGATCGGGAAAGCCGACCAGTTTCAGCAGATTTAGACTGCCTTCATCTGGGCGAGTAAAGACGTTTACGCGACGACGTTACGCCTCACACTGCGGGCTGCAGCTCGCAGGGCTCGGGATGACATCGATGCAGATGGTATTGGTGGTCGGACCGGTAGGGCGTCCGCACAATTAGTTACTTCCGGGCTTGCGTTATTAATTACCGGAGTGACACCAAACAACGATAAACACGCGGAACTTATAGTATCTACGTCACTTTCAGTAAAGTCTGTGAGTGATCCGGTAACTGTTTTTAGCACAGGTTTCCACACCGCGGGCAAACCACTGTCTCTATTGAAATTCGGACGTCGCGTCGGCTTATTTCTATGGATTCGCGAATTTTACGTGGCACAAATAACTTTTCACGAACTAACACTTTCGCTTTATCGAATCTCATAAAATGTGTAGTATCCGAATTTACGACATGGTCTGCAACGGATGATTGCAGATTACTCGCCCAGATGAAGGCAGTCTAAATCTGCTGAAACTGGTTGGCTTTCCCGATCATAACACGTATTGAGGTGAGCCGTTTTTACATAAATCATGAATTATCCTCAAGTCTCATTTAATTCTAGAACCCCTGTTTACTTTAATATGTATACTTCCAAGTAAGATGAATACGGGATGGATAGGTAATTTTACCAAGCTGCTGTTTTCAAATTACTTTTCTGTAGTCTCTTACCTGTTTTGCTGACTATAGATTTATAGACTGTAGACTCCTACTTGTTTTGCTGACTATAGATAGGCTTAAGCCTCCTACTTGTTTTGCTGACTATAGATAGGCAGTAGACACCTACTTGTTTTGCTGACTATAGATAGACTGTAGTCTCCTACTTGTTTTGCTGACTATAGATAGGCTGTAGCCTACTACTTGTTTTGCTGACTATAGATAGGCTGTAGCCTCCTACTTGTTTTGCTGACTATAGATAGGCTGTAGCCTCCTACTTGTTTTGCTGACTATAGATAGGCTGTAGCCTCCTACTTGTTTTGCTGACTATAGATAGGCTGTAGCCTCCTACTTGTTTTGCTGACTATAGATAGGCTGTAGCCTCCTACTTGTTTTGCTGCCTATAGATAGACTGTAGTCTCCTACTTATTTTGCTGACTATAGATATTAGACTGTAGTTTCCTACTTGTTTTGTTTTCCTAAAATGGTCACTCCACTACTCGATTAGCTCACAAACGAGGCGATGATTTAAAATGTTCAAATCAAGTGAAAGTTTCGAAGCATGTTTTCTAGATAATAAAAAGAACACATAGGTATTATGTTTCTTCGAAAACAATTTGTATTTTTTTCGGTTCAGTAATTTTTTTTGAAAAACTAGTACCTACTTTATGTTGTACCTGACAATACTTTATGTTGTGTCTTGACATTTTCTGACTTTGACATAGTGATGTGCCTGATATATACTAGGGATGTGCGATGGATTTCCCAATGCCAGTTTTGTCAGTCTGTCAGTTCCACTTACAGGCTTGTTATCTTCGCTCGGAAGGAAACCAATCTTCAAATGTACTCACAGTATACCCAAGACTGCTCTCATCACACGTGAACTGATGCTCGCTGGTGTTCAGGTACAGCTGTATGCCCAAGCCGTTCATCTCCCCTGACGCCATGGCTCGGTACGGCCTCATGCCAGGGTCGGGGGGGAACACCCTCGGGTACCCCCCGTCCAGGCTCCAGATCAGGGGGCGGGAGAACACGTGGTCGTCGAACACTCGCTGCCATGCTAGGGTATCGTTGGTCCTAAAATATACATTAGGGCTACGTTTCAGAACGTGTGATCTTCGTGCGAAATTTCACTCGTTTTTAAGAAAGAGACAGAGCTATATACTAGAAAGAGAAAGAAAGATCTGGTTTCGAAACGCTTGCGAGTGATTCCCGTGAGAAAAGCGTTTTGAAACGGTCTGGAGTGACACACGTCAAGTAAATACATAACCTCAAATCAAAATAAATAAATTAAGTAAAGTACCTAAATACCTATTGCTTTTAATATGGATGGCATTGCAACCTTTGCATTTGCAAGCCATAATCCTGTCGAAGCAGTTTCGAAACATTTTCCCGTATTCGTACGGAAATGTTGAATTCTGTTTTCAAAAATTGTCCGAATCCCGAGAAAACTCCGAAATGACAACTGTCAGGCGAATTTTAACGGTACCCAAACAGAGTTAGAAATCGCACTTGTCAGTGCGATATTCACATTCCCCGAAAGCGTTTCTAAACACTTAGCGCAACTGTCAGGTAACAGTTCGTTTACCCTCGGTTTCACTCGGGTCGATTTTTGAACGATGCAGGGTAAAATTCGCATCGCTCGGAGTGATAATCGCACGTTACGAAACGTACCCTAGAATAAGTATTGTGTCTTGTCATAGGTATTCCGACTGTGTCATCCCACAATGGGTTGGATGTTTTTCCGGGGACAATAATAATATGCTTTCTAGGGTTCCGTTCCCCAGGAAAAAGACCGGCCAAGTGCGAATCAGACTCGCGGAACCAGGGTTCCGTATTGTGGATGATTTTAATTTTGTAATTTTTTTTCGTGAATTTCTCAACCGCTTTATTTTTCCTGTAATCTTTACGTAAAAACATATTGCCATGATTTTTTCATATTTTTCGGTCCACCTGTTTTGGGGATAAGGGACATACATTTTTCAAGGTTTTTTAAGGATTTCTCGAAATAGATGCTATGAAATATAGACAAACTACTCGTATATATTTTTATAATCAGCTTTTTTATATTTAACTTTTTTTAAATAGCTATGGTTTTCCTGTAAATCTACATTTTTTAAATATTTTTCGGTCCTCCAGTTTCGGAGATAAGGGTGGGGAGGAGGGGGGGTACATACATTTTTTTGTAGTTTTTTAAAGATTTATCGAAACTAGTGACAGTAAATATAGTAAAAATATAAATTTTTACAACTAGATTTTTAATATCTACAATTTGATACCCATATTGAATTTTAAAGAATTTTTTTTTATTTTCTCACTTTTTTATCTCTATCTCTTTACTAAAACACTGCAACTCTTAAAAAAATATGATGGGATAAAAAATTACACGACCTTCCTAAATTTATTGCCCTTCTTCTTAGAATGGGCGGAGTAAGGTTGTATTTATTTATGTGCATATGTACAGTAACAATGCGCATCCAAATAAGGTCACGTGTACGTCCGGTAGCTCGGCTACAGCGAGTCTACCGCGTAATTTTGATTTTCATCAACATCAACTTGAGATTGAAATTTGACGTGCGTGCGACGACACTCGCCTAACATGCCATCTCTTTTGCACGCACGTCAAACTTCAATCTCAAGTTGATGTTGATGAAAATCAGAAAAAAAATACGCGGTAGACTCGCTGTAGCCGAGCTACCGGACGTTCCACGTGACCTTGTTGATTGTATAGAAAGTGTAAGGAAATACGAACTTTGCGGAACAGTGGCGAAGATTTGTATGCGCATTATTACTTTGGGAGCACTGTATGTATCGTATTATCGTTGTGAATTGTGTTATTGGTACAATTATTATTATGTAGGTACACTTTTCAGTCACGGGCCCATAGGGACCCGGTCATTTGAAAGGCATTCATGGGGCCGAAGCCAACATTGAAGAGGCCTTTGGTACCATTTAATCTAAATGTGAGATGGCTGCATCCATCCTCTCCCTCAATGTATCATTGAGATACACTAACGGACAGTCCCCCACAGTTGCCAAACTATTGCCAGGAAGGAAGCGACTTGGAGTGGCCTATGAGGATGGGATGCTAAATGGGCCGGATAACAGGGCTATGGAGTGAGATAACGGACATTTGCCTCGAAAATCTCTCACAAATTTAAATATGGCAGATGGTGACTTGCTGCTTAATAACTATCCAACAGGATAGCCGTTGTGGGCCCCCTATCTAGCCACCATGGGGCGGCCAGGGGGCAACACTATATAAGCAGCTAAGGTTGTCGAGAGGTGAGTCTGCGGGGCGCAACATCCTTATACAGTCAAGTGCCCCCGGCGTTATGACATTTTAATAGAAATGCCATGAAAGCCGTGACTGCGACGCACCGATTTGATCAATACGTCAAGACATAACCCGCGGGGCTCTCATTTCTCAACCGAACGCGTTAGAAAAATGGTGTATTGCAGCGTGGCAAATTGTTCTTACTCCAAGACATCGAAAGGAATTTCATTTCACTCGTAAGTAATTTAAACATGTATTTACTGTGATATTTACAGAATAAACCTTGCGGTAAATGAAATTTCAACCTTACCATGAAATATTTATGGTTGTAGCGAGTAGCGTTGAAATTAGACGATATTTTGTCCATTGCAGGTTATAAAGAGTGTCACACTTTGAGTTAGAATATTAACGCCGCAATGTATATTTTTCAAACATTATCAACACTGACCTAACTGTGTTATAGTACGGGTATTACTATTTAGTATGCAAGGTGACATTTAATCAACTGCCCGAATCAACCAACCAACTGGAGACTCGGTTGGTGATTAGGAACTAGGTTCAAAGATCATTTTTTTTCGAAATCATGAAAAAGAAATTTTTGTTCCCATACGAACTTAACTAGTACAAATACAATTCCAAGTATTGGTAATACAGGAGCAAAATTTTTTTTTTCTAATTTCACCTGACGGGTCCTTAAACATTAATAACACGACCTGAAGGACGAATAACGTCCTTCAGGTCGTGTTATTAGTTTATTTAGTAAGTAATTGGTGTAAATTATTATTTACAGAAAGAAAGTATCCATTCTCATTCATGATAAGGCCGGTGAAGATTTATGTATGGAACCTTGAGCCCTGATTCAACAAAATGTATCCTTACATGCCATTCAGAGGGAGCCTGTTGAAAGCATAGCACCTTCCATAATTAGTGAAGACCGGTCGGAAGAGATGGTCGCAGCATTCCTTCGTCATCCACTCCTGGTCGTCTGTCGGTCGCCAGAAGCAACCTTTCACTAACTCTGAGCACTTCGGAGAAGCCTGAAAAAAACATGTCAGTTGAAAAACCGGATCTGAATGAAATACATTTTGAATGAAATACATTTATTTTAAAAAACACGAAAGCATATTTTATTTGCAAAACATCTGCCAAACCGTGCGGTTTGTAGGCAGAATAGCCTCTGTTTACAATAAAACGTGTCTAGCATATAGAAACACAATACCCATTACGCAATACGCAAAACAACCCAGTCAGTAAACAATACTTTAAGTTTTATACATTTACATTTCCTATGTAAGTTTAGATAGATAGAACAATTTAACTTTCTTTTTAAACACACATTTGGAGTATGACTCATTTCTTAAGTCAGCTGGCAAGTGCATTGAACAGCTTAGGAACAAGATGTTGATCAGTTCTTTCACCATAATAGTTAATTGTTTTACAAATTTCAAGTTTTTTATCAGCAACCTTTCTAGTATACATTTTATTTCTCACCAATTTAGTAATCTTCGTGTGATTCTGATTTTCAATTGTAATTAAATGTTTAACTTTTTCATTTACGGGTAACACGTTACAAATCCTAAATAATCTATCATAGTCCTGTTTACAGTTATTTTTTGTCTTTTTACTAACCAAAAATTTCAAAAATCTAATTTGAAGTGACTTTATCTCGTCCAAGTATGTTTTAAATGTACGGCCATAACTACTCAGTCCATACATAACAATTGATTCCACTAATGCGTAATAGACACAAAATAGGGTAGATCGGCTTACAATTTTACTTAAAAAGAAAAACTTCCCTAGGACACATCTAAGTTTCTTACATATCTCTTTGACATGAGTTTTCCAATTCATATTGTTATCAATAGTTAAGCCAAGATACGTAAACTTTTTTACAAATTCAAGTTTTTGGCATTTACAATTTGATTGATTGTTATGTAAACATTCATAGCTGTGGCCAGTAATACTTAGACCCTTCCTACTTTTTGTGTTGTATGGTGAGTGTATGTGCATAGCCTTAGTTTTATTTATATTCAAAATAATGCCATTGTCATGGGCCCATTTTGTTATGTTATTAAATACCTCTTGACATTTTTGGTGCATGATTTTCAAATCTGTATCTGCTAAAACAATGCACATATCGTCAGCATACATATATACATTGCAGTTTTGTATGACATTAGCGACGCTATTTACGTGCATTAAATAACCTACCGGACCGTACACGGAGCCGGTTGGGACACCATATTTTATATCAACTTTGTTACCATAATTTCCATCTACAACAGTCATCATTTTTCTGTTTTTCAAGTAACTGCGAAACCATTTGTTCATCGGACCCCTAATACCACACTCATCCATGGCACGGAGCAATAGTTCGTGATCTAGCGTGTCAAAGGCTTTTTTGTAGTCAATAAATATAGCCAAGACCTGTTTTTTGTTATTTAAGTAGCCGTTAACATCATTGGTAAATTCAGACAAAGCTGTTGCAGTGCCATGATTTTTACGGAAGCCATGTTGACAGCCCGACAACAATTTATGCTTTTCTAGGAATGACGACATTTGATTGACAATTGTTTTTTCTGTTATCTTATTTATCACGGATAAGATAGCGATAGGTCGGTAGTTAGAGTAATCAACGTGACTTCCCTGCTTGTATATGGGTCTAATTAATGATAGTTTTAGCTGATCCGGGTAAATACCAGTCTTAACACTTAAGTTCACAAAGTGCGCTAAGACTGAGCTAATTTGATGTTTAACCATTTTAATTTCTTGTATTCTAAGTTTATCAGAACCAGCAGATTTATTACAAGACATGCTGTCAATGATTTTTTCTATTATTTGAGGTTTTACAGGTTTAAACCAGAAGCTAATTTCGGAAGGCTTTACGTATGATTCTCTGTCTAGGAAGTTGTCGTTACATTTATGCTTGATTTTATCAATTTCTTCCGTAAAAGTTTTCGAAAAATTGTTACATATTTCTGCAATATTGCTAACTTTTCCTAAATGCTGCATGATTACCTCATCTACATTTGCCTTTCTTTTTCCTGTCCAATTGTTTAAATTTTCCCATATTTTCCGAAAATCGCCCTCACAATTATTTATTACTCTTTGTCTGTACATATTTTTTGCAATATATATCTTTTTGTTAATTTTATTTCTAGATATTGTATACTCTAATCTTAATGTCATATTACTTGGATCCTTTTTCCAGGTTTTAAATAATTTGTCCCTAATTTTAATCATTTTTTTTGTTTCTTTTGTTATCCATGGTTTCGAAATTCTTTTTCTTCGAAACGTAATGAGTTTTTGAGAACTTTTATATATATCGCAAAAAATAGCACATAATTTATTATATAACGTTACAGGACATTCTATACACAATAAAAATTCTATACTCAAAAAGGTATTTTTTTATTTTATTTATTTATTTATTTACTAATAAAACAGAGTTTACAGTAAAACTTATATACTAACAGTGTGAAAAGAACCAGTTTAGGTTTGACCGCACACCGCATTCACAGGGCATCACTCATTACATTAGGTAGATACTTATAGATAAGGTGCTTACATTATATACAATTCACAGCTAGCTTTTGTTTGTGTATACACACTAGCTAGGTGATTGTTTTTATACTTATTTACGACGATATGGATTGTGAGAATAAGTGTTTTGGTTTGATTTTTGTGTTGTTTTTTGTGATTTGATTTTTTTATGTTCAAGGGAAGTTGGTTTATTAATGTAGGTATTTGGTATTGAAGTAATTGTTTTCCATATAAGTTATAGAATGGAGGAACTTGAAGTTTCTTAATTAATGCAGTTCGTGTATGTTTTTAGTTTCGGATTATGTTTATGTGAAGCCGCAAGCAGATCTAGACACGTGGCAGCGGGTCCAGGGCCGAGTTCGAAAAAGAAAAGGCAGGCGCGCGTGATTATTTGCTTGTATAGTTTAATTTAAACTTTAGCTGAGAAAACTTGACAAGTTGTACATAATCAGTAGAAATGACCCTAACAAACTTTCTTTTAAAACAAGTGAAGAACGTTGTATATTATTGCATTAACTTCCGGCACCCAGTTTGATCTCAATTATTTTTTTGGTGAAGCCAACAATCCTGTATAACCTTTGTACTGAATGTTTACAAATACAAGGTGACTTTTTGATCATCGTCCAAATTCATACTGGAGGCTTGATATGTGATCAGTATCTTGGATCAGTAAAAATGTTTGTGAATTTCGTAAAATGAAATTTCGGCTTCCCATAGAAATTCAGTTCCAGTCCCGAGTGAATCACTATGGGGAGTCGAAATTTCATTTTACGAATTTCACCAAAATTGTTATTGATCCATGATACTGATTACTGATCACTTACCAAGCCACCAGTATGAATTTGGACGATGATCAAAAAGTCACCTTGTATATGTATAATGAACAGAAAATCACTTGTACTATCCCACAAATTTATTCAGTACTTCCTGACCGGACCTTCTTTTGATAATTAAGAATATTGCCATAAAGGCGAAACCGGTCGGAAGGTACTAAATAAATTTGTGGGATAGTACAAGTGATTTTCTGTTCATTACATCTTTGTACTGAAATTTCATTTATGTTTTTGTTGAAATATTTTTAACAAATACCTTTATTATAAACTCCTGCAGGTTTCTGGTTTCCTCAGAGGTGAGTTGCTGATGCAGAGCTTTGTGCATTTTGACATGTTTTGGACAAATCAGAGAAGCATAGAATCCTTCCAACCTGGTTACAGAAATATCATTAATTTTATTTAAATTAAATATTGTGCAGTATTTGGTCACGAAAATATGTATTATTGAAATTAGATTCTTAAAATGATCTATTTATTTTAAAAAAGAAAGAGACAAAAATTGCACATTGAAGTTAAAAAACGACCGAATTCGTCTTTTCTTTTTTTTTGCAAATATTTACGATTCGAAAACGGTTTCGAGCTTTCCTTAACTGTTTTAGTAGATAGATTTTAAAATAAGTTTGCATATTCAAGGAAAAAGGCGATTTCTTTCATTAGACCGTTCAGTGACGCCATTCCATAGACATTTTTATATTTCTTGAACGCGTCCTAACAAAGATCCGACCATTCAACTTAATAAGAGTACGTCACTTCCTGTAAATACTAAAATACTTATAAAATCGGTTTAACGATCATATCGTACCTTCTGAAGCACGCAAACCGAGTAAAATGGGATCTGAAACCACGAACTCCGAGACGTCCAAACCATCAGATCATAGAAGTCAAGTAAACGCAGTCTACTACTTACTCATCCAGCTCAGAAACATTAGCATAGCTCAACTTGACATGCAGGTGTGGGCACACAACGACGCTGGGGAAGGGCACCGCCCACACTGGCGTCTGGAGCGAGTCCATCACGTTCACGAAAGGGGTGGAGTTCCACTGGCTGAAGAGTTGGAAGATGTTGAGGAAGCAGACGGAGACGCTGGCGACCATGATGATGATCCAGGTCGTTTTCTCTTTGCGGCTGAAGGTCGGCTCGAAGATGTATCTGGACGTGAAAGGTTTTTGTGGAGCAATGTAAAAGAAAATTGATTAGGATCAGATGGGGAACCTAAAAAATCAATACTGTTCTATTGTGCCGGTTTTTTTCAAAAGCAAAGCGACTACTGCTGAGCATTATTCTGAAAATTCATTTGTGATCGTGAAGCAACAGATAACATCTACGATGACAAAACCCCACGACGAACACTTTTCAGACTATATTTAAAATACTTTATAAAAATTATAAAAAAAAATCGACACTTTTAGAACTTGCACATCTACTTCAGTAAATACTGTATTATTTTGATAAAATAGTATGTTATTTTTGGAATCTCTTTCTAGGGATTTGTTAGAACAGAAACGCGATTGGAGAAATTCGGCTGGATAGAAATATTTATTGAAATGAGGTTTTTTTCGACACCAATTCTCCTGGTTTGACAATTTAGAATGACATATGGTTTGCAATTATATTTATAGCACACTGTGCGTAAAATGACCGCTTTACGCACGCTGCGCGTGCGTAAAGTCGGCATTTTCTGCACTTGTGCTATAAAAATTATACAAAACTCGTGCGAGAAACTTTTTCTCGACTCGTGTGATTGCGGCACGAGCTCACACTCGTCAGAAAACGTTTCATCGCTCTCGTATCGTAATGTACTATTTATTAGATGGGTTTTCTAGGACTGCGGGCCTATTGTGTATCTCTAGTTGCCTTCTGGACTGGGTGTCTATCATCAAAAACATAGATATACTATCGAATTCCGATGTCCTAAGGATATTTTCGCACTTGAAGTGACGACACAGATTGTTAATAGTTCAATACCCACTAAAGGCAATTTTGAAATTTCAGTTTTTAGCTATGTTTTTGATAATAGGCACCTCGTGCAGTTGGCAACTAAAGATACACAATAGGGGGGCTGGTTAAACGAAATTTTGATAGCAACTTTAGCACATTTTATATTAATAAAAAACCGACTTTTGCTACTTTTCCACGAATCCGTCCCTCTCGCACTGAGGGGTTTTTCGCATATGGAGTAACAGGGACGCTAAAGAAGCCACGAGAATAACACAAAAACACAAAGAAATCTTACTTTACTCCATGTAAGGATCCTTCATAGAAAAACTGTCTAACACCTCTGCACATCTCATCAATCCATAAATTCATGACTTGTCTACAAGCTGCGCCAGGCTCACACCGTCTTTTATAACTCTTCTTCAATCTCAGAGCTTCGGGACTTAAATGCTTGAAGTCCTTCCAGTAGACCACGTCTTTCAGGTGGAGACTAGTATCGTAGATGACCTTTGTTGTATTTTCTTCCTTCTCCATCGTAGAATTCACATCGGTCTTTGTTTGTTTCATGGCCTTTGGCTAAAAAGACTAGATTAGAAGGTGTAAGCTTTCTACTCTTGATGATTTCAACTGAGATATTAAAATACTGGATGTAAATATGATTTTAAACTTCTTAGGGTTTATTCTTGTGCCCATAAACAATAATATTTCTACCAAAATCTATCGGTTTGGATACTCTAAACATTATTAAAGTGCATTAGAAACTAGAAAAGATTAATTAAAACAAATGTTGAGCAAGATAACGCCCTCGTGAGCGTTCAGTATTTGCATTATTGGCTGGTATATCAAGTGGTTACAAAAAAATGGTGGAACAATTCAACAGTCTAGGATGGGTACCTTGGTGGCGCAATCGGTACTCTGGTAAAGCCAGAGGTCACGGTTTCAAATCCTGGCCCAAATATTTTTTTTCTAAATATTTGTCCTACTTGAAATTTGTTTTTAATTGATCTTTTCTAGTTTGTATTGCATTGTCATAATATTAAGGGTGAACTTATTTTACTTGTTAAACAAGACAGGTCAGCTGCGACAGAGTGTAAGAAAACTAAAAAAAAACACACACTTAGGCGTATATGTAAAATACCATATAATTTACTAGGTAATAAAATGATGGAAAATAGCCCGAGAGGACATATTAATCGTACCCCAAATTGATTATTTTAGTCCAACTTTGTCCAGAATTTATGCGATATATATAAAAAAAAAAGTTAACAATGATGTTACTTTAACAAAGCACCGAGTGTTAATGTTAGAAATGCGTGTCCTCAAACACTCGTACTAATCGACTGGATGCAATTTATTGTAGTGATAAGTCTTTCGCAATTTATGGTAAAGATTGCAATTGCAATGCATTTTAGAAAGCACTTAACGGTATTAATGGACAAAGAAAGACAGATAATAAATTGGACGAAGATATACTGTCGATTAAACAATTCTGACAGGTTGGTTCGGTGATGTTTGTCCTATTTGCATGTTAGGCAACTTTGAAACAAGTACAGTAGAAATAAATTGTAACAAAATGTGTAAATTTAGCAAAGTAGCATAATATGTCATTTAATTCATCTTTCTAACCTGCGGGTCTACCGCGTAATTCTGATTTTCATCAACATCAACTTGAGATTGAAATTTGCCGTGCGTGCGATGACGCCCGCCTAACATACCATCTCTTTTCGATGGCAAATCAAATTTTGAATTTCGCATGCATTTGCTTGACGTTGATACTAATCAGAATTACGCGGTAGACCCGTAAGGCTTGACTTATGAATTGCACATACACAAATTCTAGAAAAAGAAACATTAAAAATGCAAATAAATGGAACACATTCTAGATACCAATAACAGTGCGTCGAATTTCCATAGCTTAATTTCTAAAAAGTTTTTTTTTTTTCAATTTTTTACCAAAGAACATAACGCCATTCTAAGGCATTGTTTTTATTATTTTGGTAAATAAATTAACCATTATCTTTTTACGATTTTGAAAGAATTGTCTGATATGACGTCACTTAAGAATTTTAGACATTGTACGGTTGGTAATGGGTGATTGCTTATAAAAAAAGTGGTCTGTCTCTGTCTGTCTACTCATTTGTCATCCATCTGTCAAATCAGTCGGAAGCAAATTATTATAAATTTATCTTGATAATAAAGGACACATTTCTAAACAGTCATTTCTCAAGTGACGTCACACGAGGGCAAACGGAAGTTGCAGCTTTTTCGTAAAAATGTATTTTATAGACCAAAAATTCAAAAATACGGCTTATTAAACTTATTAAACCTTAACTTAATTTAATCTATGCAAAGGATGTTTGTCCAAACAGTAGATTTCTAAAACTCTAGCTAAAAATGTTTTCAATGCAAGTGCTCGTAAAGGCCCACTTTTTATGCATCAAAACCGAACAGAAAGTCTATTATTTTGCCCTAGGGCTTTATTATTATTATTTTTTATTTAGTTACAATAGTTGGCTAACCTGCAACCTTTCCTGTGTACCATAAATTTTATACTTTTTTTTCCACTATTTAACGGCTCTGGATACAGTCCTTTTGAGCCAATCATAATGTAAAGTTCACAAGATTATATTTGTTTTATTTCCTCACACTATGCATTGAGAAACGTAGTATGATACACGGGCGTAAGAGCAATAAATTACTCGGTTGCGTTGTTTTAAATCGTCCTCGTAATTTATTCCTTTTCACCCTTGTAGCATAAACTACTAATAGAGAATTATAATTCTAGTCTCTATAAAGACCGACACATAAGACAGGTATTTAAAAGACCAAGGGTGTTTGTGCACTCATTCGTGTTCCATTCGTATTCGTGTTTATACCAAAGATTAAAAATTTTAGATTAGCCCTGGCACCTAAAATCTATTGCATTGTTTTTGAATGTGTGCATTATCATAATGCCGACGCGCGCACAATATGAGTGCGCAATCTGTCTACCTACGGTCAGCAAACTGATCAGACTACAGAAGTCGTAAAAATTCAAAACTTTAAGTGCATTTAAAGCGTCCAACTATCACTGTGTTCAGATGAGCACTGATTCCAAACGTGTGTGCGTCACCTATGTAAAGGTGGAAACATTTTGGTGCTGTCATACTACGGTAAGGGCTTATCTTTACTTTTAAAATCTTTGATTTATACTTGATTTTTTCCGATGAATTTCGGACCCGTTTTTAAGTTGTTCGTTCTCGAATACGAATCGAATACGAGTGAGTGCACAAACGCTACGATCGTAAAAACTTGTTTTATCTGTCGAACTCCATACATTTTTAGCTAGAATTTTAGAAGACTCGCTTCGACTGTTTCTCTAGAATAGCCTCTTTGATATTCATACCGACCAGAGAACGCCATAGAAACTACTAGGCCACTAGCGACACACAAAAGGATACCTGTCAGAAATCAGAGAAAAATAAAGTAACTCTGACAAATAAACAGATAAAAAAAAAACACCCGGTGGATGTGTCAGAGGTGTTGGCAGGTATGGAAAATTGGACAGTAAAGTGCAAGTCACAGTCCACTCTCGTACACCCACATTTCACCGAAGATTATAACGTCTCAGCGTGATGTAAGCCCAAATTGGTTCCACAGTTTAACACGCCTTCCGAAGCACGCAGACCGATGATGTGCCGCCGCTGATTTGAACCTGAGACCCCTGGGTTAGTAGTCAAGTACTCAAACCACTGGACCACAGAGGCGGAGACTACCTATTATACGTTTGCAAAAGTTCTAACCCACGCCACAGTACAGATAAGGAAAACAGTATCATGTATTCATATAAAACGACCGAAAGGCGCACTTCCAAATCTCGGTACTGTAACATATAGGTAGGCAATATGTTAGGTTTAGGTAAGGTTAGGTCTTATAGTTAGGTTGAAGGACTATTTGTTCGTGTTTAGTTGGCAATCGATAACCTTTATGGATCGACATATGTCGTATTGACTGATTTATTTCGTGTTTTCCAAAAATAAATACAGATCCAGTATAAAAGATCTTTCAAGCAAAACACGAGCAAGATTCCTTCTAGAGTCTGGACGAAGTAAACAAGTCTGCATGAATATTTCTTCTAGAGTCCTGCTGAAGAGAAGCTGACTCTCCATAAGATTACTTCTGGAGTCCTCGAGAAGTAAAATACCTCCGGCACGATGAGCGAGTGCCCTACGAGGTTCAAAGCTCTCCTACCTTAATGTGTGCATGTGTTAATTAGCGGAAACATATCGAAAAAATAAATAAAACAAGAACTGAAAGTGAAATAAGCTCGTATTATTCAATGGTAAATCCCGCGACGAGCCATTGGCTTGTTACAGTACACACCTCATAGTGGGGGCAATACTTTATATTCTCTGGTGGGGGTGCGCCGTAGTTACAGTGCGCGCCAATCTTTTAGTCGCCTCTGAAGATAGACGCAAGAGGCGACGCAATAGCCGTTTTACGGTGTCAGGGGGACGTTACAGGAGCGAGGGCGCGGAATACACCCGCCTGCATGCCGCATCACACCCCCCGCTCGCCATTTAGCAGGTGTCAACACTATGCGTTAGTGTTAGTGCTATGTCCGTACACTACACACGCGCGCGTTGAATCTGTTTGTGTTGCCTTTATTGGTTGTTTTGTTGATTTAGTTTGTTAAAGTTTATTGTTGTTGTTATGCCTCGCGGTCGTTATAGCGTTTTACGGCGACAATGTAGGAAAATGGTGTTTATATTAATTTGTTTTATTTAAACAGTTAAGATTGCATTAAAATAATAAATATATATTAAATAAGTAGGTACAACAAGTACACCTTCCCACTTATAATAAACATTTAATAATTAACCGTTCGTATTATTGTTTCCTTGACTGTACCTGCGCAAGCTTGCACTCGTAACTCAATCAGAGGCGACTAAAAGATTGGCGCGCA
This sequence comes from Ypsolopha sequella, assembly GCA_934047225.1. Classification (NCBI taxonomy): domain Eukaryota; kingdom Metazoa; phylum Arthropoda; class Insecta; order Lepidoptera; family Ypsolophidae; genus Ypsolopha; species Ypsolopha sequella. Next base: position 25,423,799 of record OW203993.1, read on the forward strand.
CTATAAGTACGGACGGTGTATTATCTATGGTACGGACGCAGAGTGTGTATGACGCCCCATCCACCCGATTCCCGCGCATTTATGTGGGCAGCCCTAAATGCGTGCGTCTACCGACCGTTTCAAGGACACTGCCCCAGATGTAATACTGTTACTTACCTATACTGTACCCACGCGCCACGCATAGTTTCGAATTTATCAAGATAGTCAGTAGCACGGAACATATTGGTCTGTATGTCTGATTCCCCACGATCGTTAGTTTGCAGAACTTCATTTTCATTTATCTATCTAATAATAAAGTGGGTAGTAAAAAAGTCTTGTCTGTACCAAAGAGATTCAGATTCAGATTCAGATTCTTTATTTGCATATAACAGTATTATTACAGGTAGAAATAAATATATAGTATCATGTGATACCCTGTTAGGGCGTAGCAATATTTTTACAAGTCTAGCAATATATTATTTAAATTATTAGTAACAAAAATAAAAATACATAAAAACTTGAAAAAACTAATATTAGTTACATTAACTATCTATAATTAATAAATGAATCACAGAAAGTATGAGGATAGAGTCACCGACAAAGATTTAACGTACCATCAGATGTTACAGAATAGTTCCGTTTTGTAATGTGTTTTATGTGTGTAATATAGATTTATCGTTGAAAAATTCTTCTGTTGTAATAGGTTTTACTTATTAGAAATTCTTTCATCTTTTTTACAAATATGTTAATTTTGTCTATATTTCTGAAAGACAATACAAGGTGAAATTTAATCAGCCAACCGAATTCATACTGGAGACTCGGTTAGCAATCAGGAACAAGGTTCAATGAGCCTTTTTTTCGAAAGCTTTGTTCCTGGACTAGTTCAATTACAAATTCCTAGAGGCTGTACGGGAGCAAAATATAATATATATATTTTAAATTTCTTCTGAAGGGTCGTTAAACTTTGTTCCTGATCACTAACCGAGTCTCCAGTATGAATTCGGGCGATTAAATTTGACCTTATATATGGCGATGGTCTGAATACTGAATTTTTTTTTAAACTTTAAATTTAATGTGTTATTTGTATTAGTATAACTAATTACCATAATTTAGTATTGTACTGAAGGCAAAACTACCATTTTTAGATTTTTTCTGTCTGTTCCGTTTGAACTCGACAACCACTCAACGGAATTGAATGCAGTTTTCTTTATTATCATCGTAGTAACCCTGGTGAACATACATAAAAGGGGATTGATAAAATAACCACTAAACCGAAAACTGTCGATAATAGTTATTCTGGAAGACTCTCCCACGCGAGCGAAACCACAGGAAAAGCTAGTTCAAAATAATAGAAAAAACAAAAATCAGCCCACGGCTAAGAATATATTATTTTACGCTCACAGGAGCAAGTTTCCTTTCGATAAAACTTTTTCATTGTCAATTTTTCGATCAGCATTCAACTTTGCCTATTGCTTTTTATGTACTATCGCGCTCAGAGACAGCGAGACACTCGTCTGAATATATCGTTGATTAACAAATAAATAATAATAATTATTTTAATTTTATTTATTATGTGAAGATGTTAATTCGAAGCAGACTTATTTGTGTTTTATTCAGTTTACATTATATATTCATATTAAAAAACTTTATTACAAAATTATTTCCAGATATATTTCCACTTCTTGTCGGCATCAGTGGAACTTAATAAAACTAATTTATATAATATACTAAAATGTAATAAAATCATAAAACTTCATTCTGCCATTTTATGACATTTTAGTATATTATATAAATTAATTTTTCAATGCATGTGCTCGTAAAGGCCCACTTTTTATACATCAAAACCGAACAAAAAGTCGATTATTTTGCCCTAGGGCTTTATTATTATTATTTTTCTTAATTTATTTACAACGGTTGGCTAACCTGCAGCCTTTCCTGTGTACCATAGATGTTATACTTTTTTTTCCACTGTTTAACGGCTCTGGATACAGTCCTTTTGAGCCAATTATAATTTAAAGTTCACAAGATTATATTTGTTTTCATTTCCTTACACTATGCATTGAAAAACGTAGTATGATACACGGGCGTAAAAGCAATAAATTACTCGGTTACGTTTAAAACACTCGCTATGCTCGTGTTTTAAATCGTCCTCGTAATTTATTCCTTTTCGCCCTTGTAGCATAAACTACTATTATTAAGTTCCACTGATGCCGACAAGCAGTGGAAATATACTCGTATCTGGAAATAATAGTAATAAAGTGTTTTTATAGGAATATACAACAGGAATATATATTTATGTTATAGGAATATATATGTACAATGTAAACTGAATAAAAAAGGGGATATAAATATAAGGGTGTATTATAAAAGCACGACAATTGAAAAGCCTTTTGGTATGTGGCAATTGACGCCAATAGTTCAGAATTAGTGAGGTTTATAAAGCATTAGTTTGAAGTTCAATGCGCAATTAGTCATGGACTTGTCCAAACAATGTTAAAACAGCATTTTAAGTTGGTTTTGAAAAGATCATGACTAATCGTGTATACTATTTCAAACTCTTGCTTTATAAACCTCAATAATACTGAACTATTAAAGCCAATTCTGAAGGCTTTAATTTTAGTTTTAGTGCTGTCAAAGCTTGAAATTATCCAAAGAAATTTAGCTTCTAATCCTAACTCTTAAGGACTATTTTATATCGAACAAAATTTAGTTTTGACAGCACTAAAACTAAAATTAAAGCCTTCAGAATCGGCTACATTGGCGTCAATTGCCGCTGACCAAAATGCTTTTAATTTTTTTATTTCTTAACAAGAAAAACAAAGTTAAGTTATGCACTTCGCGCTAAGCGACTGACGTTTAATATGTATATGTATAAAACTTGCCCGTTTGAGAACGACGGTGAACGCCGCGTCATCGTCCTAAGAAAGACACTCGCCTTGATAATGCTGAAATTGTATCGGTGAAACAGTTGGCATACAGGCAACAACAATCACACATGAGTGTTCAAGCCGTATGTAATAATAATTTTATAATAATAAAACTTACAGCTGAATCAAGTCAGGTCCTAGATATTATTAAAACCCATCTAAAAAGTATAATCGTAGTCCATATGTTATTCCAAATTATCAAACCAGGAGAAATGGTGTCGAAAAAGATCTCATTTCAAAAAAATATTTTTATCGAGCCGAATTTCTCTAATCGCGTTTCTGGGCCTCAATTCCGGGCTCGGACGAAATATCCCGACTATGGAGATGAATCTCCGTTTCAAATCTCCGCATCAATGTCCGCTTGAAATCTCCACACTACGAAAAAGCCCTATTCTTGTAGACCATGGAGAAGGATTAGCAAGGGAGAAGATAATTTCGTCTTAGAGACGTTCCGTTTTTACAGATTCATTTTGAATATAATCGATTGTCTTATTTTTCTTTTTTTAGTAAAAATAATACGTGTTTCATTTAACAAATCTAAGCAAACACATTACGATCAAGAATATTTTAGCATATTGTGGTTCTACAACTGTCTTTTCTTTTTAATAATAACTGAAAACAGTAAATACAAATTAGCGTGAATCGAAACGCATTGCGCGTGAGTTTGTGTTTATTTTAACCTGAAGCGCTAGTTTGCTTTATGCAAATTGTGTTGAGCAAGTTCACATCACAGCATACTTTTAAATAAAGCGCTTTCAGCGCTGCTGTTGTACATAGACTCCTTAGCGTTCTGTCAAATCTCCTACATTTTATTATTGTAAAGTCGAAATAAATTCATAATTTTACAAGAATGCCATGTCCGGCGTTTAGTTGTTAAAACCAAAGAATACCGACAAAAAATTAAAAAAGCTGTGGGTCAAAGCATTACGTCTCAAAAATTGGAATCCTGGTTTATCTGCCAGGTTATGTCGAAATCACTTTAAACCGGATGATTATTATGATGAAGGTAAACATACTGGTAAGTTACTCCTACTAAAATTCTTAAACTTCAAATAATTACATAAATAAGTTAAATAATTAAACTTCTTGGTAGAACCATCATTGTGCCTACCTCCCTTGACTCGAGTTCCTTTTGGGGTGGCGTAATACATGCATTAACTTGCTCAACTTTTTTATTCGCGCATCTATAAATTAAGGCTGTCATGGACTAATGCTTTTAATTATACATTTTGAAGCATGTAGGTAAATGATTTCAATATCTATATGACAACTAGCTGAACCTCAAGCTAAACCTATCCCGGTTCAGAGCTCCTCACATTTTATTCTGCGTTTCTATACTGCAATGATATCTTGTTAATAAATTTTCTTCAGTACTCAGATAAGTGTGCTTTATTAGTTTTGTTTTGCATTGTTTTAGGTTTGAAACGGGAACGTAATAACTTGAAGAAAGGTGCTGTATACAAAACCTGCAAGTCCAACCTCGAAACGAAAACTTAGGTATGATGCATGATGTGCGAAAAACGAAGTAGCAACAGACTGGAATCCAAGAACAAATTATTTTTGATGGTTCTGACATCTCTTCAGAAATAGTAATTGAAGCAACTGTTGAAGTAAATACGGATTGTGCTGGCACAGAGTTTCCTGTACAAAAACCAAGTAATACATTGGCTCAGTAATACTTTGAAAGTACTAGTTGGAGCTATACCCGGAGGGTTGTTTTCATACTGCTCTCCTGCATATGGTGGATCTACAAGTGACAGACGGACAATAGAACGCTATTCTGCCTGACCGTGGGTGGATTTAACGTGCAAGACATCTTCGTTGCAAACAAACAATGTGACAGTTAACATACCTGCATTCCTCAAAGGTAAAAGGCTTAACTGTACTCCATGACAGAAAACTTGCTAGTAAACGAGTTCACATCGAAAGGTTGATTGGTCTTACTAAGATATAACCTGACTATAGTTATATTCAATTAGCACGTAAAATATTTTTTGTTTGTTTCATGTGCTGTAATTTTAGAGAATGCATAGTTAACATTAATAAATAAATGAGTAAACACTGGATTGTTGTTTAATTTTTATTGATTATGTCATAATTTTTATAAAAACGTCCATGTAAAATTATGGGTTTAAAATAATTATTATAAAAAGCACTAAGAGTATCCAACATGGCCTCAATAAATTCATTATTCCAAGAGTGACCTTGCCCTTAGTTACCTATGTATATATTTAGCAAGTAAAACATTTTTTGTTTGTGTCTTGTGCTGTAATTTTAGAGAAGCTATAGTTAATATTAATAAATAAATAAGTAAAGCACTGTATTGTGGTTCAATTTTTATTGATTATGTCATAATTTTTAAACAAATATGTATCTAAAATAATGATTATAAAAAGCACTCAACAGTATTCACCATGGCCTCAATAAATTTATCATTTCTTTTTATGGGTGAGTTTCCAATAGAAATACGCCCCCCACTTAACTACACTTCTTATGGTAAACATTTCTTCAAATCGTTTGATTGCAAAGGGCTCCTGTATCTTTCCATGCATAGTAGCTTTATAGTGAAAATGCTTCGGTGACATGATTTTTGTCACTTGTTTTTATTAATCTCTACACTACAATGACACACTGAAAATTGCTAGCTGTTATGTGTGATTTCCTAATAGTGTACTTCCATACTTCCATCTTGAAGTCTGGTATTTTCTTCTACTTTCAGCAGCCTCAGCTTCTGTAAACTAGCTCTGGGCTAAGAATTCATAATAATCGTTGGTAGGTATCCAATCGGTTGCAGGAAATTCACAATGGGTAGCCAAAAGTCATCAAAATTACAGGTACCTGCTTATAAAAGTCCGTAAAACGTAGCCGAGTCAAATTTTATCAAAAATAACCACACAAAAGCCGTCAAAATGTTGAAGTTTATGTTATTTATTTTGATGATTTGGCAGTTACTGCAACGGAGATGTCTATCTCCCCAGCTTATGACCAGTCGAGACATCTCGCTGATTTGCGATCGAAAAATCTACGGATGGAGATCGTTAGAATAGCATTTTTTGTTTTTCGACGGAGATAAGCACTTTCTCGCCAGATATTTCGACCGTGGAGATCATCTCCATACCTCCGGAATTGGCTTCCTGTTTAACAGATCCCTAGAAAAAGATTTCAAAAATAATATACAATTTAATCTAAATAATACATTATTTACTGAAGTAGATATGCAAATTCTAAAAGTGTCAATTTTTTTTCAGAAGCGCCTGAAAAGTTGAGAACCACTCAACGGTTTTTGATGCAGTTTTTGTTGTTACCTTGGCCTCGGGAGTTTTTTGAGAAAAGTTTTAGGCCAGGGGTAGACAAACGGTCGATCGCAACTGTTTTTAACTTTTTAGGGTCGATTGCGTCAATACTGACAAAATGTAGAACTAAGTACATTCAAACCAATTCGGATAACTGAAACTAAAAGAAATTAGGGATAATATATAAGAGTAATGTAGTATAATACTTAAGAGCGGTTTCGCAGCCTAATTGTGAAAAACCCGCCTTTTACTAATTAATCGAAACAGAACACTTAAAGTTAAAATTCACTCAATAGTTATTCAACAAAACCTTATTACCTATGTATTGTATATGTTGCCATCGCAAAGTTTCTATTGGTTTCTGTATATTATAATTTCAAATATTTTATAATTCAAAATTTTGTATTACCACTTGCTAAAATTTGAAAGAAAACATCGTGAGGAAACCTACATGCCTTAAAAAAGCGTGTATTTATTCGCGAAGAACGGCAATAGGGCTCACCACCCATCACGTTGGAACGTAACAATCGTCACTAAAACTCGGGTGTACCGAAAGTGGACTGTGACTTGCACTTCACAGTTCACACTCGGGAACACCTCTGACACCCCCTCGGGGATTAATGTCGTGACTATATACATATTTATATATAAAGGAAAGACTCCGAGGAATACGATTTCAGGACGCCGGTGGCTGCCTTCGAAAAGGCCGTGGAAGAGATCCCAATGGAGGAGTGGGTCTAATGCTTCCCTCAGTGGCTCTATCGAATGCAACGATGCATAGATTGTCACATCAAATCAATAAAGTTAGGTCCAAAGCATACCAAATTCTCGGATTCAAACTTAGAACAAACCTAAGCAATCCTTTTAAAAATTCTTATACCCTTGTCACTTTTTTCACCACGCTTGTACTCCCTATACTTGAATATGGCTCGGTAGTGTGGAATCCACAATGCCAAATCTATATTGATCAATTCCAATGTATTCGCAATAAATTTCTGAAATATTTGCATTACAAGTTCCCAGACTATAAAAATCAAAACTTGGAATTACTTCTCCATATAAGATTAAAGATATATAATATCAAACATTTCTTTATATAATTCTACATAACATGGTTGAATCGCCTTCCCTCCTCGCGCAGGTCCTCGCAGAACTCGGCATACTCGTAGAAAACTATTTAGCAAACCCTTTTGCCGCACAAATTATGCAATAAATTCATTCATACCTAGAAACTTTGGCAAATACGAGTATAACGACATACGGTGAAGAAGCTGATATTTTCCTTCTCTCACTTTCCAGCTATAAAAAGCTTTTAAAGGTTAGCCAATCTTACAAATAAAATATTATTTTTATTATTACTTATAACATTGAATTTTTAGGCTTTTTGGAATATTGTACATTTTATTATCTATGTAAGTCAACAATATGATATGTATTTTCCTATGCATCCATCAGCCTAGTTCGTCCACTGCTGGACATAAGCCTTTCCAGGACTTTGCCACTCCCGGCGGTCATCCTGGAACAATTGCCCATACTCACACACGCTGGGCAGACGGGTCGGTGAGTGCCGCCGCTACCCGTCACCAGTCTGTTCCATATAAGGCCCGGCTATTAGGGATGGATATACCGCCATCCATCGGTCCCAGGCACGGTGGGCCTCCTGGTCTTTTGCCTGTGAGCTGTCCTCTTACTCTCCCCCGAATTATTTCGAGGGGGTCTCCAAGTAAGATGGCGGTACGTCCACAATCGAGGCCGGCATCAGCTCTACCACCTCTACATTTTTACTATCAGTGGAAATTTATTGGTATCAATTTTTTTCTAGTTTTTAGGTTGCTATTATTTGTTTTAAAACTGTTTGTTTCCCTAAGAATAAATAAATAAATAAAGAGGATTATTTTGAAAAGCAATAAAAGAATACAAGAGGCTACTTTACCTTTGATATTCTAAAAATTTTCAGTGTCACCTACGAACATATCGATGTAGAAGCCCCATGAATATATTATTAATTTTCCCACATATTTGTATTAAAAAAACAGGCACGTACATGATTTCATAAGCTTAGAGTGCTTTGTTTGTTCACGTCTGAATGTTAATATTAAAAACACATGTCCCGGCTTTTCTTAAGCCTCGGTTTTGCTTTATTTTGAAATATTCTGTGTTTAGAAATAACTATTGGTTTAGCTTTCCTTGGATGAGAGGACATCTACTACTTGCAACCCGGTTCCCGAAACTCCCCTCCCGCATGGGCTTATCTTACCTTTGAGGGGAAACTGAGGTCCATAGTTAATTTCACCGGTTTGTAAATATGCATGGCTTATCGACTAACGACAAACTACTTAGAACGCCTCCAAAACTTGGTCATCCGTAGGGTTATTACGTATCTTGCAACCAGTAAGCAATCGACAAAAATTGCGCAATTATTGAGTCAGAGTTCCGAGATTGGGCAAAACAGGGTTCGAGGTTATGGCTTTTTAAGACGGCAAAAATTCAAATTTCTGAACAAAATAAATACCACTTGTTACCTTACCTTACAGGTTCATTAAAAAAAATCTTGGCGCTAATGTATAGTAACTTCAGAAAAAAAAAACAGGATGTCAAGTTCAGGTTACACCCGTAGCGCTGCAATGCTATTCAAGAGATTTTCTTGAAATTCCTGTTTTTTTTCTGAAGTTACTATACATTATTGCCGTGATTTTTTTTTAATGAACCTGCACTTCATCTTGTACACGGAGAGAAAAATCTGGCTGTATGTACGAGAAAATCGGCTATCATAACAAGATATTCTTATTGTTAACGACACAGCAAGAACAATGAGTCTATTTTACTAACAACGTTTAGTAACTATTTTTTACTATGGTTTTATTAAGACCAACTGATTGTTAAGTATACCATACGATATGATAAGTATTTCCTACTAGTCAGTGTTTTGTGTCCGATATTATTCTACCTTGTTGTTTTAGTAATCATTACGAGAATGTCTATTAGACGCAACAATATATTAACTCCATGTATAGTGGTGGTGACACGATGTTTATTTGCGGTAACAATAGTTATAGTACTAGCTAGTTCAGTTTCTTGTAAACACAACTACGTCATCTAGTCGGTACGACACGGTGCATATTACAGGTAACATAATTATTGTACTGAGCTTTTACTAACCAGATTGTTGCGTCTACTAAACATATCAGTAATGTGTACTAGGGTGTTCTGGTTAATGTATACTGGGTGTAAAAATGACCTGCTCAGAAAATTAAACCACATGCTCTACTGATTATACTGAACCACTTCCACAGAAAAACTTTTGCAACAACGCAAAAAAAAATCACTTTCCCATACATTTTTTTCATAGCTACTATGGGAAAGTGAATTTTTTTCGCGTTGTTGCAAAAGCTTTTCTGTGGAAGTGGTTCAGTATAATCAGTAGAGCAGGTGGTTTAATTTTCTAAGCAGGTCATTATTACACCCGGTATAATAAATAAAATAAAAAATATTCGTACACTGTTCCATGAATCTATCCGGTTTCTTCGTTTAAATGACATCTCCAGGCACTAAAACAATTAATATATACAAAAGAGAAACCTGTTTTTCAGAAAATGTAATATGAAATATATAAATAATAAGTACCTGAAAATGTCATTAAAATGATAGTAAAAAAAGTATATTGATTTGTATATAGATTTTTAGAACAGTGTACCTACTAAGTATTTTTTTTATTTTATTTACATTTATGATGCCCGTCCATTAATAAGTGACAGATAACAGCTATTAGAAAGGTTAAATAAAATAAAATAATATTTCAAATCACGTACTATTATTTATTTTTCAAAACTCTTATTAAACTTGGGAGTGTAGATAGGTATACTAAACTAGGGCGAACATTTGATCATTATAACGGCAGTAACATGCATCATGATCATAATTTGAACAAACTTAGAGGTAGTATCCGTGCCAATACAAAAGAGTTTTATAAATGGCAGCCGAAGTATGCATTTCTGTCAGAATTCTATACTTCAGCCGCCGCGCGCCGTTTATAAAACTCCAGTTACATTTTTTCAAGAGTGCTTTCGCAGCCGGATTGTGAAATACCCGTCTTTTCTAATTAATCGAAACAGAACACTTAAATTCAAAATTCACTTAATAGTTATTCATTAAAACCATATTACCTATATATTGTGTATGTTGCCATCGCAAAGATTCCATTGTATTCTGTAAATTAGAAATTAAAAATTTTCAAAATTGGGTTCTGTAAATTAGAATTTCAAAATTTTTTAATTATAATTTACAGAAACCAATGAAAACTTTGCGATGACAACATACACAATACATAGGTTTTGTTAAATAACAGTTGAGTGAATTTTGAATTTAAGTGTTCTATTTCGATTTATTAGAAAAAGGCGGGTATTTCACAATCCGGCTGCGATAGCGCTCTTAACGTCATCAACACTTGAAGTTAAATTATTTGGCACATAACTGCTAGATAATTTGCTTCAAAAAAACAAGTTTCATTGCTCTCATTATACTAAACTTAAAAACAATAATACCTTTCATTAAAACATAAACTGTCAAATAAACTCCACCCGAAAATTAAAATTATATTTGATTGAACCAAACTTTGGCACAATTGTTTCTCCCAAATCAAATTATGCAATTGTTTATTTTTAACGACAGTAACATTAGTCAGAATTAAAAAAAAATTAGTTCGGCGGCAACTACAATCAACCCTATCTCACAATAATATTTGAAAGTTTGTAGGTACGCTAGGTTACCTTTAAAAATACTTATATACTTGGTCGGCCGTGGCACCACATGTCACATTTTGCTTTGTAACAATTCTAACTTTATTCCATACTATATTTATAGGAATTATATTTTGCGTTTTAATTAATTAACAATATAAAAATAATAATATAATTCCCATACATTTAGTACGAACTAAAGTTTCAATTGTTATTATGCTGCGCCCCCTGTCACTGTCATCTACGCTCCATCAGATCCTTGTAGCACTGAAATGAAATACAATTGAGATCTCAATGAGGGATAGGAAAAATAGTAATCGATTGGCATAAAGAAATTAAAAATAGACAAAAAAAAATCAAAGTGAATAATCGTTGGTGAAATGTGGGTGTAGTACAACATGAATTTTGTGGTGCAGATTGAGGCTTGCACTTCATAAATTTACATTCTAAAACACTTCTGACACCACAAAATTTATGTGGTGACAAATGTTTTAAAATTTTTATTAATATGTCGTCAAATCCTTTATGGATCCAAGTTGTCCGAAATAAAAGTTTTTTTTTTTATTATTTGTATACTTTGTGAACATGCTCCATTATAGTAAAGATGATATTCGAATTAACTAGAATTTTAATAGCGGGACCCACACTGAAATACATGGTGATGACCTCCATGGTGTAGTCAGTAATATCTCTCGTCTGCTCTGGGAGTCCTAAATTCAGTTCCTAGTTATTCATTTATTTTAATAAATAAATAAATATAAAAATAATAGGAAAAATATTTATGAGAACAAAAATCGCTTACCGGCGTTCAAATCACCACTATTATTTGTTATTTGTTTCCAGTTCTCCAATCCTCCGATGGGTACAATTAACTCGCTGACCAATTCATTATTTAGCATTGGCAGAACATCAAGCGATATATTATTGGCTGAAAAAGATTAGATGTATTTTAAGAAATGGTAAACTAATTTTCTAAATGCAATTCTGGCCATTTATACGGGTTATAAGGGCTTCCAGCCAAATAATCTCATATATATTCGACTGATGGTTCAGGCCAATAAATGTTTAATTTAACGTTGCATTCCTAAGTGCCTGGGTCAATGTAAAATTTTACTGTCATAGTGAATTTTACATTTCTGACAAGGTTTATTGAAAGACTTCGAGCTTTTCATTTCCACTCGGGTGGTTGTGGAACGGGTGGCAGTTAATTTTTACCTTTAGCCCCGGCGTTTAGGAGCGCTACCTTTAGTAGTGAAACATACTGGTTGATAAGATGGTGTTGCGGAAGCCGGAAACTGGCTATAATAATTGTCTATACAAACTACTTTTAATATGGAGCCAACATACAACTCTGAAAATGAAATTTGCCGACAGATGTTTGGTGGTACCCAACCTAACCTATAATTAGGTACTTGGTTATTGCCATCAAAAAGGTATCGCTACCAAGATTGTGTGAGGTACGGTTCGGGACTTGAAAAAGTGTCCTCCATCTAGCTAGAACCTTGTACAAATGACACATAAATAAAACAAATGGGCTGGCTGACTAACAAACCTGGTTTTGTTTCTTACCTACCTTCAAACGTTGCGATATAATTTGGGAGTCCCCATTGTATAAGAAGACTCCGAAGATCCTCGTCCATGGCGAAAAACACTTGTTGCTTTTAACACATTTACTTATTTTATTAAATTTTTCCGAAAATCTCGAGCAACACCGCGGCAAGAAAAACAAATACGAAATAAAATGAACGACACACGACAGATGACAGAAAAGGAAACATAAAGTTTCGTTTTTGGAACGCTTGCTATAGTAAGTGGTACGAATTCAGGAAAAAATTCGGTCATAACAACACGTTTGTATCCTAATGCCGACTAAATAGGTTTCTAGTTCACATAACCTGCAACATAGATTATACCCATAAATAGACTCCTGGTTCTAATAACATCTTGATTAATTCAGTTTACTAAAACCCCTTTTGTTACGTTTATTGTTACGTTAATTGCAATACTAACTAATTATTCTTATTATGTTTTAGTCCTTCATACTAGAAATCTAGTGTCTTCTTCAAGCTACATAGCAAGCAAAACTAGAATATCTAGTTCCTTTCATTATATAGTTAAAAGGTTAAACGTACTGATTTAAAATTGTACTCTTTACTCGAAGGTACTAGTAATATGAGTAGCAGTTACTTCATAAATCTAGTATATTCTAAATTCTCGTGTTTTGTACAATGTGCCTTGCAATAACAATAGAAACAGTTTTGTTGTGGCTAAAAATAAGATTCTTGTTTAATTATGTAGAGTAGACTTCAATATTTGAATGGTAAAATAAACAATACGTTTGTGAGGAATATTAGAATATGATTGCAATAACAATTGAAATGTCCTATGCACCGAAAGTCTTGTAATTTATTTTTACAAGGATGTTCTAGTATTTCTATCGGTCCTCGATTTCTGAGCGTGTAAGGTAACAAGTGGTATTTATTTTGTTCAGAAATTTGAATTTTTACCGTCTTATTTTTAACCCCGAACCCCGAATCTCGGAACACCGACCCTAACAAACAGATACAAACAGTAAGCAATCAAAAAAAATTATGCAATTATTGCGTCAAAAGTCAAGTTCCTTTTGACATAATAATCGGTTGCTTACTGGTTGCAAGATACGTAATAAATAATAACTCTGCCGGTTTGTTTTTGACTGCGTAAATATGACCACATGTCCCAATATTGTGAGCTCTTTTCAATATTCTTACGAGCCCTTCTGCACCTCTGTATCTGCGTGACCGCTTTGAGTCCTCTTCTCGAGGGACAGGCAACACAGATCTCACACTGTCTCACTTCTGAGCACCCCGTCGCACAATACTGGTGCCTTCGGCCACTCTTTCACGGTAGTGTCGATCAGGCGATGGAACTCACTACCACTTACAATTCGTAAAAGTCCAACTATTGGCATTTTCAAGAAGATAATTAAAAAGTATTTTTAGTAATTATTTCCTAATACTAATATTAGTATATGTATTCATAATGATACAATTCATAATTACTTTGTAGTGTAATAATATTTATTATTTTCATAAATTTTTAGTGTGTACAAAATATATACATTTTTATATATTTTATTACAGTTAATTTATGTAGATACAATTTATGTTCATAACAAGAGGTCGCAGGTTCGAATCCTGACCCGGGGAATTTTTTCAAAATTCTTGTCTTTGGATTTGTTTCTGATTGATATTTTCTTCTTATAATATTTAGATATTTTTTCTATTTTTAAATTATTTTATATATATATATTTTTTTACTCATGGGTTAAACAGTTTTTTGTCTTTGTGTGCACTTATGAAATACTCACTTTTTGTTTAATCGATTCTATCACCAAGGGTTTGCTGGTAGAAATCTCTTTCAGAGATAAGCTCGCCTTATTGTAAGATATGAAAAAAATGACGATTATAGGTTAATATATTACTGGCCAATTGCAGGAATACTATAGCGATTTAAAAAAAGTTGAACACAAATGAGAAATATGAAAATAAAAAGTAAAATATATATGTTTTAAATCAAAATGCAATATGAGTATCAAATTAAAGGTATTAAAGAGTTGATTGTAAAATTTTATAGCTTGGCTATTATCCAAATCCTTGACAAACCACAAAAATGTATGTCCCGTAATGTATGAAAAAAATCATGTTAGTATGTGCTTACGTAAAAATTACAGGAAAATACAGCGGTTGAGAAATTCACGAAAACAAAATGACAAAATTCCCATAACTCAAAAATCAAAAATGAAAATCATTTATTTATAACATATTTAACACTTTTTGCTGCCGAATTCTCCTTTTAAGTTTTCACCTGTAGTAGGAGAAATTCGCTATTTTATCCATAGTTCCAATAGTAATAAGAGCGTTAAGTAGGTCAGCGGCAATCTCCACGATGGCACATTATGTGAAATAAATTGATAATTATAGTAGGTAAGTAACTGTCGAATTACGGAGCCAAGGTACGCGAGCCTGACTTGCACTTGACCGGTTTTTTACCATTACTAACTACTGGTAGGACCAAACATGGCAAACAGTTCATTCTATAAGAGTTCAAACAGGGTGAAAATTTGAAGCATCCTGATAAGGTTAATTTTCTTTTGAATACATATTATTTATTAAAACATTTTTCAATGCATGTGCTCGTAAAGGCCCACTTTTATGCATCAAAACCGAACAGAAAGTCGATTATTTTGCCCTAGGGCTTTATTATTATTTTTTTTATTATTTATTTGCAATGGTTGGCTAACCTGCAGCCTTTCCTGTGTACCATAGATGTTATACTTTTTTCCACTGTTTAACGGCTCTGGATACAATCCTTTTGGGCCAATCATAATTTAAAGTTCACAAGATTATATTTGTTTTCATTTTCCTCACACTATGCATTGAAAAACGTAGTATGATTAAAAGCAATAAATTACTCGGTTACGTTTAAAACATCATAATTTATTCCTTTTCGCCCTTGTAGCATAAACTACTATTATCTCTATACCAAAAAAACATAATATACCTATATATAGATAAAATGCCCTCATCTAAAACTCAACATTCACTACATTACATTCAACATATTTTGGATTTAAAATAAATTTACTAATTCATCATCATAACACTACACATCAGACACAACATAAACCTTACACACTTATGTACAGCCCTTCTCTTATTGTGTACTTACCCTTATTACTTTCTGCTCTGAACACCACCCTAAGAGCTGGGGATAACTGAAAACCAGCGCTGCACACTGTATGACAGCGTCAGCAAATGCTGAGTTATTCCCATTTGTCCAAATAAATGCTTTGTTTAAATGTTTATTTTTGTGTACGAACTGTTTGTGTGTTTTTAACTTTTTATATTTTAATATTTGATTGTACTCATTTTTCTTTTTTGTGTGTATTTGGCAATAAATGTTTCTTATTCTTATTCTATTCTTATTCTTCTAATTCAAGAAATAAAACGAACTGGCAATAACCAAATAACTTTAATGAACTACCAGACGTTAACGCTCAACCCAGCAAGGAGAGTGATCAGCGCCATCCCGAGCGTAGCTCTGACAGTCCGGGAGCCGTTGCAATGGTCAGTGAAGCACTGGCAGACAGTCTCGAGGTGGTCCGCGTTATCAGCCTTGTAGCATTCCCGTGGGTGCCTCACCCAACCGCAACCGCGCGTCACGCGGACCTCCGAATCACGGTGCGAGTGGTATACTAGAAATTAATAACATTATTTTAACATTTACACAGAGTGTTAAGGCGATTACCATCGCCAAATTAGCAGCTCGATATTTGTCACTACAAATATCAACGAAAATGACATTGAAATAACGTTCATATTAGCGAGCAATGCATAGTGGCTGTTACGACGCTCGCTGCGTCCTTGAGAGGGCGAAATAGGAGAAAATTATACTTTTCACTTGGACGTGATTACTCGATTATAGCTATAAAGTTTATCTATTTATCAAAGCATAGATGAATTCAATCGGCCAAGCCACTCAGGAGCAGTAGGGAATTTGATGTCAAAAAACACCATTCAGTAAAAAAAAAATTCATGTAGAAGTTTTGGTGGTATGAAAAAGAAAAATGTTGCATATGTTGTCTAAGAGTTGATTATTCATAATAAATTTTTTCATTATTTTTGGTTTGGCCATAAACGAGGAGTAGGCTTTAGAAAGTACCCATTTGGCGATAGTAAGGGCCTTAAGAAGTTGCGGAAGCCGGAAATAGGCGATAGTACTCGTACAGTGGAGACCGCATCAAGTAAGACACATTGTCATATTCTTTTCTGTAGGAGCTAATGTCGTACTGCAAGTGTATAGCTTGATGTGGTCTCCACTGTACATACGATTAACTTTCCGTGAAAAAAAAATTCAATAATCTAGAAAAAAAAAGTCGTCTCAATTTTGGTCGGGTAGCTATGTAACTTTTCTATGGAACAGCTGATTTTTTTTTCGCGATTCGAGGGTTGGATCCATCGTAAAAGTTGTTCGTAAGGTGGAGTACTATCACCAGTTTTCGGCTTCCACAACGTCATCTTAACACCTTGTATAAGTAAATGAACTTTTTATCATAGAGGAAATAATGATAATAATCCACCTACACAGTGAAATCCCCATTCAAATCCGTTCAATAGTTTTTACATGAATCGCGAGCAAACAAACAGACAAACTTATATTGTATACTAATAGACTAGGAGCCTACAGTCGGTAACCCTATGTATCGAGTAACAAGATAGTACCAATTTGTAGTTGTGTAAAAAAAAACTACATCAAAATAAATAGGGTTGGCTGGCGCAACCTGAAGCATTTTGTTTTTGCTGACTGTAAAAAATGTTCCAGGTTGCGCACAGCCAACCCTGTTTATTCTAATGTAGTTTTTGTATCTACACAACTACGAATTGGTCAAACATTGCTGAAAATTATGCTGAGTCGATTTTATCAAATAAATTGATCGTCGATAAAATCAAGCTGTCTCACGTTAGTACCAACATAGGGCGCGCAAACTTTACATTTTAGGGTTCCGTAGTACCTAAAAGGTACAAAAGGAACCTTTATGGTGGGACTCCGTTGTCCGTCCGTCCATCCCTCCGTCCGTTTGTCACAGCCTTATAACTTAAAAGTTATGAATCTGTGACGTACGAATAATAGACAACAATTAAAAGATATGATGGATTAACTTGAAGGACAACAAATTCTTATCATAATGGTTCATTTTAGGGGTTACGTAGTCAACAACAAGGGACCCTTATAGTTTCACCATGTCCGTCTGTCTGTCTGTCTTTTCGCGGCTTAGCTTAGAGACTATTAGTATTAGAAAGCTGTAATTTGGCATAGGCAGAGAATATAAAGGCATGGGTATACATGTTTATCACGCCGGTACAGTAAAATTTTTGTACCTCCCCTACACGTAAAGTGGGGATGATTTTTTTTCTCGCCTATCCCCCCCTATTGTGGGGTGTCGTTGGATAGGTAATTTTAAAATATTGGGCGTGTGAGAAGACCATTTTTCGATCCAGGGTTTCGTTTGCGAAATATTAAGCTTAAAAGTGTTAATTTTTGTTAGAGTCAAGTGTCCCTCCCCCCTGCCAGCGAAACGGTTGTATTTGGAGACGTGAAAAAAATCACGGCAGTAGGATACATAACGAAATTATAAGGAAAACTATCACAGCTAAGTAATCTTTACAAGTTAACGAGTACAGATCGCGCCAAACTTTAGTCCCCTCTAAACACGGGGCGATTCGCCTTAGCAGGCACAAAATGTATGGGCCGTTCTTGGGAAGAGCAACTTCCGAGCGTACTAGAAGTTTGGCTTATAAAATGTACTCGGAGAAGAAGTCCGCATATTGTGCAGGGCAACTACGGAACCCTACACTGAATGAATGAATGAATGAATGAATACTTTTATTTATCAAAAGGTAGATTATCTTATATCTAAATATGACCCACAAAACTGCATGTACAGTTTGGCTGTGGGACCCGTGAGTCTCTAATACAATTTTAATTAAAAAAACGCGTGGCCCAACACGCACTTGGCCGGTTTTTTACCTTTTGGATACAGAATCCTAGAACGCTTAATCATACTCTAAAGGTTCAAAAGATGACAATAATAAAAGGGACTCCAGCAAACATTCTGCAACTCACTAGTCTGGACAATCTTCCTACAGAAGAAGTTGACAGCAACAGGGCTGGGCACAGCTGACTCGCAGTTGACCACGGGGATGACCCTAGTCCGGATCTCCTCTTCGAACTGGTTGACGTCGATGCAAGCCGAGTTGTTGGCACTGTTGCAATAGTAGCAGTTTATTGCTGATGCTGGAAAGGGATGGACGGTATTTTAGCGGGTTGTCGTGCACCGGGATGACGTCATGAGGAATTGTACGGGAGAAAGGTTAAGGCGATTAACGTCGCCAAATTAGCAGCTCGATGTTTGTCTGTACGAATATCGATGGAAACCACATTGAAATAACGTTCAGATCAGCGCAAAATACGTGGTGGCTGTTACGATGCTCGCTGCATCCTTGATAAGGCGAAATACGAGAAAATAATACTTTTCACTTGGACGTGATTGTTTGATTGAATAATCCTATGTTATATTTATAGCTATCAAGTTTCCATCAATGTCATTCCGTCGGGCCTCTTCCCGTCGTCCCGAGAGAGCCCGTACGGTTCTGTAGTAGCTGGGACGCTACAGCTGGCAAGGGCCCGGCGGATGATGTCGTTCAGATTAGCGTGACGCGCGAGGCGGCCGGCTCTGAATTGGCAAGACAGACCGTGGTGACCAAGTGGGTCGACGCTCTCCCCACAGCGGCAGCGATGAGGTTGGTTCGTTTTTGTACCCAGTCGCTTACTGCCAAAGTTAAAGTTGTCCTATCCAACAGAGTGCCGATGTTTGGTGAAGGCAACGCATTCAGCCAGTAACCCGACTCTGGTGAGCTAGTGGCTAAGAGACAAGCCCTGTCAACGGTGTTGGGAGAAGTTTCAAGGAGCTGTGTTTGAACTTGTTTGCACAAGGGCTCATCCCATAACCTTTGTAATTTTGGATTAGCTGGAGGAATTCATTTTGGTGAGGAATTCATCCAGGCATTCCTGGCCTCGGCCAAGCCTGCGACCTCAACGTCACCAAGTGACGGGTTTATTATAGTACCGTAGAGGTCGTCGCGAGTGCTATGAGCCGAGGACAGGAAGGCCGGGAGTGCAACACTACACATTTTACGTATACCTAGGCCTCCCATCCTGACTGGTAGGGTGGCCTGGGTCCAGCGGGTCTACCGCGTAATTCTCATTTTCATCAACATCAACTTGAGATTGAAACTTGTCGTGCGTGCGACGACGCCCGCCTAACATGCCATCTCTTTTGCATGCGTTGAATTTCGCATGCATTTGCTTGAAGTTGAGACAAATGAGAATTACGCGGTAGAGCCCCAGTACGCTCATCCAATGTGCAATTTAGAATTTTGGATAATGTGTCTTTTATTAGTTCGTCCAAACTGTTCGTCAAATTTACCTATTATATTTACTATGACTGTGAGGAAAAACATTGTTCACATACGTTTATCGTTTTATTGCTCGTATATTAAAATAATAACTATTCTGTATCCCTTGAAGATGGATTAATTTCCGATACCGGTTCGGAAGTGAGCAACGGGAAGTGTGCAACAAATATAATTATGTTATGAAATAAATAGTACAAGTGTTTGTGTTCAAAATCAAGATGCTTTAATTTTAGTTTTAGTGCTGTCAAATATTTTTTTTTCATTGCAAAATAGTCTTTATGTGTTATGAATAGAAGCTAACTTCCTTTGGAAAAATTCAAGATTTCACATCTCTAAATCTAAAATTAAAGCCTTCAGAATCGGCTTTATTATATTACATACCTACTTACATTCATAAAATATTGAAAACAGCACGACTAAGATATACACTGTTTTGTCTCTTGACGTCGCCATTTTGAACTGCAAATAAGAAACAATCACATAATATATATAATGGTCAATTCACACTATAACAGATTTTACAGCGAATAAATTACAGAAATTTCAGCGTTTCGAATTGAATTGAATTGAATTTGTTTGTAACACAATGCCATTAACATTACTAGATGGGTAACTTGTATAATGCCTAGTTTACACTGGTAGAGTACTAGGGATAAAAAGATTACTAGATTAATTTAAACAGTTACAAAATAGTACTAAATATACTAGTTGGGAGAGTAGAGTAGATAACGCATGTGTAATAGTAGTCGGCTAAATAGTGCGCTATAATTACTCTACCTCTAACTGGCTTAAATGTAAACCCTGCTTTAATATTTATTCAACTAGTCTTCTTGTATCGCTTTTCATTTTTAACCATCTACATGCTAAAGAACTAGGCAATACTGCCAGGCGTTATGGTAGGTTATAGGCAAGTACAAATCGGTAAACTAGGCAATATTATAAGGCCACTATGGTAGGTTATAGGCAAGTACAAATCGGTTAACTAGGCAATACTGCCAGGCACTATGGTAGGTTAAAATTAAAAATAAATAATAATTATAATTTAATTATAAGATTAAGCTTAAAATTAACACTTTTAAGCTTAATATTTCGCAAAAAAAACAAAACATCTTTTTAAAAATTTTACCGTACCACTTTTTCGGCGTGAAAAATATGTAAACCCATGCTAAATTACAGCTTTCTAGTACTAAAAGTCTCTAAGCTAAGCCGCGGACAGACAGACAGACGGACATGGTGAAACTATAAGGGTTCCTTGTTGTTGACTACGGAACCCTAAAAACAAAGCCAAATCTCATATTATATTTAGTCATAAACAGTTGTGATTCAAAATGAAATAATTTAAAATTGAATTTTTTAATGTCATACATCGTCATATAAACAAATTACAGGTATTAAAAAACAATTTAACAATTGATATAATAAGAGAAAATTTATTAAAATAATACACTTGCATAAAATAAAAAATATTGGAATAAATTACATGATATGATTACTTGATGATTACTTATTTTTATTATTATAGTTCCTCTCCCCCCTGGATCGCTGAGCCGGTCAGACGTGTTTTTTAACCAAACTGCTAAACATTTAATTAAAATCGGAGGTCTAATTACGTTGGACGGAAAGCCGAAATGTTCTAAATCCTCGATCGCTGTCCATTTATTGTGACCCTAGGCCTACCTAACCTGGACGGAAAGATAATCTGTATTAGATCGTCGATCGGTGACCAGTGTTTGTGACCCATACGCACGGATAGTGCAGTATAGTGAGTGTGTGAAAAATAACAGTGCCGCGCCGCGCCGCTAAACCGTTGCGAACCTTTGTTTGTGTCTGTGCCACTATATTATATTCCTTGCGCCGCACCGGGCACATGATAAACCAATCTTTAGCTGATTCGGATATCTCCAGTCCAGAAGGTGCATTTTCATCTCACAATTATGTCGCGGATCGGGACAAAAGAAGAGAAAAGGTTGGTACTGATGATATGGAACTGGCATTTAATTCATTTAAGGAAGAAATGAAAGATATGATAAAACAGCTGATGACAGGACAAGAACTTGAGCTCAAAAAAATTACTCCATCACTTATGGAAATTAAGAAAACTAACAGCAACATAGAAAACTTTCCTAACTGCACAAAATGATGAATTTAAGAAAAAAATTGAGAAAATTGAAGCACAATCTAGAAAAGATAAAGAGTACATTACTATACTTGAAGACAAACTTGAGGACATACAGCGAGGAAGCCGTAAGGCAAATATAGAAATGAAAAACGTACCAAAATCCAATAAAGAAACCAAAGAGGACTTGATCAACATGGTTTTGTGCTTATCTAAAAACATAAACTGTAAGATTATGAAATCAGATATCAGAGATATATATAGAGTGCAAGGAAAGAAAGAGGGAAAGAGTAACACACCTATTATAGTTGAGACCTCATCTACTATTCTGAAAACCGAAATACTCAAAAATAGTAAGACTTACAACTACAAGCAACAACAGAAATTGTGTGTCAAGCACCTAGGATTTACCAAAAATGAAGATACCCCCATATACATATCTGAACAACTAACCTCAAAGGGATCTCGCCTTTTCTTTCTTGCTAGAGATCTTATTAAATCGAAAGGATATAAATTTTGCTGGACATCTTATGGAAGGGTGTACGTTAGGCAGGACGAAAACTCGCCCATCATTTCAATCAAAATAAAAGTGAAACTCAAGTGACCAATTTGTTGCACGAAAAATGACTATTAAGTTACCTAGTTATGAATCACTTTCAAGTTTGCATACAATTTATTTTGTTAACTAAAAACTTCAAGTTAATAAGACAAAGTTATCCTTTTTTACATAAAATCAAACATAACACCCATATTCACTTTCTCAATCTCTACACAAACACAAAAAGTCTCATATATTTAGATATTAAATCTAAAAATAATCTCCTTACACATACACTTGAACACGATGAATACATAATATATGCGGGTATAATTGTATTTACTAACTCAAATAAAAACATATACAAAGATAATTATGCTAAGAACACAAACCAAAAACATTTATATAAAATGTATCACATAGATCTGGTAATGATACGCAATTTTACATTCATTAAATATGTCTAGCTCCCTTACGACATTGTATGAAATAGACAATATAGAAACCGCGCAATCTATTGCATGCCAAGTTGAAGATTTTCAGAAGCTTGTTCACATACAAAATACGGATCTGACGATTATTTCACAAAATATAAGAAGTGTTAATAAGAATATAGACAATTTGCATGTTACTTTGTCTCAGCTTGTATTTGATGCTGACGTAATTATCCTAACAGAATGTAGACTTGACCCAATGAAACCTATACCACAAATTGACAATTATAATTCTTTTTCTACAACTTGTCATCTTAACCAATGTGATGGGGTAATTGCCTATGTTAAAAAGAATTATAACGTGAGCGTCAAAGAAATAAGGCTGACACATGCATCATGCCTGCAGCTTACTATAAATGAACTGACCATCCTCGGAATTTATCGTTCTCCCTCAAACAAAAATGCAGACGATTTTACAAAATCTTTGGATCTACATTTGAAAACCATCAAGTCATGCAAAAATATTTTAGTTACGGGTGACA
Organism: Ypsolopha sequella; assembly: GCA_934047225.1. NCBI lineage: Eukaryota > Metazoa > Arthropoda > Insecta > Lepidoptera > Ypsolophidae > Ypsolopha > Ypsolopha sequella. Next base: position 25,447,381 of record OW203993.1, read on the forward strand.
TCAATATAAATATCATCTTTAATGATAGTGAACAATCATTTGAACGCTCTAATAGACATTACTATCTTAATATGTTAACTATGCACAGCTTGTTTCCAGGTCACTTTTTGCCTACTAGATATGAAAACTGTTTGGATCATTTCAATCTAAAACTAGATAATAACAAAAAGAAATCAGCTTTCATAGCGGTTATAGATAGCACTATCACAGACCATCGTATGATTTTTCTAAAGTTGTCTAAAGTAGCACATAAGGACACAAATTCAAAAACTAAAATAAAAATTGACTTTGATAAAGCATTAATAAGCTTAAATGAAAGTAACCTATCAGACTTATTATTATATAACGAGCCCATTATATTAACCGAACGTTTCATAAATATAGTAAGAAAAAGCTTGTTAGAGAATACTAAAACTATACTTATTCCGAGAAATAATCGCATTATTAAACCATGGATAACTCTGGGCATTTTGCGCTGTATTCAAAATAGAAATAATATGCAGAAGAAATTGCGTGTTGACCCTGGAAACGAAATATTAAAAATTACTTACAGGCGATATCGCAACTACTGCAACAACCTTATCAAGAAGTTGAAACGTAAATATGACACAGAACAATTAACCAAAGCTAATAAAACTCCCAAAACCTTATGGAATGCTATAAACAAAATAACTCATCGTAAACAAAACAATACAAAAAGTTTAGAATTATTAAATATAAAAACATCTCAACATGAGTCAGTTAATTTAGTAAATGATTATTTTGCTAATGTTGGAAAAACATTAGCCGAAGATATTACTTCCGATGATACACCAGAACCATTCAGTGCTACCTCAGAACTGTCAAGCTCACAAGTGACATCCTTTGTTTTATCAGAAACTGATACCAGGGAGGTGATGTTGGTCTTAAAGAGTCTTAGGTCTGAAAGTGCTCCTGGTTGGGATGATATATCTACTAAATTTCTTAAAATTGCAAGTAGCTCTGTCGTTCCTATCATCTCTCATTTGACTAATCTGTGCTTCGGCAAGGGCATTTTTCCAGCAACTCTTAAACAAGCTATTATTACGCCGGTACACAAGGGAGGGGACAGAGACAATCCCAGTGACTATAGACCCATTTCTGTTCTGCCTGCTTTATCAAAAATAATTGAAAAATTAATTAATATTCGTTTGATTAATTACCTAAACAAATTCAATATAATATCCAAATCACAGTATGGGTTTAGACAAGGCATATCAACAGAAGACGCCGTATCAGCACTAACGTCTTGCATTGTGAGCCACGTAGATAAAGGTAAAAAATGTCTTACTGTTTTTATTGATTTAAAAAAGGCCTTTGACACAGTCTCTGTCCCCATCCTTGTGCGCAGGTTGGAGAATATTGGTATAAGAGGTGTCCCTCTTGAACTTTTCAAAGATTATCTTCTGGATCGTAAACAAAGCGTTAAAATTGGAAAATATATCAGTGACAATTCAAAAGTAACTTTCGGTGTCCCGCAGGGTAGTGTGTTGGGCCCAACATTATTTTTAATCTATATTAATAACTTATGTGATATGAAGATCAATAGAGGGGATATATTTTCCTATGCAGATGATACTGCGGTTGTTTTTGCTGGTAATTCATGGGACGCTGTACGTGGCTCTGCCGAAGAAGGGCTTGCTGAAATTGCTCGCTGGCTAAAATTAAATATTCTTACATTAAACATGACTAAACTTTTTTTTGTTTGATTAAATCATGTTTGATTAAACATGATTAAACATGTTTTTTTTTGCTTGCGCGACGCCGTCATGTACGGTCGCGTTTTATAAGTTTTATTTGTTCACATTAAATAATAATCTAGATCACGAGTAAGCAATTATTTGGCAATAAGTGTGTCATACGTGAGTGCTAGTGAGTGATGAATATGGACATTTAATTTAACATTACAATGTCAAACCCAGCAGAGAGCCAGTTTAACCGCAGCTCCTTGATTCGGAGGAGCCCTCCGCCAACCCTTCCATGTCCAGAGGATGACGGGGCCCCTAGTGTACCAGCCATTGATGTGATCTCGACGCCGGAAATTCAGAAATGGATGACCTCAATCGAACACTGTTTAAATGAAGTTTGTTCCATTTCCGCGGAGGGAAAATTGAATTCAGATCAAAAACTGAAAATACATAATCTGTGCCGCAAAATTGCAGGCGGAACGTCCCAAATGGCAGTTGAATACCAATCCTTAAAACAAAAAGCCATTTCAGCCCATATCACTATTCAGAACACAAGAGCACAGGATGTTTTGGTGAAAAGTATTCAAGACCTCAAAGTTTCAATTCAAGATGCATCAAAAAAGCAGACTTCCGAGCCATTGTCTTTTGCTGAAATTACCAAAAAAGGCAGTAATAAACTAATCAGACCATCCAATTTAAGTTCCGTAGCTATATTCCCAAAAAATAAGGAAACAAGCAGTGAGGACACAAAAGCTTTAGTCCAATCTATATATTTGTCCTGAGGAAATGAAACTTCACGTGCGTAGTGTACGAAAAACGAAAAATGGCGGTGTAATTATCAACACGGAAAGGAAAGAAGATATACAGAAGCTCAAGCAATCGGAGAAATTCTCAACTTCTGGATTAACAGTATCAGACGTCAACAAACGAAAACCAAGGATCATTATTATTGGTGTTCCGAACAACTTAAGCGACAAGGAAGTTGTGGAATGTCTGTACGAGCAAAATTTAGCTGACCTGATTCCAAACGCAACACGCGAGTCTGTTGTGAGTTCCATCAATATAAGCCACAAATCAGGCAAAAAAGACGGTCCGACGTGTAACTTTATTCTAGAGGTACCAGGTAATTTAAGAAACATTATTATATCTAAGCGTCGTGTTTTCCTAAACTGGACCTCTTGTCCAGTGCGAGACTTCACATATGTATCCAGGTGTTATAAGTGCCAGCAATATGGTCATTCAGCTAAGTACTGTCGAGACACAGATTCGACGTGCGGTCATTGTGGGCAGCTCGGTCATACCATTACGGACTGCAATAAGAAAGCCGAGACACCAGTATGTGCAACTTGTCTACGCTTGGCCAGAATTCCCATAATCTTGGAAATAAAATACCTTGTTTACTTTGTAATTTTCGCAATATCGACGTGTTGTACTTGAAAAAAAAAGTATCATTTTTGACCCCTTGTTGATAGGCATTATTTGTTGGAAATGATCTCTAGTATGATCTCTACTCTTTTCAAGGAATAGGTCGAATTTCCAAGCACCCTGAATATTTTAAGGGTTCCAGTAAAAGCATGTTAACAACTTCCTTTGTTAGCTTTCTGCTATAATAATGTTTCCACACAATAGCGAGTTAAAAGCGGCTTTTCAATATTTCTTGTATTGGTTTCTGATACAAAGTTTAAAGTTAGTATTGTATGCCCAATTATAGTAAAAAGTTTGTTATTTAACTTTTAGTTACTATAGTTTCTCCAAATACATATTTGTTTCCTAATTTAAAATAAACAACATGACGACGGTGATCTGGCTAATATTTTCTATTTAGTTTAATTTTAATAATTTTAATTTTAATTTTAATTAATGTATAATTTTTTTTTATTATGTAACTAAAGTTTTTTCTTATTAGTACATCAAATAAACAAAAACCTGAGAGTACTCCGCCTCGGTTCACAATTTTGCAACAAATGTACAAGTTATATATAAATAAATAATAAGAAGGTATGAAATCGCATGGGTGACAAAAAACAATAATGTATTTCAACCGACATGCGAGAGGTTAAGGGTCGATTTTCCGTATTTGTTACAAACTATTGAGAAATAATGATAACGGGCAAAATACAACTTTTAGATAAGAGCAATATATAAGGTCTTTCAATTTAAATGGAAAGTAATTTAGGAGGTGATTCAGTATCGTTAATACATCACATTCCACTGCAAAGTATTTTTTTTGCGTGAACTTTTTCTTCACTTGTGCATACAAACTGAGTCAGCTGATCGGAACACTTCGTATTGAGAAGTGAAAAAAAAGTTCGCGGAAAAAAAGTGCTTTGCAGTGAAATGTGATGTATTAACGATACTGAATCCCCTCCTAAATTACTTTCAATTTAAATTGATATACAAGGTGATTTTTTGATCATCGTCCAAATTCATACTGGACGCTTGGTAAGTGATCAGCATCATGAATCGATAACAATGACTGTGAAATTCGTACAATTCAATTTCGACTTTCCATAGTAATTTACTCCCAGTCCTGAGTGAATTACTATGGAGAGTCGAAATTTCATTTTATGAATTTTACAAAAATCGTTATGGTTCATGACGCTGATCACTTACCAAGGCTCAAGTATGAATTTGGAGGATGTTCACAAATTCACCTTGTATATGCATAAACACATTTTTAGTTATTGTATTGTATGATGGTAATGGGATGGTAGCTTCAAAATAAATGGATTTTCCATAAGAGTAAAATTTGATTTTTTTTATTGAAACTTTCTAATTTCTCTCTTATGAAAAATCAAACTATTTTGAAGCTACCACATTATTATATATCATTAAAGCTAAGTATGCTATTGTCATACATTGCTCTTATCTAAAAGTTGTATTTTAGTCGTAATAATGGTTTCTTGATATTTTGTTAAAAATACCGTTAAATAATCGACCCTTAAACAAACATGTCAAAATGCTGATTGTAAGAAAAATAAACATACATTATATTAAACTAATTTCTATACTGCAATGATATAATGTTAATATACCTATATATTAGTAAATTATATTGTATACAATATACGTTCCTGAAGTACCGCGTAATATACCTATATAATGGATTATAATAAGATTTCATAAGGTTTTAGCTTAATTTTGCAAAAGCTCGAACAGGAGCTAAGTAGGTCGATTTTGATGCCATACAAAATTTGTCGTCTCATTCGTACGCTAGTGCATTAAATCCGATAAAACTTAAAATAACTTTATCTATAAACCAGCCTATACTTAAAATAACTTTATCTATAACCCAACCTATATATATAATAACTTTATATATAACCCAGCCTATACTTAAAAATAACTTTATCTATAACCCAGCCTATACTTAAAAATAACTTCTTCTATAACCCAGCCTATACTTAAAAATAACTTCATCTATAACCCAGTCTATACTTAAAATAAATGTATCTATAACCCAGCCTATACTTAAAATAACTTTATCTATAACCCAACCTATATATGAAATAACTTTATCTTTAACACAGCCTATACCTAAAATAACTTTATCTTTAACCCAGCCTACACTAAAATTTACTTTATTTATAACACAGCCTATACTTAAATTTACTTTATCTATAACCCAACGTATACTTAAAAATAACTTCATCTATAATCCAGTCTATACTTAAAATAAATGTATCTATTTATAACCCAGCTTATACCTAAAATAACTTTATCTATAACCTAGCCTATACATATAATAACTTTATCTATAACCTAGCCTATACATATAATAACTTTATCTATAACCCAGCCTATACATATAATAACTTTATCTATAACCTAGCCTATACATATAATAACTTTATCTATAACCCAGCCTATACATATAATAACTTTATCTATAACCTAGCCTATACATATAATAACTTTATCTATAACCCAGCCTATACATATAATAACTTTATCTATAACCCAGCCTATACATATAATAACTTTATCTATAACCTAGCCTATACATATAATAACTTTATCTATAACCCAGCCTATACATATAATAACTTTATCTATAACCTAGCCTATACATATAATAACTTTATCTATAACCCAGCCTATACATATAATAACTTTATCTATAACCTAGCCTATACATATAATAACTTTATCTATAAATCCGTCCTGAAATTCCTAACATGTTGAAAACACAACTAAATACTTTTATTTTAAGCTCCAAAACGTCCTCACATGGATTTTTCTTAAATAACAACTTTCTTTTTTCTTGTCTTTGAAAAAATTTTTAACCTGTAGTAATTCATAAATTTGAATAATGTACAGTAGTTTGATATATAAGTTAGCAATAAAACTTTATGGAGCTAAGATTCGAAATCGCGGTAAAAATTCACCTTTTATGGAGAGGAGACGAGTACTATCTCTTTTACACGACTTTTAAGCGACTAATATTTAAATCAAAATTACTTACGATAAGTCACAAATACAACAACAGAAAAAAAAATAACAAAAATAAACGGCACCGCACGCACTATTTTATCGCAAGTAACTGAGAAATGTATATACAATACACCCGACAGTACCTACTTGGTTCCATAATATGACATTACATTACATAGGGTGGACCGAGAGTCTTGGTTTTTGTGTTAGTTATGTTAGTGAATATCTTGTTAATAAAACACATTATTGGTAACTGTTCCACTTTTATATGTATACTAGCTTTTGCCCGTGGCTTCACACGCGCTGATTTAGTTTGCAATTTTCCGGGATAAAAAGTAGCCTATGTCACTCTTCTACCCGTAAACTCTCTCTATGTCTATGCATAGAATTACGTCGATTCGTTGCTCCGTTGTAGCGTAAAGGAAGGACAAACCTACCAACCAACAAACACACTTTTTCGCATTTATAATAACTGTGGGTATATATAGCCTTTCGCCCTAGGTTCCATCAGCGTTTATTCTAATTTGCCCCGTTTTCGGCTTGGTGGTTATTTTATCAACAACCTTTATATGATGGTATTTCACGTCCACTACGTTGGATTTAGAAATCGTTGTTGTTTTCGTAATCAGCGACCCGATAAACGATACAAACGATACCCATGTTGGTTTTCAGACTTTGTCACCCCATTTCCCACTTTAAGGGATTGAATTCTGAAAAAACCTGAAACACGTATCTACTTATTTATGGATAGGAGTACTCCTGTGAAGTCTCGAATAAAATAGTCTAACTAATCTTATTTCCCCGTACAAACTTTGGACCCCCGTTTCACCCCCTTAGAGGTGGAATTTCGAAAAATCCTTTCTTTTTCCTTGTTTACATTACAAAAGAAAGCTCTGTGCAAAATTTCAGCTTTTTAGGTCTAAGGGTTTGGGCTGTGCGTTGATGAGTCAGTGAATGAGTGAGTGAGTCAGTCTGGACTTCTCTTTTTATATATATGATTACACTAGCATGATTCGTAGCCATATCTAAAAGCCTGACGATGTTATTATAACGAAACCGGTCGCTAGTGTAATATTCTCGTACATATAAAAGTGGAACAGTTACCAAGAATGTGTTTTATTTACAAGATGTTTCAAATGTTCCATCAAGAACCAACAACGACAAGTATCAATGTTAGTGAATGCCTAAATATTTACTCTGCCTTAAGTGCGTTGTTTGCGTAGTGGTTTACAATTTATTATTTTTATTAGACACTAGTCTTTTTTTAAGTGGATTTTATGAGCTCCAATAATAGTCTAGATTACAATAATATTACCTCTAGAAGCTAGAGCTAGAGTCTAGCTAGAGCTTTGCTAGATGAGGATCGTAGTTTTAAAATGATTTTATTTGGCATAACCGATAAAGATTAAATAAAATTGTGACCTGAATCACTTGTTAAAAAATATTATTATTTTAACAATTTTTATTGGTTTAGCGTTATTTTAGCTCATCGAGGACGTTGTCTATGAAAACTATGCTATATAAAAATAGTTTATCGCTATTTCTAGACTTACTTGGGAAGATTTTCAATTATTATTCTAGATAGTAAAAAAACATTTTTTTCTAATGTGTCATCACTTTTGCATGTTGTAACGTCTTAAGTTGTAGATTGCAAAAAAATCGAAAATCAGTATCAAAATTATTTTTTAATTTTCAATTTGGAGGAATTACGAAGAAATATGTTTTCGCGCACACTTTGTGATATGCTGTGGAAGAAAGACGGACATTTTACGGAACCCGAAGAACACAAATGTGTTTGGACTTAGGTAGGTACAAAACCTTTATATTGTTTAGCTGTTATAGCCACAATTAAAGCTAACTTTATTTCTGGCCGACCCTGTACAAACTCATATCGAAATGAAGACTGCTGGCTAAACAATATCCAACTCTATTTCTGGGTCCTTACAATCTATACCACTTTTGTCAACATTGTGGGATACGACGTATGTGTGATAGTGTAATAAATAAGGTTACGGATCTATAGTGTAGCTAAATGATTTTGATACTTAATACTCTTATTAGGCAAATAACCGTAATAGTACCAAAATACCTTTGCTTATGTTTTTTAACAGCTGTCAGGCTGTGTAGGGTTGTATTCATTTGAATGATTTTTAACTTGTTCCACTAACATTACTAAGTACTCAACTTTCTTTAGGCCAAGTGCAAAAATAAAACATAAAACTCATTACTTAAGAAACACCCCATATATTATTGTGAAAACCGCATGAAATCTGTTCTGTTGTTCTCAAGTTATGTGTACAGTGAGACAGAAAATTAGTTAGTGCAAGTTATTTATTTTGTAGCCTTGGCATTCCAAGGGTTATTTTCTGTAGACGCAAACAACAGTTGTTTGTTTATTATGGGTTAGTTCTTATTCTTACACTTCCATATTCTTAATTTCTTTTAACAATAGAAACTACAATTATTATCTTGGATCTTTGGATGGGAAAGAAAACCAAAAGCTTTTACGGTAGAGGGTGCTGAGTGTTTGTGTCTTATCAAGCTCTTGTAAAAGACGCTGATAGATGTTATTTTTGCATTCCACATTTCTAAAGACTTTTGTGCCTTTTTTTGTTGGTGTATTCGTCATGTATTCTACCTGGCGTATCGCTCAGTTGAAGGAGGAGCTAAAGAAAAGAGGTTTTTCGCTGCGAGGAAAGAAAGGAGACCTTGTCGTTCAAGTTCCCTTTCCTTTACATACAAAAGCCGCACAAACACCCATTGCTGAAAATAAGAAAATATTCAATTATTTGTATCTGAACTGACAAGCTAACAGACACAAACACACAGTGCCCTCTAGGCCTCTATGCGGAACTCCCTTTCACTGTCATTCCCGCGCCATCAGATCCTTGTAGCACTGCATTGAATGGGCAACATTAAGGCGATATGTAAAAGTTTTAGCGTCCCTGTAACTCCATATGCTAAAAAATCCTCAGTGCGACAGGGACGGATTCGCAAAAAGTCGGTTTTATATTAATAAAATATGTACAAAAGTTGCTATCAAAATTTCGTTTAACCAGCCCCCCTATTCTGTATCTTTAGTTGCCAACTGAACGAGGTGCCTATCATCAAAAACATAGATAAAAACTGAAATTTCAAAATTGCCTTTAGTGGGTATTGAACTATTAACAATCTGTGTCGTCACTTCAAGTGCGAAAATATCCTTAGGCCAACGGAATTCGATAGTATATCTATGTTTTTGATGATAGACACCCAGTCCAGAAGGCAACTAGAGGTACATAATAGGCCCGCTGGTCCTAGATACTGTTAAAACCCATCTAATAAAATATAGTTGCAGTCTATATGTCATTCTAAATTGTCAAACCAGGAGAATTGGTGTCGAAAAGGACCTAATTTCAATAAATATTTCTATCGAGCCGAATTTCTCCAATCGTGTTTCTGTTTTAACAGATCCCTAGAAAAAGAATACAAAAATAATATACTATTTTATCAAAATAATACATTATTTACCGAAGTAGATATGCAAGTCCTTAAAGTGTCGATTTTTTTTCCGTAGCGCCTTAAGTTTGAAAACGAAACCTTGCGTTTCTTTTTTTTTTAAAAGTCTCTGATTTAATCAATGACTTTAAAATGTAATTGTCATTCTTTTTTTTTCTACAAAGCCATTTTAATTTTTTATTTAAATTCACAACTCTTGTAAATCCAATGTCTGTGAAACTTCTTTTCTTGATATAGTACTGTCACACGAAGCACTAACAGTGTGACAGAAATAGCGCTCTACGAAGCCGAAGATAGCCGATGTGCATTATTTACTGCCGGGTTTATAATCTAAGATCTAATTTGTAAGATGGATCCAACTTGATCCAAGTCACGATCTGGACTGCAACCGAATGTTTTACTATTGTTTTAGCGATAATGAGAATTAAGATTTAAAGATATACAACGTGTAACAGAAAGGTGTAACCATATTTGAAGAGCTTATTCAGTCAATGGTATAGAACAACTTTTACCATGGAACAAAACCTGCATATCGAACAAAAAATTACTTGCAATAGGAAAATGCAATGCCGCTCGGCCGAAATGTATGGAAGGGCAGATTTTTTTGAGATTTCAGGGTTGACTCCATAGTAAAAGTAGTTCTATACCATTGACTGAATGAGCTCTTCAAATATGGTTATACCTTTTTGTTACACATTATATTATATAAGGTCTTTCAATTTGAATGGAAAGTAATTTAGGAGGTGATTCAGTATCGTTAATACATCACATTCCACTGCAAAGCACTTTTTTTTGCGCAAACTTTTTTTTCACTTCTCAGTACAAAGTGGTCCGATCAGCTGACTCAGTTTGTATGGACAAGTGAAGAAAAAGTTCGCGCAAAAAAAATTACTTTGCAGTGGAATGTGATGTATTAACGATACTGAATCACCTCCTAAATTACTTTCCATTTAAATTGAAAGACTTTATATACTAGTGGACGGCTCGCAGCGTAACCCGCTTGCATCCCGTTTTCCCGATCCCGGAAGAATTTCTTATAATCCCTTCAGATGTCTACGTTATACATAGTTGGTTTCCTCTATGACGTCATTCAAGGAACATACAGTTCAAATTTCATGTTCTTAGGTCCAGCCGTTTGTCACAAAACTCGCCTCTATCATCAAAACAAGTGGTACAGTGGTGACCACATCAAGCTATACACTTGCAGTACGACATTAGCCCCTACAGAAAAGAATATAAGATGGGTACAAAGTCCAATGTGTCTTACTTGATGCGGTCTCCACTGTAGTGGAACTATCGGGAATAATTGCGATGGTAATAAGAAAGAAATATGGATCAGGGGAACGTCCCCCGATATTACATGGAACGTGAACCAAATATAAACTGTAGTAACTACTATCGGTGTGAGTTGACCCCTGACACTTGGTGTGATAACATATCTAGTTTAGGTACGAGGGTAATAACCCTTTTATTACATAAATAAAGGGTCAAAAAATTTAAGATTAGACGTACAAGAGAAAGAAAATGTCTGCATCATGTTCACCAGTTTTTTTTCCGTATAATATAGGTCACTAGCTTTTGCTTTGACATAAACATAAACATCAATGTCAAATGTTTTTTTTTCGCACCAATGCAAAGGATAACTTGGCCACAAGCAAAAAAAATATATGCGAAAAAATACGGCTGTTTCTTTTCTGTGTATTTCATGAAATACACGGAGAATTATAATCAGTTTCTGGTATATGCATTTTGACTATATAATCTAGGGTTTTCAAATTGGAAAACATGTTTGGATAAATTTTCCTCGATAGAAATAATTGTTGAAAGGAGGTCTTCAAACACACTTTTTCTCCTCGTTTGACGAATAGGAACCATAATACAGAACTCAAACATATTTTATTAGGTGTGTTTTAACAATATCTTTTAGAGATTTGATATTTGCGATTTTGCTAGCTATTTTAGTTTTTTTTTTTAATAAAAATATGAAACCAACTTTTTTCTCTTTTGCCTTGAATCCGCCCCTCTCGCACTGCGCGATTTTTCGCTTGGAGCGACAGTGACAAAAATAAAATTCGCATAGCTTCTTAACTGCATAAAACTGAAATTCGTTTCAATTAAAATCCGTATCCCTACTATAAATGAGACAGTGTGTTTGTTGGTTTGTCTTTCTTTCACACAGAGCAACGGGTTGACGTGATTAGATAGTAAAATATTAATTTCTGAACAAAATAAATACCACTTGTTACCTTACAAGATGAAGTACAGGTTCATTAAAAAAATCTTGGCACTAATGTATAGTAACTTCAGAAAAAAATAAAACAGGATGTCAAGTTCAGGTTACAGCCGTAGCGCTGCAATGCTATTCAAGAGATTTTCTTGAAATTCCTGTTTTTTTTTTTCTGAAGTTACTATACATTATTGCCGTGATTTTTTTTAATGAACGTGCACTTCATCTTGTAAGGTAACAAGTGGTATTTATTTTGTTCAGATAACCCCGAACTCCGAATCTCGGAACACCGACCCTTAACTGACCTGACGGAACCGAGGTTTGAAGTTTATAGTGCGGTGCGATGTTTTCATTAGTTTTCATATTGTAATAACTCTAGAAATACGTATCATATCGAATTGAAATAAAAACCATTATTTATGACAATAATAATTATGTAATATTTAAATTGTGATTTTTTTGTTATTTTCTACGCTCAGTTGAAATTTAAAGAGGAATAATACCAGATAAATTTTGTTAAGGCCATTACCATCGCCAAATTAGCAGCTCGATATTTGTCACTACAAATATCAACGGAAACGACATTGAAATAACGTTCATATCAGCGCGCAATGCATAGTGGCTGTTACGACGCTCGCTGCGTCCTTGATAGGGCGAAATAGGAGAAAATTATACTTTTCACATGGACGTGATTAGTCAATTGAATAATCTTATGTTACATTTATAGCTATAAAGTTTATCTATTTATCAAAGCATAGATGAATTCAATCGGCCAAGCCACTCAGGGGCAGTAGGGAATTTGAGGTCAAAAAACACCATTCAGTAAAAAAAAAAAATCATGTAGAAGTTTTGGTGGTATGAAAAAGAAAAATGTTGCATATGTTGTCTAAGAGTTGATTATTCATAATACATTTTTTTCATTATTTTTGGTTTGGCCATAAACGAGGAGTAGGCTTTAGAAAGTACCCATTTGGCAATAGTAAGGCCCTTAATAAAAGAGTGGAATTATGGAAATGACATGATTTGGAAGGATTTATTTACATGCTGCATTCGTGATTTATTTCTATCGAGCAAAGTTTATGTTATCGTGTCACACATAAGTGCAAGACCTAGACAAAGGTTTGAACTATTTTATGTATTTTTTTGGTAATTAATAAATGATATTCTGAGCTTCTACTTGACTTTGAAATGACTGCTTCGCGCGCGTTTTTCGGATAAGCCCGCCTTAAGATGTTTTCATTCGTTTTCATATTGTAATAACTCTGGAAATACGTATCATATTGAGTTGAAATAAAAATCATTATTTATGCTAATAATAAGTATGTAATGTTTAAATTGTGATTCTTTTGTTATTTTGCTTAGGACTGTCAGGTTTAGATATGTAAGGCCGCTATTATACCATTTGCACTTTTGGTATAATACGAAAAATACCCTATTTTACCGTAATTTACCATATCCAACTGTATTTTTGATATTATTTGTTGTATGTGTCTTACATGTTATGTAATTATAAATATATTTTTTAAAACAACATCATCGAGGATCGTAGTACCTATTTAACGCGGGGTAGGTATTCATTTTACAACAATACGCGGCGAACACACACAACAGACTTCTTTATTGTATCAGCTCCGGTAGCATACTGACCACTGACCTATATATAATTTACTCTATGATACTGACAGATTAGCAATGTGTCAAATCGGTTGGGTCGAGCCAGTCAGACAGAAACGCGCGCATTACTTTTTAATTCAGGAAAATCTCAATGGGTGATGGATGAAATCATTAAAAGTGCCTGAATATTTTTTTGTTGATAGGAATAACCTTCCCCATAAGAGGAAAAAAAAACTATTTTTTTTAGGTGGCTTTAATTACATAAAAAAATATAAAAACTTTTAAATTTTAGATATACGGGGCTATACAGCTGCATATGAATACTTCCTTTGCCTGCATATAAAAAAACCGTTATTAATCTATGGTAACAAAATCACACCAAAACATAACCTCTCGTGTTGTTATTCTTTTATGGTATTTTGTTTAATTTTGCGACTGCTTACTGACACCTGATGGTGACATGATGGCAAAAAACATGTTTTATTGGGTTCTCGTGGAAGCGTAGTTTGTGGACTATTTGGTAGATGGCGCCCTTTCGTTTCGTTCGGTGTTCGCTCTCATGACTGGCTGCGACATTAAGTACTTATTTATTTTAATATGTGTGTCCGTGTTATTATGAAAGTGAAACTAGCTACGAATAAATCTAACAGAAATTATAGTATAAATTTATTTCATGTACGCGGTTAAGGCCGATTCTGACCATCTCCTTTGAACTCAATCGGCTGTTGGAAAAATTAACTGTTGAATACGGGTCTAGTGTAACAGTGTAATACTAAGGTCTTGAAACCCTATACCCATGATGTCTAGACTCAACTCAGGTTTACGACGTTAATAGGATACGATTACCGGAAAAAAACAGCTGGTTTATAAAACGTTGTATTAGGTCTTTACATATGAAATTGCTGTTTTCTATAGAGAATGAATTTTGAATTTTTTTCAAGGAATTACAAACCAAATTATGTTATATTTTTTGTGTATGAATGAGACAACATTAACCTAACAGCAACATTAATTTAATTTTTGAAAAGTGTCAGTTGTAAAAAAATATTACGAATCTTATCATGGAAACCGATGGCATTTAAAACGAACTGTTTTTGAAGATTTAATTTTTATAACCTAACTGAGAATACAAACAAAATTTAATACGCAGATGTAAAATCTTGTAATCAACTTTCAAACAAAAAACATATAATTGAATCAGCTATTGAATTACAGGAATTATGAACTCATAATCTGTAAGAAAATTTCGGCAATTTCATATGTAAAGACCTATTATTTGTTGACCTTGGACTCCTAATAGTTACAACTGTTGTTGTAATCGTAAAGGTCACAGGTAAATCCTTGCATAGTTAGTTTACACGGGTAGAGTTAGTGAGAGTACCAGGGATATGATGTACTAGTAATGTTACTATAGTAGGGCCATTAGCAACTGAGCGTCGGGGCAATAAAACCAGCTGTCAACAAGGATGTGCGAGGAAGTACACAAATCCTTGCCTAGTTTACACGGGTAGAGTTAGTGAGAATACCAGGGATATGATGTACTAGTAATGTTACTATAGTAGGGCCATTAGCAACTGAGCGTCGGGGCAATAAAACCAGCTGTCAACAAGGATGTGCGAGGAAGTACACAAATCCTTGCCTAGTTTACACGGGTAGAGTTAGTGAGAGTACCAGGGATATGATGTACTAGTAATGTTACTATAGTAGGGCCATTAGCAACTGAGCGTCGGGGAAATAAAACCAGATGTCAACAAGGATTTGCGAGGAAGTACACAAATCCTTGCCTAGTTTACACGGGTAGAGTTAGTGAGAATACCAGGGATATGATGTACTAATGATGTTACTATAGTAGGGCCATTAGCAACTGAGCGTTGGGGCAATAAAACCAGCTGTCAACAAGGATGTGCGAAGAATTACACGTGCTTATCGATAGTTTGTTACTTGCGTTGGCAATTTTGCTTGTGGGAAGAGTTCTATAAAGAAAATTTTCAAGACGGACTAAAATATCTAATGGAGAGGGGAAATATTGTGTGCGCTAGGATGGATTTTTCAAGGAAAATGCACGACTGGAAAACGACGAATGATTCACAACCTCGATTTTACCTCGATGAGACAAGAGTTAACCAAAACCATTCAAGATGGCACGATGAGAATAATGAAGGTGGATTCAAGAACCAGAAAATCTATCGATAGCAAGAATACACCGCTATACGAATTACTGACGCCTCGACCCGCGAGTGCGAGCGAGAGGTCCGATAAAAATGATTTATTGCCCCGACGCTCAGTTGCTAATGGCCCTACAGAAAAATAGTTATATATACAAGGTGAATTTGTGAACATCATCCAAATTCATACTTGAGCTTTGGTAAGTGATCAGCATCATGAACCAATAACGATTTTTGTAAAATTCATAAAATGCAATTTCGACTCCCATAGTGATTCACTCAGGACTAGGAGTGAATTACTATGGGAAGTCGAAATTTCATTATACGAATTTCACAAGAATTTTTATCGATTTAAGATGCCGATCACTTAGCAAGCCTCCAGTATGAATTTGGACGATGATCAAAAAGTTACCTTGTATAAAATTTTAAATTTACACTATCATTAGGGTGGATTCTGAAGGAAAGCAGATTTTAGTTTGGCATGTATAGAGCAGACTGAAAATGCTAATACAGTGTTCTATACAAAATACTAACTGCACATAAAAAAAAAATATTGACTTGCACACTAAAATACTGTGCTCTTAGAGGATTTCTGGGTTGTCATAAAAAAAACGAAGGTGAGGTATGGCGAGTGGCGGAACGTAGTTAGCGGAAGCGGAACCTTCTAACCTAACCTACCGGCTCTCTTCTGCACTGAAGGATTTCTGATGGCAAATTTAGTGTGCAAAATAGTATTTTTGATGTGGAAATAAAAATATCCCATTAGTTTTAGTGCTGCGAAACTAAATTTTCTTCATTGCAAAATAGTCTGAATATTAGGAACAGAATTTATATAAATATTATTAGAGTGCATTACAAACTAGAAAAGATCAATCAGAAACAAACCCAAAGACAAGAATTTGAAAAAATTCCCCGGGCCAGGATTCGAACTGTTTCTAGGCGTGAAATCACATAACGCCCTCGTGAGCGTTCTATATGTGCAGTACAAGCTGGTATATCAGGCAGATGCAAAAATAACAGTGGACAAGTATGATGGAAAAATTCACCGGTCTGGGTAGGAACCTCGGTGGCACAATTGGTAGCGCGCTTGTCTTAATAACAAGAGGTCGCAGGTTCGAATCCTGGCCCGGGGATGTTTTTCAAATTCGTGTTTTCTGGTTTGTTTCTGATTGATCTTTTCTAGTTTGTAATGCACTCTAATAATATTTAGAGTATTCATAGCGATGGATTTCGTAAAATAAACATAATCTTAGAATTTATATATTATTACTTCGGAAAATTTTAAGTTTTGACGGCACTAAAACTAAAGATCATCAAAGTCACCAGCAGTCATTCTTCCTTTAAGAGGCTATGCAAATTTTTTTTGTCACTGTCACTCCAAGCGAAAAAACGCGCAGTGCGAGAGGGGCGCATTCAGGGCGAAAGGGAAAAAAGTTAGTTTTATATTTTTATAAAAAAAAACTAAAATAACTAGCAAAATTTCCAAAATCAAATATCTACCTATAGATATGGTTGAAACCCATTTATTAAAATATTATAGAGTTCTGTAAATTGTTTCTATTCGTCAAACGAGGAGAAAAAGTGTGTTTGAAGATCTCATTTCAACCATTATTTTTATCGAGGAAAATGTATACAAATATGTTTTCCAAAAACAAAACCCTAGATTATATAGTCAAAATGCATGTACCAGAAATTTATTGAAATTTTTCGTGTATTTCATGAAATACACAGAAAAGAAGCACCCGTATTTTTTTTACATATCGCCTTAATTATAATTGCTACAGTCCTTACTAGCGGACGTCCCGCAGTGTTGCTCGCGTCGATCCCGTTTTTGTGAGAATTTCCTAAAATTTCTACGTCATACAATGAAGCTACAATCCAAATTTCATGTTCCTAGCTCCAGCCGTTTGGTCTGGTCGTTGATAAATCAGTCAGTCAGTCAGGCAGTGGCGTATTTACCCTGGGGCAAAAGGGCCATGGCCCGGGGCGGCAGGCTGCGAAGGGCGGCGCAAGCTACACCAAGCGCTCAGCCTTGGGCGCTTTTCATAATCAATCGTTACCTATCTTTTAATTTATATTGCTTTTTGAGCTTATACTTTTATTTTTAAAAAAAATGTCCATCGAAAAATATAATTAAACATTGAATAAATTTTGTTTATTTCTTTGTATGCCTTTTAGAGTTTTTTTATTCATTAACATCATTCTCAGCCCAAAACAACACATGCTGAATTTAATTTAATAGATGAACGTTGGTAGCATTCTGGGCACCCTACTGGGAGACAGCGACCTGGACCGGGTTTTTTATCTTTAATTAATTTATTTTTATTTCTTTTTTGGTTAGGCGTTTTATTTATAGTTTAGTTTTTCTTTTAGGTTCTTAGTTTAATTTGTTATTTGATATTTTAGTATTAATTTCAGGTATAATTTCATGTTAATTAAAAAATAAAACAACCATTGTTAATTTTGAACATAATACATATAATTTTATTTTGTAATATATTTATTTTTAAGTGTTTAGTTTGTTTATGTTTTTAACATTTCATAGAAAAAGAAATTTAATTATTAAAATATTTTTGCTTTTTTCTCATTCATTTATGGGGCGGAAAACCTTATAGGCCCAGGGCGCCGAATCTTAAAATACGCCACTGCAGTCAGGGCATTCTTGTAAATATAAAAATTTCACCTGAGTTTAGAATTACAGTGGCACTAGTGTTAGATAAAAGAATTTGCACAAAGGAGTATTGTCCTTGTATTTGAGAAAAATAAAAAGTATATTAAATTATTTTTAAAAAGAAGAATGCCAATTTCGGGTCTCATCAAATTTTGTGCGAACACTAACGAAGTTAATATTTCTCAAAAGAACAAAGAAAGTAGAGTGAAAATACCAAACTTGAAATAATATTAAATTTTATAAGATTGCATTCAATAATCAAAGGGAAAATTATGATGAATTTTTAGGGTTCCATGCCCAAAGGGTAAAAAAGGGATAGTTATATGATTAGATTTCGTTATGCATCCGTCAGTCTGTCCGTCCGCGTCCGTCCGTACGTATTATATTTTTTCTACTACCTTTATGAAAAAGTTCCATTTAATACTCAAAATTAGTTTTGAACTTTCCGGGCCCCGTTGCGGAATGACTATCAGGTCAGTTCGAAATATCGTATTGAAATTTCATTTATTGCATAATTTGGTTCTTTTTGACGTCCTTAGTTTGTCTTTATCGAAATTCCCTGCGTTCCGATTCACGACACAATCGATTATATCGCGTCTGACACTCTTTTTTCGCAAAATGATACTAGCCACAAATAAAAGTCGCCGGCCGAAGCCTGAAAAAAAAAAGGTGAAAACCGCGCCGTGCTTTGCAAAGTCATAAAATACATTAAATTTGAAAGGAAACATTAAATATTTAAATACATAAATCAGGTAGTAGAAAAAGTATCGTTCGCATCGAGTAAAAAATGGGTTTTCTTACCCTTGGAATGTAAGCTTTCGATTTCGCTTCATTCCTTGGGTAAGAAAATCCGCCATTTTATACTCGTCACGAAATATACTATTTCTCATATCTTTGATCAGCTTAGGTTTGAAATTTGGTACAAAAAGTGTCCACAAAATAGAGAGACATAAATTAAAAAGAAAAATCTTTAAAATTTTGGTTTCATAACGGTTATTTTTCTTATTATTTTTCATCATAAACCGATAAACAACTATACAAAGGTAAATGGTCCACAAAGTGATATATTTTGGAATATTAAAAATAACATAATTAACATGCTTTCAAAACTCTCATGTGGATCTAGCTAGCTGTAAAATACTTCGATTGAGTGGGTGGTTACTAAAGTTCATTTTGAAATTATGGCAGTCGGTGAGTCTAGTAAATTTACAAATTAGAAACCCTCACTCAGTACGTGAGTTCCAGGTGACTAGTTCTTTATTAAGTGGATACTTTTTTGTTTGCATTTCGTATGAGGGGCATGTTCAGAACTTGTACTTCACTTCCGCTGCGACATTTTTTACGTAGTACAATTTGATTTCTAATTATAATTGAATAAATAATGTTTTTAAGCCTTTTTTTGGCCTTTTATTGTTTAAGATATATTATAATATATAAATAAAATGGTAGTTTATGCTACTAGGGCGAAAAGGAATAAATTACGAGGACGATTGAAAACACGAGCGTAGCGAGTGTTTTAAACGTAACCGAGTAATTTATTGCTCTTACGCCCATGTATCATACTACGTTTTTCAATGCATAGTGTGAGGAAATAAAACAAATGTAATCTTGTGAACTTTAAATTATGATTGGCTCAAAGGGACTGTATCCAGAGCCGTTAAGCAGTGGAAAAAAAAGTATAAAATTTATGGAAACACAGGAAAGGTTACAGGTTAGCCAACCATTGTAAATAAATTTAAAAAATAATTATAATAAATCCCTAGGGCTAAATAATCGACTTTCTGTTCGGTTTTGATGCATAAAAAGTGGGCCTTTATGAGCACTTGCATTGAAAAAGTATTTATTAGTTTCGAAATATATTTCGGCGAACTTGTAGCCGTCGTCAGTCGAATAATTAAATAAACCAAATTTCTAACTTATTACGTTTTTAATCTTTCATTATTTTTTATTACTTATTAATATTATTCATTATAAGTTAATGCTGATTTGATCGGAAGAATAAAAGGCTTATAAAAAGCGATTGAGTAAAGAGGCGACGTAAGAATTACCCACTTAAACAATTTACGGTTGTATCTCTGACAATAAAGCCAATACGGAAGGCTTTAATTTTAGTTATGAGAAATAGTATATTTCGTGACGAGTATAAAATGGCGGATTTTCTTACCCAAGGAATGAAGCGAAATCGAAAGCTTACATTCCAAGGGTAAGAAAACCCATTTTTTACTCGATGCGAACGATACTTTTTCTACTACCTGATTTATGTATTTAAATATTTAATGTTTCCTTTCAAATTTAATGTATTTTATGACTTTGCAAAGCACGGCGCGGTTTTCACCTTTTTTTTTTCAGGCTTCGGCCGGCGACTTTTATTTGTGGCTAGTATCATTTTGCGAAAAAAGAGTGTCAGACGCGATATAATCGATTGTGTCGTGAATCGGAACGCAGGGAATTTCGATAAAGACAAACTAAGGACGTCAAAAAGAACCAAATTATGCAATAAATGAAATTTCAATACGATATTTCGAACTGACCTGATAGTCATTCCGCAACGGGGCCCGGAAAGTTCAAAACTAATTTTGAGTATTAAATGGAACTTTTTCATAAAGGTAGTAGAAAAAATATAATACGTACGGACGGACGCGGACGGACAGACTGACGGATGCATAACGAAATCTAATCATATAACTATCCCTTTTTTACCCTTTGGGCATGGAACCCTAAAAATTCATCATAATTTTCCCTTTGATTATTGAATGCAATCTTATAAAATTTAATATTATTTCAAGTTTGGTATTTTCACTCTACTTTCTTTGTTCTTTTGAGAAATATTAACTTCGTTAGTGTTCGCACAAAATTTGATGAGACCCGAAATTGGCATTCTTCTTTTTAAAAATAATTTAATATACTTTTTATTTTTCTCAAATACAAGGACAATACTCCTTTGTGCAAATTCTTTTATCTAACACTAGTGCCACTGTAATTCTAAACTCAGGTGAAATTTTTATATTTACAAGAATGCCCTGACTGCAGTGGCGTATTTTAAGATTCGGCGCCCTGGGCCTATAAGGTTTTCCGCCCCATAAATGAATGAGAAAAAAGCAAAAATATTTTAATAATTAAATTTCTTTTTCTATGAAATGTTAAAAACATAAGCAAACTAAACACTTAAAAATAAATATATTACAAAATAAAATTATATGTATTATGTTCAAAATTAACAATGGTTGTTTTATTTTTAATTAACATGAAATTATACCTGAAATTAATACTAAAATATCAAATAACAAATTAAACTAAATAACAAATTAAACAAAATTTAGTTTTGACAGCACCAAAACTAAAATTAAAGCCTTCAGAATCGCCTTTATTACCTGCTGCTTTTATGTGAAAGTAAGGTTTTAAAAAAATATATTTTTCAATGCATGTGCTCGTAAAGGCCCACTTTTTATGCATCAAAACCGAACAGAAAGTCGATTACTTTGCCCTAGGGCTTTAGTATTATTATTTTTTTAATTTGTTTGCAATGGTTGGCTAACCTGCAGCCTTTCCTGTGTACCATAGATGTTATACTTTTTTTTCCACTGTTTAACGGCTCTGAATACAATCCTTTTGAGCCAATCATAATTGAAAGTTCACAAGATTATATTTGTTTTCATTTCCTCACACTATGCATTGAAAAACGTAGTATGATACACGGGCGTAAAAGCAATAAATTACTCGGTTACGTTTAAAACACTCGCTACGCTCGTGTTTTAAATCGTCCTCGTAATTTATTCCTTTTCGCCCTTGTAGCATAAACTACTATTATTGTACTTACTTTGTACGTATTACGTTATTTGTATCCGTTTTACAAAAAACTGTTAAACCCTAGCTGCGAGTTGCACAGGTGGTCTGGTGAGCCCTCGGAGCGGTTTAAAAGCACGGTGCAGTATTTGCGGGTTGCTTGTTTAATGAACTGTGGACGTTGAATATGCATAATCTGCCTGTTGATACTGGGTTGCACGAGGTTTATTATACATAAATATATATATATTTTTATTTTCTTTTAGAAAGACTTACAAAAATCTCCACCAGATAGATTTAGGGCGCTCTTATCCCAAAATCAGTAATTTCAAAGTCAAATAGAACGTTCAAATATCGTCTAAAACTTCAAAAAAAAAATATACGCAATATAGTTCGAACCTTTATCTAGGTCTTCCACGCATGTGTTACACGATCAGATAAACTTTGCTCGATAGAAATAATTCACGAACACAGCATGTAATAAGACCTTTCAAATCATGCCATTTCCATAATTCCACTCTTTTATTAACGAAACATATCTAATAATATTGCTCTTTAAATTTTCTAGGTCGACCACGTAAGTGGGTTTTAATAAACATATCCCTTATTTTTAAACAATTTAAAAACCGATAAAAACAACGAAAAAGTACAAAAGTGTGGTTATTTTCTTTACTCCTTACACGTAAAGAAAAAGACAGAGAGTCACTCTTCTGGGATAAGAGCGCCTTAATAATTTGCCCTAGCTTACGAGGATTCTTCCGGTGTACTTTAATTTCTGCGTTAATGAATATCTTTTTTGCAGTCCGTATGATTACGGTAGTACGGTATGATTTATATTTAAGTTGTAAATCAGTATCTAGAGGGTCAGGTGGTAGAGCTGATCCCGGGCTCGACTGTGGAGGTACCACCATCTTACTTGGAGACCCCCTCGAAGTAATTCGGGGGAGAGTAAGAGGACAGCTCACAGGCAAAAAACCAGGAGGCACACCATGCCTGGGACCGATGGATGGCGGTATATTCATCCCTAATAGCCGGGCCTTATATGGAACAGACTGGTGACGGGCAGCGGCGTCACTGTTGCGAGGGTTCCGGCACCGCGCTCACCAACCCGCCTGCCCAGCGTGTGTGAGTATGGGCAATTCCTCCAGGATGACCGCCGGGAGTGGCAAAGTCCTGGAAAGGCTGATGTCCAGCAGTGGACGAACAAGGCTGATGGATGGATGATGCATGATCTAGAGGGTTACGACGAGCTTTTTATCTAAACTTATAGCACTTGATGGGACCTGGAGAAATCCAAGTTTTTTTTATTCTTCTGGACGAAAATCTTTCTAAAATCAAAATTATTGAAATTCTAATTTACAGAAACCAATGGAAATTTTGCGATGGCAGCATACACAATACATAAGTAGTAAGGTTTTTTTGAATAACTATTGAGTGAATTTTGAATTTTGAAGTGTTCTGTTTCGATTAATTAGAAAAAGGCGGATATTTCCCAATTACTCTGCGAAACCGCTCTTAATACTCATTAAAGTGGTCAAAAAGATTAAATTAACATTATATCATTGCAGTATAGAAACGCAGAAAGAAAAGTAAATCTGGATGTGAGGAGCTCTAAACCGGGATTCGAAATCTTAAATAGTATACCAGGTAAAGTGTTGCAAGACATAGATGTCAAACCTAAAAAAGTAAGAAAAATCATGAAGAGACATCTACATATTGTCTTGAACTAATTAATTATGTCAGTTAAATGTTTTTATTATTTACTTGTATTTTTTTTGTTATGTAATGTACCACTAAGAAGTGGCTCAGAAATCACATTTAAACCCACTAAGGGTTTACGTGATTTTCTTTTTTATAAGACAAAAATATTTACAAAACATAATAATTAGATAAATAAAAAAAAATTAAAAAAACCCGGTACCTCTCGCTTCCCGGTTTTCTTCGAATCCTTCGAATCCCGGTTCAGAGCTCCTCACATCCAGATTTACTTTTCTTTCTGCGTTTCTATACTGCAATTACATAATGTTAATTTATATCTCCTTGCGATGGATAAATCGCCAAGTGTTCAAACATAGATAACACCCTGGTGGAGCGTAAGAAGAGGTAGCCCCCTTGCCGCAATCGATGTGGAACCGCACCGACCGGACCGAACCATCTACTTCGACCGGCTGTTGGCTGTTTTTCCATTTAACGGTTTTCCGACGGCACGGCAACGGCGACGGCGACGGCACGGCGAAGGTGGAGGCAAAAATGTATGAATTTATATGCACGCCTTTTCCACTTAACGGCAAGGCACCGGCAACGGCGATGCTTCGACGGCGCGCCGTCGCGGCTTTCCCGCCACGTGCTGGGTGGTAAAGGTAAACGCGCACTTGTCCGCACCGCCGGACCCACAGTCGCTAGTCGCCGCGTTTGAATTCTTAGTATGAAGTTCTATTCGACACCCATTCGAGCTGTAGTATCCGAAGCCGCAGCTGATAACAGCAGCAGCATCGATGCACACGGCATTGTTCTGATTAAGTCATCTGCAGTTTTACGATGAACATTAAATGAAATGGTGGATGCTATGCGATGCAGTCGATGTAGAAGATCCAGATAGGTGCACGAGACCATTTATTGATGACTGCAGTGCATGCGGTTAATGCGGTGCGGATAAGTGCGCGTTCACCTTAAAACTGCACATGTATTGCGTAATTACATAACCTAAGGCAGTATGCGTGAGCGGGGGCGGTGCAGTGTGGGGGGTTCCTGCCGTTGCCGTCGCCGGCGACAGCAAGCTTCCCACTGCCTTGCCGGTGGTGTTGCCACCTTCCCCCAAAAAGGTGCTAGATTTGGGAAAATGCATTGTAGGTAGTAAAGTGGCTAGAATGAAATAAAATATAAAATTTACATTTTGAACGTTATTAATTTTAATAATGAAGCATAAAACAGGTATTTGCAAGGTAGGTGCAATTTTAAAGTTAAATTAATGTCCGAAGTGATCATGACAGACGCCCTCTCGAATTAACCAGTTGTTTTATTATTCTGTGAACGATTTTCTAAGAATCGCCTACTAAACTCGTGCTAAAAGGGCAAGTTATGATGGTAATTAATTTTATAAAAAGTGGCTAGAACAAGTAGCTAAAATATTTAGCCACCGAATATTTTTTTGTAGCTATAAACTTCAAAAATATTGCTAATATAAGTCTAGCCAAGAAATTTCTAAAGTGGGAAACTGCACATTGTGTGTTACGTAATAATAATTACCATGTAGTTTATCTTTATACAAAGGTACATTGCGCGGCTGATATGTATGGGTGCTAGTACGCACGAACTACATCACGCACACAACAGCAATATCTTAGCGTACAAAGTGCGCTTCGTGCGCTGCCAGCACGCGTAATCAGTGAATTTTCGAGGTTTTTCTGGATTTTACGAAAAATCATTTGTTCTAGGAAATTTTTGTCCTTACAACGAAAAAAAAACCAGTCAAGTGCGAGTCAGACTCGCGTACCTAGGGTTCCGTATCGTAGATGAAAAAACTAATTTAGTCATGTCTTTTTCGTGATTTTTTCTACGGCTATATTTTTCCTGTAATCTTTACGTAAACACATATTACCATGATTTTTTTTTATATTTTTCGGTCGACCAGTTTTGGAGATAAGGGGGACATACATTTTTTTGGGGTTTTTCAAGGATTTCTCGAAATAGATGCAAGTAATTATATCCAAACTATATATTTTTACAATGAACTTTTTAATACCTACAATTTGATATCAATATTGTATTTATAAAATATATATATTTTTTTTACTTTTTATTTATTTGTAATTTGTGTGCATATATCGCTATAGTTTTCCTGTAATTGGCCAGTTATGATCTATAATCGTCATTTTTTTCGGTATACCAGTTTCGGAGATAAGGGGGGGACATATGTTTTTATGGTTTTTTAAAAATATCTCGAGATCAGTGCCAGTAAATATGGTAAAAGTATATATTTTTACAATCAGCTCTTTATTATCTACAATTTGATACCCATATTGTATTTTGAGGATAATATTTTTTATTTTTCTCTCTTTTGTTTTGGAAATATATTCAACAATTTTAAATTTATCAAAATTTTTCAAAGTTTTTTTATGTGGGCATATGAATTCTATTTTTGTGCCAAATTTCAAGTCTTCATCTTTAACGGTGCTAAAGTTATGAGGCTGTGACTTACGGACGGACGGACGGACGGACGGACCGACGGACAACGGAGTCTCACCATAAAGGTTCCTTTGTACCTTTTAGGTACTACGGAACCCTAAAAAACCATGTTATTGTTATAGCAGTAATTTCAGGCATAAAACTCAAGCCGCTTAGACATAATACCTACGTATTAATATCTTAAAAGTCATCATTTTCATAAATAAATTCTATCAAGTGAAATGTTTCCAATTGGGTAAATTACTTTACAACGGAAAGATAAAGGTCTGAAAAAACATATTTGTGAGTTTAAAATTGATCAGATAAGTAGCTGACTCAGCATATTTAAGCAAAAACCCTTAAGAGGCCGGTGCAGTAATCCTATTTCATACAAACGAAATACCAAAACCATTTGTAAGTCATAGATATTCTTATCGGTGGTGTGTATTTATCCCGATTGCATTACATAATATCTAGGTTCCCAAATATATATTAAATAAGAACGCTGATTTAAACATGAAATATGAGAGAAATAAGCTTTCTATGGAAATTTTAAATAGATAATAGTGTCGTCTTTAAATCAGTGTCCTTTCAAAAAAATATATATTTAGGAACCTAGATATTCTGATATCCAATCGGAATAAACACACACTATCCTAAGAATATCTATGATTTACAAATGATTTTGGTATTTCGTTTGTATGAACAAGGATTACTGCGCCGGCCTCTTAAAATACCAAAGTCTAAGCCTTAAGGCTTAAAGTATCGTGAATGCCCTTGAGCGTTTGACCTCTAACCAACATAAAACGAGAAGAACGCCATCTAGCAAAATGCTCATGTATATGACAACCAAATGTCTACAGATGCGATATCGAAAGAAATGCAACAGAGTTTTTATCTAACTATGCCTAACCTAAATGTGTCTCTCAGAGTCAGTGTCAACTAATATTCTACTTGTGAGTTGTTATAAATAAGAGTTGTATTAGAACTGACGATACAGTGTGTTAATAAAATGACTGTCAACCCAAAAATGGGACTGTTAATAATATACATTGACATGGTAGTTTAATCGGAAGGAGTGTTCTGACATGATAGTGATGTATGGGTATCATGTCAGAAATTTAATTCTGACTGGTGAACAACTTTGACATTTGACATTTTTTGGACATTTGAAATGACTTTTGACAGTTTTTCAAAATGGCAGAATGTATGGGAATTTGTATGGTACTTAAGCGAGCCATACGAATAAGATTACGAGCACGAAGCGCGAGCGTGCGCAGTTCGTGCCAGTGTGTCCCATCACTAGGGTCGTACTTTGAAATTTGTTTTGAAATTTGTTTTGTTTTGTCCCCCGCCACTAGGGATGTACTGTGACATTTTTTTTTACTTTGACATTAGGGATGGGAAAAACTGACATTATAGCGCTTCGCGCTCGCGTGCGCAGTTCCTAGGGATGTACTTTTTGACACTAGACATGTCCCAAAAAATGTTTTTGTTTCAGCCCTTTGGAACGGAAGGTGGTACAGTCCTAGCGGTTGGACGATAGGGTGTCAAAAATAGATCATTTAGGTGTCTCGAAAAAAATTTTTTTTCAGCCATATCTTCGGAACGTACAAAACTAGTACCCCCCCTAGATCTACCCCCCCCAGTGGTAAAACTTTGACGGACCGTATCTCCCAAACGGCTGAAGCTGGAGACATGTTCATGGTACTCTAAGAAAAGTGCTCGACAAGATCTGACTGAAAATTAAATAAAAAAATAAAAAAGTCGAAAGTAAATAAAAATTACCATAAATATATCTTCCATATCTAGACAGCAGAGTGACATTAATAAAACTCCGTAATAAAACACTAATAATAAACAGACTGGTAAAATTTAAACTTTTTTATCTGAACATATACATATGTATAAAAGGAATGTATTATTATAGGTATCTTTGCAATGCGAGAGTATTTTTCACAAGGCGTCTATTTGTAATAATCGAATAAATTGTCTTTGCGCTAATAAAATATTCAATTGCACCTAATTACCGTAAATCACAACTAATAAATAAGAAAATAAAACAATTAAATGTATGTACTAAATTGATACAGTGTATTTTGAAACTATGGTACGAATATCTTCACAAATTGTCGGTATATTTCTAATTTTGCTCGTTGGCGCAGCCAACATAGTCTTCTCGTCGCAAAGCGTCGAACACAAATTATAGAGGGATAGCGTCGAAGCAGACTAAATTTGATGGCCGCGCATAGGTTGCAGGTGGTCGGCCGCGTTCGGCAAAGAGGGGAGTCGACAAATTATAATGAAAATATACTAATTAAGTAAGGCTTTTTTTTTAGATAATAATGAGAACTTTTATTGTGTTAAAGGTTCATTTCCAACGCATATTCCCACAAAGATGTCCACTCGTGTCAGCTGCTTCTCAAGAACTGCCCGAAAAGCCGTCGCAAAGCCGTCGCCGTCGCCGGTGGAAAACCGGTAAATGGAAAAACGTTGCTCGGTTTTGTGCCGTGCCGTCGCCGTGCCGTCGCCGTCGCCGTTGCCGTGCCGTCGGAAAACCGTTAAATGGAAAAACCCCGTTTGAACTTCTCCACGAAGGTTGATGACGTCATGAAATATGTCATGCTGAGAACTAAACTCCAACTGAGGGTCCAGCGATTGGAGTCACGCCATAATGCCAATTTTAATTCATTTGTGCTGCGTGTCCCAACTGAACATCTCTCGACCTTCGTGAATGAAGAGTTTTGGCCGAAAAGTGTCTTGTTTTGTTGATTCCGTGGAAGAATTCCAGACACTGACACTCCGCAAGGGCGTGGTACGTTGCAGGCTATACGTACAGTGGAGACCACATCAAGCTATACACTTGCAGTACGACAATAGCCCCTATAGAGAAGATTATAAGATAGGTGTAAAGTCCAATGTGTCTTACTTGATGCGGTCTCCACTGTACATAGTGTTTATTTTTAGTTTAATTTTTATTTTTGTTTGAATTGTATAGCGAATTGGTGTTAACTGTAATGCTGTACAATTTATTTTAATAAATAAATAAGTATAAATTTATTTCTATCATAGATCAAAAAGATGCTTACAAACATATTTGCCTAAAAGTAAACCATCTTAATGAACCAGAACTAAATCATGTTCAATTAACTTGTAATCAATTACTTGCACTTTTTGTTTTTAAGCTTTGTATTATGTTTAAGCTTAAGGCCAATACAATATAATTCATGACAATGCATTTGATAAATTAAGTAGAAAACAGCTACGTCCGCTACTATTTAGGCGATGTACAAAAAAAATACAGGTGTTTCTTTTCTGTGTGTTTCATGAAATATTCGGAAAATTTTGATAAATTTCTGATATATGCATAATGACTTTATATTCTAGGGTTTTGAAATTGGAAAACATGGTTGGATAAATTTTCCTCAAAAGAAATAATTATTGAAATGAGGTCTTCAAACACACTTTTTCTCCTCGTTTGACGAATAGGAACCATATACAGAACTCAAACATATTTTATTAGGTGTATTTCAACAATATCTAGAGATTTGATATTAGAAATTTTGCTAGCTATTTTAGTTTTTTTAATAAAAATATAAAACCAACGTTTTTCCCTTTTGCCCTGAATCCGCCCCTCTCGCACTGCGTGATTTTTCGCTTGGAGTAACAGTGACAAAAATAAACTGTGATGAAATGTTGGCATTAAATGTGAAGACACACTAAGTAATTAATTTTTCAATTTGAAATTTAAATAAGTGTACAAGTAAGTTGAGAAGTACTACTTACCTATTTAAGGGGCTTAACAATGCTAAAGTTTAGTCCAGCTCTAGCACTTTTTAATTGTAAATATCGTTCTAGCGAAAATGCTTCTACATACCAAAATATGACTCTACAAACCGTGATATATCAACCACATGAATTTGTAAATTACTTGAAAAAATTATGCCGAAAAAAGGCGTAAAGACCTTATTACGACGCCGATTTTTGTTTTATTGGAAACGCTATTTCATTTTAGTTGTTTGCTTATTAAAAAATATTCCTACGGATTTATTACAAGTTATATAACTACATGCACAATTTTAAATTTATCAAAATAAATAAAAAATGCTGGCCAGATCACCACCGTCGTTCGGTAGTGTACCCAGAAGGCTGGCTAATTCTTTGACCGAAATAGGCTCCAACCCTTGGGTCACTGGAAGCGTCGATCAGGCGCGATGATAGAGTGTCTCCACTCAAAAGGGCACAAACATGTAACCCTCACCTAGGGCTGCATATTTGCGCCGTTTGTCCGACTCCGCTGACATTTCCGCCGCGCCCGCTCTGGAAGCGGTCGCTGAGAGGTGAGATGGCGCCACCGGCACTATATCGACGCAAGTTGCATCCCAATGAGGGGTTTTCAAAGTCAAATTAAAAAAGAAAAAGTAGTACCGAACGACTCAATAGATGGCGCAGCCTGTACTAAAAGTGTCAAAAAATGTCTTCCTGGCAACACTGGATTCTTTTGATTTTGACACTTCTTCTTTGCTTCTTTCTTTTTTATGGTCAATCCATGCCTCAAATGTATTATTGCTAAGATCCATTGTTCTTTCCGTAATTAGTTATACTGTGTGTTCCTGTTCCTATATTTTTACAATTAGCTACAACGCATGGGCTGACCATGTTGAAAGTTGAATGAAATACCAAGCTATTAACGTAAGTAATATAGATAGAAAACAACACAATATAAACACAACAAATAGGAATGTCTTTGTGAAGGGTGTTGTTGGATTTAACAATTGAATTGACAATTTTTATCTTGCTGCCCACAGATTAAAAAATAATCTTTGCTTTTTGACACTTGAAAGCAGGGTAACGCCATCTGTGTTTACCTCTGAAAGCTTGATCAAGGTCAGTCTGGAAAACCGCTCATTGTAAATGCATCAATGTTTTGATTAATTATAGTGATAGCATATAGAAGTAACCTGTCCAGTGCGTTGCCTAATGGAACAAAAGTGGAACCAGTGCGTTTACGAGATTTTTTGTCATACTCGTACTTCTTAGTTCGCGCTAAGTCTGTCGTTTTAGCACGAACTAACAGGACAGCAACTTAGTTCGCGCTTTAGCACAAACTAACATGACAGCGACTTAGTTCGCGCTAAAAGTCTATCATTTTAGCTCAAACTAACAGGACAGCGACTTACGACAGACCCTTCAGATGATCCTCAGAGTAGAGAACCTCAGAATTCACATACAGCGACTTTATACAGATATTAAAACCTAAGACATGGCTGTATGGGTGAAATCCCTTTGTCTTCCCATTTAGACATAGAAGGAGAATATTGTTCTGAGCTGGGGTTCGGGATAAATAAATTTATACCAATTAACAAATAACAGTAATCAGAAACAGTAATCGTTTCACTTGAACGTCCGTCACTAACTTGTAATACGCTATACTTGTGTCGCAGACTTAAGAGTGCACCGAGCTTTTTAACACACAAACAAGTTTTTATAACCCTTGTTTGAAGTAGTAAACGATTAAATTAAAATCTAGGGAAATATATTGGTATTATTGAGTATATATACTAGACTTTATACACGATGGAAACACGATTTGATAAAGTTGTCTTGATAGAATAAATTCGCAAAGTTACCTCTTTTCGAATCATTTTTTCCTCTTTTTCCCTACATTTTCATAGAAATAAGTAATTTTATACGATAATAGATTTACTAAAATATAGTTCATAGTTAACTGGAGCGTTTATACAAAATGCTTTTTTTTTTAAGAACAATATGATGAAAATAACAACGAAAAACATGGAAAAAGTGCAAAAGTTTGGTTATTTCCTTTACTCTTTACACATAAAGAAAAAGATAGAGACAAAGGCAAACGCTCGGTGCGCCTTTAAGGGGCTCCACAATGCCAAACATCAGTTTTGTATTGGATTCAGTTATGTCAATGTAGATGGTAAAAATTTGAAAAAAATATAGCTTGTTTTGTGACTCAAGGCAATTATTAATTACACTTTATAAATAAACATACTTTCAATCTTCTCTTAATTATATTACTTTTCAAAAAGCATGGATTTCACGAAAAAAGCGAAAAACCAACACACGCAGATACTAACATATTACATATTTTACATATTACATATTTATTACATAAAGAAATTATGGTTAATGTCATAATGTAGCCACGATTTCAAAATAACTGAACTTTTGCGTGCGTGGCATCTGATGAGAGCAGAATAGAGTTAAAAAACAAACGCGTTAGAGCAGGACTGAATTTTAGCATAGTGCAGCCCCTTAAATAAACTCTATGGAATACAAAACTGTGGGTCTACCGCGTAATTCTCATTTACATCAACATCAACTTGAGATTGAAATTTGACGTGCGTGCGACGACGCCCGCCTAACATGCCATCTCTTTTGCACGCGTTGAATTTCGCATGCATTTGCTTGAAGTTGATACAAATGAGAATTACGCGGTAGAGCCCCTGTACTGATCCGTCCGGCCACGCAACGCCTATCTACATGGCGCGTAAACCTTCTAGAATATTCGAGAACATTCTAGCATTGTTGGAAACGATCTGGAAGGCTCTGACACCACACTAACCAACTAAAAAATTATAGAACTTTGCAGTATATCAGACATCTGGAATAGCCTAGTCTATAGTCCCCGCATGCCGGCTCTCGAAAACAGATGATGCCGATCCCTTTGCTTCCACTACTGGATAACCAGATGCTCGCAGCACTCCGTTACTTCTGTTCCTGAATAATAGATGGCAGCAGCGTGGCGTTTTTTTCCTTACGACATTCGACACAATATATTGAAAAAAAAAAGTGGATAAATTCCCCCGAATTCAAATTCGGTTCTGCATAAAAATCAATCTTAAAAAAAAAATCAAAAAAGTTTATTCAATTTTAACAGTAATATTAAACTAAGAACTAGTGCTTGGAGTCACCTTTTAAGCAAAATATTGCCTGTGCCAGGTGTCCCCACTCCTTCATAGCATCTTTTCAGACACTGTTAAATTTTCTTAACTTAGTAGTTGGAAACAAAAATATTAGTAATTTATATTTAGTTACTATTAATAATAATCTTAATAACAAACGTAAACTTACACCAGTAAGATCGAAGACTTTTTAATAAAAGTTCCTCACCCAGTGACACTCAGTGTACCCCCAACTGCCCTTATAAATAGAGCCTCTCTGTGTCCACGAGTTATTTTATTCTCACCTCTGATCCCACTGGCTGCAGGCGAACTGGGATTATTACAGCAATTGTTTATCCTCGTGCAATTACGTCTGTTGTGACCGGATTTGTATAAGGAATTGATTAAAACGAAATAATATTCTCTGTAAGCTGTGACTTTGCTTGGGAAATTAATTATACTAATATAATGGAAAAGTATATTATACAGGATTGTATTCACGGTACTGATGACGAAAAAAATTTTTTTTTTAATTTATTTACGTATTTAGGGATGACGAAAAATGTCTAGTTTGCGACAGACATGTTGTAATTAACTCAGTACTGTCGGAGCGGCGCCGGGGGCAGGTTGGGGAAGCACCTGAGTAGGTAGGTCCTAGCGCTTTGCGCCCCAGTGACCATTAACTCAGCACTGTCGGAGCGGCGGCAGGTTGGGGAAGTGCCTGAGTAGGTAGGTCCTAGCGCTGTGCGCCCCAGTGACCATTAACTCAGCACTGTCGGAGCAGCGGCAGGTTGGGGAAGCGCCTGAGTAGGTAGGTCCTAGCGCTTCACGCCCCAGTGACCATTAACTCAGCACTGTCGGAGCGGCGGCAGGTTGGGGAAGCGCCTGAGTAGGTAGGTCCTAGCGCTTTGCGCCCCAGTGACCATTAACTCAGCACTGTTGGAGCGGCGGCAGGTTTGGGAAGCGCCTGAGTAGGTAGGTCCTAGCGCTTCACGCCCCAGCGACCATTAACTCAGCACTGTCGGAGCGGCGGCAGGTTGGGGAAGCGCCTGAGTAGGTAGGTCCTAGCGCTTTGCGCCCCAGTGACCATTAACTCAGCACTGTCGGAGCGGCGGCAGGTTGGGGAAGTGCCTGAGTAGGTAGGTCCTAGCGCTTTGCGCCCCAGTGACCATTAACTCAGCACTGTCGGAGCGGCGGCAGGTTGGGGAAGTGCCTGAGTAGGTAGGTCTTAGCGCTTTGCGCCCCAGTGACCATTAACTCAGCACTGTTGGAGCGGCGGCAGGTTGGGGAAGCACCTGAGTAGGTAGGTCCTAGCGCTTCACGCCCCAGTGACCATTAACTCAGAACTGTTGGAGCGGCGGCAGGTTGGGGAAGCGCCTGAGTAGGTAGGTCCTAGCGCTTCGCGTCCCAGTGACCATTAACTCAGCACTGTTGGAGCGGCGGCAGGTTGGGGAAGCGCCTGAGTAGGTAGGTCCTAGCGCTTCGCGCCCCAGTGACCATTAACTCAGCACTGTTGGAGCGGCGGCAGGTTGGGGAAACGCCTGAGTAGGTAGGTCCTAGCACTTCGCACCCCTGTGACCATTTATCATCAGAATGTCAGGACATTTAAAAATGTCATAACTACTTCTTTAAGTATTTTTTTATTCAAAAACTTAACTAAAGATGACCTAAAATAAGAAAACTGTCAAAGTCAACCTAAAATCTGAAACATTTATACTAAATAGAAAATGCTGGCCAGATCGTTACTGTCCTTAGAAATCGGAAAGATAACTAAAATCACGAAGAAAAAAGAGTCAGTGTCCCTTAGTGCGAGAGGGACGCATTCGAGAAAAAGTAGCAAAAAGTTGGTTTTTTATTAATATAAAATATACTAAAGTTGCTACCAAAATTTCGTTTAACCAGATCCTATGTACTGTTAAAACTCATGTTAACAAAACACAATTTTTGCAGTCCATATGTCAGTCCATATGTCAGTCCATATGTCATTCCAAATTCTCAAATCAGGAGTACTGGTGTCGAAAATGACCTCATTTAAATAAATATTTTTATCGAGTCGAATTTCTCCAATCACGTTTCTGTTAAAACGAATCTTAAGCCGGCACCAGACATGTGTACACTTATTTGAACACTCGAGTGGACACACTGTGTGGCACGAGACTTTGTCTATGTGTTCCAAAGTTTGTACACAGATTTGCACTTTGCCGAGCGGTATCGGTTTTTTAGCGCACATCAAAGGAATGTGTTCAAATAAGTGCGTAGCCTGCCACACTATTTGCAAAGACCAGTTGCGCGAGCGCTGTTGTACGGAATGGTTGTGTGAGACACTACGTGCTTGATCGTTCAAAATGGACTGGAGTAACGAATGCGTCCTAGAATTTATTGAGTTGCTGCAAGGGGAACCATATATATATATTTTCGATATATTTTATTGCTCATGTAAAAAATAATTACATACACATAAATAGTATAAGCACACTGCGTCCACGAAATCGTCGTCCATCTCCTTTGTTGTCTACCAGCATACTGTGGAGAAAAGAGTTTGCGAAGCATGTGTGGCAGGTGCGCCAAATGTGTGTACAAAGTCGTCGAAGAAGTGTGCAAATAAGTGTCCACATGTCTGGCGCCGGCACTAGAAAAATATTCCAAAAATTGATTATTTACTATTTTATCAAAATAATAATAGATATGCAAGTTCTAAAAGTGTCGATTATTTTTCCGTAGCGCCTTATGATGAACTGTAACTTTTGTAGGGCCCGCAGCTTCATGAGCATATTAGTCTAAGAGCTAGCGACCAAATCGGTCATGTGGCTTCAGCTGTATTGAAACTCCCTTAGCTACTTCCCTGAACAACCTTTTCCGATAATCTTCGTGCTGGCAGGCCGCGAGCGGTGGGTGCCGGTGTAGTGTGGTGGGGAAAAAAAAGAAAAAAAATGTGGGTTCAGCGACTTCAATTTTTTTTTCAAACAGTTGCTCTGTACTCCTTGTGCACCCAAAAAAAATTTTTAATCGATCGGGTGGTGGGAAGGGGTTGCCAGCGTTAATTAAAAGTATCGCCGTGAGCCGTAAGCGCGATGACGCGTTCGCCGGCTGATATCTGAGCCCACATGAAAATTATTATTATTTTTGTAGGCAACCCCTTCCCACCACCTGATCGATTAAAATTTTTTACAACAAATAAAAAAACCCCTAAAAGGCCATAAAAAATATTTTTATTAATAATTTTATTAACATATTGAAATCAATTTCTAGTAAGATAACAACCCCGTGAGCGTTCAGTAAAATGGAAAAATGTTAATTTTTTTCCAGTATGGTGGAAATATTGAACGGCATAAAGCAGGGATGGGCAAAGTGCGGCCCGCGGGCCATCTCCGGCCAGCAAACTGTTGCAATCCAGCCCGCGACCATCGACTACTGATATCGTGCACTTGCTTACATCATTTTTGTTTCTATTTTACCCATATAGATTACCTGCAATTTCCCTATTTCATAGTGTGCTTGATTTGAATATAGTTCATGTCATTTAATTTTGCACAAATAAGAGATTTTTTAATGGGTTGTATTTAAAGCCACAACAGAAATTACAAAAAATGCTTCTACAGTGTTCTATCTAAAATACTAACCGCACATCAAAAAATACTAACTGCACACCAAAAATACTAACCGCACACCAAAAGCACTAACTGCAGGATTGTAAGATTTCTGGGTTGTCATAAAAAAAATAACCTAACCTACCGCCTTGCTGCGCTGAAGGATTTCTGATTGCGGTATTTAGAGTGCAGAATAGTATTTTTGATGTGCAATTTAATATTATCCTTTTTTAATATCGTTGAAACTACCAACTGAATAAATAGCTTTATTTCGGAAAATAATAATATTTTAATTTTAATAAAGAACAAATTAATTGACGCCGAAACCTGGCCCCCTCTGTTTGTAAATATTAGCCCGCATAGGAAAAAGTTTGCCCGTCCCTGGGGCTCTACCGCGTAATTCTCATTTGTATCAACTTCAAGCAAATGCATGCGAAATTCAACGCGTGCAAAAGAGATGGCATGTTAGGTGGGCGTCGTCGCACGCACGTCAAATTTCAATCTCAAGTTGATGTTGATGAAAATGAGAATTACGCGGTAGACCCACTGGTCTAAAGTCTAAGATATTATAGTTCGGTGGCGCAGTTGGCACCGCGCTTTTTTTGAAATGAATGATTATGAATGAATGAATGAATACACACTTTATTGTACACGGTCAAATAAAAAATTGAGTACAGAGTTTTGAACACACAATGTTTTACAAGGGCGGACTTATCACTTAAGGCTTCTACCAACGCCAACGACCTTGAACTAAGGAACTTTGTAACCATTTTATACGGTAACTATAGCATTTTTCAACAGAAGAAAAATACATAGTAATGTGCATGGTACAAATAGTGATGTGGTTTTCCTGAATTTCATTATAAATACAGAAGTGAAGCAAGAAAATTCTAAGTGTACCCTTATTTCTCGATTTTATGTTCACTTGTAACAACATAACTGCTGCAGTTTTAATTGAAACAGTATGAAAATTTACAAACTTCTAGACAAAATAATATAAAATGATTTGGTTTTCTCAGTTCTTGGATATTAATTTTATTTTAGATAAAATAAATTAAAAACACACTATTTTCGCACTTGTCAGCCGCAGCGACTGACGTAACAGCCATGTTGCAGTGCGAGCTGATAAGGACTTTATTTTAATATTATTTTGTTCGAAATTTCAACCACCACGAATCGAGTTGCTAATTATTCCGACTGAGCCACCTTAAAGCGATCCAATCTTTGGGTGGTGAAGAAAGTATTATTTTATTTTACGTAATGTACATACTCTTACAATATTTGGAGATTTTCTTAATTCAGGAACCCCTAAAGAGATTGCCCAAATTTTCATTAACCAAACCCATTGATTGAGTGCAACTTGAATATAGATAGACAAGTACTGTGTATCTATATTTATCTAGCCATAAACATTATATCCACCCCCTGTATTTTTTCTTACGCCAATTTTTTCGGTTGTTTGCGAGTCGCGTCCATTGCTTTCCGGCTGTTTGGCTATGATATTATGGTAATTTAAAAAAAAAGCCATTGAAGGTGACCTGCGAGCCTATTATGTTATCCCTAGTTGCCAACTGGACTGGGTGCCTATCATCAAAAACATTGATATACTATCGAACTCCGATTGTCTAAGGATATGTTCGCACTTGAAGTGACGGCACAGTTCGTTAATAGTTCAATAACCAGTAGACAATTTTGAAATTTCTGTTTTTATCTATGTTTTTGATGATACGCACCCAGTTCAGTTGTCAACCAAAGATACAGAATAGGGGAGCTGATCGCCAAGTTCTGTCAATGTAGCTTTAATCTCCTTTATTGTTATGTCGTCGTATGATGTCAAAAACTACTTTAATCTCCTTTATTGTTATGTCGTCGTATGATGTCAAAAACTGCTTTAATCTCCTTTATTGTTATGTCGTCGTATGATGTCAAAAACTGCTTTAATCTCCTTTATTGTTATGTCGTCGTATGATGTCAAAAACTGCTTTAATCTCCTTTATTGTTATGTCGTCGTATGATGTCAAAAACTGCTTTAATCTCCTTTATTGTTATGTCGTCGTATGATGTCAAAAACTGCTTTTTTGTAAAAAAAAAAAACGCATTTTTCGCAGATAAGTCGCAGAGTTTTTGAGTGAATCAATCTAAAATTTAAATTTAAAATTTTTCAGACCTTTATATAGATAATGCAAAGCCTTATACCTAATTGGATAATTTTCACTCGAGAGATTAAATCTTTAAAAACCGGCCAAGTGCGAATCAGACTCGCGCACGAAGGGTTCCGTACCTTTATCTATAAAAACGGCTAAAAACCTTGTCTGTTGTATGGGAGCCCCCTTAAATATTTATTTTATTCTGTTTTTTAGTATTTGTGTAACTACCACGGTTCATGAGATATAGCCTGGTGACAGACGGACAAACAGACAGACGGACAGCGGAGTCTTAATAATAGGGTCCCGAAAGTTGCGTCGCGCGCATTAAGGGGCAGGTAGTCGCTAACGACCTTGAGTCGACTTGTGTTGGTACAAATATCGACAGAAACTATATTGGAAATAACGTTCATATCAGCACGCACTGCATTACGACGTCGCTGGGTCTCCGGATAGCGCAAAATAGGAGCAAATAATACTTTTCACACAGACGCGAGACACAGACTTAGTTTAAAAACAGCTTGACTTTGAACAATATTGTCATACTGTTATTTTAACGCAATAATCATTTTTAGAAACCAATTTTTTCCTTATACTTTAAACAACACAATATATTTTTAAACATCTCCGTTATCAGTGAGAGTATGTTTCGGATGACGTTGGAAGAGGCGCTTTAAACATTGTACTACGGGGGCAGGTGCAATAAATAGAGTCAATTTCAACAATCATCAGTTTATATATTTTATAGATTGGCTCATTGTAAATATCTATTTTTACTACAGTTAATAAACTTAATAAAATACATACGTTGTTGTTGTTATTACGTTTACTTGCCAAAAATTATTCCATGGATTTATTTATCCATCCAGCCTTGGAAACAAATTTGGCATATACAGGGTGTAATCGTTAAGTGTGACCAGGCGATTATTCCGTAACTATTACAGATATCAAAAAAATTGAAACTGATATCGAAAGTAAGTTACTTAATCAGTAAAATGACATCAATAACTTTTTGAAAACCAAACGAGAAGTATCCAAAATTTTGACATTAAACATTCCCATACATTGTATCGCACAACAAGGACGTCACTTCGAACATCTGCTTTAAATACAAAATTTTGTACTTAACAAGAAATAAATATTATTCAATTAAAAGATAGTTTTATTACTTTGTTAGGTTAATAAACATTTTCCTTTAATATCAGTACAAAGCTTAAATAACCTTTTAAAATAAGGAAACTAAAACCTTTCTACTAATCTCATACTAAATGTATGGGAATGTTTAATGTCAAAATTTTGGATACTTCTCGTTTGATTTTCAAAAAGTTTTTGATGTCATTTTACTGATTAGGTAACGTACTTTCGATATCAGTTTAAACTTTTTTGATATCTGTAATAGTTACGGAATAATCGCCTGTTTAAACTTAACGATTACTCCTTGTATATCAATCACTATTTTACACTTAAAATTTAATTATGATACATAACATTTTAAATACGCTTATAAGTTATTTCAATAATCCTTGGCGGTTTTTGTTTCGTACATACATTGTCTATGGTATACAATTAATGATTGAAATTGACGTCAATATATTCAATAAGACTCTTGGTTAGATCTCAAAGATGTCGCCACACATGCTACATTTACTTAGAACCTCGTCACAATAAAAAGTTTCAACAATTTATTTTTACCAACCGTGAAAAGGTCCTAAATAGCAAGAAATAGTGATGTTCCATCAGTTATTCAAATAACAATTCATAAGTAGTTATAAATATCAGTGCTTTCTTCAACGAATATTAGTATTGCAGCCGTACGTAGTGTTGGGATACAATTATTTTTATTTAGTTTGTCGCTTCTTTCTGTCTTCGTTCATTTCGGGTTCCGGAAGTTCAGGTTCGCTTACGTCACTGCTCAGGGACGGAATTGGAACCTCTGTTGAATAAAAAAAAATGGAAAATTAGAGACAACGAGAATAATATTAGAATAAAGACAAAACGGATGAAATGAAAAATTAAGAATAATGAATCAAAACCAAATATGTTAAAATTTTAGGAAGATGTGTGGCGGTGCTAGCACTTATGGTTACGGTTAGTAGTTGAACAATGCTTTGAATGGTGTTAGACTATTCGTGACATTTACATCTGGGTCGTGAAGAAGCCATATCCAAGGCCTCTGCGGCAACTTGAAAGACTCTGACACCAGGTTGACAACTAAACAAGAAAGAAGAAAAGAAGATATTTGGAAACGTCAATAATAACTATTTGACTGATATACTGCTAATAGCAGTCATATCAATAAAAGTTCTTTTGATAATTTTTGTCTACAAATTTATGAATGAGATACAAATTAAGGTCAAAAAGTTCTAAGGCTTTCCCTTCCAGAAGAAAATTAACTCGCTAATTGTGTTGTTTATCCCTACAAAATGATTAACAATTTAACAGAAATAAGAAATGTAAAATGTTACGCCATCGTATATTATCAAAATGATTAGGTACTGAATATTATATGTATAACAATTTATACAAATCACTTTAAAATAAAAGTGAAACGATTTTTCTCAACAGAGTGCCCATCTTGAATGAATGAATGAATATGTTTATTTATTTCAAAGATAACTTGATCTAAATACATCCCACAAAACCAAGTAGAAATTTGGTTTGTCTGTGGGGAGGGAGTCGCATCTTAGAACTCAAATAACCAATATAATTAGAATTTTTGTATATTTATTTATTATTTAAATATGTATGTGTATATTTTATAGGTATGTATTCATTTATTTCAGTATGTTCATGTATTTTTATATTCAAGTTTAGTTTAGTCTTAGATATTTAAGTTTATATTTTAATCTTGATCTCCCTATTATTTTCCGATTGGTATTTACACCTGCACATGTTATTTTGTTCATCTTTCTGTTACCTACCAAGGGTTTCCTGGAAAATATTGCTATTAGCAATAAGTGCTGCCCTTGTACACCATGTTTAATTGTTTCTTTTGTCTTTAAGTTATTTATGTAAATGTGCAAAAAGTGTTATAAATAAAAATAAAAATAACAAGACATCACGAAAAAAAAAATTACCTTCGTCATCACTCCCTTTAAATGCCCTACCGAGTCTTGGTCCAAACCACATGCCAGTACTGTCAGTGCTCTCACTCCCCCGCTTCGAGAACCCATGGCTCCGGGCCCTGCCCAGCACCAAGTCCATGAGGCTGCGGAGCTGGTCAGCTTGTCCGGAACGTAACAGTTCCGGTTGTAATTGTTGTAACGTGAGTGGCACATCACTACGGCCGACCCGCGGGAACGCGTAGAGCTGACGCTTTTGCTGTTCCGGTTTGTATTCTGTAACAAAAGTATGATATACTGATCATACTTAAGGCACATCCATTACCTAAATTGGTAAATCGGTTTGTGTTGGTAGGAATACGTATATATAAAGTTATTACCTTTAGGGTTATTATGTATGTCTGTAGTCTAGTTTGTAGTCTGTAGTCCAGTCTGTAGTCTCCAGTCTAGTATGTAGTCTGTAGTCTGTAATCTGTAGTCTAGTCTGTAGTATGTAGTCTAGTCTGTAGTCTTTAGTCTAGTCTGTAGTCTAAACTATAGTCTGTAGTCTAGTCTGTAGTCTAGTCTGTAGTCTCATCTGTAGTCTAGTCTGTAGTCTAGTCTGTAGTCTAGTCTGTAGTCTAGTCTGTAGTCTAGTCTGTAGTCTAGTCTGTAGTCTTTAGTCTAGTCTGTAGTCTAAACTATAGTCTATAGTCTAGTCTGTAGTCTAGTCTGTAGTCTGTAGTCTAGTCTGTAGTCTGTAGTCTAGTCTGTAGTCTTTAGTCTAGTCTGTAGTCTAAACTATAGTCTGTAGTCTAGTCTGTAGTCTAGTCTGTAGTCTAGTCTGTAGTCTAGTCTGTAGTCTAGTCTGTAGTCTAATCTGTAGTCTGTAGTCTAGTCTGTAGTCTGTAGTCCAGTCTGTAGTCTCCAGTCTAGTATGTAGTCTGTAGTCTAGTCTGTAGTCTTTAGTCTAGTCTGTAGTCTAAACTATAGCCTGTAGTCTAGTCTGTAGTCTGTAGTCCGTAGTCTAGTCTGTAGTCCGTAGTAGTCTGGAGCTCGCAGGTTCAAATCCCGTAGGGACACATTTATGTTCGGTTTGCGTGCTTCGGAAGTCACGTTGATTTATGGATTTGTGCCGTAAGTACGGGGATAGAGCTCACCATCCTGAGACGTAATAATCGTTGGAGAAACGTGTGTGTACGAGTATGGACCGTGACTTAGATTTCATTTGGCCGTCACAGCACCCATGACGGGAAGCGTCGATGAGAGCTAGGATAAAGCGCGCTTGAGTTCGAAGTTCTTACCGAGGAAGAGTCGCTCCAGCGGTAGCTGCCACCCGTTGGAGGCGCGGCCTACCCGAGGGAAGGGGTACAGGTTCATTACCCCGTCGCGACGAAACTTCGCTGTGTTCTCTGTGGACCAAAAAGGGGGGAGGTTGAATACACTGTACTGGCGACTAGGCATGGGAATGTTTGCTACATTTAATAAATTTTCATTCGATGAAATTACAGTGATTTCACATGTGAAATTTCACAGACAATAATTTCTCATGTGCATTGCACTAATGTCACACTTGCTACAATTATCACCTTACGGCATCTATCTTTAAGGTTTATTTTTTAAATACTCTCATTCGTTAGCCTGGCCAAGGACAAAGTTCACCAATGCGTCATACGGGTCCCTTTTAGTGTAGCGACAAATCAGCGAAATATGCCTTCCTCCTTCTAACACGCCCGCTGTAGTAAGATTCGTCCCTACTCGCTCGCGCTCTCTTCTGTGCGAATGATCTGTGATTTTTAACAGACTATGTGAAGGAAGGTAGAGGTGTGACATATGAAAACGCATTTCATATGATTTTTTACATGCTACTTGTGAAATATTCCTTGCCTACTGGCGACCCCAACTCACTTCTCGCGATTTTACTTTTTGATCGGCACCCATCTTACGACAACCTTTTTTATGCATTGTGCAGAATATGACAAATTTATTCAGTCGAAATGTGTACATAATTAATTATGTCGCGTATCTTCACTTGACGGTCCGCCAAAACAAAATCTGGAACTTGGTTTACGATGCTTTAGTGATGACTTCAATCACCTGGCACCTGGGCGCTCGGCGTCTTTTGTGCTGGTATCGACTACAACGAAATTCAGTAAACCTTTAATGTAAATTATTATTACCATAGACTAAGTATTACTACGTAATTTAGTCTATGATATTACATATTACTTAGATAGATGACGGTTGACGTAAGA
Organism: Ypsolopha sequella; assembly: GCA_934047225.1. NCBI lineage: Eukaryota > Metazoa > Arthropoda > Insecta > Lepidoptera > Ypsolophidae > Ypsolopha > Ypsolopha sequella. The sequence goes on from OW203993.1 coordinate 25,491,581, forward strand.
AAAAAATTTGCGTTTTTCTCGTTGTTTTTTTTTTCTTAGTTCTTGACTTTCCGCCAGATGTCGGTGCCCATGTCACCATAGATAAAATATGTTTCGTAGCAATCAATGTCAAAGTGGTTTTTGGTTTGTTTGGAATCTGCAAATTTTGTCTTTGATTCTGTTGCTAAAGTATGTTACAGTGCCATCTAGGAATCTTATTGAACACTAAATTTGACACAAGGAAAAACGCTCATTCAAAAGTACCACTGCCTTCTATAAAAAAAAAAAAAAAAAATACAGGCGAATTGAGAACCGCCTCCTTTTTGAAGTCGGTTGAAAAGAGGCAGTGAAAGTACGATTCAAATTAAATTTAAATTTGAAAAAAGAAAACGCTACGTTCTTTTGTTTTTGTTTGCCAGCCTTAGATAGTGACGTTTTAAACATGGATAAAATTGGTCACCGTTATTTTATTCAATACTTTCATCTGAAAGGTCTGGATTCAACTCTGGAGGAGTTTAGAAATTTCTAGTTTGAACGATGTCGTACGAGCTGCCAAGACGAACATCGCAGTCGTCGACCAAATGAAATGACCACGCCAGGAATGGTGAAGAAAATCCGTAAAATAGCATTGGATGACCGTCGACTGAAAGTGTGCGAGCTAGCTGATATGGTAGTTTCAAAAAGATCGCATATTGACTATTGACGATTTGCGTCAATATGCGATCATATTTTGTTTTATTATGTAATTTTCATGACAAAATTTGAGCATGAAAAAGCTGTGAGCAAGATGGGTTACTTACAATATGACAAAAACAGCGTCGTGAGGTTTCACAATATACAGGCAAAAATGTACTGAGCTACATGGAGAATTTGTAAAGAAATAAAAACTTTCAATAAAAAAAAGGTTAGGCCGGGTGTTTCTGGGATCAGCCTCATAAAAAGTAGTGTTTAATAAGAATATTCCGAACTCACACGAATTTTAATTTTTAATATTTTTATTTTTCGTATATAAATTGAAAAAAGAAATGGCTGCAGCTTAGTAAAGTCATTTTAATATAAAACATAAAAATAATTTACCAAGTTCTTAGATATCTGAGAAAAAATTTTGAGTCTTTCCCAAGGCTTGGTGAGCAATGTAAATAAAACCAGAAATAACAATAAACTGGCTTTTCCAAAAATCAGACTCGACAAGGTGGGTACCCCTTTCGTGGGACATGGTATAAGATTTTACAAAAAACTTCCGAAGGAAGTCCTTACTTTGTCAGAGAATAACTTTAAACTGTTTATTAAGCAGGGCCTATTGAAGAAGGCATATTATAAAATAAATGATTACTTAGACGATACTTTATACTTTTAAATGACTTTTTTTATATATTTTTTTATTTGGGGTTATTATAGTGATCTTTGTCATAATACTAGTTAGTATGATTTCCTAACTTACGAGTTACTCGTATACTCGTATGTTATGACTCCTCTAGAATTAACGTTAATTAGTTAATAATTGAAATTACTGTAAAAGCAGGACTATATGGGGCAGGTAGACAAAGGTATTTTTTTTTCTGTATTGTATTTTTTATCTCTTTATTCAGTTAAAGTATAGGTTTACTTTTTACATTTAGTTGTTTGTAACTAATATTACGAAAAAAAAGACATAATCTTGCTTAGTTTCTTATCCTTCTTCTTAGCAAGACTAATTGAATGGGCGGAGTTAGGCATATATTAATTATATGTATTGCATATATTTATAATACTATTTATTCCTTTTTCCTATATTTTTATTTTATTCAAGTGTATTTTTTTAAATTAAATTTATGTAAACCCAACCATTATTATTTTCCTGTGTATTTCCCCGTATTATTATTTATTACATAAAACTATTACCTATACACATATATTATTAAATTACTTATAATTCATTAAAACCGACCTGTAATAACTGTATGTTATGCCTACATTACATAAATAAATATATTTCATTTCATTAAAGTCACTGAGTTATCGAACCGCCATCGTGTAGATGAAGATATCATCAAATGAAAACAAGTTAGAAATCTATCGATTTAAATATCTAGATTATTATCAAAACCAGCCGTAAATTACCATTCACCACTTTCACGTCACAACTCCTTGTCCCAGACAAACCAAACACTTTATCTAACTAAACCATCCGAATCTAATCCGTTGATTTAGTGGTCCCACACTATTTCAATACTAAACAAATACTACCATTTCACTTGGACTATGTGCTGACCGAAAACCATTCCTATTTCAAGTGGATAGGAGGCTCTTTGCGTCTAAAATACACGGTGGTTGGGTTGGTCTAAATAAGATAAACTGACGGATTGACGCACTTATTCTCAACTCTATAAATAGAGCTGCCATTTGTTTCAATATACGACTTCGCGAATGGTTTGAATTCGAAATTCAAATTACTTACGTAATTTTATTTGTTTTTCTGTCAAGTTTCATTGTCAATTGCCAGTATTTTTTCATAAATTCTTTTATTAAACATACCTTGTGTTAAAGATAAAGCCAGTATTTCCCTTCTAAATGTATGGTAATTTTATTTTGCCTTTTCTAGAAGTTATCCTTGTCCTCGTTTGATCCTATAGACACCCTTATCATTAACGGATCGAATGGGAAGAAATATACAGAGGTCAAGGGTCAGGTAATTTTATCTCCAATGAAACTCAGGATAACACTGGCAGGCTGCATCTGGTGGGTTCAGGTGTTATGGGGTGGGAAAAAAAATAAGGTTAAAGTATCATCGTAAATTATTATTGCAAACTTTTCCACTAAGTTCATAATATACCCAAGAAAATATCTGGGTTGGTTGGTGGAAATTCGTTGCCAGCCTCATAATAATGAAATAAAAAATAAATGGTATCGTCACTGCCTTTTTTCTGGCAAGAGTTTATTTATTTTTCCACTAATATTATAAATGCGAAAGTTTGGATGGATGGATGTTTGTTACTCCTTCACGCCATAATTACTTAAGAGTGCACCGAGCTTTTTACGCACACAAACACGTTTTTATAACCCTTGTTTCAACTAGTAAACAATTAAATTTAAATGTAGGGAATTATATTTAGATTATTGAGTATAAATACTAGACTGTATACACGATGGAAACACATTTGAAAAAGTTGGCTCGATATAATAAATTTGCAAAGTTACCTCTTTTCGAGTATTTTTTTCCTCATTTACCCTACTTTTTTATACAAATAAGTAATTTAATACGATGATTAATTCACTTAAATATAGTTCATAGATAACTGGAGCGTTTATACACAAAAGTTTTTTATTTTAGAATAATATGATGAAAATAACAACGAAAAACATGGAAAAAGTGCAAAAGTTTGGTTATTTTCTTTACTCTTTACACATAAAGAAAAAGATAGAGACAAAGGCAAACGCTCGGTGCGCCCTTAACCGATTGGGCTGAAACTTTGCACAAATATAGTTCGAAACCTGGAATAGGACATAGGCTACTTTTTACCCCATTATTCAGTTCCCATGGGAACAAGAAATAGTGTCGTTCAGAAACGAGCCTTGGCCTTCAGCCTTGTCAAACATATTACTAGGTGATTAAATCAGTTATCAAATACCACCACAGAGACACAGTTGATTAATGCAGAGAACAAAAAATAGTGTCGTTCAGAAACGAGCCTTGGCCTTCAGCCTTGCCAAACATACTACTAGGTGATTAAATCAGTTATCAAATACCACCACAGAGACACAGTTGATTAATGCAGAGAACAAAAAATATTGTCGTTCAGAAACGAGCCTTGGCCTTCAGCCTTGCCAAACATACTACTAGGTGATTAAATCAGTTATCAAATACCACCACAGAGACACAGATGATTAATGCAGAGAACAAAAAATATTGTCGTTCAGAAACGAGCCTTGGCCTTCAGCCTTGCCAAACATACTACTAGGTGATTAAATCAGTTATCAAATACCACCACAGAGACACAGTTGATTAATGCAGAGAACAAAAAATATTGTCGTTCAGAAACGAGCCTTGGCCTTCAGCCTTGCCAAACATACTACTAGGTGATTAAATCAGTTATCAAAGACCACCACAGAGACACAGATGATTAATGCAGAGAACAAAAAATAGTGTCGTTCAGAAACGAGCCTTGGCCTTCAGCCTTGTCAAACATACTACTAGGTGATTAAATCAGTTATCAAAGACCACCACAGAGACACAGATGATTAATGCAGAGAACAAAAAATAGTGTCGATCAGAAAAGCGGCTCGGCCAAAGACACTTTACATGGGGATCAAATTAGAGATGTTGAGAATCCAAAACACTCCATATCTCCAAACCAGAGTCAAGTCAACTACGTACTAAAAAATTTATGAGCTGAAAAATATTTACAGATTCGATACGACTATACAAAAACTGAATCAACGCGAAAAAAGACACTAGAAAAAAGACAAGGAAAAATAAGTTTTTTTTTTTAATTTTCGAAGGGAAAGTGTTTTTTTTTTTGTAGTATTTTGGGAACGTAGCGAAGCAGTTTGCAATACAAATTAATGACGATACATTAACCCTAGGCAATAGTTTGACAACTGTGTTCGTGTATCTCAATGATACATTGAGGGAGAGGCCTCCATGGATGCAGCCATCTCACATTTAGATTAAATGGTACCAAAGGCCTCTTCAATGTTAGTTTCGGCCCCATTAATGCCTTTCAAATGACCTGTGGGTCTACCGCGTAATTCTCATTTTCATCAACATCAACTTGAGATTGAAATTTGTCGTGCGTGCGACGACGCCCGCCTAACATGCCATCTCTTTTGCACGCGTTGAATTTCGCATGCATTTGTTTGAAGTTGATACAAATGAGAATAACGCGGTAGAGCCCGGGTCCCAATTGGCCCGTGACTGAAAAGTGTACCTACATAATAATAATATATCATTTATTTCAAGCAATTACACCCATCTTTCAGCTATATTGCTCTTAACATTATGAATTAGACTTGTTGCATTATTTACTAATATAATATAAAAATAATAATAAAAACTTTTTTTCACAATAATAAGTTATTTCTGTACTTACAGAGGCGAATTTAAGCATTTTCTTCCAGTTAACCTGGGGCGTTGTAGAAAATTTAGGATAGTGCCCAAAAAGAAGAAAAGTTACGAATACAATCATTCGACTGATGCCAGCCTCAAAGTGGGCCGAAATATATTTCGAAAATAAGTTTTTATACACTGTTTTAATTATACAAAAAATAAAAATAAAATGAATACAATAATAATATACATGTTTATGTATATATAAATATTATAGCATATAAAACAATACAATAGAATGGGATATAATAAATACATACAAATGGTAAATCTACATGAAACTATATTTCATGTAATTTGAATAATTAATGAAATGTAACTTAAGGCTAACTTAGCTGGAATAAAATAAATTTATTATTATTTCGAGAATTTTTGATCTCGTCTCTCCCTCTTGGACAAAAGAATTTAAAGAGAGAGAGAGACGGTACATCCCTCGGCAGAAGCACAGTCGATTATTATTATACAAATACATACTAATCAAATATACATACATAAATAATACTAGATATAGACGATGACTCTTATAGCATTGATCAGAAATAAAATTAGGTGTTTAACAATTTTGTGATTGTAAGTAATGCTGGCAAACTTTATATTTGAAAACAGCAATAGTTGGCGAATATCGAATCGAATATAATATAATATAATATAATATAATATATTAGGTCTTTACATATGAAATTGCTGTTTTCTATAAAGAATTTAAAGGAAACTTAATTTTCAGTACTAACATTTTTCATTTTTTTTGGGAATGACAAATCTAAACTATGTAATTTCTTTTTTGTACGAATGAGACAACATTAGACTAATAGCAACATTCATTAAATTTTTGAAAAAAGTCAGCTGTAAAATATTATTACGAATCTTATCATGTAAATGTATGCTATTTAGGACGAACTGTTTTTGGAGATTTAATTTTTATAACCAAACTGAAAATAATAACAAAATTTAATACGTATATGTAAAACCTTGAAATCAACTTTCAAACAATAAACAAATAATTGAAATAGCTATTAAATCACAGGAATTATGAACTCATGAATCTGTAAGAAAATTTCAGCAACTTCATAGGTAAAGACCTATTATAAGGTAATTAAGGCGCTCATTTTTTTTATACTCTATAGCATCACCATTTTGTACCCTTAAGGGGGAACGAGTCGTATCCTCTACGAAACGCACAACTTAAGATGGTTCTTCTTATTTTTGAATAACAGTTATTAAATAAATGTGATTTATGGCATTTCGCGAACATAGTTTAGTGTCAGTTGGACTTTTCCGGCAAAATTTTGTTATTTTATGCATAAGGTTTAAACTGTATGGGCACACAAACTTAAAACACGCTTTTAAGTATGTGCGCCCATACATTTACAACGTAATGCATCAAATAACAACATTTTGCCGGAAATGCCTAACTGACACTAAACTATGTTCGCGAAATGCTATAAATCACATTTATTTAATATCAGTAATTCAAAAATAAGAAGAACCATCTTAAGTTGTGCGTTTAGTAGAGGATACGACTCGTTTCCCCTTAACAATACAAATAAAGACTATTTTATTCTACAGACAGAATATCGGAATCAAAATAGCCTAAGGAGTAACCAGCAGAATCATGAATTAGTTATTACTGAATATTCTTTGCCTTTTTGTTACTTTTTAGGCAAATTTTACGAAAATACTTTGACGCTCTAGTAACAGCGGCGGTAGCTCACGGGTAGAACGCTGGCCGCTCAATCTTGAGATTCAGGTTCGATCACGGGCATTATCGGGCATGAGTTCGAAATGAGTTTTTTCTACTATCTTTATGAAAAAGTTCTTGATTTGTAGTGATTTGTACACCTGATAAATGCACACGGAGGCATATCTGCAGGTTTTTTCTGGCTTTTATAACACAGGTAAAGGTGTTTTCAAATACGTGCACACAAACGCCGCCTGGAATACTACTATACAAAGATAGGCCCGCTGGACCTGTATTTGTGGATCCAACCGCGTTGTGGTTATACCGTATCTTCACTAAATTAATCAAAGTATTTAATACTCGAAATTTGTTTTGAAAATGGAACTTTCCAGGCCCCGTTGCGGAATGACTATCAGGTCAGTTTGATTGAAATATCGTATTGAAATTTCATTTATTGTAAAATTAGCTTCTTATTGACGTTTGTCTTCATTTCACGCTAAATTGGGTTCTTTTTGACGTCCTTAGTTTGTCTTTACAATCGAAATTCCCTGCGTTCAGATTCACGACATAATCGATTATTATATAGCGTCTGACACTCTTTTTTCGCAAAATGATACTGGCCACAAATAAAAGCCGCCGGTCGAAGCCTGAAAAAAAAAGATAAAATCCGCGCCGCGCTTTGCAAAGTCATAAAATATATTAAATTTGAAAGGAAAAATGTATCGCCGCCTTCGGCTTACGTCGAAACATAGCTTCTTTCCTCGGGTAAGAAAATCTGCCATTTTATACTCGTCACGAAATATACTATTTTGAAATTTATGTGCAAAGTATTTGCTGAACGGTGAAGGAAAACATCGTAAGGAAACCTGCAGCCGTAGTACAGTGTTTAATCGCGCGCGATGCGACTTAGTTGAATCACAAGTGCGAGGAGCATGACACGATGTTTTTGCGATTAAACAATACATCACGCTCAAGCACTTGTGACTCAACTAGTGGCGTCGCGCGCGATGAAACACTATGCTACAGGCTCTGCATGCCCTAAAGTGTTTGTGCCCGAAGAACGGCGATAGATTAGATTTTTATTGTTATATTTCTATTGTTATTGCTTTATTTTTTTGTTAGTTTTTCGTTACCTCTTAAAGCTTAAATCGACATAAAAAACTGCTTTTAAACAAACCCACGTAAAATCTCTTCGCTCTAACAATTAAAACTACCCTCGAATAGAAACCAAATATTTCAGCAATTATGCAAGAAGGTAGACCTTTAACTTTGTTAATTGTAACAAGTTCTTTGTAGTCCGCAAAAGGTCCAAAGATCAATCGAGCGGAAGCGGGACCCTTAAGGAAAATTTTTGGTGGTTGTTACATGTTAATTCGATTGATAGGAAATTCTAAGAATAGATAATATAACCTTTTGTACAAACTTTGTACTTTCTAACTTTCAATAAAGCTCTTCTAAGGTCCCGTCCATTTATAAAACCATGCTAGTGAACTTGCTTGCTATGGTTATTATGACTATCTGTGCACTCTGTAGCTCAGATTTCTAGTCAAGAAAACCGTTCAAGTGCGAGTCAGACTCGCGTACCTAGGGTTCCGTATTGTGGATGATAAATTTAATTTTAGCATTTTTTTTCGTGAATTTCTCAACCGCTTTATTTTTCCTGTAAACTTTACGTAAACACATTTTACCATGATTTTTTCCATATTTTTTGGTCCACCAGTTTTGGAGATAAGGGGGGGGACATACATATTTTTGTTTTTTTTTTTAAGATTTCTCGAAACCAGTGCCAGTAAATACAGTAAAAGTTTATCTTTTTACTATCAACTTTTTAATATCTACAATATAGTGTTTTTAGGATAATATTTTTTATTTTTGTCACTTTTGTTTTGGAAATATTTTAAAGAATTTCAAATTTTTCATATTTTTTTTACACCGTGATATGTGGGCAAATTAGTGCTACTTTTGTGCCAAATTTCATGTCTTTATCTTTAACGGTGCTAAAGTTATGAGGCTGTGACATACGGACGGACAACGGAGTCTCACCATAAGGTTCCTTTTGTACCTTTTAGGTACTACGGAACCCTAAAAAAATGTAGTCATAGTCAAAGTGTTGTCAGTACAAATATCGACAGAAACTATATTGAAATAACGTTCATATCAGCTTGCACTGCATTACGGACAGATAGCAGTACAATTATATGTATAGACAGTTAGAAACTTTTTTTTTTTTGGGACACCTAACGCTAGAACATCAACAACACCAGGTTTTCAAGGGTTAATTGGAAGAAACTAGGTCTCTCCTCATATTGAAGAAAATATATTTGATTTATCGATCTTTTATCTAGGGCTTCCACCTATAAACAATGTTTTAAGATTTACACTTTTGTCAAAAAAAAATGTTTTTCACCCTCTTTTTTTTGGTTTTCAAACGTTCGTTTCAAAAACGCGGTTAAGAGATCAACTTGATTTTTTTTATAAAATACGCAATAGAAATATGAAGGGATTTTACCTAAATCCAATATTTTTTTCCGTACAAAATATTTCAGTATTAGCTAAAAACACACCAATTTGTTGTTTCGCTGCGTGATCACTAGTATTGCGCGTCCAAGAACAAGAGGCCAAAGAGCCAACATATAATCGCCTCTATGAAAAGCAAATAAGGTCTTTGCCATTAGACTTATTGTGCTGGACGTGTAATAAAAAAAGTTGCTAGGATATGCCATCCTCTTAAGCATTATAATAATAATAATAAACAAGGTCTTAAAAACTATGTCTGTGCTCTCGGCAAACGATTTCAGGCCCTGTAGCATAATGTTTAATCACGCGCGATGCGGCTTAGATGAATCACAGTTGCTAGGAGCGTGCAAAAACATCGTGTCACGCTCCTCGCACCTGTGTTTCAACTAAGTTGCGTCGCGCACGATTAAACATTATACTACGGGGCCAGAAAGCCGTTAGAGCTACCAGTCATTTAGTGTTGAGTATAGTTATTTCACATTTTAGGATAGGTCAATAATACTTAGGTTTAAGGCGATATGTAAAAGTTTTAGCGTCCCTGTTACTCCATATGCGAAAAAATCCTCAGTGCGACAGGGACGGATTCGTGGAAAAGTAGCAAAAACTCGGTTTTATATTAATAAAAAATGTACTAAAGTTGCTATCAAAATTTCATTTAACCAGGTCCTAGATACCGTTAAAACCCATCTAATAAAATATAGTTGCAGACTATATGTTATTCTAAATTTTTCAAACCAGGAGAATTGGTGTCGAAAAGGACCTAATTTCAATGTTTCTATCGAGCCGAATTTCTCCAATCAAGTTTCTGTTTTAACAGATCCCTAGAAAAAGTATCCAAAAATAATATACTATTTTATCAAAATAATACATTATTTACTGAAGTAGATATGCAAGTCCTTAAAGTGTCGATTTTTTTTCCGTAGCGCCTTAACAATAAGTTTTTGTAACTTATAACGGCATTTATTTACGAAACTGCTGTGATTCTGAATAGACAGTAGCCGCAGGCAACACTTGTCCAATACTGTGGATCTATTTATGTGAAAAATGATTTTTTTTTTTCAATAAACTTTGTCAAACACTGATTTCGCCACGGTATATCCTCATGTACAGCCTCGTTTGTCTGGATTTAGCTGAAAGTTGTGTTCTGCACGAGTTTACGGAACCCAGCCACTCTTGCACAATTGATTTCCTCTTGAGACAATCCGTCTGGTTTTCTTACCCTATGGTTTTATATATGTTAAGGTGCAACATGAAATACATGAAAGTTTTTATAAATGAGTTTTACCTTTACGGTATAAAAATGCGTAAGAAAAGTAAATCTGGATGTGAAGATTTGAACGGTGTGTTTTAAAACTTTAATCGTATATAAACATTTACCAGTTGGATTTACCCCATAAGGTTTCTAGTATAATTTATGCGCAATTTCAAAAAACATATGGTAAACGTTTTCAAGCACATCAATAACGCAATTTTTTTTTAGTCATATTTTTCCACCATGTGGGAAGGCAAAGGGAACTTAGCCCATGCAGCCATTTCTGAGGATTTTTTATCTGTTTATAGTCACTGTATATTATATCCTCTCATGAGGATAATCTGAAGGGTCTGTCTTGTTGTAGTCGCTGTCCTGGCAGTTCGTGCTAAAGTGATAGACCCATAACACGAACACAATGTAGGGATAGAAAGAACACACGAAAAGGCACGGCATGCACTTTTGTTCCATTGACCAACACACTACACTGGTTACGCGATTTTAATTCACAATATTCTATTACTATTATTGATCAAAACACCCAAACATGTTTTCAATAAAACAAAAAAACGACGCCATCACCAATTCGCGTCCTTTTTCCAACCATATGTAACGCCATAAAAAAAAATAACATAAAAAAAAAGTATTTTTTTTATTTTTTTTATTAATGTAAGTTTGTTGGTCTATCTAAACTGATATTAGTAAAATAAGCCAAAACATTCTTGTAAATGAATAACCTTCCTACTCAATGCAAAAAGAACGGCCATACAAGTTACTCGTAAAATAAAAATAAAACCTATAAGGTACTTTGGAAGTACTTAAGTACTTTTTACCACGAAAGGTGATCTTGAAATCATCAAACTAGTTCATTATTTTATTAGTTTATGTAAAAATAGTTCATTGCTATTTCTAGACATTTACTTGAGAGAGATTTTCAATAATTATTCTAGCAAGTAAGAAATGTTTTTTTTTCTAACGTCTATATTATCAAATACTGTAAGTCGCATTCGTTCAGAAATAAAGAAGGATACATGAGAATACGCAGATTTAAAAAAATTAAGTACTCAATAAATTCGCGACAAAGTTTGATATATAATATTCCATTGAAATATAATTTCCATTTTTTTTCTGAAGTGGCAGCACTTTCGTATGTTATAACGCCTTAATATTACCAACATAGGCATATTCCCAACATTTTCATCCGAAAATGACTCTATTGATAAAGTTATTTCTCATAAATGATATGTTTAAAAATTATGGAAAAAATATATATTGTTAGTTAAACTACAAAGAATAACTTTATGTTACGAAATTATTTTCGCATATAAGAAACAGCATGAAAATATTGTTCAAAGTCAAGCTGATTTTATAGGCAGACTAAAATGAAGTAAAATTAGTTATTTCTTTGAAACCACTAATGATATTTGTATGGTACTTGCACTAAAACACAAGGAAAGTATTGTTTAGAAAAAATATTTATGAATTTTTTTTTGCGTCCATGTAAAAAGTATTATTTTCTCCTATTTTGCGCTATCCGGAGACCCAGCGACGTCGTAATGCAGTGCGCGCTGATATGAACGTTATTTCAATATCATTTCTGTCGATATTTATAGCGACTCAGGTCGACTCAAGGTCATTGGCGGCTATCTGCCCCTTAAGCACGGAACCCTTGTGTACGGGTCGAATTTGCAAATCGTTCCGTAAATTGCTGCAATTATTGAAAATTTTTGAAATTATAATTTGCGGAAACCAATGGAAAATTTGGTGAAAATGAAAAAATGGAAAACATACACAATACATAGGTGATAAGATTTTGTTGAATAACTAGTGAGTGAATTTTGAGTTTAAGTGTTCTCTTACGATTAATTATAAAAAGGCGGGTATTTCACAATCCAGCTGCGAAACCGCTCTTAAGTCGATGCAATACTTTTCTTTGATTTACCTTTACCTTTAAAACTTGATGCCCACTTTACTTTTATGGCTTCGATAAAAAATGAAAGGCAAAATTTAAATAAGGATCAAAATAATAAACAGAAAACTTTGAAACAATGTAAGGTTTCATATTTATAAACAACTCTGCAACTTTACATACATAAGATTGTTGATTTGACTTCCCTTACAGAGGAAATTCTAAATTTTTTATTTATGAAGGTCTAGCTGTTATTTTGTTAAATATAAGTAAGTCTAACTTTTGTTAATGTCATTGTATTTCCCTCTATTATATTTAGTTCTATTGTTAGGCTTTCGTAGTACCTAAAAAGTACAAAAGGAACCTTTATGGTGAGACTCCGTTGTCCGTCCGTATGTCACAGCCTCATAATATATCTTTAGCACCGTTAAAGACTTGAAATTTGGCACAAAAATTGAATTAATTTGAATAAATTTAAAATTTTGAAATTGTTAAAAAATGTTTTCAAAATAGAAAATATCCTAAAAATACATTATGCGGTATTAAATTGTAGATATTAAGAATCTAATTGTAAAAATACTTTTACATATTTACTGGTACTGGTTTCGAGAAATCTTTGAAAAACCACAAAAATATGTATCTTTATCTCCAAAACCGGTGGACCGAGAAATATGAAAAAAAAAGATGTCGATAATAGATCATAACTGGCCGATTACAGTAAAACTATAGCGATTAAAAAGAAAATGGTTGAACGAAAATGAGAAATATAAAAAAAGTAAAATAAATAAAAAAAATATTTTTTTAATGTACGATATGGTTATCAAATTGGTATTAAAGAGTTGATTGTAAAAATATATCACTAGCTTGGCTACATTTATTTGCATCTATTTCGAGAAATCCTCTAAAAACCACAAAGTAATGTATGTCCACCCTCTTATCTCCAAAACTGGTGGACTGAAAAATATGAAAAAAATCATGGTAATATGCGTTTACGTAAAGATTACAGGAAAAATATAGCGGTTGATAAAGTAACAAGTAACACGAATTCTAAATTATTATTACATACGGCTTGAACACTCACGTGAACCGTTTCACCGATACAATTTCGGCATTATCAAGGCGAGTGTCGTTCTTAGATAATGCCGAAATTGTATCGGTGAAACGGTTGGCATATAGTCAACAACAATCACACGTGAGTGTTCAAGCCGTATGTAATAATAATTTAGTATGTCAGCTCACGCGAGTTTTAATAACACGTATTCTGTGAAAATTTCAACTAGATACGGCTGAAGCTATAGACTTCTGACAGACAAACGGACGGACGGATAGACAGCGGAAGCTTAGTAAAAGGGTCCCGTTGGGCACCCTTCCGGTACGGAACCCAAATGGACCTGTCCATACAAAATTCAAAGAAGCTTTTCAAAATTCATAAGGAGACGTGAAAAGTTTTCATTTCCGCAGGTATGTTTCTTTTGGAAATTTGTTATTCAGCAGATTATGTGGAAAAAGGCGGCGCTTGTTCAAGGGTAGACGCCAGCTCAATCTTGAGATCCAGGTTCGATCCCCGGTCGGGCATGCACCAATGAGTTTTTCGGAATTTATGTGTATACTCTGTTTGTTCTTACTTACCACTTGCTGAACGGTGAAGGAAAACATCGTAAGGAAACCTGCATGCCCTAAAAAGCTTGTATTTGTGCCCGAAGTACAGCGATATAGAGCTCACCGCACATCACGTTGGGACGTAATAATCGTCGGTGAAACGCAGGTTTACTGTGACTTAAATTTCACAGTTCACACTCGGAACACCTCTGACACCCCCTCGGGGATTCATTTCGTGATGATATATTTATTTTATATTAAAGATTATGTGGTTTCTTTTGAAGATCCCTGTCCAGTTACATCAGGTGCGAATTAGATGACAAAAAATATAATCGGTTTGAAAACAAAAACTTGTTATAATAATAATCCAAACGAGCAAATCTACCCGACAAAAACAGATGTTACATACAAAAGTTCAAGTTCTGCTTGATTTAATTGTCACTAATTGACTCATCCATAGAATATTTATTAACAACGGAAGGGGGGCTTTAGGACTTCATCCCCCCCGCAAAATAATAGAAAATAACAGATAGATGAAAAAATATTCTATGAATTGAAGCTTAAGGCGATATGCGAAAAAATACGTGTGTTTCTTTTCTGTGTATTTCATGAAATACACAGAAAATTTTAATAAATTTCTGGTATATGTATTTTGACTATATAATCTAGGGTTTTGAAATTGGAAAATTTTTCCTCGATAGAAATAATTGTTGAAATGAGGTCTTCAAACACACTTTTTCTCCCCGTTTGACGAATGGGAACCATATATAGAACTCAAACATATTTTATTAGGTGTGTTGTAACAATATCTAGAGATTTGATATTTGAAATTTTGCTAGCTATTTTAGTTTTTTTAATAAAAATATAAAACCAACTTTTTTCCCTTTTGCCCTGAATCCGCCCCTCTCGCACTGCGCGATTTTTCGCTTGGAGTGACAGTGACAAAAATATAATAGCCTCTTAAGGCCCCCCTAGTCCGAGTACATACCCATTCCGCCGCCAATGAGAATGTTGGTATTAAGGCTTCTCCCAACGCCAACGACCTTGAACTGAGTAACTTTGTAACTTTTTTGTACGGTAACTATAGTATTTTATAATAGAAAAAAAAATACATAGTAATCTACATGATACAAATAGTGATGTGGTTTTTCCTGAATTTTATTTTATTATTCAGAAGTGACGCAAGAAAATTCCAAGTTTACCCTTATTTCTCGATTTTTTGTCCAGTTGTAACCATATAACTGCTGCAGTTTTTATCGAAACAGTATAAAAATTTATAAACTTCTAGACAAAATAATATAAAACGATATGGTTTCCTCAGTTCTTGGGAATTTATTTTATTTTACATAAAATAAATTAAAAACACACTATTTTCGCACGTGTCAGCCGCAGCGATTGACGTAACAGCCATGTTGCAGTGCGAGCTGATAAGAACTTTATTTTAATACATTTTTGTTCGAAATTTCAACCACCACGAATCGAGCTGCTAATTTATCGGACGGAGCCACCTTAAAACGTGATTTGCTTGATATTTGATTAAAATGGGAGCGGCACTGCAAAGAGTATTATTTCAAACTTCCCCTTTACTTCAATGCAAATACTGACGATTCAGTATGTATAATCGTCAGCAAGTAAGATATTTAACTTGGATTAGTTAAAGTAAATATTATACCTAACATACGCTTGTGATAATAACAGAGACTACGCACTCGAAACTATTTAGCCCTTCTTTCGCCAATATTTACGGTTCAAAGACCGTTTCGAGGAATAACTTTCCTTAAGGGGGGCCATGCCGCTCGGCTGCCATATAAATGCTTTAGGTGTTTGTGACGTCCTGATGGCTTTGATCTCAATGAAACTTTGCACACATCTTTACATATGTTTCCCTTCCCCCACAGCCCACTCCGATCTATCTCACATCAAGAGGTGCAAGATGGCGAGATATTCAGAAAGCGCCGAATTTGTGAAATGGTTTCAGGTAAAAACTGTTAAAAAGTGTAAAGTGGTAAAAAGTGTATAAAATTAGTCTTCTTTCTATAACCAACGTCTGTATTTCTCTCTTTTTTATTTCCAGTATAGGTAAAAATTATACAACTTGCTAAACTTTGCGTAAAAACCTGCAATATTCATGATATCTTGACAGCTATTGTGGTGGTGTTTCACCAAATTTCGCTTTTTGGGCTGTATAGAGACGTAGTCAGATGTCGCTAGATATTACTTATGAAAATAATATGAAGAAAATAAGCTGTTTTCTTCACATTCAGTTTTTACCTTTTTGTAAGAATCTTAAGAAAAATTCAAGGGTTAAGAGGCCTTTTATTTTATTTTATCTTAACCGTTTAAAACTTATTTTAACCGTTTTTAGTAGACATTATCCTGAACCTTTAGTGACGTCACTACATTTTCATAGGCATAATTTATATTTCTTAAACGCATCCTAAAGTCTCAAGCAGCCAATCATTCATCCTAATATGATGATGACACTTCCTGTAAATACTAGAATAATAAAATCTATTAAAAGCACGAAAAAATTTTTTTTTTGTGAGGGTGGGTTTCTTAGTTGTCGTAACAGCCACGGCGCGCTATTTTAAACAAGAAAATCATAGACTTCAGATCTGATTAATGTACATATTAAATGAAGTGCTCAATATGACATTATACAGGGTGGAAAAAATTTAAGGACCCTGGATGGGAACTACCTTAAATCCTTTAGTTAGCTTATTTTACTGAAAGGAAACATTACTTTATTTTTTAAAAGAAACAAAACTGCATTCAAAGATCTTTTAAAATTCGCTTTCTTACCCAGGAATCGAACCAACTAAAGCTTCCCTCCCTCCAGGGCCCTTAAATTTTTTCCACCCTGTATACACCCTTATATAAACTACAAACTACAAGTAACGTCGATGGTTACTCGAGCTTTTTCTGTGCTACGAAATGCTACGCCGTAGACCTCTAAGGGTGTGGCGCACTTCAGGTACAGGGGATTTAAAAAGACCTCGGGTGAATCATAAAATGATTTGAAAGTAGGATAGAGTCAGCGTTTTGTCACGCGTGCAAAAGAGACGGCATTTGAACAGAATCATAATGTGATTCACGGAAAACGGCCTTTTTAGACGACCAGAGGGCCAGAGGGCCAATTATGTATCTTTAGTTGCCATCTGGACTTGGTGTCTATCATCAAAAACATAGATATACTATCGAATTCTGATTGTCTAAGGATATGTTCGAACTTGAAGTGACGACACAGTTCGTAAATAGTTCAATACCGACTAAAGGCAATTTTGAAAGTTCCGTTTTTAGCTATGTTTTTGATGATAGGCACCTAGTCCAGTTGGCAACTAAAGATACAGAATACAGGGGCAGGTCGCGGCCTTCGACCAAAATAAAATGAATGGACGGCCCTTGTCTTTACAGTTTCCTCACTCATAACGAGTCTAAGCAATTGGATATATACTTCAATACCTAATTTTTATTTTTATGTTTATTTTGCTTTTTGCACTTTGTAAATGCACAAGAAGGTATTTTTTCGTCAGTTATTTGGATGGCATGTAATAATAAGCGTACGTGTCACTCTTCTAACAGACAGAGACAGAGATGAAGTGAGAGCCGGCGCTCACTTTACAGACTTCAAAAATCAGGAGCCGTATTTTTGAATCGTTCGCTTTCAATTCACGTGTGAAAGCACATACCCATCTCACGTAGCACATCAGAACTTGTCATTTGCAAGATGAGACAGGTATATATTTTCGCACGTGAATCGAAAACGAACGATTCAAAAATACGGCTCCTGTACGCTATGGCCCGTCCATTTATTTTATTTTGGTCGAAGGGTCGCGGCATGATTTTTGATTGCTCGGCGAAAGTGGTGGAGAACTAGCGCATGTGTTCATTTGCGCACAAATTTTACTAAGTACGATAGAGAAAAAAATTCTAGCGCAGTGAAGACAGACCTCATCAACCATGCCGCTACTGTACCAATGGTGTGAATGTTCACTCTACAGGATTTCCTTTACCATTCAGCAAATATGTATTTTACGCGCATACCAACATTTAAACTTTCGAGTTTTTTAAGTTGTAGAATTATTGATTCTCGATAACAATTGATTAACAAATATTACAACCTATTTACTGTAATCCGTCAGAGCTCGAAGGTGACCGACATAGCCTGCCGAATCAGTAAGTTGAATTGGCCATATTTGTCGCCGACATGATAACCGTTGGGGCCGTAAGGCATTGGAATGGAGACCACCGAAACAACAAAGCGTAGCGTAGGCCACCCTCGTGCCCACTGGACTGACGATCTGAAGGACTGAGGATCGCCAAGAGTGGCGTAATATTGGGGAGGCCTATGTCCAGCAGTGGACGAATACAGGCTGACGAATGGAAAAAAAAATACTCAAGATACATTTCGATCCCTACTGGGCTCGGCATCAGTTGAGAAGTATCAAAGTTTAATCAAAGTATCATTTTTAAGTTGATACCTATTGTAAAGACGATACCTATAGATAGTAAAGTCCATACGACGTATTGTAAAATCGATACATATATTATTGTAAGCCAATTGTGTCGATTCGGAGTAACACGACTTAACTTATTTGACAGGACTAACCTTATTTTAAGCGTTCTGTCTTTTTCTTTCTTTATCGAAAAGGCAAGGAGAGAACGCTTAAATTAAGCGTTGACTGAATCGACACCATTACCTATTTTAAAGTTAATGTTTATATGTTAAGGGTCGGTTTTGCCAAACATGCTCTCGCGTTTCAAAAATTTAGCACATTAAATCAAAATATTTTTACAAATAAAATTTGTGTAAGTAGTTAAGATATTGAACTTTTTTTTTATTTTTCAGATTTGATACATGTATCACAATCATCGAGAAAAAAATCGGAAAGATCACTAAAATCACGAAAATTGTAAAAAATTAAAATTGTGATACTTGTGTCAAATCTGAAAAATTATAATTTAGTTCGACTTCTTAACTTACACAAATTTTATTTTGATTTGAATTGTCCAAACGCGAGAGCATGTTTGGCACTAACGACCCTCAAATTCATACCTATTGTAAAGTCAATACAGAGGTATTTCAAAATTGATACCAATTGTAAAGTTGATACCTATTGTAAAGTCGAAACATAAGTATATCTATTCGGCTACTGATCATACTTACTGTGTGCGGACACGACGACTGACGTCACGATGAACAATGACACGGCGATTCTGGCGGCTGATTGCATAATGACTGCAAGGAAAAGTATATTACAAAATCATCAAGAAAAAAATCACGAATAGGTCTTGCCGGGGTTTGCTTCGCTCTTATAAAGTATATTTCTAGGGCAGCTGGAAAATCG
The DNA here is from genome assembly GCA_934047225.1 of Ypsolopha sequella. Lineage (NCBI taxonomy): Eukaryota > Metazoa > Arthropoda > Insecta > Lepidoptera > Ypsolophidae > Ypsolopha > Ypsolopha sequella. The sequence continues at coordinate 25,510,946 of OW203993.1, forward strand.
GTCATTGACCTTTGCGTATTCTGTACTGGACCAAGTGAATTATTGAAATGAGGTCTTTAATAACACTTTTTTTCCTCGAATTTCAAATTTCAAATAGTTTATTTTGCAAAGCAGGTATATATAATACACTTTTTACGCGTCAAATTAAATCTAATAAATAGATAATAAAATAATAAAGGTACATGAACTAAATTAAAGGTTAATTTAATAATTTAAATTTAATTTATGTAGCAATATATATAAGGTCTTTCAATTTAAATGGAAAGTAATTTAAGAGGGGATTTAGTATCGTTAATACATCACATTCCACTGCAAAGCACTTTTTTTTTCGCGAACTTTTTTTTCACTTCTCAGTACGAAGTGGTCCGATCAGCTGACTCAGTTTGTATGGACAAGAGAAGAAAAAGTTCGCGCAAAAAAAATTACTTTGCAGTGGAATGTGATGTATTAACGATACTGAATCACCTCCTAAATTACTTTCCATTTAAATACGATTAAAATGATAGGTAAAATATATATTATACAAGGTGAAATCCAATCAACCGCCCGAATCCATACCGGAGACCCAGCCAGAGACCAGGGACAAGGTTCAATGATCACCAACCGAGCCCCCAGCACGAATCCAGGCGGCCAACCAAATCCCATCCTATATACTGCATACTAATAGGTTACATATATAAATACATGCCTACCTCCGCCCATTCGATTAGCCTTGCTAAGAAGAACGGGCAAGAAACTTAGCAAGATCATGTCTTTTTTTACATAAAACTTATACTATACAAATGACTTATATCTACTTTAACTTAAGGGATAAGAAAATACAAGACAGCAGGAATTCAAGTTAATGAAAAAAAGCTTGACGTAAAAGTTTTCTTTTTGTAAATCAGGGCCGCGTTCATAAATTAGGGGTCACGAGTCACGACACGGGTTCTATCTAATGCTATCTTTGTCGCGCGCGTTGACAATTGAATTCGCTATCCCGCTGTCAAGTGTTGGAACTTGACGAAAGTATTAAGAGCAGTTTCACAGCCGGATTATGAAAAACCCGCCTTTTTCTAATTAATCGAAACAGAACACTTAAATTCAAAATTCACTCAAAAACTCAACTCAAAAACAAAACCTTATTAATTACCTATGTATTGTGTATGTTGCCATCGCAAATCTGGAAAATAGAATTACAAAAATTTTATTTAAAAAAATTTGAAATCCTCATTTACAGAAATGTAAAATTACCAATGTAAACTTTGCAATGGCACCATACAGAATACATATTTTGTCAAATTTGGTATGAAATTTGATTCAATCATGTCTGTGTTTCAAAGGATTAAACCCCATGCCATAGAACGAACTGATCTAACCACAGAACTATTAATAAGGAATCTTAACTCATAAATAACTCGAGTTTATTTAATCTTCCTCAATCTTTCAGACATGACTTCCTATCTCAATCCCGTTTAATGTTTTAACTAAAGATTAAAAGGCTTATGAAAGGCTTATGCCTGGCTTTATGTTTCATCGCGACTTAACAAACATACACAGTTTAGATTTTGGATAAAGGTGGAAATAGTGTTGAACTTAATATGGGATATTGCTGATACGTGAAACGACTCCGATAACTCAGTCACAGATCACAGTAGAGAAAAGTAATTTGACAGGGTGCATCAAGTGGTAAATGATGCGGTCATCCTAGCTTGAGCTAGATTCGGATGTAGAGGTGTGCATAAGCTTGCCAAATTGGCTATCGTCGCTATCAGAGTCAAATATATTGAACAGTGCTACAGACTCTTCTTGCTCCATTACGAATCACGGCACGGGAACCGTTTAGTGTTTAAATTATTATTTATCAAGAAAGGTATGATGATGATGAGGTTATGAGATATCTTTTTAACGCGGTCCAAATCATGAGCTGGCTTTCACATCGTTAGCTAGCTCACAAATAACGGACCAGTCATCGCTCACACTTAAATTCACCCATGGCTTTACAGATACAGATACAGATATTTATTTATAACGGTCAGTTACATGTTATTTTGTTACAATATAACAAAAAAAAAGAAATAAAAATAATACTTACAAAATTATATTAAAATAAATTGAATTAACTTAAAGTAAACAACAATCTCTATAAATCATGTCAAATATGTCATACCTAGTGTATGAAGTGGTTTATTCGTCCAAGATGAAATCCAGTACTTTAATTATAGTGAGTTATAATTACATAAAATTACTTCTTAATATCAAGAAAATCGTCCACAGAATAAAATGCCTGCTGAATAAGCCACTTCTTCAACTTAAATTTAAACAATGAAAACTATTTTAGCGATGTAATTCTATTTCGGAACGCAGGGTGAGTGAGCGAGCCAAGAAGGTTTGCGGATGCACTAATTGTGCACCAGTGGCGTGCACAGAACTTTTTGCTGGAAAAGCAAGCAATTGGTCAAGAACAACAATAAAATAAATATGAAAAAATTTTAGTATCACTTTGAAAAAAAAAAGTTTGTATAGAAAATTTTCACTCTAGGGTAGACATAGTCTACCCTGGCGTCATACAATTTTTTTTTTCAAAGTGATATTTAAATTTTTTTCTTATTTTTTTATTGCTGTTCTTGACCAATTGCTTGCTTTTCCAGCAAAAAGTTTTGTGCACGCCACTGTTGTGCACACATACACATACACACTCTAGAAAATAAACGATATTTTTTACTTTACCTATTCAAAAAGTAAAATTTATCTGCTAGAAAAACTTAACCTTTCAGCCGAATGGATATTTCCATAGAATTATAATAAGATATAGTTCAAGCAGCCCTAACTTATTTGCATGGTACGCGGCGACTTATAAAAGTTCTGTTACAGTTGTAAAACATGGATTTTGTTCTAAAAAAAAAAACGGTCAAGTGCGAGTCAATCTCGCGTACCTAGGGTTCCGTATCGTGGATGAAAAATTTCACTTTCTCATTTTTTTTCATGAATTTCTCAACCGCTATAATTTTCCTGTAATTTTTACGTAAACACATATCACCATAACTTTTTTTTTTCGTATTTTTCGAGCCACCAGTTTTTGACATAAGGGGGGAGATATATATTTGTTGTGGTTTTTCAAAGATTTCTTGAAATCAATGCTGGTAAATATAGTAAAAGTATATATTTTTACAATCAGCTCTTTATTATCTACATATATAACCATATTGTATTTTTAGGATAGTTTCTTTTTTTTTCTCTTCATTTTTGAAATATTTTGAACAGTCCAAAAATTTTTTTCTAATTTTTTTTACTCTTTAACATAACAGTATGTGGGCAAATTAATGCGATTTTTGTGCCAAATTTCAAGTCTTTATCTTTAACGGTGCTAAAGTTATGGGGCTGTGACAGATGGACGGACGGTCAACGGAGTCTCACCATAAAGGTTCCTTTTGTATCTTTTAGGTACTACGGAACCTAAAAACATAATTCATGGAACGTAGATGAATGAGTGGCTGAATGATGTAATCGTTCCTTGCTCCATGAAGAAACTACCCTGATAGTTCAATTTTGTTTTATAATTCCCATTAAAACATTTTTTTAATATTTTTTCAGAAAATTTACTTGATTTCAGGACATAGTTTTCATTATTTTGGTATATAAATTAACCATTATTCTTTATGATTTTTTAAAAAAATTGTCCGATTTGATGTAACTTGAGAATTTTTAGATATTACACTGATTGTGATGTGTGATTGCGTATAAAAAAAGTGGTCTGTCTCTGTCTGTCTACTCATCTGTCATCCAGCTGTCAAATTAGTCGAAAGAAAATTATTTTAAATTTATCTTGATAGCAAAGGACACATTTCTAAACAGCCATTTCTCAAGTGACGTCACACGAAGGCAAATGGAAGCACTAAGAGCTATAACGTAGCTCCGATATGGCTACAAGAAAATGGCTCTAGGAGACTAAGCTTAATTTTTGGACCATTTTGCTTCTGTGTTCACAGATTTTCATCATCGAGATTATCGAGAAAAAGGCAATTTTCACAAAAACTACTAATGTAGTATTAATTTTATTTTGCGTGTTTTGGGAGTTCTAATACCTTGACATCGGTTGACCAGAATTATGTTCCATTACAGTAAGAAAATTGAATAGGACATTTTGTTTGAAATCCCACAGTATTTGAAATGATAGTCACAGTCCACACTCGGTGCTCCCGCGTTTCACCGACGATTATGACGTCCTAACGTGATGAGTGGTGAGTTCTATCGCCGTACTTCGGGCACAATTACACGCTTTTTTACGACATGTCTCTCTTAAGATGTTTTCCTTCACCGTTCAGTAAGTAAGAACAAACACTATACACATATATGGTGCATGCCCGACCGGGGATCAAACCTGGATTTCAAGATTAAGAGACCAGCGTTGTACCATAGTAAAACCAGAACAGTTTAAACTCTACGAGACTTAAATACCTACTGTTGCAGGGTTGTCCATTCTTTTAGTTTCGTAGCTAATAAAAAATCAATACTTAAAATGTTTTGAAGCCGATTATGACAAATGAGCTATCAATCGACGACGTAGTGAAACATCCAAACATACATACCTACTACAAACAAACATACATTCATATCATACATAATAAACATAATAGACACTATAACTCATTAAGAAATCTTACTTGCTTATCTTAATTATTATAAGAAAAAATATTAGCTCCTGAACTTTACTTTAAAAACATGGGCATCGTCAAAGAGGGGAAAGGGGTAGCTGTCCCCCCCTAGAAACTTTTGAGATTTTAATAATAAAGTAGTCGAAAAATTCGCGAGAAACCCAAGAAGAGTTATCATATAACACGTTTTCATATAACACGTTATCAAGTCTCGAAAATGATAAGACCGAGTTGGAGGGTCTCTGAACAAAACCGAAAAAATTACATAAAATTAGTTAAAGCAATGAAACAAATTTTCGGAATCTTAATAACATATTGATGGATGTGGAAGCAGCAAAAGAGGTGTGTCGGGATCGTAGCAGATGGAAATCTATAGTTTCTGCCTACCCCTCTGGGAGACATGTGTCAGTATATGTATGTATGTATGCATAATAATAACATTTATTTATTTATTTATTTATTACACTTAATGTACATTTACACAAAAACATGAAAAAAAAACATTAAAAAAATTTACAGTGTACAAAGGCGGCACTTATTGCTAATAGTAATATCTTCCAGGCAACCTTTGGGTGAAAAAGAAAACAGAAAAAAAAAAATAAAGAGGAGCGTGTAAATGTCACGAAATCAAACTTAAGAGTAAACTACATAGACTTATTAATGGGGGATTCCTTACACTATAATAAACTAGTACATAAACATACACATTCTACAAATCTTAAATTCAAAAAATTATCCCAGTCGACCAAAAATATTTTTTATGTTTTTGTGTGGCGAGTCATCTTAAAATAAGACAGTTGAAAAAACTCGATGTCAACCTTCGTCTCGAGACCCTACACCTAAGTCTTACCGGTTTCAAGAGCTGTCCATATTAAAATAATAATAAAAATCTTATTACGGAGGAGGTCCAGAGTGTGGTTTTGTCTTCCGGCACTTTTGCGGACAAGACGTCAATTCAATCAAAGAATATGAACAACTGTTTGTATGGGAGCTAAGCGAAATTAGCAACCTTTTTTCTGTTCCTCCCATACAAATTCCCCCGATCAGCTGATTGGTCCAGTATGGAAAGGTGAAAACAAATTTTAAGAATTTCGCTTAGCTCCCATACAAACAGTTGTTCATATAGACTAGTACTACCTATGTTTTGAGTTTCGCCAACTAATATTATTTAACCTTATATACAACAATTTCTGTATGTCTACCTTTAGTGTAATAAAATTGTTTAAAACTGCGGATTTTTATATATTCAATATAAAAACGTTCTTTGTAATTTATTGTATCGTTATTCATTAATTTATATATATATCGTTTTTTTTTAAGTATTTGGTTTAATTTTTTGCGCACGTTATTAATACGGACGTTATAACATTTTTTTTAAATATTATCTAGTTATTTTTAATCTTTTTTTTATTTTAGGGGATTGTGTTTTCGAAACTAGTTTTCTGATATTTGCCATATTTTTCCATCTTCATATATGTTTAAATAAATAAAGCTAAATAAAGTTGTCGTACAATATGGACATGGACAGAGAAACAAACAAATGATGAGATCGGTATGTCGTCGGCATATCGTAAGATTCGGTATATCACAAATTGCCTAGGCAGACCGTAAAGCATGAAATTGAAAGTCTTTCCCAAAAAATAAAAAAACAGGTGCGACGACGAGCGGAGCGTGTAGGTTTACATTTTGTTAAATTTGAGGAGCCGAGCAAAGTGGAGCGATCCACCTTGGCAAAACGTGATATCATATGCCGAATGCTGGCGACAAATATACTTGGTGCCATAAACTGCTGATGAAATAAATCGGGACACAGAGACTACTGGATCATTTCAACCAGAAACGGTTTTTTCAAGGTAACTTATTTTTCAATGCATGTGCTCGTAAAGGCCCACTTTTTATGCATCAAAACCGAGCAGAAAGTCGATTATTTTGCCCTAGGGCTTTATTATTATTATTATTTTTTTATTTATTTGTAATGGTTGGCTAACCTGCAGCCTTTCCTGTGTACCATAGATGTTATACTTTTTTTTCCATTGTTTAACGGCTCTGGATACAATCCTTTTGAGCCAATCATAATTTAAAGTTCACAAGATTATATTTGTTTTCATTTCCTCACACTATGCGTTGAAAAACGTAGTATGATACACGGGCGTAAAAGCAATAAATTACTATAAAAGGTACCAAAAAACCGTTTATTGAAATGAAGCACCTAGTGAAAAAATATAAATATTTTTTACGACTTTATTTACGCGATAAATAAAAGTGACTGATATTTAGTCACAAGTCCAAAGTAATGCCAGTGTCCCCAGGGTTCAATTACTTACTAAATAAATGTAAGGTGTATATTTTGTATTTATTACGACAAAACAATTCTTTTGTCGTCCAAAATATAACCAAAATCGTAATATCCTAAAAGACATCTCAATAAAGTTAAGAGCATACTTACTCGGATTCGCTACATGAATTTTTAAAAGTGTCCGTATTTGACTGAAATCCACCCGTGTGTTGATAGCTTAAGAGGATGGCATACCCTAGCAACTTTTTTTATTACCCGTCCAACACAATAAGTCTAATGGCAAAGACCTTATTTGCTTTTCATAGAGGCGATTATATGTTGGCTCTTTGGCCTCTTGTTCTTGGACGCGTTATACTAGTGATCACGCAGCGAAACAACAAATTGTTGTGTTTTAGCTAATACTGAAATATTTTGTAGGGAAAAAAATATTGAATTTAGGTAACATCCCTTCATATTTCTATTGCGTATTTTATTAAAAAAAAATCAAGTTGATCTCTTAACCGCGTCTTTGAAACGAACGTTTGAAAACCAAAAAAAAGAGGGTGGAAAACTTTTTTTTTTTTACTTAAGTATAAATCTTAAAACATTGTTTATAGGTGGAATCCCTAGATAAAAGATCGATAAATCAAATATATTTTCTTCAATATGAGGAGAGACCTAGTTCCTTCCAATAAACCCTTGAAAACCTGGTGTTGTTGATGTTCTAGCGTCAGGTGTCCCGTTAAACAGGGTTCGTGACCGGTTGTAACAATTATATATTTAAATTTTTTGTGTTCATCAGAAACATCAGAACCTTATAGCGCAAAAACTAGTGGCTCGTATGAACTATCCAGACAAAAAAACGGTCAAGTGCGAGTCAGACTCGCGTCACTAGGGTTCCGTACCGTGGATGAAAATATTTATTTTGTCGTTTTGTTTTCGTGAATTTCTCAACCGCTATATTTTTCCTGTAATCTTTACATAAGCACATATTACCCTAATTTTTTTCTTATTTTTCTATCCACCAGTTTTGGAGATAAGGGTGGGGGGTGTTGAAGTTGAAATGCAAACTCGGTACGCCCGCGTTTCACCGATGACTATTACGTCCCAAAGTGATGGATGGTGAGCCCTACCGCCGTACTTCAGGCACAAATACACACTTTTTAGGGCATGCAGGTTTCCTTACGATGTTTTCCTTCACCGTTCAGCAAGTGGTAAGTAAGAACAAATACTATGTACATAAATTCCGAAAAACTCATTGGTGCATGCCCGACCGGGGATCGAACTTGGATCTCAAGATAGAGAGGCTAGCGTTCTACCCCCGAGCTACCACTGCTATATAGTTAAAGTATAATATATATATTTACAATCAACTCTTTAATATCTTTTTCAATGCAAGTGTTCGTAAAGGCCCACTTTTTATGCATCAAAACCGAACAGAAAGTCGATTATTTTGCCCTAGGGCTTTATTATTATTTTTTTTTTTATTTGCTTACATTGGTTGGCTAACCTGCAGCCTTTCCTGTGTACCATAGACGTTATACTTTTTTTTCCACTGTTTAACGGCTCTGGATACAGTCCTTTTGAGCCAATTATAATTTAAAGTTCACAAGATTATATTTGTTTTCATTTCCTCACACTATGCATTGAAAAACGTAGTATGATACACGGGCGTAAAAGCAATAAATTACTCAGTTACGTTTAAAACACTCGCTACGCTCGTGTTTTAAATCTTCCTCGTAATTTATTCCTTTGCGCCCTTGTAGCATAAAGTACTATAATACGAGTCTCACCATAAAGATTCCTTTTGTACCTTTCAGGTACTACGGAACCCTAAAAAGTGAATGACGCACTTTGACAACTAGTTGGGTTCCAAACCGCGCGCTCGTCTTGGCTGGCCCGAAGTTCTTTCTCTCTTTTTCTCTTCCTAAAAAAGATTGGAGAGCCATACTTCGGGTCAGCCAAGTAATATAAAACCTTTATATTTTTCCGGTACATAAAACCTTGGCCGTGGGGTCCAAAGACACGTCGTCTTTTCAAAGAACTTTCGACACGTTTGATCGACGCCTCTGGCATAGTAAAACCAGAACAGTAGTTTATCTTCAAGCAAAGGTACATTGCGCGGCTAATATGTGTGCGTGCTAGTAAGCACGAACTACAGTACGCACACAACAGCAATATCTTAGTATACAAGGTAGGCGCTAGTCGGGGTCACGCCGTAATCGCGCTCAGTCAAGTCTCTCGAACGAGCCGCCACGCCGCGCGCGTCGCGTCATCGACCAAATTTATGAATTATAGTGTCTATATGTTTATTATGACGGTTAAAGCTGAAAGTATTAATATTACATATGTGCAAAGCTTATGGTGGGAACCATTATTTTCAAAGTTCATTTTTATACAGTGTGTCCCTCGTACAAGAGCACATCCGAAAAGGGGTGAAGCTAGACCTTATTTTATAGACAAAAAATTTTTTTTTTATAGAAAATCTTTTTTTTATAAATTTACGTTTTAAAATTTTTTTTGCCTACCATGGAGATCATGTATAAAATATGTCATAACTTTTGATCTATCGCGAGTAATGCAATGAAATAAAACTGTTATAATCCTTAGGAATAGACGTTGCATACGAAATCAAAAACAAAACATAATCAACTACCATTACCATAAAAATAATATCCTAAAAGATTATTTCTTTAATTTTTCCGTCTTTTTTTTCAGTAATAGTAATTTTTTTCAAAATAATGTCCCAGTTTCACTATACTTTTATTCCTATTTATCATTGCCTATTCCATTATCTTTCTAACAAAAAAAAATACAACGTTCTATCATAAATACAACATTTTCTACGAACGGGTAACCAAAGGCACTGCGCTCTCGTCCCATACAAAGATACCCAGGTGGAGTATTTATTCAAGATTAAAAAAAAAACAAAAAAAAAATTTTCTTTGTGTTTGTCGATATATTTAGATCTAGTTTCACCCACTTTCTTATGTGCACTTGTACGAGGGACACACTGTATATCCCGTGCATAGTCGAGAAACTAAAACTAAATACAACACAGCCAATGCAACTCAAACATTAACAGTTATTAGCACAAATTAATATTTCCGTTCCTCGCACAAGTCAACCGGGTTCAATAAAGTTCACACAACAATAACTTTTGACCTCTTACAGTTGTTTTTCCTCATCCGCCTTCAAAATGACCGAGGCAAGTAGACTTGCCAAGAGAATAGCAATTCTAAATCCAATCAACCGCCCGAACCCATACCGGAGACCCGGCCAGGGACCAGGAACAAGGTTCAATGATCACCAACCGAGCCCCCAGCAAGAATCCAGGCGGCCGACCAAATCCCATCCTATGTACTACATACTAATAGGTTACATACATAAATACATGCCTACCTCCGCTAGTAAGTAAGTTAATCCAGTAGTCCGGTTTCAGGCATAACTTGAACTTTTCTTGTTAATTTTTTTTCGTCTTCAAATATAATACAGAGGCTTAAGGAAATCCGAGCAAGTCACGAGGTTTCAAAATATAAAAGTTTTAAAAGTTCAAGTGCAAGACTTCAGAAGCTTTTATGTTACAGAGCTTTAACTTTCGAAGCCGATAAAAATGTATTTAATTTGTAATTGTTTTAATTTTTAGAGGTCGTCGCAAGGATTTTTTTTTTTACTTTTCTTAATAGAAGCACTACAAAATGATGTGTTGAATCAAGTATACAAGGTGAAATTTATTAAACCGCCTGTATTCATACTGGAGACTCGGTTAGTGAACAGAAACAAGGTTCGCCGACCATTTTTTCAAAATCGTAACAAAAAAGTTTTTGCTCCCATTCACACTGGACTAGTTTAAATACAAATTTGAAATTATAGTATAGGCAGTACAGAAGCAAAAATTTCACCTTACTGGTCATTAAACATTGTTCCTGATCACTAACCGAGTCTCCAGTATGAATTCGGGCGGTTGATTAAAATTCACCTTATATAGAAGGGTATATGGATACAGATATAAGGAACTATCAGAGGTGTTGCTTCCAAAGAAGCTAAACTGCTACAGCGAAACTAGTCAGATGATGACGTTTACATTAATTTCTGTACATTCAATATCACGCAAAAAAGGTGTCGAGGATGGTCTAACAATTTTGTCGAGTATTACTAAAAATAAACTGTACCGGCAACCCAGATGTAACTTGATGTTTATGCGGCTCGTTGGGAAGAGTTGACAAATTTCAAAATAAATATTTTTTCAATGCATGTGCTCGTAAAGGCCCACTTTTTATGCATCAAAACCGAACAAAAAGTCGCTACGCTCGTGTTTTAAATCGTCCTCGTAATTTATTCCTTTGCGCCCTTGAAGCATAAACTACTATTTCCGTTCCCAACCCTGTAGTAACAATAAAATAAGCGCGAAATAATGTCAGGGAGAAAAGTGTTAATTTTTTTGTAGTATTCAAATCAGATTGTGCCTATGTTAATGCTTGTTCAAATTTATTAGCAACTAAAAAGTAACAATCTTTTTTTGTAAAAACAATATAGGATAGCACTATTTTCTAAAAACAATATAGGATAGCACTATTTTCTAAAAACAATATAGGATAGCACTATTTTCTAAAAACAATATAGGATAGCACTATTTTCTAAAAACAATATAGGATAGCACTATTTTCTAAAAACAATATAGGATAGCACTATTTTCTAAAAACAATATAGGATAGCACTATTTTCTAAAAACAATATAGGATAGCACTATTTTCTTTCCCTCTCACAAAGCTCTATATCCTTTTTCTCTCACATACTTTTTGTGGTGAGTCATTGTTTGACATCTCTTTATTGTTAGATAGATAGATATATAGATAGATAGATAGATATAACATTTATTTCCGAAAAACGCGACACATACATACAAAGAACAAAGTAGAACTTAAAATTAACAGTTGAAATTAGCAATTATTTAATATATAAATTCATTGTGTATGTGTGCGTGCATAGCTACGACAAAACAGCAAATTTTAAAATTGTTTGGGCCCGATGTAGAAACATACAACAGAAAATGACACAATTCTGCCTTTATACAATAATTAACACATTAAAACTGTCGCATCATACAAGGGAGCGAAATATTTTGTTTATTTACTATTTTTAAATGCAAAAACCAAATTATAGTAGCGCAGCGCCATCTATTGACAGGAAACTTAGAATCAGGCACTAGTGTTTAACCTTAAATGCATCCTGTTGCCAAATGGCAACATATTATTTATTTTAAATTTTTCTTGTGTAACTGTTTTTTTCTTATGTATATTTTTCTTCTTGCAAAACTATTGTATGAAAAATAATTACGGAATAAAATAAAAATATGTAAAATTTTGTTTTATTTGCTTTTTTTAATGTATACAAACATAATTTTGCAGTTGTAAAAAAAATGGTCCCATTCTAAAAATAAGAGGTCGCGAAAAAAAAATCATGAAAATTTCATGCTTTTGTTTTATTAAATAGGATTTTTGTAAACTAGTGTCAAATGACTGTACTAACTGATAAAAACAAAAATGAAAAAATAATCAATGTTTTATACTAATTTGAAAAAAAAAATGTCTTTTTGATTTTATACCATTTTACCCCCTTAAAAACGAAAAAAAAAATATTTTTTATTTTTCCCATAATTCTGGACCACTTCTCTATCATATATCCCACTTTCATTTAAAAAGAAAAAATCATGCATTTAAGGGTTAAATAAGAACTTAAATAAAAAAAAGAAAATAAAGCTAAAACACAAAAAGAAAGTTAAATTAATCCTAGTGGTACGAGTGTCGCGACAAAGAGAAAAAGGCTCCGACTCAGCATAATACCGCAAACCGAAATCTGCGACGCTGTTGTTCTGTCGTCACCTGCAGAGAGCCGCACGAATCCCATCAAAAGTGGACAATTATTGTTTATTTAATGTGTAAATGTGTATGTCAGTATAATTGTTAACTGTGATCGAGTGGGATTTCAATAAATATTAATAATGTTGATTTCTTAAATTATATTTCAAGCATATTTTTTGTTATTTATTTTATTTCTAAAAGTTTTGTTTGTGACTGTACTTTACCGACATGAAATTTAAAAAAGAATCATAAAAATATATGTTTATTTTGAAATTCGTCAACTCGTCCCAATGGAACGAGTTGATAAACAAGCTCTGTATGCCACAAGACAACTCCTGCCCAACTACTAACTACTAACTACCAACTACTAACTACTAACTACTAACTACTAACTACCAACTACTAACTACTAACTACCAACTACTAACTACTAACTACCAACTACTAACTACCGAGAATAAATACGCATCATTCGTGGCTTTACTTTATTTGTTTTTTATTGTTTCTGCATCCGTAACACAACAAAAAATTAAAATAACTCACAATCGAGAACGGCTAGACGGATTCAGTTAAAACTTTGCATGTATTTAGTATGTAGGCGAAAAATTACACCTAAATTGTGGGAAAATCAGGAAAATTACCGAAGATATTTTAGGACAATTAAGAAAATTCGTGTGGGATGTCAAATAAAGAGTATAAAAATATTTAAGCACGAAATGTTTTTAATCTGTTAAATTCTCATTACCCCTAAAACAAACAATAGGTAACTGACAAGATTGTGAATCAAATCTACTTTACAGGTTAATTAGTATGTAAATTTTATAGACTTTAATAATACCTATCTTGAATTTTTATACTGAACCGGCTAGCTGTTGTTGCCTGAGTCTCAACGGTTTAATTTTGCGGTATATTTTCACAAGTAGGATATACGTGAGCCTACGAAATGTGTTCCATTTTTTTTAACTAATGTTCTGGATATTACTAATTAGTAAGTAGCTAAGTAGAGAAACAGGTCCTTTAGTATAGTTGATGCTTGTGATTGTAGAGTAGGGTGTGTCGATTTTTCACTTTTTTCGAATTTCATATTGTAATAGTAAAATTATTTTGAAAGGATCTATAAAAAGCTCAAATAAAAAATATTGGACGACATCCTCTACTCGCTCATTTGATTCAAAGTTTTACAAAATATATGGGCAATAAAAAAAAATCGTCTTAAATATTTGTTGTATTTATTTTTTGTTTTATCCTTATGTATGTAATTCAAAAAATTATAGGTCGTGAAAATAACGCTGCTTTTGAGGTCGCTCGAAAAAAAAAACTGGTAGAAATACCTCAAATTGGAAATTCTGTGAATTTACACAGTTTTAATTTTTTCTGAGACATGTTAAGAGACGAATATTTTATAATATTTTTTATGACAAACTTCCATTAGGCAATAACAAAAAAAAAAATGCAAAAAATATTAGAGACGAAAAATTTTTTTTTCTTCATACATTTTGTAAAACTTTAAATCAAATTAGCGAGCAGAGGATGTCGTCAAATATTTTTAATTTTTACTATTTAAGCGTTTTATAGATCCTTTCAAAATAATTTCACTATTACAATATGAATTTCGAAAAAAGTGGAATATTAAACACTACCTATTATAGAGTATATTATATATATTATTATATATATTATATATTATAGCCGTTTTATTATATATATATATATATATATATATATATATATATATATAGATTCTTACGAATATTAAAGTAGAAATTGAATAAAAAAGAAAATTTTCGATATATATTTCGATCCACTTGGGATCGTCGTCAGTCGAATATCATATTATATATTATAGAGTACTATCAGCACTTGGTCGAATTCTCCGCAGTTTAAATGGGTATGGAACTTGGTGCCAAGACATGATGATTGGAAAATCTTTTCGAGATAATAAATTTTTTTGCCATATTTCATTGTTTCCTCAGCAAAATAATTAAGATAATGGATATTTTTTGTATTTTCTTAACAGAGGAATCTGGTATGTAATGTCTCATGTCTCTCTCTTCTCTTTGACACTTAGATTACACACATAACTTTGAAATAAACATACAAATCAATGTTAAGTAAATTGATTTTTCTTACCAATTCAAAGAACATCTTGGTTATTACGTCTCAAAGAAACAAGTGACGTCACTTTAAAAATTATTAAACATTATTGACTGTGTAAAACTGAGATTGGTTTAAATTAGGATTTTACGAAAAAAAAAATCTGGTAAACATGGAGAATTAGGTACTATATTATATTCACTCAACCGGTCGCTATAAAAGCTTTTCAAAGGGTTTTAAAAATTAAATAATTACATATTGCTAACATGTAGTAACTGTTTACGTGTGATATAATAGAAGTTTATGCTACAAGGGCGAAAAGGAACAAACTACGAAGACGATTTAAAACACGAGCGTAGCGAGTGTTTTAAACGTAACCGAGTAATTTATTGCTTTTACACCCGTGTATCATACTACGTTTTTCAATGCATAGTGTGAGGAAATAAAACAAATATAATCTTGTGAACTTTAAATCAAGGACTCAAAAAGACTGTATCCAGTGGAAAAAAAGAATAACATTTACGGTACACAGGAAAGGTTGCAGGTTAGCCATACTTCTCGTAAATAAATAATAAAAAAAAATTGTAGTGCCCTAGGGCAAAATAATCGACTTTCTGTTCGGTTTTGGTGCATAAAAAGTGGGCCTTTACGAGCACTTGCATTGAAAAAGTATTTATATTTTTGTACTGACGGCATTTTACAAACATGTATGACAATAAGTTTGAACCTTTTTTCACTTCTGAATCAAACATTGTATTAGATCTTCTTTGGATGGATATATGAGTGAGTATTTTATTAAACAGTGATAAAAGTACACGTGAACTTTAAGATGATATATCGTCCGTGCAAAGGTCCCCGTTACTCCAGGAGGCAAGACACGCAATGCGAGAGGGACGGGTTCGGGGAAATTTGACAAAAAGTCGGTTTTAAATTAATAAAAAATTAACTAAAATAGCAATGAAAATTTTCATAACCAGTAATTTAGGTATTGTAAAACCCATCTAAATAAATATTTTTGAAGTCTGTATGCTATCCCAATTTGTCAGAATATCGAAAAAACTGTAAATTTAGACCTCATTTCAATAATTATTTCCATCGAGTGAAATTCTTCCAATCGCGTTTTTGATAATCCGAAATCTAGAAAATGGTCCCAAAATTGTTACACTAATTTATTTAACTTGGGACTTCTTTTGAAAAGCAGATAAATAACTTCAAAAAGTGCCCATTTTGACGATAAACCCCCTTAATCAGAAGGTTCTTAGTTCACCACCTTTTGTTAATAAACGTCCGCCTAAATACTGGGACTGCTATTGTAGTTTCCATACAAAATCGAAACCAAGTTATTTTAAAATTGAATAATTTTAACCCTTGTGTTCGGAAACTGAGATTAATTCACTATACACAGACCTTATAATGACAATAAAAAGTAAAAACATGTGTTACTATGTTACAAAAAAAAAATTGTTGTAGAAAAATGCACGTGTTTGTGTTGGGGCTATCCATAGTTGAAGTGCTAAAATTAAGTTTTTTACCTAAAAATTAAAAGATTGATACAAATAAGAACAGCTAAATAGTATTTTACTTTTAAATGATAAAAATTCCAGTATTTTTGTTTGTTTTATAATTAATATTGCTCACTGTACTCACCGATCTTATGGCCACCTGTTGAGCTTTGCGAATGCTGGACTGAAGTCTGTAACCACCCTTATATAGGGAAAACCGCCCGCACGCCCGCGGTTCCCAAACTTCTACCCAATACAGACTCTAGAAAAAGTTTCACTCCGCTAAAATAGCGTTATTAGGAGAACCGGTAGTTTGTTTTTATCATTTTTAGGGTCCTCGGCAAATTTATCTAAAGTAGTACACGGTGAGTCCTATACTCTTAATTATGTTTATAGACCTTGTTTACCTTAAATAGTCGTCTAAATCTCTATATGAGGGTTAATAAAAACAAAAACTAAAGCCAAAAAAATTGAGAAGAAGGAGGATTTACATAATACATCAAAATCTGTATTAACTAATCAATTAGATTACGATCCAGATCTTTGAAAGCAAGCTGGAAATTGATAGACAGATGATGTTAATCATCCGCCATCTTGTATTGTCCGATTATTTATCAATGACTAGATTAATCTGTTAAGTTTTCACTGTCGCTATAACTTAGTTCAACAATAGATGCAAAATGTTTACCAATTTTATCACTTTACCAAGATAAATCAAATCTGACTTTCAAAAATGTTTCTGCTCAGACCCTTTTTGCCACAGGACTATGATTTTATACTTGTTTATGTTTCCTTACCTAATTTTAAAAACTGTATTAAAGACTGTGTTGTCATTTTTAAATAAGAACAGCAAACATATACTACATAATAGTATATATCGTGACGAGTATAAAATGGCGGATTTTCTTACCCGAGGAATGAAGCTAGTTTCGACGTGAGCTGAAGGCGAACGTCGAAAGCTTACATTCCGAGGGTAAGAAAACCCATTTTTACTCGTTGCGAAAGATACTTCTTCTACTACCTGATTTATGTATTTAAATATTTAATTTTTCCTTTCAAATTTAATGTATTTTATGAATTTGCAAAGCGCGGCGCGGTTTTTAAATTGTTTTGGTAATGTTAGAAAAAACTCATGAAAAGGCACGGCCTGCACTTTTGTTTCATTGAACAACACACTACACTGCTTACGGCGACTTTAATTCCCAGTATTCTATCACTTTTGTTGATCAAAACACCCAAAATTCAATATTTTTCAATAAAACAAAAAACGACGCCATCACATCTTCGCACCTTTTTTCCAAACTCCCCTTTTTTTTCAGGCTTCGGCCGGCGGCTTTTATTTCTGGCCAGTATCATTTTGCGAAAACAGGGAACGCAGGGAATTTCGGTTGTAAAGACAAACTAAGTACGTCAAAAAAAACCTAATTTAGCATGAAATGAAGACAAACGTCAAAAAGAACCTAATTTTGCAATAAATGAAATTTCAATACGATATTTCAAACTGACCAGATAGTCATTCCGCAACGGGGCCAGGAAAGTTCGATTTTCAAAACTAATTTCGAGTATTAAATGGAACTTTTTCATAAAGGTAGTAGAAAAAGATATAAAGAATCTTATTCTTTGAGAACGACATCCTCATTTTTATTCATTTTTCTTAATCAGAAGCTTACTGATTCTTCAATGAGACCAGAAGTTTTTCCTAGAAAAGCAATGAGAATGTCAATTATGAAGAATAAAAAAAAGAAAAATTTAAATACTACTTAAAAAGAAAGTGTTTTTAGATTTTCATATTTTTACTCTCTTTAATTATTTATTACTCTCTTTGCTTTTCTAGAAAAATCTTTTGGGTACGCCAGAGTTTACCATTATGCGATTGCCTGCAGAACAAACTTGCTGACATTTTTCGTTATCAGAAGCTTACTGATTCTTCAATGAGACCAGAAGTTTTTCCTAGAAAAACAATGAGAATGTCAATTATGAGGAATAAAAAAATAAAAATTGCAATACTATTTAGAAAGAAAGTGTTTTTAGATTTTTATATTTTTACTAGTCATACTTGACATTCTCTTTGCTTTTCTAGAAAAATCTTTTGGGTACGCCAGAGTTTACCTTATGCGATTGCCTGCAGAACAAATTTGCTGATAGTTTGGGGATCGCTGATCTTTGTGGAATCACGTCCGCGGTGCTTAAAGACAATTCGTTCAACATCTCTCTTCCACCGCCCCTGACAGTTAGGAGTGTTTAAAAAAGCTATTTTTAAAGAAAAACATTTGTTCAGTTACTGGTAATCCATAACATAATTGCGGCATTGGAAATTCAATGGGATTTTTCTTAAAGGGAAATATGGGGATAGGTCATACTACCGCTATACGATGTGGGGGAAGGGCAAAGACTTCGTTAAGAAATGACACTTTTATAGCAAACTTTTGATATCTGTCTGTACACAGTATGAATTAGGTTATGACATCTGTTCTAATTTTATTCATATAATTTTTTAAACAATTCTTATCTTTTATGCATGTGCCTTTTGTTTTCACCCACGAAAAGCTAGGTTGTAATGTAACCTTTATTTTAGAATTTATTATAATTTCTATGCGATTCGATAAATTAAGGCGCTACGAAAAAAAATCGACACTTTGAGAACTGGCATATCTTCTTCAGTAAATAATGTATTATTTTGATAAAATAGTATATTATTTTTGAAATTTTTTTCTAGGGATCTGTTAAAACAGAAACGCGATTGGACAAATTCGACTCGATAGAAATATTTATTGAAATGAGGTCTTTTTCGACACCAATTCTTCTGGTTTGACAATTTAGAAAGACATATGGACAGCAATTATATGCTATTAGATGGGTTTTAACGGTATCTAAGACCTGCGGGCCTATTATGTATCTCTAGTTGCCTTCTGGACTGGGTGTCTATCATCAAAAACATAGATATACTATCGAATTCCGATGTCCTAAGGATATTTTTGCACTTGAAGTGACGACACAGATTGTTAATATTTCAATACCCACGAAAGGCAATTTTGAAATTTCAGTTTTTATCTATGTTTTTGATGATAGGCACCTCGTTCAGTTGGCAACTAAAGATACAGAATAGGGGGGCTGGTTAAACGAAATTTTGATAGCAACTTTAGTACATTATATATTAATAAAAAATCGACTTTTTGCTACTTTTCCACGAATCCGTCCCTCTCGCACTGAGGGTTTTTTCGCATATGGAGTAATAGGGACGCTAAAACTTTTACATATCGCCTTGTTTGATAATGAATTAATATATGTCACAATATTTGGGAAATCAATATTAAAATTATATTTTTTAAGTTGTTAGTCATTTAATCTGTTTTATGTCGAGTTTTATAGGTGGTGGAGCTGATGCCAGGCCCAAATGTGTACTTACTCGCAAACACCTCCGAAGTAATTGGGAGGAGAGCAGAGCAAATATCAAACAGGCACAACCAGGTGGCCCACCATGCCTGGGACCGATTGATGGTGGTACAAAATAAATAAAATTAAAATAATTTATTTCAGAACTGGGTTCCATAAAAACACAACATCATATTACACAGGAAAATTAAATTATATAAAAATCAGAATTACACGGAGAAAAATAAAAATAAAAAAAATACAAAAATGTCACAAACAGTATGCAGGAAAATTAAAATTAAAACTCATAGAAAACCAGGATAATACAATTTCGATGATTTAACATGACCTTATTTAACGTGTAGTGTCGTCTAGTGAAGGCTGATAGAACACCCGCACCTACCTCCCACTACCTTCACAATAGTATTGCGCAGTGTTGCCAACTCAGTGGATTTTCCACTTGATCTGGTGGTTTAGATTAGCATTTTAGCGGACAAATTTTGGTTTTAGCAGAGAATATAAAGTATTACTACGTAAAGAAGCGACACTCACCTCCCCGCGCGAATTTAACGTCCCCCGCGGCAGAGCTGTCATATGGACCAAATAAAAAGTCCGTAAAAGACCGAAAACGTATAAAAAGTCCTAAATCATCAAATAGGACTTTTTCAACCGTGAGCAGGTCCGCGGACCACGGACCGATCGGACTTTTTCGGGCTTCGAGTTAGTCCGTTCAGTCCGTTGGTCCGTTGCTGGTCCGTTGTGTGTAACGAAATGATTATGGATGGTTTTATGCAAGTATAGCATGACAAAATAATGTTATTCGAAGGATGTGATGACGAGTTGACGACTAAGAATCGAAATATATGTTTTGCAGGTATGTATTCATTCATATTTTCTTCATATTGTCCATACTTAATTGTTTTTGACTATATATAAAGCTACTACAAAACGGTAACTCACTGACTGACTGACTGACATGGTTGTTTAGTTTGAAGGAGTCTTTTGACATGGTAGTAATGTATGAAAACAATGTCAGGTGTCTAATACTGAGTGGGGAAAAACCTTGACATTTGACATTTTTTGATATTTGACATGGTTTTTTGACATTTTAGTGAGACGTGTCGTTGTATGGGAGTTTTGAAAAATTTTTCGAGTGAGTAGGCGAGCCCGAAGGGCGAGCCTTCGAACGAGCACGAACGAGCGAGCGAGCGAAGTTCGTAGTGATGTACCTGGGTACTAGGGATGGGAAAGATTGATATTTTTGACAGAACGAGCCCGCGAGCGCGAAGCGCGAGCGGGCGAAGTTCTCCGGGACAAGTACGCGAGCGCGAAGCGCGAGCGTGCGCAGTTCCTAGGGATGTCCTCGATCACTAGGGATGGGAAAAATTGGCTTTTTTTTTTAAGGGATGTACCGAAAAAAAAATTGTTTTGGCCATATCTTCGGAACGGAAGGTGGTACATCCCTAGGGGTCGGACCATAGGGTGCCAAAAAGTTTTTTTTTTTTTTAATGTCAAAACTTTAACCGCCCGTATCTCCTAGACGGCTTGAGTAAGACCCATGTTGATGGGTGTCTAAGAAAAGGTCTCGCCGAGATCTAGCCCCCCCCAGTGTCAAAACTTTAACGGCCCGTATCTCCCAAACGGCTGAAGCTAGACCCATGTTCATGGTACTCTAAGAAAAGGGCCCGACGAGCTCTAACTGAAAATGAAAAAAAAAAAAACGAAAAAAAAAATATTTTTGTTAAAACTTTGATCGGCTGTATCTCCCGAACCCTAAGTCCTAGCGAGTTGCGGTTTCGACTTAAGTGATCGGTTTGCCGAGGGCTTTCCGACCGCATAAAAAAATTTGACATTTGACAGGTTTTGACATTTTTTTGACAGGTCCAAAAAAGTGCTCCGATTCGCTTGAAACTCGGTATCAAGGGGCAAGTGGGGTCGGTGATTACGAATTCATTGTTAAATTTGACACTTTTGGACAACCGACAAGGATTTTGACACTTTTTTGAAAAAAATTTGATCGGACATTTCTTCGGATCTAATGGCGAGGCCGAAGGCCGAGCCTTCAAGTGTCTTTCTAGCGAGGCCGAAAAACGAGCATGTGAGGACGGAGAACACGCCAGCGAGGCCGAGTCCGATCAATTTTTTTTCAAAAAAGTGTCAAAATCCTTGTCGGTTGTCAAAAAGTGTCAAATTTAACAATGAATTCGTAATCACCGACCCCACTTGCCCCTTGATACCGAGTTTCAAGCGAATCGGAGCACTTTTTTGGACCTGTCAAAAAAATGTCAAAACCTGTCAAATGTCAAATTTTTTATGCGGTCGGGAAGCCCTCGGCAAACCCATCACTTAAGTCGAAACCGCAACTCGCTAGGACTTACGGTTCGGGAGATACAGCCGATCAAAGTTTTAACAAAAAAATTTTTTTTTTCGTTTTTTTTTTTTTTTTCATTTTCAGTTAGAGCTCGTCGGGCCCTTTTCTTAGAGTACCATGAACATGGGTCTAGCTTCAGCCGTTTGGGAGATAAGGGCCGTTAAAGTTTTGACACTGGGGGGGGGCTAGATCTCGGCGAGACCTTTTCTTAGACACCCATCAACATGGGTCTAACTCAAGCCGTCTAGGAGATACGGGCGGTTAAAGTTTTGACATTTATAAAAAAAAAAAACTTTTTTGGCACCCTATGGTCCGACCCCTAGGGATGTACCACCTTCCGTTCCGAAGATATGGCCAAAACAATTTTTTTTCCAACATATAATCGCTTCTATGAAAAGCAAATAAGGTCTTTGCCATTAGACTTATTGTGCTGGACGGAAATTAAAAAAAAGTTGCTAGCGTATGCCATCATCTTAATCGAAGTTTTCAGGTATTTCAATATTATTCAATAAAATACACGAAATTGTTTCGACTATTTATCAAATTGTAGCACAGCATTTATTGCATAACTCTATTGAAGTAATCTAACGGACTGTTTCGGACCAACTCGGACCGGACCGGATTTTTACCGAAATAGGGCTAGTCCGTTCGGTCCGCTGGAGTTTAGGGCTCACCATAAAAGTCCATCGGACCAGGTCCGAGTCCTATTTGAACGGACCAACTTAGGGCTTATATTTGGTCCATGTGACAGCTCTGCCCCGCGGTCCCCCGCAAGTTAGTGGAAATCTGGAGGCAGGCAGAGCTCGAGTAGCACTCGTTCGCTGCGCGCGTATTTTGTTTTGTTTTCTTGATTTTGAACACAAACACTTGTACTATTTGTTTCATAACATAAAACAAATAGTACAAGTGTTTGTGTTCAAAATCGAGATGCTTTTTATGTTTCATCAAGTGCCGACAATCGCAAGTATAAATCTTGTTTTGTTTTATTACGATACTGATTTTTAATCAATGTGGTTCGTTATTGTGGTATATATGAATGCCTAAAAAACGGAGCAACCAATAAAGAACGGAGATTTTTCAAATTTGCTTCCTTCCGATGAACTAAGTCATTTTATTTTATGTTAATTTATTTTAAAGTTATGAAAAAGCGGCGGTAACTCAGGGGTAGAACGCTGGCCTCTCAATCTTGAGATCCAGGTTCAATCCGCGGTTGGGCATGCACCAATGAGTTTTTCGGAATTTACATGATGCGTTTACATGAACCTTTACATGAACCAGAACTAGGACCTAGGGATTAACCACGCTAAAATTTAGGAAGAGAATCATATAAGTTGCTGACTATAAATGTTGTCCCTCTCGATCGACGACGCTCACACGCTTGCTGCCAGCCCTAGACTAGCTCACGCACACACACAAGCGTGTGCGGACAAGCCAGATGCGCGCGTGACGGTGTAGGTAAATAACTTGAGCGTGGACTATGAAGTGTC
Organism: Ypsolopha sequella; assembly: GCA_934047225.1. NCBI lineage: Eukaryota > Metazoa > Arthropoda > Insecta > Lepidoptera > Ypsolophidae > Ypsolopha > Ypsolopha sequella. The sequence goes on from OW203993.1 coordinate 25,534,542, forward strand.
GGGGGTGTGGTTTTAGATTGTTTCATTTAGTGGTACGGCTAGACATTTAACCACCAGCACAATTTACATATCTACAGGAAAGAACTTGAACGTTTACATTACATGATGGGTATATTTTTTGTTTGATATGTAGGCAACACTCCTAGGTGGTGTTTGTCGGGTATTACCCGAAAAGAGTTTGTCAATTTCTTAAATTATTTTGATAAGATGATTTTTAATCTATATTTTGTTTGTCTTCTTGTAATTTTGTACCTAACAGAAATAAACTGATTTTATGATACAATTTAGAATAATGTTTTTTTTTTTGCCAAAAAGTATTTTGATAATGTTAGTGGTTTTCTGGTGGTTTGAAGGATAGCAAAACTTAGTGGTTTTCTGGTGGGCTAACACGCTAGAGTTTGTGGGTTTGTTAAAAATTTGTTGGCAACATTGGTATTGCGGCTGCCACACACTCTGTGCATAAAGCCGGCGCCAGACATGTGTCCACTTATTTGCACACTTCTTCGACGACTTTGTACACACATTTGGCGCACCTGCCACACATGATTCGCAAACTCTTTTCTCCACAGTATGCTGGTAGACAACAAAGGAGATGGACGACGATTTCGTGGACGCAGTGTGCTTATATTATTTATGTGCATGTAATTATTTTTTACATGTGCTACAAAATATATCGCAAATATATTTACATGGTTCCCCTTGCAGCAACTCAATAAATTCTAGGACGCATTCGTTACTCCAGTCCATTTTGAACGATCAAGCACGTAGTGTCTCACACAACCGTTCCGTACAACAGCGCTCGCGCAACCCGCGCAACTGGTCTTTGCAAATAGTGTGGCAGGCTACGCACTTATTTGAACACATTCCTTTGATGTGCGCTAAAAAACCGATACCGCTCGGCAAAGTGCAAAGCTGTGTACAAACTTTGGAACACATAGACAAAGTCTCGTGCCACAAAGTGTGTCCACTCGAGTGTTCAAATAAGTGGACACATGTCTGGCGCCGGCAAGAGAAGCAGCTTTTTTGCGCATAATTGAGTAAAAATCTATAGTTCGCGCCTCAGCAAACATGCCGGACGCGGTGATATAACCACCCTCAAAATTCCCATATTAGCTTAATTTCAAAAAGATACCTTTTTGTTTTTTTTTTTTCATAGAATATATACGCCATTTAAGGGCATATTTTTCATTATTTGATTTTATTATAATTTTATTATTAATATTATAAAAACACTTGAATTATAATAAAAAAAAAAATTTGTACAAATTAACCATTATTTATTTATGCTTTTTTAAATAATTGTCGCTTATGATATGACATCACTTGAGAATTTTAGACATTGTACTGATTGTGGTGTGTGATTACTTATAACAAAAGTTGTCTGTCTCTGTCTGTTTACTCATCTGTCATCCATCTGTCCAATCAGTCGGCAGCAAATCTTTATAAATTTATCTTGATAGCAAAGGACACATTTATAAACAGCCATTTCTCAAGTGAAGTCACACGAAGTTTTTTCGGCAGCTTTTTCGTAAAAATATTCATCATCATGAGGTTTTCTGACCACAAGTTCGAAAATACGGCTTATTAAGCCTAAATCTCGAAATGGTTTTCAAATTAATCTAATAAAACAGACTGGTGACGGGCTTCGGCGTCACTGGTGCGAGGGTTTCAGCGGGTGGTACCTTGGGTTTCCAATTCTTTTGTTCTCTAGAAAATCAAAACTCCATACATTAATTCTTCCAGTTTCCAAGAAATATTTTATTTATGAAATTGATTTCCTTTTAGTTTCCAAAAAATTTGTTGGTACAGTCGACAGCGGGAGCAAGTGATTATTAATTTATTTAATGTATTACTTATCTAATGTGTTCCTTTTTAATTAATGTAATTTAAAAAAGATCATTGGTAATAAACTACTCACAAACTTTTTTACCTGGACCATAAACAGGCGGCAGCCCCTTTGTTTTAATTTTGTCCCTTTTACAAGGGATAGAGACCGCCTTCTTATTTCTCGGAAACGGGTTGGCAAACTTAACAATAGCTTTACAACGAAAGCCACCTGGAAAATCAACTTGCGATTTCTGTTAACTAAACGGTTAATAACAATAAGTAAGTAGGTCATAGTAGAAAAAAGATTTATTTATGCTATTATAACTTGCTTCTGATGCTGACTGTACCCCATCTTGGTTTTGGGAACAAGAGTAACTGAATTTGTTTATTAAATAAAAATTTGGAAACTCGCGGAATTGCGAAAGGTCGTTTTTTGGAAACCCAAGGCACCACCCGTTTCAGCACCGCGCTCACCAACCCGCCTGCACAGCGTCTGTGAGTATGAGCATTTCTTTGAAGAGCGAACGAGTGGCGAAATCTCGGAAAAACGTTCTGTCCAACATTGGATGGACCAGCCCCCCTATTCTGTATCTTTAGTTGCCAACTGCACGAGGTGTCTATCATCAAAAACATAGCTAAAAACTGAAATTTCAAAATTGCCTTTAGTGGGTATTGAACTATTAACAATCTGTTTCGTCACTTCAAGTGCGAAAATATCCTTAGGACATTGGAATTCGATAGTATATCTATGTTTTTGATGATAGACACCCAGTCCAGAAGGCAACTAGAGATACACAATAGGCCCGCAGGCTGATGAATGGATGGATAGATATTGAGTATAAGAGATATAAAACCTATAAGTATAATAACAAGATATCTTTATCACCACTGAACAACCACCTATTCAGGCATAAAGGAGGAACAACCAAAATGCTTGACCCTCGCTCAGTAAGGATTTCTTTGAAACTGGAGGTTTAGTTATTTCTCCATCATTTTAATTGTCTCCAAACCTTTTTGTTTCTCCCTTGGGGTCCATTGGGGTCCATTGGTTTTCTCTTAATTGTATTTATTCAAATAAGGGAGCAAAACATTTTTTTTCGAATTTTATCTGAAGGGTCATTAAAATGGGCCATCCCGCTCAGCTGCCATATAAATGCTTTAGGTGTTTGTGACGTCCTGATGGCTTTGATCTCAATGAAACTTTGCACACATCTTTATATATGTTTCCTTCTTCCACACCGCACTCTGACCCATATCTATCAAGAGGTGCAAGATGGCGAGATATTCAAAAAGCGCCGAATTTGTGAAATGGTTTCAGGTAAAATCTTTTTTCTATGAAACGGTATCTGTTTATGTTTAGAAAAGTTAAAAACTTAGTCTTCTTTACATGAAAGACGTATGTATTTCTCTCTTTTTCTATTTCCAGTAAAGGTAAAAATTACACAACGTGCTAAAGTTTGCGTAAAAACGAGGCAATATTCACGATATCCTGACAGCTATTATGATGGTGTTTCATCAAATTTTGCTTTTATGAATACAAACGTAGTTAGATGTCGCTAGATAACACTTATGAAAAATAAATGAAGAAAATAAGCTGTTGACTTGATTGATTGAATCAGTTTTTACCTTTTGTATGAATCTTCAGAAAAATCAAGGTGTAAAGTTGTTCCTGACCACTAACCGAGTCTCGAGTTTGAATTCGGGCGGTTGAATAAATTTCACCTTAGATAAGGTGACTTTTGTTTAAATTGGTAAATGGTCAGGATTAACGTACAAGAACTCTTTTTGGAAAAAAACGCAAAATAAAATTTAGACTTCCTATCTTAATTAACTCGGAGTTAATCGTAAATTTGTATTTTTGCAAAATAAGAAAAAAATACACTAAACCAAAGCGGGAAGAATCGCCACCAAATTAGAAAAGGACACGAATCTCACTGCATGAATATTGCCCGAACCTTGAAATTTTATAGATGGAAGTTTTTTATTTTATTTGTTATTTCAAACGTTTTGTATGCAAGTGGTTCTCTATGTCATAATCATCATAAACGTCAGTTCACAAGGTATCGATTTGGTGAAACACGACTTACTTGACAGGACTAACCTTATTTTATTACAGGTGGTAGAGCTGATGCCGGGCTCGACTGTAGAGGTACCACCATCTTACTTGGAGACCCCCTCGAAGTAATTCGGGGACAGAGGACAGCGCACAGGCAAAAAACCAGGAGGCCCACCATACCTGGGACCGATGGATGGCGGTATATCCATCCCTAATAGCCGAGCCTTATGTGGAACAGACTGATGACGAGCAGCGGCGTCAATGGTGCGAGGGTTTTGGCACCGCGCTCACCAACCCGCCTGCCCAGCGTGTGTGAGTATGGGAAATTCTTCCAGGATGACCGCTGGGTGTGGCAAAGTCCTGGAAAGGCTTATTTCCAGCAGTGGACGAACTAGGCTGATGGATGATGTTATATTATGGATTTGTGCAGCTTCGTTTTTCTTCGCGAACTTCCCGCCCCAAGATTCTTAGCTCAACATCCCCGTTGGTAAAAATAGAATTCCCTTGAAACTATTGTGGATGTGTGAATGGCAGCTTGTTTTTTATAATGTTTAAGTTTAATTACGTATTTAACTACGTTTTATTAACAGGTACATAAATATTCCTTAATGAAAGATAATAATTAATACAAAAATAATCCTAAAGAAATAATTATAAAAAGAAAATTGCCTCTAGATCACTGCCCTGCGGGAGAGTGCCCAGAATACTTGCCACATTACCTCTCTGTATGGCAAGACTTATACGCTGGCCTAGATAAGAGCCAGCTCGCCGGTCGCCGCTAGTGTCCATAAGCTTTACAGAGAGGTCCGTGACAAGCTGACGCGCCTCCGGACCCCATGTCCCCATTGTCTCGACCCCAAAAGGCGTAAACATGTAGCTTGAACCTATTGCCACATATGTACGCCTCTTGGAGAGCTCAGCAGCGGCCGCCGCTGAACCAGCAGCCCTACTGCTTTGGGAAACATGAGAGGGCGCCAGCGTATCCACGCAGGTATTTAACTTGTCTTAGTACGTCTTGTCTTTATAACAAAGTAGAAGGAATGATAGAAGGAAAGAGAGGAAGAGGAACACCAAGGAGGAGCTGTGTAGACCAATAAAAAGAAAATACTAGAGTCGTATCATATCAAGAACTGAAGAGTTGGCAATGAACAAAACTCAATAGAGAGAGCTACGCAGACAAGACCCAAGCTCTTAAATATACGACGACGATATAAAATTACTTTAATAACTATTTCCTTAGAAATAAAACCCGTTGGCATTTAAAATTAAAAAAATAAACCAAAAGACACATAGAGCCAAATTGAGACAGTAATACGCATACGTGATAAGTCTTTATCAACCACTTAGCCGGGGCCGTCTAGTTGCCGCCATTTCGTTACATTTTGAATATAGAATGAAGACAAAATGGCTGCCCACGCATTCTGAGGTTCGTCTCAAGAGCTACAAATAGTCAATGGACGAAGGACGATCTATTCTAACGAAAACATTAATACAAATGTCTTGGAATTTGTTAACCTAGATTCTTATTGTGCTTTTTTACTGTTTTTTTATACTTTTAGCCTCAAAATGAAAAAATGGAACCCAAACAGGCTTACTTTGTTGTCTGTCTGTCTGTCCGTCTTAAGTTTTGCTCGGGCCCCGTGTGATCTCACATACATCAAGTTGAAATTGATACCCTCTACAGAAGTCCACGGCCGCATGGTGCTATAAAAATATCAGAATTGTAACTAAATGAAAAAAAAAGTTATTACCCTTTACATAATCAATTTCATACAAATTTTCTCAACATGAAAACCTATAGGGCACTTCCAATTGACTTAGGAACCTAAAATTTCTTATACCTTGAAATTTTTTATAATTTTTAATTTTTTATATATATATTTTTTTGAGATATCGGAGTTGCCTCTATAGTAAAAGTTGTTCTATACCATTGACTGAATAAGCTGTTCAAATATGGTTACACCTTTCTGTTACACGTAGGTATGAAAAAGAAAAATATTATTGTGTTAGTGTTGATAATTCATAATACATTTTTTCAATATTTTTGGTTCAGTCATAAACGAAGAGTAGGCTTTAGAAAGTACCCATCTCGCGATATTAAGGGGCTCCACAATGCTAAACATCAGTTTTGCATTGGAATCAGTTCCGTCAGTGTAGACGGTAAAAGTTTGAAAAAATATGGTGTATTTTTTGACTCAAAACAATTATTAATTACATTTTGTAAATAAACATAAATTCAATCTTCTTTTAATTATAGTACCTTCCAAAAAGCATGAATTTCAAGAAAAAAGCGATTCAGTTTCCATATTTCAAAACCGATTGAAACAAAACCAACACACGCAGATACTTACTAGAAAAAAACATATTTATTACATTAAGAAATTAAAGTTGAATGTCTTAATTTAGAAGCGATTTCAAAATAACTGAAGTTTTGCGCGCGCAGCATCTGATTAGAGCAGGATAGACAGTTAAAAAATAAAAGCGTTAGAGCAGGACTGAATTTTAGCCTACCTGTGAAAACAACATGAAAATCCGTTTCAGTAGTTTCGGAGATGTGCGCGAACAAACAAACAAACAAAACAGTTCTATTAATCATTTTTAGTCACTGCCTTTCTATTTTCTTTCTGTTACTTTTCTTCAGACACCGGGTTCGACTCTTTTATTATACAGGATCAATGATATTCCATAGCCCTAGATTATGCGACAGCGCGCCAAAAGTGGCCCCGTACAAGCCCACTCAATACAGTTGAGGAGTGGGGTTGTCGTTCAGACAGTTCAGACTCTTATGCCAGAGCGGACAAGGTCTGTTTACGAAAAATCCTTACGTGGCTCTTATGTTATTGTTGTTTTGTTTCGATGTATAGATCTAACCACAAACTTGGGCCATGATTCACAACTGTCTATATATGGAGTAAGACATCTAGGGCTATGGAATATCGTTGTACAGGATGTCCAGTAAGTAGTGCTTCAAACGAAAACCATAGATAGCTGCGACCATGCCCTGTCAGAATAACTCGAAATAGGTCTTACGAATGTCGTATGGTTTTCGAGATTTTTGAACTTTTATGTAATTTGCTACCCTTAGTTCTTTTTTAAATTTCATTTATAAAACCGAAGCAAATTTCACGTTTTTATTGTTGGTATTTTTTTAATGAGTTTTCTTATGAAACTTGTTTCACTGTTTTTCAAAAACGTTAACGGTTTTCCTAGGAAAAAAAATTGAAAACATAAAACTTGACCATTGAAATATTTTCATCAACATTTAAAGGTCTGTGGTGTAAAAAAATGTATCGAGACCTAGTGCCTATCGGCTTACAAAGTGTTATATTTAATGCCAATCAAAAAACAAAAATAAAAATTATAATCATTTTACCCGATACATTTTTTTTACACCACAGTCAGACCTTTAAATGTTGATGAAAAAATGTCAATGGTAAAGTTTTATACTTTAAATTTTTTTTCCTGGGAAAACCGTTACCGTTTTTGAAAAACAGTGATATCAATTTCATAGGAAATCTCTTTAAAAAAAAAACTAGAATAAAAAAAGTGAAATTTGCTTTAGTTTTACAAATGAAATTTAAAAAAAGAACTAAGGGTAGCAAATACTAGAAATTACATAAAAGTTCAAAAATCTCGAAAACCACACGACATTCGTTTGACCTATGTTGGGTTATTCTGACAGGGCGTGGTCGCAGCTATCTATGGTTTTCGTTTGAAGCACTACTTACTGGACACCCTGATAGGTATGTATTGATTTTGCAAAAATTAAAGAAAGTCAATAAATGTTAGAAGTCGTGTAACAGGATGACGTCATACGTATGTACTTATATATGTACACAGTTGTCAGCAGTTCAAGCTCCCTTATTGTAAACGATTTTAGCAACTATGATGCTGTGATAAGTACCACCATTAGGTAGCCTGTCATGCTGGCGTCCAAACGTAACCGTATGTATAGCCACAAGTGCTTACGCAGGGGGGGGGGGCAGGTAGGGGCAGCTGCGCCCCCCTGGGCAAAAATAGCCCCCCCCCCCCCCCTGGAGTGTGAGACAAGCAAGTGTTATGTATTAAAATTAATATCTCGCTTTACAGTAAAAAATAACTATTGCCTTAAAAACATACTGTAGGTAAGCTATGAAAATCCCCGGAGACAATTTTTTTAAAGATAAATTTGATATAGTGTGAGGCGTAACGTCGTCGCATAAACGTCTTTACTCGCCCAGATGAAGGCAGTCTAAATCTGCTGAAACTGGTCGGCTTTCCCGATCATAACACGTATTGAGGTGAGCCGTTTTTATATAAATCATGAATTATCCTCAAGTCTCATTTAATCACTACGTACGTAGTGTTCAATAATTTGTTTGTCTTTTTCGTTTTAGAACCTATGCCTATATTATTGCGTCTCTGCCCCCCCCCCCCTGAGTTAAATCCTGCGTACCACCTGTACAGGTAGGTGGGTTGTTCCCAAGTTCATCCAAGAATGTCGAAATAAAGTTCCCAAAGTCATCCACGAATAAAAATATAAAAATGTATTTGTTAAAATTGGTTTCATTTTCATCCAAGAAACTTAGCAAGGTACTGTCGGTGAAAGAAGCTTTAAGTGTCAAGTATTTGATGTTTATTATTGAGTATTTAACTCACATGATCGAGGGGCAGCGGAGGGAACGTTTTTATGGTTCAGTGTAATATTCGTCCTATGGAAATTCGTCCCACAATGTAAGTTCGTTTTAAAAAAATATATTCATTTTCGGTAAAAATTCATCACATTTATTGAAATATATTCGAGGTTTATATGTCCAAGTGTAAAAGATGGATGGATGTGACTAGACTAGATAGATTGATGGATGTGAAAGAAGCGAAAGAGGTGTGTCAGGACCGTGGCAGACGCACTGCTTCCATCGTATTATTAAAATGTATTTCACAATAACCATAAACCTTGAATTTAATCACCTGACTGTACTCAGCTACTTTGGATGAGAATGGAACTAAAAAATGATAATAATATTAAAGTAATAAAAACATGGATGATTTTGGGAACTGATGTAGGCAATGTTAATCTTTTCTATAACAAAAGAATGGAGGAACTTGGGAACAACCCGGTAGGTAACGTGTCTTTATATTTTCTTAATTAGTGCTAACATTTGTATGTAAATACAAATCGAGTAATGCTTGTACCTATCAAGCTATCAACACCACGGGGTTCCAATATCTACGCAGTAGAATACCTTAATAAAGTAATCTATGCATATTACGTAGAATGTGTATGAAATGACAGTTACCAACAGTAGGGTGTGCAAAAAACCTGAGGACTATCACTTTTGTCGAAAAACCTATACTTATTCCGTGACGTTTAAAATTAAACGGCCAATGTTTAATAATAAATGACAGAATTGGCATAGATTAAATTATTTTAAGGTGTGTTATTTCGAAAACCATTTCGAGATTTACGTTTAAAAAGCCGTATTTTCGAAGTTTTGGTTAAAAAAACCTCATGATGATGAATATTTTTACGAAAAGGCTGCAACTTACATTTGCCCTTGTGTGACGTCACTTGATTAATGGCTGTTTAGAAATGTGTCCTTTGCTATTAAGATAAATTTATAATAATTTGCTTCAGACTAATTTGACAGCTAGATGACAGATGAGTAGACAGACAGAGACAAACCACTTTTTTTATAAGCAATCACACATCACAATCAGTATAATGTCTAAAATTCTCAAGTGGCAAGGTCATCGGACAATTGTTTAAAAAATCATAAAAATATAGTGGTCAATATATATAGCAAAATAATGAAAACTATGTCCTAAAATTACGTAAATTCTCCGAAAAAAATTAAAAATAAAATCTTTTAAAAATTAAGCTATGGGAATTGCCATTTATCAAACAACTAGATACAGGAATAGTTGTGACAGATCAGCGATCATTTCGTATTCTGGAGAAGCTACATTCATTAATCAGAAAACTATTAAAGTATCTACTAAGACTTAATTGTTTATTAAATTAGCCGTATTTTAGAACTTGTGGTCTAAACAACCCCATGATAATGAATATTTTTACGAAAAAGCTGCAACTTCCATTTGCCCTCGTGTGACGTCACTCGAGAAATGGCTGTTTAGAAATGTGTCCTTTGCTATCAAGATAAATTTATAATAATTTGCTTCAGACTGAATTGACAGATGGATGACAGACGGAGACTTTTTTATAAGCAATCACACATCACAATCACTATAATGTCTAAAATTTCTTAAGTGACATCATATCGGACAATTGTTTAAAAAATCGTAAAAAAATAATGGTTATATACTAAAATAATGTCCTAAAATGGCGTATATTCTCAGAAAAAAGTAAAAAAAGTCTTTTAAAAATTAAGCTATGGGAATTAATTAATATAATGTATGCTAACGGTACTTTCCATTCCCATTCTGACAGACACCAAACTGAAATTACACCATATTTTACAAGGATTTAGTGTGGAGTTTGGCCTAGGCCAAACTAGTTTTGGGTTGTCATAAAGTAGTTTTATCATAAATCGGGTTTTGCCGGTAACATATGAATTTTCTTTCGTATTTTTTTAAAGTTCTGTAGTACCTAAAAGGTACAAAAGGAATCTTTATGGTGAGACTCGGGTGTCCGTCCGTCTGTCTGTCACAGATTCATAACTTAAGCACCGTTGAAGATAAAAGACTTTGGCACAAAAATAGCAGTAATTTGCCCACATAACACGGTGTAAAAAAATTTCAAGATTTGAAACTGTTCAAAAATTCCAATACAAAAAAAGAGAGAAAAAAATAAACGTCCTAAAAATACAATATGTCTCCCCCTTATCTCCGAAACTGGTGCACTGAAAAATATTAAAAAATATAGCAATTTAAAAAAAGTTGATCACAAATTAGAAGTATAAAAAAAGAAGTAAAATAAATAAATAAAATATGGATATCAAATTGAAGGTACTAAAAAACTGATTGTAAAAATTTACCTCCCTTATCTCCAAAACTGGTGGAGCGAAAATATCAAAAAAATCATGGTAATATGTGCTTACGTAAAGATTACAGGAAAAATATAGCGGTTGAGAAATTCACGAAAACAAAATGATAAAATTAAATTTTCTGTACCTAAAACTGTCGAATTACGAATTAGTTTACGACTTAACTACACACAAATCTATTTTCCAATACCAACTTTTTGTGTAGAATATTAGAGACATCAGAGCACTCTGTGATAAAACTGATAAAACATCTAAGCTCGTAATTTACTACAATTTTGTCGCTAGACTTTTCTCTACGGTACTGCCACCTAGGTAAATACCATTTAAGCTGTTAGCTGGGTGTATAACGCTTGCATGAAAGTGAGGTAAATGAGGTTGCCGACTTGTCGGGCTAGAAAGCTATTTCCGTCACCACCCAACAGATGGCGCTACTAGTTTCTGAAAACGAACAATTTATTAGCAGTTTTGTTTATTATTTCATTTATGATACTATTTGTTGTAGTATCCGACAAACATTGGCGGACAAAACACTTAGGAATTGCATACATTCAAGTTGATTTTTCTATTCGATTGGGGTGCACTTTTACAAAGCTTCATGCATATTCTTATAATCTCGAAATAAATATAAATCAATAGAAATGCAATTTTATACCCGAAATGAAATGAAATATATTTATTTATGTAATGTAGGTATAGCAGATATACACTTATTATACTTTATACTTAATAGGAGGCCTCAACCTAGTATTGTGCTAAGATTTAAGTTATGAACTGGACACATGGACTACTGGACATAGGCCTATTTCGCCACTCTTGGCGGTCCTCTTAGAAGTAATGCCCATACTCACACACGCTGGGCAGGCGGGTTGGTGAGCGCGGTGCCGCAACCCTCGCACCAGTGACGCCGCTGCCCGTCACCAGTCTGTTTTATATAAGGCTCGGCTGTTGTGAATAGATATACCGCCATCTATCGGTCCCAGGAATGGTGGGCCACCTGGTTTTATGCCTGTTCGAGAGCTGTCCTCTTACTCTCCCCCGAATAACTTCGAGGGGGTTTCCAAGTAAGATGGTGGTACCTCCACAGTCAAGCCCGGCATCAGCTCTACCACCTATAAAATATCAAATAGGTCATTGGCAATTAATTGAGCAAACTTTCAATAATTATTCTGGTAAACAAGAAATGTTTTGTTTTCTACAGAGCGGCAGAACTTTCACAGCTCTTAAAATGATAACTGACTAACCCCTCGGCCACAGCTTCAGGCTGCGAGAGGCGTGCCAAGCAGTTCTTCTTGCGACGGCGGAGAGAACAAATGTATGAAGTTGTATAGAGCCGGCCATGGGTCCATTGTCCGGCTTCGAGTGACTTGCGCTCTCGCGACGGCGGTGTACGGGGAGGTGGGGAGCCGCGCCAGTGATCGAGCGTACAGAACGAACCTAGTGTCGAGCGCTTTAAGCGAGCGAGCACGCTATACATGAAGGCGCCGACGGGTGTCGTGGCAGGGCAAAGCCCGTCGCAAAAGCCGCCTGGAAGCGCAGCACGAAGCTCCGCCAGAAGCCTGAAGCTGTGGCCCTGGCGTAAGATACTGGATATAGACTCCCTCTAGTGATTCAAAAGTTGTACTCACACACAAACTATACTGTGAATTTTCCCCTACATACAATTTTTGCAAAAGTAATTAGATATCTCTGATGGACAGATAATTATGTTAATATGGACATTGTGTCGGTTTATCTGCTAAACAAACGTTGTACTATGGGACCCTATTTAGATGGTTTCTATTGTAGATCTGTACAACCACAGAACATTCGAACTCCTGTGCTTCAACCGGCTTGGGTTCTATTGTATATTTATATATTAAACACAACCACAGAACATTCGAACTCCTGTGCTTCAACCAGCTTGGGTTCTATTGTATATTTATATATTAAACACAACCACAGAACATTCGAACTCCTGTGCTTCAACCGGCTTGGGTTCTATTGTATATTTATATATTAAACACAACCACAGAACATTCGAACTCCTGTGCTTCAACCGGCTTGGGTTCTATTGTATATTCATATATTAAACACAACCACAGAACATTCGAACTCCTGTGCTTCAACCGGCTTGGGTTCTATTGTATATTTATATATTAAATACAACCACAGAACATTCGAACTCCTGTGCTTCAACCGGCTTGGGTTCTATTGTATATTCATATATTAAACACAACCACAGAACATTCGAACTCCTGTGCTTCAACCGGCTTGGGTTCTATTGTATATTTATATATTAAACACAACCACAGAACATTCGAACTCCTGTGCTTCAACCGGCTTGGGTTCTATTGTATATTTATATATTAAACACAACCACAGAACATTCGAACTCCTGTGCTTCAACCGGCTTGGGTTCTATTGTATATGTATATATTAAACACAACCACAGAACATTCGAACTCCTGTGCTTCAACCGGCTTGGGTTCTATTGTATATTTATATATTAAACACAACCACAGAACATTCTAACTCCTGTGCTTCAACCGGCTTGGGTTCTATTGTATATTTATATATTAAACACAACCACAGAACATTCGAACTCCTGTGCTTCAACCGGCTTGGGTTCTATTGTATATGTATATATTAAACACAACACAGAACATTGGAACTCCTGTGCTTCAACCGGCTTGGGTTCTTCTGAGCAGCACTCCTCACTGGGAGTGTAATTTATTCGACAGTGAGAGTGTGCAACAGTTTGGAAATAGGTGTAAATATTTTTTTAATAACAAGAAACTTAAGTAACATAAATAATACTTAATGTAGTTTTGGGTTGATTAAAAATTAATAATAAAAAGGTAAAAATAATTATTTAACTCAAGATATATTTCGGGCCCCACTGGGCCCGGCATCAGTTGAGATTCTGACAATTAAATATGACATATATAAGTTATTTACAAAAAAGAAAAAAGTAAAGAAGGTTTATTTACAATTTGTCTAAATTAAATTTTCATTCAAATTCATTCATTCATTCATTCGATCATTCATTCATTCATTATAATTTATTTAAAGAAATTATTACTAGACAGTGGTACCACCCAGCAGCCGCGATAGGTATGTGTATTGCGTTGATTCCTGCGGCTGCTAGATGGCGCCACCGTTGCCACACCTTGGTCTGGGTTTCTCGTGTAATATGTCGGAGTCGTCAGAGTCGTCAGTGTCAATGTTGTCGGTTAAGTCTTATCCCTTATTCATTATCACTACGTGGCCGTCGGATTTGTAACACTGACAACGCTCTTATCCCTTATTCATTATCACTACGTGGCCGTCGGATTTGTAACACTGACAACGCTCTTATCCCTTATTCATTATCACTACGTGGCCGTCGGATTTGTAACACTGACAACGCTCTTATCCCTTATTCATTATCACTACGTGGCCGTCGGATTTGTAACACTGACAACGCTCTTATCCCTTATTCATTATCACTACGTGGCCGTCGGATTTGTAACACTGACAACGCTCTTATCCCTTATTCATTATCACTACGTGGCCGTCGGATTTGTAACACTGACAACGCTCTTATCCCTTATTCATTATCACTACGTGGCCGTCGGATTTGTAACACTGACAACGCTCTTATCCCTTATTCATTATCACTACGTGGCCGTCGGATTTGTAACACTGACAACGCTCTTATCCCTTATTCATTATCACTACGTGGCCGTCGGATTTGTAACACTGACAACGCTCTTATCCCTTATTCATTATCACTACGTGGCCGTCGGATTTGTAACACTGACAACGCTCTTATCCCTTATTCATTATCACTACGTGGCCGTCGGATTTGTAACACTGACAACGCTCTTACCACCTACCACAACAAAATTCATGATGGACTACTCAAAAGAAACTATCCAGAACCATTCATACAAAAACATTTACACACAAGACCAAGATACCACAGAAATACTCCACATCCCACTAACTCATCTAACGAAACCCGCCTAATCACAAACTATTTTCATGGTAGTCACAAACTAAAAACACTCATTCAAGATCACCTCCCAGTATTACAACAAAACGATGAAACAAAAGACCTACTCCCAAACAACCCTAAAATCTGCTTCAGACAAAACCGAAACCTAAAAGCCACTCTCAGCAAAACCAAACCAAAAACCAAAACTCCGAACATAACCAACACATCTCTTGGAACATCCCCATGCCGACGGCCACGTTGTAAAACATGCGAGATCATAAACACAGACACCAACATTAATACACACCACTCATCCAACACACACAAAACCCAACCACACACTACATGCAAAACCAAAAACTGTATATACCTTCTAGAATGTCGGCACTGCCCGGCATTCTACGTTGGAGAAACAAAAAACGCACTACATATCAGAATAAACCAACACAGACACACATCAAAAACACCAAACAACATCCTACCTATACCAACACACACACGACTACACAACCTTCCATTTAACCAATGTTTCACAGTCCGAATCATCAAATCATTTCACCCTCCATTAACAGACATTCAGCTCAGGACATGGGAGTCCTCATTCATATGGTCACTTGGTGCGCACTACGGACCTGGACTTAACCGACAACATTGACACTGACGACTCTGACGACTCCGACATATTACACGAGAAACCCAGACCAAGGTGTGGCAACGGTGGCGCCATCTAGCAGCCGCAGGAATCAACGCAATACACATACCTATCGCGGCTGCTGGGTGGTACCACTGTCTAGTAATAATTTCTTTAAATAAATTATAATGAATGAATGAATGATCGAATGAATGAATGAATGAATTTGAATGAAAATTTAATTTAGACAAATTGTAAATAAACCTTCTTTACTTTTTTCTTTTTTGTAAATAACTTATATATGTCATATTTAATTGTCAGAATCTCAACTGATGCCGGGCCCAGTGGGGCCCGAAATATATCTTGAGTTAAATAATTATTTTTACCTTTTTATTATTAATTTTTAATCAACCCAAAACTACATTAACAATCTCATAAAAAAGAGACAAATATATATTGATCAAAAAATAATACTTAAAATATACACTAACTACAAAGAATATAAAATTAAAAATATACTAAATTAAATAAAAAGTATTGTTTAAATCGCTGCGCTTAATCGGGAGGGTCCCCAGCTGGCTGGTGGCGTTACCTCGTTGGATTGCGAGGCTAATCCGCTGTCCAAGGTAGGCCCCAGCCCGCCGATCACCAGGAGCGTCGACCAGGCGCGAGGAAATTTCTTGGAAAAGTCTTCGCGCTTCTGGTCCCCATGGCCCAAGAGTTTCTACCCCAAAAGGCACAAATATGTAGCCATACTACAGGTTAGATTAATAAAATATTTAGCTGATAAGAAAACAAAG
This sequence comes from Ypsolopha sequella, assembly GCA_934047225.1. NCBI lineage: Eukaryota > Metazoa > Arthropoda > Insecta > Lepidoptera > Ypsolophidae > Ypsolopha > Ypsolopha sequella. Next base: position 25,550,797 of record OW203993.1, read on the forward strand.
GATAGTTGTGATGGAGACTATGACAAATTGTTTGCCTCATGCCGAATACTTACCAGTTTATTGTAAGGTTAAGTATCTGATTGCTATGGAGACATATTACTCCGAAGACCATAAGACCCTGGTAAAACACCGCTATTGTACAAGATCAGCCAACATTAGAAAATATATCCAGCCAAAGGCAAATAATTACTACGGACAAAGGACAAGAAGATACTTAACTGCTAAAATATGTAACAATATCGCACTATTAAGAACTGCTGAAATATGCTGTAAACCTACACTAAAATTTAAATAAAAAAAATTTTTTTTTTCTAGAAAATAAATGCGCTTAACAAATTATATTATTAAGTATATATATTAAGATGATTGTATTTATTGTATGTATGTATATATCATGTATATGTATATATAAATATATATATATAATATATAATTATATATATTATATATTTTAAGTATATATTATAAATAAATGTGATGTTAGCCTGTACTGTAATTAGCTACCGTAAGTATGTAAATTGTAAGTTATATTTTTAAGTTCACTAAGAGCTCATCTGCCAACAAACTGTTATGCAGTTGCGCAGAATATAAATTGTAGTAGTCTTAAGCTTTTTGATAAATAAATTTCTTTAAAAAAAAACCCTAAAGCTGCACATGTGCGCCTCTTAATGTGATTTCAACCACCGAGGTAGAGATGAACAAAAAAATGTATGCGTGCTATAATAAATGCTGGTTTTTTGGATAGTCGCGTGCCTCTCTTCAAAAAGTTGAAAATTTTGCCTATACCATGTATTTATGTAAAAGATGTATGTATGTTTGTAAAGAGCAATCATCATATTTTTCAATTACGTAGAGACCATACAAATCGACATGTTAGAACTCAACTAGACAGGCTATTCAAGCTATACTGTCGATCTTTTATAAATAGGAAAAATATATTTTTCAGTGCAAGCGCTCGTAAAGGCCCGAGCTCGTAAAACCGATCAGAAAGTCGATTATTTTGCCCTAGGGCTTTATTGTTATTATTTTTTTTTATTTATTTACAATGGTTGGCTAACCTGCACCCTTTCCTGTGTACCATAAACGTTATACTTTTTTCCCACTGTTTAACGGCTCTGGATACAGTCCTTTTGAGCCAATCATAATTTAAAGTTCACAAGATTATATTTGTTTTATTTCCTCACACCATGCATTGAAAAACGTAGTATGATACACGGGCGTAAGAGCAATAAATTACTCGACGTTTCGGTCAACTTAAGAGTGACCTTCATCAGGCTTCGCGAGGTGCTCCGGCGCGTGCGACACCCTCACGAGGACCACACGACACCCTCAGTCCTCGTGAGGGTGTGGCACGCGAACCTCGCGAAGCCTGATGAAGGTCACTCTTAAGTTTAAATTAACATTATATCATTGCAGTATAGAAACGCAGAAATAAAAGTAAATCTGGATGTGAGGAGCTCTGAACCGGGAATCGAACCCGGGACCTCTCGCTTGCCGGGCGATTGCTCTAACCTCTGAGCTATCCAGGTCTCAACACAACTCGTGAATTTACCGATGTGCTTTCCCATACTGCAATGTTATTTATAGATACCCACTTTATAGTGAGCCACTTGGCGCCTAGAGGACGCTAGTGTATTCAAAGCTAGTCAAAGACCATTATGCCCTACCGTCACCTGTTACTCTTAAGTTTATTTATTTACAAACAAGGAGTACAAACAGAGAGGGGCACATAATATCTTACAGTAAAGTTATTGGTAGTTTTTCATTGTACCACTATCCTTAGCATACTTACAAATAATATAAATGTTTGAAGTGACGCAGACAGAAGATAAAATTATAACAGAAAATTATAACTTCACTTGTCTATTATAACATATATGAACAATTATTGAAGTCGATATTCAAGAAATTTTCGTTGTATTTCTTACACATTCGGTATAGTATCGTATATTCGCAAGTTGACCGAAACGTCGAGTTTTTCTCGCATAAATCATAGTCAGTCTTAGCTGTGTTATTTATTTCGTTATGATGGACATTCACCCTAATTTTAGTATTTGTACTTGTGTTTGAGGTTACAGTAATGCCAGAGAATATAAAGTATTACTAAATGCCGAGGTGGTGGCTTGAACACACAAGTTTTTTTTTTAAACACATCATTTGAAACATATATTGGTTTGCCAAAAGAGGTTTAAGGCGCCTAACTTTTTTTTTTGCTTTGTGATAAATTTTGTATAAATGCCCCCCCAAAATCAAATCCCGGATCCACCCTTCGTCTATAAGACCAAGGAAGAAGTGCGTTCGCCCACAAAAGTGAGAGAGTGGCAGCAGGCGAGGCGTTAATCAGCAGTCTTTCTAGGTACTTTCACAAAAATCTACGGAAATCGGTAACGGCTTAATACTATACAACTTTCTGTAACCACTTCCCCGGTAGCTTCTCATGACGTCATGCCGGAACATGATGGGTCGCTTGGCGGGATGTTTTCGTAATGAGGGTGGTGACACCTAACAAAAAATTTAAATATGTGTATTTCAAGGCACAGGTCGAGCTTTCGATGAGCTTGTGACTCATCATCGTCAGGACCAGCTAGAATAGGGTTTCTCATACTTATAGCCCCACGTACCTTTATAAAATTTCCAAACCGACTACAAACACCTAAAAACAACACGCCATAGAAGGTTTTTATTTAAATATTAATTAATATAATAATATAATACATACATAATATACATACAGGTGGTAGAGCTGATGCCGGGCTCGACTGTGGAGGTACCACCATCTTACTTGGAGACCCCCTCGAAGTAATTCTTCCAGGATGACCGCCGGTGGTGGTAGAGCTGATGCCGGGCTCGACTGTGGAGGTACCACCATCTTACTTGGAGACCCCCTCGAAGTAATTCGGGGGAGAGTAAGAGGACAGCTCACAGGCAAAAAATCAGGAGGCCCACCATGCCTGGGACCGATGGATGGCGGTATATCCATCCCTAATAGCCGGGCCTTATATGGGACAGACTGGTGACGGGCAGCGGCGTCACTGGTGCGAGGGTTCCGGCACCGCGCTCACCAACCCGCCTGCCCCGCGTATGGGCAATTCTTCCAGGATGACCGCCGGGAGTGGCTAAGTCCTGGAAAGGCTTATGTCCAGCAGTGGACGAACTAGGCTGATGGATGGATGTGTCACGTAATTTCTAGCCAATCACGTCACGTTAACTTTGAAAGCGACATCTACAATAAGGCTTCGAACATTTATTAATTTAAAAATTATTGACTTTTCTAGAATTTCGTTGGATCTGAATTTACAGCGGAACTCTAAATTGCGCTGTTTGAAGATATAAGTATATTGTGGTTAGTTTTGCATTAAAATTTGCATAGCTGATGATCATTTGGAGGAAGTACGCTTCGCTATTACAATAACTGACAGACGGACAGACAGCGAGGTTTCACTATAAAAGTTTTATGTTAATATGTAATGTTTGTAAATTATAGGCCTTTACATATGAAATTGCCGTTTTCTATAGAGAATTTGAAGGAACTCAATTTTCAGTACTAACATTTTCTTATGAATGAGAAATAAATTATTTAATTTCTGAAAAGTGTGTGCTGTAAAAAAGTATTACGAATCTTATTATGAAAATGGATGGCATTTAGAACGATCTGTTTTTGAAAATTTAATTTTTTTATGAAACTGAATATAAAAACAACCTTGAAATTAACTTTCAAACAAAAAACAAATAGTGGAAATAGCTATTGAATTACAGGAATTATGAACTCATGAATCTGTAAGAAAATTTCGGCAATTTCATATGTAAAGACCTATTATAACAAGGCATGTATGATATGTATGTAAAGATGCAAAAAATAATTGTCTTTGATGTTTCCTGAAATTATCTCCTACCCTACGCGACGTAATTTTTTGTTAATTTGTAATTTTTGTTAAATGACCTATTTTTTTTTACAATTTCAAAGAATCTCCACTGACAGGCCCGGCCTAGCGCGGAGGTTGCAGCTAATTTCATTACATAACCATGTATGTACTTATCTATGAACTACATTAGGTACTTACAATAAGTGAAAAGATTTTTGTTTACAGTGTTTAAATCGGATCTACCCGTTTTCATTATTTTCTACCTGGTATGGAAGATTTTATTGTTTTTGGAAATAAATATATTTGTATTTGTTATTGTATTATTTTAACCACCTTCTAGCAGTGGCGTGCACATAACTTTTTTCCGGAAAAGCAATCAGAAGGTCAAGATTTTCCGGAAAAAAGTTCTGTGCACGCCACTGCCTTCTAGAGTTAAGTTGAAAAACAAAAAGAAAACAAAAAAAAATACAAAAAGAACAAAAAAATATTCCTATTGTAAAGCCAACAAAGACAAAATCTAATCTAAATGATAAAAGAAGCTTACTGCGAGTTAAGAATGAATACTACAGTTCGAAACGTCTATATTTCGCCACTTCTATAGAAGTAATATACCTATTTGTAATATAGTAGTTATATATTACTTACCATGTTAGATATACGTATATGTAGAGATAAACCTTCCCCGTGTAATGTTCTAAATCAAGGCCGGCCAAACCCAGCCACGCGGGCCACGCCAAGGCATTTGAATTTGCCCACCAGCACTTCGGTCGGCCAGCTAGCCGACAAATTACTATCTGGAAAACACTTCACAGCTCACATTACATAAAAAGAAATATGTTATTTCATTTCATTTACAAATAAAGTAAATTAAAGCATATTTTGTCTTTCTTGCTAACAAATTACCTTATGAATATGGTAGTAGTGGTGGCGCGGCGCCACAATCTTAAGAAATTTTGCTCATCTGGAAAATCTATTGGCCAGCCTTGTTCTAAATTTTCGTGGAAACCGCATTGGAATCCATTTGAAAGTTTAGAAGTTAAAAGCAAATACACACATACAGTGGCGTGCACAGAACTTTTTTTCGGAAAAGGTCAAGTACGACAATAAAAAAAATATGAAATTTTTTTAATAACACTTTGAAAAAAAAAGTTTGTATGACGTCAGGGTAGGCACTGCCTTTCCTAGAGTGAACATTTTTATACAAACTTTTTTTTTTCAAAGTGTTATTTAAATTTTTTCATATTTTTTTATTGTCGTACTTGACCTTCTGATTGCTTTTCCGGAAAAAAGTTCTGTGCACGCCACTGCACACATACATAGACAAACGAAGATTGTTATTGTTACTTTGTTTTATACTATTTAGATATTTATTTATTTATTTACTTTAATTAAAACGGACAAACCAATTACAATAATTAAACATAGTAACACAAACATAAAATGGTACAATCAACTAAAATAAATAAGAGTAACACGTAAAGTCAGAAACAGGCCTTCTCACAAAAACACAAACACTCTGACAATATTTTCATTTTCTGACAATATAAAAACAGTAGTTCTTTTCACGAAGTCTGTTTGCCTATAGTTGTAGTAGTGCGCGCACACGCACTTTTTAGGGTTCCGTAGGACCTAAAAGGTATAAAAGGAACCTTTATGGTGACACTCCGTTGTCCGTCCGTCCGTCGGTCCGTATGTCACAGCCTCATAACTTTAGCATTTTTAAAGATAACGACTTAAAATTCTGCACAAAAATAGCATTAATTTGCCCACATATTACGGTGTACAAAAACATATAAAAAATTTGAAATTGATCAAAATTATTCCAAAACAAAAGTGAGAAAAATAAAATATATTATCCTAAAAATACAATATTAAAAAGTTGTTTGTAAAAATACATACTTTTACTATATTTACTGGCACTGGTTTCGATCTCCCCTTTATCTCCGAAACTTGTTGAAAGAAAAATGAGAAAAAAATGTCGATTATAGATCATAACTGGCCAATATCAGGAAAACTATTTAAGTTGAGTACAAATGAGAAATATAAAAAGAGAAGCAAAATAAATGAAAAAAAAAATACACTATGGGTATCAAATTGTAGATTTTAAAGAGTTGATTGTCAAAATATACGGTTTGGCTATATTTCAAGAAATCCTCAAAAACCACAAAAAAATGATTTTTTACTTATTAAAACCGCTATTTATGAATAAAATCATATTTTTCATTAACTTCGTCTTTTAGATTCTATGAAAAACATTATTGTGTAGGCAATCAATAGCCTTCTTTGACGCGATATGCCTTATACCTAGTATATGACCCTCACAGAGGGCCCGGTATCCCCATTCCTTTACCAACAAACAGACATACCTACACATGTATGTATATGCAGGTTGGTTTCAGCCGTATTCAAACCACACATCAAAGCCTCTGGATTATTGCAAACCGTAACGCCCCTATTAAGCCCAGTTTAGTCTTGTTTAATACTCGAAAATTATATTCCTAACTGATCATGGCAAGTCTTCAATACAGTTTGATGTGAACTACACGGACAAAAAATATTTTTACAATAATAACAGATTGTTTTGTGAATAACAACCTGGTTAATAAAAACAGAATTATTTTATGTTTACTTGAATTATTAAAAATATTACGACGCTGTTTTTTTATGAATGCTGGATTTAGTAAGCAACACAAAAACCATTTATTAATACACGTTATTATTGGAAGGTGAGATATGTATTTTTGGTATTATTTAATCTTAAAATAGTAGTATCTACTTCAGTTATTTGTTGGCTGTACCTAGTTGTCATTAATCAATATGATACGCCACTTATTTATTATGCCACAAGATGGCGCTGGCTGTTTTATGCATCGCGATATCGTTGTGTTTAAGTATAGTATTTCGGTGCATAATGTATCAATTTAAATTAATTACATTGGTCACAGAATAAATTGGCTCTTATTGTCGTTTGGGGACCTATTTTTAACAGAACTACCAGTTTTAAGTAAACCAACCATATGGTAAGGTATTGGCTTGGCTAAATGCATTTCGGTTTTAAAAACTAAATATTTCAGCCAAGTGAAATGAAAATAAAGCAAACCAGCAATTTTCAAATTTTGTGCCCACCTTCTAAAAAATTAAGTTAATTTAGAATTAGTCTATTTTTTATATTTTCTTCGATGAAATGAGATACTTTAATTTTATATTTTCTGAAAAGTGGTCTAAAATTATGATTATAAACAGAACTTATTAAAAAAAAATTTTTTTACAGGAAAGGGAGAGATTTATTTTCCGTTAAGTTACCATCTTCATACACCCAAAAATCGGTTCAGTAATTGAAATTTATTCAATAGAAATTTATCATATCATCCAAATATACAATTAAATAAGATACAATAAAAAATAAGATATGTTTAGAATAAATTTCTAGAGAAATTTTTATTATATATCATTCAGTTACCTTTCTACAATTTTAGTTTTGGAAAGTTTCATTTTCACTCTAACTGGTGGGAAAAATTGTGTATTATTAATTTATTTTGATCTAAGAATATAATTATTATATTTTTTACTTATTCTGTTTGAATGATATTGAATATTTGATTTTTAATTCTATTTTAAACAACATCTTTTTAAGGGGACAATAACTGAATGGACACATTGGCAACTGAAAAGACATTGTAAACCTTTATTTACAATGGAATAAAAAACAATAATTTTAATGTTCTTATTTAATCAAGTAGTCAAGTTTCTTTTTAGATACACCTGAAAAAAAAAAGAAAAACAACTTATGAACAAAGATTTTCTGAATATACGTTATAAAAACTTAATAAAAATTTGCAAAATATATTACCAATAAACATATGAGTGTACATTAGGGTGTGTCGAAAATAATTTTTTTTTTCAAATTTCATAATGTAATTACTTTGAACGTGTAATATGTGTATGCTTTATATCTTTATTACAAAATAAATGTTTTGAATTTTTTAATTACTTTTTTATGATACTTATAATAAGATATATATATTTTTTATTTCTACAGACAGACAGACAAACAAAACAAAACTTCACATTTAAACAACGTAAACAGGCCCTAAAGATGTCCATTCAGTTACTTTCTCGTCCCCTTATAAGTTACTAGAGAAAAATAACTGAAGAGACGTAACTTAAACTGTACCTTGGCAAATTTAAATATTTATTTGGGTACAATGAAATTGGAAAACTACAAAGTTTCTTATAAAAAATTATGGAATGTAAATACTGTTACAAAATACTAAATAGTCGTAATTGAAATATTTTTTACTTACCGAGATATGTTGGTAACTGAACAGAACAACAAAATTAAAATATCACATCAAAACAATAGACGACCTTGCAACTTGTTTTGGACTGAATAAATCAAAATGGCAACGGCTAGTCTGATTCCTGGGTGTTGCCATTATAAAAATAACACAGAAAACTTCGTTCAGTTTTATAATATTTGGCATCAAAACATTGGTAAATGAAAAGACAGTAACCATGAGGACACTTTCAGGGACAATTTATTAAAACTAATAATAAAGGTATTTACCCTTTAAAGTGTAAAGAAATGTAATAAAAATGCTTCCCCTAATCACGTCTTAAGGTTGACATCATTCACACACATTCCTATGGTACATATTTTTCGTAAAATTTAATGTTGTACAAGCTTAGCTGATTTGGGGACAATCCCTTCTTCATACAACTAAAAATCTTAACTTCATGTTTATGCAGTAATAAAAAGTAATATTTAACATATTTTTTAAATATTTTTAGTGTTCTTTTAAAATTATGAATTACATTATCGATTAGTGTCCACATTGTGTAATTTCCGCAACTGAAACTTGAGATTTAATAATATTAAACCTCGGGACATGCATCGAAGTGTAATGGGCACAAAATTTGAAAATTGCTGTTACCTTTTTTTAAAACAAGTAATGTCTAGTAACGCATTCGTGTACACCATACAAAACTGTTTATTAAGTACAACAAAAATATATTTAATTATACCTGATTTAACTAGATTGTTCAAGTACAATAAATATAGACGTCACATTTAGTAGAATGTTGTCTGTTTAAATTAACTATATTCAGGTTAACGGAACCAGACTTTTTTTCTCGGTGTTAGACTCCGTACAAAACCAAGTGCACATTTTATTTATATACTAGCATATTTATGTACTAACATATTTATATACTTATGGCAGTTTATCATATTTAAAACACGCAAAATATGTGTTATAAAAGAGGACATACGTAAGACATTTGTAGATCTGAAAACGTGATTTCATTAACTTCGCTCGATAGAAATAAATTGCAAAGTACTAAGCTAATATGTATGTATTATAGTTATTGTATATTTCACGTCAACTTAAGTTATGTAAGAGCGGGGCTTCCTGTTACAGGTATTTTTATACTTAAAAGAAGTCCCAACAACAATATTGTAACTCAGTGGCGTCCATAGAACTTTTTAACCTAGTAAAACAATTTTTTTTTTAATTACTCCGCAGGCGTCCCGATCTGACGGAAAAAATAAATGGTCGCTTTAGATATATCCCATCAAATGTTTGCATGAAACTTTGCCAAACAACTCGTGTACAAATTCGCAGTTATGTTTCTTTGGGAAAACTTGTTCATTGTGATCAGTAGATTTTGTGGTTTCATTTAAAGCTACTTGTTCATTTACAACCGGTATATCATTTTAAGGTGGTTGCGTTAGTTTTCGTTTCCAAATGCACAACTTATATGGTTTTCATTATTTTTTAATTAAAAGTATTCAATAAATGTGATTTATGGCATTACACGAGAATAAGCTTTTCTAACAAAGTTGTGTTATTTTATATATTACTTTGTTAATGATCGTGCACAACAACTTTAAAGCGTGTTTATAGTTGTTGTGTACGATAATTTACAAAGTAATACATTAAAGAACACAACATTGCTAAAAAAGCCTAAATTCCATGAAACCATTGTCGCGTAATGCAATTTAATGCTTTTTATTTAAAAATAAGGAAAACAATAATAAGTTGTGCGTTTGGGAACGAGCACTGACGCAACCCTTAATGTAAATTCACCAAGTATTTATAGTATAAATTCGTTTTTGTATTTTTTCATCAGTTGTTAGTATCAGTTAGGACCAGACCCCTTGTTTAAATCTCAAAAAGGGTTATTCTGTGACGTCACAGCGCATTTGAGCGTTATAATAGGTTTACGCTAAGGGATTTACACATCTTTTTGTGCGAGCTCATGAGCGAAACGTGTGTATTAACGGGTTAAATAAAATGGGATGGGTTTGTTTATTATGAGCCTTTGAAATTTGAAGAAATCTGTCATAAAATAAAACCTTGTAACCAATATATTTGTACATGGTCTAAATTGCGCTTATGACAATTTATTTTCCACATAATAAACGATGTGAAACTTAAGGTGGATTTATTTTATTATTTATTATTTATTTATTTATTCAACTTACATCTATCTTTACAGGACTAACCTAAGACGATATTAATCATCATATAAGCGATCAGTGACGGGCGAAACGGTTCAGGAAGTTCTAAATAAATTTGTTGTGATTTTCTGTTCATTATGTATTCCAAGTTCCACCAAGTGCCAACAATCAACAGTATAAACATTCTATCTTTGAAAGAAAGAAAGAAAAGAGCTTTATTTCAAACATTACAGATAACAAATCAAAAAAAGAGAACAAATTACAAACGGAATAGCCATATTCTGTGGTTATGGAAGAGGGGTCCACCTCAGCTTAATGCCACAGCCGAAGCCACAGCGCTGGTATTCTGCTGGTCTTAGAGTATAATTCTTATAACTTTTTATAGTTCTTCTTACGTTCATGAAGTGCATCAGTTGATTAATTTATTTACTGTAAATTAAATCTTTTATAACCCACTATTTTACTCTGTTTTGACTTCTTAATGATTTTCTCTCTAGAGCAGGGGTCGGCAACCGGCGGCCCGCGGGCCGCATGCGGCCCGTAGACTATCTCGGTGCGGCCCGCAAGCCTGAGGTCCGTAAGAAAAAAATACCGAAGCAAAAGGCCTTATAAATTCACTAGAATTTATACGGCCATGCTGCTGGGCCATGAGAGTATTCTTGAAAGCTCGCTCCCACGCGGGGTGATAAAAATGTACCTCTATTTCATTTCTTAAGAACTGTTTATCAAGACTGTGATGTTATGTATTGTTTCTACCGAAAATAAATATTTGCTGTACTTATTCAATTCTTGGCAATTTCTTTTGCGTTTATCCGCCGCACGTGCTGCGGCGGGCGGCTCCTTTGAGACAATAGGCGGGGCGGCAGTCTTTGATTAGACGCAGGTGTGCGGCGGCGAAAAAATTCAAAGCGACCGGTTTTAGTTAAAATCACAGCCGCGCGAGGCTCTCGCCACATTCGGTTGTGGAAATTCGCCGGAAACTCACGTCTCATCTGGTTGCTAGCTACGCGTTTCGTTTCACCTTTCTTCCCTTCGCTGATAGCTTCTCACGCACGACGTATGAGGTAAGTTGTATGCACTCGCGAGCATTTTGTTTTATTTTATTTATTGCTTGTTAATGTGAACCTTCAGATTGATGGGTAAATGTTATAAGGACGGGGATAGTAGTTACATGACATGAAGTTAGTTACGAGTGTGTCATGTTTTAATTATTATTTGAATGTGGAGTTGAATTTGTAGGTGCTAACTGGAACATATAATTTTACAACGAATTTAATTTTTTTCATTATTGTTACAGAATAATTATATAAACATGGCTTCAAGAAAAAGGAAGATAGAAGAAGAAAAAAGAGTTTTTAACGAATTATGGACAGAATTATACTTTTTTATCGAGTTTAAAGGAAAACCGTTATGCTTGATTTGTCAAAAGAGTATTTCTGTAGTAAAGGAATATAACCTGAAGCGACATTACGACACTGAGCACAAAGCTAAATTTGACTGTCTTGAAGGAGAAATACGGAAAAGGAAAATTTCCACTTTGAAATCGTCATTACAAAATCAACAAAACATATTTAAGGTTGTGGCAGACAACAGCGAATCGAATGTTCGGGCCAGTTACAGGGTAGCAGAGATTCTTGCAAAAAGTGGACGTCCGTTTACCGATAGTGAATTAGTAAAAGAGTGTGTCTTAGCTATCGCAGAAGAAATATGCCCAGAGCAGAAAAAAATGTTTGAAAGTCTTAGTCTCTCTGCAAGAACTTGCACCCGACGTACTGAAGACTTGGGTGCTAATTTGTGTGAACAACTCAGGGATAAGGCGCAGTCTTTCGACTGCTTCTCTTTAGCGATGGATGAAAGTACGGACGTGTCGGATACAGCACAGCTACTCATATTTGTACGCGGCATTGACGAAAACTTTACTGTTTACGAAGAGCTTGTGAAAATTTGCAGTTTGAAAGGTACAACTACGGGAGAAGATTTATTTCACCATGTGGAACAAGCTCTGGATTCATTGCAATTAAGCTGGGAAAAGTTAACAAGTGTCACTACCGATGGAGGCAAGAACATGAGCGGTCAAAACAAAGGTGTTGTTGGGAGAATCATCAGCAAAGTGAAAGATTCTGGATCTACTGTGCCATTGATTTTTCACTGTATTGTCCATCAAGAGGCATTGTGCTCCAAAGTTATATCCTGGAAAGAAATAATGGATACTGTAACATCCACTGTTAATTTTATAAGAAGAAATGGGCTCACACACCGTCAGTTCCAAAAGTTTTTGGAAGATCTGGAAGCTGAACATGGTGACGTGGTTTACTACTGTGAAGTGAGGTGGCTCAGTCGAGGTGCCGTTTTGGAACGGTTTTTTGATTTGAGGAAAGAAATTGGCAACTTCATGGAGATGAAAGGAAAGCCAGTAGAAGAGCTTACTAACAAACAGTGGATTATCAATCTTGGTTTTTTGACTGATTTGACTAAGGAACTGAATCAGCTCAACAAACGCTTGCAGGGAAAAAATAAATTGATTTGCGATATGTATACAGATGTAAAGTCATTTGAAATGAAACTGAAACTGTTTATCAAGCATATTGATGAAAAAAAGCTTGACCATTTTCCTAATTGCAAGAAAGCCGTGGAAGAAGCTGGAGATAATTTTGTGTGGCAAAATATTACAATGAGAAACGTGTTAACACAACTACAAACTGAGTTTGTAAATCCATTCACCGACTTTAAAAAGAGCTCCCTTAACATGGAAATATTCCAAAACCCTTTTGCAATTGATATTAGTGAGGTACCAAGCAATTTGCAAATGAACATAGTAGATTTGCAAAGTAATAGCACACTTAAAACGGCATTTAAGGAAAGCACTGACTTGATACAGTTCTACGGAGGTTTGAGTTCTGAAAACTTCAAAGAATTGAAAAAGTTTGCTCAGCAGATAATAACTATGTTTGGTAGTACATATTTGTGTGAGCAGACTTTTTCAATTCTCAACTACCGCAAAAATAAGAATTGTTCGCGGTTAACGGATGAACATTTAGACGCGATACTGCGCGTGTCTACTACTAAAATGAAAGCAGACGTTAAAAAACTTGCAAGTCAAATGCAGCCTCAAAAATCTCACTAGTTCTTACTTTTATGTTAGTATAGTAGTTCAATTAAAAAAGACATAATTGTATGAATATATATGCGTTTTATTTCAAATACTAAAAATACATGCCCGAACATATAAATATAAGTGCGGCCCGCACTGATACTCTGGCAACATATGTGGCCCGGCTATAGCATAAGGTTGCCGACCCCTGCTCTAGAGTCTAGAGCAGGGGTCGGCAACCTTATGACATGGGAGGGCCACAAATGTTACCAGAGGATCAGTGGGGGCCGCATATAATAAATAACGCATTAGTCAATTTTGTATCATATTTATTGTAGTTTAAAACACAATTTATTGTTGAGAGGATGGCATACCCTAGCAACTTTTTTTATTACTCGTCCAGTTCAATAAGTCTAATGGCAAATACCTTATTTGCTTTTCATAGAGGCGATAATATGTTGGATCTTTGTCCTCTTGTTCTTGGACGCGTAATACTTGTGATCACGCAGCGAAACAACAAATTGGTGTGTTTTTAGCTAATACTGAATATTTTGTAGGGAAAAAATATTGGATTTAGGTAACATCCCTTCATATTTCTATTGCCTATTTTATACAAAAAATTAAGTTGATCTCTTAACCACGTCTTTGAAACGAACGTTTGAAAACCAAAAAAAAAAGAGGGTGGAAAACATTTATTTTTGACAAAAGTAAAAATCTTAAAACATTGTTTATAGGTGGAATCCTTAGATAAAGAATCGATTAATCAAATATATTTTCTTCAATATGAAGAGAGACCAAGTTTCTTCCAATTAACTCTTGAAAACCTGGTGTTGTTGATGTTCTAGCATCAGGTGTCCCGTTAAAATCAAATGCTATTTTTGCGGCTGCATTTGACTTGCATTTTAGACGTGGAAATGTGCAGTATATAACGTCTAAATGTGCATCCGTTAACCGAGAACAATGCTTGCTTTTTCGTTAGTTCAGAATGGAAAATATCTGCTCACACAAATATGTACAACCAAACACAGCTATCATGCAGCGATGGAAACCTTGAGGGCAGCACCGAAGTGGTTAACGGGCCGCATGCGGCCCGCGGGCCGCCGGTTGCCGACCCCTGCTCTAGAGTATCGATTTCAGGATTTGGTTGGTGTTTTCTTCATAAAATTGTTACCAAGTGATTTTGAAATAAACCAATTTTTATTTCAACTTAAAGCCAAGTATTTTCAGTTTTTCGAAAGCGCGTGATATTTCGGTTGTTTTATAAGATTTTACATAACTTTGTTAGGTTATTTTCACGATCTGTCTATTTGATTCAATTTTTTTTTTAGTTTTTGCTTTGTTTTGTGTAAATGACAAATTTAATGGTGTTCCGTTAATTCAAGATACTATGCTATTTATAAGAAACAGATCCTTATCAATGACCCTTTTGATGGGTATTTTATAAATATATTAATGTTTTTTTTTTCAGATTTCACCAGTTCGTATTAAGGCTCAAGCAGGCGATTTATCAAAAATCTTTGAATGCAATTTTGGCCATTTTTTGACTTAAAGAAATGTTTCCTTTTAGTGAAATTTACCATCATCAAACATTTAAGGTATTTTTCCTCCAACTACGTTTTTATTTCCCACACTATATATTTAAGGCGCTTCTTCTTAGTGTCATCCGAAAATTACTCTATTGATAAAGTTATTCGGCTTAAACGGTATGTTTAAAAATTATGAAAAACAAATTTTATTCTGAACAATAATCCTACCGATTCGTATAATAAAATAGCGAGAGTGTATTTTTTAAATTTTAAGTTGGTTCGATTCCCGGGTGACACAAGCGAATTTAAGAAGATCTTTGAATGCAGTTTTGTTTCTTTTTAAAAAATAAAGGAAAGTTTTCTTTCAGTAAAATGAGCTAACTAAAGGATTTAAGGTAGTTCCCATCCAGGGCCCTTAACTGTTTTCCACCCTGTATACATTTAATTTGCTAACCTAGATAATATTAATACCATGGAGACCCAGTAATGTGTAAACCTCTTTAGGACAACGAAATAAAATGAAACTTCGCTGGAAGCGAGCACTATTAAAAACTGAAAAACTAGACAAAAGATAATTTTAAAAATAGAAGCTGCTGGTTTAAAATTTTGCGGTATTTTCATTGGCTTAAAAGCTTGCGGCTTACGTTCCATTGGTCAAAGATAATGTTTGTGTGGTTAACTATTTGTACGGGGGAGATAAACCAAAATGTACCGCAAAATGTTGACAAGAGTCCTTCACAGACTTCAAAGAAAAAACAACTTTATATCAAAAGGTGTAACGTGGAAAATTCAATGAAAATCCTTTTCGGGTTTGTGCGGAAATGAGACGGCAAGTGTAAAACTTGTGTTGGCTGGAAATGAATGTCTATTTTATATAATTCTTTTTGCTACAAGATACATTGTATCGAGGAAATTTAAGATCTCCTAGAATAAAATAGAATGGAATAGAATATTATTTATTTGTCTCAACGATTTTCACAGAATATTAAAATCTATTAGCTTAGAATTATAAACACTTCGACAAAAAGGATTCAGGCTCAGCTTCTTGCTGGAAGTGAGAATCATTTTCACAACGCTGTTCTTCAGCCTGTCCCTGATCTTGCAGATTTAGACACAACTGCAGGTAGTTGGATTAGAAGACTAAAATATAATTTAAAAAAAGAATAGAATGCATTATAAAAAATAAGATATTGAATTAAACTTAATAACATACATATTGGATAAAATAAAATTTGATAATTACTAAATAAATAGACGTAGGAAAAATACTCTTGTGAATTACTAACAATAAAATCTTGTCTTTATCTCAAAAATTGATTATTTTTGCGAAATTTTAAATAAAATGTGTTATAACTATTTTTAAGCAGTCATTTTATTATATAGGTAGATATATTGGCGGAACTAATTCTATATTTACGACTAGCTTTTGCCCGCAGCTTCGCTTGCGTATAGAAGTTTTTTTCAACATCCTTTATAGCCTATATGTCGACCAGTCGTAGTGACCCACGATGATAATAAAGAAAATCGCATCCAAATCGGAAGAGTGGTTCTAGAGTTAAAACGGAACATATATACTACATATAGTGCCAACAATCGCCACCATCAACTTCATACATACATATACATATAGACAAAGAAACAAAAATCTAAAAATTGTATATAGCACACACTTTGGAAAAACACTAAAAATTACAAATTTTTAATTACTTTAGAAAGTTATCTTGTCCAACTTAATTAGACCCTTTAGATACATAGAATTTAATAGATCGTTAGTGTCAAGTTAAGTTGGTCCAAATAACTGCAAGTGAAGTTTTATTATTTAGCATGTTTTTAGGATACCGTACCCGTATTGTGTGGTGGTACGGAACCCTTTGTGCGCGAGTCCGACTCGCACTTGGCCGGTTTTTTATTAAATTAGTATAGACATGGATTGTTTTATGGCTACACGGATCGACGCTCTTTCCTTTTTCAGCAAAAGATGAAACAAATAACTTGGTACTTTCGATGCATTAGTTAAAAGCGAAATGGACATTGTTAAAAAAAAACTACTATGAGAAAAAATAACTTTATGAAATCTACATCTGGACTAATTTTAGTCCAGTCCTGCACGGGTAGCATAGTGTTTAATCGCGCGACGCCACTTAGTTGACAAACTGTGTAAAAGGATGACATGTCCTCCCTTAGGATACCATCTGGCAACCCTACGCCCGATACGCCCTGGGTCTGGGGCGGGGTGAGACGTGCGATGATGGATTCAGAGTGAACACATTCTTACCCAGGATTCATTTCATATTCATATTCTTTATTGTACACAAAAGAAACATCATTTTTACAAAGTACTTAGACATATTATGTAATGTACATAGGCGAGCTTATCTCTAAAAAGAGATTTCTTCCAGCAAACCCGGATTGAAAAAGTGAAGTCATAATAAAAAGTAGACATACATTGTACACTAAATATGTTAATATATTTATGGACCTAGTTGCTATTTTAGAATACATAATGGTAACAGGTATGACAGGTTTGCTGTTTGACAGGACTTACCTTATTTTAGTTTGTTTTTTCGATACATAAAGAAAAAGACGGAAGTCGTGTTAAATGAGCGAGCAGAAGATGTCTTCCAATTTTTTTTTTCGGCTTGGGTTCCTAAAGGGAGGGGTCCCTTCTGTCATCGTCACTATCCAATGACCTCACCCTCTCACAAAACTGATGTAATTTTCGTTAAATCAATATTGTTAATTCACTATGCTACGAAGCCTTGCACTACTTCCAACCACCCCGGTAAAAATGAATGAAAATCGTCCCGCCACGCCATCGCGTCTTTTTGGTCTACCAGGCCCTGCACTTAAATCACAAGTGCGACGAGCGTGACACGATGTTTTTGCGATTAAACAGTACGTCACGCTCCTTGCACTTGTGATTCAACTAGTGGCGTCGCGCGCGATTAAACACTATGCTATGGGACCTGCAGTCTCGACAAAGATAGATTGCTACCCTACGATAAGGCGAATGGATACGCCAACTGCAATTTGGACCTGTCTTTGAAGGCCTACTTCTCTCACACGGGTGGTCCAAAAACTTTCATAAAAATATATGATAGGCATTATAGAGTCAAAAATAAATTTTAAGTTTCATAAACTGTTTTTTTATTGTAAGTTTTGACAAAAAAAATCGAAAGTCATCGAAAGTTTCACATGATTAACACAAGAATTCTCTTACTCCTTCCAAACGCCTAAAGCCATTTTGATAATTATTTCACCAAATTATAGAAAATTTCTAGATCTAAAAAATTTTAGTTCAAAATTTTTTTTCTGTTCATGGCGTCCATGTGAAAAGTATTATTTTCTCCTATTTTGCGCTAGCCGGAGACGCAGTGGTTGTCGTAACAGCCACTTTTCAAGGCACGCTGAAATGAACATTATTTCAATGTCGTTTCCGTTGATATTTGTACCGACACACATCGAGTTGCTTATTTAGCGTGGTCATACGCCTTAACTAATAAAAATCGATTATTTCAAAACTATCGACTTAAATCGGAAGCGTATCGAATTCGCTTCCGATTTCAGTCGATATTTTGACTGTAGATACTACACAAAACCTTTAAAACTAGATTTTCGAAACTTAACAACCGAAATCGGTAGGAAGCGATCACAATCTTTGTAAAAAATGATTGTTTGTAGGGGACACTGCTTACGGTATAGAGAAAACGATATCGCGATGTAGATTACGTCAGCACCATCTAGTTTTATAATTTTGAACTACATACTTTTGTTTTACACTTTTGACCTTTTACTGACTCGAACAATCTTTGTCGAAACTGCAGGACCTGTCGATAGCCGTGACTGGCACACACTCGGCAGCGATTTTTCACTTAGCCGTATAAAAGCACTACGATCTATGAAATGCTTCAGGTACCTAATGAGGCTGGGTACTATCTGTCCCCCTCTTATTAGGGCAAAGTTGTAAAGGTCAGCAACAGAATAAAGTCACTCATAAAAAAAAAACTCTTCAGGTACGAAATTCTAAAAAAAAAAAGGCAGCCAAGTGCGAGTCGGGGCTCGCTATTTTAGGGTCCCGTACATAAGACCAATTATTTCAAACTAGATATTTATTTAGTTTTAGGTAATGCTCTAATTCTGTCAGACGTAAACACTGCAAAATTATGCTGGTTGAGTATTCGGTACGTAACTCTAAACCTACATTATAAACCGGCGTTTTTAGTATTTGTAATTTAAATAAAGCATATGGTACATAATATACAGAAATTTCAAATTCCTTACTCCATTGGCCTTTGAGATAGGGTAACAAAAATGGTCTAAAAATAGCAACTTTGATAGCGCCCCTACTTAATTAGCTCTAGACAATAACACCCCACAAGCAAAAAAATGTTTTTCGGCTTCATTTTCATGTATGGAGCCCTCCTTCAAAAATTATTTAATTACATTTTAAATTCAAAATTCGGTTTTGGGTCAACATTTTACACAACATAATAAAAAATTCAGATTTCTATCTCATTCCGTCTAAGGGCTAGGGACCGGTGACATACGGACAGAGACGGACAGCGGAGTGACATTAATATGGCTTCGATTTGTCCTTTGGTTACGGAACCCTAAAAAAGACGCGTTGTATTACAGCAGCGGAGCGTAGCGCACCTACTACACGTAGCTTTGCTTTTGCTACGTCATAGCAAATGCATCAGTACACTGACAGTATCTATGTGTTGATTCAGTGTCCAAAATATAGCCTACAATATTATCAGAAGAAATACAGCAGTCAAAAACAATTACCTACATTAAATTTACCAATACTTGCGATAAGAGATAAAATAAAATGTATAATTTATCGATTAAAACATAAACTGATAAAGATAGACCGACTCCAATAAAAGCATTATCATAACCAACCCCTTATTTTGCAAAATTATTTTATTATAATAGATAATTTAAAACTGCCCCATCCCCCCACTACTGATCGCCGAACGAGATATGGGCGGGGCCTGTATCAAAACTGGAATGGTAAATTATCTTTGTCCCATTCTCACAAATGAGCAATCCTATGTGACTTACATTGGGAGTTGACTGTCTGGGTGTTGCTGTCTCGTTTTAGTTTATGGGGTGTTAGATCGTGTCGTCTCTGTCGATCTAAAATCAGCCCTTCTCGATTAAAGGTAGAGAAGCAAGCGGGGGCCACGTGAGAATCAGGATTGTAATCAGTAAAGTGCCGCCTCTATTCGCACAATGTTGGCCCGATTGACAGTTTGACGTTTACATTGGCGGGAACGCAGTTTACGTGTTTTTTGAAAAAGACAGGCAAACGTTACGCCTATGCAGCCAAGTTGATAATAAATTATTGTGAATGTTTTCATTAGTTTCAAGTGATGTTGGTAGAGTAAAACTGAAGAAATAAGGGGTTATTGCTGAGGCGATAACTTTGGATTTTTATCAAAAGTGCAATTTAGGTAAGTAAATAAAAGATTTTGCTCTTCTAAGTATATGAAATATCACGTTTCTTGTAACATGTTTATAGAGTCAACGAACGTAGCGCACCGAGGTTTTTACACATACAAACACGTTTTTATAACCCTTGTTTGAAATAGTAAACAATTAAATTAAAATCTAGGGAAATATATTGGTATCATTGGGGATATATACTAGACTGTATACACGATGGAAACACGATTTGATAAGTTTGGCTCGATAAAATAAATTCGCAAAGTTACCTCTTGTCGAGTAATATTTTCCTCTATTTCCCTACTTTTTTAAATAAATAAGTAATTTTATATTATGATTCATTTACTAAAATAAATTTCATAGACGACTAGAGCGTTTATACACGATAGTTTTTTATTTAAGAACAATGTGATGAAAATAACAACGAAAAACATTGAAAAAGTGCAAAAGTTTGGTTATTTTCTTTACTCTTTACAGTCTGTCTCTGTCTTTTTCTTTACGTGTAAAGTTTACACGTAAAGAAAAAGACAGAGACAAAGTCAAACGCTTGGTGCGCCCTTAAGCAACTAATGCACTTTAATTAGGTATTAATTCTTGTGAGATTAACATAACAAAACAGCCCTCGTCAAATTTTGTTATGTAACTGTACAAAACTCAATGTTACCTAACCTTGCCGTCTTTGGTGCGATCTTGGCGCTTTCAGTTTTGGGAGCCAGCATCATAGTTCATGTTACAAATATCACAGCATACCTATATTAGAAAAATTTAGTTGGCATGAGAAGAGTTGATGGGGGTGATTGTTGGTAGTTGAAGGGCGCTTGTACTTGTGCACAATTTTTTTTTAAATTTCGTTGTTTGTGGACAAATACAAGTAGGATAGGTTAATTAAGAAAATATTGTCTTTTTTTATTTTTTTATTACTATGGTATATTTGTAATTTTTTTAATACTTGACTGATGACGGCCCACTAAGGGCCGAAATATATTTCAAGTTTAAATTTTTTTCTTATATATATTTAAAGTTATATATGTGTAATTCCAAATATATTAGAAAAATAAACAACAATTTTTTGGAAGTTCCTGTAGGTACAGACTAATTGCTTCGCCTTCTTTCACTCTCTCACGTTCTTGACGAGCGCGTTTCATCCCAGGTATCAGCGACGCTTTTCAGGCGCGGTTGTGAGTCACAACTTGTGACAAAGCGTAAAACCATAGAGAATTAAAAAAAAATGATTTCTGTGGAAATCCTCACCATTCAGAAATGCAATGAATTATTATTTGACCTACCAATAAAAGATTTTTTTTTCTTTTCGTCGTCAATTTATTAACATACCTACTGTATGCATATTTTTCTACTACTTGAGGTCATTTAGTGTAGAAATTTGGTGATCTACAAGCAATAGGTAGGTTATTAAAACTTACATAGTTAATAAATTGACTGTAGTACTAACACCTAGTCCGAAATAAAAATATTTGATTTGATTTGAATATCCCGAACCTAAATCTGTTTTTAGGGTTCCGTACGGTTTGTCTATGTTAACTTTAATTTTAACTTTCACCACAACACTGGTTGGCTGGAAGAAACCTCTTGCAGAGATAAGGTCGCCTTTGTGCATATTATTTTCAATTTTATAATTTTATTTTAAGTTTTTTGTGTGTGTGTACAATAAAGGATATAATAATAATATATAAACGGTCAGTTTCGTGTTCGTCCGTCCGTCTGTCACAGAGTTTTGTCTCGAAAACGATTGTAACGTAGCAATTTGAAATTTGGTTGTTTTAATGTTTGGTCTCGATGATAAATTTAAGAAAAAATATTATAAATTAAAATGTGGGGGGAAATTTGGTCCGAATAAAAAAAGATTTTTTTAATGTATTTTGTGAGTTGAAAAGCTACCTCCTATAAGGAATCTAAAAATATTTTTTTATGATATTTGGTCTAGTTGTCTTAATGATCAAGGCCGTAGGCAAGGGTGGAATTTTTTTATGATGTTTGGTCTAGTTGTCTTAATGATCAAGGCCGTAGGCAAGGGTGGAAGGGTTTGGGTGTTCAAACTTAGCCAATCCACCGTTTACACTAAAGGATGCTGGAAAGGATGTAAATGAACCACACTCACAAAGTGTTCATTAATTTTTAATATCGTGTTATTTTTATATGTTTTGTAATCTCAGTCGTAAATAGCATTAGAATGTAGTCATTATATAAAATAAAATAGCTTTGAGAGACGCTTACAGTCTGATAAAGTAGTTAATAGTTAAGTAATAGTTAATAGTTAAAGTAGTTAATAGTTAATAGTTAAAGTAGTTAATAGTTAATAGTTAATAGTTAATAGTTGAAGTAGTTAATAGTTAATAGTTAAAGTAACTAATAGTTAATAGTTAAAGTAGTTAATAGTTAAGGTTTACATTTACTTCTAGTTATTAGTTGCAAATTGGTTACTGTAAATTATTTTCAATAAAGACTTCTGAAAATCAAATCAGGCAAGGGGGAAGGGTTTGGGTGTTCAAACTTAGCCAATCCACCGTTTACACTAAAGGATGCTAAATTTTCAAAGATTTTTGAGACTTCTTTTCTGGTACAGATCTCAACCGAGCTGGTTAGCTCAAAATTTAGATTTCAGTAGGATTTGTAGTTAGATATTGTGTCAAAGATTAAAGATCGCGCCAAACATGCGCAAACATTGCGTTAAGAGGCTATGCGAATTTAATTTTTGTCACTGTCACTCCGAAAAATCGCGCAGTGTGAGAGGGGCGGATTCAGGGCAAAAGGGAAAAAAAGTTGGTTTTATATTTTTATTAAAAAAAACTGAACTAGCTAGCAAAGTTTCCAAAATCAAACATCTAGATATCGTTGAAACCCATCTAATAAAATATGTTTAAGTTCTGTGCATGGCTGCTACTCGTTAAACGAGGAGAAAAAGTGTGTTAGAAGACCTCATTTCAACAATTATTTCTATCGAGGAAAGTTTATCCAAACATGTTTTCCAAAATCAAATCCCTAGATTATATAGTCAAAATGCATATACCAGAAACTGATTGTAATTTTCCGTGTATTTCATGAAATACACAGAAAAGAAACACCCGTATTTTTTTCGCATATCGCCTTTGAAACTCTCTTATGTAAATTAAATAATTACGGAGCGAGGAGTAATTTTTTGGCGTTATTGAAGTCATATCTCAAATTCAAATTCAAATGCCAATAGTTTATTTTGTAAAGTAGGTACACATAATACACTTTTTACGAGTCAAAATTAATCTTAAAAAATATAAAAATATATTTAATATAAAATATGGCGCGAGGTACCTCGGACAACGGATAAGCTTAGCCATCCAACGAGGTAACGCTGCCAGTGTCTTGGGCGCCCTCCCATCTGGCAGCGATTTGGAAAAAACTTTTTATTTAATTTAAATTGTTTAAGGTACGTAGTTTTATTAGTTTGTTATTTGTAAAGGTTTTAATCCATTAAATAACATTATTTAATAAAATAATAAACGTAAATGAACAAAATTAAAGGTTATTTAATTTATGCAGCAACATATATATACGATTCAAATGATAAGTAAAATCTATAATTGTACAGTAGAGACCGCATCAAGTAAGACACATTGGACTTTGTACCTATCTTATATTCTTCTCTGTAGGGGCCAGTGTTGCCAGATGAGGAAACTCATATTACAGTGTTTGGGACCAAATTACAGTAGAATTCGTTCATTTTCATATTTTTCGCCATTTTCAACTAACTTATGTGACTTTTTGCATTAGAAAATTACAGTGTCTCCATACACTGTCATTTTATTAAGTGCTACAGTGTACAAATAGATCGTGTTAAATTGCAGTAGATCTACTGTAACTACAGTGTGTCTGGCAACACTGGTAGGGGCTAATGTCGTACTGCAAGTGTATAGCTTGATGTGGTCTCCACTGTACAAGGTGAAATCTAATCAACCGCCCGAACTTGACGACTTGTACTTGACCGGTTTCTATCGACAGTGTACTGACCGACGATTTTTTGAAGTGATAACTTCTTTAGGCACGTTGAGCGATCGTTGATGGGGGAAAATTTTAATAATTCGCGTCACCGTCACCGACATGCTAATTTAACAGTAATGTTTTCACTTGTGTCGGCAGTCCCCATGACCGCCTATGTTTTTAGGGTTCCGTACCTAAAGAGTGACCAACGGGACCCTATAACGAAGACTCCGCTATCCGTCTGTTTGTTCGTCTGTCTGTCCGTCTGTCTGTCCGTCAGTCACTAGGCTGTATCTAATGAGCCGTGATAGTTAGATAGTTGAAATTTTCACAGATGACGTATTTCTGTTGCCGCTATAACAACAAATACTAAAAAACAGAATAAAAAAAATATTTAAGGGGACTTCCATACAACAGACATGTTTTTTTTTGCCGTTTTTATGGATAATGTTACGGAACCCTGCGTGCGTGAGTCCGACTCGCATTTGGCCGGTTTCTTTAACAATGTTTTTTTTTTATTGGTATATAAGGTCTTTCAATTTAAATGGAAAGTAATTTAGGAGGTGATTCAGTATCGTTAATACATCACTTTCCACCGCGAAGCATTTTTCTTGCGCGAACTTTTTTTTTTCTTCTCAGTACAAAGTATCAAAGATCAACTTACTCAGTTTGTACGGACAAATGAAGAAAAAGTTCGCGCAAAAAAAGTACTTTTCAGTGGAATGTGATGAATTAACCGTACTGAATCACCTCCTAAATTACTTTCCATTTAAATTGAAAGGCCTTATAGGTATGTGGACATTAACGAAACACTTTTGTTTGAAATGAAAGTTTATTACGTAGAAACTAATCAAATGTAACTTTAGTGCCTGAAAATTCACAATACTTATTATTTATATCCCTCGTTGTTTTTTTATCTCTGGTACTACCCATTGAACACCATCGGCCTCTGGAACAGATGTGATATAATTCTATTTAGATTCTTATTATCTAACTTCAACATCTATCGGTATCGCTTTCATAAGTATCGTGGTTGGCAAGAAATGGTGTGTGACGTATTTTCTAGCCAATCACGATACCTTTGAAAGCGATACTAATAGTAGAAGGAGAGAAGTAAAATTACCGTAACGTTAACGGGAAACTCTTTAACTCTCCTCTTGAAAATGCCATTGGACTATGTTCGCAAAATACCATAACTCACATTCATTTAATATCTTAAATTAAAAATTAAGAAGAACCACCTTAACTTGTGCGTTTCTTAGAGGATGCGAATCATTCCCCCTTAAGAGGCTATGCGAATTTTATTTTTGTCACTGTCACTCCAAGCGAAAAATCGCTCAGTGCGAGAGGGGCGGATTCAGGGCAAAAGGGAAAAAAGTTGGTTTTATATTTTTATTAAAAAAACTAAAATAGCTAGCAAAATTTCAAATATTAAATCTCTAGATATTGTTGAAACACACATAATAAAATATGTTTGAGTTCTGTATATGGATCCTATTCGTCAAACGAGGAGAAAAGGTTTGTTTGAAGACCTCATTTGAACAATTATTTCTATCGAGGAAAATTTATCCAAACATGTTTTCCAATTTCAAAACCCTAGATTATATAGTCAAAATGCATATACCAGAAATTTATTAAAATTTTCCGTGTATTTCATGAAATACACAGAAAAGAAACACCCGTATTTTTTTCGCATATCGCCTTAAGTTGTGATTATTAGATTTCTTGTAAAATAATACCGTAAATACATACCCCATAAGTTCTCCTTGTTCGTGCAGTAGTTGTTGTTGGTTTTGCAGTAGTTGTTGGTTTTGCAGTTGTTGTGGTTTCAGTTTCCTCAGACTGATTGTTTTCTGATTCTGAATTCGATTTCTCTGCTTCTTCTGCTTCAAATTTTTCTTTGACGTTTTTTGTTTCTTTTTCATCGGCTTCTTGATTATTTTCTATAGCTTCTGTGTTTAATTCTTTGAGTTTGTCTTCAGTAGCATCTTGTATGAATGCTGAGGTTACTGTTAGCGTTGCACTATTGGATTTATTTTCGCCTATTCTATCAGTTTCAGTACTATCTTTTTTTATTTCTGCATCCGCTATTACAGTAGTAGTGTCATCAATTATATCCATTTCCTTTTCTGCTCCTTTTCTCAATGATTCTTTTGTTTTATCTGTATTTTGAAATACAGTGGTAACTATTAGCGTTGCATCATCGGATTTACTTTCTTCCGTGTTAACTTCTGTATTTTTTACTGTTTCTAATGTTGCAATAACCAATGTTCCTATTCTATCAGTTTCAGTGCTATCTTTTTTTATTTCTGCATCCGCTACTACAGTAGTTGTGTCATCAATTATATCCATTTCCTTTTCTGTTCCTTGTCTTAAGAATTCTTTTGGTTTACCCGTATTTTTATATAGAGTGGTTAACATCGCATTTTCGGATTTATTTTCTTCTACATTAACTTCTGTAACTTTAACCGCTTCCAATGTTGTAACTGTATCGTCAATTATATTTGTTTCAGTATTATCCTTTTTTATTTCTGCATCCGCTACTATAGTAGTATTTTTGGTTTGATTTATTGTACTTTCTGCACCCAAAAGTGTAGTTGTGTCATCAGTTATATCTATTTCTTCTTCTGCTCCTTGTTTTAATGATTTTTTTGGTTTATCAGTGTTGTTTTCTGTATTTGTTTCTAGGGGCTCGTTACCATTTTCATGAGCATTATCAAGAATATTTCTTTGTGTTTGAACCAAATCAATTTGTTGTTTTACTGTTGGCTCTGTAGTCGTATTTCTGGTTCTATTTCTGTTAGTTTCAAAATCACTTTTTTCAAATAATTTAGCAATCACTGAAATTGTGTTATTCACATCAAACTGATCGACTTTAGAACCCTTTAATTTGTGTTTAACTGTGCTATTATTGCCCATTGCCAGATTTTCAATAGTAGTTGATACGTTTGCTAGCTTCTCTTTACGTGAATTAGTTTCAACGCTATTTTCAATTGCTTTTAAAACCATCTGTGCAACCTTTGTTGTTTTTCTTGGATCACGCTGAACCTGTTTAACTTTCTTGGCATTTTTGTTAAGAGCTTCTTTGAATTCATCCAGCTCCATGTAAGGGTGTGCAAATTTTGCTTCTAATGGGTTAGTTATATAAATGATTTCTTTTGTTCCATCTTTTAAGGTTTTCTTGATTTTTAGGTTATGTCTTTTGTATCCGTTGACTTCTTTTAGCTTTTGAACGTGTATTTCGTAAACTTCGTCACCGTGATGCAGGCGCCGGGTAGGTGATTGACTCAACTCTGAACAAAAAAAATTTTTTTTTTTTGCTATATTTGAATACTATAATCTATACTAATAATAAAATAGAGATAAAACCTCCAGTCGAATTATCTCCCTGATTTGCGACCAAAAATCTATGAGTGAAGATCGTTTAGAATAGCATGTTTTTGTTTTCGACGGCGGCGATAAGAAGTTTCTGGCTCAGGCCATGGAGATCATTTCCATACCACCAGAATTTGGCCTTCTGTATGTTTTGCGAGCAAAACAGAAAAATGACCTGCAGATTGGGATATGTCATCTATTGATTATGACAATAGAACCTGAAAACGAAAAGCTTGAGAGTAGGTAGTGTTGATTCCGAGGAAAAAAAATCGGTTAGTTATGTATCAAAAATAATGCTAATTTTATTGGTTATGAAATAAGATATTACATGAAATAAAATTATTTTGTATGCCATAAGTAAATATGCTTATTTTTGCAATTATTTTGTAACTATATCCCTAGAACTCATATCAGGCATCTTCACCGTCATCTGTCCCTGCTGCTGTGTTTTATATCAGTCATCTTCACCGACATCTGTCCCTGCTGCTGTGTTTTATATCAGTCATCTTCACCGTCATCTGTCCCTGCTGCTGTGTTTTATATCAGTCATCTTCACCGACATCTGTCCCTGCTGCTGTGTTTTATATCAGTCATCTTCACCGTCATCTGCCCTTCTGCTATGTTTTCTTTTCATTGCCGTCTTTGCATTCGATGGCTGTTCACTAGCACTTTCTGCTGATTTTTTAATGTATACTTATCTTTCTTTCCTATTTTTTTATAAATATCTTGGGGTATTTCGCATGTGAAGCAAGCTTTGTCAAAATTTTTGGGTCCTGTTTGGATATGAATTAATTGAATTTAACTAGCCCAAGTTCATTATATTCTTAATAATGATTGTTGTTTAGTGCTAGATTAGGTGCTAGGTACTGTAAGTTAAATTTCAGTGCTTGACAAATGAAAAAAGTGCCAAGTTGGCAACACTGAAGAGCAGTGCGGTGCGCGGAAGTGGGAACAGGCCAGACGTAAGGTTGCCATCCGTCCGGGTTTTCTCGGATTTGTCCTTGTTTAAAGGGCGCCCGGGGAGCGTCTGGACGGGGTTTTCCATACTGTCAAGTTTTACACTTTTGTAGAAGTGAAAAATGCCTAAAATTTCATACTTGGTAAATATTTAGAAGTTTTAATTTTGTTAAAACGAATAAAAAGCATGTGTTCTCTAATTCTTAGTTAAAATATTCGTCTTTATTTATTGAACGATTAGAAAAAAAGACTTTGTTTTTTTAATGATATTGTTACCAAAGTTCAAGGTATATTGCTTTATAAATTAATAAATGATATCAATTTATACTTTTATTATTTAATTTTTCAGGTAAAAACAATGTTACGCTTGAAAATCCGGGGTTTTTGAGCTCCTTGTCCTAGTTTATAGATTTTACAGATGGCAACCCTAAAGCGGTAACGGCATTCTTGGAACAGGGGATCTAAAAAGGCCGACTTGGATGAATCGTAAAATGATTCGAAAGTAGGATGGAGTCAGAGTTATTTCACGCGTGCAAAAGAGACGGCATTAGAATGGAATCATAACATGATTCATCCAAAGCGGCCTTTTTAGAAGACCTGACAGATAATTTATTTATTTTATTTATTTATTTGGTCTACCAACAGATGATACACTTAACAACATACAATTAAGGCCTTGCCATTCCAAAATGAGCTTTTTGTTTAATTAATATTTTCAGTTCAATATCTCATTCAAATACAAGTTAAATATATGTTACAATAGAGGATATCTTCTAAACACAAGTTGATCTAAAAACGTAATTGAGTAAACTTCACTCAATAGAAAAAAATCACAAAGTAAGCTCGTCAAATTGCGAATAAATGTGTTTATAGCAAAGGTGTTTAACGGAGAGAATTAAAACTTTTCCTGAATTTTCATTACAGATAACTAAAGACACTTAATGACCCATTTTTATTTATTTCTCAATACTTTTTCAGAAAATCCAGAAAAACCTCGCAAATTCACCGATTATGCGTGCTCGCAGCGCACGAAGCGAGCATTCTAATGTAGACTTTCTGACAATATCATTGAGTTCAAAATTACTTAATACGATTATTGTGTTGGATGCGTAGGGCCTTAATCTAGCGTACAGTAGGAATAGAGTGTAACTCCAATAACAGGTAAACACTGCATGCTATAGAAATGAGAGGAGTGACGTGGACGCCAGTTGGCGGAAGCAGAGACGCACCCGTCTCGGCTCTGGAGACGTCTCGTCCTCCGCCAACCAGTGCTGCTCGTTTAAACATTAATTTTTATATAATTATATATTCCAACAAATTAATGTGTACATATGTAATTTTATATAATGAAATAAATATATATATATATATATATGTTTAATAAACAAGAGCAAACTTGTAATTAATATACATTTACATTATAATTAAGAAAAGATTGAAACAATGTAATAATTTCGAAAAACAATGAAAGAAAAAAAAATACGAATCACAAAATCAAATTAAAGGTACAAAAAATTACTTAATTAATGAACTTTTAAAAGAACTAAACGACATAAAGTTGATGTCTATGCTATTGTTTTCTTTTAAAACAAAATTATGTGCGCGGCAAACTCTATTTACAATACTTTTCAATGCATGTGCTCGTAAAGGCCCACTTTTTATGCATTAAAACCGAACAGAAAGTCGATTATTTTGCCCTAGGGCTTTATTATTATTTTTTTTTTAATTTATTCTCAATAGTTGGCTACCCTGCAGCTTTTCTTGTGTACCATAAATGTCATACTTTTTTTTCCACTGTTTAACGGCTCTGGATACAGTCCTTTTGAGCCAATTACAATTTAAAGTTCACAAAATTATATTTGTTTTATTTCCTCACACTATGCATTGAAAAACGTAGTATGATACACGGGCGTAAGAGCAATAAATTACTCGGTTACGTTTAAAACACCTCGTAATTTATTCTTTTGCGCCCTTGTAGCATAAACTACTATTAATGCACTAGGTTGGTTTTAGATTTTTTTTAATTTACACGTAATACACGTACCCGTCAACGCTTCCTTGTACTTTTCATAAAGTGCAGCAACCGGGTCGTTGTCATACTCCACTCTATCATCTCTATACTCTTTGCCGAAGACAGGCCCCAGCAAAACTATTATTAACACTATTTTCAATTCGTCCATGTTAGAGTTCATTCTAGAACTGTATCGTATTCTAATAAAAAGGTCGTGAAATTATTAAAACTGCTTCGTTCAGTTTGAACGCTTCGGTAAGTTTTTAATTGGGAAAAATAAACATGATTACAATTTTTAAACAATACTTTCTCTATGGTAACGAAAATGGGCGGGTTTAAGGATGTAAGGCGAATGATTACGCCAACTGCAATTTGGACCTGTCTTTGAAGGCCTACTCCTCCCACACGGGTGGTCCAAAAACGTTCATAAAAATATATGATAGGCATTATAGAGTCAAAAATAAATTTTAAGTTTCATAAACTGTTTTTCTATTGTTAGTTTTGAAGTCATCGAAAATTTCACATGATTAATACAAGGATTCTCTTACTCCTTCCAAACGCCTAAAGCGATTTTAATTATTATTTCACCATACTACGTAGGCTACACTGAAAATTAAGGGAATCGAGGAAGTGATACAACATTATTAGTGGGAAACATGTTTATTGTTTTTCGAAGTATTCTCCTCGAAATTTGACACATTCTTCCATTCGATGGAACCAATTATTAAAGCATTCATTCCATTCTGAAGTCGAGGTATTCAAAATGGCCGTTTTGTAAGCGTCTACAGCTTCTTCAGGTGACGAAAATCGTTGACCACATCCTATACATTTTTAGATCTAAAAAATTTAAGTTCAAATTTTTTTTTCCGTTCATGGCGTCCATGTGAAAAGTATTATTTTCTCCTATTTTGCGCCAGCCGGAGACGCAGTGGTTGTCGTAACAGCCACTTTTCAAGGCACGCTGAAATGAACATTATTTCAATGTACTTTCCGTTGATATTTGTACCGACACACATCGAGTTGCTTATTTAGCGTGGTCATACGCCTTAACTGGAACCCTGTATTCTACTGAGCAATTTGACCAAAATTATTATTCGTGTAAATTATGCCTTATTGTATCACTAGCTGTTCACTCCATAAACTATCCCTATCAAAGATTTTAAAAGTAAAGAGAAGCCCTTACCGTAGTATGAAAGTACCAAAATGTTTCCACCTTTAAATGGGTGATGCTCACACGTTCGGAATCAGTGCTCATCTGAACACAGTGATAGTTGGACGCCTTAAGTGCACTTAAAGTTAATCATTTTAAACACTTTAGTAGTCTGATCAGTTTGCTGACCGTAGGTAGACAGATTGCGCACTCATAAGTGTGCACGCGTCGGCATTATGTTAACGCACACATTCAAAAACAATGCAATAGATTTTAGGTGCCAGGGCTCATCTAAACTTTTGAAATCTTTGATCCCTATGCACAAAATCACGTCAATTCGTTGCTCCGTTACTGCGTGAAAGAACGACAAACAAACAAACACACTTTCAAATAGTAATAAGGGTATGGATTATTATGGTATATATGGTGTTGCACTTATTTACACATGAAATAATAAATTATGTATTAATATATATTATACATAGCTAATACTTATGTTAAGAACAGATATCATGACGCGACCATCTCAGTTGTGGGCGTGGCCAAATTCATGCTCTTTCATTTCGCTATAAGGTGCACGCTCCATGAAACTTGCAAGGGCAATACTATCGTGCCGATTTCGTCGCGGGCGCAAAATTAAAAACTTGTGTCAGAAGTAACCGCCTTTTGACAAGACTGTGGAAGTTTTCAAACATTATTTTTGGTTATTATTAATCCAGATTACATTTTTGTTGCTTGATTCGTATTAATTTTTTGATTTTGTCTAAAACAATAAAAGCACAATCGGTTACACTTTCGGTAAAAAACCGGTAAATTTTCGTATTTTAGGGTTTTTTTGTTAAGATATTACTCAAATTTCCCGATTTTTACTTTGACTTAAACATAGATCTGTATAATGTTAATGGACTCAGCCCAAAATATTATAATAGCATTTCATAACCACCCCACAATGTGTTAACAGCGTTTTTTTTTTTATATTTGCGCGTAACAACGCCTCTTAAGTAGCACGTATTGTATCGTATTATGTTTCATCATGTTTTAATTGTTGTATGTATTTTTTTTATGTTTAATATAAAATATACATTAGATTATTATGTTAATTAATATTAATATAATCATTTTTGTTAAAAATAGCACGTTGCATTTCTGTTAGCATTAACGCTACCCTTTTTATCGTTAACATCTTTTTTATTCCACCCAAAGGTTGCCTGGAAGATATTGCTTTTATCAATAAGTGCCGCCTTTGTACACAATGTCTCTCTTTTATGTGAAAGTTGTTGTAAAAATAAGTTTGTAAAGGTACAAAAAGTGTAATAAATAAAATAAATAAAAATAAGTTTTGTATTTATTATCTATCTACACACTTCTTATTATGAGTTTTTTTAAAAGTGGTTTTAACGGGACACCTGACGCTAGAACATCAACAACACCAGGTTTTGGGTTCATTGGAAGAAACTAGGTTTCTCCTCATATTGAAAAAAATATATTTGATTTATCGATCTTTTATCTAAGGATTCCACTAAACAATGTTCATGATTCCACCTATAATAAAAGTTGCTAGAGTATGCCATCCTCTTAAAAGCGTGACTTTGACTGGTGTAGCACAACGCGAGAACCTGCGAGCCAGCATGCTAACGGACAGCCAGCGACCTAGGTTCCCTTTCAATGTCACAGTTGTCTTTTTAGTTTAAAATATAAGTTCTTATCTATCTATCAATTCTACATAGCTGCCTCCCAATGCGAAAACTAAAAATTGTAATGAGATGCCTTATTGTCTAACTTCAACATCTATCGCTATTGCTTTCAAAAGTACGCGTGATTGGCTAGAAGTGATGAGTCACGTCATTTCTAGCCAATCACGTTACCTTTAAAGCAATAGCCATAGACGATTTCATGACTGTTTCCTTACACAATCACACCTCTGCGGGCCTATTGTGTATCTCTAGTTGCCTTCTGGACTGGGTGTCTATCATCAAAAACATAGATATACTATCGAATTCCGATGTCCTAAGGATATTTTCGCACTTGAAGTGACGACACAGATTGTTAATAGTTCAATACCCACTAAAGGCAATTTTGAAATTTCAGTTTTTAGCTATGTTTTTGATGATAGGCACCTCGTGCAGTTGGCTACTAAAGATACAGAATAGGGGGGCTGGGCCTCTAAAAAGGCCGTTTTGCATAAATCACATTATGGTTCTGTTCTAATGCTGTCTTTTTTGCACGCGTGAAAAAACTCTGACTCTATCCTACTTTCAAATAGTTTTATGATTCACCCAAGTCGGCCTTTTTAGATCCCCAGATTTTAGTTTTCGTACCCACGAAACAAGGCTAGCTTAAGGGGAACGAAAATACAAACAGAAATAAAATGTCAGCTTTCGGATGATTTTGTTGCAATAATTAGGTTACGTATAGCCATAAAAAAATACATGTTTTTGGTTGAACTTTAAGGTATTCATTTTCCACAAACCACGTTAATCGATTCATATTTGTACTGTCAATGAATTTTTTTGTAACCCTCTATTGCACACTTCTTATCGATTTTGTTTCAGGTATCGCTTTCGCGATTTTGTTGGTTTTTTTTTAATAAAATTAGTGTGAATGATATCTATTCATTTTCCAAATACCACGTTATTCGGGTCAAAAAAAGCACCCCGTTTTTCCAAAAATACGTAAATCCACTGAAGCAGTCAGCGGCAGCAAGATATTGTCAGTCTACGCCTAGCGTTGGCGCCCGTAAGACGTGGAACCTGTGCCCTTTTTTGCAAGCTATAAATATCTCCCAAAACTACTTCAAAACACATTGAAATTAATTTTATAAAGTAATATTTCGAGGAGCATCATATTCCTGCCGTTAAAAACTCAACAAAATATGCGTATGAGTGATTTAGCTACATCGTGCCATAGTCATAACAATAAAACTGAATGAATTTGGATTGAATTCATACTTTTATGCGGGAAAATAATATATGTTACTCTAAAAGAATAATTTTGTGATCGTTATTGAAACCCAAATTAATTTACTTATACTTACTGAGATCTGTAACAAAGCTCAATGACCTTTTCGTGAAATTACCCTCTAGTATTGGCTCACCATTCCAGGTCCAAAAAGTGAAGTTTTTTGCAAATTATATAGGTAAACTTACTTGGGATAAATCGCCAAGCATTTAAAATACAGAAATTTATTTTGGAATATTTACAGTGCATGGCAAAATTATTAGATCGTAGATAATCCTGTCGGTACATGTTCAGGTTCTGTTACGCAAAATGAAAACAATGAAACTCTTTTGGGATTAATTTGTTGTCCCTATGTTTGTCTGTTTTTCCGTTTGTCTAGGCAATTTTTCTGGGTAAAATCAATAAATGCTAATATTTACAGCCCTGTAAAATATACATATTATATATTTTATTTGTTTTTATGGCCTTTTGTTTAACTTTTTCATACAAATTTTCTCCTTATGAAAATATAGAGATCAACACTTGACATAATATTTTGCATTTGAAAGAAAGCACAGAAAGGAACTGTAGAAAAAATAATGTAAAAAATATAAAACCATATCTTTCTATTCTAAAGGGATTAATAATTTACTGTTTGTTCAATGTGGCGATAGCTTTGTTTATTTTATTTTTTTTTCTTTGTCACAAAGATAACAAATATTTTCATACAATGTTTTCCTTAAGGGCTATTTCTCCGAATTTGTAACAAAATATTGAGAAATAATTATAACGGTAAAGTACAACTTTTAGTTAAGACAATTTATTGTTAAAAGTTTGCTATATGCATAAACATATTTTAATGATATTTTATAAAGGGACCTGAACATTTCAAACTATGATACAAATAAATTTCTATATTTTAAACACTTGGCGATTTATCCCAAGGGTAAACAGGTGTCCCAAAAGTCAACGCTTTCCCTTGGAAGGCTGGTAGGCCAGCTCATGACTGACCAGAATGTCAAATTATGACCTCAGCAAAAAGTAGATAGTCTTCGAGTTGATGGTACTTTTATAAATTCGAATAGATTTTTGAAAGTCAAAGCTAACCAGTTCTAAATTCTAAGAATAAAATTTGGTTGCGCAACTCTGAATAGTCATGCTATTGATAAAGTCAAAAATAAACCTTGAAATGCTGTTACATCAGGAAGAAAAATAAAAACCCAATTTATGAGCAATTTTTTGTAATTAGGTTAGTTCGATACCACACCCTGAAAAAAAATGTCCTATGTTAGTTTTGCAAATTGTCTTAAATAACGGCTCATCAAATATTGTTTTTCAAATGATCTGGCAATTTCTGTGTATTACTTTTGAAAAAAAAGTTATTGCTATTTTACTACCAAAGGAGCTGCGTATTTTTTAAAATAATTAGAATTTAGAATGAAAGAGTGGCGGGCAGTAAAAATATTTGACGTTCATTAGAAATGCCATTTAACACGCGTTAGAGTGAGATAAATAGTGACGCTATTTAAAATGAGTTGGAATGAGATAGTAACGCAGTTAAACGTGGTTGAATGAGAGAGGCATAATTGATATAGGTTACAGTGAGATAGATAGTGACGTGGTGCATTCCTTCTGAGAATACTTGTTAGTTTCCACTTTTTGTAATAACAACTTTAGTAAAAATTTTTTGTAAAGAAATTTTTGGTCCAATTTATTTTCCCGCAAGTGTAAAACCAGCTCAACGGGCGAAAAATATTTAAAGAATGGGTAATGGTGACAATTAACCGTCACGATATTATTATGTATCTCTAAAGGAGTGTCTGAAATTTTCCGAGGGTCAACTGATAAATCAAACACTCAAAAAACCACTTTTAGCTGACCATAATAAATTTACGTCCCGACGTGATAGCAAGTAGGATCAATGCCGTATGACGATGATCGAAATACACTAATAAATTAGATAAAATAAAATACGTATTACTTTTGACCCTGCCTCGTCCACTCTATTCGTATTTTTGCTATGGTGACGCGAGCATAGAGACCGGGACGAATTTCCCCCCGCGCGCTATCGTAAAATAGAATAAGCCACGCCCGGAACTGGTTTTTGTTTTGGCTATGTCATACTCTTAATATAGAGCCATAGGTAAACTGCATTGTGTAAACATCTAAAATAACTTTAATTGGCCTCTTCTCTTTTTAGGGTTCCGTACCCAAAGGGTAACCAACGGGACCCTATTACTAGGACTCCGCTGTCCGTCTGTCTGTCTGTCCGTCTGTCGGTCTGTCACCAGGCTGTATCTCTAGAACCGTGATAGTTAGACAGTTGAAATTTTCACAGATGATGTATTTCTGTTGCCGCTATAACAACAAACACTGAAAAACAGAATAAAATAAATATTTAAAGGGTCTCCCATACCCCTTCATGCGCGAGACCAGCTCGCACTTGGCCGGTTTTTTCGTCAATATTTACGATTCCAAAACCGTTTCGAGGAATAACTTTCCTTAAGAATATGACATAGCCAAAACAAAAACCAGTTCCGGGCGTGGCTTATGGTGGGAAGACCTTATGGTGGTGTTGCTCTTTTGTGGAATAACAGTGTATTTGTGAATGTAGCTAGTATACAGTGTGGTAACCCGCGAGTATGTGCGATCAGAATCATTACAAACGATCGTCCGATTTTAGTGATTTGCGTGTACATGCCCACGGAGGAGCAGAAAAACATAACGGATTTTACTTACACGCTCAGTTCAGTAAGTGCTATTATAGACGAGCAAGGTATTGAGTCTGTTTATATTCTAGGCGACTTTAATGCCCACCCTCGTAAGATGTTTTATAAAGAGTTACTAGATC
This sequence comes from Ypsolopha sequella, assembly GCA_934047225.1. NCBI lineage: Eukaryota > Metazoa > Arthropoda > Insecta > Lepidoptera > Ypsolophidae > Ypsolopha > Ypsolopha sequella. The sequence continues at coordinate 25,588,441 of OW203993.1, forward strand.
ATTTTGATTATGGGTGGTCTTTTACGGATGTAGATAATTTAGGTATTACGTCCGATACCTACACCTTCATTAGTAAAGCGCACGGAACGCGCAGTTGGTTGGACCACTGTCTGGTTACACAGCCTGCTGCAAAGTCCGTATGTTCTGTATTAGTTAAGTATGATGTGTTTGTGTCTGATCACTTTCCCCTTACAATTGAGTGTAACTTAGACCTTATTACACCGGTGAAATCCTCACAAACACAACTGCATAACTTGGCCGTGTGGGGAGAAAGAGATGAACATCAAATCAAGTCGTATAGTGACGCATGTAATGCAAATTTAAGACTGATAGATTTGCCAGTGGAATTGTTGCACTGTGGTAATTGTTACTGTAAGTTGCCTGGTCACAATGGTGTTATTGATAAACTGTACTTCGACATTGTGTCTGCTCTGAGTCAGTCAGCTATGTTAAATCGAAAAATAAGGGGCAAGGAACGCAAGCATGTTATTGGATGGAACAAGCATGTCCGAGACGCTCACGCTGAGGCACGACTAAGATTTCAAATTTGGTGTTTATTTAAAAAGCCGACTTCGGGTCGAGTGTATGAAGAGATGAGTAAAAGTAAGAAAATATTTAAATCTCGGTTAAAATGGTGCCAAAAACATGAGGACCAAATAAAAATGGATGTTCTTGCTTCACACCACTCTGGGCACGATTTCCGCAATTTTTGGAAAAGTACAAACAGGCTTGGTGTACGGTCGGGTCTCCCCGTGAGTGTCGAGGGCATCAGCGACTCTAAGGACATTGCAGATTTATTCAGAAACCACTTTCTTGTGCATTCCTCGTTGGGACCATCAGCTGCTGTCGATGCTGAGACCGTACAGCCTAATATAAATATATTTTTTAGCGATAAAGATGTGGCGAAAATTGTTAAATCAATGACTCGCGGTAAGTCACCTGGCCATGATGGTCTCAGCATCGAGCACCTACAGCATGCTGGATCGCACATATACCGAGTACTGGCCTTATTGTTCAACTGCTGTATGAGGCATTCATACATACCTTCTGACATGATGCGTACTATTGTGATTCCGATAATTAAAAATAAGACGGGTGATAAATCCGATAAAACGAACTACAGGCCTATTTCTCTTGCAACTATTTTTGCCAAGGTATTTGACGGTTTGCTTGACGTGCATTTAAATAAACATCTGGATCTGCACGATAATCAGTTTGGATTTTGGCCGGGATTATCGACAGAGAGTGCAATACTGTGTTTAAAGCATACCGTTAGGTATTATGTGAAGAGAAATACGCCTGTATACGCTTGCTTTCTGGACCTCTCCAAGGCCTTTGATCTGGTTTCCTACGATATTCTCTGGAGGAAGCTCAGGGATATTAATTTGCCTGGTGAGCTCATTAATATCTTCAGGTATTGGTATGGGAACCAGATCAATAGTGTCAAGTGGGCAGACGTACTGTCGGATCCGTATAGGCTGGAGTGTGGGGTGAGGCAGGGGGGTTTGACCTCGCCTGCACTTTTTAGTCTCTACATGGACTCGCTGATCGGGGCGCTCAGCAGCCAACGTGTTGGATGCTACATTGATGGCGTCAGCTTCAACAACATAAGTTACGCGGACGACATGGTGCTGCTGAGTGCCTCGGCCTGCGGGATCACACAAATGTTGCGTATTTGTGAGGAATACGCCCACTCTCACGGACTCGTATACAATGTCAAGAAGAGTCAACTCATGGTATTTGGGGCTGGAGCCAAACGTCGGGTTATTCCTCCTATCAGGCTTAATGGATCTACTCTAGAAAGAGTGGATAAATTTAAATACTTAGGCCACATATTGACGTCCAGCCTCAAAGATAATGATGACATTGAGAGGGAACGGAGGGCATTGTCGATCAGAGCGAACATGATTGCTCGCAGATTTTTCCGGTGCTCCAAGCAGGTTAAAATAACCCTATTTAAAGCGTACTGTACTTCATTTTATACATGTAGTATGTGGGCCTTCTATTCGCAAAAATCGTACAGTGCCCTCCGGGTACAGTATAATAACGCGTTTCGGAGTTTGCTGGGGCTGTCCCGACGCTGCAGTGCGTCAGGTATGTTTGCGGAAGCGCGCACAGATTGCTTCTGCACAACAATACGAAAGCGTGCCGCCTCGCTGGTGCGCCGTGTGCGGGCCAGCTCCAACATTCTCCTGTCTACCATTGCGGCCAGGCTCGACTGTCCCTATCTGAGTCGCTGCTCCCTGCTGCATGCAAGCGTCCCAGCTTGGAGGAGAGCACTCACATAGGTACAGTCCAATATGATTTATCTATTTATTTACTAATATTAGAATAAGAATTATTGTTACTAACAAATTATGGGTTGTTATTGTATTGTAGCCTGAAATAAATGGATTTATTATTTATTATTATTATTATTATTATTCTATTTTACGATAGCGCGCGGGGGGAAATTCGTCCCGGTCTCTAAGCTCGCGTCACCATAGCAAAAATACGAATAGAGTGGACGAGGCAGGGTCAAAAGTAATACGTATTTTGATTTATCTAATTTACATTACGGCATTGATCCTACTTGCTATCACGTCGGGACGTAAATTTATTATGGTCGGCTAAAAGTGGTTTTTTGAGTGTTTGATTTATCAGTTGACCCTCGGAACATTTCAGACACTCCTTTAGAGATACATAATAATATTGTGACGGTTAATTGTCACCATTACCCATTCTTTAAATATTTTTCGCCCGTTGAGCTGGTTTTACACTTGCGGGAAAATAAATTGGACCAAAAATTTCTTTACAAAAAATTTTTACTAAAGTTGTTATTACAAAAAGTGGAAACTAACAAATATTCTCAGAAGGAATGCACCACGTCACTATCTATCTCACTGTAGCCTATATCAATTATGCCTCTCTCATTCAACCACGTTTAACTGCGTTACTATCTCATTCCAACTCATTTTAAATAGCGTCACTATTTATCTCACTCTAACGCGTGTTAAATGGCATTTCTAATGAACGTCAAATATTTTTACTGCCCGCCACTCTTTCATTCTAAATTCTAATTATTTTAAAAAATACGCAGCTCCTTTGGTAGTAAAATAGCAATAACTTTTTTTTCAAAAGTAATACATAGAAATTGCCAGATCATTTGAAAAACAATATTTGATGAGCCGTTATTAAAGCCAATTTGCAAAACTAACATAGGACATTTTTTTTCAGGGTGTAGTATCGAACTAACCTAATTACAAAAAATTGCTCATAAGTTGAGTTTTTATTTTTTCTTCCTGATGTAACAGCATTTCAAGGTTTATTTTTGACTTTATCAATAGCATGACTATTCAGAGTTGCGCAACAAAAATTTTATTCTTAGAATTTAGAACTGGTTAGCTTTGACACTCAAAAATCTATTCGAATTTATAAAAGTACCAGTCGAAGACTATCTACTTTTTGCTGAGGTCATAATTTGATATTCTGGTCAGTCATGAGCTGGCCTACCAGCCTTCCAAGGGAAAGCGTTGACTTTCGGGACACCTGTTTACCCTTGGGATAAATCGCAAAGTGTTTAAAATATAGAAATTTATTTGTATCATAGTTTGAAATGTTCAGGTCCCTTTACGCAAAATGAAAAAACAAAACTCTTTTAGGATTAATTTGTTGTCCCTATGTTTGTCTGTTTGTCCGTTTGTCTAGGCAATTTTTCTGGGTAAAATCAATAAATGCTAATATTTACAGCCCTGTAAAATATACATATTATAACGTTTTTATGGCCTTTTGTTTAACTTTTTCATACAAATTTTCTCCTTATGAAAATATAGAGATCAACACTTCACATAATATTTTGCATTTGAAAGAAAGCACAGAAAGGAACTGTAGAACAAATAATGTAAAAAATATAAAACCATATCTTTCTATTCTAAAGGGATTAATAATTTACTGTTTGTTCAATGTGGCGATAGCTTTGTTTTTTTTTTTTTTCTTTGTTACAAAGATAACAAATATTTTCATACAAGGTTTTCCTTAAGGGCTATTTCTCCGAATTTGTAACAAAATATTAAGAAATAATTATAACGGTAAAGTACAACTTTTAGCTAAGACAATTTATTGTTAAAAGTTTGCTAAATGCATAAACATATTTTAATGATATTATGGTATCTTCAAAATAATTGGGTTTTCCATAAGCGTGATGTCAGATTATTTTAGAAATTTACGGCTGGTATCACGACGACGGATAAGCCAATTATTTTATTACTATTGTAATATAATTAAAAGTATGTTAATGCATACAGCAGACTTTTAACTATAAGTTTTCTTTACTAAAAGTTGTATTTTTACTTATTGAAATTGTATTTCTCATCAAGAAGTGCAAGATGACAAGATATTCAAAATAAGTTAATTGAATTTGTGAAATGGTTTCAGGTCAAAACAGTTTTCCATGAAACGGTAATTGTTTATACTTAGCAAAGTGTGTAAACTTAGTCATCTTAACATGAACGACGCCTGTATTTTTCTCTTTTTTATTTCCAGTATAGATAAAAATATACAAACTTGTTAAAGTTTGCGTAAAAACGAGGCAATATTGACGATATCCTGACAGCTATTATGATGGTGTTTTATCAAATTTTGCTTTTTGGACTGTATAGAGACGTAGTTAGATGTCACTAGAATATACTCATGAAAAAAGAAACGAAGAAAATAAGCTGTAGACTTCACATTCGGTTTATACCTATTGTATGAATTTAAAAAAAAATACAGGGCTAAAGGGACCTCTTAAGAAAAACCTTGTATTAAACTATTTGTTATCTTAGTAAAAAATAATTCAAGGAAAAAAATAAACAAAGCTATCGCCACATTGAACAGTAGATAATTAATCCCTTTAGAATAGAACAACATGGTTTTCATATTTTTACATTATTTGTTCAACAATTCCTTTCTGTGTTGACTTTTAAATGCAAAATATTATCTCAAGTGTTCATCCCTACATTTTCATAGTGAGAAAATTTGTATGAAAAACGTAAAAACCTTAAACGTAATATAAATAAAAACGTCAAAAGTATTTTTTTACAGCTCTATAGAGGGCCGTTAATATTGGTATTTATTAATTTTACCCACAAAAAAATTTCTAGACAAACGGACAGACAGACAAACATAGGGATAACAAATTAATCCTAAAAGACTTTCATTGTTTTCATTTTGCGTAACAGAACCTGAACATGTACCGACAGGATTATCTACGATCTAATAATTTTGCCATGCACTGTAAATATTTCAAAATAAATTTCTATATTTTAAGTGCTTGGCGATTTATCCCAAGTAAGTGTACTTATATAATTTGCAAAAAACTTCACTTATTGGACCTGAAATGGTGAGCCAATACTAGAGGGTAATTTCACGAAAAGGTCATTGACCTTTGTTACAGATCTCAGTAAGTATAAGTAAATTAATTTGGGTTTCAATAACGATCACAAAATTATTCTTTTAGAGTAACATATATTATTTTCCCGCATAAAAGTATGAATTCATTCCAAATTCATTCAGTTTTGTTGTTATGACTATGGCACGATGTGGCTAAATCACTCATACGCATATTTTGTTGAGTTTTTAACGGCAGGAATATGATGCTCCTCGAAATATTACTTTATAAAATTAATTTCAATGTGTTTTGAAGTAGTTTTGGGAGATATTTATAGCTTGCAAAAAAGGGCACAGGTTCCACGTCTTACGGGCGCCAACGCTAGGGGTAGACTGACAATATCTTGCTGCCGCTGACTGCATCAGTGGATTTACGTATTTTTGGAAAAAGGGGGTGCTTTTTTTGACCCGAATAACGTGGTATTTGGAAAATGAATAGATATCATTTACACTAATTTTATTAAAAAAAAACCAACAAAATCGCGAAAGCGATACCTGAAACAAAATCGATAAGAAGTGTGCAATAGAGGGTTACAAAAAAATTCATTGACAGTACAAATATGAATCGATTAACGTGGTTTGTGGAAAATGAATACCTTAAAGTTCAACCAAAAACATGTATTTTTTTACGGCTATACGTAACCTAATTATTGCAACAAAATCATCCGAAAGCTGACATTTTATTTCTGTTTGTATTTTCGTTCCCCGTGTTTAATCGCGCGCGATGCCACTTAGTTGAATCACAGGTGCGAGCGTGACATACTGTTTAATCGCAAAAAAACATCGTGTCACTTTCCTAGCACTTGTGATTCTATTAGGTGGCGTCGCGCGCGATTAAGGGCCTTACTATTGCCAAATGGGTACTTTCTAAAGCCTACCCCATCGTTTACGGCCAAACCAAAAATAATGAAAAAATGTATTATGAATAATCAGTTCTTAGACAACATATGCAACATTTTTCTTTTTCATACCACCAAAACTTCTACATGTTTTTTTTTTTTTTTTACTGAATCATGTTTTTTGACCTCAAATTCCCTACTGCTCCTGAGTGGCTTGGCCGATTGAATACATCTATGCTTTGATAAATAGATAAACTTTATAGCTATAAACATAACAAAAGATTATTCAATCGAGTAATCACGTCCAAGTGAAAAGTATAATTTTCTCCTATTTCGCCCTATCAAGGACGCAGCGAGCGTCGTAACAGCCACTATGCATTGCGCGCTGATATGAACGTTATTTCAATGTCGTTTCCGTTGACATTTGTAGTGACAAATATCGAGCTGCTAATTTGGCGATGGTAATCGCCTTAAGGCGCTACGGAAAAAAATCGACACTTTAAGAACTTGCATATCTACTTCAGTGAATAATGTATTCTATTGATAAAATAGTACATTGTTTTTGGATTATTTTTCTAGGGACCTGTTAAAACAGAAATGCAATTGGAGAAATTCGGCTCGATAGAAATATTTATTGAAATGAGGTCTTTTTCGACACCAATTCTCCTGGTCTGACAATTTAGAATGACATATGGACTGCAATTATATTTTATTAAATGGGTTTTAACGGTATCTAGGACCTGGTTAAACGAAATTTTGATAGCATCTTTAGTACATTTTAAATTAATAAAAAAACCGACGTTTTGCTACTTTTCCACGAATCCGTCCCTCTTGCACTGACGATTTTTTCGCATATGGAGTAACAGTGACGCTAAAACTTTTACATATCGCCTTAAACACTATGCTACGCCCGCAGGTGTAGAGATATTAAATTAAGCATGCATACCCTTTATTAAATGAAAAAAAGTTATGTCTTTCATTCGACCTTCATTATTACACATTTCAATACGAAATAATATATTTCTTGAACGCATCCAAGGATTCGACCATTCAACCTTACGTCCTAAATACTTAAATACCAATTAATAATTAATAATTGCTAATTATTAATGAAATTATTAATTAGTAATTAATAAATAAATATCAAATACTAAAATACTTGTAAAATCGGTTTAAAAGCACGAAAATATGGAATTACATACTCAAATTAATCTAGTTTTTAGGGTTCCGTACCCAAAGGGTAACCAACTGGACCCTATTACTAAGACTCCGCTGTCCGTCTGTCTGTCCGTCTGTTTGTCCGTCTGTCTGTCCGTCTGTCCGTCTGTCACTAGGCTGTATCTCATGAACCGTGATAGTTAGACAGTTGAAATTTTCACAGATGATGTTTTCTGTTGCCGCTATAACAACAAATACTAAAAAACAGAATAAAATAAATATTTAAGGGGGCTCCCATATAACAGACATGTTTTTTTGCCGATTTTATAGATAATGGTACGAAACCCTTCGTGCGCGAGCCCAACTCGCACTTGGCTGTTTTTTTTTTAGATTTAGTTTTTAGGTTCACTTTGTTGTCCGTCTGTCTGTCTGTCAAGCAACTTATGCCTGACCAACTTAATTGGACCTTTTAGAGTTTCATAGATTGTACGTATCAAGTTAAGTTGACCTCTACAACGTGTAACAGAAAGGTGTAACCATATTTGAAGAGCTTATTCAGTCAATGGTATATAACAAACTTGAAATCTCGAAAAAAAATCTGCCCTTCCATATATTTCGGCCGAGCGGCATTGCATTTTTCTATGAAACAGAAAATTTTTGTTCTCGACATACATGTTTTGTTCAATAGTAAAAGTTGTTCTATACCATTGACTGAATAAGCTCTTCTAATATGGTTACACCTGTCTGTTACTGCAAGTGGAATTATTTACCATAATACCCGTATTGTGTAGTAGGACGGAACCCTAGTGCGCGAGTCTGACTCGCACTTGGCCAGTGTTTTTCTTTCGCCCTGTCCCGGTCCTTCTCGCACTGCGCGTTTTTGCGCTTGGAGTGACAATGACCGTTTAAAATATCACTTTTGTTTTATAACAAGTCTCTTCTATTATACAGGGTGTTAGGAAAAGTACTTCGTTCCTTTAAACCACGTGTGCTTTAGGTATAACAAAGTATGTTCATCCATCCATCCATCCATCAGCCTAGTTCATCCACTGCTGGACATAAGCCTTGTCAGGACTTTGCCACTCCCGGCGGTCATCCTGGAAGAATTGCCCATACTCACACAGGCTGGGCAGGCGGGTTGGTGAGCGCGGTGCCGGAACCCTCGCACCGGTGACGCCGCTGCCCGTCACCAGTCTGTTCCATATAAGGCCCGGCTATTAGGGATGGATATACCGCCATCCATCGGTCCCAGGCATGGTGGGCCTCCTAGTTTTTTGCCTGTGAGCTGTCCTCTTACTCTCCCCCGAATTACTCCGAGGGGGTCTCCAAGTAAGATGGTGGTACCTCCACAGTCGAGCCTGGCATCAGCTCTACCACCTAATACAAAGTATGTTAAACGTGTTTATTTTTTTTTTATATAAAAAATTAAAATATATTTTAAATGCTTTTCATTAAATTGTTCAACGCTAGTTCAGAACGCGACATAGCGCGCCGCGCCGTGTGTAACTTGTGGTACAGTCAAGCTCAGCTCGGGTTAGACACTTTGAACTATGTACCGTTCTTATGCCACGCGCAATAACATCTTCAATGGTGCTTCGAGTGTTAGAAATAGGCATTATTAGAAATAGGAATGTTAAAAATAGCGAGCTTATAAATAGGGCTAGCAACTTGAATATTTGTTTCTCTGGATTTTTTTTATTTTTATTTTATTTTATTTATGTGTTTAATGCAATTTACTTCACTTATACAACACGTGGCTTAAAGAAACGAAGTACTTTTCCTAACACGCTGTATTCATATCTAAGTATTGAATTAATGAACACTTTATAGCACAAAAATAAAAAGATAAGATGCATAAAAAGAACAGATAGAAGGCAAGGACGGACTTATTCCTATAAGAAATTTCTTCCAGTCAACCTTGGGAAAACAAAAAAAAAACATTTTTATCATAGATATTTAAATCAGTGCATTACATTTATAGTAAAAAGTTATTTTAAACCTTTCAGTATCTTATTATATTATTATTAGAGACCGAATTATATGCAACATAAAAATCTCTAAATATGCATGCAAGTATGTGTGAAAAATGCTTAAAAAATGCACGAAAAGTGTAAAAATATGCAACATTTTAGTTATTTAATTTTAAAAAAAACATAAAATCAGTAGATTAATTGAATAACATATTATTAATATTATCGGACAAGTATTGTTTACAAATTACTTTACATTTTGCAGAAAATAATTTGTAAGCAATACTAAAAATTTAAACTGTTTTGTTCTGGTCCCGTAGCATAGTGTGTAATCGCGCGCGACGCGTCTTATTTGAACAATAAGTGCGAGGAGTGTGACACAATGTTACGCTCCTTACACTTGTGATTCAACCACTGGCGTCGCGCGCAATTACACATTATGCTACGGGACTAGGCCCAGTAGCATAGTGTTTAATCGCGCGCGAAGCGGCTTATTGAATCACATTCATGAAATACACAGAAAATTTTAATAAATTTCTGGTATATGCATTTTGACTATATAATCTAGGGTTTTGAAATTGGAAAACATGTTTGGATAAAGTTGGTTGGGAAGTGTGCAACGGGAAGTGTGCAACAAATATAATTATGTTATAAAACAACTAGTACAAGTGTTTGTGTTCAAAATCAAGATGTTTGGATAAATTTTCCTCGATAGAAATAATTGTTGAAATAAGGTCTTCAAACACACTTTTTCTTCTCGTTTGACGAATAGGAACCATGTACAGAACTCAAACATATTTTATTAGGTGTGTTTCAACAATATCTAGAGATTAAATTTTGCTAGCTATTTTAGTTTTTTTTTATAAAAATATAAAACCAACTTTTTTCCCTTTTGCCCTGAATCCGCCCCTCTCGCACTGCGCGATGTTTGGAGTGACAGTGACAAAAATAAAATTCGCATAGCCTCTTAAACACTATGCTACGAGTGCTGGTACTATTCCAAATGTTTGGTGGTAAGATTGTCTTCAAACGCTCTAAAGCAGGGGTCGGCAACCTTATGATATAGGAAGGCCACAAATGCCACCAGGGTACAGCGAAGGCCGCATTTTGTGCAGTATTGCGTCTAAATATGCATCATACAATTGAGTAAATAAATAAATAAAAAATCTTTTCACTGAGAACAATGCTTGCTATTTAGATAGTTTAGAATGGAAAATGTCAACTCGTATAAATATTAGTTATCAAGCAGTGGTTGAGAACTTTGTGGGCCACACTAAAGTGGTTCACGGGCCGCCGATTGCCGACCCAGAAAAAACCGTTCGACATCCACGAGGTAACTGGGCAGTATTTGAATTTTGTGGTGCTATGTTATGGCACTTATTGTTTCTGGCTATTAAGTATATATATATTATAATAAAATACCGCAAATGTAAGCAACATCAATAGTATTTTAGTTAAAATATGCCATAACCGGTGAAAAGGGGCTAAATATGCAAATGCATATGGAACATATTGATACCCAATAGGAGAACTACGATGTTTAATAATTATCTTGCGCAAATGTAGGAAGTGAAGGACTCGAGGGCAATCTCCTGAAGATGCAAACAACAGCCGTTACCCGTTCATAATCTTCGAATCCAATCGAGCCAATGAGTTTGTCGGGATGTATGTGTATACACGTGCTTATCCTTTCTGACATTAAAGGAAGACACTGTGAGGTAAACCTTGGACGAATAAACTAGCTTAAGGCGCTCTTATCCCAGAAGAGTGACTCTCTGTCTTTTTCTTTGCGTGTAAGGAGTAAAGAAAATAACCACACTTTTGTAATTTTTCGTTGTTTTTATCGGTTTTTAAATTGTTTAAAAATAAGGGATATGTTTATTAAAACCAACTTATGTGGTCGACCTAGAGAATTTAAAGAGCAATATTACCAGATATGTTTAACGACAACTCCTCCCACACGGGTGGTCCAATAACTTTCATAAAAATATATGATAGGCATTATAGAGTCAAAAATAAATTTAAAGTTTAATAAACTGTTTTTCTATTGTAAGTTTTGACAAATAAAATCGGAAGTCATCGAAAGTTTCACATGATTAACACAAGAATTCTCTTACTCCTTCCAAACGCCTAAAGCGATTTTAATTATTATTTCACCAAATTATAGGAAATTTTTAGATCTAAAAACTTTAAGTTCAAAATTTTTTTTCTGTTCATGGCGTCCATGTGAAAAGTATTATTTTCTCCTATTTTGCGCTACCCGGAGACGCAGTGGTTGTCGTAACAGCCACTTTTCAAGGCACGCTGAAATGAACATTATTTCAATGTCGTTTCCGTTGATATTTGTACCGACACACATCGAGTTGCTTATTTAGCGTGGTCATACGCCTTAATGTATATAATAAAGGCTGCTGCTATCCCCTCCAGGTATCCAAAATAGAAGAGTACGGGGTGTACACGATGCTGCCGACGCAGCAGCTTACTCCGCTGGCGCCGTGGCCGCCGGACGCCATGCTGGACCGGATAGACGACCTAGCGCACAAAGGTAAAGGTAAAGGTGACCAAGTACTTGTCGCTGGGGACCTTGAAGGTGACCAGGGAATCTGGCAATATAAGTCGTAAATTTGTGGCTATATTAATAATTTGTAATATTCCGCTTAACACTCTTACCATGCTATTCAAAATGCAGACTCAAGCACCGCCCGCTTTCCCGCATAAAACATGCACAAGCAAAGCAAGCAATATGAGCACAAAATAAAGCAATCTTAAATAACAAGCAAGAAAACTTATCGACACGTGTTTAGCCTCTAAACGAGACATCCTCGGGATGTGTAGTCCACCCGACCGCTCGACAGTAAATTTTGCAAAAAAGTAACGCCTTTTTCAATAAATTTTAATATAAGTCGTGCTATTTTTTTTCCAAGCAACAAGGCATATCAGGTTCGTTGAAAAGCCATGAATTAATTAATTAATATACACTTTATTGTGCAAACACGAAGTAACACAGAAGACAAAGTAACGGTTACACTATATTATACAAATGTGAGCTTATTACTAAAAGCAATTTTCTCCATCCAACCTTTGGGTGGTAAAGAAATATTTTTTTACGAAATGTACAAAATAAATATTTGATAAAAGAAAACAAAAACAATAATGTGAATATACGTACATAACTAAATATCAAACCAAAATAATTTCAAAATAATAAATAATTATAGATTAATAATAACATATAATATGTCAATAATATAGTACAATATATAGGATCAACTTTTACTATGGAGTATGAAAATCTGCTGTTCCATACATTTTGGTGAAGTAAGAGCCCTCTTTTATGTTAATCGAATATGTGAATAAGAAGACACAATAATATAAATTTTAATTTTCGCTCATTTTCGACTAAATCGAGTAATTAGAATCATCGAATCATTTACATGGGAGATTTATATTGGTCAGCTATCAAAATTTAAAATGAATGTGGTATGCCTTATACTCGCCTTCAAGGTATAACCCCAGTAGAAGTATTGTTTACCGGATGTTGGGATGTTCGTCTTGGATAAATCATACCTAACTATAATTTTTATAAATATATTATATTTAACTTTTACGAGCTTTTGATTATTAAATTTATTATTAAAACAATTAAAAAAATTATAACTCGATATATTTCGGCCCTCGGTATGGGGCCGTCATCAGTCGAATGTAAAAAAAATTGTGACATATAATTTAGGTATCATAATAAAAAAATAAAAAGTAAAAGTGACACTTGTAAACAATTTTAGTTTTAAACTATTTTCTAAAAAATAATAAAGTAGGTTTCTCTAAAAATGATGTTGGTTATTTTTGATATTATTTAATCACTGCTCTTCTTGGATGATCGATGATGGTGGTTAGGTGGTTGTGTGATGTTGTTGGTGTTTTTACTTGTTTTTACTTTTGAGCGAAACCTACTTTATTATTTTTTAGAAAATAGTTTAAAACTAAAATTGTTTACAAGTGTCACTTTTACTTTTTATTTTTTTATTATGATACCTAAATTATATGTCACAATTTTTTTTACATTCGACTGATGACGGCCCCATACCGAGGGCCGAAATATATCGAGTTATAATTTTTTTAATTGTTTTAATAATAAATTTAATAACTATAATTTTCAAATTTTCATAGAAAGTCAGCACACACTCTCGAATTAAAGAGCTTCAGAACGATTGGCTCAGTAGTTTTTTTCTTATGATATGAACAAGTCCATCGACTTATAGAATAAATTTTTTTATGTTATCTTTATATGAAAAAAATCCACGACAAACATCCCCTATACTATTTTTAGTCAACTTCTTCTTAAGGTGGAAGCGACGAGTCTAGTTCCGAAACACACAACTTATGATAATTTTTCTTATATTTTAAGATAAGTATATCACGAAATAAATTCATGTAAATCGATCCGTCTTTATACTTAATTATGAATTCAACTTACAATAGTTACAAATCTAAAAATAAAATGTGTATAATTAAAGCGTGTTTACAGGTTCATTTACAAAGTAATGCAAGAAATAACACAACTTTGCTAGAAAAGTCTAATTTACATTAAGGGTCGGTTGTTCGTATCTGTAACAAAATATTAAGAAATAATTATAACGTTCAAAACACAACTTTTAGCTAAGACAACTTATTAAAAACATATTTTAATGATATTATGGTAGCTTCAAAATAATTGGATTTCCATAAACGTGATTTTAGATTATTTTATGAATTTAAGGTTGGTATCACGACTATGGAAAACCCTATTGTTTTATAGCTATTGTAATATCATTAAAAATATATGCATGTATAGCAAACTTTTAACAATAAGTTTTCTTAGCTAAAAGTTGTATTTTGACCGTTATAATTATTTCCTAATAGGTATAATGTTACAAATCCGTAGAAATTACCTTTAAGGCACCTATTGCTACAAATCATATATATATTTATTACTTTTTATTCAAAAATAAGAAAAATAATCATAATTTGTGCGTTTGGGAAAGAGATCCGTCGCATCCACCTTAAGACATCATTAAGTCCAAAATCATTAGAATCGAAATCGAATATAGATTTAAAATAAAAATCTTCTTATCTCAAAGCACCAGATTGATAAACAGCCCTCATTGTTATTCATCTTGCCAGTGTCAGAGCCATAAGAGCCTGGCTTACCGAATTGAGCCTTATCTCCTTGCATTGAAGCAGCCAGATTGATGGAGTAAGCAGACTTCTGGTGCTCAGGTCACAGCGGTGTTAACCAGCTCGGCGGGGTGTTTGTAGGAGGGCGGCCACTTCCTGACTCCACGAGACAGAAGATAGTGGAGCTGGCGCACTCCGGGGCGCGGCCGTGTGACATCAGCCGCATCCTGCAGGTCTCCAATGGATGCGTCTCCAAGATACTTGGCAGGTTAGTTGGTTCTATGTATCTATGTATATCTACACAACTATGTAGGAGGGTGGCCACTTTCTGACTGCACGAGACACAAGAAAGTGGAGCTGGAATACTGTGGAGCGGAGCAATGTGGCATCGGCTGCAACCTGCAGGTCTCCAATGGATGCGTCTCCAAGATACTTGGCAGGTTAGTTGTTTCTATGTATCTATATCTACACAACTATGTCGGAGGGCGGTCACTTCTTGACTCCACGACACAAAAGAAAGTGGAGCTGGGACACTCCGGGGTGCGGTCGTGTGACATCGGCCGCATCCTGCAGGTCTCCAATGAATGCGTTTCCAAGATATTTGGCAGGTTAGTTGATTCTATGTGTCTATATCTACACAACTATGTCGGAGGGCGGTCACTTCTTGACTCCACGACACAAAAGAAAGTGGAGCTGGGACACTCCGGGGTGCGGTCGTGTGACATCGGCCGCATCCTGCAGGTCTCCAATGAATGCGTTTCCAAGATATTTGGCAGGTTAGTTGATTCTATGTGTCTATATCTACACAACTATGTCGGAGGGCGGTCACTTCTTGACTCCACGACACAAAAGAAAGTGGAGCTGGGACACTCCGGGGTGCGGTCGTGTGACATCGGCCGCATCCTGCAGGTCTCCAATGAATGCGTTTCCAAGATATTTGGCAGGTTAGTTGATTCTATGTGTCTATACGATTATATAGGAGTGCAGCCACTTCCTGACTTAGAGACAGAAGATAGTGGAGCTGGCACACTCCGGGGTGCGGTAGTGTGACGTTAGCCGCATCCTGCAGGTCTCCAATGGATGCGTCTCCAAGATACATGCTAGGTTAGTTGGTTCTATTATATTAGTAAAGCTGCATGGCAAGTTATTGTATTTTTTGTGTTTCTCTAACCCGCGCCTCGCCAGATATTATTTTATGTGGTTCTCTTTGTTGATTGATATCGATCTGTGTTTTTGTTGCTTGCATTTTTATTTTGTTTCTATTCCTAGCCTTTTTAGGGTTTCGTAGTCAACAAGGAACCCTTATAGTGTCGCCATGACCACCCATCCGTCTGTATATCTGTCAGTCTGTCCGCGGGCTAGCTTAAAGACTCTTTAGTTTTAGTAAGCTGTAATTTGGCATGGGTATACATACGTACAAAGTGGTAAAATTAAACATAAAAAAAAAAACAGTTCCTATTATGTTCTGTGGTTCCTCCCCTACACGTAAAGTGGGGATGATTTTTTTTTCTCGTCTATCCTATGGTGTGAAGTGTCGGTGGATTAGACATTTCAAAAATATTGCAGGTGTGTGAAAACTTATTTTTCTATTAAGGAATCCGTTTGCGAAATATTAAGCTTTAAATTGATAATTGTGTTGGAGTCAATAGTGTCTCCCCCCTCCCAGCTAAACTGTTGTTGGTAGTATATATATGTTGCAGTCAAAACTCATAGCCGGTCAAAAGTAGTTTTGACTGCGAAAATCAGTCAAAACTAGTTTTGACTAAGTTGGTCTGAAGTAATTTTGATTAAAAAGTATTTCTGGGTTGTCATAAAAAAAACCACGAAGGTCAGGTGTGGCGGTCGCGGAACGCAGTTCCGTTAACTGCGTTCCGCGACCGCCATACCTAACCTTCTAACCTAACCTACCGGCTCTCTTCTGCGCTGCAGGACATCCGAAAAACTAATTTTGTCTGCGAATATCAGTCAACACTACGTCCTTAGTCACTCATTCTCGCAGTCAAAAGTAGTTTTGACCAGTTATGACTTTAGACTGTGACATATATAACAGATATAACGAAGTTAAAAAGAAAACTATCACAGCTTTACAAGTTAACGAATATAATCGACTAATCTAAAATGAAAATTTCGTACAAATTACATTGAGTATTACTTATATGAAGTTGTTAGTTATGTTAAACATCGTTATCGCCAGGGCACGAACGATTCTGTTCTATAATTCAATTTGTATATATAGTCAATATGAAATGAAATATATTTATTTATGTAAATTAGGTATAACATACACTTATTACAGGTCGGTTTTAATGTAATATAAGTAATTAAATAATCTATGTTAATAGGTAATAGTTTTATGTCATAAATAATAATATGGGGAAATAAGGGTTGGGTTTACTTAAATTTAATTTAAAAAAATCTCTTTTTCTCACTTTTTATTGAAATGACACTTTGTTTATGTTTTTAATATGTCACGGCAGCTTACAAAAAATAAATTTATTTTAAAAATAAAGATATCTCAATTAATTATAGATTTGTTCAAGAAACCTGTCAGCCTTTATAATATTGCAAAAAACTACGTATTTATTTTACCCAAAAATTTTGTCTTTTTGACAAATTGACAATTTTGACAAATCATTACTGACAACCGCCGCCGGCCAATATCAGTAAAAATGTGAGCAAAGAAAATCTAAACTAAGCATAAATTCTCCGAGTGTGGGAACTGATTTAGGTATTTAGATACTAAGTGTCTGCTAATCTTTGACTTGCATGTAAAACAGGTAGTAAATATAAGTTTATGAACCTTCTAAGTCCGCAAATCGTAACGGGCAACTACAGAACCCTACATTGTACCTGGCCCGACATGCACTTGCCCGTTTTTTATTACTCTACTTTTTTTCACGTTATCTTGTACAACTTATCGCAACTTTCAACACAGAGTAACTTTTTAGTCACTTTATATCTCCACTAAAACTATTCCAACTCAAAAAACAACTTTAACCGCACGCAATCGCAACCAAAGCTGAAACACGTTTCTATCCATCATTCTGACCGCTAGACACACAGAGGTATCCCAAAAATGCAGTAGAAACAGATACCTGGCAGCAAGCACCGCTTCATACCTGGTGACCACAAGTTGAAGGTTGGAAACCACAGGATAGATGAGGGTGTAAGAGACGGAGGTTTCGAAGCGCTTTAGTTTTCGAGCACATTAGAGCTTGGCATAACCCTGATAATTGGAATTATAAATGAATTATTATAATTACATAGGAAAACAGTTAAATTAAATTTTAGTGAGATATATTTCGGGCCACTCGGGCCCGGCATCAGTCACAATGAAGTAATGAAAACATAACAGATAGGTAAAAAAAAAATATTTAAAAATAAAAACTATTTACATAAGATATTAAAAGAGTCACATAGCGCCATCCCACCGCATCGATGCAGACCTTTCTGTTCTTAGTTATGTAGCGATGAGATGGGATGGCGCCACGCGGTGAATGCCGTTCATGCCAATCTATTTCGTGGAGGACCAAGCAGTTGGAGAGATTTGAGTGGGGAATTAAAACGGAATGATGACTGTTTAATGTTGCTTGTTTAAGCCTGGACCATATTGTGCACCAAGCGACCATATGAACGAACTAATATATCTAATATATTATATTATAATATATAATATATATAATTCTAATATATATAATATCTAATATATAATAATCAAATATATCTCACTAAAATTAAATTTAACTGTTTTCCTATGTAATTATAATAATTTAAAAGACTAAGGGTCAATTTTCAATATTTATTTACAATTATAAATGAAATAATAGTAGTTTATGCTACAAGGGCGCAAAGGAATAAAGTACGAGGACGATTTAAAACACGAGCGTAGCGAGTGTTTTAAACGTAACCGAGTAATTTATTGCTTTTACGCCCGTGTATCATACTACGTTTTTCAATGCATAGTGTGAGGAAATGAAAACAAATATAATCTTGTGAACTTTAAATTATAATTGGCTCAAAAGGACTGTATCCAGAGCCGTTAAACAATGGAAAAAAAAGTATAACGTCTATGGTACACAGGAAAGGCTGCAGGTTAGCCAACCATTGTAAACAAATAAAAAAAAATAATAATAATAAAGCCCTAGGGCAAAATAATCGACTTTTTGTTCGGTTTTGATGCATTAAAAGGGGGCCTTTACGAGCACATGCATTGAAAAATATATTTATTTATAAGATTTTAAATTTACACGGTCACTATAAACATTATTAGGAGTACGGGACTCACCGTGTTTGGTTTTTATACAACGTGTAACAGAAAGGTGTAACCATATTTGAAGAGCTTATTCAGTCAATGGTATAGAACAACCTTTGCTATGGAACAAACCATGTATGTCGAAAAAAGAAAAACTGTTTCATAGAAAAATGCAATGCCGCTCGTCCGAAATGTATGGATACACCTTTCTGTTACACGTTGTATAGCGACCATGACCGCGACCATGGCAGATGAAACTCGGCCGAAAATTCGGGAAAATATTAAAACCGACCAAATGCGAGTCGAACTCGCGCACGAAGGGTTCCGTACTGTAAAAACGGCAAAAAAATCACGTTTGTTGTATGGGAGCCCCCTTAAATATTTATGTTATTCTGTTTCTTAGTATTTGTTCCAACAGAAATACATCATCTGTGAAAATTTCAACTGTCTAACTATCATGAGATACAGCCTCGTGACAGACGGACAGCGGAGTCTTAGTCTTAGTCACCAAACACGGTGAGTCCCGTACTCCTAATAATGTTTATATTTATTTATGTAATATAGGTACACAGTTGATACACTTATTACAAGTCGGTTTTAAAAATAAATAAAAATAAAAAATATATAAAATTTGTTTATACCTACGCTTTAGTTTATTACAATTCTTAAATTGTATTCGTTGATGTTGACACTTGGTGAAAAAGCAGTGTTGAGAGCTCAGTCAGTACGAATGTGCGACTGGAATTTGGGAAAAAGCAGTGGTGAGAGCTCAGTCAGTACGAATGTGCGACTGGAATTTGGGAAAAAGCAGTGGTGAGAGCTCAGTCAGTACGAATGTGCGACTGGAATTTGGGAAAAAGCAGTGTTGAGAGCTCAGTCAGTACGAATGTGCGACTGGAATTTGGGAAAAAGCAGTGGTGAGAGCTCAGTCGGTACAAATGTGCGACTGGAATTTGGGAAAAAGCAGTGGTGAGAGCTCAGTCAGTACGAATGTGCGACTGGAATTTGGGAAAAAGCAGTGTTGAGAGCTCAGTCAGTACGAATGTGCGACTGGAATTTGGGAAAAAGCAGTGGTGAGAGCTCAGTCGGTACAAATGTGCGACTGGAATTTGGGAAAGAAGTTTGAAATCAGCCTGCCCATATTGGTAAAATGAGTTTTTCAAAATGTATATAAATGATAATGAACAGAAAATCTCTTGAACTATTCCACAAATTTATTTAATACTTCCTGACCGGTTTCGCCTTTATGGCATTATCAAAGGAATTAATTACACAATAAATAGTTTACATCAGCCAGTGCGATCAATTACATTATATAAATGATTTTTTAACCGTTTTATTATATATATACAAGGTGACTTTTTGATCATCATCCAAGTTCATACTGGAGGCTTGATAAGTGATCAGTATCTTGGATCAATAACAATTTTTGTGAAATTCCTAAAATGAAATTTCGGCTTCCCATAGAAATTCACTTCCAGTCCCGAGTGAGTCACTATGGGGAGTCAAAATTTCATTTTCCGAATTTCACCAAAACTGTTATTGATCCATGATACTTATTATGATACAATCACTTACCAAGCCAGCAGTATGAATTTGGATGATGATCAAAAAGTCACCTTGTATATACAGATTCTTACGAATATTAAAGTAGAAATTGAATAAAAAAGAAAATTTTCGATATATATTTCGACCCACTTGGGATCGTCATCAGTCGAATATGGAATAATATCATAAATAAAATAGAGTTAACAATAAATTGGGTGGGTCGAAATATATATCAAAAATTTTCTTTTTTATTCAATATCTATTCTAATATTTCTATGACGGCCTCACTGATGAGGCCGAAATATATCGAAAAAATATAAAGTTTGTCATTTTTTAATTATTAAAACTACTATTCTAATATTCGTAAGAATCTGTATATATATATATATAATAAAACGGTTAAAAAAAGCTTTTAAAGTAAAAATATTTATTATTATATAAATGAGTTTTTCGAAATTTATGTAAATGAATTTTTCAAAATTTAGTTATTTGTATACTTTGCCACTAGCTGAACGGTGAAGAATGTTAACCTGCTTGCCGTATACATACATATAGGTGTGTGTCTTATGTAAGGCGATACGACTCCTTTACCATCACGTTGGGACGTAAAGGTTGTCGGTAAAAAGTGTTTTCATCATGAAAATGCGGGTTCCGTCAATCTAGTAGTTGCTCGTGGCTTAAAAGGATCTAACGCACAAAGTATCAATTTCTAACCGACCAACTTTCTAAAGTCGGATTCAGAATAAGATTCAATTTGACATCTGACGGGGGACGGTTTTAACTGGTTTTAACCATAATATACCTATCGTGTTCATTCTGGATTTCAATATATGTTTTTTTTTTGTATTTCAATACAATATTCAATGTTAGTGCGGTGTTTTTGTGACAAGGCTATGTGTTTACTGTACTCAAAAAAGTAAAAAAGGCTACGATACGTTTGCCTGTGTATAAAAATACCAGGCAAGTGCGTGTCGGGCCACGTGCAATGTAGGGTTCCGTAGTTGCCCGTCACAATATACGCACAACTAACAACTTCATCTAAGTAATTTTCAATGGAATTTGTACGAAATTTTTCTTTTTACTTCTCCAAGTACATTTTATAAGTTGGTCGATTATTAGTCGTTAAATTATGAAGTCTAGTAATATTCTTTGACGACCTATCCAACAGTGGCGGGCATAGAACTTTTTTCCGGAAAAGTAATCAGAAGGTCAAGTTTGACAATAAAAAAAACTTTGAAAAAATTTAAATAACACTTTGAAAAAAGAAAGTTTGTATGACGCCAGGGAAGGCACTGCCTACCCTAGAGTGAACATTTTCATACAAACTTTTTTTTCAAAGTATTATTTAAATTTTTTCACATTTTTTATTGTCAAACTTGACCTTCTGATTGCTTTTCCGGAAAAAACTTCTACGCCACTGCTATCCAACGAGATCCATGGGATAGACGAGGAAAAAAAAATCATCTCCACTTTACGTGCAGGAAGGTACCCTAAAATATTTTTTTTTTTAGGTTTTGTTTTACCATTTTGTCGGCGCAGTTTATATGTATATCCATGCCAAACAACAGCTTTCTAGTACTTTTAGTCTCTGAGCTAAGCCGCGGACAGACAGACAAACGGACGGACATGGCGAAACTGTAAGAGTTCTTTTGACTGCGAAATCATAAAAACTAAAAACTACTAGACCACAACGCGGAAAGTATTAGATATCTTTTCATGATTAAGGTTAAACGTCAGTAGCTTAGCGCAAAGTGCATAACTTAACTTTGTTTTTCTTGTTTAGAAATTTAAAATTGAAAAGCATTTTGATCTGTGCCATTTGACGCCAATAGTAAGGTTTATAAAGAAAGAGTTTAAAATTGTATTTACAATTAGTCATTATCTTCTCAAAACCAACTTAAACTGCTGTTTTAACTTTGTTTGGACCAGATCATGACTAATTGTGCATTAAATTTCAAACTCGTGCTTTATAAACTTCACTAATACTGAACTATTGGTGTTAACTGCCACATACCAAAATGATTTTCAATTTTTAACTTCTGAACAAGACATACAAAGTTAAATTATGCACTTTGTGCTAAGCGACTGACTAACTTGACTAAATTAACTTGTACTTGTTTCACACAAAAATTTCATAATTTACTATATAACATCACCAAAAAATTTACTTAGCCAACAATATTTTATTGGTATTATTGTAAAAGTGCAAGTAAAAATTAGATATCGTTTCTTAAAATTATTACAACCATAGCTCCTCTGAATCATAAAAATAAGAAGGCCACGCTGAAAATCAGCCTTATGTACCCAAAGCAATGTGCTAGATTGTGTCCTTTTTGCCACAAATTAATTATTGTGCTTTTCAACAACAGAATTTCTAAATTGTTTAGCATAAATGAAATTTTTTAAGTTTGCTAATTTAGCACCTTAAGAGGATGGCATACCCTAGCAACTTTTTTTATTACCCGTCCAGCACAATAAGTCTAACGGCAAAGACTTTATTTGCTTTTCTTAGAGGCGATTATATGTTGGCTCTTTGGCCTCTTTTTCTTGGACGCGTAATACTAGTGATCACGCAGCGAAACAACAAATCGGTGTGTTTTTAGCTAATACTGAAATATTTTGTAGGGAAAAAAATATTGAATTTATGTAACATCCCTTCATCTTTCTATTACTTATTTTATGAAAAAAAAATCAAGTTGATCTCTTAACCGCGTTCTTGAAGCGAACGTTTGAAAACCAAAAAAATAGAGGGTGCAAAACATTTTTTTTGACAAAAGTATAAATCTTAGTACATCGTTTATACGTAAGATCCCTAGAGAAAAGATTAATAAACCAAATAATTTTTTTTCAATACAAGGAGAGTCTGAATTTCTTCAAACGAATCCTAGATAGCCTGGAGTTGGTCATGCTCTAGGCTCAGGTACAGTCTTAACCAACAACAGCGTCAGCTGTTCTGGCCACCAACTACAAAAAAAAAACCTTACCTACAGGGCCTCGAACCTGATACCTCGACGGCAACTTGACACCGTTGCACCGTCGACCCCCTGGCCACGTATCCTTACCGATGACAGTTTCCTTCGCCGAACTTGTAGGAAGTACTGCAAAAAAACCTTTACCTATATGGGTTCTTACAATGTCTTCAAGACAAAGCCTAAAGACTAAATATTTAGTTTCAGATGTCATTAAGTAATTAAGTTTTTATTATAAATTTGGACGAAAGAAACTGAGAACGAACAAACTAACCAAATTGAATTTAGGTACCTGACGGAAAATATAATTTCGTTTTACGAAAAATAGTATCATACATATCACACGTCTGATTCATATACCGGGTGTAAAGCAACAGGTATACTTAAATAAATCAATAATCCACTGATCATACCGAACAACTGTCCCAAAGCTGTAACTTTTTTTGAGGCACATAAACCTCTATGCCAGCGTTTCTTAACCTGTGGTCCGCGGACCCCTGGGGGTCCCCGAGCATATTTATAGAGGTCCGCAGCCTAATCTATGGACCATTTAACAATCATAAATAAATGCCACCAAAAGTACCTAAGTAACTAGCCTACTAAGTAACAGATAGATTAAAAGTGGAACCCGATTTGAGACTGCAACTCAGTAGCAATATAAAATAAACCCAAATATCACTAATTTAGTTGCAAAAAAGCAGCACCAATCTTCTCATTAACGTATTTTACATAAAAAGTATATTTTTTTGTGATTTGTAGAACTAAAATAAATGGTCCGAAATTTATTGCTGCTTTTTACTAAGGAGGTCCTTAAAATTGTGCTTGGGGTCCGTGGACATAAAAGGTTAAGAAACGCTGCTCTATGCCACAGAGCTATGTTAGCTGTGTTTAGTAACTGTAAAATAACATTGTTTAAAATAAAAAAAGCATAGACAATCATGGGGACTGCCAACAGAAGTGGAAACCTCAACACCTCATAGCATGTCGGTGACACGAACCCATAAGATTTTCTCCTACCAAAAATCGCGCCTAAAGAAGTTAACACTTCAAAAAACTTGGGTCTACTAAAGGTTGACACTGATGACTGCAGGTATTACGAGACTGGCAGCATCAGGCCGCGTGCCATCGGCGGCTCCAAGCCCCGGGTGGCCACTGCGGAGGTGGTCTCCAAGATCGCGCAGTACAAGCGCGAGTGCCCTTCGATCTTCGCGTGGGAGATCAGGGACCGGCTGCTGAGTGAAGGCGTCTGCACCTCCGATAACATCCCTAGTGTGAGTACAGCTCTTTAAAGTAAAAATTTTACTTGACTTTATCGATGTGTCGACGATGGATTGATGTGTTCATGTGTTGATGATGGATTGACATTTTTCTGAACGAAGTTCATAATCGCACGTTATACTCCAGACGCTTGGTGGATGAGAGTTTGGCCGAAAAAACTGTAACATTTTAACCGTTACGTTTTAATCGTATCGCTTTCATACACTTCTATATCGCTAACGCTTCTTACCGCATTTCATAGTACGGGACGTGACGCGGAAATTATAAAAAATAATAATCACTGAGCTCTTGAATGCGGTTTGCGCGTCAGTAGCGATAATTCTGATTCGAAAAGACTGTCGTTCCAATCAGGTGTCACATGAATAATTGGTCGCTTGGCGCCTCCTTACGCACCTGATAGAAAGCATCGATGAAATGTAGGATGAAGGGCTTCACCAGAACGTACCTAAAAAGTATAGAAGCCGCTCTCTCACGTTATTGTATGCAGATGTTTGGACTTTATAGAGGAACCTATGGCATAAGACTCTTAAGGCGCTACGGAAAAAAAAACGACACTTTAAGAACTTGCATATCTACTTCAGTAAATAATGTATTATTTTGATAAAATTGTATATTATTTTCGGATTTTTTTCTAGGGATCTGTTAAACAGAAACCCGATTGGAGAAATTCGGCTGGATAGAAATATTTATTGAAATTAGGTCTTTTTTGACACCAATTCTCCTGGTTTGACAATTTAGAATGACATATGGACTGCAATTAAATTTTATTAGATGGGTTTTAACGTTATCGAGGACCGGCTTAAACGAAATTTTGATAGCAACTTTAGTACATTTTATATTAATAAAAAACTGACTTTTTACTACTTTTCCACGAATCCATCCCACTCGCACTGAGGGTTTTTTCACATATGGAGTAACAGGGACGCTAAAGCTTTTACATATCGCCTTAATCTCTATTTGTGTAAAATCATCATTATTTATTGATTATATATTTAGAGAACTGACACACTTACTAACTGACTCATCAACGCTCAGCCCAAACACTTGGACCTAGAACGCTGAAATTTTGCACAGAAGTTCCTTTTATGATGTAGCTGAGGAATAAAAACTTTTTTAGGGTTATGTACCCATAGGGTAACCAACGGGACCCTATTACTAAGACTCCGCTGTCCGTCTGTCACCAGGCTGTATCTCATGAACCGTGATAGTTAGACAGTTTATATTTTCACAAATTATGTATTTCTGTTATTTATTGTACAACAAATACTAAAAAACAGAATAGCAAGTACTTGCTTCGGCATTACATATACTAAAATTGGAACGATACAGAGAAGATTAGCATGGTCTCTGCGCAAGGATGACACACATTTTACTTGGAACTTCTTAAAAAGAGCAAATAAATAACTGCAAAAAGTGTAAATTTTCACGATATACCCCCTTAATACAGTGGGTCAAATTAACATGCGAATCAAGCGGCGAGCTTTTCCATTAAAAAAAATGCAATTCGAAATACTTAAGTATATATTTATTTTGAAAATCATTATTTCACTTAATGTAGACCCACCTTTAAAATAAAAACACAACGAAATGTATATTATACAGGCTGCTCCATAACGTCTTATCTTTGCCATGCACTATAAAAGGAGCCCCTTTTTCTGTAGGCGCCCTCCCCTCCCCCTCTTACCTCCTCTTCGTGGCAAAACAATATGACGTTATAACTTTTTCTTCCTTTTTTGAATAAGGGGCCGCTCCCTTCCGCACACCCTTTAAATATCTCCGATACGTCTTCCTATATACAGAATGATGCTTTTTCCAATAACCTTTGAATGTGTTTTCGTATCCCTCGCAAAATAATAGTGAATATTTTTATATCTTTTTGTGAAAGTGATGATTGTGCTTGACACTATATTCTTAGGAGAATTAACTAAAACGTCGATATCTATACTTGCGATAAAATCGCGAGTAGAGTTTTATCAGGACAATGTTTAAGAAGTTGATTCCATGAATCCCCTTATATTATACCAAAGTAAATAATTTAAAAATGTTGAACATTCCCGTCTGTCTCTGTCTGTCGGTCTCTCTCTCTCTCTCTCTGTCTGTCTGTACGCTTGTGATTCACGTAAAACTATTATAATGTAGATATTATGTTGTAGAGATTAGTGCGCTCCAGGCCTCGTAGCACAGTTTTTAATCGCGCGCGACGCCACTTAGTTGAATCACGTGCAAGTGCAATCAAGTGCAAGGAGAATGGCACGATGTTTTTTGCGATTAAACAGTATGCCACGCTCCTCGCACCTGTGATTCAACCAAGCAGTGTCGCGCGCACTATGCATAAAACACTATGCTACTGGGCATAGAGTGTCTTAGACTTAAACTGGAGAGAACCCTCATGGTCATGGGTCTTGTTATAGTAGTTTATTCCCTTCAATCGATTCAACGCGGTCGAAGTCGCGGGCAAAAACTTTGTGAACAGTTCCAAAAATGCACGTACCTAGTTATCAAGAATTGATTTTACAGAAAAACTGCTTATCTCTGACATTTATATAATACGATAACAATGAAAGAACTACTGGGCCCTACTGGAAGTACTTGATATGTTGATTGTTGAGACTACTCAACTGATGCCGGACCCAGTGGGGCCCGAAACTAATCATTGAGTTTTCTCCTTTATATTTCCGAAAAATTGTAATAAAAAGCGTTTTAAGAATGTCAAATAATTATTTTCTAAACAAATTACATAATACCAGAAAAATTATGAAATAGAGACCACCCTTACAAAAAAATAATAAACGAAAAAAACGTAAATTAATTAACAAAGCACCATCACCCTGTAAACGACGTCCTCAAGAAAAAAAATGCCTCGCTAAGTACTCGGAAAAACATAAACCGTGAAAAGTGTCGCGTGAAACAACGCTATCTAACTCCTAATGAGTGGGAAAGAGTTGAAGCTACGTCTGTCCCTTCGTCTTTGAAAGGGGGAAGATTTGACACGGTATGAATAAAGAAAATATGAAAGGCTTTGTTACCGTAAAAATTCCTGTACGGGGATAAAGCGTTTAAGTTATCAAGGGCCGTTTAGGGAGGGTTACAGGAAGGTATAGCAATGGGTATTTTATAGATAAGGATTGTCTAAGATGGAGATAATTTTAATCCATCGAAAAGTTGTTTGTTTTTCTATAAGAGCATTTTATTTATAACACTTTTTGCACGTTTACACAAATAACTTTAAAGACAAAAGAAACTATTAAAAATGGTGTACAAGGGCGGCCATTATTGCTAATATCAATATTTTCCAGGCAACCCTTTTTAGCTAACAGAATGATGAACAAAATAACATGTGGAGGTGTAAATACTAATTAGAAAATAATAGGAAGATCAAGATTAAAATATAAACCTAAATATCTAAGACATAAACTTACATATAAAAATACATGAACATACTTAAATAAATGTATACATACCTATAAAATATACACATACATATACAAGGTGACTTTTCGATCATCTTCCAAATTAATACTGGAGGCTTGATAAGTGATCAGTATCTTGGATTAGTAACAATTTCTGTGAAATTCGTGAAATTAAATTTCGGCTTCCCATATAAATTCAGTTCCAGTCCCGAGTGAATCACTATGGGGAGTCGAAATTTCATTTTACGAATTTCACCAAAATTGTTATTGATCCATGATACTGATCACTTACCAAGCCACCAGTATGAATTTGGACGATGATCAAAAAGTCACCTTGTATAAATAATAAACATACAAAAATTATAATAATATTGGATATTTGAGTTCTAAGATGGGTACTCTGTTGAGAAAAATCGCTTCACTTTTATTTTAAAGTGATTTTTATTTTTCAATCTCAAAGAGTATTTTCTTTAAAAACGACTTATCTTTATTCCTAAAGCCAAACTTTTTTTTAAATGGGTCCAATGTCCTTTTAAAAGGACAGCGAGTTTACATCATATTTGGTACTTTTGGAAGGTCTCTGGGTCGTAGGAAACAAAATACTTTTGGGCAAGTGCGAGTCGGACTCGTGCACAAAGGAGTCCGTATCACCACACAATATAAGCACGGAACCCTAAAAATATTATAGTAAATTTAACAGGTGGTAGATCTGATGCCGGGCTCGACTGTGGAGGTACCACCATCTTACTTGGAGACCCCTCGAAGTAATTCGGGGGAGAGTGAGAGGACATCTCATAGGCAAAAACCAGGAGGCCCACCATGTTTGGGACCGATGGATGGCGCTATATCCATCCCTAATAGCCAGGCCTTATATGGAACAGACTGGTGACGGGCAGCGGCGTCACTGCCCAGCGTGCGTGAGTATGGGCAATTCTTCCTGGATGACCGCCGGGAGTGGCAAAGTCCTGGAATTATTATTACATACGGCTTGAACACTCACGTGTGATTGTTGTTGACTATATGACAACCGTTTCACCGATACAATTTCGGCATTATCAAGGCGAGTGTCGTTCTTAGGACGACGACGTGGCGTTCACCGTCGTTGTCAAACGGGCACTGGCAGCCGCCGATCGGCGAGCTGCACGCATATTGCTCGTGCGCTAAGCGTTGGCTGCGTCGTCGCGTTTATGGAAACCCTTCCAGTATTCAGAACCACAGTACTTCTGAGTTGCGGAAGCCTTTAAGCGATTGAATGCGCAGTTTGATGAATTAAAAGCTACCCTACTTTTAGTTCTGTAATGCGGGAGGCTTTACAAACGCAATATTAGCGTTATGGATATAAATTCCTACCGCTACTCAGATTAGCCTACCCTGCTTTTAGTTCTGTAATGCGGGAGGCTTTACAAACGCAATATTAGCGTTATGGATATGAATTCCTACCGCTACTCAGACTAAAAATTGGGTTATAGGTTTTACAGAATACGCTCAGTAAGGACATCTATGTAATCAAGCGAAGATTAAAGAAAGGATGAATATCATATAATAAAAATAAAAAAATGCATAAACGTATGACAATATAATCATAAATTTTTTACATTAGACGAATCAATAATTATTAACAACAAAATTATTAGACTAACTCGTACGCTTGCTTTGAAGTTTGTGCATTCTCGAATAATTTTGTCATTCGTTTAATTTCTTTACTGCAAGACATTACTAATTTCCTTTAGTAATCGAAGTCTCAAACACAATGCACTCAAAACAGCATCTAAATGCACAATCATTTCTTCTATTTAACACATTAATTAAGCTAATCAAAAAAAAATTGCGGAAGTAATTGTTTTCGGACGATTTTTGGTTTTTTAACGGAACTAATTTTAATAAAAAGAAAACCGGCCAAGTGCGAGTCAGACAGGAACCCTAACAAACAACAGCGCGATGCGCATGATATCGCTCTCTCTCTCTTGGCACGTGCCGCTTGCGATCTGAGATCGGGGAGCATAGTACAGAAATCCCTCCCGCGAGTCAGATCGCACCTAAGAACTTTTATACTATCTAGGGATCTGAGTAGAGGAAGCATTTTTATTATGAAGTCTTGAATACTACACCGGAAACAATACCCGAATCCAGATCGTTCGCAATTCTGAATAGTGGAATGGTTTAAAGCAACTTTTTATGAATTAATGCTGGTAAACCCTCCCGCAGCTCAGAAGTACCGGAGTTCTGAATACTGGAAGGGTTTCCATAAACGCTGCGTCGTCGAAGGAGCACGTGCACGAGCAATGCGTGCAGCTCGCCGATCGGCGGCTGCTAGTGCCCGTTTGACAACGACACTCGCCACCACGATGCGATGACCACGCTAAATAAGCAACTCGATGTGTGTCGGTACAAATATCAACGGAAACGACATTGAAATAATGTTCATTTCAGCGTGCCTTGAAAAGTGGCTGTTACGACAACCACTGCGTCTCCGGCTAGCGCAAAATAGGAGAAAATAATACTTTTCACATGGACGCCATGAACGGAAAAAAAATTGTGAACTTAAATTTTTTAGATCTAAAAATTTCCTATAATTTGGTGAAATAATAATTAAAATCGCTTTAGGCGTATGGAAGAAGTAAGAGAATTCTATAATGCATATCATATATTTTTATGAAAGTTTTTGGACGGAAAGTGTCCTCCGTGTGGGAGGAGTAGGCAGTTGGCGTATCCATTCGCCTTAAATCTGTAATTATATTTACAAGGTGAAATCTAATAAATAATACTAACCACCCGAACCCATATCGGCGACCCAGCCAGTGACCAGGAACAAGGTTCAGTGATTCCTTTTTCCAAATCAGAAAAAAAAAATCTGCTCCCACCACTAATTACACATGAACATAGATCCAGATAATGTTAATGGACTCAGCTTAAAATATTATAATATCATTCCATAGACACCCAACAATGTGGTGACAGCGTTTGTATGGAGGTTTGCGTGTAACGACGGCTCGTATAGTGCGCGCCAATATTTTAGTCGCCTCTGATTGAGTTACGAGTGCAAGCTTGCGCAGGTACAGTCAAGGAAACAATAATATCAACGGTTGATTATTAAATGTTTACTATAAGTGGGAAGGTGACTTGTTGTACCTATCTATTTCATTATTTATTTATTATTTTAGTGCGATCTTAATATATTAATAAAACGCATTAATATAAACACCATTTTCCTACATTGTTGCCTTAAAACGCTATAACGTCCGCGAGGCATAACAACAACTATAAACTTTAACAAACTAAATCAACAAAACAACAAATAAAGGCAACAAAAACAATAACAAACTGATTCAACGATAAACTTAACGAATCATGGAATTTTTTCCTCGAATGTACTTTTCATGGAACGCGCGCATGTGTAGTGTACGGACGTAGCACTAACACTAACGCATAGTGTTGACTGACACCTGCTAAATGGCGAGTGGGGGGTGTGGTGCGGCACGCAGGCGGGTGTGCTCCGCGCTCTCGCTCCTGTAACGTCCCCCTGACACCGTAAAACGGCTATTGCGTCGCCTCGTGCGGCTATCTTCAGAGGCGACTAAAAGATTGGCGCGCACTGTACAGTATAATACTTCCAAAAATCAATAAAGACACTTAAATTATTGACCGAATTTATACAAATAAATCCATTACCTGAAAATATAGGCACCGTTACCCTATCTCAAGTGGTGATACAAAAATGTTCTATACATGGGTACTTATATTACAAGGTTTACATTCTGCTCGTCTACCCTTACCGGTCGGCCACAGCTTCAGGCTTCGAGAGGCGCGCCAAGCGGTTCTTCTTGCGACGGCGCCGGCGGAGAGAACAAATGTATGAAGTTGTATAGAGCCGGCCATGGGTCGCCGCTCGCGCTTCTTGTCCGGCTTCGAGTGACGGGGTGTGCGGGGAGGCGGGGAGCCGCGCCAGTAATCGAGCGCACAGGACGAACCTAGTGTCAAGCGCTTTGAGCGAGCGAGAACGCTATACATCCGATGCGGTCGAAGCGCCGACGGGTGTCGCGGCAGGGCAAAGCCCGTCGCAAAAACCGCCTGGAAGCGCAGCAAGAAGCGCCGCCAGAAGCCTGAAGCTGTGGCCGAGGGGTTAGGTAAGCAAGTAGGTATGTACTTGTAGTCTGAGAGCCACTTCGGAATGTATTACCTTCAGGAGGATCGATCTTATGAGCACACGTCACAATTCATTACGTTTCGATTAGAAGGTTAAGGTAATGACGTCATGAATATTTAATAACGGCATTTTTATCTGCCGATTCATAAAATTTTATTTAAAGACAAAAAAATATATATTTTACTTTAGACCGCCTTTAAAAATAAATAAAATTAAAAGTAGTTTATGCTACAAGGGCGAAAAGGAATAAATTACGAGGACGATTTAAAACACGAGCGTAGAGTAACCGAGTAATTTATTGCTCTTACGCCCGTGTATCATACTACGTTTTTCAATGCAAAGTGTGAGAAAATAAAACAAATATAATCAAAGAAAACAATTTAATTATTAAAGTTGAAAGTTACATTGTTACAATTGTTAATGATTGGCTCAAAAGGACTGTATCCAGAAAAAAATGTATAACTGATGGTATACAGGAAAGGTTGCAGGTTAGCCAACTTCTCGTAAATAAATAAAAAAATAATAATAATAAAGCCCTATAACCGACTTTCTGTTCGGTTTTGAAGCATAAAAAGTGGGCTTTTACGAGCACTTCCATTGAAAAATTCTTTATTTTCAGACAATAAAGTCCATAGAGCAGCATTTTGTTAATCTTTTACAGCTACGAACCCCTAAGAAATCAAGCAAAATTATCAAGGACCCCTTTAATAATGAAATCAGCAATAAAATTTGGATCATTTATTTTAGTACAACAAACAAACACATATAAAAATACTTTTTAACAAAAAAAATAGTCCAGAGATGAGCCTGCGGACCCTCATAAATATAAACGCGAACCCCTGGGGGTCCGCGGACCACAGGTTAAGAAACGCTGCCATAGAGATTAGTAACATGACACACCTTATAACTATGTTAGTATCAACAAGTTATTACAGAAATAAAAATACATACAGGATGGACCCACCTAGCCAGGTGGTTCAGCGACCCCTACGAAGAATGTGCAACTCCGTGAACCTCCGGAAGACAGCTGCATCCATTCTGTCCGCTATCATTTTCAGGACTTCATTGCTGCTTTCCCTAAGCCAAGCTTTGTCGTCTAGTACAGCGTTTCTTAACCTTTTTTTGTCCACGGACCCCTTAGGAAATCAAGCACAATATTAAGGACCCCCATAATAAAAAAGCATTTATAAATCCGAACCGTTTAATTTAGTTCTACAAATTAGAAAAAAATATACATTTTCATATAAAATACGTTAATGAAAAGGTTGATGCTGCTTTTTGCCACTAAATTAGTGATATTTGATTTTAAAATTCCACTTTTAATCTATTTCTGTATTTAAAATTTATTGAAAAAGGCGTTACTTTGCGGAAGTCCATCATAAATTTGTGGATATATTAATAATTTGCAATATTCCGCTAAACACGGAATTAGCGGAATATTGCAAATTATTAATATATCCACAAATTTCTGTATTTGATTTTAGTATACACAAGAGCAGAGAATGGTTCATAGATTAGGCTGCGGACCCCCATACATATGCTCGAGGACCCACAGGGGTCCGCGGACCACAGGTTAAGAAACGCTGGTCTAGTAGTATATTTATTTGTGCCTGGTGTACGGCGATAGGACTCACTACGCTGGGACATAATAATTGTCCGTGAAACGTGGATGAACAAGTGTGGACTGTCACTTGCACTTGACAGTCCATACTAGGAAATTCCTCTGACCACCCCTCGGAGATTCATGTCTGTACTGTATTGAATTATAATCGGATATTTTGCAAAATACGGTCATAAATTTTATTAGCACCTACGCAGCAAAAATTTCAAATAATATTAACCTCTTCAGTCCTGAGAGTGTATTTCTTAAGGTATTAATGCAAATTTTCTATTTGGATATGATAGAGGTGCAAATAGATGGTTTCTGTGGAAAAGACATTTTTCAATGGAAAACTCCGGGAAATATTATAGGTATGATACTTCAGGACTCAACCACTAGAAGATAACTCGAATTTCAAGGATTATTTCTTTATTTGACCTTGCAGTCTTGAATAATAGTTACAGTACCATCGTTGATCGTAAGAACCTCTTTGTTTCGACATTTGATGATCTATTTTTATTTATATTAAATTTTTAAATAAAACAATTTCATAGAAAATTTGAAAAAAAACATGCTTGAGTCCTAACCTAACAAAAACCACTACACAGCAACTAAAAAAAAAGTCTACGCCATGGCTACTTGAGACACTTACAATTCTTTTTCAATTAAAATATCCTATAACATACAGAAAAAACAATAAAACTACGTAAATTGCGTCTATCCTTGGTCGCAAAATCAAAATTCACAGATTTTGTCAGATGACAAACTGACTTGAAATCCAGTGTCAAAAAAAAATTTTTTTTATGCGCTAAAATTGCTTGTGCTTCATTTAGATTCGGCTATAAAAATCATAACCCAAGGTATTATATATGATACCTGGGGACTGAAGAGGTTAAGTACTTATAAAATGCTTGCTTTATCGTGAAAAAAGCCTTGC
Source organism: Ypsolopha sequella (assembly GCA_934047225.1). Lineage (NCBI taxonomy): Eukaryota > Metazoa > Arthropoda > Insecta > Lepidoptera > Ypsolophidae > Ypsolopha > Ypsolopha sequella. The sequence continues at coordinate 25,623,106 of OW203993.1, forward strand.
TTGAAAATGTTGTCTTGACGAGTTATCAAAGGTAATATAGGTACAGTCAACACCACGTCAAGCTATAGGTACACTTGCAGTACTACATGAGCCGATATGATTTTGACAGTTAAATATTGAATATCATGTCGGTCGATTGGATTATTCTTCGGTTCGTTATCCAATCTAATAGAACTTTATACTCGTACAAGAAATTATATTCAAATTTTTAAATCCATGAAAATCTAGTTGCTGTACATAAATGTGAGTACGTTAGCAAAAATAAATCAGCAAACCTGTTTGAACTGTTTAGCAATAACTACTTCAATAAGGGTGCCAAATTATCGCTAAGCCGATCCTTAACTGTGAAAAAAATTGTAAGTAACGATATGAAACCCTATTAGCTATTCACACGCGACAACCCTAAACTATTCCAATTGACACTCTATATTGGTCTTTATGATCTTACGTTTAAGTGCAGTTTTATTTGTGGTAAAATTAGGGTGAATGGACCAAGTGTCGACACTATTGTAGGGTCATATCGCAGTGGAACATGCGTTCCCGTAGCAAATCACTTCCGGGCCACTTAATCCAGGCCAAAGTAATGCATTTAGCACGCTCTGTGACAGCCCTGGGGATGACAACTTATTTCATTGTGATTTTGTGACCATTTTTCTTGTCACTTTACTGTCAATGGTGGGAGTTGCGGCAGTCGGTTGTTTGTCCTAATGGTTGTTTACGCGTCATTCTTAATTAAAACAATTGAGCAAGTGAAAAGAAAGCTTATCTCATGTATACTCATGTATGTAAAATCAACATATCATTATTTTTATAATACATCTTTCCAAAATAATACCATTACAAGTTATCCTTCTTAAGTGTGAAAAAAAAACACATGCACTGCATAATAGTAGTTTATGCAACAAGGGCGAAAAGGAATAAATTACGAGGACGATTTAAAACACGAGCTTAGCGAGTGTTTTAAACGTAACCGAGTAATTTATTGCGCTTACGCCCGTGTATCATACTACGTTTTTCAATGCATAGTGTGAGGAAATAAAACAAATATAATCTTGTGAACTTTAAATTATGATTGGCTCAAAAGAACTGTATCCAGAGCCGTTAAACAGTGGGAAAAAAGTATAACATTTATGGTACACAGGAAAGGCTGCAGGTTAGCCAACCATTGTAAATAAATTAAATAATAATAATAAAGCCCTAGGGCAAAATAATCGACTTTCTGTTCGGTTTTGATGCATAAAAAGTGGGCCTTACGAGCACTTGCATTGAAAAAATACATTGGTATTTTGATTGAACCGTATCTGATATTTTAATCTCGTATTAACACAACGCGCACAATAAATCCCGAATCTCGAATCACATCAAATAAACAGCTAGACGAACACTGGTTTAAAACATCATTACGTATCATATCTGAGATACGGATCTCACGGGGGAGGCGAATATTCGAATATTTCGAATATCGGCGCAACAAATTGCAACAAAGAACTTTCCAAAGACGATTATCGCAAACGACGCGTGCCTCGCACGTGACGAGCATGCTGCCCATAGATAGGCGCATTCACCCTACTTTATGCCATCATTCAATTTTCTACTTTTTCTCTTTGTCATAGACATTAATTTAGCTGGCATCGTGTTATCTTTTTCAAGTTACAGTATTGTTATTGAAAAATATTTCTTTTCACAACTATATAGGTTATGATTTTCAGTGTAAGAAAAACTATGAAAGTAACTTGGATATAAAGAAGTGTCAGAGGGAAATGAATACCACAATTTGAAGGATTTAAAGCTTATATTGCAGTTGAGTGTAATCGGAAGGGTAAGTAAATAAATATATAGAATTGTGGATGATTGTACCGGCGTATGTCACTTGTGTTTAATGTTGATGTCAAGAGCAAAACATGCCCGAGGAAAAAATCACTGCAGTTGTGCACACTTTGAATAGGATACACTAAAAAGAGGATACGCTAAAAATAGGATACGCTAAAAATAGGATATGCTAAAAATAGGATACGCTAAAAATAATATACGCTAAAAATAGGATATGCTAAAAATAGGATACGCTAAAAATAGGATATGCTAAAAATAAGATACGCTAAAAATAAGATACGCTAAAAATAGGATACGCTAAAAATAGGATACGGTCAAAATATTTTTCTTTGGACGGAAGAACTTATGTTCAAAGGTACATTTTTAAATGGAAACAAGTTGAAAGTATTTTAATCTCTCGAAATCTCAAAAAAAAACTGCCCTTCCGTACATACGTTAAATATGTTTTTTTATTTTCTACGCTTCTTAGGGGCGCCGGGGAAACTTTTTTTACATTTATATATCTTCTACGGACAGAAAAACTTAAATAACAGAAAATTTATTAAAATCTCACTAAAATAAGAAAAATCTAAAATCTTATAACCCTAAAAAACACTAATTACAATTATTTTATAATGAGCACAAGATTTTTTCCTATTTCCCGTTTTTTCAACAATTTTTTTTTTAATACAACGCTGTCCCAATCTATTTCTAAGCTCATCCTCTACAACTCTGGACCCCTGGTTGTTGTCACATAATCCACGACGAGGTAATTACAAGGTTTATATCCAATAATCAGCGCCACCACCCCATTCGACACGTGTGCCACGACAATCGACAATACGCTAAATATTGTATATAGATCTCAATTATTTTCTTCGTATTAGGGTACACCGGGTGTAAATGAAGAGCAAATTAATATTTAAACAACACCACATAATCTATATTATAGAGCTGATGCCGGGCTCGACTGGTGATGATGTACCACCATCTTAAATTATTATTATATACGGCTTGAACACTCACGTGTGATTGTTGTTGACTATATGCCAACCGTTTCACCGATACAATTTCGGCATTATCAAGGCGAGTGTCGTTCTTAGGACGACGACGCGGCGTTCACCGTCGTTGTCAAACGGGAACTGGCAGCCGCCGATCGGCGAGCTGCACGCATTGCTCGTGCGCTGAGCGTTGGCTGCGTCGTCGATAGGGGTGGGATGGTGGATGCACTTGATTCCTTTGATTGTTCCAATTGTTTGTTATTAGGGGCGGTTATTAAACAAAACGAACTCACAACATCGTCACTGTCACTGGGCACTGTCCTAAAGTTGCTCGATCCATCGAGGACCGGTTTCCAAGACGGAGCCAGCTGCCAACCATGATCCCTGTTGAAGTTGGGGTTACGACTTATCTCGATGGCTTCGTGTATTTTGCGAGGAATGGTATATTTCTCCTTCACTAATACTGTAGCCTTGTCGAAACGGATGAAGTGGGTCGTATCCGAACTTAGTGCATGTTCTGCTACTGCTGACCCGTTAATGTCCAGTTTCTTCATGGATCGAATATGTTCAGTCAGTCTTGTGGACACGTTGCGCTTGGTTTCTCCTATGTAGCTTTTTCCACAATCGCACGGGACTTTATAAACTCCAGGTGTGTTAAGAGGGTCTCGGTCCTTTGGGGATCTCAGCCAGTTCCGTAGTTTGGTGGGGGCTCGGAAGATAGTCTTCACACTGTACTTCCGGCGAAGCAGGTGTCCAATCCTATCAGTTACGCCTCTCACAAAGGGCAAGAAGATCGGAGCCCTCTCAACAACGGATGGACGATGGTGGGTTGATGGAGTCGCAAGCCGGTTACTCTGTCTCCAATTATACCCATTGGCCTCCAGTACGTGTCTTACGTGGGTCAATTCAGCATCCACATACTGTGGGTCACATAACCGCAACGCTCGATTTATTAAAGTACGAGGCACTGACGCAAGGTGAGAAGGGTGGTGATGAGAATCTGCTTTCAAGTAATGATCCGTGTGTGTGGGCTTCCTGTAAACGGTATGCGCCAAACGACCGTTGGGTCCACGAATAATTAAGACGTCCAGAAATGCTAACCTGCCATCCCTCTCACACTCAACCGTAAAGGAAATTTTTGGATGGATGTTATTCAAATGTTCTGTCAATCCAGCTAACTTGTTTTTATTGACTACCGCGAAAACATCATCCACGTACCGCCACCAATATCTTGGTTTATCACGCGCACTCTGCAGCGCTTTCTCCTCAAACCACTCCATAAAGATGTTCGCTACTACAGGTGCAATAGGTGAACCCATAGCCACTCCGTCTACTTGTAAGTAAAAGTCTCCGCGCCAGACAAAATAACCACTACGTAAACAAAACTCTATGCAACTCATGTACTCAGTGGGTATGGTAACGGTTGGCATATAGTCAACAACAATCACACGTGAGTGTTCAAGCCGTATATAATAATAATTTAGTATGTCAGCTCACGCGAGTTTTAATAATACCACCATCTTACTTGGAGACCCCCTCGAAGTAATTCGGAGGAGAGTAAGAGGACAGCTCACAGGCAAAAAACAAGAGGCCCACCATGCCTTGGACCGATGGATGGTGGTATATCCATCCCTAATAGCCGGGCCTTATATGGAACAGACTGGTGACGGGCGCGGCGTCACTGGTGCGAGGGTTCAGGCACCGCGCTCACCAACCCGCATGCCCAGCGTGTGTGAGTATGGGCAATTCTTCCAGGACGACCCCCGGGAGTGGCAAAGTCCTGGAAAGGCTTATGTCCAGCAGTGGACGAACTAGGCTGATGGATGGATCATCATGGATGGATGACATAATCTAAATACTGATTATGAACTTTCCCAAAGAAAAGTAAAAAAAAAAACACCTGCACAAAATTCACAGTAGATTTTCAAAATTAGGGAACGTAATAGTAGTTAATGCTACGAGGGCGAAAAGGAATAAATTACGAGTAATTTATTGTTCTTACGCCCGTGTATCATACTACGTTTTTCAATGCATAGTGTGAGGAAATAAAACAAATATAATCTTGTGAACTTTAAATTATGATTGGCTCAAAAGGACTGTATCCAGAGCCGTTAAACAGTGGAAAAAAAGTATAACATTTATGGTACACAGGAAAGGTTGCAGGTTAGCCATCCATTATAAATAAATTTAGAAAAATAATAATAAAAAAGCCGTAGGGCAAAATAATCGACTTTCTGTTTGGTTTTGATGCATAAAAAGTGGGCTTTTACGAGCACTTGCATTGAAAAATTATTCTTTTAACCAGTAAATTAATTTTAATTTATAAACTAGTGACGCCCCGTAGCGTTGCTCGCTTGGATCTCGTTTCTGTCGATCCCGTGGGAATTTCCTAAGATCAGTCAGTCAGTCAGTCAGTCAGACAGTCAGTCAGTTAGTCAGTCAGTCAGTGAAACTAAGAAAAACAAAAAAGTACGATATATTTTGGCTTCTTCTATAGAAAATAATATAATATGAATGAATATACCTATACTGGGTGTTAAGATGAAGTTGCGGAAGCTGGAAACTGTCGATAGTACTCGTTCATACGAACAACTTTTACTATGGAGCCAACCATCCAAGCGCGAAAAAAATCACCTGTTACATAAAAAAGTTACATAGTTACCCGATCAAAATTTTGATTCATAAATTTCAATATAGCCAGGGGGTTCATGTTCAACCTGTATAGGTACATTGTTTTAATATTATCAAATTCCATTCATCCATCCATCAGCCTAGTTCGTCCACTGCTGGACATAAGCCTTTCCAAGACTGCCACTCCCGGCGGTCATCCTGGCCCATTGCCAAGAATAATTGTTCTATCTGCGAAAACTTTAAATGACTAGCTACAGTTAATTTAAGTTTTTTACTATTGTTATTAAAATAGTCGCTAGTTTTCTAAAATAAGTAATAAATAAATATTAAATATTAAAGAAAACTTATTTGTTTTTTATTTAGTTTAAACTATATATTTCTATAAAACACATTATCACAATAATTACTTCCAGATATATTTCGACTTTTGATGTCGGCGTCAGTGGAATTAGGTAAAATAAATATAATTATTTTTATTTACTTATTTAATTATATTCATTTTACCTAATTCCACTGACGCCGACATCAAAAGTCGAAATATATCTGGAAGTAATTATTGTGATAATGTGTTTTTATAGAAATATATAGTTTAAACTTAATAAATAAATAAATACTCAACTCACGCTGGGCAAATATCATATTATAATCAAATTATTCTTGATCAAAGAATAATTCCAAATTCAAATTAAAATTTATTTGCACCATAATGTTCGAAAGGTCTTAAATAACATTTATAGTATCAATTATGGACCCTGTCGGGCACAGCAAAGTAACTTAAAGCTAGTAACATAATTATTATTATTCTGTATATATAGGATATAAAGAAACATATCCATCTTACATTTAAGTAAGTAAATATCATAAACAAGGCATGCATTTGTGCTTAAAATCTAGGTAAATACAATTTCTTTCTTTTATATCTATAAATCTTAATATTCTAGTTATTTAAGTATTCTTCAATTGTGTAGGGACATTTTTGTATTAAATATGTTTTTAGTTTGTTATTATAAGTTGTAAGATTTGGTTTATTTTTTGTCTTGCGTCAAGAATAATGCTGTTTTCAGGGCAGAATCATAAGAGTTAGAGGGATAAACTGTTATTAAATTGTATGAAATTGCCGATTAATATTTCAAAACTAATAAGTACAGTAGGGTGCAATTTAAGTACAGTGGCGCACAATATAAGATTGCAGTAACACGCGCAGCTTCGGTACTTATGACGCTCCGATTGGCACCCTTCAAACCTTCGGGAACTTGTTTGTTATTTATTTATTTATTGCTATAATTTATAGTGGCACTAACATTGTTAAGTTTCACGGGCAATGAAAATTAAATGAAAACGAATTTATTTATAACAAACGGTTTGCAAACGGTACGAAAACTTATCATTGTGTCAAACTTAAGGCGCTACGAAAAAAAATCGGCACTTTAAGAACGTGCATATCTACTTCAGCAAATAATGTATTATTTTGAAAAAAATATATATTATTTTTGGATTCTTTTTCTAGGGATCTGTTAACACAGAAACGCGATTGCAGAAATTCGGCTCGATAGAAATATTTATTGAAGTGAGGTCTTTATCGACACCAATTCTCCTGGTTTGACAATTTAGTATGACATATGGACTGCAATTATATTTTATTAGATGGGATAGGTGCGGGTGTCCTATCAGCCATCACTGGACGACACTACACGTCAAATAATGTTTAATCATCAAAATTGTTTTACACTGATTTATTATGAGTTTTAATTTTAGTTTTATTGACATTTTATTTTATTTTATTTACATACTGTTTGTGACATTTTTGTATTTTTTTGTGTAATATGATGTTGTGTTTTTTATTATGAAACCTAGTTCTGAAATAGGTGATTTTTTTTTATTTTTTTTTAATTATTTATTTATTTAACGGTATCTAGGACCTGCCCCCCTATTCTGTATCTTAGGTTGCCAACTGGACAGGGTGCCTATCGTCAAAAACATACATAAAAACTGAACATTCAAAATAGCCTTTAGAGGGTATTGAACTATTTACGAACTGTGACGTCACTTCAAATGCGAGCATATCCTTAGACAATCGAAATTCGAAAGTATATCTATGTTTTTGATGATAGGCACCCAGTCCAGTTCGAAAAACTTATTTACTAAGGTTTCCAAGTCACACCATGCTAGTACTGTAAGATCACAATTTAGACATGCATTATCTCTTCAGTCAGCACAAACGTGCCTTCTGTATGGGACATAAAATTTACAATGCAATTCCAAATGACATAAAAGATTTAGACATAATTTTATTTAAGAGGAAATTATTTAGTTTGCTTATTGATAAGTGTTATTATACAATTAATTATTATTTAAATGCTAATTCTTTCTTTTGACATGTGTAATATAATAATCATCTAGAATTGTAAATATGATTTTAATAAATGTCTAATGTTTGTTTAATGAGCATGTTTAAAGTTGCATTCATTTAATAGAATAGAATTACATTTATTTCGACCAACTTATGGATCATAATTATAACATACACAATACAATAATAAAAATATAATAATAACACTTCAATAATTAAACTAAAACAGTATTTTGACGGTAGTCAGTACATGAACCATGCTGCAATGATTGAGGCACTGACAGTCAAACCGTTCCGCGAATTCGTTCAAGATACAGTCGCGGCTGGCCCGCACCCTGCGCAACAGGGATGTGCATTGGCGTGCACAGAACTTTTTTCTGGAAAAGCAAGCAATTGGTCAAGAATAACAAAAAAAAAAAAAAAAAAATTTAAATATCACTTTGAAAAAAAAAAGTTTGTATTGGAAATTTTCACTTTAGGGTAGACATTGTCTACCCTGGCTTCATACAAAATATTTTTTTTCAAAGTGATATTTAAATTTTTTCACATTTTTTTATTGTTATTCTTGACCAATTGCTTACCTTTCCAGCAAAAAGTTCTGTGCACGCCACTGGTGTGCACCGCCATACAATACATAATATTTGTATGCTATACTTTACGGCAGAACATAGCGGTCAAACATTAAACAACTACCATCTTGTAAAAAATATATCATCAACCTATGTTTCACAAATAAACGATTGAATCTTTCAATCGAAAACCGCATTTTATTTTTTTTGTTTCGACTTAAGAAATTAAGACAGACCGTAATTGCTTGTGATTGGTTCTCTAACGATGTTATAATAAATTTGGTAATCACAGCGCAGAATTACGGTGTTATAATGTAATATTATAACATCGGTCAAACAATGTGGATACTTATAAAACCGCTTTTGATGTTGTAACTACATTTTTGCTTAATGGGAGGTACGTTAAGATAAGATATGGGGGTGAAACGGGGTGTAAACTTTAGTGTCATAAAAGCGTTCCCAATGATTACAACGGGGTGTTTCTATCCCAAACCCACGCGGACAAAGTCGCGGGCGTCTTCTAGTCTCCAATAAACTAACCCCCACGGTCCAGCGATAACAGATTGCATGTATTATCGCTAAATCCCGTACTCTTGACCACTTGATACATACATGAGAGTATCCCCTATTGTGTGTACAGTCAGCATCGGCAATCACTCATGTACAAATTTAACTACTAAATTACTTTCTTTAAATATGCATATATAAAAGTAAAATTATTTTTTCAATGCAAGTGCTCGTAAAGGCCCACTTTTTATGCATCAAAACCGAACAGAAAGTCGATTATTTTGCCCTAGGGCTTTATTATTTTTTTTTTTTTTTTTTACAATGGTTGGCTAACCTGCAGCCTTTCCTGTGTACCATAAATGTCATACTTTTTTTTCCACTGTTTAACGGCTCTGGATACAGTCCTTTTGAGCCAATTATAATTTAAAGTTCACAAGATTATATTTGTTTTATTTCCTCACACTATGCATTGAAAAACGTAGTATGATACACGGGCGTAAGAGCAATAAATTACACGGTTACGTATAAAACCGTACTTTATTCTTTTGCGCCCTTGTAGCATAAACTAGTATAATAGTTTTCATGCCTTGTAAGGCCTCATCATGAAGGCAGCAGGGCGTAATTTATAATATGTTTTATGTATGTATGTATATTTATATGAAATACTAGTGTTTTGCGTGGTGCGCGGGCTGCAGGCAGCCCGCGTGAGTTGTAATTGCTGTCAAGTGTCCAAACTGTCAACGGTCGACATGTGCTTGAACCAATTCAACGTAGTCGAATCCCGCTAAGCCCAATCTCAAACGTTTGGGAGATATGGCCAAGTGAAACAGTATTGTAATGCCCCCGGGGTAATGTGAATTCGGCCTCATGAACTCACATACTCGGCCTTCGGCCTCGCCGCTTGGTACTGTTTGGCCTCCGGACGGTTCCTCCGGAATCGTCCTCCGGGGTCGGCCTTCGGCCTCCCTAGAATGACATCAGATATGACTCTGGTGGCCGCGGTGTCGTGCTCGGCCGAAAAACTCGCATGTTCGTTTTTCGGCCTCGCTGGAAAGACACTTGTAAGCTCGGCCTTAGATCCGAAGAAATGTCCGATCAATTTTTTTTCGAAAAAGTGTCAAAATCCCTGTCGCTTGTCAAAAAGTGTCAAATTTGACAGTGGATTCGTAATAAGCGACCCCATTTGCTCCTGGATACCGAGTTTCAAGCGAATCGGAGCACTTTTTTGGACATGTCAAAAAAATGTCAAAACCTGTCAAATGTCAAATTTTTTTTATGCGTTCGGGTAGCCCTCGGTGGACAGATCACTAAAGTCGAAACCGCAACTCGCTAGGACTTACGGTTCGGGAGATATGGCCGATCAAAGTTTTGGCAAAAAAAAATTATTTTTTTTCGATTTTTTTTTATTTTCAGGTAGAGCTCGCCGAGCCTTTTTCTTAGAGTACCGTGAACATGGGTCTAGCTCCAGCCGTTTGGGAGATACGGGCCGTTAAAGTTTTGAGTTTTGACACCGGGGGGGGCTAGATCTCAGCGAGACCTTTTCTTAGACACCCATCAACATGGGTCTAACTCAAGCCGTCTAGGAGATACGGTCGGTTAAAGTTTTGACATTAAAAAAAAAAGATACTTTTTTGGCACCCTATGGACCGACCCTTAGGGTTGTACCACCTTCCGTTCCGAAGATATGGCCAAATCAAAATTTTTTTGTAACAAATTTTAGAAAAAAAAAACCCATCCCTAGTGATCGGGGACATCCCTAGGAACTGCGCCCGCTCGAGCTTCGCGCTCGCGGGCTCGTTCTGTCAATAATGTCAAAAATGTCAATTTTTCCCATCCCTAGTACCCAGGTACATCACTACGAACTTCGCCCGCTCGCGCTTCGCGCTCGCGTGCTCGTTCGTGCTCGTTCTGTCAATAATGTCAAAAATGACAATTTTTCCCATCCTAATACCCGGGTACATCACAGCCCTTCGGGCTCGCCTACTCACTCGCAAAACTCCCATACAACGACCCGCCTCACTAAAATGTCAAAAAATGTCAAATGTCGAGGTTTTTCCCCACTCAGTATTAGACACCCGACATTCCATACATACATCACTACCACTAGAACACTCTTTCCAACTAAACAACCATGTCAATCAGTGAGTCAGTGAGTTACCGTTATGTAGCTTTATATATAGTCAATCAAATATAGGTGATTAAAACAAGTTAGAAGAGTGATAGTAAATATAAATTTACTACCCTTTAAACCAATTATTTGACTGCACCTTTTATAAACTTGTTAACGGTAAAAACCTATAAATTTTGATGGAAAAAAAGTGATTTAACGGGATACCTGACGCTAGAAGATCAACATTTTCAAGTGTTCATTGGAAGAAACTAGGTCTTTCTTTTATCTAGAGATTCTACTTATAAACTTATAAACTCTTTTATTTTTGTTTTCAAACGTTCGTATCAAGAACGCAGTTAAGAGATCAACTTGATTTTTTTTCACAAAATAGGAAATAGAAATATAAAGGGAAATATACTTAAATCCAATATTTTTTTCCTTACAAAATATTTCAGTATTAGCTAAAAACACACCAATTTGGTGTTTCGCTGCGTGTTCACTAGTATTACACATCCAAGAAAATGAGGCCAACAAATAAGCGCTTCTATCAAAAGCAAATAAGGTCTTTGCCATTGGACTTATTGTGCTGGACGGGTAATAAAAAAAAGTTGCTAGGGTATGCCATCCTTTTAAAAAAATCGTTTCACGCCTCATTATGTCAACAAGAGCGACCGATCGTCGTCTTCACAAAATAAAATCCATTCTTCTAAAATTCCGTAACATTTCTCAGTAAGATGATATTTACAAAAAAATACATATAATGTACCTTTGTAAATAGATGACTTTCACAGGTACAAATTTTTCAAGTAATTTTTTTATTTCATTTCATTAAACATAAACGAAGAATTTCCACTTGAAAAGGCATGCCTATAAAATACTTTCTAACACAACCATTTTACTAGCATTATTACAAATTCGGTTACATCATCTTGTTTTGCTAACCGTCCAGCCCACCCCTTGTCTCCGGCCATATTAAATAGCGATAGCATCAACACAGAAGATAAGAGAGATCGATTTGATTAAACTCTTAAAATAACATATTACTGTGCTTGAAAGTTTTATTGGTGACCCCACTGGGGTTCACTGTTTCTATTTATGATTACGTTAAAAAATAGCTTCTATCAGAGACCCATCATTATGTTTATTCATCTACGTCATTACACGCTTTTGGAGAATTCTCCTGCTTCTTTTTCACCAAAGTCCATGAATCGGAATCCATTTCGAGGGATAGCTTTTCGTGATTTTTGTAATAGGCAGATGTTAACAGGCTATGCGAATTTTATTTTTGTCACTGTCACTCCAAGCGAAAACACGCTCAGTGCGAGAGGGGCGGATTCAGGGCGAAAGCGAAAAATGTTTTATAATTTTTATAAAAAAACTAAAATAGCTAGCAAAATTTCAAATATTAAATCTCTAGATATTGTTAAAACACACCTAATAAAATATTTTCGAGTTCTGTATATGGTTCCTATTCGTCAAACGAGGAGAAAAAGTGTGTTTGAAGACCTCATTTCAACAATTATTTCTATCGAGGAAAATTTATCCAAACATGTTTTCTAATTTCAAATCCCTAGATTATATAGTCAAGATGCATATACCAAAAAACTGATTATAATTTTCCGTGTATTTCATGAAATACACAGAAAAGAAACACCCGTATATTTTTCGCATATCGCCTTAAAATAATTAAGCGCGTGTAAGTATAAAATAAACTTTTAACAAAAAAATAGCAACCGACTTCAATAGTAACAGCAGTCATTCACTAAAAAGTTAATAATAATTCTATAAAGACCGATGGTACCGAAGCAACACTTTTGCCGACTTCTTTCTTCCTGAAACGTTATGTTATCTAGAAGTCGGCGTTCTTATATTGGTTTCTATGTTGCTATATCGTAGGAAATACGCCGACTTCTAGATAACATAATGTTTCAGGAAGAAAGAAGTCGGCAAAAGTGTTGCTTCGGTACCATCGGTCTTTATAGAATTATTATTAACTTTTTAGTGAATGACTGCTGTTACTATTGAAGTCGGTTGCTATTTTTTTGTTAAAAGTTTATTTTATTTCACATTTTTTAGTGTTGCTGGGTTAAATTGTGAGGTATAGGTAGTTCTTGCAAACGTGGTGTTAATATGAAACGAAGTTCAAGTGAGTATAAGTAGCCATGTTTGAGTAGCTTCCTGCTATCAGCAGCCTAACACAACATGATTACCGCAATCTCGAGTTATGTGCTGTCATCCGTTGAAGAGTTCTACGGTGATGAAGCCAAGATCGAAATTCAGGTGGGTACACTGGCAATTTTCAGCAATGCCCTGCAATGAGCACCCTAACACAAACTGGTTGCCGCAATCTAAAGTTATGTGCTGTCATCCGTTGAGGAGTTCTATGGTGATGAAGCCAGGATCGAAGGTCAGGTGGGAATTCTGATGATCTCCAAGTAATACCCTTGAATCAGCACCCTAACGCAGTGATTGCCGCAATCTCGAGTTATGTGCTCTGATCCGTTGAAGAGTTCTATGGTGAATATGTTGATGAAGCCAGGATCGAAGGTCAGGTGGAAGAATGTCGATTTTCAAGTAATACCTTGTAATCAGCACCCAAGTACATAGCGATTGCCTCAATTTCGAGAGATATGCTGTCATTTTCTGAGGAGTTCTACTGCCTATCTCTGAAGACCTTCATCAGATCATGACCAAACCCAAAATGGGACCTACCTGGAAGTATATTCTTTCAAACAAAAAAAGAATTGTTCAAATCGGGTGGGAAATGACGGAGTTATGGAGTAACAACGCCAAAAAAAAAAAAAAAAAAAAAAAAAAAAAAACATACAGTCGAATTGAGAACCGCCTCCTTTTTGAAGTCGGTTAAAAAGAACAAAAAACCAATGTCTTCCAGGTAGCTTTTCGTGAGTTCCGTGACGTCATAATTGACCATTTTTTATAGTGTAACTACATGATTTTTATTATTAATGAATGATCAATGCTAAATGTCTTAAATTTATCAGAAAAATTGACAGATTTGATTGGTCAGAACAATCTGGGAGCTTTATTATTTTGTTGCGCCAGAGATTCAACGGTTAAATATAAAATGATGATGACGTCCCTCGATTATACCTAAATGCCTTGATTATACTTATGTCAGACTTCAACGCTCAAAATGCTTATCGAAAAGTCCGTTGTTTTTACTGTCACACCAAAACTTGCTATCGACTCGACATCGATTCGATAAATAAAAATGTAACTTTTGTTACATTGCAATAAGGGTTATTGTTTGGAATTTATCATTTTTATCTGTCAAATTATCTAAGCGACGCGTACGTGCTCGCATACCAGTGTTGTTATTCATGCGGCAATTGCCGTTTTTTCGGATTAAACGATAGGCTTTTAACGTACCGTATTATGAAATACAGCATTTTAATTTATTAATATAAGAAACAGTTCAAAAAACACAAAATTGCCATTTTTTAATAATAAAGATAATGAAACGGCAATTTTGTGTTTTTTTTCCATAAATACGGCAATTTGAAACTTTAGATACGGCAACTCGAAATTTTACAAAGACAACACTGTGTCACACTTACGTGGCACAAAAACAGCATTTTAAAGCCCTAACATCCCAGGTTTGCATCTCGTTAGCTGCCTGGACCCCAGGGGTGGCACCCCATGCACCCCCGTTCAGCTTAACTTGAGGCAGGACATATGTCGCGCGTTTTACGCACTTTTAATCCACTCCCAGCAGTGTTTAATATTCGTTGATTTGGTCGCGAACATTGCTGGGGAGACGCATCCTGCAGTCCCTTTAGTTTAGACGTTGCTAAATTATCAATACTGAATGAGACAGCAATGCTAAATAAGTAGCGTCTAAAGGCATGATGAATAAATCAATGACAAGTCACATGACAAGTGACTAGTGCCACTGATTAATGACATAGTTCACTGTTTACAACGAAATTTTCGATGACTGTTTACTATATCATTTATCGCACGGAATAACCAATCAGTCTTGAAAATGGTGTAAAACCGAAACCGGTCGGGTTAAGAATAAATATAAATATATTAAAACGCCAATCTGTTATTCCTTGATGACGGCAAAGGCAGACCCATTAATTTTAATTTTTACATAATTTTTTACTATTATTTCATGTGCACATTTATCCTACATAATTATCATATTACTTATATATATCCAAACAAAGGGGCTCGCTGAAACTCAGCGCTGTAGGAACTCTCGACAAGTTTCCGACAGCAAATGCTGAGCGGGCCACCTTTTGCCAAACAAAATGTATGGCTTAATTTATATGTAATTAATTTTGTAAGTTACTTGCCTTCTTGGTTAATTTGTTAGAATTTAAGTTAGTATTTAAGTTAGTTTTGGCAATAAATTCCGTTCTTTATTTAAATAAGCTAATAAACTGTGAAACGAATGCAAGTGTATTTATTCATCATGTTGTCATCCAAGTTTCACCAAGTGCCGACAATCGTCGCAAGTATTAATCATAACGTCTAAAGGCTTTCAGACTTACACTTTCAGAGTCTGAAAGACTAAAGTCTAAGGCCTAAGTCTTAACGATTTTGTCACTAGATCTGGGGCCTTACAACATCTATCGCTATCGCTTTCAAAGGTGCACGTGATTGGCTAAAAATGATGTGTGATTTCTAGCCCATTACGCGCACCTTTAAAAGCAATAGCGTTAGATGTTGAAGTTAGACAATAAGGCCCCAAAAACACTCATTGGCGATTAATTTCTTTCGTTTCTCAACAACGTTTCATACATTTTATTTTAGCGACTTTTTCAGACTGGTATTCCATACATTAATTTGAAATAAATATTCATATTTTGCTATTATACGCTTTTCATTTAGTTTTACACAACAAAATTAACAATTTTAGATATTCTCGAGACATATTTCGGCCCACTTTGGGGCCCGCATCAGTCGAATGAGTGAAAAATTTGAATACAGAATGACATGAAATAAAAAATATATATAACCTTATGACTAATTAAATTAAACTAAGTAGAATTAGTCATAAAGTTGTACATATTTTTTCATTTCATGTCATTCTGTATTAACATGTTTCACTCATTCGACTGATGCCGGCCCCAAAGTGGGCCGAAATATATCTCGAAAATATATAATATACATAAATTTGGCGATGTTTCGGTTAAGTTTTTGTTGAACTGGCAACTTTTGTTCATAAATCTAGCGGCAAGAATAAAATTAAAGTAGCCATACCTACTGCATCCTGTCATAGGTGTGAAAGACTTTGGTGCGTCGTGGCAACATAGATACTTTCACTTTTTTGTATACCCTGAGCAAATTCTTTCATTATCGTAATGAAAATGTTTGAGCTACTTCATTTAAATCTTGAACTCAATCTATCCAATGTTTCAAAAAGGATTCTTAATCATGGTAATCGTTATATTTGGTTAGTAAATAATAAATCTTGAAAAATCTCTGAAGAATTATTCACATAATTTACCAACTCAAAATCAGTTCTTGGTGTACACACGCCTAAATTATTCAAAGACGCTCTCCTCTATGTATAATCTACCTAAATACCGACCAACCATCCTCAAAACAACAGTTATATTAGCCGAAAGGCAATAAGACAACTGGTTAGCCCCTATCGATTAAGCTATAAAGGCGATAATTGATAAGCCCAGCTTTCGAAATTATAGGATACTTGTAAACCTCACCGGAGGCGCCTTGCTAAAGCATTCCTAGGCCGTTTACACACGACTGCACATCAAACGACCGACCACTGTCTTACAGTGTATAACCGTCCTAAACAGATGTTTAGTCTTCTTTGACGCTAACTTCTCTGACTTGGGAATTTAATTTGCTTAATTTAAAATTGGCAACTGTTTGCCAAGTTTTCGACTTGGCGATGGTACTTACCGTTAGGTTTCATTGATTTTAATGTAAGAATTTCGGAGCACGTGTTTTTTCGTGTTTAATTCGAAGTTTAGAGAAATTCAAATGTTCCTTTTTCTTTGATATTTAGGCTAAATAAGAAATTACCAAAAATCGCCGAATAAAGAGTTTCATACAAATCGGAACACTTTTCACAAATTTTTGATGTCAAACTTTGACAGCTGTCAAATTAAAAAAGAATGACAAATATCAGATTTTTCCCCCAGTCAAAATTAAATGCCGGACATTTCACCCATAAGTCACTTTGATGTCGTACGACTAATTCATAGAGAACCACTACGTGAATGAATGACCGTAGCTTTATACAAGGTGACTTTTTGATCATCGTCCAAATTCATACTGGAGGCTTGATAAGTCATCAGTATCTTAGATCAATAACAATTTTTGTGAAATTCCTAAAATGAAATTTCGGCTTCCCATAGAAATTCACTTCCAGTCCCGAGTGAATCACTATGGGGAGTCGAAATTTCATTTTACGAATTTCACCAAAATTGTTATTGATCCATGATACTGATCACTTACCAAGCCGCCAGTATGAATTTGGACGATGATCAAAAAGTCACCTTGTATAATATAGATACTTTGAGGTAGCAAGACACCACTTTTGCACTTAATTTGAACAGTCCTGCCATAGTATTACATATACAGGGTGTAAAAGCAAAGGCAAGAATTCTTCTAGGGTACGTTAGTATGAATCATATAGTGTTTAAAAAAAATAGCGGCAATTTTTTTTTATGTAGCAGTACCACATAATAACACGATTTGTTAAACTTGAAATACTCTAATCCGGTGGACACTCTCGCTGGTCGTTGACCTCTGATAGCGTCAGTAGCACAGAACATAATTAACTGCATTGATAAGAGTGCGTAGCTGGATCTTAGGAAAACAATATAATTTTTGGTAAAAATTTATGGTATACTTTTTTTTTATCGTAATCGTATCAGTATCGTGTATACTTTCATACCCTAAAGGGATTCTTGGTTTTGCATTTACACCCTGTATAAGGTCTTTCAATTTAAATGGAAAGTAATTTAGGAGGTGATTCAGTATCGTTAATACATCACATTCCACTGCAAAGCACTTTTTTTTGCGCGAACTTTTTTTTCACTTCTCAGTACAAAGTGGTCCGATCAGCTGACTCAGTTTGTATGGACAAGTGAAGAAAAAGTTCGCGAAAAAAAATGTACTTTTCAGTGGAATGTGATACCTTCTAAATTACTTTTCATTTAAATTGAAAGACCTTATATACATATTCGTAACGTTATAAGTATTTATGTGGTATATTATCTTCATATATTTATATACAAGGTGACTTTTTGATCATCGTCCAAATTCATACTGGTGGCTTGGTAAGTGATCAGTATCATGGATCAATAACAATTTTTGTGAAATTTCATTTTACGAATTTTACAAAAATGATTATTGATCCATTTGGACGATGATCAAAAAGTCACCTTGTATATATACATATATGTATCTTTTTCTGAAGCTTACTTTTTATATCATTAGTACTTAATTACAAAACTTATCTATCAGTACATAAATGTATTCTTTTATTTTTTATTTCGTGTTTAAAATTTAAAATTGTAAAGTCTTGCACACCTGCCTCTGAAACTTTCTTGTACTTTCTGTCGGGTTGACTGGAAGAAAATGCTTCTAGCATTAAGTCCACCTGTTGTATATTAGACTGTTGATTTAGAAGAAGAAGAAGTATTAAATAAAGTACACACCAAAAACTTTTCATATGACATAAGTTTCATCACTGTTGAAAGCTTTTCAAGTTTGATGCAGAATCCATATAGAAGTGCCAACATTCCTTTGAACTTAGCAGGAAAATTCAAATGTACCTAAAGTTCTCTGAAAAATTAGCAGAAAAAATCTAACGTATAGTTCCCCGACAAATTTCAAACCTTTGAAACTTGCGGGTTGGAGTTCGGAATTCGGGAAAAAACATGGTTCGGCACATGAAGCAACACATGGTTCGGCATTATCACTTTAGATGATAGTAAATATTTACATTTCTCAACAAATAAATAAGATATAACATATAAGATATTTATTCACCATATAACAAAACACGTTATAAAAGGTTTGTCAGTTATTATTAATATAAATATCACATTAAATGCAAAATATGTACAATTGTACATACACAATCGGTATACAGTGGCGTGCACAGAACTTTTTGCTGGAAAAGCAAGCAATTGGTCAAGAACAACAATAAAAAATATGAAAAAATTTAAATATCACTTTGAAAAAAAAAGTTTGTATTGGAAATTTTCACTCTAGGGTAGACATTGTCTACCCTGGCGTCATACAATTTTTTTTATTTAAAGTGATATTTAAATTTTTTCATATTTTTTTATTGTTGTTCTTGACCAATTGCTTGCTTTTCCAGCAAAAAGTTCTGTGCACGCCACTGTCGGTATACATATGAAATCCATTATTAAAAATGTGTGGCTAAAATTAAAATTAAAAATGTCATACTTAATTAAAAATAAATTTAAATGTCTAATTAGGAAATGAACATGGCTTTATGTTTAAATTTATTAATAGAGTATAATGGATTATTCTGCAAGAAAAGTTTTACCTTGGTTTTAAATTCTAAGAGCGTTACCACGTGCTATTTTATAAAATGAAGGAAAAGATCATTAAAACAATTGCTGTACATTTTTATAGTAATTTCAGAAAATGTCAGGAATTTCAAGAAAAGCTCTTGAATAGCGTTATCGTATCATGACTATTGTGATTTAATTAGAGACATAACAATGACAAAACATATTTTAGAATCATAATAAAACATCAAACAACATAATAAAAAGACAGATTTCAGATACTCAATATACGCAAAAAAGATACGCAAAAATGTTGCAAAAAAAGTCAAAATAACTGAGGTTTTCCATGCGCGGCTGTCGATTAGAGCGAGATAGACATTACAAAATAAAAGCGTTCGAGTAGGACTTATTTCCACGGAGGGCTGACCCTTAAGAGGCTATGCGAATTTTATTTTTGTCACTGTCACTCCAAGCGAAAAATCGCGCAGTGCAAGAGGGGCGGATTCAGGGCAAAAGGGATAAAAATGGGTTTCATATTTTTATTAAAAAAACTAAAATAGCTAGCAAAATTTCAAATATCAGATCTCTAGATATTGTTGAAATACACCTAATAAAATATGTTTGAGTTCTGTATATGGTTCCTATTCATCAAACGAGAAGAAAAAGTGTGTTTGAAGACCTCATTTCAACAATTATTTCTATAGAGGAAAATTTATCCAAACATGTTTTCCAATTTCAAAACCCTAGATTTTATAGTCAAAATGCATATACCAGAAATTTATTCAAATTTTCCCTGTATTTCATGAAATACATAGAAAAGAAACACCCGTATTTTTTTCGCATATCGCCTTAAACAAAAGGTAACCGTAGTTATATAACTCCTATCTGCTAACTAAGGAATACTAACATTGAGATATAAAACTAATACTAACATCTACCATTGGGATATAAAACTAATACTAACATCTACCATTGGGATATAAAACTAATACTAACATCTACCATTGAGATATAAAACTAATACTAACATCTACCATTGGGATATAAAACTAATACTAACATCTACCATTGAGATATAAAACTAATACTAACATCTACCATTGAGATATAAAACTAATACTAACATCTACCATTGAGATATAAAACTAATACTAACATCTACCATTGGGATATAAAACTAATACTAACATCTACCATTGGGATATAAAACTAATACTAACATCTACCATTGGGATATAAAACTAATACTAACATCTACCATTGGGATATAAAACTAATACTAACATCTACCATTGAGATATAAAACTAATACTAACATCTACCATTGGGATATAAAACTAATACTAACATCTACCATTGGGATATAAAACTAATACTAACATCTACCATTGAGATATAAAACTAATACTAACATCTACCATTGAGATATAAAACTAATACTAACATCTACCATTGAGATATAAAACTAATACTAACATCTACCATTGGGATATAAAACTAATACTAACATCTACCATTGGGATATAAAACTAATACTAACATCTACCATTGGGATATAAAACTAATACTAACATCTACCATTGAGATATAAAACTAATACTAACATCTACCATTGGGATATAAAACTAATACTAACATCTACCATTGGGATATAAAACTAATACTAACATCTACCATTGGGATATAAAACTAATACTAACATCTACCATTGGGATATAAAACTAATACTAACATCTACCATTGGGATATAAAACTAATACTAACATCTACCATTGGGATATAAAACTAATACTAACATCTACCATTGAGATATAAAACTAATACTAACATCTACCATTGAGATATAAAACTAATACTAACATCTACCATTGAGATATAAAACTAATACTAACATCTACCATTGGGATATAAAACTAATACTAACATCTACCATTGAGATATAAAACTAATACTAACATCTACCATTGAGATATAAAACTAATACTAACATCTACCATTGAGATATAAAACTAATACTAACATCTACCATTGAGATATAAAACTAATACTAACATCTACCATTGAGATATAAAACTAATACTAACATCTACCATTGAGATATAAAACTAATACTAACATCTACCATTGAGATATAAAACTAATACTAACATCTACCATTGAGATATAAAACTAATACTAACATCTACCATTGGGATATAAAACTAATACTATCATCTACCATTGGGATATAAAACTAATACTAACATCTACCATTGGGATATAAAACTAATACTAACATCTACCATTGGGATATAAAACTAATACTAACATCTACCATTGGGATATAAAACTAATACTAACATCTACCATTGGGATATAAAACTAATACTAACATCTACCATTGGGATATAAAACTAATACTAACATCTACCATTGGGATATAAAACTAATACTAACATCTACCATTGAGATATAAAACTAATACTAACATCTACCATTGGGATATAAAACTAATACTAACATCTACCATTGAGATATAAAACTAATACTAACATCTACCATTGAGATATAAAACTAATACTAACATCTACCATTGGGATATAAAACTAATACTAACATCTACCATTGAGATATAAAACTAATACTAACATCTACCATTGAGATATAAAACTAATACTAACATCTACCATTGAGATATAAAACTAATACTAACATCTACCATTGAGATATAAAACTAATACTAACATCTACCATTGGGATATAAAACTAATACTAACATCTACCATTGGGATATAAAACTAATACTAACATCTACCATTGGGATATAAAACTAATACTAACATCTACCATTGAGATATAAAACTAATACTAACATCTACCATTGGGATATAAAACTAATACTAACATCTACCATTGGGATATAAAACTAATACTAACATCTACCATTGAGATATAAAACTAATACTAACATCTACCATTGAGATATAAAACTAATACTAACATCTACCATTGAGATATAAAACTAATACTAACATCTACCATTGAGATATAAAACTAATACTAACATCTACCATTGGGATATAAAACTAATACTAACATCTACCATTGGGATATAAAACTAATACTAACATCTACCATTGGGATATAAAACTAATACTAACATCTACCATTGGGATATAAAACTAATACTAACATCTACCATTGGGATATAAAACTAATACTAACATCTACCATTGGGATATAAAACTAATACTAACATCTACCATTGAGATATAAAACTAATACTAACATCTACCATTGGGATATAAAACTAATACTAACATCTACCATTGAGATATAAAACTAATACTAACATCTACCATTGAGATATAAAACTAATACTAACATCTACCATTGGGATATAAAACTAATACTAACATCTACCATTGAGATATAAAACTAATACTAACATCTACCATTGAGATATAAAACTAATACTAACATCTACCATTGAGATATAAAACTAATACTAACATCTACCATTGAGATATAAAACTAATACTAACATCTACCATTGAGATATAAAACTAATACTAACATCTACCATTGAGATATAAAACTAATACTAACATCTACCATTGAGATATAAAACTAATACTAACATCTACCATTGAGATATAAAACTAATACTAACATCTACCATTGGGATATAAAACTAATACTATCATCTACCATTGGGATATAAAACTAATACTAACATCTACCATTGGGATATAAAACTAATACTAACATCTACCATTGGGATATAAAACTAATACTAACATCTACCATTGGGATATAAAACTAATACTAACATCTACCATTGGGATATAAAACTAATACTAACATCTACCATTGGGATATAAAACTAATACTAACATCTACCATTGGGATATAAAACTAATACTAACATCTACCATTGAGATATAAAACTAATACTAACATCTACCATTGGGATATAAAACTAATACTAACATCTACCATTGAGATATAAAACTAATACTAACATCTACCATTGAGATATAAAACTAATACTAACATCTACCATTGGGATATAAAACTAATACTAACATCTACCATTGAGATATAAAACTAATACTAACATCTACCATTGAGATATAAAACTAATACTAACATCTACCATTGGGATATAAAACTAATACTAACATCTACCATTGGGATATAAAACTAATACTATCATCTACCATTGGGATATAAAACTAATACTAACATCTACCATTGGGATATAAAACTAATACTAACATCTACCATTGGGATATAAAACTAATACTAACATCTACCATTGGGATATAAAACTAATACTAACATCTACCATTGGGATATAAAACTAATACATACTAACATCTACCATTGGGATATAAAACTAATACTAACATCTACCATTGGGATATAAAACTAATACTAACATCTACCATTGGGATATAAAACTAATACATACTAACATCTACCATTGGGATATAAAACTAATACTAACATCTACCATTGGGATATAAAACTAATACTAACATCTACCATTGGGATATAAAACTAATACTTACATCTACCATTGGGATATAAAACTAATACTAACATCTACCATTGGGATAT
Organism: Ypsolopha sequella; assembly: GCA_934047225.1. Classification (NCBI taxonomy): domain Eukaryota; kingdom Metazoa; phylum Arthropoda; class Insecta; order Lepidoptera; family Ypsolophidae; genus Ypsolopha; species Ypsolopha sequella. The sequence goes on from OW203993.1 coordinate 25,647,177, forward strand.
AAAACTAATACATACTAACATCTACCATTGGGATATAAAACTAATACTAACATCTACCATTGGGATATAAAACTAATACTAACATCTACCATTGAGATATAAAACTAATACTAACATCTACCATTGGGATATAAAACTAATACTAACATCTACCATTGGGATATAAAACTAATACTAACATCTACCATTGGGATATAAAACTAATACTAACATCTACCATTGGGATATAAAACTAATACTAACATCGACCATTGGGATATAAAACTAATACTAATATAAAACTAAGTGAACTGTTTTAAAAATAGACTAGATAAATTTTTAAATAAATAAGACTTAAAGTGCAGTGATATACACAGCATCAGCTTCTAGCTGCTTGTGTATAATAAATAATAATAATAATAATAATAATAATAATACTAACATCTACCATTGAGATATAAAACTAATACTAACATCTACCATTGGGATATAAAACTAATACTAACATCTACCATTGGGATATAAAACTAATACTAACATCTACCATTGGGATATAAAACTAATACTAACATCTACCATTGAGATATAAAACTAATACTAACATCTACCATTGGGATATAAAACTAATACTAACATCTACCATTGGGATATAAAACTAATACTAACATCTACCATTGGGATATAAAACTAATACTAACATCTACCATTGGGATATAAAACAAATACTAACATCTACCATTGGGATATAAAACTAATACTAACATCTACCATTGGGATATAAAACTAATACTAACATCTACCATTGGGATATAAAACTAATACTAACATCTACCATTGAGATATAAAACTAATACATACTAACATCTACCATTGGGATATAAAACTAATACTAACATCTACCATTGGGATATAAAACTAATACTAACATCTACCATTGGGATATAAAACTAATACTAACATCTACCATTGGGATATAAAACTAATACTAACATCTACCATTGAGATATAAAACAAATACTAACATCTACCATTGGGATATAAAACTAATACTAACATCTACCATTGGGATATAAAACTAATACTAACATCTACCATTGGGATATAAAACTAATACTAACATCTACCATTGAGATATAAAACTAATACATACTAACATCTACCATTGGGATATAAAACTAATACTAACATCTACCATTGGGATATAAAACTAATACTAACATCTACCATTGGGATATAAAACTAATACTAACATCTACCATTGGGATATAAAACTAATACTAACATCTACCATTGGGATATAAAACTAATACTAACATCTACCATTGGGATATAAAACTAATACTAACATCTACCATTGAGATATAAAACTAATACATACTAACATCTACCATTGGGATATAAAACTAATACTATCATCTACCATTGGGATATAAAACTAATACTAACATCTACCATTGGGATATAAAACTAATACTAACATCTACCATTGGGATATAAAACTAATACTAACATCTACCATTGAGATATAAAACTAATACTAACATCTACCATTGGGATATAAAACTAATACTAACATCTACCATTGAGATATAAAACTAATACTAACATCTACCATTGGGATATAAAACTAATACTAACATCTACCATTGGGATATAAAACTAATACTAACATCTACCATTGGGATATAAAACTAATACTAACATCTACCATTGGGATATAAAACTAATACTAACATCTACCATTGGGATATAAAACTAATACTAACATCTACCATTGGGATATAAAACTAATACTAACATCTACCATTGAGATATAAAACTAATACTAACATCTACCATTGAGATATAAAACTAATACTAACATCTACCATTGGGATATAAAACTAATACTCACATCTACCATTGAGATATAAAACTAATACTAACATCTACCATTGAGATATAAAACTAATACTAACATCTACCATTGGGATATAAAACTAATACTAACATCTACCATTGAGATATAAAACTAATACTAACATCTACCATTGGGATATAAAACTAATACTAACATCTACCATTGAGATATAAAACTAATACATACTAACATCTACCATTGGGATATAAAACTAATACTAACATCTACCATTGGGATATAAAACTAATACTAACATCTACCATTGGGATATAAAACTAATACTAACATCTACCATTGGGATATAAAACTAATACTAACATCTACCATTGGGATATAAAACTAATACTAACATCTACCATTGAGATATAAAACTAATACATACTAACATCTACCATTGGGATATAAAACTAATACTAACATCTACCATTGGGATATAAAACTAATACTAACATCTACCATTGGGATATAAAACTAATACTAACATCTACCATTGAGATATAAAACTAATACTAACATCTACCATTGGGATATAAAACTAATACTAACATCTACCATTGAGATATAAAACTAATACTAACATCTACCATTGAGATATAAAACTAATACATACTAACATCTACAATTGGGATATAAAACTAATACTAACATCTACCATTGGGATATAAAACTAATACTAACATCTACCATTGGGATATAAAACTAATACTAACATCTACCATTGGGATATAAAACTAATACTAACATCTACCATTGAGATATAAAACTAATACTAACATCTACCATTGGGATATAAAACTAATACTAACATCTACCATTGAGATATAAAACTAATACTAACATCTACCATTGGGATATAAAACTAATACTAACATCTACCATTGGGATATAAAACTAATACTAACATCTACCATTGGGATATAAAACTAATACTAACATCTAACATTGGGATATAAAACTAATACTAACATCTACCATTGGGATATAAAACTAATACTAACATCTACCATTGGGATATAAAACTAATACTAACATCTACCATTGAGATATAAAACTAATACTAACATCTACCATTGGGATATAAAACTAATACTCACATCTACCATTGAGATATAAAACTAATACTAACATCTACCATTGAGATATAAAACTAATACTAACATCTACCATTGGGATATAAAACTAATACTAACATCTACCATTGGGATATAAAACTAATACTAACATCTACCATTGAGATATAAAACTAATACTAACATCTACCATTGGGATATAAAACTAATACTAACATCTACCATTGGGATATAAAACTAATACTAACATCTACCATTGGGATATAAAACTAATACTAACATCTACCATTGGGATATAAAACTAATACTAACATCTACCATTGGGATATAAAACTAATACTAACATCTACCATTGGGATATAAAACTAATACTAACATCTACCATTGAGATATAAAACTAATACTAACATCTACCATTGGGATATAAAACTAATACTAACATCTACCATTGGGATATAAAACTAATACTAACATCTACCATTGGGATATAAAACTAATACTTACATCTACCATTGGGATATAAAACTAATACTAACATCTACCATTGGGATATAAAACTAATACATACTAACATCTACCATTGAGATATAAAACTAATACTAACATCTACCATTGGGATATAAAACTAATACTAACATCTACCATTGGGATATAAAACTAATACATACTAACATCTACCATTGGGATATAAAACTAATACTAACATCTACCATTGGGATATAAAACTAATACTAACATCTACCATTGAGATATAAAACTAATACTAACATCTACCATTGGGATATAAAACTAATACTAACATCTACCATTGGGATATAAAACTAATACATACTAACATCTACCATTGAGATATAAAACTAATACTAACATCTACCATTGGGATATAAAACTAATACTAACATCTACCATTGGGATATAAAACTAATACTAACATCTACCATTGGGATATAAAACTAATACTAACATCTACCATTGGGATATAAAACTAATACTAACATCTACCATTGGGATATAAAACTAATACTAACATCTACCATTGGGATATAAAACTAATACTAACATCTACCATTGGGATATAAAACTAATACTAACATCTACCATTGGGATATAAAACTAATACTAACATCTACCATTGGGATATAAAACTAATACTAACATCTACCATTGGGATATAAAACTAATACTAACATCTACCATTGAGATATAAAACTAATACTAACATCTACCATTGGGATATAAAACTAATACTAACATCTACCATTGAGATATAAAACTAATACTAACATCTACCATTGGGATATAAAACTAATACTAACATCTACCATTGAGATATAAAACTAATACTAACATCTACCATTGGGATATAAAACTAATACTAACATCTACCATTGAGATATAAAACTAATACTAACATCTACCATTGGGATATAAAACTAATACTAACATCTACCATTGAGATATAAAACTAATACTAACATCTACCATTGGGATATAAAACTAATACTTACATCTACCATTGGGATATAAAACTAATACTAACATCTACCATTGGGATATAAAACTAATACTAACATCTACCATTGAGATATAAAACTAATACTAACATCTACCATTGGGATATAAAACTAATACTAACATCTACCATTGGGATATAAAACTAATACTAACATCTACCATTGGGATATAAAACTAATACTAACATCTACCATTGGGATATAAAACTAATACTAACATCTACCATTGGGATATAAAACTAATACTAACATCTACCATTGAGATATAAAACTAATACTAACATCTACCATTGAGATATAAAACTAATACTAACATCTACCATTGGGATATAAAACTAATACTAACATCTACCATTGGGATATAAAACTAATACTAACATCTACCATTGGGATATAAAACTAATACTAACATCTACCATTGAGATATAAAACTAATACTAACATCTACCATTGAGATATAAAACTAATACTAACATCTACCATTGGGATATAAAACTAATACTAACATCTACCATTGGGATATAAAACTAATACTAACATCTACCATTGGGATATAAAACTAATACTAACATCTACCATTGAGATATAAAACTAATACTAACATCTACCATTGGGATATAAAACTAATACTAACATCTACCATTGGGATATAAAACTAATACTAACATCTACCATTGGGATATAAAACTAATACTAACATCTACCATTGGGATATAAAACTAATACTAACATCTACCATTGGGATATAAAACTAATACTAACATCTACCATTGAGATATAAAACTAATACTAACATCTACCATTGAGATATAAAACTAATACTAACATCTACCATTGGGATATAAAACTAATACTAACATCTACCATTGGGATATAAAACTAATACTAACATCTACCATTGAGATATAAAACTAATACTAACATCTACCATTGAGATATAAAACTAATACTAACATCTACCATTGAGATATAAAACTAATACTAACATCTACCATTGGGATATAAAACTAATACTAACATCTACCATTGGGATATAAAACTAATACTAACATCTACCATTGAGATATAAAACTAATACTAACATCTACCATTGAGATATAAAACTAATACTAACATCTACCATTGGGATATAAAACTAATACTAACATCTACCATTGGGATATAAAACTAATACTAACATCTACCATTGAGATATAAAACTAATACTAACATCTACCATTGGGATATAAAACTAATACTAACATCTACCATTGGGATATAAAACTAATACTAACATCTACCATTGGGATATAAAACTAATACTAACATCTACCATTGAGATATAAAACTAATACTAACATCTACCATTGGGATATAAAACTAATACTAACATCTACCATTGAGATATAAAACTAATACTAACATCTACCATTGGGATATAAAACTAATACTAACATCTACCATTGAGATATAAAACTAATACTAACATCTACCATTGAGATATAAAACTAATACTAACATCTACCATTGGGATATAAAACTAATACTAACATCTACCATTGGGATATAAAACTAATACTAACATCTACCATTGGGATATAAAACTAATACTAACATCTACCATTGGGATATAAAACTAATACTAACATCTACCATTGGGATATAAAACTAATACTAACATCTACCATTGGGATATAAAACTAATACTAACATCTACCATTGGGATATAAAACTAATACTAACATCTACCATTGGGATATAAAACTAATACATACTAACATCTACCATTGAGATATAAAACAAAAAAAGTAAACCGGGCCTTACTTGCTCTCAAACTCTCCAAAAACATATTACATTTTCTAAAGTTTTGATATTTTAATAGGATATTCAGAAAGCTTCAAATAATCAAAATATTATTTGAAATAACCAAACAACATTGAAATTTAGTACCCACAGCTGTACTTCCGGTACAGTTTAAATTATAATAACTTTGATACACAAGTTGTACTGTCAACACAAAGCTGAATAACGAGAATAAACTAGCAAAACACAGCAATATCAAACCCATTTGCTTTCAAAATTGATACTTATTCACCAAATAAACAGGCAAATACCTAATCAAAGATGATCAAACGGCGTATCCAACACATAAAGCGCCATTTATGGCCTGAATCGCCATTTGAGGCCATTCGCAAGCCGATGCGGTCAGATGGTGGCCATTCATTAGCCAATTACATTCGCTAACAGATTCCACGCGTGGCCGACAGTACTGTGTAAGTACACAGAATTAATATTGGAGGTAATTAAAGTAAATAGCTGTGTATTTAACATAGTTGCCCATATATATATATACGTATATATATGTTGTCAGCACATCGTAGAATTGGGCAAATCATGATCTGTTTGGGCATATCATATGTCTGTTAAAATTAATTTAAAACTTAAAATTAACATAAATTCGCGAAGTTATATAAAACTTACCTTTTACAAAACATGAAAACATTGAAAGATTAAAATAGCATTTTATTATTTACTATTAATGTAATAATATTATATATAATATTTACCTACTTATAATTTAGTAACTACCTAATTATAGAAAAAGAAGTGCGACTCCCTCCCCACAGACAAACCAAATTTCTACTTGGTTTTGTGGGATGTATTTAGATTAAGTTATCTTTGAAATAAATAAACATATTCATTCATTCATTAATACGCCCCTCCTCGCTCCGCTCGTCCTCGCACCTATTCTTGACTTTAATTTAAAATTTTTCGATTTCATACTTAACGATTTGCCCACAACATTATACACTGTGAAATCTAATTCGCTCAGATTAAATTATGTTAAGGTGTGTTAATTCGAAAACCATTTCGAGATCCAGGTTTAATAAGCAGTATTTTCGAAGTTTTGGTCTAAAAAACCTCATGATGATGGATATTTTTACGAAAAAGCTGCAACTTACATTTTCCTTCGTGTGACGTCACTTGAGAAATGGTTGTTTAGAAATGTGTCATTTGCTATCAAGATAAATTTATAAAAATTTGCTGCCGACTGACTTGACAGATGGATGACAGATGACTAGACAGACAGAGATAGATATATTCTATCGGTATAATGTCTAGAATGCTCAAGTGACGTCATAATTAATTTATATTATTAATATATAATTTAAAATAACATAGATATACCTATACTATCGAATTCTGATTGTCTAAGGATATGTTCGCACTAGAAATGACGTCACAGTTCGTAAACGAAAACAAACCCACTAAAGACAATTTTGAAAGTTCAGTGTTTATCTATGTTTTTGATGATAGGCACTTAGTCCAGTTGGCAACGAAAGACACAGAATAAAATGGCAGGACACAATTAAAGGATTATAAAATAACACAACTTTAAACCTAATTAACATTGAACTATTGTCGCGTAATGCCATAAACGACCTTAATTTGAATATATTTTAGCAAAAAATAAGAAAAAAACCGGCCAAGTACGAGTCGGACTCACGCACGAAGGGTTCCGTACCATTATCTATAAAAATGGCAAAAAAAACATGTCTGTTGTATGGGAACCCCCTTAAATATTTATTTTATTCTGTTTTTTAGTATTTTTTGTTATAGCGGCAACAGAAATACATCATCTGTGAAAATTTCAACTGTCTAACTATCACGGTTCATGAGATACAGCTTGGTGACAGACAGATAGACAAACAGACAGACGGACAGTCTTAGTAATAGGGTCACACTGGTTAACCTTTGGGTACGGAACCCTAACAATCATAAGTTGTGCGATTGGAAACGAGATCCGTCACAAGCACCTTATAGTTATTCGATATGAGTTATTTTTATTTTATTTTTATTTATTTATTTACTTTAATTAAAACGGACAAACCATTATTATGCAACGACTTAGCTCTCAGAACTGTAGTGCAATTACGTAAGCATCCATTCGATTAATTTGGCAGATAAAATCAATAAATTGCAATGAAATATGAGTTACATTTTTATTTATCGAATCGATGTCGAGTCGATACTAATTTCACACTTGTACCCCTGTTCAGACCGAGAAAATATCGATCGTAGCAGTCTACGACAACGCAGCGGGGCGTGGCGTAGGCGCACTTCGTAGGCGCACGGTGTAGGCGCGGCGTAGCACTCATGTCAATTTACTCACTAACCTTTTGCTGGCAAATAATTGTAACAAAACAGACAATTGGCGAATGAGAGAGGCCGAAAGAACAGACTGGGTGTTAAGATGAAGTTGCGGAAGCCGGAAACTGGCAATAGTACTCGTCCATACGAACAACTTTTAAAAACCGGTCAAGTGCCAGTCAGACTTGGGTTCCGTATCCTGGATGAAAAATTTAATTTTGTCATTTTTTTTCGTGAATTTCTCAACCGCTATATTTTTCCTGTAACCTTTACGTAAACACATATTACCATGATTTTTTTCATATTTTTCGGTCCACCAGTTTTGGAGATAAAGGGGGGACGTACATTTTTTTGTAGATTTTCAATGATTTCTCGAAACCAGTGCCAGAAAATACAGTAAAAGTATATATTTTTACAATCAACCTATTTGATACCCATATTATATGTTTAAGATAATATTTTTTATTTTTCTCTCTTTTGTTTTGGAAATATTTTTTCAATTTTTTTTTTAAACCGTGTTACATGTGCAAATTAATTATATTTTTCTGCCAAACTTCAAGTCTTTATCTTTAACGGTGCTAAAGTTATGAGGCTGTCAGCCAGTTCCAGAAAGGGTTTTTAAGTTTAATTAACCTTTAAAGTTGATGCCATCCCTTACATTGTTCTTGACAAAGAAAGTGACAGCATCCATTTTAAAGTGTTATTAAACTTAAAACTCTTTTTGCAACTGGCTGTGTGACATACGGACGGACGGACAACGGAGTCTCGCCATAAAGGTTCCTTTTGTACCTTTTAGGTACTACGAAACCCAAATAATCAGATGTTCCAAAGAAAAGTTACATGGTTACCCGACCAAAAGGTACGAAATCACATTTTTTTTTTCGAATTTTCAATTTTTTCACGGAAAGTTGTTCGTATGGACAAGTACTATCGCCAGTTTTCGGCTTCCGCAACTTTATCTTAATACCGCTTATATGTATATGCCGCTTTAGAATGTGTGTGTGAACTTCTTTCCAACCGGGTGTCCCACGACACCTCTCGTATTTTTTATTTAATTAATAGTCTAAAAATGCGCTGTATATCAGTCAATATTAAGACCAGGGTTGAAATCCTGCTTGGTTGGGCTGCACCAATGAGTTTTGCGGAATTTATGTGTATACCTATAGTATTGACACTTGCTGATGGTTAAAGGCCTTACTATTGCCAAATGGGTACTTTCTAAAGCCTACTCCTCGTTTATGGCCAAACCAAAAATAATGAAAAAATGTATTATGAATAATCAACTCTTAGACAACATATGCAACATTTTTCTTTTTCATACCACCAAAACTTCTACATGAATTTTATTTTTTACTGAATGGTATTTTTTGACCTCAAATTCCCTACTGCTCCTGAGTGGCTCGGCCGATTGAATTCATCTATGCTTTGATAAATAGATAAATTTTATACCTATAAACATAACATAAGATTATTCAATCGAGTAATCACGTCCAAGTGAAAAGTATAATTTTCTCCTATTTCGCCCTATCAAGGACGCAGCGAGCGTCGTAACAGCCACTATGCATTGCGCGCTGATATGAACGTTATTTCAATGTCGTTTCCGTTGATATTTGTAGTGACAAATATCGAGCTACTAATTTGGCGATGGTAATCGCCTTAAGGAACACACTGTGGGGTAAACCTGCATGCTCTAAAAAGTTCCTATCGGTCGTCGGTGAAAAGAGTGTACATGTTACTATTCAAGTCAGTCCATAGTCGGATACACCTGTGACATCCCCTCGGAGATATATCGTGAAGACATGTGTCTACTTATTATAATTACCATTCTATCCTACATTAAAATTATATACTTCCATTTAACTATTGCAAACTGGATACTCACATGAAAAAATTATGCCACAAAAAGACAATATTTACATATATCAACTTCAAATCGAAACCACAAAGTACGAAACCCCTCTCGAAACCCGAGACGACACTGTTTTAATACTATAATTACATACTTACTTATATCGACATCGTAAATCTACACTTGCATCGAAAAAAAAACTGATAAATATTCATATTCTCCGGACCGAACTAGATAGTGTTATTACTTTCAAAATTACATTTTTATTTCTGAAGTTATCTTAAATCTTCAATGAATAGACATAAGAGGACTTTTTCAATGGCAAAAAGGTAAATTTAAATAGGTTTATGCACCTAAAGGACACCCTTATTCAACAATAGCGGGACACGGGCGGCGTTTAGTTCATAAAAGCGACACTCCGAAGTGTGGAAGCCGCATGAAATTATAATAAATATCTGTGCGAAAGAGACAGTAGACTGTTGAACTGGGAAGGAAGATCGATGGTCATTTTCTGGTTTGAATAAATAGAATACCTAATGACGGTGCGTATAAAGATATTAATTCAAAACTACAAACTGGCTAAAATATGCCTTTTCAATGGCTTGAAAATTTCAGAACTTTTATTTGTGCAATGATCTTAAGTTTGATGAGTACCACGTCTGATGGAAAGTGTCATTGCGATCAAGGATGAAGAGCGCCAGCCCAGAAAGAAAGAGCGTGAAGGCAGACTAGGCGTTAATTAATCTAAACTTTGATAGAAATAAATTTCTATGTTTGAACACTTGGCGATTTATCCATCGCAAGGAGATATAAATTAACATTATATCATTGCAGTATAGAAACGCAGAAAGCGAAAGTGAATGCCGGTTTAGAGCTCCTCACATCCAGATTTACTTTTCTTTCTGCGTTTCTATACTACAATGATGTAATGTTAAGTTAATTAATCTGTTCAGGAAATTCTGCAAACTCGGAACACCGATGAGTCGCTTGGCAGCATAGTTTCGTCATGAGGGTTGTGACAAGCAATGGCAGAAGCCTACAGTTGAAGTGAAAAGTGAAAGGATTTGTCTGCTATAATTCGCTTAGATTAAATTATGTTAAGGTGTGTTAATTCGAAAACCATTTCGAGATTTAGGTTTATAAGCTGTATTGTAGAACTTGTGGTTTAAAAAAACTTCATGATTATGAATATTTTACGAAAAAGCTGCAACTTCCATTTGCCTTCGTGTGACGTCACTTGCGAAATGGCTGTTTAGAAATGTGTCCTTTGCTATCAAGATAAATTTATAATAAATTGCTTCCGACTGATTTGACAGATGGATGACAGATGAGTAGACACAAAAGAGACAGACCACTTTTATTATAAGCAATCACACATCAAAATCAATGTAATGCCTTAAATTCTCAAGTGACGTTATATCGGACAATTTTTTTAAAAAATCATAAAAAATAATGGTTAATTTATATACCAAAATAATGAAAACCATGTCCTACGTTTGGGTCTATTAGGTGTTGGTCTAACTGTCGCCATTTCAGACAAACCTCAAACAGACCAAGATCAATTTAACTACATACATACTCACACCGAAACATAACAGCTTCATCTTCAAAAGTTGCATTGCCTTTTTTTTTATTACATAAAGGTAGTTCAATCCTGAGACACTGGGTCTCAGTACATATGGACAAAGTCCCAAACTAGTTTATGTTAATATGTAGGTAGGTTAATAATACTTATTATATGTACTAATTAGTTAATACTAACATAGTTAATAAGTTGTTTGTAGTACTAACACCTATGGCCTAGTCCGAAATAAAAATATTTGATTTGATTTGATTTGATAAAGCAGTCCTAGCCACGCTTCCCAAAAACTATAATTTCGTGTCACGCATATCCACTCATCGCCACCACCATCCCTCGACGGTCAGGCCACAGTAAATCTCAAAGGTACCACAGCATTGACATGTCATTTGGACAGAAACAGGGGCCGCGAGATGTCACACCGTGCGTGGGGTGCTTTACCCATTGTGTTGCCATGTTACAAGTCATAATTCATGTTAACTGGAAGAGGGTATCCCCGTAATGACGTATCTAAATCACGATTGAAGCACATTATTCGCGGATGGTTGCCGCGTTCGGCCGTCAGATTTCATGTCTATTTAGGGTGACTTTTATTGTTAAACTGTGAAATTATTGTAAAATGACAGTAAATTGTAATGAGATGCGGTACATTTAATTTCAATGAGTTTTGAGTCATATTATTGTTTTGATAATATGTGGGTATTATCTAATATCTATTGATTTAGGTAATTCCTGCTTTTGCCCCGGGCTAACAATTACTTTTACGCCAAAAGACCTTTACTAAAAACATTATTTTGGAGTACATTAAAATCCAGAAAAAATCAATTACAAAATTATTTTAAATAAGACAAATATTTAAAAATGGATTCAAACCTGTGGCCTCTTAATTAATTCGTCTGTGCTTCTTTTTGATTTTTTGGGCATTATTTTCATATCTTCCCAGTATTAAGGCCTTGCCTTTGGTGTTTCAACGGTTTTTGCTTAAAAATGCTGGGTCAACAACTTACCTGATCAATGTTAAACTCACAGACGTGTTTTTTCTTTATTTTTATATTTCCGTTGTCAAGACAGTTACCTAATTGGACACATTTCACTCGATAGATTTTATTTTTGAAAATTACTTCTAGTTAAGTTATAACGGGTGTTTTTTTAGAGGTATAGAACTTTGAAATGGAATAAATCAAAGATGATTTTTTTTATTGATATGAAATTTATTTTATTCGAAAGACAATCTTCTGGCATTATAATTTAAATATGACTTCTGGCATATGTCCGCCACGGCTGGCTCGGACGTAGTCTAATCTGGAGGTCCAATTTTCGATGACTTTTTCCAACATTTGTGGCCGTATATCGACAATAACTCGCCGAGTGTTGTCCTCCAAGTGGTCAATCGTTTCGGGTTTATCGGCGTAGACTTGCGACTTCACATATCCCCACAGAAAATAGTCAAGTGGCGTTAAATCGCACGATCTTGGAGGCCAATCACGGGTCCGAAACGTGAAACTATGCGGTTACCAAACGTTTCCTTCAATAAATCAATTGTGCAGGAGTTGTGGTTTCAACAAGACGGCGCAACATGTCACACAGCTCGTGCCACAATTGATTTATTGAAGGAAACGTTTGGTAACCGAATAGTTTAACGTTTCGGACCCGTGAATTAGCCTCCAAGATCGTGCGATTTAACGCCACTTGACTATTTTCTGTGGGGATATGTGAAGTCGCAAGTCTACGCCGATAAGCCCGAAACGATTGACCACTTGGAGGACAACACTCGGCGAGTTATTGCCGATATACGGCCACAAATGTTGGAAAAAGTCATCGAAAATTGGACCTCCAGATTAGACTACGTCCGAACCAGCCGTGGCGGACATATGCCAGAAGTCATATTTAAATTATAATGCCAGAAAATTGTCTTTCGAATAAAATAAATTTCATATCAATAAAAAAAATCATCTTCATTTTATTCCATTTCAAAGTTCTATACCTCTAAAAAAAACATCCAGTATATACGTTTTATGTCTAAGTGGCTTGAGTTTTATTTTATGTCTGAAATTACTGCTATAACACGAAAACTTGGTTTATTTTTCGTTGTGAAGCCAAAAAATTCCTACAACAAAAAATTCACTGATTATGCGTGCCGGCAGCGCACGAAGCGAGCGTTCTAATGTAGACTTTCTGATAGTAAAATTAAGTTCAAAATCACTCAATAGGATTGCTGTGTCTCATGGACCAGGCCTTAAGCTCAATTCTTTTATCAAAACCAAAGAAAGTACGCGTCAAACCGTAAATATTACACAACAATAACTCCACAGCAATCTGACAGAGTAACGAATATTTTATACAAAATAAAAAGAAATATGCCCTAAAATAAAACTCCGTTGAAAAAGATGTCTTTCTGATTCACTCGAGCGTTCATCCCCGTGCCGATTATAATAATACACTATTATATTTATTATTAATAAAACTAATAATAATGTCGGCTATTATTAAAATCCATATATTGGCGGCTAAGAGACCGGTTGACGTATTAAACACAATTGACTTTTGCCATTTCGGTGCCTCTCAAAGTCGATGGTTTTTAATTATATTGACCCTTCGGACGGTTTAAAGTTCATTATAGTACCTTGATTTCTATTTTTCTTGTTTGAATGTAAATAAACATTAACAAATAAACACAATATACACTTATTTCCTATTCGGGAGAGTCACACAGTCTGGGGGGCTATTCTGGAGAAACAGTCGAAGCGAGATTTCTAAGACTCGAGCTAAAAATGTAAGGAGCTCGACAGATAAAACCGGTTTTCACGGTCGAAAAGGCTAATTCGAGAGACTGACAATTCGAGTCCTGGATAATCTATAAGTGATAAGGCCGCCAATTGTTACCTTCTTTTACAAGTTTGTTCTTTTACCCGTTTTATTTATTTTGGTGTACAAAAAAGAGTATTTGTCTTGTCTTGTCTTGTCTTGTCTTGTAAGTACGGCTTTGTTCGTCGTTTAGATTTATTTTTCTTAGATAATTAGATTTTCAATTAACTATTGTATCTTGTAATGCACTCTAATAACAATTAGATTCTAATCTAATTCAATTGTTAACTTTATAAAGTAAAATAATCGTACGAAAGTTATATCTTTACCCCTTTTTGTCTTTACCCCAGATGACATCCTACAAAAATATAATAATAGCTAGGGACCTAGATAAAGTATTTCCTACAGCAGAAAATGAGAAATGATTTTCTGCTTTACTTACAATACAACAATTTTTTTTTTATGATAAAGTTGTCTAGTTAGCTAAGTTGATCGTATCTTCTCTCCTATAAGAATAAACTACCCAGCTAAATTGCTAGAAACGATTTATCCATTTTCAGTGTTTAAAAAAGTGCAAAAACCATAAATAGAAGTTTCCCAATAAGTGAACTTCAGTGTGAAAGTACGTAATTTATACATCTGTACATAACAAATCAATAATCAATTTTACGCCCGACCGTCCGGCTTGTGGGGTATTTCTCGCTATTTTATTATACTGGCAACACATCTAGCGGAAAATCATATCCTGCGAAGAGTTTTGAGGGATTTTTCGTCAAAATCTTATTTATTTACTCTCGGGTAAGGACTGTCCCTCGTATACGGTTGGTTGGGTAAACAGCACTTTTTTCACGTTTATGATTCGCTTGACCGATTTGGATCGTTTCATGCCTTTAAGGTAACTTATTCATGATTTAATGGTGGAGCCCATAGCATTTTTCATTTCATTTTCATTGTTCATTTTTCTTTATTCAGGAAACAAAACAGTCATTTTACAAAATAAAATAAAATAAAGTTACATACAATGGGACTTGGAGCTCCCTAGATAGATCTAAAGATACATACAGTGAGAAACTAATTACTAAATTGTTTGTAATAGTTTTTATAACTTACTACTTAAGGCCCTTAATACCGCCAAATGGGTACTTTCTAAAGCCAGTACTCCTCTTTTATGGCCAAACCAAAAATATTGAAAAAATGTATTATGGATTATCAACTCTAGGACAACATATGCAACATTTTTCTTTTTCGTACCACCAAAACTTCTATATGAAAAATTGTTTCAACTGAATGGTGTTTTTTGGCTTGAATTTCCTACTGCTCCTAAGCGGCTTAGGTGATTTAATTCATTTATGCTTTGATAAATAGATAAACTTGATAGCTATAAATATAACATAGAATTATTCAATCGAACAATGACGCCCATGTGAAAAGTATTATTTTCTCCTATTTTGCCCTTCCAAGGACGCAGCGAGCGTCGTTACAGCCACCACGCATTGTGCACTGATTTGAACGTTATTTCAATGTCGTTTCCGTCGATATTCATACAGACAAACATCGAGCTGCTAATTTGGCGACGGTAATCGCCTTAATATAACACTATTACTATACATATAACACTCATAATACTTGTAAGAAAGACAAATTTAGCAGAGAAGGAAATGCTTGTTTTAAAAATATGTAAATAGTTACTTATTATTACAGATAATATATTAATTGTTTTGATTACCTACTCCAAAGGAGTAAGCTAATGTGTTTTTAAATATGGTGTAAGAAAGACAAAAAATATCAATTTCGCTCAAGTTCTTGTTATAAAATGTAGGACTACGGCTTAAAAATGTATTTTGCGCATAATTCGAAATAGCTTATCGTACATTTTTGCTATATAATGGCTACCAACTGAGATAATATGATGTGAACATGTAATGGGCTTGTTTGCAAAACAATAAAACATGAACTCCAAGTTAATAAATCGTTGCATATCATTTAACGCCCAAACGATTCTACATAATTGACAACTTAAGCCCCCTCTGCACCTTAGCCTTAAGTTAATAGACGTAGAGCATTTAAGACCCTTAACACCACCCCCCGGGACGCTTCACAAAGCGACTACGTATTGACAAATGCCTATAAGTCTCAATCATACAATACTATTCAAGTATTCAAACTCCTTGGTTATTGACCCATTTCTTTGATTGCAGACAACAATAGGGCATCGACAATTAAATTTAAATTTCGAATTCCGTGGGAATAGGTCGAATTAAGTGCAGTTTTGACTTCTGCTGTCATCTCAAGTTTGGGCGGTAAAGTTCTTTTGCTTTTTTTTTGTTTATGGCCAGGAGGCGTGTTGGCTCGGTGTGTACGGGGCGGTATGCGGTCTCCTTTATTTTTATTTTATTAAGTTCTCATGTCCTTTCGCTATTGTTAAGGACAACTTGATAATTAATTCATTTATAGAAAAGATTTATTGTTTGAAATATTTGCGAATTTATTTTCAAAATGAACTTAGTTAAAAGTATTTTATCTTTTCCAAAATTCAAAATTCAAATTTCAAAAAGTTTATTTTGCAAAGTAGGTATATGTAATACACGTTTCACAAGTCAAATTTTAATCTTATAAAAATATATGTAATAAAATAATAAATGTACATGAACTACTTAGATTAAATGTTTATTTAATTTATGTAGCAATATATATACGATTAAAATTATAGGTAAAATATTATTATACAAGGGGACCAGGAACAAGGTTCAATGATCACCAACCGACATTCAAGACATTGAGATTCACTGCTCAAGAGTGGCAATGGGTTATTAAGTAAGACCTCCTAACTAACTACAGGTTTTTGATTAAAATATAATGGAAATAAATAGTAAAGAATTATAATATCCAGCTGTACCAGAACGTAATAGCCACCAATATTACTAATGTATAGAAATATAAATAAAAAGTCTGTCACAAAAAGCAAAAACAAGACCAGCAAAAATACTCAGCAAGAACAAATCAAACAAACAGACGATCGCAATCCTGCAAAAAGGCGGCAAAACAAAAGAATAATCAATTAAATGCAGCGTTCCGACATAAAGGTGCTGCTCGACGAAAAATCACAAAAGTCACCCAAAATATTGACTTGCAAAGTGCTGAAGTATATCATACAATAGACGCAGCAGGTCGGCCATTGTTCGGGCACCCCCGGACGCCGACAATGGTATGAGACTACGCGATTCACTGCTCAGTTTCTTTGTGAGACGGAAAATGGGGACCGAAGAAAGCGAGTGTTGGTGCTGAAAGTAAAATTGGAGAATTCTGAGTAGAAAGAAACGTGATCTGCTTGTGAGAAAGTGCAAATATGATCGGTTGTCCTTTGGGGCGCTCGTTTTTTATGTCTCAAGCTACATTTTTTTATTGGAGTACATTACAAACCAGAAAAGATTAATTAGAAACAAATTTCAAGTAAACAAATAATATTTTCAATGCAAGTACCCGTAAAAGCCCACTTTTTATGCATCAAAACCGATCAGAAAGTCGATTATTTTGTCCTAGGGCTTTATTTATTTTTTTATTTATTTACAATGGTTGGCTAACCTGCAACCTTTCCTCTGTACCATAAATTTTATACTTTTTTTTCAGTTGTTTAACGGCTCTGTATACAGTCCTTTTGAGCCAATCATAATTTAAAGTTCACAAGATTATATTTGTTTTATTTCCTCACACTATGCATTGAAAAACGTAGTATGACACATGTAGTATGTTACGTTTAAAACGCTCGCTACGCTCGTGTTTTAAATCGTCCTCGTAATTTATTCCGTTTCGCCCTAGTAGCATAAACTACTAAAGTGATGGACGTCGCTTTAAAACATTAAACGTTTAAATTCATCATTTATTATAAATACCTACTCACGATATGTTAGTAAGTTTAGTCAAGAAAAGGGAACATCGTGTAATCCTGTTTGCTTCTAAAGAAGCTGTACGATTACAGTGAAACTAGTTAGGCGAAATCTGACCAATAATCGTTAAAAGCCGTTTATAATTAACAATGAACATAAACCACGAATATTTAAGTAGTAAATACATTGTTAACTTTTGCTTACGATTAAGAGTTAAATACGTAGATAATTAAATTATTTTTGACAGTTGACAGTCTATTTAACCTCTATAAAATTAGGAATTCCAAACAGGAAAATTTCAATTTTATATTTAAACAAAAAAGCAACGATCAATAAGACACCCTCTATTTAACGTTCCGTTTTGCAGAGTGCGCTTTACAAGATGGAACTCGAAAATGAAAAAATAGCTCTCTAAGCTTATTGCAAAGTATTCTCGCCCCATGTTCACGGCTTCTGAGCAAATATAAGATAATTTTCTCGCTTCACCTCACTTGGTATTTAGGGGGCACCTTTCATACTTTTTACGCCGTTTGCCTGCGCTGTAGCTACCCCGCGGTGGAAAGGAACGTTTTAATATAATTGATTTTGTATTTTATTTTTGAAATTAGAACTGTTGCTGGCTCTATGTCGTGTAGAGATGTTTGTTTTATAGAAAAATAGTAGTCATTAATTTCGAACTGTTTTGTGACAAGCCAAAAAAACTGTTTAAAATTATGAATGCATTTACTTAAATTATTTGGAAAATATTATTAGGGTGCATTACAAACTAGAAAATATCAATCAGAAACAAATCCAAAGACAAGAATTTGAAAAAATCTCCCGGGCCAGGATTCGAACCTGCGACCTTTTGTTATCTAGACAAGGAATTTTTTCAAATTCTTGTCTTTGGATTTGTTTCTGATTGATATTTTCTAGTTTGTAATGCACTCTAATAATATTTAGAGTATTCATAGCGATGGATTTCACAAAATAAATATAATATTTAGAAAATATAAAAAAAAGTTAATCAATCCGCGAGACGATAAAATATTTCGGGTTTTTGTCGTACACAATGTCCCGTCCAGGGCTAATTATATAAAATTGACAGCAGGATATAATTTGACGATGACGATTTATTCGTCACGTCCCTTGAACTGATTTTTTCTTCACTTCAGGCAATTTTTGTTTTATTATTATACCAATTTAAGCACATATTCTGTTGCTGTGAAGCAACGACATTATCTCTGCTGTGAACTATTGCCCTTCTCCAATATCTCGCCAATTTGGTAAGCATACGTGCTTCTAGGGCGACCTGATCGAGCTCTACCATAAATTTCTTTCATCCATCCTTTCTATCCCTGCGGTCCGAAATAGAATTACATCGCTAAAATCGATTACGAAAGTATGAAGTGAATGGCTTATGATCCATTGTAATTATATTTCGGACCGCACGATATTATGTCCAAACCACAGAAGCATTCCTTTTTCTATTCTAGTCACTACATCTTCTTTCAGGCCGCGACAATCCCGAATGTCGATATTTTATACTCCGTAAGGAACGCATTTCCACTGCATTCACACACAATCAATTAAATATATGTAGTATTTAATCAAATGGTAGAAATAAAAATAATATGAATAAAATAACTAGGCATAGAATGGTTTTTAAGTTTATGGAATTAGTTTTTTTTTTTTATCCACGAATACATGAGAGTCCAGGATACAAAGAGGATACAGATCGTGGCCCGATACAGTTTTTGTATCCAATTATACTATCTGCATAGCTAGCATAGTAGTCGATATAAGCTCGATACGAGTTAATTCAAGATGGCAGCCAATCCTATCGATCTTTCTACTTACTGTACCAAGAAATGAGTTAGTTTTACAGTTTTGACAGATTGAAAGAAATCTTTTTTTTTTTTCATTAGCTAACATTGCTACCGCTAGTTAAGATTTTAAATTTACACGGTCACTATAAACATTATTATTATAAACATTATCACTAAGCCAAGGAGGTGGTGATAGAGTTCGATAGAGCTTTTAAGAAAAAAATTGTTATGGGAAATTTGGATTTTTGGCCAATTTCGACAAGTATTCGATTCTTTTTAGGGCCCCGTCCTTGTCTTCCTTGGTCATTAAAGAGACTGAAATTTTTTCATTTCCTCTTTACTACACACCAAACCAAATAAACTGTGAAAGTTCTACTACCCATATTCTTAATTTAATTTCACTAGAAAGGAGGAGAATGGCTCCGGGTTTTTTCAAAACTTTTACTTTTACATGCCTTTTGTAGTACACCAATGACTCTTTAAATTAGTCGAATTATAAGAAGAGGTTTAGATCGTTCAAGAAATCGATTATTTGCTTATTACACAAACTGTTCTGCGAACGCGATACAGTCGATATAGATTGTATTGGCCTCTAAAACAATCATTTACTATAGAGTTTTATAAAAGATGACAGTCGATACAATATTTTACTGTGCTAGCCATGCTGGCAGCCCAGCGGGCCTATTATGTATCTCTAGTTGCCTCCTTTAGTGGATGCCTATCATCGAAAACATAGATATACCATCGAATTCCGATTCCCTAAGGATATGTTCGCACTTCAAGTGACGACATAGATTGTTAATAGTTCAATACCCACTAAAAGCAATTTTGAAAGTTTAGTTTTTAGCTATGTTTTTGACGATAGGCACCCTGTCCAGTTGGCAACTTAAGATACAGAATAGGGGGGCTGGTCTTATAGAAAGTACTGCAGGCCCATTTTTCTGGGACTATGGGAGGGTTAGTCCCCGGTCTCTGGTCTATGAGGTCTCCAAATCTCGAGAAGTCTTCTTCAGTCGAATCACAAATAAAGCCGAAATTGTATGTTCATTAAAAGTCGGTTAAAGTTGGAGGTGCATAGAACATCCTAAGCGCAATAATGTAACTTTTCCTAGTGCACGCAGCAATCTAGTTATAGTCATCTAAGGGCACGCGCTGGCTTTATGGCGCGAAATAGACAATGAACAAAGGGAGAATTTATTATTAATAACGGCCTTTTAACTCACGTATGTATAGTTATTATTGACTATATGCCAACAGTTTCACCCATACAATTTCGGCATTTTCAAGCCGGGCGTCGTTCTTAGGACGACCGTGCCTGTTTGACAACAACGCATCGTCCTCCTTAGAACCGACAAAAGCCTTGAAAATGCTGAAGTTGTATCGGTGAAACAGTTGGCATATATTATATTATTATTAATCATTACATTATCGTCAATAATAATCATAGGTTTATATTATAAAGCCGTTATTAATAATAATTTTGTAAGTCAGCTCACGCGAGTTTTAATAATATTAATTATTAAAATTTACTCACCATCTGCAATGTAAACAACTACTACGCATTCCTTTGTTTATTTATTATTTGAACAGCTCCTTGATAATGCCGTAAGGCGAAACCGGTTGGACTAATAAAACAGTGATATTGTGAAACAGTACAAGTGTTTTTATCAAAATTATGATGATGTTTCACCAAGTGCCGACAATCGCAAGTATTAATAATATTAAAGGGATTTATCATCAAACCTGACATCAGCATACATAAACTGACTGACTGACAAGAACTGTTAGTGTGCTCAACTAAAAAGAGTTATACAAGGTGACTTTTTGATCATCGTCCAAATTCATACTGGAGGCTTGATAAGTGATCAGAATCTTGGATCAATAACAATTTTTGTAAAATTTGTAAAATTAAATTTCGGCTTCCCATAGAAATTCACTTCCAGTTCCGAGTGAATCACAATGGGGAGTCGAAATTTCATTTTACGAATTTCACCAAAATTGTTATTGATCCATGATACTGATCACTTACCAAGACACCAGTGTGAATTTGGACGATGATCAAAAAGTCACCTTGTATAGAGGGGCTCCCAACGGGTTTATTCCGCTACTGTCAAAAAACCTATAGAGTACAGTTAAAATCTATTTTTCTGTAATTCCAATGTTACGTTACTTTAAAATGTCACTACTCAATCGGAGCAGTAGTTTACAAGCTATGTTACCGATAAATCTATAAAGGTTTCCGTTTAAGGCGGGACCCCAAAAGTAGAGTAGATAAAAAACCTGTTAGAGTACCTGCTACTTGCAACGTTTTATTTTATACACTTTTTTATACGATAAATGAATTACATCTCAGCTCCCGATTCGAAACCGAAATTACATGCCAAATAAAACCTAATTCACTGTAAACAATCCCTTCGACAACACAAAAAACGTATTAAGTCCAATCGTATGGACAAAACTTTGCACCTATTGTCCTTCGGATATTATCTAAGTGCATTCCACTAAAGAAAATTAATTCGTGTTTACAAATATAAATAAATACTCGAAAAAGGGTTATTTACTAATTGGAGGCATTTAGTACAGTTGGGGAAATAAGTCAATCGACGTGTGTAATTCGAATTAAGGGGTTTTTCAGACCTATGTGTGTTTGTACTTTGCGGATTTTTTTTAAATGTCCGGTGCAAGTCGTGGTTTACACATGGCCAGGCTTTTTGCACATGGTTTACTTTCGTTTGCGTTTGTGTTACACTCTTTTTCGTTTTTTTTGTTTTACATTCAATGATAGTTCATTTTAAAAGAGATAACTTGAGTTTTGAAATTACAGAATTTTCAAATCAAATGGAGCGCAGGATTTATTTAATTAATGTCACAAACAAACAAAGTAAATGCTACGAATCGTTGATTTTAAACTCCGCCATTTTGCTTCGGCTTGTTAAAAATTTCCATTTCATTTGTGAGTAAAGTTAAGAAGAAATCAACCCTTCTTGTAAGATTTTTATACACGAATGGAGATCATGGGATGTTTTCTGACTTTTAATTAATTTGCTTGTTATCATTTTCTATCTGAAGAATTTCGCTCGCATTTCTATTTTACAAACAAATATTAATATCGAGTTGAAATCTAAAAAATACTGTCAACTTCCAATCATAGACAAGCCACCCAAAAAAGCAATAAAAAAGAAAAAAATGCGCGTTCTTCGAAGTTCGAACGTGCCGCGCTTTCTCGGTCCATCAGGCATCGCGTCAGCTGCCAGTCACAACAGGCGGGAGACCACCGCGCGTCCACGTATCATGTTACGATCTATCGTCTTACTGCCCTACGTCTAAGTTACGCGCTACGTCCGCTTGCCTCGCTGTCACTTGAACATCTGACAGTTTGCACGATGGTTACTTTCAAGAAAGGTTTTTTGGGTGGTCCGCCAATTATGGCCTTGCTTGCAGGCACTTTCGAAATCGCTACTATCGTCATGAGCTATGTAGAGTTTCAAAGGGAACATAGGGTCCTGGCAAGCCATCAAAGCGAGATCAAAAGCCAAATCAAACAATGATACAGATACAAAATGAAACCGAACAAGACCGACCTTCACGGGTGATAATGACAACGATATGAAAAGGAATAATAACAATTACAAAAGTAAAGTCAATGCATAGTTGGCACCATCTCTGATACCATAACAGTCAAGGCATTTCGCAAATAAATACCTTACAGCATCAAGAAACGTAAAATCGTCCCCATCTTAATTTCAATGTCTGACACCCGCTCAGAGGTCGACATATATCGCGTTCTGGCCACACATTACGTAACTCAAATAAAACCGGCCAAGTGCGAGTCGGAGTCGCGCACGAAGGGTTCCGTACCACTATCTATAAAAACGGCAAAAAAAACATGTCTGTTGTATGGGAGCCCCCTTAAATATTTATTTTATTCTGTTTTTTAGTATTTGTTGTTATAGCGGCAACAGAAATACATCATCTGTGAAAATTTCAACTGTCACGGTTCATGAGATACAGCCTGGTGACAGACGGACAGACGGACAGACAGACGGAAAGACAGACGGGCAGACAGACAGACAGCGGAGTCTTAATAATAGGGTCCCGTTGGTTACCCTTTGGATACGGAACCCTAAAAAGAGCATTAATACACCCGATGATGATATCAATCTCACACAGTGACCCAATTCCACCGATACCATCCGGAGACGAAAGCTTCGACGGTCGCTTGACGTTGTTCTTTATAATCGATTTGTTACTCGCCCTTCAGAGCAAAGGCATTCAGAATAGGTATCCCCAAAGCTTTTAGACTAATGATTTTATCAACAATCAGCACTATTGCTTCGTGTTAAGATCTTATGTGTCTGCTAATCTTGTTTAGTATATTTTATCGAGAGACGATCGTATACTTTCGTATTATTTTTTTTATTAGAACATTTGATTGAAAATCAAAATGTTTTTTTAATGATCCGAAAGTAGTTGATAAATAAATTAATATGCAAATAAGTTAAAAAATTATCTTTTTAGAAATTAATTGTTTAGAAATAATTGAAAATAAAACGTCGTACATTATATATACAAGGTGTAACAAAAAGGTGTAACCATATTTGAAGAGCTTATTCAGTCAATGGTTTAGAAGAACTTTTACTATGGAGACAAACCTAAATCTCAAAAAAAAATTTGCCCTTCCATACATTTCGGCCGAGCGGTATTGCATTTTTCTATGAAACAGTAAATATATTTTTCGAGATGCAGGGTTTGTTCCATAGTAAAAGTTAATCTATACCATTGACTGAATAAGCTCTTCAAATATGGTTACACCTTTCTGTTACACGTTGTATATATACAAGGTGACTTTTGGATCATCGTCCAAATTCATACTGGTGGCTTGGTAAGTGATCAGTATCATGGATCAATAACAATTTTGGTGAAATTCGTAAAATGAAATTTCGACTCCCCATAGTGATTCACTCGGGACTGGAACTGAATTTATATGGGAAGCCGAAATTTCATTTTACGAATTTCACAAAAATTGTTACTGATTCAAGATACTGATCACTTATTAAGCCTCCAGTATGAATTTGGACGATGATCAAAAAGTCACCTTGTATATATATATAAATATATACTATATATATATATATATATTTGAGCAGTATTTTGTTGATTTCTCAAATGATTGAAAATTTACTTAAATAATATGTCAAAAATAAACAACATTGTGGTCATAGATAGTTTAAAATGGTCTCACGCAACAAGAAACTCAACGAATGTAGTATGTATATTAGTTTCATACTTACCACAGTTCTTTTGTATTTCATGGCACCTTATCATCCAACTTTGATCTTTATGCGGTTGAAACAAAATCATTTTGTAAAAATTAGCGTCCTAAACAACTTTCTTCTTCGATTGTACAAAATAAAGACAACGCTGTAAGGATTACTCGTAATTTATAATTTCAAGAAATAGTCGCGCCATTTCCAGTGAAACTGTAAATTTATACATATAAATATTTATATAATAAACTATAAACCTGCGCTGCTTATTTCATTAGCATACTGTATGTAAAGTAATCCAAGACTCAAAAATGGTTTTCAAAATATTTATTAAAATATATACCAGGTGACTTTTTGATCATCGTCCAAATTCATACTGGTGGCTTGGTAAGTGATCAGTATCATGGATCAATAACAATTTTGGTGAAATTCGTAAAATGAAATTTCGACTCCCCATAGTGATTCACTCGGGACTGGAACTAAATTTCTATGGGAAGCCGAAATTTCATTTTACAAATTTCACAAAAATTGTTACTGATTCAAGATACTGATCACTTATCAAGCCTCCCGTATGAATTTGGACGATGATCAAAAAGTCACCTGGTATATGTAGAACATATAGACACAGAGAAAAACAAAAAAAAAGATTTGGCCTCAGGGCCATTTATTTACTTTTTAGAAAAAATAATCAATATGTATATACAAAGTGTAACAGAAAAGTGTAACCATATTTGAAGAGCTTATTCAGTCAATGGTATAGAACAACTTTTACTATGGAGCCGAACCTGAAATCTCGAAAAAATTATCTGCGCTTCCATACATTTCGGCCGAGCGGCATCGCATTTTTCTATGAAACAGTTAATTTTTTTTTTCGAGTCACAGTGTTTGTTCCACAGTAAAAGTTGTTCTATACCATTGACTGAATAGGCTCTTCAAATATGGTTACACCTTTCTGTTACACATTGTATATATCTCCAAAGACGATTTATTCTTTTTACAATTAATTATCTATCTAGGTAATAGGTTAGGTTAACCTAATATTGGTTCGTTAGTACACAGATAAAAAATTTATAACACCGCAAGTTTCTCGTGAAACTAAGAGTTTTTCGGAATTTATGTTCATATAATTTGTATTACCACGTGAAGGAAGAGAGAAATGAAGAGAAAAAAAAAATCTCTACCATCGTGAGAAAACCTGCATGCCCCAAAAAAGCTTGTATTTGTGCCCAAAGAACGGCGATAGGGCTCACCACTCATGGTGACTACTTTGGACGTAATAATGGTCGGAGAAATGCGGGTGTACCGAGTGTGGACTGTGACCTGCATTTCACTCGGGAACACCACTGGCACCCCCTCAGGGGTTCATGTTATACCGATATATATTTTTTTATTTCTCTCCAGGTATCATCCATCAACCGAGTACTCCGCAACCTGGCAGCTCAGAAGGAGAAGACCGGGAGCCAACAAGCCCCGGCTGACTGCTCCTCTCCAGGGGTCTACGAGCGGCTGCGACTGCTCGGCGCGCCAGGGTCGGGTCCCGCGTGGCGCCCCCCCTGGCCCGGACAAATGGACGCCAGGACCCCCCCCTACCAGCTGCACAGCCTCAGTCCTGGTCCCCAGATCTGTAATGGTGATATGCAGACTATGAAGAAAGGTAAGTCATAGGTTTTGCTTCATTCGCGTTAGTTTTTGTATATTCTTACATCTTTATTTCGGGGATAGTAAGATCAAGTGCGTACGCAGGATTTCCAATCCAGGCAAATTATTGAAGTATCGCGCAGACGCGTTTCTCGAAAATAAAAAGCAAATAAACACACCTAAATTATTTAATAATCTACAAAGTAAACACAGACAGAAAATAATTTTTGGCGCTGCACTTGGGGAGTTTTTTAGATACACATTCTATTACATTTTCGGGGGTGTTTGGACCCCTGGACTCCCCCTGAGTACGTCCTTGATTGGATCAAGTTTTACTTACACGAGTACATATTTTGGATCCATAAGTGAAACTCAAATCGAAATATTTATTTGCGCCAGAATTTACATTATAAACAAATTTGATCACACAGTGTTATGCACATTATAAAGGTAAAAATAATTTATTTTCATAAATTGTGGTATACATAAAGTTAGTGAGGTACACGAAATTGGTTCAGCACAATTTACCTTGTTTAGGCATGCAAATTGTAGAGTATACATTTTAAAATATATATTCATTATCACTAATTTCTTAGTAACTATAAATTCGCTATATTACAATATTACTTAAATTCAAGAAATCTTTAATTTCATAGAAACATTGCTTTTTTAAATAATTAAATGACAATTTCTTAAATAAATTGTAGGGCTTTTCTTTGAGACTGTCTGGTAACTTATTAAAAATCTTTTCAATGCATGTGCTCGTAAAGGCCCACTTTTTATGCATCAAAACCGAACAAAAAGTCGATTATT
The DNA here is from genome assembly GCA_934047225.1 of Ypsolopha sequella. Lineage (NCBI taxonomy): Eukaryota > Metazoa > Arthropoda > Insecta > Lepidoptera > Ypsolophidae > Ypsolopha > Ypsolopha sequella. The sequence continues at coordinate 25,675,414 of OW203993.1, forward strand.
TTGCCCTAGGGCTTTATTATTATTATTTTTTTTTAATTTATTTACAATGGTTGGCTAACCTGCAGCCTTTCCTGTGTACCATAGATGTTATACTTTTTTTTCCACTGTTTAACGGCTCTGGATACAGTCCTTTTGAGCCAATTATAATTTAAAGTTCACAAGATTATATTTGTTTTCATTTCCTCACACTATGCATTGAAAAACGTAGTATGATACATGGGCGTAAAAGCAATAAATTACTCGGTTACGTTTAAAACACTCGCTACGCTCGTGTTTTAAATCGTCCTCGTAATTTATTCCTTTTCGCCCTAGTAGCATAAACTACTATTATTTGCATAAGACATGTGGTTCTTTGGCAAAATTCGGTTCTGTATTTTGGAGTTATTAGTTTGTTATAACATCGTTACAAACAAATATATCTAAATAAATAAAAACATGAATGAATGAAAAACAATTAAAAAAAAACATTGATCTAAAACTTTTTGTTCTAATAATATAGCCTATGTTTTTGTTCATACACAAATTGTTTCGATTCTAATATAAGTATAAACATTCTGTGATCGCTGAGGGTTTTGCTGATAAACATGTCAAACTAAAATTAAACTGCTATAGATGTTAAACAAAACATTTCTTTTTTAGGTTCATGTGTCCATAGCCTTAAGGCGCATGACCACGCTAAATAAGCAACTCGATGTGTGTCGGTACAAATATCAACGGAAACGACATTGAAATAATGTTCATTTCAGCGTGCCTTAAAAAGTGGCTGTTACGACAACCACTGCGTCTCCGGCTAGCGCAAAATAGGAGAAAATAATACTTTTCACATGGACGCCATGAACGGAAAAAAAAATTGAACTTAAATTTTTTAGATCTAAAAATTTCCTACGATTTGGTGAAATAATAATTAAAATCGCTTTAGGCGTTTGGAAGGAGTTAGAGAATTCTTGTGTTAATCATGTGAAATTTTATATATATATATTTTTATTAATAGAAAATCAGTTTATGAAACTTAAAATTTATTTTTGACTCTATAATGCCTATCATATTATATTTTTATGAAAGTTTTTGGACCACCCGTGTGGGAAGAGTATTCCTTCAAAGACAGGTCCAAATTGCAGTTGGCGTATTCATTCGCCTTAACGTCTTATCTTTTCAAAAAATACAGTAATAAGTACAAATAGGCCGGCGAAACAAGCAATTAATTTTTCTGCCGTGTTCACAAAGCTGCCAGTAGCCACGGCCCCAAAGCGACGTCATAGCTGGTTATAATTGCAACAGTTACAAAGTGGAGCCCGGGGCGATTATCTGCTTTGAATGTTTTGACACAGTCACTTAGCTGCCTTAACAAAGCAAATATTTACTGCTTTGCCTTGAAATTATGACTGTATTTTCTGCAAAGGAAAAATGTACAAGGTTGCGGAAGCCGGAAACTGACGATATTACCCAACCATAGAATCGTGATTACAAAATGTAAGGAACCACAGGTTTTCAATCGAAAAAATCGATACATATTCACTGAAAAACCATATCACCTGAAATCTGCTTTCGCTATTTTTTTGCACATGCCAGAATTGCCGCCCTAGAAGACCATTCAGGCGCGTGCGCAAAAATTGCGAAAGCAGAAAAATCAATCATTTCCGTAGAAAATCCATTGTAAAATCACCCGAAAACTGCCGTAGCAAATTTTTTCACACTTACCAGAATCGCTGTACAGGTCGTGGCTCGAAGTCATTTTACAGATCAAGCATTTTATTAAATCTTGTCAGAATATCTTATGATTCTTATCATATACCTATCACACGATACATATTTACAACCATACTTAATTTATATACAATACAAACGCAAAGCCACACACACAAACGCACCTTTTTCCTCTCACATACACACACACCTCACGCACACACCCTCCCTCACACTCAAACACATACACACCCTCACAGAGATACAGACACTTCCACTCACACAATAAGACAATAACTGTAGTACTTGTACTAACTTAAAGCTATGGATTTGAAGGAGCGAGGTCTTCTGGAACAAGTATTTCTATACTTAAGGTGATATACCGTGCTAGCAAAGGTCCCCGTTACTCCAGGCAGAAAGACCCGCAGTGCGACAGGGACGGAATCGGGGAAAATTGTCAAAAAGTCGGTTTTAAATTAATTCAAAATTAACTAAAATAGCTACAAAAAATTCCGTAACCAGTAATTTAGGTGTAGTTAAAACCCATCAAAATAAATATTTTTCAAGTCTGTATGCTATCCTAATTTGTCAGAATATCAAAAAAAGTGTAAATTTAGACCTGATTTCAATAATTATTTCTATCGAATGAAATTCCTCCTATCGCGTTTCTGATAAACCAAAATCTAAAAAGGTAAAAGGTCCCAAAATTGTTATACTAATTTATTTTACTTGGAACTTCATTAAAAGAGCAGATAAATAACTTCAAAAAGTGTCAATTTTCACGGTATAGCCCCTTAAAAGAATGCCCCAGCATTGTAATTTAATGTATTACTGGTTACTGAATAATCACTTTTTCATTTCATTTTTATTTTTTCTTATGAAACTTTAAAACTAACTAAACGTTAAGATTAAAGATCATCAAAGACAAGAGCCCTTTCTTCAAAATCTCAAGCATCTTTTATGAGCGGATAAAAATTAAAAATTCCATAACTCCGCCACTCCGCCATGTTGCAATATCGAGAGAAAAAAAACCTTCGTCAAAGCAACCTAATTGGATCCACCACCGACCACTACAAAGGGGGATGTTGAGATAAAAATGAAAATTAAATCTTCCATGTGGATGCGCAGAGTAATGTTTTTGACGGAACCCGCGGGATGGGAACCCCCTCACCCCCCGCCGGCTGGGGGGTGGCGGCCACAAATCGACTATCAAAATTTTGGTTACATTTCGTTGTTTTGTAAACGCAGGCAGACGGGCAACGGGGATTTTTGTTTTTGGCTGGTCTGGAATGAACGGTATGTTGCTAAATATATAGCTACCTATGTAGAGTGTTAAGACTGTACCTGAGCCTAGAGCATGACCAACTCCAGACTATCTAGGATTCGTTTGAAGAAATTCGGACTCTCGTTGTATTGAAAAAAATATATTTGGTTTATTAATCTTTTCTCTAGGGATCTTACGTATAAACAATGTACTAAGATTTATACTTTTGTCAAAAAAAAATGTTTTGCACCCTCTCTTTTTTTGGTTTTCAAACGTTCGCTTCAAGAACGCGGTTAAGAGATCAACTTGTTTTTTTTTTTATAAAATAGTTAATAGAAATATGAAGGTATATCACCTAAATTCAATATTTTTTTCCCTACAAAATATTTCAGTATTAGCTAAAAACACACCAATTTGTTGTTTCGCTGCGTGATTACTAGTATTACGCGTCCAAGAAAAAGAGGCCAAAGAGCCAACATATAACCGCCTCTATGAAAAGCAAATAAGGTCTTTGCCATTAGACTTATTGTGCTGGACGGGTAATAAAAAAAGTTGCTAGGGTATGCCATCTTCTTAAGATAAAGTTGCGGCAGCCGGAAACTGGCGATTGAACTCGTCCATACGAACTACTTTTCGTGAAAGAAAATTGAAAAATCGAGCAAAAAAACAGTTGTCTCATATATTTTGGTCGGCTAGCTATGCAACTTTTCTATGGAATTTGATGGTTGGCTCCATAGTGAAAGTTGTTCGTATGGACGAGTACTGTCACCAGTTTCCGGCTTCCGCAACTTTATCTTAACAACCAGCATAAAAGCTGGGTTAGAAAAGATTAAGTTGACTAGCACGGAGCTCGAAATAACGCGTATCGGTCCTACCTGAATGAATGAATGAATGAACGTTTATTTGCCAGAGTATGCGTATTACAAGTTTATAACCCTGCGGTCCGAAATAGAATTACATCGCTAAAATCGATTACGAAAGTATGAAGTGAATGGCTTAAGATCCATTGTAATTCTATTTCGGACCACAGGGTAAATAGAAAAATAATAGTGTCAGCATAATCTACTGAAAAACAGTATGCAAAAAATATATCTTATAAAGTTATAAACTAAGTATGTTGTTATAGGTATGAGGTATAAGGTGACGTTTATTTATGCAGTCAAATTTATACTGAAGACTCGGTAAGTAGTCAGAATCAAGGTTCGACGACCCTTTTCTGGAAATAAAATTAAAAAAATCTTGTTCCTTACAAAAGCCCTGAGTCAACACTTTCAATGTCAAAATTTTCTTTTTCAAATTTGCCAAAATTTGTTCCGTGATCGTTAAGGGCGCACCGAGCGTTTGCCTTTGTCTCTGTCTTTTTCTTTACGTCTAAAGAGTAAAGAATATAACCAAACTTTTGCACTTTTTCAAAGTTTTTCGTTGTTATTTTCATCATATTGTTCTTAAATATAAAACTATCGTGTATAAACGTTCGAGTCGTCTATGAATTTTATTTTAGTAAATGAATCATAATATCAAATTACTTATTTATTTAAAAAAGTAGGGAATAGAGGAAAATATTACTCGACAAGTAACTTTGCGAATTTATTCTATCGAGCCAACTTTATCAAATCGTTTTTCCATCATGTAGATATATTGTCTTGTATATAAAACGTGTAAGAGAAAGGTGTAACCATATTTGAAGAGCTTAGAACAACTTTTACTATGGAACAAATCCTGTATATCGAAAAAAAAATTACTCGCTTCATAGAAAAATGCAATGCCGCTCAGCCGAAATGCATGAAAGGGCAGATTTTTTTTGTGATTTCAGGCTTGACTCTATAGTAAAAGTTGTTCTATACCATTGACTAAATAAGCTCTTCAAATATGGTTACACCTTTCTGTTACACGTTGTATATCCAATAATACCAATATATTTCCCTAGATTTTAATATAATTGTTTACTACTTCAAACAAGGGTTATAAAAACGTGTTTGTATGTGTAAAAAGCTCGGTGCGCTCTTAACATCGAAACCAATCACCGAACGACTCAACGAGCCGTGGCCACGTTCAAGTGTCCGTGGTGTCAGGTTTCACATTACCGCCACTTTCACGGTCAAAGAAGACGATAGGTAGCGGGTACTAATCTATTTCTAATGAGTACCACAGTCTGCGAGAAAAGTATTCTGTAAGCTAACTATTCTATGAGTACAAAGTTGTGTTGTTAGAATATTGAGATCTATCTATTTGTCAATACAAGAGAAACCGTAATATCAAATGTCGTGTGTATGCTCGCGATTCACGTAAATACTACTCAACGGATTTGGATGGGGTTTTCACTGTTTGTGAGCTTGATGTCCTGGAAGTAACGTAGGGTAAAGGGTACATTAAATGTGTTAAAAACCGGTCAAGTGCGATTCAGACTCTCGCACCTAGGGTGCCATATTACGTAATTATTGGGGATAGTCAAGAAAATGGTATTTAATCTTACCCATCATCATCCATGATGAATAAAAAATATTTTTGTTGTACCAGATCTATGCTAATGTAATGATGAAGTAGTGAAGAAGTTGTGTCTGGACATTACAGGGTTCTTGTTTGATACTGATTATTTAAGACACCTTTTGTACAAGACAGGTGGTAGAGCTGATGCCGGGCTCGACTGTGGAGGTACCATCATCTTACTTGGAGACCCCCTCGAAGTAATTCGGGGGAGAATAAGAGGACAGCTCACAGGCAAAAAACCGGGAGGCCCACCATGCCTGGGACCGATGGATGGCGGTATATCCATCCTTAATAGCCGGGCCTTATATGGAACAGACTGGTGACGTGCAGCGGCGTCACTGGGGCGAGGGTTCCGGCACCGCGCTCACCAACTCGCCTGTCCAGCGTGTGTGAGTATGGACAATTCTTCCAGGATGACCGCGGGGAGTGGCAAAGTGCTGGAAAGGCTTATGTCCAGTAGCGGACGAACTAGGCTGATGGATGGATTTGTACAAGAAGAAAGCTAAATAAATTCTTATCTCATCTTATCTTATCTTGAATATTTTTGCGAAATTTGAAACGAAATGGGTTATTGGTACACTGTGTATACTGAGGCCAAAACGACAATAATTAGAATTTTTGTCTGTCTGTATGTATGTATGTATGTTCTGTTTTAACTCGAGAACTACTCAACGGATTTGAATTCAGTTTTCTTTATTATCTTCGCAATGACCCTGGTCAAAATATAGGCTATAAGGGGTGTTGATAAAATAACCGCCAAGCCGACAACGGGGCAAATATTGAATAAACTCGAATGGAGCCGTGGGCGAATAGCTAGTTACAAATAAAGCTCTCCACCACATTTTCCACCAACACCCCCCAAACGAAGCTCCAATAAGTTACCAACAAATAAATATTCAACGCGGTCATACGTCTCACTAATTTAGGACACTACGGGACCCTGCACTATAATAACCATTTGTTAGACTGGACCCTGAGAATAAATATCGTGTGACATTTTTCTTCGCCTTATCTTGGAGTCCAGACTCGTCTGTGTTAGACCCGTTTCACAGTCAAATTGCTTCCTTTTGAAAACCATTTTTTTTATGAGAATATATTACAATGTTGTACAGTTTTTTTTTTTCTAGAATTTTGGTTGCTGTAGCTGATCGATTAATTTCTTTTATTAGATTATATTTATTGTAGATAGCAGATACTTACGTAAATATTCTTGCTGTTAAGAGCCGGATTGTGAAAAACCCGCCTTTTTCTAACAGAACACTTAAATTCAAGAATCACTCAATAGTTATTTAACAAAACTTTATACCTATGTATTGTGTATGCTGCTATTGCAAAATTTGTATTGGTTTCTGTAAAATTAGAATTTTATAGTTTTAAATTTTAAAATTCTTATTTACAGAAACCGAAAGACATTTTGCAATACAATTACACAATACATAGGTAATAAGGTTTTCTTGAATAACTACTGGGCAAATTTTGAATCTAAATATTATGTTTCGATTGATTAGAAAAAGGCGGGTTTTTCATAATCCGGATGCTAAACGGCTCTTTACAACGACAAATGACAACGGAGACATCCTTCGCTCTGGAAAAACTTTGATTTTATTAAATACCTATATTTTATCTATACCTACTCATATCGTAAAATCCTAATTACTAGTAGTTCGCCCCGAACTGTGAACTCGCGATTCGAACTTGACCGATCAGGCTCATGTTCGAAATTAAAAATTATGTTTGTCTCATTTACTCGCCTACCAAATTTCATAACGTTCCGATCAACGATACTCGAATTATCGTCGGACAAACATTATAGTTAAAGTGATAACTGAAATAATTGTTCCCTGCAAGGTAGAATTATGAAATTTTCACCATGAATAGAACGTCCTAAGACAATAATTTTCAGATGTGGAGGGAAGACAGATTCGATTCGGGGGCGCCGGGGGTGGGGGTGAAGGGGGTCAAAATAATCTTTTCGATCATTATTTTTGTGCCGATCAGTAAATGCTACTAGAGCATGTGTGATGTCGTTTTCGCATAAAACAGACACTAGGAATTCATTTTTGCTATATAACAGGTATGTTTTCATTAAATAAACTGTTATTTAATGAAAAGTTTGGAAAAAAAGGGCAAAAAGTGCGTATTTTTTTAATAAAAATCGTCATATCTTTCTAAAATCATAATTAATTGAAACTAAAAAAAATATTATATGAAAGAATATTTAATCTAGTTTATAAAAATATACACTTGTTGGATATTTGTCACACAACAACTATTACAAAAAAAATCATTTACACGTTGTGCTAAAGCAGCGCAACAAATATTATAGAGAACAATGAAAGAGGAAAAAGTACTGCGCCAACCGTAAATATTAAGATAAAAGCAAGAGAATGATGTAAATTTGTTTATTGTTGTTTATCAGTTTAATTTGTAATGTATTTTTTTTTCATATATATTGTAATGATAACAATAATACTAAAAATGAAATTTTAGTACAATGGTATTAAATAATTTTTATCAAAAGTTAACTTTACAATCACCGGCGCAGAAACAAAGTGCGGTACACTTCATTGCAGCTTTGCTACATTTACAACGTCCAGTACACCCTTTTTTGCAGCTGCATCTAATTAACTCTGAACATGAAGCAGCTGCTTCGGGGAGAGTTGTTCATAGAGGTTGCCACCCGGCTGCGCCCTGTGTCCATCCCCATTGCGATGGATCTAGCAAATTAGGAGCCTCCAATTGGCTTCAGACTAAATAAATGCTTGATAACAGGCGCGCTTTACATGTTCAAGCAGTGCTGCTTTTGTCGGCGGTATATTTTCAATTGCCCTGGACTTTTGTGTAAAGAACTGTTTTTTTGCTTCATTGATTATCTCAGCCTCATTAGTGCGGTCATACATTAAAACTACAAATCGTTCTATTGAAAGCAGTGATTCTTGGCTTACATTGCTTGGCTTTGACATAAGACCTTCAAATGTGCCGTTTACTTTAGGGAAAGATTTCCATGTATCCCGTTTTTTTCCCCTGCCTACATTGAAATATTGGCAGATACTTGCATTTAGACCAAATCATTGTCGCCACCAATTCGTGAATAACTATGTATCGGAAGCTTGAACCGACACCAAAAGAAAGCCATAATTCGGAGAGATTTAAGTCACTGAAAAAAGCGACAGCCAGTACCAATACATCGGTGTCCACGGTGCGTATGATCGCTCTTCTAAGCCCTTTCTGCACTGAATCTGCCAAATGTAAAAAAAATCGAATGTCCGCCTCCTCGTGAGAACATGGAGTCATAAAACTCAAATCAGAAGATTTGGTAGAACAAAGAACTTCACTTCTAAGAACTAGTTCTTGTGACAAGAAAGAAAACAATTTGGTCTTATTTTCATTGATTTGGAGAAAATATTTGCAATTTTTGGGCATCACATGCATAGCCGACAGCGACACTCTTGTCCTTGTACCCCGTCCTCTTTTCTCTCTAATTGCAGTTTTTAAGCTGTCAGGGTGGTAAGTATCCCATATAACGTCAATGCGACTATTTTTCTCTAAGTGAGCAGATATGTATGGCACAAAAACTTGTTCTGCATACTCTTGGAATGTCTTAGTTGTACCAGGATTTAATATTTGTACCACAGCAGCTCCATCAAAAATAGTTACGTCAACTGTGGGCGAAATCTTCTTTTCAAATGATTCTGTTCCCAGACATTTAATTAAATCAGCTTTATTTACAATTCGCATTTTACTCCCATTTGACAAAGATGGTGGAGCCGCATGATTATCCAAAAAGTTAAGTTATCCAAGTCTCCATCATGGACTTGGCACGAGATGTAAAGCCGTGAAAAAAGGGAAAAATCGCTTTTGAGGGCCGCAAGATGTCCTTTTAGTTTCGACTTATTATTGACAGGTGGTCTGCTAAACAGAGGTGAATTGTTCTTTGGAATTGGATTTGTAACAAGTATCGTGCATTTTTCTAGCCTCTGCTTAACAAACTGTTGAAATTGTTCTCCACCAATGGTCTCAATATTTCGAACACAATCAGCCACTTCAATGTCCATGATGTCTTTGGTATCAATGACTAGCAGGTCTTGACTACGTTCTATAAAAGGATTTACAATTTCTTTGAATACTTTCACAAGTAAATAGACGTCGTTTGCGAAATCTTTCTGTATTTTAGGTGTCTGCTCGTGATGAAGGAAGAAAATCTGAACATTTGTTTGCTTTTTGACCTGTTCTTCAAACTCTGTATTCATTCTTGTAATCTCTGGTCCAGCGATCATCCATCGTCTTAGGGCCGTTGGATTATTTGTCAGTCCAATCGCACTTCCAGAGCTTTTTACTGAAGCATTATTGTGTTCATGACAATGACACTGATATAAAGCAATGGTTTTGTGGGCCACAAACTTTCCAGACTGGAATTCAATTACGATATTTGGATGTTTTTCAGCAAGAGTTGTCATATCACGTATATGTACTGATAGCCATCTTGAGTAGTGTGTATGATCTAGGGCAAAGAATAAAGGCATCATGAGTGTTAATGACTCCACATATAACTGGAAGTTACCTTCGCGTAGTGCCCTGATGTACCGTAACAAAAGCAGCTCTAAAGATAGACTCTTCAACCAATAATCAAAATGAACACAGGCTTTTGCTCTATCGTAGTCTTGTTGGACATCAGTATTATCACATTCTTCAGTATAGGCTTCTCGGAGAAGAATATGAATATGACTCGCAGCTGTAAGTTGGTGGGCATGACGTGTTTTGGTGACACGACTTACTTTTATGAAGGAATTTGCTGTACCGGGACTTGTAATGTCAGCTTGTACCAGGATGTTGGTCCAGCCACTGTCTTCCAACCAGTCTCCTAGCACTTTAAGTATAACCATTTCAACATGTAATCCACCGAACATGATGACAAAATTATCTTCCCCGTAGGAGTCTGGAAATGCCCATTGAATTTGTTTAGCAAGAGAATTATTGGAGGTGGAATAATAGCTTGGCTTGTAATATCAGCAAAGAAAGCAGACCACGATATCCAACCATCGCAGCCGAGTGGCAACCTCTATGGACAACTCTCCCCGAAGCAACAGCTTCATGTTCAGAGTTAATTAGATGCAGCTGCAAAAATGGGTGTACTGGACGTTGTAAATGCAGCAAAGCTGCAATGAAGTGTACCGCACTTTGTTTCAGCGCCGGTGATTGTAAAGTTAACTTTTGATAAAAACTATGTTATACCATTGTACTAAAATTTCAATTTTTAGTATTATTGTTATCATTACACTAATTATGAAAAAAAAACATTACAAATTAAACCGATAAACAACAATCAACAAATTTACATCATTCTCTTGCTTTTATCTTAATATTTACGGTTGGCGCAGTACTTTTTCCTCTTTCATTGTTCTCTATAATATTTGTTGCGCTGCTTTAGCACAACGTGTAAATTATTTTTTTGTAATAGTTGTTGTGTGACAAATATCCAACAAGTGTATATTTTTATAAACTAGATTAAATATTCTTTCATATAGTATTTTTTTTAGTTTCAATTAATTATGATTTTAGAAAGATATGACGATTTTTATTAAAAAAATACGCACTTTTTTCCCTTTTTTTCCAAACTTTTCATTAAATAACAGTTTTTTTAATGAAAACATACCTGTTATATAGCAAAAATGAATTCCTAGTGTCTGTTTTATGCGAAAACGACATCACACATGCTCTAGTAGCATTTACTGATCGGCACAAAAATAATGATCGAAAAGCTTATTTTGACCCCCTTCACCCCCACCCCCGGCGCCCCCGAATCGAATCTGTCTTCCCTCCACATCTGAAAATTATTGTCTTAAGACGTTCTATTCATGGTGAAAATTTCATAATTCTACCTTGCAGGGAACAATTTTTACCCGTTTGTATGGGCTTTCACTTTAACTATTAATACATACTCGTACATACATACAAACAACGGACTATTCAAGTAGAGTCGGAAAACTTCGTTCGCTTCGCTCACTCGTTCAATGAATTTAAAAATAGTGCATGTTGTCAATTCTTTTTACGGACGTCTCTTATACAAAAAAAAATATATACCTACAGTTTTTTTAATAAAATAACGCTTTTGAATAACTTTTTCACTATTTTTAAGTTCATAGTCAGGATTTTACGATATGAGTGTAGACAAAATATTTTTTTTTCTCCTTTAAAAGTACAATTACACAAAGTAGGAAGGCAAAGGGTACTTATTCTATACCGGCATGCATGACTGAGGTTTTTATATCTAGTTTTTTATATGTGGAGCATTCTCGGCGAGACTCTCGCCATGAAGGGGACAAAGCTATATGAGTGAAAGAGACAGGCTCTATTGCGCTTCGCCTTACTAGTATAGCCCTTCAGGTGAGAATCTCGCCGAGAATGTGGAGCGGCCCTTATACTAAAGAGGAGTTATATGAAATTGCCTATATGTACAAAATAATACCCGCCCGACTAAGGAGGTTAGGTTAGGTTAGGCTAGGACGAGGCTAGGATATCGAGGTTCGGTTGTAAGGAGGTTACATTTCAATTAATTTTCGATCATTTATTATCTATGGTGAGGTGGGTAGACTATTGTATTTTGGTTGGTTGTCGCGTTAGAGCCATATGGTTTACGAAGAAATTTTACTTTGTTTTTGTGGGTAAAAAGTTTAATTTTGGTCTAAAATAGTGAGTGATAACGATGATAATTTGACTACACCTGACATTCTGGAAACAGCGACGAAAAGGACAAACTATATTTACCAGAAAAATCAAAATCAGATTGATGTTATAATAATTTTTGGACTGGAAACAAGTGTAACAACCTTTTCCATGGTGTAGATAAAGTAGTGTATGAAATTACAAATAATTCGGTATTAAAACACTTGTGTTTACTATTAAATAACTCGCTTTTTTTTAACCCACACTCGTGTTTTAATAACCTATTTATGTGCCAGTTTCATAAACTAACTACTATTTGTTCTTTATTTTAAATTTCAAACACAATAAAGTAAAAAAAAAACTTCAGTTACATTTTAGTGCAGAAGCAATGAAAAAGCTGTTTTCAAGAAACCGGTTTTGAGCTATGGATCAAGTAGTTATGTAAGAACTTTTCCTACATATCTATATGAAATTAAAAAGTTACAAGTGAGAATTTTGAAATGCCTAGTAAGCAAAAAAGAAAAATTTAAATGTAAACAAAACAGTACGAAAAATTATTTAATATTTGTAAAATTATGCCTGTAGATGTAAAAGTAAAATGTCTTACGCAATGGAAACATTTCAAAAATCTCATTTGAAGTTTAAGAAAACACGTTATTGTCCAGCTCGGACCAAAACAAAATTAATACAAAGATATGTTGTGCCAAAGTACAAACATTTTTACGGAACTAAAACTTGCGCGTATTTAATACCGAATATATTTAACACAATACCGGTAGAGGTTGACGAAACTTTAAAGGGCAAAATAAGTAAAAATAAATATAAAAATATTTTAAAAAAGTGTTTTCTCAGCTTTTACATAAATTATAAAAAAATATATAATTTATTGTTTTAAATAAAACCTGTATTTAAAATAAGTTTATATTTAAAAGCCTTTAACCGAGAGCTATAGCCGATAAACTGCTGAGCAGTTTGGTTTAAAAATAGTAAAAATATCATGTTATTGTCTTTTGATAAATAAATAATATCTATCTATCTAAGAGAAATATAAAATTTTAGAAAAGTAAAGGCTTTATGAGCAAGAAAAATTATAAATTGATCAACTATTGTGTAAATTCTCTTTTAACAAAATGTGTTTTTCATATTCCTTATAACACCAATCCAGAGCAAAATCGCATTCATAAACAATAATTTTTCAAACACGTTTTGTTTTTGACGCAAATGTCTAAATAAAAACTGTAAAAGTAGCCGTTAGATGTTGGCAGCGTCACATTTTGCTTAACTGACCATAATCTAACTCGGAAAAAAAATGGGAACACTAATTAAAAAAATATATACCAAAAAAGCAACGTAGTTTCCAACGGGACCAAAACCGACTATACAATTTTATCCTTCTCTAACTTACGTTGTAACTTATTTTCTCTCCTTGTCCGAGGGTATTTATCTGCCTACCCTCTCTTTTATTCAGTGTAGGTTTTATTTAGTTTTCTTCCCTTAATGGATTTATTCCCGGATGCTGTGCTTTGACATTTCGCGACTGTCTTGTATAAAGTTTGATCAGTCTTTCTTGGTGTTGTTTAAATAGCTAATTAACTTACATACGTTACTTCATCTACTTCTTTGGGGCTAATATCCGGGGTTCCGTACCCGTGGAGCCAAACGGATCCCTATTACTAAGCCTCCGCTGTCTCTCTGTCCGTCTGTCACAGGGGCCTACAGCTTCAGCCGTAATAGGTAGCCAGTTGAAATTTTCACGGAATACGTTTTACTAAGATCTCAGTCACGGCAAATAATAAAAATTTAAATATTAGGTCTTTAATGTATATGAAATTGCTGTTTTCTATAGAGAATTGAAGAAAACTCAATTTTCAGTACTAACATTTTTGCATTTTTTTAGGAATGACAAATCCAAATTATGTAATTTCTTTTGTGTATGAATTAGACAACATTAAGCTAACAGCAACATTGATTAAATTTTTGAAAAATAATAAAAATGTTGTGATGGAAATGGATGGCATTTAGGACGAACTGTTTCTGTAGATTGAATTTTTTAATCAAACTGAAAATAAAAAGAAAATTTAATACGTAGATAAATAAATGGAAAAATGTTTGTTTGTTTTGGTCAAGTTTAAATAAGAGTATTACAATATGAATCGGCATTTTCAGCACCTGATTGTCTATTAAGGTGATATACCGGGCTAGCAAAGGTCCCCGTTACTCCAGGCAGAAAGACCCGCAGTGCGAAAGGGACGGAATCGGGGAAAATTGTCAAAAAGTCGGTTTTAAATTAATGCAAAATTAACTAAAATAGCTACAAGAAATTCCATAACCAGTAATTTAGGTGTAGTTAAAACCCATCTAAATAAATATTTTTCAAGTCTGTATGCTATCCTAATTTGTCAGAATATCAAAAAAAGTGTAAATTTAGACCTGATTTCAATAATTATTTCTATCGAATGAAATTCCTCCTATCGCGTTTCTGATAGACCAAAATCTAGTAAAAGGTCCCAAAATTGTTATACTAATTTATTTTACTTGGAACTTTATTAAAAGAGCAGAGATAAATAACTTCAAAAAGTGTCAATTTTCACGGTATAGCCCCTTAAATACATGGCAGTATATGATATGATACATAATACATGGCAGCAGTGGCGTGCACAGAACTTTTTGCTGGAAAAGCAAGCAATTGGTCAAGAATAACAATAAAAAAAATATTAAAAAATTTTAATATCACTTCGAAAAAAAAAACTTTGTATAGGAAATTTTCACTCTAGGGTAGACATTGTCTACCCTGGCTTCATACAAATTTTTTTTTCAACGTGATATTAAAAATTTTTCATATTTTTTTTATTGTTGTTCTTGACCAATTGTTTGCTTTTCCAGCAAAAAGTTCTGTGCACGCCACTGCATGGCAGTATATGGTTCATATTACATGGCAGAAATGTCTAATTCCTAACTAGTTTAGTTTTTGAAAACTAACTCGCATCAAAAATTGTCTAAAACTGACAACTTTGACTCCCCCCAATTTCTTTATTTTTAATGTAAAAACATACATATACAGAGTGAATTTTTGAGACGGGACAGTAAGGGCAGGTACCTTAACCGTTACAGTTACAGGAAAACGCTTTTAGGAGACTATCCATAAATTTTCAAGATATTCTGAACTGCATTTACAGATTTTGGAAAAAATGTACAGTCAGCAAGAAAATTGTCATTTCAAACAAAAACTTTTTTGATGCCAATCGATCCTGTTTCTTATAAGGATCAAAAGTCTCTACCGGACTGACTGAGGTTTGAGTACTAGAAATGTCAGAAATCGCAAAAAACTTTTCCTATACATATTCAAAAGGTTTGTAATTACCTTTCTTGATGGTACTTGTCGCAATGGATACTTATTCGCGTACCACACCAATGCAGATTCCGTGTTCCTACTATTTACAAAATACGCTTCAATTAAGTCCAAACGTTTGCGATTTAAAGACATTATTTAACAAGAAGTACATAAATTACAACCAATAATCTAGAATTTTTTCAGCACAAACATAAGAATGACCTGAAATAACCCAAGAATTCGAATCGAATTCAAAGTTTGAAATTATAACTTTTTTTTACTTACCTACTTTTTCAGCCAGTATTCTTTATAGCGGATTATGGCGGATCTACCCATAACAAAAAGTTTGGCTAATTTAGAGGTTTGACTCTTTTTCCGAAATGTATGGGAAAAGTTTTTTGCGATTTCTGACATTTCTAGTGCTCAAACCTCAGTCGGTCTAGTAGAGACTTTTGATCCTCATAAGAAACAGGATCGATTGGCTTAAAAAAAAGTTTTTGTTTAAAATGACCATTTTCTTGCTGACTGTACATTTTTTCCAAAATCTGTAAATGCAGTTCAGAATATCTTGAAAATTTATGGATAGTCTCCTAAAAGCGTTTTCCTGTAACTATAACGGTTAAGGTACCTGCCCTTACTGTCCCGTCTCAAAAATTCACCCTGTATATATATATGAATATACTACATATAGTGAAAAGAAAAAAATTGGCACCTTTTTCATGACATTAATTTAAAAATAATTCATAAATAATTTAACAAATCAAGTTTAAAAATAATTTAATTGAAATTTTCATTAAAAATTCAGTTTGTATGACGCCAGGGTAGGCACGGCCTACACTAGAGTGTACATTTTCCTACAGTTTTTTTTTTCAAAGTGTTATTTAAATTTTTTCTTTTATTTTTTTAATGTCAAACTTGACCTACTGATTGCCTTTCCGGAAAAAAGCTGTATGCACGCCCCTGGTACATAGTATTGAACCTTGGTATATATCTTAAACCATTATCTCTCCCAATATAGTAATAAATCCATGGTCTCCTTACATCACGAGAACTATATTTCACTACGAAACGAGCGTCGATAATATGGAAATTTTATGATTATTCTGCCACTATAACTTCTCTGTTTATTCTGATATGTTACACTTATTATACAAGGTGTAACAGAAGGGTGTAACCATATTTCAACAGCTTATTCAGTCAATGGTATAGAACAACTTTTACTATGGAGCCAACCCTGAAATCTCAAAAAAAAAGTCTGCTCTTCCATACATTTCAGCCGAGCGGGATTGCATTTTTCTATGAAAAAGTAAATTTTTTTTTTCGAGTAACAGGGTTTGTTCCATAATAAGAGTTGTTCTATACCATTGACTGAATAAGCTCTTCAAATATGGTTACATCTTTCTGTTACACGTTGTATATCCTTCCTCTTAGTAGGTAAAACCATATTTCGGTTCCGTATATAAATAGAAATCGTTTATTACAGTAACTTAATCATATATAATATTACAGTGGTTGGTGTCACCTTTTAAGTAAAGGTATACCTGTGATAGGAGACCCCGCTCTTACGTATCACTTTTTATACTTATAATATGAATAAGAAATTAAATAAACAAAAAATAAAAAATAAAGACACAATTTTAAAAACAAATTCAGATAAAACTAAATAAGACTAGCCTTACGTCATTTCTAGTACATTCTAAATAATTTTTTCCTAGTAAACTAAAGTAAGGCATGCGGCTGTATGTTGAGGTGAGTAAGGGTGTGTACAGATGAGTGAAAGGGTGAAAGGGTGTGTGTGTGTGTATATATGGTGATGTATATAAGAGGATGTGAGTGTAAGCGTGAGAATGTCTGTGAATGAGATGTACGAAGCTCCCTAGCCCTACGACCGAAGTCTTGGGATCAGGGTATACACTGAAACACTTGTAGTTTAGTTTTTTTGTCTGTCCGTTTGCAGCATAACCCTAAACCTATACTGGCCAATTGGGTTCGAGTACGGAACCTACACGCGCCGAGGGTTTCGTACTATATAACTATAGTCTATACTCTATAGCAATAATAAAGTAGAAAAAAGTGACATTACATTATAGAAAGGTATAGAAACGCAGAAAGAAAAGTCAATCTTCTCTAACTTAAAAAAAAACGACAACGTAAAGTCGTAAACGATTGGGGGGCGGCGCCGGCGCGTGCGCAATTAACTAATAGTACCTATTAGTGAAATAATAAACAGTAATAGCAAGAAATTTGTTTCTAAAAAGTCATCAATACCCCATGTGGATATTACAACAGAGTCGACAGCTTTCTTTTTTTTTTGTTTTCATAAACAGATGGTCAGCGGTTGTAATAGCCAACGACCTTTTGTTTTATCTTTTGTTTGTAGAGTAGTCTCTAGGTATGTGGAAATGGGTGGTATGAAGTTAAATTCGAGGATCACGACAAAGCAACTTTCTGTGCGTTAACTGTCTATAGGTGGTAGAGCTTATGCCGGGCTCGACTGTGGAGGTACCACCATCTTACTTGGAGACCCCCTCGAAGTAATTCGGGGGAGAGTAAGAGGACAGCTCACAGGCAAAAAACCAGGAGGCCCACCATGCCTGGGACCGATGGATGGCGTTATATCCATCCCTAATAGTCGGGTCTTATATGGAACAGACTGGTGACGGGCAGCGGCGTCACTGGTGCGAGGGTTCCGGCACCGCGCTCACCAACCCGCCTGCCCAGCGTGTGTGAGTATGGGCAATTCTTCCAGGCCGGGAGTGGTAAAGTCCTGGAACGGCTTGTGTCCAGAAGTGGACGAACTAGGCTGATGGATGGATGGATGAAACTGCGTTTTGTTCAGGCCTGCCAGTCGAGTCGCACTGTACTCGCAGTAGGACCTTTCTGTGTGTTAGATAACTGTGTTTTGTTCAGACCTGCCAGTCGAGTCGCACTGTACTCGCAGTAGGACCTTTCTGTGTGTTAGATAACTGTGTTTTGTTCAGACCTGCCAGTCGAGTCGCACTGTACTCGCAGTAGGACCTTTCTGTGTGTTAGATAACTGTGTTTTGTTCAGACCTGCCAGTCGAGTCGCACTGTACTCGCAGTAGGACCTTTCTGTGTGTTAGATAACTGTGTTTTGTTCAGACCTGCCAGTCGAGTCGCACTGTACTCGCAGTAGGACCTTTCTGTGTGTTAGATAACTGTGTTTTGTTCAGACCTGCCAGTCGAGTCGCACTGTACTCGCAGTAGGACCTTTCTGTGTGTTAGATAACTGTGTTTTGTTCAGACCTGCCAGTCGATTCGCACTGTACTCGCAGTAGGACCTTTCCGCTCGTGGCAGTTTGGCATAGATTAAATTATGTTACGGTGTGTTAATTCGAAAACCATTTCGAGATTTAGGTTTAATAAGCCGTATTTTCGAAGATTTGGTCTAACAAAAAACATGATGTTGAATATTTTTACGAAAAGGCTGCAACTTCCATTTGCCCTCGTGTGACGTCACGTGAGTAATGGCTGTTTAGAAATGTGTCCTTTGCTATCAAGATAAATTTATAATAATTTGCTTCAGACTAATTTGACAGATAGATGACAGATGAGTAGACAGACAGAGACATACCACTTTTTTATAAGCAATCTCACATCACAATCAGTATAATGTCTAAAATTCTCAGGTGACAAGGTCATCGGACAATGGTTAATTTATATACCAAAATAATGAAAAGTATGTCCTGAAATGGCGTATCTTCCATGAAAAATGGGTTTCAACTGTGTGTGTGAACTGTGCAGTCTTACGTGTTCTGGTGCATTTTAGGGTTCCGTACCTAAAAGGTAATGAGTCCTTTTAATCTCACTCTGCTGGCTGTCTGTTTAACACCCATCTGAGCCCATTTTAAGAAACTCTGCTCTAATGTAATCGTGTGAACGGCGAATAAATAAAACCAAACATGCATAAAATCCTTTTAATTCCCTTTCTTCTAAGAATTTCCACTGTTTAAACTCCAAACCCGAACGCAAGACGCCCTCCCGAAATAGAAGGGTTTTCAGGGTTAGGTCTATACCTTCGTGTAGCTGCATACATGCTAACATATAGGTGTGTACATAGAGAGTCGGCACAGATCAAAGGGCTTTAGTCCGCCATGGCGCGCTTTGAGCAAACCGACATAACATAGCTATAATATATTACTATATGTAATGTACTCGTATATAGGAATTGTTTTGTACATAATTATGTCGTCGGCACATCGTAGAATTGGGCATATCATGATCTGCCCAGGCATATCAAATTTCTGTTAATACAAGGGGGCCTCCTCGCTCCGCTTCGCTCGGCTCTCCGAATTTTTTCCATCTATCCATCAGCCTACTTCGTCTACTGCTGGACATAGGCCTACAGTGCAAATTTATATACAAGGTTTTTCAATTTAAATGGAAAGTAATTTAGGAGGTGATTCAGTATCGTTAATACATCACATTCCACTGCAAAGCACTTTTTTTTGCGCGAACTTTTTTTTCCCTTCTCAGTACAAAGTGGTCCGATCAGCTGACTCAGTTTGTATGGACAAGTGAAGAAAAAGTTTACACAAAAAAAGTACTTTGCAGTGGAATGTGATGTATTAACGATACTGAATCACCTCCAACATTACTTTCCATTTAAATTGAAAGACCTTATATAATGCGAAATTATTTACATGTAAACCTAACACGCTCCTCTTCGCTCTGCTCGTCGTTGCACCTATTTTTGACATTTGGTTAACGATCTGCCCAACTCTATGATCTGCCCACGACATGGATGGGTCTATCTACAACGTGTAACAGAAAAGTGTAACCATATTTGAAGAGCTTGTTCAGTCAATGATAAAGAACAACTTTTACTATGGAACAAACACTGTACCTCGAAAAAAAAAAATCAACTGTTTCATAGAAAAATGCAATGCCGTTCGGCCGAAATGTATGGAAGGGTAGAGTTTTTTTTTGAGATTTCAGGGTTGGCTCCCATAGTAAAAGATGTTCTATATCATTGACTGAATAAGCTATTCAAATATGGTTACACCTTTCTGTTACACGTTGTATAATGTAATACTTAATAGATAATATGCATTTACATGTGACCTTTAAGGCCTTTAAGATTGTTTGGGTTGATGGACTTTTAGAATTTCTGGGCAGTGGCGTAGCTATCAGAGGGCTAGGCGGTGCAGTGCCCCGGGGCCCCCAAGCTCTGGGGGCCCCACGGGCCCCTGAGCGGCATTCGGAAAAGTTATTTAAATATCTTAATTGAATAAATAATTTTACTTCTCATCTATTTTAATTTCTTTTTACTTCGTCATTGTTTTATTTTTATGCAATATTACTGTGTAACTTAAAATAATATATTTAGTAACTAGCTTTGCTTTGTTATGCCTCGCAGTGGGCGTTAAAGAACTGATGATGAAGTAACTTTGAACCTTTAAATTATTTATATATTCTTTAATAAAACTTAACCAGTTTAGATAGGGCCCCAATTACATTATTGCACCGGGGCCCATAGCTAGGTAGATACGCCACTGGTGTTAAGAGGTGGATTTTTCTTAAGATTCATACAAAAGGTAAATACTGAATAATAAGTACAGTCAACAGTTTATTTTCTTCATAATTATTATCTAGCGACATCTAACTACGTCTCTATACAGCCCAAAAAACAAAATTTGATGAAACACCATTATAATAGCTGTCAGGATATTTGCCTCGTTTTCACAAAAGGAAGGTTTTCGCAAAGGTTAGCAAGCAAGTTGTATAATTTTTATCGGTAAGTACTGGAAATATAAAAGAGAGAAATACAGACGTCGTTAATGTATAGGTAAAAAATACTTAGTTTATACACTTTTCTGTAAATAAACATTTACCGTTTCATGGAAAAGAGATTTTACCTGAAGCTATTTCCAAAATTCGGCGCTTTTTGAATATCTTGCACTGCGGCTGTCTGGATGATGATTGAAAGACCGTACCTACTTTTGATGACTGTATTTGTTTACGTGTTTTATTTTTATGATGAGTAACAAAGTGAACGCCAATTTTTTTTTTGTCGCTCTTTCTGCTGTTGGCTTGTTGGCTGCCCAAGCAGCATTCCTTAAGTCAATAAAGAGCATAAACTACTGAATAGGACCTAACTATGTTTTCACTAAGTGTCAACAGTTTGTATGTGGGTTTATAATAGACAATGGTACCGATTCGGTGAAGCACATTTTAACTTATTTTACAGGACTGAACTAAATTTAAGCGTTCTGTCCTTGTCTTTTCGATAAAAAAGAAAAAGACAGGACGCTTAAAATAAGGTTAGTCCTGTCAAAATAAGTTAAGACGTGTTATGCCGAATCGATACCAGTTTAAACTTTAAGAATAGTATATCTGTAGTCCACTCTTAACCGAACACTTAAAACCAACGCTACTAATAAAGGTAAATGTGTCTAAAATTAATTCTTACTTAGTTTTATCTTATACCGACTTAAGATCGACCAAGTATATAATAGATTCATTTTAGCCTTAATTGCGAGGTAAAGTCCAAATTGTTTTAAGTCTGTCGTAGAAATAAGTTTTAAGTCGGTTGTTATGACACGGTAAAGATAAACTTTAGTACGTTTTTTAGTGTATCTTTAGTCGGTTCTAAATGATCTTACTTTGTTTTATCTAAGACCGACTTGAGATCGACCAAGTATATGATAGATCCATTTTAATAGTCATTCGATAGTCATGATTCAACAAAATACAACAAACTAAAACGTATCGCAGATATTTCAAATATTCTTATCATTCATTCAAGATAAACCTTAAAAATAAAAAATATAAACAAATAATTTTTTTAGATTAACAATTTTATCCGCATTACGGACATAGTTAAATTATTTTAAGATACTTAATTAAAGTGTAAGTACCTACCATTGTAACAATTATGATAAAAAGGAAAACGTATATTTAAAAAAGAATAAACATGATCTTGCTAATTATTGGTATTTATTCAATTCATTTTTGTGGTATTTATTGCGTTTTAGCTCTAGAGCAGATATTTTCATTTTCTATTTCTTTCAAAAAATTTTTTACTTGTTTGTTTGCTGCTTAACATTCTCATTGCTTTTCCAGCAAAAAGCTCTGGGTACACCCGCTGCGTAAAACCTATCGAATCTCTATCTAGGACCCTTCCACAATAAAAAAAATATATGACACGCCTTTTAATCATGGCAAAATAAAAACTAAATATACGAGTAGTATTTCTATTTTTCTTTCACCGTGGATGGTTTTAGCAAATAAACAAGATCGATTAAAATAGTTTTAATCCAATACCAGGTAATTTCTTACTTAATGACTAATATATTTAAATATATTATCTAGGTTAGTAAATTAATATAGGTTAGTAATATAGTAATACACATAAGTAAGTTAAGATAGCCCTAGGTAATATAATAATGTAACGCACAAAAATAGTACATTATGTACTTTCTGACATAAATTCATTCATTCATTCATTCTTACATATCAATGTCTTGGGGATAGACCCTAGTTTTTCATGTTTCAAGGCAACTTATAAACTAGTGTCTGAAATATGATTCTATTATATTCTATTGTTTGCACCTTTTATACAAAACTAGACTGCACCTTCTATTCGTTCGGCAACGATTATGTTTGTCAGGCTTTTGGCTAAATGACAAAAAAGACAAATAAAAATAAAATTCAGTTTTAAAATGGCGGACAATTCCACCAACTATCTCCTTTCTATTAGATTAGGGCTTGGACATACTTTATTTCTGATGCACGTTCTGTAGTTTACTAAACGTGGTCTGATCCCAGCCAAGCCTGCCTGCTACGGATCCCTACTGTTGGATGGGCACGTTATGTACGGAACCCACAAAGCCTCGGTTGTAGGCATACACGCGAGCAAAATAGCAATTAAATCCGCCTTCATTACGTCAACCCTTTAAGGGTAGCCTGTTCGCTGATATAAGGTGCGTTTTGTGAAATAATCCGAGAGAACATATGAGGGACATTTAACATTAAATATATTGGTATATTTTTATGTTATTTATTAATTGATAAGTTAATCTATAAGAGAGGGCCGAGCCACGATCAAAACTTTTTTAATATTTTTCCTCTAAATATTTTTCCGAGTTTTTTCTTTTTCACCGTTATCTGACGTGGATCATTTTGCGTGTTGCTGGTTGCTGTTTTCAAGGCGTTCCCCTCTCAATATATATATTTTTAGTGAGAGTGGAACGATGTGCGCCTTTTTGGACTAAAATAGTTATTCAAAATGTATGGGCGGACATTCCCCGAAACTGGTAGGCCGAAAAATATATAAAAAGTCGATTTAGATCATACAGTAAAATTTTAGTGATTTAAAAAAAGTTGAGCAAAAATGAAAAATATACAAAAAAACAAGTAATTTGATGAAAATACAATATGAGTATCAAATTGTAGGTATTAAAGAGCTGATTGTAAATATATTAGTTTGGCTATATTTACTTGCATCTATTTCAAGAAATCCTCGGAAAACCACAAAAAATGTATGTCCCCTCCTTATCTGCAAAACTGGTGATAATATCATAGGAAATTATATCTCTTCGGTAATCTCTGAAACTACCAAACCGATTTTGAAAATTCTTGCACTGTTGTACTCGTAATGGTTGGACTCTTTACTTGGACATATCCCTGGGACGGGCAGAACCCTAGGGACATGGTCCTTAATAACTATTGAACTGGTTTTGAAAATTCTTTGAATGTTGTAAAAGTTAAGACTCTTCACTTGAACAGTTAGTTATGTTCCTTGTAGACGGGCTGTTCTATTGAGCCGATATTGAAAATTATTTCACTGTTGTAATGAAGGTGGTAGAGCTGATGCCGGGCTCAACTGTGGAGGTACCACCATCTTACTTGGAGACCCCCTCGAAGTGATTCGGGGGAAAGTATTTCACAGTTCACACTCGGAACAACTCTGGCACCCCCTCGGGGATTCATGTCGTGACGATATATATCGTAGCTTAGATTCATTGTTTGTTGTCGTGATGGAGGATCATTATTCAAACAAGATTCAAAGGAAAATGCATTAAAAATTATAATTTCTAATAAAGACCTCAGATAAAACTGACGATTTTATCCTCACCTCAACACGAAAAATTTGAGTAGTAAGGAAAATCTCCTTATAAGAATCTGTGGTTCTAGCAATTATCAGAATAAAGAGAGGTAACTCAATTATCTTAAACTTCAGGGACGTGAAATCCATACTCGTACAAGTTGTCTATAACTTTCAAACAATACAATAACTGTCATGTCGTTGAGCTCGCCGATCGGCGGCTGCCAGTGCCCGTTTGACAACGACGGTGAACGCCGCGTCTTCGTCCTAAGAACGACACTCGCCTTGATAATGCCGAAATCGTATCGGTGAAACGGTTGGCATATAGTCAACAACAATCTCACGTGAGTGTTCAAGCCGTATGTGATAATAATTTAATATAATAACTCATTAAATTCATCTGCCTCAGTAACAAAGTAACGCACCTAGTTAGACCGAACGCGTAGCTCAAAGGGTTGGGAGCCAATAACGCATGAAACAGGATTGTAAAACATGAAAATGCTCTGCAAAGGGCCTCCCTCAGCCAGAGTCAATGCCACTAGATTACTCCCACGGAATTTTCGACACTATGCCCTTACAATAAGTACTTTGACAGGGGTCTTCTAGCGTGACGTTCAGCCTAATATGGGTTTACTTTAATCATGGATGAGTTAAGCGATGGGCTCGGAGTACGTGGCGGATTGCCCTGAAATTGATATGATGGTAATATTTGAAAACAGTTTATTATATGGGCTATTAACTGTTTTTTTTATACTCAATCTGTTTATGCTTAACCACTACCATTTTAACTGATGGGAATCGCAATGAAACCTAGATTGAAATTCGTTCAGAAAGTTGGAGAGTACAAGCTAGGTTAGAAGAAAGCAGGTGAGGTGTTAATCAGTATGTCCAGGGTCATAAGAAAAATCTACGGAAGCTGTAACCACAGACCACTATCAGACACGGACAAGTGATATATTTTCCCGTACTGCCGTTTATTGCGGGGTAGTGCGGGGACTCGGGGGGTACTATGCAAGGAAATAAAGATGGGAGTAATAATAATAAAATTCTTTATTGAACAAGATAAACATTTCATACATAGGCGAGCTTAATACTATTTAGTATTCTCTAGCAGCCAGCTGTACCCGGAGTAGTATGTAATGATACTTGTAAAGTAGTGCAATTGCACTGATGTGTTGACGAAAAAGGTTTGCTCCTTACGACGTCTAATGCCTGAATGGTCTGTGGCTGTAACGGACGAATGACTGATACCTCACAATTTAACAGTGTTTTGGAAAAACAACCAAAGTATATTTTTTTCGAATTTGTTTTTTTTTCGCTCTATAGATTTTCTATTCTGCATACAATAATCTGGTAATATTAGAATCAGCAAAAACAACCAAAGTCCATTCAAAATGTAGCTACAAAAACAGAGTGTTTCCGGAAAAACCACCAACGTCAGTTTCTTATGAATTAACAAATAAATTTTTATATAAAATTATTTTATTTTATAAAAGAACTTTTTATTAACAAAATGAAGTCTTTTCATATATACTTACAAGTTTAATAGAGTTGTGCTTATGATCGGAAGAAATGATAATAATCCTGTAAAATTATTAGTAGAACTTAGCACAGCCCTTAAGTTACTAAAAGAACCTCAAGTATTTGTTATTGATGTCAAACAACATTCGTACCTCAATGAAGAAATGCTGAGTTATCAGATAAAACTTTTACTGAAGTGCTTTCCGAATAGTCACTATGTAGAAATACCACTGAATAATGGAATATTTAAGAAAGTATTCTGCAAGGTAATCAACCACACAATAAACGTTAAAGACTACGAACTTGAGTACTTAAGACCATTTAAATCATTCAAAACACATAACTATATTGTAGACAAGGATAAAGATAAAACTTTGATAAAAGGTACCATACCGTACTTCTTTAATAAAATAATGATGAAAAAAAATATTCAGGAGCAGAAAAGTGAAAGAGAAGACACAACAACAACACATACCAATGGAGAAATACACTACAAGAAGGGAACCATACCGTACTATTTTACAAAAAAGGCAGGTGGAAGTAACTTAGATAATAATGAAAAGAATATTGAACAACAAGAACTAACGTCAACTGCAACTGATGTACATAACGACAAAGAAAACGAAATTATGAAAGCAGATTTTTTTCGAGACTAACAGTAATAATTTAGTAATTTATCACCAAAACATAGCTGGAGCTCTTAATAAACAAGAAAGACTTACAGTTGCCATAGATGACCTCAATGAAAGAACTCTGAAAATCGATGTCATGTGTCTTTCGGAGCATTTTATGAGGAAAGGTGAAGAAAATTTTTTCAAGATACCTGGTTTTAAATTAGCAAGTACCTTTTGCAGAAAAAAAACTAAACGTAAAAAAGAAAACCGGGGAGGGGTAGCAATATTGGTTAGAAAGGACATTGAATATAAAGAAATCCCAAAAATCAATGAACTTGCTGAAAATTTTATTTTTGAGTGTTGTGCTGTGGATCTAATTAAGTTTAATACAATAATTATCTGTTTGTATCGTATCCCTAGTAATAATTTTACACCATTCTTTAAAAGTTTAGAAACAATGTTGACTGTTCTTTGCAAAACGCGCAAGAAGATTGTCATTTGTGGTGACTTCAATATTGATAGGTTAGCAGAATCAGGGACTACGTTTGATATTAACAAAGGATTAGAGGAAATTTTCCAGACTTTTAACTTAAATATGCAAATTAAAGAGCCAACTCGAATAACTGCAAAAACTAAAACGTGTATTGATAACTTTGCAATCAACTTTAGTAAATCTAAATCAAAAACAGTTGAACTGGACCTGTCTGACCATAGGGGTATTTTGCTGGCTATTCCAATACTAAATAAGGTGAAAAGGGAATCCCACTCGTGGAATACATTAAAAAGAGACTTCTCTAGTGAGAATATAAACAAGTTCATGGATAGTATCAGTCACCTGAGTTTCTCAGAAGTACTTGATGAAAGGGATGTTGATTTAGCTTTTGAAAAGTTTTTAAACTTGTTCACATTATTTTATGATCTATGTTTTCCTTGGTGTAAAGTTAAAATAACTAAAACCAAAAAACCACGGTGGCTATCAAGGGGCATAAAACTGTGCTCTAAAAAAAAGAGACAATTCCTTTGGCAATACAGATCTTCTCCAACTGAAACAAATAAATGCCTTTACAAAACGTTTTCTAAAAGACTACAAAGCATTATTAGACAAACACAAAAAGCACAAAACAATTACCTAATAAGTACATCTCAAAATAAATCTAGAATGACCTGGAAGATCATAAAAAATAGTCTAGTTCACAATAATACCCACATCGACAAAATACGGTTAGATAACGGCAATTTTGTAACAAATCCACTTACAATTGCTAAATGTTTCAACAACTTTTTTATTGATCAGATTAAATCTCGCAGCCAGTCAAAACAAAATTCAAGGAATATCATGCCGGAAAAGGTATGTGACTCAATATTTATGGAACCAACAGATGAAGACGAAATTCAAAAAGAAATATCTAATCTAAAAAACAAAAATAGTGTTGGGTTTGATGGGATAAACACCAAAATTGTGAAATTATCAAAAAGTATTATAAAAAAACCAATTACTCACTTATTTAATCTAATGATAAGCCAAGGAAAATTTCCTAGTGTACTTAAAACGTCTGTAGTAAAGCCAATACATAAAGGAAAGAGTAAAACGGAAATGGCTCATTACAGACCAATTTCCCTTATAACAATCTTTGCAAAATTATTTGAGCGTTTGATTTATAAAAGGTTATACTCATTTTTTGACAAAAATAATATATTTGTAAGGGAACAAAACGGATTCAGAAAAAATAAGTCGACAACCTTGGCAATTTATGACTTTCTTAAACAAATAATAGAAAGTATAGATTCAGAACGTCAAACAGTAGCTCTTTTTCTAGATATGACAAAAGCTTTTGATTTTGTGAGTCACCAACGACTACTTTCAAAATTATATGACTATGGAATAAGGGGACTAGCTTATGAACTAATACAGTCTTATCTAAACGAACGTAAACAATATTGCGAGGTTAATAGGGTATGTACAAAGACAAAAATAGATAAAGTTTATAAATCAAATACACGATTAGTTACAAGGGGGGTTCCCCAAGGTAGCATATTGGGACCGTTACTTTTTCTAATTTATATTAACGATCTTCCAGCTAATGTTCCAAAACCAGTTGTACTATTTGCAGACGATTGCACAGCAATAATTTCGTGCAATGATGCAAAACAGTTGGAAAATGAAATTAGGGGTACGCTAGAGCACATATTGAAGTGGTTAAAGACCAATGAACTATTAATTAATTTTAGCAAAACTAAAATTATGCAGATACACCACCCTCAGAATAAGCCTTCTGCATTGAATTTCGTGTTTGATGACTGTAAGATTGAGGTAGTCAACACATTTAAATTTCTTGGTCTACATTTAGACAAAAACTGTAACTGGAAATTCCATGTTGGACAGTTAAAAAATAAAATTAATCCCTTTTTGTATCCGTTGCGGCAACTAACAAGAGTTGCTTCTAAAGACGCAGCATTAATAGCATATTATGGTTATGTACACTCCTTACTTCGATACGGAATAATCTTTTGGGGAAATTCTACAGATAGTGATTGCATATTTAAGATGCAAAAGAAATGTGTAAGGGCTATAACAGGTATTAAACCCTGGGACAGTTGTAGACCCCATTTCAAAAACCTGGGAATATTACCACTCCCTTCAGTCTATATCCTGGAGTGTCTTCTTTTCGTAAAATTTAACTACAAGTATTTTCAGGAGACTAAATATGTGTCAAGTAGACTTCGTAATAGGATACAGCTTACAATGCCACCTTCTAACTCTAAACTTCATAGCAATAGCATCTACAGTATGGCAATAACGCTTTACAATAAACTACCAGATAAAATAAAAGAGTTACCACAAAGACAATTTAAAGCGACAGTCTTCAAGATCCTAAAAAAGAAATCGTATTACAGCGTTAAATATTTTTTAGAAGACAATGACATTGGTATTTGAATTGTGCTATTTTGTTTTATTTTATTATATTAGGAATAAATTGACATTGTTTTTTTTTTTTTCACATTATAAAATTAAGTAAATTGGACATATAAAATATTTGATTTTATTTGTTTTGGTAGGTTAACTTTTAAGTGATACATTCATTGTAAATAATTGATTACTTTAAAATATTTGTATGCTGGCCTGGCAGATAGCATTGGAACTAACATGTACATGTAACATTTAACGTAAAAACTTTTGTAACATGCTTTCGGACAAATAAACTTTTGATTGATTGATTGATTGATTAACAAAAAAACATAAATAGGGATTTTCCTATGTAAATGATTTTATTGTACCTCTGCCAAACAGTGGGTAGATATGGGCTGATTGATGGTTATATGTACTTCGTGTAAAATGTCACAAAAGTGATATTGGTTGTTTGGCACGATAAATCGCTTTGCGTCATGGCTTTATAATGGAATGGTGACAAGCCACGGCCGATTCGGCTGGGCCGAAGCCTACCGCCAGATGAATCGAAAGGATTTGTCAGTTTTTCGGGACTTGATTCAAGTGTCCAGGTATATTGACTAGTAGGTGTATCTCAGTTTACGCCAATCGGGGGGCTCCTCTCATGCACCCCTAAATTTGTATTTGTTTAGACTGGGCCTTCCATTTTTACGTTACTATGACAGAAATAAATAATTTCTATGTTTGAACACTTGGCGCTTTATCCATCGCAAGGAGATATAGATTAACATTATATCATTGCAGTATAGAAACGCAGAAAGAAAATCTGGATGTGAGGAGCTCTGAACCGGGATTCGAACCCGGGACCTCTCGCTTGACTGGCGATTGCTCTAACCTCTGAGCTATCCAGGTCTCAACACAAGTTGTGAATTTACCGATGTGCTTTCCCATACTGCAATGATATTTATAGATATACCTACTTTACAGTGAGCCACTTGGCGCCTAGAGGACGCTAGTGTATTCAAAGCTAGTCAAAGACCATTATGCCCTACCTAATGTTAATCATTTTTACGTTATTTATGTTGATAAATAATTTGAAATATGAGTATATTTGTTACAGTAACTGATTAATTAGGTATAGCTAAGTTCAAAACTTTTAAAATTGTTGGAAAATTCCTATTATTATCGAAGTTAGCGACAGCGATATTTATCGGTTTTAGTATCAAATAGTGTCAGATGACGTCACGATACCTGCCGTTTTGCTCACTTGATTGCCAATAAGTTCGTAACTTTTTGAGATATCGAAAACATAATTTTATTACTGTTTTTAGCTTTTTAAACGCAATTGATTTTAATAAAAATCTTCATATAGGAGTCGGACTCGTTATATATAATATATATTATATACTTTGATAAAATTGACGAAGGTCATTGTCCTAAAAATACAAAGGTCATTGAAATTTTGTAACTAACGCGTAGATTCGAATAATTGAGTGAGGAATTATACCAAACTGTTGAACTAATACGATTCAAAAGAATAACGAGAAGTGAAATCGCATTGCATCGAAAATTTATAGTTTTATCATACATATATAAGGTCTTTCATTTTAAATGGAAAGTAATTTAGGAGGTGATTCAGTATCGTTAATACATCACATTCCACTGCAAAGCACTTTTATTTGCGCGAACTTTTTGTTCACCTCTCAGTACAAAGTGGTCCGATCAGCTGACTCAGTTTGTATGGACAAGTGAAGAAAAAGTTCGCGCAAAAAAAAGTGCTTTGCAGTGGAATGTGATGTATTAACGATACTGAATCACCTCGTAAATTACTTTCCATTTAAATTGAAAGACCTTATATACAAGGTGTAACAGAAAGGTGTAACCATATTTGAAGAGCTTATTCAGTCAATGGTAAAGAACAACTTTTACTATGGAGCCAACCATGAAATCTCAAAAAAAAGATTTGCACTTCCATACATTTCAGCTGAGCAGCATTGCATTTTTCTATGAAAAAAAAATTTTTTTTTTCGAGGCACAGGGTTTGTTCCATAGCAAAAGTTGTTCTATACCATTGACTGAATAAGCTCTTCAAATATTGTTACACCTTTCTGTTACACGTTGTATAACCCTTTATATATAAAATATTGTGTTACCAAAATATTTCAACCCTCTAAATTTAAAAAGAGACAAAATCAAGAGGACCCCTCCTTAAGAAGCCTAATGGTGTGACAAGTATTTAATTCTCGAATTAATAAAAGCTCAACTGAATTCATAATTTACCGGAACCAAAAAAACTTTTTTCTACGTGACTCTAACACTGATTTATTAATTAGATTCAACTACATTAGCCGGAAGTAACTACACGTTACATCTATGTCAAACCAAATAATGTAGTTTCAGATTAAACAAAACCTTTCCACAACAAAATCAATAATCCAACTTGATAACGAAAATCCTGCAAAAAATACTCCACCAAAAGCAGGCAGACAATAATTCAAAAACACACATGATATTCCATAAAGAGGCTCGGAGGGGCGTAGCGGGGGAGGACGGGGGCGGGCGGGGGCGCATTAGTGCCGCCCCGCTGGCTCCACCCACATAGCGAAAACATAAACATAGCGGGTTGTGGGCGAGCCTATACGATATTTCGTTGGGGTATTTAGATGCAATATTCACTCGTCAATTTCATCATTACTAATAGAAAAGTTAGAAAAATGTACCTATAGTTGGGTTTTGAGGTAAACTTGCTTTTGACATCCGACGTGCATAACAGTTTAGCGGTTCTCATGTCACGTTATAAATAATTATTTAGCTACTTCGCCCGTGGCTCCGCCCGCATTTATTCAATCTTTGCCATCAAAACCCTTATTTTAGAGTCTACGAAGGTAATAAAAAAACGCATCAAAATCCGTTGAGTGGTTCTCGAGTTAAAACGGAACATAGGTAGGTACATACAAACAGACAGACAGACAAAAATTTTAAAAGTTGTAGTATTGGCCTCAAATTTCGCAACAACAATTCATATACCTATGATATACCTATTCCAATCAGCCCGACGATGTCAAATAGACGAAACTAGTCGCAATAATTAAGGAAATAAAATAGTGGAACTCGTACAAGAAGACTTTGATTAGTGTTAATTCATATACCTACAGACAAGATTTTTTCACCACTTTATTATCAGTTTAAAGATAGATAGATAGATGTGCTGTGAGCATTCTGACAAATAAAAGTAGATCTATTTCAAAACGGGGAAAAAAACTTATACCAAAATTGACAAGTAAAAAGTCCCTCATCAAAATGAGTTCGTTAAGGTGGGCCATCCTGCTCAGCTGCCATTTGAATGCTTTAGGTGTTTGTGACGTCCTGATGGCTTTGATCTCAATGAAACTTTGCACACGTCTTCGTTTATGTTTCCCTTTACCCCCACACCACACTCCAACTCATCTCTCATCAAGAGATACAAGATGGCGAGATATTCAAAAAGCGTCGAATACGTGAAATGGTATTTCAGGTAAAAACTGTTTTCCATGAAACGGTAACTGTTTATTTATAGAAAAGTGTATAAACTTAGTCTTCTTTACATGAACGACGTCTGTATTTGTCTCTTTTTTATTTCCAGTATAGATAAAAATTATGCAACTTGCTAAACTTTGCGTAAAAACGAGACAATTTTGACGACATCCTAACAACTATTGCCATGCTGTTTCATCAAAATTTTCTTTCGAGGCTGTATAGAGACGTAGTAAGATATCGCTAGATAATACCATAGATTAGTCTATGATAATACCCAACTAACACACAAGCTGCTTTATTCGCTTCTGTAAATCCTCTTGGACGCAAAAGAGGGTTATAAAAGCGGTGAAATTTACTTGTAGACATAGAAAAACGTTAGCTAATGCTCTCAGCAATTGTTGAAGCTTTGAGGTGCAGAAAAGAGTTAGTAAATGCTATTTTAGCGATTTACAACTCCAATAGGCAGTAATAGTATGCTTAGGAAATATAAAAGTGTAATCATAACGCCAATGTATGGCAACCGTATATCCGATATTACTAACTCCGATACAAGAATTAAGCACGTACAGTTGAGTTTAAATACTCTCGTAGAGTTACATAATGCTTAAATGGAGTCTATTAGAGTTTATGTTCTCCTAATTCAGTTAGAATTTGCCATTTTAGACCAGTAACACAAGAGCGATTTATATTCCTATTATACGTGACATCGCCATATAGGTGCGAGTAGGACTCGTGCCTTGAGTGTTCCGTACACACTTTATCAATGAAATTCATGTTTTTTGTTAAATTAGGTTTTCTAATAATTTTAAAATAATAATAATATGATGATGATGATGATGATACGATACGATACGATACGATACGATACGATACGGTACGATACGGTACGATACGATACGATACGATACGGTACGATACGATACGATACGATACGATACCATACGGTACGATACAGTACGGTACGGTACGGTTCGGTACGGTACGGTTTGGCACGGTACGATACGATACGATACGATACGATACGGTACGATAAGATACGGTACGGTACGGTACGGTTCGGTATGGTACGGTACGGTACGGTACGATAAGATACGGTACGGTACGGTTCGGTATGGTACGGTACGGCACGGTACGATATGATGCGATACGATATGACATGGTACGGTATGGTACGGTACGGATACGGTATGGAACGGTACGGTTCGGTACGACATGGTACGGTACGAAGAAGTACGGTACGGTACGGTACGGTACGATACGGTACGATATGATACGATACGGTACGGTACAAAGAAGTACGGTACGGATACGGTACGGTACGGATACGGTACGGTACGGTACGATATGATACGATACGATATGACATGGTACGGTACGAAGAAGTACGGTACGGTACGGATACGGTACGGTACGGTACGGTTCGGTACGGTACGGTACGATACGGTACGATATGATACGATACTATACGATATGGTACGGTACGGTACGGTACGAAGAAGTACGGTATGGTACGATACGGTACGGTACGGTAGTACGGTACGATACGATACGTAATATAACCGACACCGACCCGAAATACATAGATGAGATAACAGTATTTATATTTAAATTATCATGTCTATCAGTACCTATTATTTATATTTATAAAACAAAAAACATTAAAAGCTTTTACAGTGTATTTCATTTTATTTGCTACCGTACCCTAAAATTTTATGATCGATTGCTATCAAGGCCATGATTTGGCTTTATACACCGCTATCATATCGCTCTAAAACTTAGTCACCTACTTTCTACGTCCTAACGACGTACGAAATGCTCAGAGAAGTTACATACTCCTAAGAAATATTCCGCCATTGTTATTTTTATTTTGTTGAATTGGTTCATCGAAATTATCGTTTCGTTACAGATATTGACGACAAAGAATGAAAGAATTTTTAAAAAGAATGAAGGAGTACTACATTGCTGCAGTTGCAGCCGATAATTTAGAAAATAAACGAAATATCTAACCTAACCTCTTTGCACATTTCTCTAATTTTCAATCTTATTTCACATTATTAGGAAGGCGTATTAAAAACGAAGTGGAAAACTATATATAGAATACCAGTAAAATTATCTTCGTAAGGAAATTTCACTCACAATACTATACCATAGAAAAAATAACATCCAATTTATTTGCGTCGCATATCGTTCACTTTATTTGTATCTTACACCATTTTAGGTTAAGTTTTAAAATGAAAGAGTTCGCAAATTAAACATTTCAAGGAAAAAAAGAGATGGAACATGACTCAAATCGCAAATAGAAATTCAAGGAAGACGTATAATTCGCTCTTGTATCGTTTTTTAGACTCCTCAGTGGGTATAAATCGCTATTGTAACCCTCTTGTATGGACGAAATCGCAAATAGAAATACAAGGTAGTTAGTGGACTCCCAATGACGTATAAATCGCTCTTGTATTGCGTTTTGGACTCCTCAGTGGGTATAAATCGCTATTGTAACCCTCTTATATTGACGAAATCGCAAATAGAAATTAAAGGTAGTTAGTGGACCCCGAATGACGTATGAATCGCTCTTGTATCGCTTTTTAAGTCCCTCGGTGTGTATGAATCGCTATTGTAACCCTCTTGTATTGACGAATGCCGCTTAATTTGTGCCCAAATGGACATATAGCGAAGGTATAGCGGGAATATATCCGGATATAAAGCCAGTTCGTATTTCATCAATACTTAACGGCTTACGCTCTATCGCTCATGTATTTCTCAGTTTTGTTAGTTGGGTACTTATGAAAAAAGCATGAAGAAAATAAGCTGCTGGCTTTAGTTTTTACCTAAATTAGAATTTCAAAATTTATTCAATTCATAATTTTGAAATTCTAATGAGCGTTTTTCTTTGTGTCAAATTTAGTGTTAATTAAGATTCCTAGATGGCACTGTCGTATACGTTAGCAACATAATCAAAGACAAAATTTGCACAGACTCCAAATGAACTAAAAACCACTTTGACATTGATTGCTACGAAACATATTGTATCTATGGTGACACGGACAGCGACATCTGGAGGAAAGCTAAGAACTAAGAAAAAAAAAACTCCGAGAAAAACGCTCATTTACAGAAACCATTGGAAACTTTGCGATCGCAACATACACAATACATAGGTAATAAGATTTTGTTGGATAACTATTGAGTGAATTTTGAATTTAAGTTTTGATTAATTAGAAAAATGCGGGTTTTTCACAATACGCCTGCGAAACCGCTCTTAAATATTTAGACGTCCGGCGATTAAGGCGCGTCACCCAAGGTTACTGAAAATGGGCATATATCTCGTACGCGATAGAACTTGGGCTAATACACAATACACAGGGAGTCATTAGATTATGGCGTGGATTAATCCAAGTTTCAGTTAGATTTATTTTGCTAAACGGATACCTACTTAGTATGCGTAACCTATGCTAAATCCATCATCATTATCAAGTAAACGTCCTGCCCCGTTTAATGTTTTATCAAAAAGTATTCTGAATATTAAAGTGAGTGTTTAATTCAATATGCACCCCGTAGTATCGGTTACCTGTGCACGCCCGAACGACGACGCCACGCGCCCTTTTCCCGCCATTACAGACAAAATGGCCGGCGCGCGACATGAATACAAATATACAAAATCTTGTTTTATTTTTCATATTTTATGTATTCATATTTATAACTAAGTAGTCGTTTTACAACTTAATACGTTTATAAAAATGTCTTTCATGTTTCATGCATGACCTTCAATTCGTTCGTCTCTACACTGTGTCCCACGTTGGGGGTCAAAATTCATTCGTTCAATATTATTTAGTTACTCTAATTAATTACTTTGAACTCGGTAAAAAAATGTTGCCTTAGTTCTTATTCTTATTTTTTACAATTGCGGCTTATCTCTTAGGAGAGATTTTGATATCTGTTATTTCTGTAGGTTGACTGATAAAAAATTGATGTTTATTTAAATATTTTGTTGTATAATAAAGTAATAAATTTATATGAACACCTAATAAACCTATAAATAGAACCCTATAAAGTATTAACTTCGAAAACAACCAGCTAAAAATACCTGTTATCATGACCTGTCAGTTATTATAGCAAACAAAACACCTAGGGTTCCGTTCCGTAGGCCGAAGAGCGCTTGGGGGAATAAGGATGGGAGACATGTCATAACGCCGACGTTTTTGCGATAAGGCAAACGACAGCGCGCTCTTTTTGTTTATAGCCAAACGCCATCTTGGTTACGTTGTTGGCGGGAAAATCGGACGATACTCGTTTAGGTAAAGAAATAAGAGAGGAAAAAAAAAACAATTATAACGCCCAAAAAATTACTTCTAGCTTAGAAAAATGTATAAAACTTCAAATGGTTTTATATATGCAAAAACATGTTTTTAATGATTTTATACGTATAATAGCTTGAAAATCATCGGATTTTCTATAGGTGTGAAAGAAAGTTTTATTTGTATTTGTACCAAACAAACTATTTGTACACAATGTTTATGGCATCAAGTTTTTTTTTGAGGATTTTGCTACTAATTTGAAAATTTTATTATTGACAAAAATTTACCAATAGACTGGAAGAGTTATTCGCACAAATTTTCAATAGATATTTAACGGTCGATTCTCCGTATTTGTAACAAGATAATATTAAGAAATAATTATTATGGTTAAAATACAACTTTTAACAACAGTTTGCTATATATGCATAATAGTAGTTTATGCTACAAGGGCGCAAAGGAATAAATTACGAGGACGATTTAAAACACGAGCGTAGCGAGTGTTTTAAACGTAACCGAGTATTTTATTGCTTTTACGCCCGTGTATCATACTACGTTTTTCAATGCGTAGTGTGAGGAAATGAAAACAAATATAATCTCGTGAACTTTAAATTATGTTTGGCTCAAAAGGATTGTATCCAGAGCCGTTAAACAGTGGGAAAAAAAAGTATAACATCTATAGTACACAGGAAAGGCTGCAGGTTAGCCAACCATTGCAAACAAATAAAAAAAATAATAATAATAAAATTGCCCTAGGGCAAAATAATCGACTTTCTGTTCGGTTTTGATGCATAAAAAGTGGGCCTTTACGAGCACATGCATTGAAAACATTTTTATACATATTATGGTAGTTTCAAAATAATTGGATTTTCCTTAAGCGGGATAATAGATTATTTTAGGAATTTACGGCTGGTATCACGCACGACTATGGAAAAGCCAATTGTTTTATAGCTGTTGTATTATCATTAAAATAACTGCGTCTGTAGCCGAGTGGTAGATCGCTCGCCTACTAACCCAGAGGTCGTGGGTTCAATCCTCAGGGTGCACATTAATTCGTATTCGGTCTGCGTGCTTCGGAAGACGTAAGCTGTGCCCGAAGTAAGAGCTTCATGCTAGGGCGGTGAAAAGTGGGTGTACGAGTGTGGACTGTGACTTGCATTTCATAGTCTACACTCGGTAATACCTCTGACACACCCACAATATATTATTTTTATTCATTATTATTATAAAACCCATGACAATATTTTCATGTGCGAAATTTGAGCAAAAAAATCCTTAATCTACCTCCAACCAAACCCTCAGCTCCTGCAAGTAAATAGTGACACCTCCATTATCAGATAGAGATCTACATTATAACACCAGGCCTGCTTCATGAAACATTAATGTGATCTCGCGTGCTGACAGATGGGGTTTATGTCGAGCTGTCAACTGTCACTTTTAGAAGTTGACATGTCATGTTCGAGATTCGAAGTTTTGATTGCGCGGCTAATTTTGGGATTATGAGGTGTTTGATTATTGAGGGGATAAGAAAAACGATTAAGAGTGAAATTGATTTTTTGTTTATCTAGACTAGAATAGAAAAAGGAATGCTTCGGTGGTTTGGACATGTAGAGAGGATGAATGAAAGTAAATAGTGCGCAGAAATTTATGGTTCGCAAGTGGAAGAATACAGCTCGACTGGGCCGCCCTAAAAGGCGACATACTGAAGAAGGGCAATTTCAAAAGTACAAGAGCTTGTATGACTAGATTGATGGAGGGTTGTCTAGATCGTAGCAGATGGAAATCTGTAGTTTCTGCCTACACCTCTGGGAGATAGGCGTGAGTATATGTATGTATGTTGATTTTTTGTTTGATAGTGTTACGAAACTAATTCCTATAAAATTACGCAAAATAGTCAATGACACATTTTGAAAGTTAATCTAAGTATAAAATAAATCGTATTTTCAAGCATGACCAGTTAAGCAGTATTTTTTACAATAAACAGGTGCCCCACGTTGGGTGCCAAAAGTATTTTGCTACAAAATTTTGGCGCCAAAGATATCACATTTCCTTGCGTACAATTTATAAGTACTCAAAAAGAGAAAATAACAAAAATTAGAGCCTCAAAACGCGTTGTGGAAAGCATCCACGTCCTAGATAGTTTTTACTTTACATACATATCTATCTGATGTTAGAAAACTCTTTGTAATATTTCCCTGTTGAGTTGAGAGAGGAAAGGCTCTGCTGCAAAAACACTCCAATGTCTATAACCTGAAAGAAATACCTTACTATGTAACTATCCACGAAGTTGGATAATTTATTTGCAAAAATATAGTTACGAAAATATACATAAATTTAGGAAAACAGACACAAATATGTAGGTTAGCATCGTGAAAATTGAATAGTAGTCTACAGTTACGGACCATTAAAAATCTATCGCTTTATAAATAAAAAAGAAAACCCCTAACGACACACGTCGAACCTAACCTCTCCGTTTTGAAAAGGCGCGTTCCGTTATAAGGTTATACATTTTTAAGCGCGATAACGCTATCACCGCCGCTCCGGGTTACGTTGTAGGCCGGTCGCGTTATCGTCACTTTCTACATGAACGCGTCCGTAACGTCCCCCGCGCGCCCGTCGCGCCGCCCCCCCTCCGTCGCCCTGTCAGCCCCTGCGACGGCGAAGACGGCGGAATCTTGACACTTGAAACTAATTTATGCTTTTGGAAGTTTTGTGGTATGTTGTCGGAAGATTACGAGTCTAT
This sequence comes from Ypsolopha sequella, assembly GCA_934047225.1. Lineage (NCBI taxonomy): Eukaryota > Metazoa > Arthropoda > Insecta > Lepidoptera > Ypsolophidae > Ypsolopha > Ypsolopha sequella. Next base: position 25,715,479 of record OW203993.1, read on the forward strand.
TTGGATGTAGAAACTTGTGTGAATTATTGGAAATTTAGATGGGTTGGTGTATAGTTAAAAGCACCGTATTTTACTTCATGAAATATGTGGATCAAAAGCATTTTATAAAAGCATAATTTGAATCATTCATGTATTAATTATGTAATTTGATGTATGCATCACCGTATGACTTTTATTAGAAAAGACATCAACGCGTCACAAATATTTTATGTAACTGACATAAAACAACCACTATCTGTCTAATTCGTCGTATTTATTGACTGTGTTACTATTTTTTTCAAGACTTTCGATTTATTCGTACAATACCTATAAAAAACTAAAACCTACCTAAAATAAAACCTACAAGATGGTTTTATTTAACTAAAACCTACCTAAAATAAAACCTACAAGATGGTTTTATTTTAGGTAGGTTTTAGTTTTTATAAGTATTGTACAATTTGAGCAATCTTAATAAAATACATATTTTTATTATGAATATGATATTTTTGTATCAAAACTTCTAGATATATTTCAATCTTCTTCATTTATATTTCCTACAACTCTTCCTGAGTCTTGCTTGACAGTCCAGATCGCGCCACTCTCCGCGGGAAATCCCACAGAGTCAACCTCCACAGATAACCTCTTCAGAGTCAGCCAATACAACATTAGACAACTAACACAACAATTTTCACCTACACAACTAAAACACAAAATAAACAGTTCAGTAGCAAAGTTCTCAAGTCGCAGTAGACGACTCCAGGGGTTGCGGGGAGCGGGGGGCGAGTCCCGCGAGATGCACCGTCTTACCCTAACGAGTTAGCTGAATTATGAATAAATAACTGGCAAAATATAGCGGTATAAGGAAAAACTATAACGAAATAGTTATCTTAGTTATCTTATTTTTTAAATGAATAATATAACCTAGGGTAGGTAGGGTGGGTTGTTGATGGTTGTTGTAGTGATTTAACTAACAGAAACTATTTAATTTTAGAAGCATTACAAATTCAGACAAACTAAAGTCTTTACGATAGAAAAATTACAACATTAATATTATAAAAACATTAGTTTAGTAAATAAATTAAAAATTTAAAACAACCGGCCAAGTGTGTTCGTATTGTGGATGATAAATTTAATTTTTTCATTTTTTTTCGTGAATTTCTCAACCACTTTATTTTTCCTGTAATCTTTACGTAAACACATATTACCATGAGTTTTTTCATATTTCATTGGTGCACCAGTTTTGGACATAAGGGGACATGCAATTTTTTATGGTTTTTCAAGGATTTCTCGAAATAGATGCAATTAGATATAGCCAAATTTTATATTTTTACAGTCAAATTTTTAATACCTACAATTTGATACCCATATTGTATTTTTATAAAATATATATTTTTTTTATTTTACTTTTTTTTTTATATTTTTCATTTGTGCTCAATTTATTTCAATCGCTATAATTTTCCTGTAATTGGCCAGTTATGATCTATAATCGATTTTTTTTTCATATTTTTCGGTCAACCAGTTTCGAAGATAAGGGGAGACATACATATTTTTGTGGTTTTTTAAAGATTTCTCAAAACCAGTGCCAGTAAATACAGTAAAAGTATATATTTTTACAATAAAAATTTTAAAATCTACAATTTGATATTTATTGTTCTCACTATTGTTTTGGAAATATTTTTAACAATTTAAAATTTTTCATATTTTTTTTACAATATGTGGGCAAATTAATGCTATTTTTGTGCCAAATTTCATGTCTTTATCTTTAACGGTGCTAAAGTTATGAGGCTGTGATATACGGACAGATGGACAGACGGACGGACCACGGTGTCTCACCATAAAGGTTCCTTTTGCACCTTTTAGGTACGGAACCCTAAAAAGGGTCCGTAGTTTGTAGTGCGAGTAGGTCTCGCGCTCTGAGGGTTTAAATAACTAAGAAGACTTAAAATAAAATTGTATAACAAAAATTACTATATTTTTCATAAATTTACCTACAAAATATATTATGAAGCAAAACTGCAAAACTAATTTGGTCAAGTAACATACCACATTTATAAGAGATAAGGTAATCATCTAAAGTAATATAATCTTAAGATTTATAGATTGAAACTTTAGTTTTTTGTAAACATATTCGTTATAATTTTCTTGAAATAAACAGTTCTTATTATTATTATTATACATAAAATGGAAAATCAATAACAATCGGATTTTTCCTTGATGTGCCAAAAGTATTACACATCTTGTTGGTGGAAATACATCTCGAAGATAATTAATACTTTTTTTTATTTATATTTATAATCTGTTTAAAATAATGAAAATCTAAAAAAAGGCTTAAGAATAATATTTATTCAATTACTTCTTGTAAACGGAATTTCAACAATCAATAGTCAACTGGAAGTGCCCTATAGGTTTTCATGATGAGCCAATTTATATGACACTGTGATTACCTACGTAATGGGCAAATACTTTTTTTCGCGTTGAGTTAGAAGCCTGATTTTTTACGGCCCGTAGACATACTAGTAAGTAACAGTTTCAACTTGATATCTCTCACGGGGGCCAAGAAGAAAGTTCCAATAAATTGAATTTTGAGGTACGGGACCGTTCAAAAATGAAATCATTCAACTGTATTGTAAGGTTGCTTTAATTTAACAGAATTATTCAGTTTATTTGAGTGTTTTATTAGAATTTATAATTAAGATATTATTTAGTATATTTAAAATGTTGATTTCCGGTGATGAAAATGTAGTGTTTTTGACTATTTCCGACAGAAAATGTGAAATATAATTAAGAACACATCCATTGAAATAAGTTGGCCGTTTCCGGCGGATGTTGTGATTTAAATTTTAAAATAAGATTGGTTTGACTATTTCCGAAAATGTATTTAGAAGACATCCATTTAAATAAGTTGGTTGTTTCCGGCGGATGTTGTGATGTTAATATTAAAGGAGATTAAATGGACTATTTCCGGTAATAGTGTGAAAAGAGGGCCTTTGGCATTTAGTTTAGTTTGGAGTTAGCCTTCAAGAAATAAAGATGTTTGCACTGTACCCATGAAATTATAAAAATATAATATACGAGGTGTATCGCGGGATCTATCGGGATTCTTCTTTAATAAGACGACTTATTATACTTCGAGTCCTTGTTTTATTCTCTTTTTTCGATCTTTCTTACTAATTAACATATATTATACACACATTAAGGTAGCGGAGCTCTGAGCTTCGAAGGACACTCTTTTATCGTGCTCCTCCTCAGCAGGACTCTAGAAGGAATCTTGCTTGTGTTTTGTTTGAAAGATCTTTTATACTGGATCTGTATTTATTTTTGGAAAACACGAAATAAATCAGTCAAAACGACGCGACGTATGTTGATCCATAAAGGTTATCGATTGCCAATTAAACACGAACACATAGTCCTTCAACCTAACTATAAGACCTAACCTTACCTAAACCTAACATATTGCCTAGCTATATGTTACAGTACATAGTCTTTCAATCAGGTTACCGGTCCGGTACCCGTGCTGTCAACAAACAAGCACCCAAACAACAAAAAAAATTTACTTTATCCCTCCCCCCCATAAAGGGTATCTTTATAATATCTATATCCATTAAAGGGGGTGCAATATAAAATTTCCTAACAAAAAGAAAGGAAATCTCACCAAAAACATTTCATGTAGAGTAGGTTGCCAAGGTTCATAAGCTCATAACGTTTTCAAAAGTTATCAGTATGTAGCCTAAGCATGAAAACATCTCCGTATAGTTGCGTTTCAAACTACATCAAAATCGTATGGAATCTGGGAAACCGCTCCAAGCGGACAGTAACGGTACTAACAGCTACGTATGGCAACCTAAGTTTAGTTTCAAACGCAACGATACGGAGATATTTTCATGTTTAGGCTACTGATCTCAGCTAGATCCAAGCCCCTAACTGCCGATATTTGAAAGACACTTCCACGCGATCGAAGCCGAGGGCAAAGGCTAGTTTAATCTACACTATACACTAAGGTAGCGCTCCTAAAAAAAAAGACATTAAATAAGCTTGCACATATTAATCTGCACTCTTTGCAATACTAGTACAAATTAAAAATACGAAAATAATATCAACCATACAATGTTAAATAACTAGGTAAATAATAAAAAAAAACTCTGTTTCGTTACACTTTAAGTATTAGTAATTTTTATGATTACAGTGATTATTTATGTAACATTTAATACTATAAATGTAATCATAATAATATGTTAAACTGACCTATAGTCAATACGATTACAAATGTAATTATATTAGGCCCCCGCGGTTCAGGGTCGACCTAGTGTTGCTAAACTTTAACTTAGTTAAAGATCAAATGTAATTTTCTTCGTGATAAATAAACTTATTATATTCTATAAATGTTTAGGAACGCAACCTTAGAATGCGGGCAAAGTCCCGGGAATCGGTCTGTTTTCTTATAGACGAATTTCCATTTAATTTTGTTAAAAGGCTCAAACCATAATACACTTTGAACCCAGATCGATTGAGCGCGGTCCTTAACTTGGGTGATTAAAAGTTTTAGTTTTTTGATACAACCTTAAAAATAAATATAAAAGGCCAGAATACCTAGTTAGTTTTTTCTATGGGCGGGGTCTGTCTGTTACGTACCCTACACAACTAGTCATAGCATACCTCTGTTAACATTAGTCATTAATATTAGACCTTAAACTAACGATAACAACTTCCGTCGAAGATAACATTTACTATCTTCTACTTTCTCAAATTGTAATCTCTTAGTCACTAAGTTAGTTAAGTTAGTCAGAACATTCTGTTAGTCATAAGCGATAAGAGTAAGGGTATAAAACCCAAACTCCCTATTATTATATTCATTCTAATTCCAGTCTCCACAGTGAGAACTCTTGTAATAATCTAAATAAAAATATAATTGTTTTTTAAAAACAAGTTTTCTGCTTCCAATATCTTACATTGGCGCAGTCGGTAGGATATAGTCAAATCGAAACGATCAGGACCTAGGACAAACATCGCCAAAAGGACCTGGACGGTGCCCGGAGGGCTTTAATAAAGATTTGCCGAAACCATGCAAATTAAAATAATATTATTATGTTGGTAAGTGGCTAAACTTGTTTGCTCGATTCCTCTGTGTATTCCATTTCCATTTCATTGTGTTTTCTATTCCTGTGTTATTGTGTTATTCTATTTTACTGTGTTCCATATTATCTGTGTTTCCATTATATCACTGTGCTTATATTCACATATTATATATAAATCTCAAATCGCATATCTCTACGAAACTCATGCCCTTAGAAATTAAAAACGAAATCTACCCTAACTTAAATTCTGAAATGGCGCTAGAAATAAATACGCTTCTAAAATTAATACCAAATTTTGATACAAATCAACCCGGTCAAGTATACAAATTCGCGAGATCATGTGATTCAGCATTTTCACTAGCATCAGAAAATCAGAAACGAATCCTTTTAATCTATGCCCTAAACAATATCGTGGGTGCAAACGCATCGGATGTGCATAGTAAACAGTATGCTTCTTGGGGAGACCTTCGATCATTCCTTATCGAAAAATTTTCCAATGTCAAGACGATATCTCACCTAAATCTTGAATTACAATCAATGTTCCAATTCGCAACCGAAACTATCACCGAATATCTACATAGAGTAGATCTGTGTCGCGGAAAAATTATTGAAAAATTAAACGCGGAAATTGACGACAACTCGTTGATAGGTAGAATGAAGGCGACTGAAGAAACTGCTCTAAGAGTGTTCGAGATAGGACTAAATTATCCCGACATCGGTACAATGCTCCGTACTAAAGGTTTTACAACGCTATCCGAAGCAGGGCGGTTTGCTATCCAAGAAGATCAAATACGCGCAATGAACAGTGCAAGACAAACACTGTTCAAACAAACCCCACCTAGAACTCCTAAACACGTTGAGCACTATGCAAAAGATCTTGCAAAACCTGTACAAAAATCTTATAATTCAAGTACCTATTCAAACCGTTACACAGTCTCAAACGTCCCAAATCAAATGCAGGGAACATCGAACACAAATCAAGTGCAACAAAAAACGTGCAACTATTGCAAAAAACCTGGGCACTTAATTGCCGATTGTCGTAAGAGAGCGTTCAATAATAATCTTCGAGATAACCAAAATCAACGCGCTCTACCTGCCCCACAAAACCAACGCGCTCTACCTGCTCCACCGAAAAACGTTAATCATTTAAACTCGCCAGCGACCGACGAGATGAGCAACTCCTCGGAAACCGCTTTAGCCTCTTGCTCAATCACCCAGACTCAAGCATATCCCATGACAGAGAATTCCCAATTCGAGTGGTAAATACACCACCAAAACTAAATTCAGTAAATCAAATACATGAGGTACAAAAACGTAATACGTCTTTAGAAATGAATAAACCAGTCTATCGGAGACAACTTAAAGACGCTTCTACGCAAACTGAATTTAGAGACGCTTCCACTCAAACTCCCGATTTCTCGAATACTACCGAATCTCTTAAATCCACTGAATCTCTTAAATCTCGAAATCAAATCTATGGACAGGGTAGCCAGCCCCAAACTCATGATCACTCTAAATCCTCTGAATCTCTTAAATCAAAAAATGAAATCCACGGACAGGGTAATCAGCCCCAAACTCGTGATTTCCTTAAATCTACTGAATCCTCGAAATCAAGTGAAATCCATGAACAGGGTAATCAGTCCCAAAACCGTGATTTCAATAATATCACTAAATCTTCGAAATCCAAGTCAAAATCTAAGTCAAAGCCTAAATCCAAACCCAAAACAAAATCTCAGTCAGAACTCAATTCCCAGAAATCTCGATCCCCAATTCAATCATACAATATATCTTCTTTAAACGATGTACCACCAGTAAACCTACTTCATTGTACTTTCCATATCGAAGGCAAACCCGTTATTTTCCTGGTAGATACTGGAGCCGGAATTTCAATAGTCCGAAAAGATAAAATAGGCTCCTCACAAATAAACCAAAACGACGTAGTATCTATTGTAGGTATTTCCAGCACACAATCATCAACTCGCAGTTTCGGTACAGCCAACTTATCTCTAGACGACCTTCCAAAGTTCAAATTTCACGTAGCTAACTTAAACATTAAAGCTGATGGCATTCTAGGGAATGATTTCCTTTCCAAAAACAATGTCTACATCTATGTCCAGTCAAAAACAATGCGTGTTCATAATAAAACATATAAACTCCATTCCCTTGAAGAAAAACAAGAAAAACTTCAAGGAAAACAAACCTTGAATAAAAGATCCGAAACAGTAATCAAATGTACAACAAAGTCTATTAAATCCGGAGTAGCTATTGTAAATCAACAATTCTTAACCACTGGTGTTATCATTCCTCATGCTTTAGTCCATGTCGAAAACAACTCATTCCTAACTACTTGTGTAAACGCCAACAAAGTAGACAAAATAATAGACATTCCAAACATTGATGTTGACTCATTTAGCGAACAACAAATACATAATCTTAATGAACATCCTTCTGAGTCAGACAAACAACTCACTAGCTTATCAGACAGACAGGAGAAAGTACTCAACCTAATCAGAGATGAACATTTGAACAATGAGGAAAAGAATTCAATACACAAGATAATTTCCGAATACTCAGACATCTTTTATATAGAAGGAGACCATTTATCATTTAGTAATCATTCGAAACATCATATTCGCACGACTACTGACATCCCGATTCATGCAAAAACATATCGATTCCCAAGAGTTCATGAACAAGAAGTAAAAAATCAAGTACAGAAAATGTTAGATGAAGATATCATACAACCCAGTTGTTCACCATGGAGTAGCCCCCTTTGGGTCGTTCCAAAGAAACTAGATGCCTCAGGGAAACAAAAATGGCGTCTTGTAATAGATTATCGTAAACTTAATGACATAACAATAGGTGATAGCTATCCCTTACCAAACATCACAGACATTCTAGACAAACTTGGTCATTCCCAATACTTTACAACATTAGATTTAGCATCAGGATTCCATCAATTAGAAGTTAATCCAGCTGACATTCCTAAAACTGCATTCACAACCCCCTATGGTCATTACGAATATAAAAGAATGCCTTTCGGTCTCAAAAACGCTCCAGCTACATTTCAACGCACCATGGATTCTGTTCTAATGGGGATTCAAGGAGAACGGTGTTTTGTGTATTTAGATGACATAGTAATTTTTGCATCAAGTCTCCAAGAACATGGAGAAAAACTTCATGAAGTATTTTCCAGACTTAGGAAATATGAACTCAAGGTTCAACCAGACAAATGTGAATTTTTACGACGTGAAGTCGCTTATCTCGGGCATATTATCTCAAACGAAGGCGTAAAACCAAATCCTGTAAAAATTGAAGCTGTCAAAAATTTCCCAACTCCAAAGAATTGCAAGGACATCAAAAGCTTCTTAGGTCTAGCTGGATACTACAGAAGATTCATAGAAAACTTCAGTCAAATAACAAAACCCCTTACTAGCCTCTTAAAGAAGGAAGTTCCTTTCATATGGGGTCAAACACAAGAAAACTCTTTCAACAAATGCAAACATCTCCTTACTAACCCCCCAATACTTCAATATCCAGACTTCACAAAAGAGTTCATATTAACAACGGACGCTTCACTACATTCTATTGGCGCGATTCTTTCACAAGGCGAAATAGGTAAAGACTTGCCCATAGCCTATGCATCAAGGACTTTAAACAAAGCTGAAACTAATTATTCTACAACGGAACGAGAAATGTTAGCCATTGTATGGGCAGTTAAACACTTTCGACCTTATTTATTCGGTCAAAACTTCACAATAGTCACAGATCATCAACCACTAAGCTATTATATGAAAATCACAGACCCAGGTAGCCGTCTTGCCAGATGGCAGTTCAAACTCGCTGGTTTTCAATACAAAATAGTCTATAAACCAGGAAAGAACAATACCAACGCTGACGCACTCTCAAGACCCCCTATTTCTACGACAAATATCGATCTTACAAATGACGATAGCACAAATCAAGAAACTCCTGACCATTATTTACAAGCCAATTATGAACATTTTTCTGACAATAGCTCTTATAACTTTGACACACCAAATCTTAAGATTTCACCAGATCGCCTCTTAGATTCTCGTCACAAAAATATCTTTATCCCCACTTCCTGCGAACTCTCTGATAAAAATGATTTATTCAACGAAGCTATTAGCTTGTGCTCTCAAGTCGATCCCTATTTAGAAAAATGTAAATCCCTATATGACAATGATCTTCTAATATCAGATAACAAACAAAACATAGTTTTTGGATACTCAAGACCAAAACACTATGATTCATGGGACTCCGAAAGTTATTTCAAAACTCTATTAAATTATCTTCAAAAAAATGACGTTAAAACTCTTTGTATTCCTGACCTTAAGAATGATCCCACTTGTAAATTGCAAGGAAACGAACAATTACATATAACTGCATATTTAGCTGACACATATGAATGTGAAATAACAATTTGTCAAAATACTGTTAAATATCCATCTCAAGAACAAATACCCGAAATTCTCAAAAGTTTCCACGATGAACCCTTATCTGGTCATCGAGGCATTATCGAAACTACGAGGAAAATACGGTCAGAATACTTCTGGAAAGGCATGACTGATGACATCAAGAAATACATAGACAACTGTTTAGATTGCCAACGTAGTAAAATACAAAGAAAAACTTATAAAGCCCCGATGGTTATAACGACATCATCTAGTGAACCTTTCGAACGCGTGACTATTGATTTAGTTTCTTATTCTGACATAACAGGTGACTTCAATAAATACATTCTAACTTTACAAGATGATTTAACCCGATTTGTTCAAGCTTACCCAATTCCTGACAAACAGCCAGTCACCATAGCTAAAACTCTTTTAATCTTTTGTCAACACTTTGGTGTTCCCAAACGGTTCCATTCTGACCAAGGTGGAGAATTTGTAAATAATATATTAAAACACTTAATGAAACAATTAGGTTGCAATCATACTTTGAGTACTGCCTACCATCCTCAAACAAATGGATCGTTAGAACGTTTTCATGCCGTCCTTAGAGATCATATTCGCATATATCATAAAAGAAGAAACTCAAACTGGGATCAAATAGTCCCTCTTGCTATTATGTGTCACAATACCTCTGTAAATCAATCAACTGGTTTTACTCCTCACGAACTACTTTTTGGATACAAACCCCATTCACTTTACTCTGCAAAAGACATCCGTGAATATACAACTAACGATTATCTTAACGATTTCAATGAAAGATTAAAAATAACTCGAGAAATAGCTAAACGCAACGTAGAGTCCATGAAAGATAAAGCCAAGGAACGTTATGACAAATCCATAAAGAATGTAGCTAAATTCAACGTAGGTGACAAAGTTATGCTCCAAATACCTAATCCAAATAACTTAGATCACAAATGGGAAGGACCTTATAATATCACAAGAATAGGGTTCAATGAAAATTATGTTATCAATAAAACAGGACGAAATTATGTAGTGCATGCTAATCGGCTAAGACCATTGCATGACTAAAAACTCAATCATGTAGTATTAAAGTATTTTTAGAAAGTTAAATCTTATTAAATTTCAGGGTATCCCAACAAATACTGGCATATCCTAATCCTTCTGATAATAAAACGAATAATTTTTATGAAACAATCAATAATCCATATATAAGTTTCATAGTATGCTCGATAATCAAATTAATATTCTATATTCTCTTATATAAATTATACAAGTCGATTAAAAATATATTCTGTATTAATTAATAATTTCAGGTACTCCACAACATTAGTTGATGGAGATACTCATATAGAATCACTTCCATCAAACTCTGGACTCTATTACGAACACGAAGGAGAACTGCTTATCTCTGAAGACTCATGGAAACTAATTATATATCGAAACCTTGAAGTCCTATTTCAATCGAGAGATTCCTTAAAGCGTCTTATATCGAACTATCGCAATTTAGCCATAAAGTATACTACAACACCAAACATAGCAACCACAAATTCTTTCATAAAAATCAATATCGATCAAATAGATTCAAGATTAAACGAAATAAACTTTTATACTAATAACAAACGTTTTAAACGAGAATTATTCGACGCTCTGGGTTCCGTTCTCAAATGGTTAATAGGTACCCCAGATGCAAAAGATGCAAAAAGATACAATGACTGTATTGATCTCTTAGAAAACCAACAGATCAGTACTAATGACATATTAAAACAACAGTTACAAATAATATCCTCAACAGTTACTAACTTCAATGAAACTATATATAAAATATCTTACGATGAAATAGTAATAAACGAAAATCTAAGAAAAATCAGTTCATATTTTAATACATCTAGTAAAATAATATTTAATTTAACAATATCAGAAGAAATTTCATCAGTATCAATTCAAATCCTCGAAGCCGTTATGACACTGGAAAAAGAAATCGATGACATTATTACAAGCATTTTGTTTATTAAATCGGGTGCAGTTCATCCCTCGATCATTTCTACTGTAAGATTATATAAAGAACTTTTATCTTCTAGCCCAGACAGAATTAATAGAAATCTAGTAGCCCCTGTAACTATGCAAAATATCCATCAAATCCTAGAGTCCTCGACAATAACATCATATATATACATGAATAAATTAATATATATTCTCGAATTCCCTTTGGTTAAAAACGATAAATTCACCTTATATCGTATCTATCCAATCCCTATAAGACATCCGAACTCCTCTCTCTATTCCGTTATCCTTCCTGAGCAAACCTACCTTGCCACAAGTTCTTCACAACAACAGTACGTTGTTATGAGCTCTATGGAAAATTGCAAAACATTTGCAACAGAAGCAAGGGTCTGTAAAGATCAACCAATATATCACTACAATACCAGGCCAACCTGTGAAATGGCTATTCTGATGACAAGCAGCAAAGAATTACCCGAAATGTGTGAAGTAACTACAATCGCCGCTCAAGTCAATACGTTCCAGCCATTGAAGAATAACAAATGGATATTTTTACTACACCACAAAACCACATATGCCATAGAATGTGGAAACAAAATCACCCATAATGAAATAGCTGGCACGGGAATCATATCTCTAGATCCTGGATGTAAATTTTATACAACGTTTATTACTCTGAATGCTGAAGAAGAAAAGTCGGTCAACATTACTCATCCAATAATTACTGTAGATATTGAAGATAATTGTGTTCCAGAAATCCTTGATTTGGAACCGCCAGAAATGATACATATGAAGATCAATAACGTTCCACTAGATTCATTGCACACAATTAAAGAAGAAATCAAAACCTATTCTCAACGACTGAAAGAAAATGAAGCATCATTTCTAAGCAAACATAGCTCAAAATTTTCAGTACTTAGCATATTCCTGGGAATTATTATGCTAATATTCTGCATATACAAATGCTGCCCTTCAAGCTTCTTTAACTACTTCAAAGGACATAACCATCAAAATGGATGTATACAAATATTTAACAACTGTTTTGACAGATCCACTCGCAAACAACACATAGCCGTCCCGATGACGACCTTAAACATGACGAACACGTCATGCATTTCTGAAGATGAAGACGAAGTTACAATCAAGAAAAGTCCTCAAAGTTCCGGCAAACACGCCCCAACTTTGTTCTAAGAGGGGAGGTGTTACGTACCCTACACAACTAGTCATAGCATACCTCTGTTAACATTAGTCATTAATATTAGACCTTAAACTAACGATAACAACTTCCGTCGAAGATAACATTTACTATCTTCTACTTTCTCAAATTGTAATCTCTTAGTCACTAAGTTAGTTAAGTTAGTCAGAACATTCTGTTAGTCATAAGCGATAAGAGTAAGGGTATAAAACCCAAACTCCCTATTATTATATTCATTCTAATTCCAGTCTCCACAGTGAGAACTCTTGTAATAATCTAAATAAAAATATAATTGTTTTTTAAAAACAAGTTTTCTGCTTCCAATATCTTACATGTCCAGAATTTTAAGAAAAACTCCCTAGACAGAAAAAAAATTATGATCGAGGTTCTCGACTTTATTTTGGAGGTGGTTTGAACCCCCAAAACCTTCCCCTCGGTACACCTATTCTATTCTAGAAATATACCTAAATTATTATGAATTAACATTATATCATTGCAGTATAGAAACGCAGAAAGAAAAGTAAATCTCGCTTCGAGGGGTCGATTCCCGGTTCGGAGCTCCTCACATCCAGATTTACTTTTCTTTCTGCGTTTCTATACTGCAATGATATAATGTTAATTTATATCTCCTTGCGATGGATAAATCGCCAAGTGTTCAAACATAGAAATTTATTTCTGTCATAGTTTAAATTATTATCCCCTTTTACCAGTAGGTACTTAAATCATACATTTATAAATCCAGCTTTTCAGCCATAATTCTTAACTATCAGTACTTTCACAAATACTAGCAACATTGCTAACTAAGCGAAACGAAAATCGGACCGTGCCGATTAAAATCGTAACCGAAACTCGAATAAATTAGACTTATCGAGTTCTTGTTCGGAATTCAAAATTAATTATTACTTGTGCTCAGTTGGCGGCCAGAAAGTTTGGCGAAGGGCGAAGACTTAGGTACTTATCATACTTCTGTATACAGATTTATGTTTTATACTCCGGAGAAGTTTGGAATTAATTGCGTTAAAAGTTTGGTTTTGCGGATTTTCCGCCATTTATCCCCCTCTGTTTCGGTATTCGACTTTATTTGAACATTTACTGGTTTTTAATATTTGGCCTGTAGGTATTATCAAAAAGTCCACAACTGAAGTTATACCTTTTTGTACGATGGGCGTATTATGTACTTACTGCCATTGAAAATGTCGAGCTATGGCCGCAGATTGGCAAACAAACACCGAGCCTAGGCCTTCCTTATGCGCAGAGCGGCTTTGCAATTATAACCCGTAGACTAATTTTCATAAAGTTGAAAATTGCGTGCGACAAAATACGCGCGAAACATTTCAGAACGAGTCTAATTTTAAGATTAAAATCGACTAAAATTACAATAATGCATTTTTCAACTTACATTGGTTAATAAACAAGATTTTCGTATTGAAAGTAAAATATGATATGACAAATAAAAATCAAATGGATTAAAGCCAAAACCAAAAAAAACACTCAAAAAGAGACTATTTTCAAAAATAAAATCTGTCGAGCGAAAGTTTTTCATTAGGTAACGCTACTTACAACGTAAAGATAAAGGTTTATATAAGTTTCATATTGATTGCGTCTGTGGTAGATTCAGTATAATCGTTAAAAAACTGTTGAAAAAGAAAGGCCGCCTCTTTTATCCTTATAACCCCTCAACCGATGGAGGTGCTTTGGTACAAAGATTTTAAAAGTAAAGATAAGCCCTTACCGTAGTATGACAGCACCAAAATGTTTCCATCTTTAAATGGGTGACCCTCACACGTTTGGAATCAGTGCTCATCTGAACACAGTGATAGTTGGACGCCTTAAGTGCACTTAAAGTTAATTATTTTAACAACTTTAGTAGTCTGATCAGTTTGCTGACTGTAGGTAGACAGATTGCGCACTCATAAGTGTGCGCGCGTCGGCTTTATGTTAACGCACTCATTCAAAAACAATGCAATTGATTTTAGGTGCCAGGGCTCATCTGAGCTTTTTAAATCTTTGGTTTCGTATGGATGTAATATTACACAGAGACCTAGGTAAAAATACAATAACATCACATTGTGATAATTACCAATCAAAACATTTGGTTATAACGTTATTGAGAAAATAGTGAATTTTACTGCAGGTATAGGTATATTTGCAGTAATTTTTATCAAATTACAATAACAGCACTAGATACGATATTGTAGCCGATTCTGAAGGCTTTAATTTTAGTTTTAGTGCTGTCAAACATAAAATTATTCCAAAGTAATTTAGATTCTAATCCTAACTCTTAAGGACTATTTTGTATCGAAGAAAATTTTGTTTTGACGGCACTAAAACTAAAATTAAAGCCTTCAGAATCGGCTACATTGTAGCTACATTGTAGCCGATTCTGAAGGCTTTAATTTTAGTTTTAGTGCTGTTAAACATAAAATTATTCCAAAGTAATTTAGATTCTGATCCTAACCTTTAAGGACTATTTTGTAATGAATGAAATTTAGTTTTGACAGGACTAAAACTAAAATTAAAGCCTTTAGAATCGGCTATATTATCTTACTTGCTTATATTTTACGTAAATACTTATAGACTACGGGCGCACCGTGGGTAACCCTATGTATCGAATAACAAGATGTGACCAATTCGGAAATGTGTAGAAAAAAGAACTACATCAAAATAAGCAGGGTTGGCTGGGTGCAACCTGTATTGTTTTGTTTACAAACTTTAGTCAAGTTAGTTTGACTTAGTCAAGATTTTTTTTTTCGTTTTTCTGATAAAAAGAAGTCACGACTGTAAGTAACAAGTAGGGATACTACGTTGGATAGAGCTTATCAAAAGATGCTTAAAAAATAAGGTTTGCGCGTCCTTGGTATGTGGATGATTTTATCGAGGATCGATTTATTTGAAAAAAATGATTCAGCATCGTTTTCAGCAAGATGTGCCTAATTCGTAGTTGTGTAGAAACAAAAACTACATCAAAATAAACAGGAGTCGCTGGTCGCAACCTGGAGCATTTTGTAGTCAGCAAAAACAAAATCCCCAAGTTGCGCTCAGCCAACCTTATTTATTTTGTTATAGTTTTTTTTCTACACAATTACAAATCGGTCTCATCTTGTTACTCGATACATAGGGTTACCGACTGTACGCTCCTAGTCTATTATGAAATCTCGTTTAAAATTTCAGTTTCAGTGTGACGTTGGTAAACACTACAAAAATAACAATTTTAAGTATTTTCGAAATATATTTCGGCCCACTTTGGGGCCGGCATCAGTCGAATATCTCGAAAATACTTGAAATTGTTATGTTTTTGTTGTATTTATAATTATTAAATCAAAAGAAAAGCTAATTATAGGCAAATATAAATATTTATTTTAAGTTTGTAAATACTATATCATTTAATTGATTAGTGACGTGAATTTATTTTGATGGCGGCAAATTTATGTATTTCAAGCAGATCATAAAAAAACCGATCGGTACCTACTTCTTTAGAAGTGAAATATCCACCAATCCTCCATTTCCATCTTGTTCCAGGTGAGGAGCCCCTCGAAGGTCTCGAGGGTCTGCAGTCCGACGAGACAGGGTCCGGGGACAACTCCAACGCGGGATCCAGCGGCGCCGATGATGACGCAGCCAGGCTGAGGCTGAAGAGGAAGCTGCAGCGGAACCGCACGAGCTTCACCAACGAGCAGATCGACAGCTTGGAGAGGGGTGGGTATCTGTTTACAGAGACAACGCGGGCTCCAGCGGCGATGATGATGACGCAGCTAGGCTGAGGCTGAAGAGGAAGCTGCAACGGAACCGCACGAGCTTCACCAACGAGCAGATCGACAGCTTGGAGAGGGGTGGGTATATGTGTACAGAGACAACGCAGGCTCCAATGGCGCTGATGATGACACAGTCAGGCTGAGGCTGAAGAGGAAGCTAATGTAGCGAAACCTCACGAGCTAGACCAACGAGCAGATCGACAGCTTAGAGAGGGGTGGGTATATGTGTACAGAGACAACGCAGGCTCCAATGGCGCTGATGATGACACAGTCAGGCTGAGGCTGAAGAGGAAGCTAATGTAGCGAAACCTCACGAGCTAGACCAACGAGCAGATCGACAGTTTAGAGAGGGGTGGGTATAAGTGTACAGAGACAACGCAGGCTCCAATGGTGCTGATGATGACACAGTCAGGCTGAGGCTGAAGAGGAAGCTAATGTAGCGAAACCGCACGAGCTAGACCAACGAGCAGATCGACAGCTTGGAAAGGGTTGGGTATCTATGTACAGACAACGTAAGCTCCAGCGGCGCTGATGATGCTAACGCATCTAAACGCAAATTACTAAATAAAATAGGAAATAGGAAAACCGAAACCGAGACGCGTATACGAGAAGAAAATAAAAAACACATAAAATCAAAAGTTCCACAAACTACCGATAATTTACAATTACAACAACAAATTAAGAAAAAAATCGCTATAGCGTATATAGTGCTTAGTAACTCGCGTTACTTCGGTATCCAATAATTACTCGGGTAATACCTTCTTATCTTTATTTTCTGTCCCCAGAGTTTGAAAGAACCCACTACCCTGATGTCTTCGCCAGAGAACGACTCGCGGCGAAGATTGGACTACCAGAAGCTAGAATACAGGTGAGCGCAATCAAAAACTGTTCTCGGCTTGTTAAAAATTGTTTTTAGTCTTTTACCATTTTTGCTTTCGTTACCAAAAAGACCTAAACTCTTAAGATGTGAAGTGTCTTCTTAAGAAGTGAAACGGCTTTGTTTCAGCCTAATGGCAAAAATAGGCAAAAATGGTTAGTGAATCTAAAGAGACTTTACCAAAACCAAATATTGCTAGCGACTATTACGTACCAAATAAGAGCCTTATTAGCCCCGGCCCCCTTACGTATGACAGTGAAAGCCCAAAAAAAATCCGTTTATTGGTGGTTATGGGTTTATAAGAAAACGCACAAACAGAATACACATAGACAGACATTGTATTTTGAACCAGCCTCCCTTACCAAAAAGCTATCTTCTATATCCGCACTATACTCTAAGTAGATTAGCCATAGACAATGTAGAAGTAGGGCGCGCCCGCGCGTCGTCTTAACCTAATTGGTACTTAAGGTATGGTTCTCGAATCGGCGCGCGAAGTGGCGGCGGGAGGAGAAGATCAGGAGCCAGAGACGCAGCCCCGAGTGCCAGAGCTACCCGCCCCCGCAGCCGCCGCCCGCCCAGGCCCCGCCCGCCCATCAGCCCTACCAGCCGCAGATCAACGTCGACGCTTACAGGTGGGTCCATTCAGTTGGCTCCTTGAGATATCACTTTACCACAGCTATTTTGACCGCCTCTGGTTCTAGTTACTTGACCGCTATTACGGAGGTCGCGGGTGGAATTCCATTAATTTGTGTTCGGTCTGCGTGCTTCGGAAGACTCATTACCCATCACTATGACTATGACTTGTACTTTACAGTCCACTCGGAATTATCTCTGACAAACCCTCAGGAATTAACTGTCGCATTTAACGCACACGATACAACTGCAGCGATAAACTCTGCAACGGGTTGCGGCGATGGATGTGTGATAACCATAGAGGAGATAGCTATTTTTTTCTCTATGGTGATAAAAGACATTTTTTTTTACCTTCAACCTCTTGTTTCTCAGCCAAACATAAATCCGAAACCAGACAGAAACTCCCAACTCAACCCAGTGGCGTAGCTCGTATCATAGGGCCAGCTGGTGCAGTGCACCAGGGCCCTGGAGCTCAGGGGGCCCTCCAACCTAAGCTTTGAAAAGAGCGGGTCAGCCAATTCGCCAGCTCCTGAAGCTAGAAAACCTCGACCCTGCTCACAAGATTTTTTATTTTTTTTATTTAATGATTTTAAGTGAACATCAACAATCAGAGGTTCTATCGAAATTCAGAAGTTCTTTGCAATAATACAAGACTTGTTCAACTTCTTTGGAAACAGCATTAATCGCTGGGACCTCTTATCAAAATTTACTGGCGAATCAGAAATCACTTTGAAAAAATTGAATCCAACAAGATGGTCGAGCAGGGTTAACTCAATAGCTGCAGTCAAAGTTCGTTTTTTCGATATTATTAAAGCATTGTCCGAAATGACGCTGAAGAGTTCAAGTAAAGACGAATGTAGTGAAGCAGAGGTTATAAAATCAAAAATGCTGAATTTTGAGTTTGTATTCCTTTGCGAATTCATGCACAGCGTGTTGAACAGGATCAATTATTATAGAATTAAATGAGACTTGAGGATAATTCATGATTTATATAAAAACGGCTCACCTCAATACGTGTTATGATCGGGAAAGCCGTCGTCGTCGCGTAAACGTCTTTACTCGCCCAGATGAAGGCAGTCTAAATCTGCTGAAACTGGTCGGCTTTCCCGATCATAACACGTATTGAGGTGAGCCGTTTTTATATAAATCAGGATCAATTATGTTTCCAAAATTTTGCAAAAACGTGATATCGTTTTGGACGAGGCGAGTAAGGCTTTGGGCGAAACAACGAATAAATTAAAAGAGTACAGGAATGACTTAAAATCCTTCAAATCCAAGGCCACCGAAACCGCGAAAAAATACGATATCGATCCTACCTTTCCAGAAAAGCGACGAAGAAAAACTAAAAAGCATTTCGATGAATTGGCTTCTGATCACCGATTCCAAAATCAGGAAGAAGTCTTCAGAGTAACCATTTTCAACAATGTACTCGACATAATAATCAATTAGTTAGATGCGCGTTTTTCTGGTATGAGTGCAGTTTGTAAAACGTTCGACTTTTTGATTCCGAAAAATTTGCTTAGTATGAATGAAACGATTTTACTCGCGAAATGTGATCAGTTTCAGATGAAATATTCCGATATAATTGGACCCACTTTTTCGCTCCAATTTCTTAATGTTTACCATCTGGTCCTTCCTCATTTGACGGAGACGTGGTCCATTCGGCAACTTTGCAGAGAAATTATAACGAAATTTGGCGTGCTCGAATGTGACCTTACGGAAGTGTATACAGCAATGCTACTGTTTCATACAATTCCTGTTACTTCCGCGGCAGCAGAAAGATCTTTCAGTAAACTGAAGATTATAAACAATTATTTAAGAAACAGCATTGCACAAGATCGCCTTCGACACTTATCGTTAATTGCAATAGAAAATAAGGCAGCATCAAACTTGGATTTAAGTGAAGTTATAGACGAATTCGCAAAAATTAAAGCGCGCAAGAGGTTGTGAATTGGACAGGGAACTCTGTTAAAAATCGTTTTTCTTTGTCATCTATTGATCTCATATGTATAATAAAGATTTTATAATGTGACGTTGCTTATTTATTCCCATTTTCTTTTATATAAACACAGAGATTTTACCCCTCATAGAGATGACGTATGGATTAAGCCTACTAATGATAAGTTCAACTCACTGTATCCTGTATCCTATTTTTATTCCTATCTATAATTTTGAAGGCCAATATAAGTTGAAGCTACCGTGAAAGAGGGGGTGAGGGCCCGATTTTTTTCTCTATGCACCGGGGCCTTTGCCTACCTAGCTACGCCACTGACTCAACCGTTCCTTTTTCAGTCCCCTCACCCCAATGGGGTACGGCGGAGGTATGGGGATGCCAGAGAGTCCGCTCTGCGACAACGGCGAGGCGGACCTGTGCAAGGGGGGCTTCCTGGGGTACCCGCGTTACGAGCTGGGGTACCGTCAGCCGTCGCATCACTACAACATCAACCACCATGGGTACCAACACGAGGCCGCTTCGCCCGCACCTGGTGAGTCAACAATAATCGTCGCGTCTTCTCTTTTTTTCATCATACACGGTGAAGGGTTCTTTCATCACTGAAAAACCATAAAAATGCATTTGAGATCCCATCTTTCTTTGAAACTGTTTCCGTCACAAGTGGGGCTAGACTCTAGAGGGACTCCGCTCTCTGCAACTGCGGTCAGGAAGACCAAACTATAGCTGCTATCGCTGCTAATGACACCTATGACAAATAGCGTACTAGCCGCTAAGTTATGGCGACATTTATGCTTATTGTCAAATTGCGCGATAATTAGCGGCACTAAGCGCTAAGGCCCAAGTATTAGAGATTTACAAGATGTTCATCATTACCGCTTTCCTGCCAACATTCTTGTGAAAATTTCACGTAAATAGTATTTAATATTCGACGGTTATCAAACTAGGAAGCTGCATACAGGGAACCTTCATATGTATATAATATATTATTCACTAGCTTTTGCCCGCGGCTTCGCCCACACTGATTTCGTTTGCATTTTCCCGGGATAAAAAAGCCTATGTCACTTTCCGGCTCATAAACTATCATTATACAAAAAATCACGTACATCCGTTGCTACGTGAAAGAAAGACAGACCAATAAACACACTTTCGCATTTATAATAGGGGTACGGATTTTTCTTTGTAAATGGTATATTACTTATATAACTATTATAAATTTATACTTATTTATTAGGTATTTTGACATCAATTAAGAAATAAGATATTTAGTTACGTATATTCACTTTATTAGTTTTTGTCATCTGGTTTTCCTTTATCAAATATTTGTTTGTCCCAACTCAAAATCTCGCAAATAATGATTCCTTCAACACCCAAAGGTTGGCTGATAGAAATTGCTTCTAGCAATAAGCCCGCCTTATATTATTTCATTTCTGTAAGTACAATTAAGTGAATATTAATTAATTCATCAGTTATCCTCACTGTTTCAGAACTAGGCGGGCTCCTGGGTGCAGGAGTGTCCGTGCCGCTAGCTGTACCCGGCCAGGAGTCGCAGCAGTACTGGTCGCGACTGCAGTGACCTTGGTGGAGTTAAAGATGCTTCTCAGACACCGTTCACTTCAAACTTGCAGGGGTCTGAGTTAAACTTAGTTCTCGGACACCGTTCACTTCAAACTTGCAGGGGTCTGAGTTAAACTTAGTTCTCGGACACCGTTCACTTGAAACTTGCAGGGGTCTGAGTTAAACTTAGTTCTCGGACACCGTTCACTTCAAACTTGCAGGGGTCTGAGTTAAACTTAGTTCTCGGACACCGTTCACTTGAAACTTGCAGGGGTCTGAGTTAAACTTAGTTCTCGGACACCGTTCACTTCAAACTTGCAGGGGTCTGAGTTAAACTTAGTTCTCGGACACCGTTCACTTCAAACTTGCAGGGGTCTGAGTTCTCGGACACCGTTCACTTCAAACTTGCAGGGGTCTGAGTTAAACTTGGTTCTCGGACACCGTTCACTTCAAACTTGCAGGGGTCTGAGTTAAACTTAGTTCTCGAACACCGTTCACTTCAAACTTGCAGGGGTCTGAGTTAAACTTGGTTCTAGGACACCGTTCACTTCAAACTTGCAGGGGTCTGGGTTAAACTTAGTTCTCGGACACCGTTCACTTCAAACTTGCAGGGGTCTGAGTTCTCGGACACCGTTCACTTCAAACTTGCAGGGGTCTGAGTTAAACTTGGTTCTCGGACACCGTTCACTTCAAACTTGCAGGGGTCTGAGTTAAACTTAGTTCTCGAACACCGTTCACTTCAAACTTGCAGGGGTCTGAGTTAAACTTAGTTCTCGAACACCGTTCACTTCAAACTTGCAGGGGTCTGAGTTAAACTTGGTTCTCGGACACCGTTCACTTCAAACTTGCAGGGGTCTGAGTTAAACTTAGTTCTCGGACACCGTTCACTTCAAACTTGCAGGGGTCTGAGTTCTCGGACACCGTTCACTTCAAACTTGCAGGGGTCTGAGTTAAACTTGGTTCTCGGACACCGTTCACTTCAAACTTGCAGGGGTCTGAGTTAAACTTAGTTCTCGAACACCGTTCACTTCAAACTTGCAGGGGTCTGAGTTCTCGGACACCGTTCACTTCAAACTTGCAGGGGTCTGAGTTAAACTTGGTTCTCGGACACCGTTCACTTCAAACTTGCAGGGGTCTGAGTTAAACTTAGTTCTCGAACACCGTTCACTTCAAACTTGCAGGGGTCTGAGTTAAACTTGGTTCTCGGACACCGTTCACTTCAAACTTGCAGGGGTCTGAGTTAAACTTAGTTCTCGAACACCGTTCACTTCAAACTTGCAGGGGTCTGAGTTAAACTTGGTTCTCGGACACCGTTCACTTCAAACTTGCAGGGGTCTGAGTTAAACTTGGTTCTCGGACACCGTTCACTTCAAACTTGCAGGGGTCTGAGTTAAACTTAGTTCTCGAACACCGTTCACTTCAAACTTGCAGGGGTCTGAGTTAAACTTGGTTCTCGGACACCGTTCACTTCAAACTTGGAGGGGTCTGAGTTAAACTTAGTTCTCGAACACCGTTCACTTCAAACTTGCAGGGGTCTGAGTTAAACTTGGTTCTCGGACACCGTTCACTTCAAACTTGCAGGGGTCTGAGTTAAACTTGGTTCTCGGACACCGTTCACTTCAAACTTGCAGGGGTCTGAGTTAAACTTAGTTCTCGGACACCGTTCATTATCAAACTCAGAATTCCGAGTTGAATGCACATCCACATAGTCTGACTATAGGTACACTAGTGAGACAATGCAAAGCGGTCCATTCACCCTTCAGTATTATGGTACTTAATTTATTTTAGAATACTTCCTACATGTATGACTTCTGTTAAAAATGCAACTAGGTACATATGATATCATGGTACGAGCACAAAATAACCACTTACAGAAGGTTCACTCCGCATAACTAGCGAAAACAGGCGCACACACACATAGACGCGTACGTACGACGATCTCGCATGATGTCCTCCGCATAACTAGCGAAAACAGGCGCACACACACATAGACGCGTACGTACGACGATCTCGCATGATGTCGGTCGATTGCCAATACGAAATTCTGCCGAGATCATCATACGTACGCGTCTATGCAAGGGTGCGTCTGTTTTCGCTCCGTCGTCGAGTCGGCCTTCTGGTAGTATCTATTTTGTGGTACGAGGATCAGGTCATGAGCAATCCGAGGTCGGTGGCTCGTTTTGTGTAGAGAGTTGAGACGGCGGTATTTCCTTTGTCGCGGCGGCAGGTGTCATTCGGAGGAATAACCCGCTTAGCATCATCTCGCTAAACAAACACCATAACCCCTCGGCCACAGCTTCGGGCTTCGAGAGGTGCGCCAAGCGGTTCTTCTTGCGACGGCGCCGGCGGAAAGAACAAATGTATGAAGTTGTATAAAGCCGGTCATGGGTCGCTGCTCGCGCGTGTTGTCCGGCTTCGAGTGACTTGCGCTCTCGGGGCGGCGGTGTGCGGAGAGGCGAGCGGTTGAAACAGTGATCGAGCGCACAGGACGAACCTAGTGTCGAGCGCTTTGAGCGTGCGAGCACGCTATACATGAAGGCGCTGACGGGTGTCGTGGCAGGGCAAAGCCCGTCGCAAAAACCGCCTGGAAGTGCAGCAAGAAGCGCCGCCAGAAGCCTGAAGCTGTGGCCCTGGCGTAAGCGTTGTCTGCTTATATTTAACTTATTATTCTTAATTACTGGATAAATCACGCCACGCACACACTTTGTCAAATCAACAATAAACTCGTCCGCTGTGAAGTTACCCATCTAATAAACAAAAACGTCCCCCCCATTTCCTTTTTATACCTAAGACGAATTTGTTAATACTGCTACTTTATACAGTTCAAATTAAAAGAATAAACATATCCAGTAGAAGTCAAAACAAATCCTATGAGCACAAAAAGTAGGCTCAAATTATTAAATATTTCATTATAATTTTTATGAAATATTGAATCAGTTAATTTATACTTCCGATTGTCGGCAGTTGGTGAAACTTGAAACACATCTTGAATTAAAAGCACTTGTATTTACTATGTAGTTTTACTCATAATCAGTTTCGGATATTACACCATTTTCAAGTTCTTACCACATTGATGGCCACCCAAAAAATTCAATCAACCCACCCAATGTCCAGCATCACGAGTTCAAGGTTCCTCTCACGCCGACAGCAGTCAAATGCTCACTCAACACGATCGGCACTAGGGTTGCCAGACGTCCCGTATTTTCCGGGACGTCCCGTATTTCAAGCATAATTTTAAACGTCCCGCCGGGATAGACACTGTCCAGTATTTCAACCCCGGATTTGATAAAGAACAAAATAATGACCGTTTTCAACTATGATTATAACTGCATTGAATTTTAGAAATACGAGAAATTACACAATAGTAGTTTATGCTACAAGGGCGCAAAGGAATAAATTACGAGGACGATTTAAAACACGAGCGTAGCGAGTGTTTTAAACGTAACCGAGTAATTTATTGCTCTTACGCCCGTGTATCATACTACGTTTTTCAATGCATAGTGTGAGGAAATGAAAACAAATATAATCTTGTGAACTTTAAATTATGATTGGCTCAAAAGGATTGTATCCAGAGCCGTTAAACAGTGGAAAAAAAGTATCTATGGTACACAGGAAAGGCTGCAGGTTAGCCAACCATTGCAAACAAATTAAAAAAAATAATAATAATAAAGCCCTAGGGCAAAATAATCAACTTTCTGTTCGGTTTTGATGCATAAAAAGTGGGCCTTTACGAGCACATGCATTGAAAACGTATGTATGTTAAAACTTACACGATTTTCTTTAAAATATAACTGGCTATAAAACCACATAAAAATAAGAACGTAAAATACATGTTTCTCATTTCCCGGGGAAAAATTTAATATCCTGTTTTTTGTTTGCCAAAGTCAGCATTTATCCCTAACAGGATAAAAAAAATCTGGCAACCCTAACCGGCACCCAACTCTTCTCACGCCACCGTTGCAGTTTTAGACACTCAATGGCATGATGATCATACCATCAACCATAATCATCGTTTACGTCGCTCAAAACCTGAACCTAAAATCTAAATATATTCTTAAATTCGTCACATCTTCCTTTGAAAATGGTGCAATATCCGAAACCGGTTGGGAGAAAATCTGTGAAAATAAATAGTGAAACTCTTCACTTCAATGGTGCAATATCCGAAACCGGTTAGGAGAAAATCTGTGAAAATAAATAGTGAAACTCTTCACTTCAATGGTGTTATATCTGAAACCGGTTTTGGAGAAAATCTGTAAAAATAGTGAGGAGTTTCATTATTTATTTTTACAGATTTTCTCCAAACTGGTTTCGGATATTACTCCGTTAAATAAATTATTGTGACAATGGTGTTTTAATTCAAGATTGATTCATTTTCTGTGAAATGTTATGATTATTATTAGATTAATTTAGAGACATCAACAAGTCAAAATGTTAATTGCTAATTATTTTTGAAGGTATTTCAATAAAGCCCCGAATTTATTATCCCGTAGATAGGAAACGTATATATGTAAGAATCCATATTATTTGTGTATGTTGTAAATGTATTATCTTCAAAAACTGATTCACAGAATCGGTGCTTACGTAAGTTGTATGTAAATTAAAACTTAAATTGCATGGCATATGGTATTTTTAATGATATTTTCTACTACAATCTTTGCCTAAAATCTGAGATCTCTATAATTTTTCACAATTATTTTTATTCTTAGAAAATATGTTCAGACTAAGATTTTTAAAGGACATATAATGTTTAGGTTGTAATATTTTACATAGGTACACTTTTACTAATAGAAATTCTTTGTATTCATGTAAAAATTGTCTTGATTTTTTATTTTATAAGTTATGTTTGTTATATCATGAAAATTGCAGTGCGTTTGTTAGAACGGATAAACTGACTTCAAAATCAGTCGATTTAAGGCACAGGTCGAGCTCCTAATGAAATTATGACTCATTATCATCAGCGGGTCTACCGCGTAATTCTGATTTTCATCAACATCAACTTGAGATTGAAATTTGACGTGCGTGCAAAAGAGATGGCATGTAAGGCGGGCGTCGTCGCACGCACGTCAAATTTCAATCTCAAGTTGATGTTGATGAAAATCATAATTACGTGGTAGACCCGCTGGTACGTGGTAGATCTATTGTTTTAGCAATAATGATAAATGGAGGCAATTGGAGGCAAACAACGATCTGACAAACCCGTCAACCCGGTCCAGGAATCCGATATACCTGGCCTTTGTCA
The DNA here is from genome assembly GCA_934047225.1 of Ypsolopha sequella. NCBI lineage: Eukaryota > Metazoa > Arthropoda > Insecta > Lepidoptera > Ypsolophidae > Ypsolopha > Ypsolopha sequella. The sequence continues at coordinate 25,742,168 of OW203993.1, forward strand.
AAAAAATTACAGATAAAAATCGGTTCCTTATATGCATCTAACTAAAATTATATTGTGTGATCTCCTGTGAAGATCCGACAGCTATTAAGCAGCCTCTCTTATGCACAGAGTGTGCGGCAGCCGCAATACTATTGTGAAGGTAGTGGGAGGTAGGTGCGGGTGTCCTATCAGCCATCACTGGACGACACTACACGTTAAATAATGTTTAATCATCAATATTGTTTTATACTAATTTTCTACGAGTTTTAATTTTAATTTTATTGACATTTTATTTTATTTTATTGACATGCTGTTTGTGACATTTTTGTATTTTTCTTTTCTGTGTAATATGATGTTGTTTTTTTTTTATTTTTTATTTTTATGGAACCTAGTTCTGAAATAAACGATTTTAATGAGGGCTACTATCGACGTCAGGTGACGCCACTGAGGCGACAGGTATAGAGAAAAGTCAAATGCCCGCGAAACGGCGAATGCTATGGCTTTTTATTAGTTATTTGTGTATTAGTCGAGATAAATTCATAGTTTCAGGTTTATTATTCAAGGTACGGTGCAATGAAAGTAAATGAATTAAGATTAGAGCTAAAGAAAAGAGGGGCTAAAACAAAACTTAAGTCCTCCTTTCGTTTTCGATTATAACGGAACTGCACATCATTGCGGCATTGTTTATTCGCATTTAAGAAAGAAAAAAAATAATATTATATGGATAAGCAAAACAAAAAATCTAACCTAACAAACCTTTGACATATACCTTACGTGCCAGTGGCGCCAATTGGTGGCCTTTATAAAAGTAGACCCCATTGGCTCTGCAGTGGGCATCCGAATTTCAACAGGGACCCAGGTTGGCAAAATGCTTAATTTTTTGTTCGTCAAAAAGAAGTGCGAGAAGTGACGGAAGACATTGTGAGCTGTGTTTTCGGCCAAGTAACACGGGAGACCAGCGAACGAAAAAAAACATGGAGCTGAAAATTTACCCCAGGATAACTTGTGTTTAACACAATTTTGAATGACGACGGTTCCGATAGCATTTACTGGGTCTTCGAGTCGGCCAATCACGGCTGGCCTAGTGTCGCATGACAACCGTACGAATCAATCATGAGCTTTTTCAGTCTCTAGTGCCATTTTCGAATGACACTTTGTTCGAAATGAGTCTTCTGTTTTTTTCATTCGCCGCGGGAGACGATAAAGTAGCAGAAACTTTTTCTCACGTTCGAGTTATATAGATTATACAGAATTTAGTTCACAAATTGCGTCATGTATGAATATTAGTATATATGACGCTTATAAAAAAAAACAGAATAAAATAAATTAATACCACTTGTAGGAGTTATGCCCTTTTAAAATTATCTTGATAAACGGTAGCTGTGGCGTGGAGCGCTAGTACTTATAGTGCGCGCCAATCTTTTAGTCGCCTCTGAATGAGTTATGAGTGCAAGCTTGCGCAGGTACAGTCAAGGAAACAATAATATCAACGGTTGATTATTAAATGTTTACTATAAGTGGGAAGGTGACTTGTTGTACCTAGCTATTTAATATATATTTATTATTTTAGTGCAATCTTAACTGTTTAAATAAAACAAATTAATATAAACACCATTTTCCTACATTGTCGCCTTAAAACAGTATAACGACCGCGAGGCATAACAACAACAATAAACTTTTAACAAACTAAATCAACAAAACAACAAATAAAGGCAACACAAACAGATTCAACGATTAACTTAACGAATCATAGAATTTTTTCCACGAACGTACTTTTCATGCAACGCGCGCGTGTGTAGTGTACGGACGTAGCACTAACACTAACGCATAGTGTTGACAGTTGACACCTGCTAAATGGCGAGCGGGGGGTGTGGTGCGACACGCAGGCGGGTGTGCTCCGCGCCCTCGCTCCTGTAACGTCCCCCTGACACCGTTAAACGGCTATTGCGTCGCCTTTTGCGTCTATCTTCAGAGGCGACTAAAAGATTGGCGCGCACTGTACCTACTCGGGTGCCCCTCCCCACTCCGCCGCTCTGCCAATGCCGGTCATGTCTGTCATACACTAACGTTCATTGTAGCCCCCAAAATATCGTTAAAAAAAGTATTTTTTTCAATATATTTTTTTATCATCGTGAATATAAATGAAACTCGAGAATTCATGTAAACAAATAAATATTATGATCGATCGGGATAGCCGACCAGTTTCAGCAGATTTAAGCTGCCATTAAACGCCGTTGCGCCTCACACTGTCAAGAAGAAGGCAGTCTGAATCTGCTGAAACTGGTCGGCTATCGCGATCATGGGTAAGCCGTTTGATTATATCAAGTTCTATATAACTATACATGTTGACGAAATGATTTTCATGGAAAGCTCGTTCTGTGCCTTAAATACATAGACTGTTATCTAAGATGCACTTGTATGTATAATAAGTAATTCAAATTATTAACTGTAAATATGCATATTTTCTTGATAAGAAATTAGTTATCATGTTGCTATCTCAAAATGTGAAAAAATAGTGCTCAAACGCACAAAACCTAACTTTGTATAATATTTTGCCACTAACATAGGTCGAGGCATTAATTTCGAATTTATAAACTTATACTAAGTAGATATTACTGATTTAATGATTGTGAATATTGTGTCATGCCGTTTAAACGTTATAATAATTATGTAATTAATACATTTTTGGATCAAACAACTTTTCCTTTGTTTCTTTACTAACCTATAAAAATCATACCAGTCAAAATTTTAAATTGTTTGTTTATTTCAATAACTGCCGCTTTTTTACAATTTCTAATCTAGAATTTTTTTACAATTTCTAATCTAAAGTCTCTTTCAATAGAATCCGGCAATAATGTAAACAAACCAATTTAAACACGATTATTATTATTGTTATTATTATTATGTAGGTACACTTTTCAGTAACGGGCCCGTAGGGACCCGGTCATTTGAAAGGCATTCATGGGGCCGAAGCCGACATTGAAGAGGCCTTTGGTACCATTTAATCTAAATGTGAGATGGCTGCATCCATAGAGGCCTCTCCCTCAATGTATCATGTGAGAGGTTTGTGAAGTGACATCACTAATTTTCCAAAGACAAATAAGACTTTGATGATTAAAAAAAGTTTTACAAACTATTAAAATTATCGTCGTCAGAGTATTTTTAATTAAAATAACTATCATAAAGAAGTTATTTGGTGTCGAAATGATTGTAAGAACAATGAATGGTTCCTTGAAATGTGAATATGTTCAGGATTGATATTCAAATGTAAGTAATTACGGAGTAATCGTGTTTAAATTGGTTTGTTTACATTATTGCCGGATTCTATTGAAAGGGACTTTAGTACTTTACAGTACTCACTATTTTAATAAGGTGTCTGTCGGAATAATTATAATATTATAATTATTACATAAACTTGACACTTAGTTGTTTTTAACAACAAAACACTCGAATCAATTTGATCCATAAAAAGGTTATATATCTCGCAATAACACAACAACAATTCAGTCCCACAGTCTTAGCTGTTCAGGGGGACTAAATAAAAAAATAAAAATCTAAATCTGTAGGTTTGTTTTCAGCTCAGAATATTATTCTGAGGTTTTCAGTACCGAGAAGCATCTAGTAACATAATTTTCACCAAAAAGTAAAAAAAAAACTTAAGTAATTTTCGTTGTGTGGTTTGCACATTTTAACTTTATTTTTTTGGGTTCCGTACCTCATAATACGGAAACGGAACCCTTACAGAATCACTTTGTAGTCCGTCCCCGTTTTCTCGAGCCCCAAGGGATATATCAAGTTGCACCTAATACCTCCTAGAGAAGTATACGGCTTATTCGTGTTCTTAAAAAATCAGGCTTCTAACTCTACGCGAAAAAAAGCTTCCAGAAATTTAACACGAAGGAAGTCTTGTGGCACAAATGAAGAAATCCGATTTTTTTAATTTCCCATTCTATGTAGAATATTACTTGACCAACTTGGTTTGGTTTCATACATTATTTAGGTAAATGTATAAAACAAAACTGCAAAATTAAGAAAATTTATACTTGCGATTGTCGGCACTTGGTGAAACTTGAAACACATCTTGAATTAAAAACACTTGTACATTATAGTGAAAATGGAGTAAAATCCGAAACCGGTTGGGAGTTCACATAAATAAAGTGAAACTATAATGTACAAGTGTTTTTTTAATTCAAGATGCAAAATTAAGGTTATAATGGTGTCGATTCGGCTAAACACAATTTAACTAATTTGACAGGACTAACCTTATTTTAAGCGTTCTGTCTTTATCTTTTCGATACCGAAGAACAAGACAGAAGGCTCAAATAAAGTTTAGTTCTATCAAATAAGTTAGCCGAATCGACACAACTATTGTAACAATTTTATTGAAATAAATCTATTGAATGGTACTGAACTCTCAGAGCGCTGGGTCTACACTCACTAGACCAGCTTTTTCTTGGTTTTCTTACCAAGTTCTCGACCAGCGCCGCTGTCGACTAGACAGATAAGATGGTATCATTGAAAAACTATTTGTAAGCACGAAGGATTTGTACGTTAAAATGTGATCCAACAGCACCTAGCTCAAAAGCGTATCATTTGCTAATAAAGCTTTTTGTTATAATAAATCATAAATCCTCATTTATAGCATCGAAACTGTCAAGCAAATCTCTCTCGCTTTTCTTATTTGAGCTTTTAGCGTGACAACTAGCAACCACGTCAGGAACATTTTTTACTAAATCTGCAAGTGCTACGTCACTTGCTTCTATTTCATCAACGTCGTCGTCACTCAAGTCAACGATATCTATGGGTTCCGCAATTATGACTGAATCATCTAAATCTATTATTTCGGTTTCGACTAACCTAGGGTCTTTACTACAAAACACTTCACTCACTATTTGTACTTCCGAATCAGAATCATCTTTGCCATATATATTAGCTACAGTGTCTTTCGGTTCATTATCAACCTTATTGTCACTGCTTATGCTTATATTTCTAATTAGTTTGGGTTTAGACATCTGTTCTACGAGTTTAACTTTTTTGAATTTAAAACAATCATCTTCCAATTCATCATCCTGAATTTCTAACACGTCACTAACTTCAGAGTATGTTCTCTTCCTATTCTCCTCACTTTCGTTTGGTTTATTTTCAGTTTTTGACTGAGTTGAAGTGTTCGGAACGTTGTGATCTACTTTCTTGTACACTATTGAATTACTTCGCACTACTTTGATAATTTTATTGCCAGAACTTATTATCGTCTCTTGTGATGATAGTTTCCTTTTCCTAGCGTTTAAAGTGAGCGTTATAGGTTTAGTTTGTATGATAGCTTCGTTACTACTCCTTTTCTTCGCTCTGATTTCATCCAGCGACAGAACTTTGAAGTCCAAGCTTTTGTTTTCAACGTTCTTTTTCCCAGCTAGTTCATCTAGTGACACTTTATCATACTTGATGGAGAGGTTTGTTCTGACGATCTTCCTTTCTTTGGGCAGTTCTTTAGGCGGTAGATCGTCATAATTGTAGTAGGCCGCCGCTTCTGCTTGGATCTTCTCTAGAAGCAGAAGTTCTTGTGACTTGGTTCCCAGCGCGAGCGCATCGTCCGACGCAGCGTTTTTAGTCGGCGTAGAAGATGGCACGCTTTCGTTATCCGACTCTGCAAGAACACACCAAGCAAGTTTAGAATCGAGAATTTCGGAATTGGATCGGGAATACAAATAATGATTTTCGTAATTAGTTTTGAAACGACCCGTCTCGATTCACTTGCTGTGTGCTCTTGGAGTCAATCTGAAATCGCGATGGGGTGATCAAAAATAATTACAAAAATCACGTATTTATGAAACATTTTTATTTACTTGTCGGTATATTAAACACAATTTGGTTAAACAAAGCCCAAAAAGTTTCTTCGATTTCATTATCGAGCTCCTATAGAAGGTTAATTAGCTTATAAAGGAAGGTCTCAACACACGCGTAACTACGAGTTACCATATTTTGAAATTCTTATACAAATGTAATAAAAAATAAGAATAACGTAACAACAACCCAGTTTTTTTTTTTTTCAAACAATAATGGCAGGCCCAGCACGAAACTAATCATATCTACTTACGAACACTACGGATTTTTCCCGTTGAGATTTAAAACACTATTCGTGCTAGCCCTTCCTTACGACGCTAACCGCATGCCAATTTCTAAATCCACACAATTTCGTATAAAAATCAATGAAACCCACAAAATTGTCATGGAATACATTCAAATCGACGCTCCCCTTTCCATTAACTACCCGCAGATATTGGCTTCTCTCTCTTTCACATCTTACAATAACTCCGTATAAAAACACCTCTCTAATTTTTTTTTTCTTTATAATGGGAAGCCAAAAAATCTGTGAACGACTGATTTAAAAAATCCATTAGTTTCAAATTTAAATCAGTCTTTCACTGAATATATATTTTATGTATACAGAGGTTGCTCAAGAAATCTTCTAGTATGTGTAACTCTTTGTTGTTATTGATCGGAGGGTTATTTCAATACACTCAGCTCCGGATATCGGAACCGAAATGTCTTTTTTTTTAATAACGTTTTATCAGATGGCGTTGGTCGTCAAAATTTTGATAGTGTAACTAACTATTTACAGTCTACCCACAACCAAATGTTCTTGAACAATCCTCGTACTAATTAACACTAAAAAAAAGAAGAAACACCCAAAAATTTACTGTAAATTCTTAAATAATCGAGGTTTACTAAAAGTGCAAGAATACTTAGAAGAAAAAAAAAACACATATAAATATTGCTCAAAGAAGGCCCAGTTCAACCCGAATTCATAAATTAAGAAAATATAAGAACATCTTTCTCGTAAAATTAAGAGACAACAACATTTATAGACAAAACTAAAGTTAATTTTAAATGGCTAGTATAATTAGTCTTAAGTTGCAGAGAACGAATTAACAAGAAAAAAATAATAACATGGAACACCTTTGCGCCTACATTTTTTTTTAAAGATGTCTTCTTTGTTTCTTCTTCATTAAGCTCTCTACTATAGGAAAACCGGAAAGTCAGACATCGCCCGCATCATTACAGGGACGCGGGGGGATGACCACAAAGGACTAGCGCGGGGAGCGGGCGGCAGGCTTGTGAGAGAGAAAGCGTATCTCACTCTCTCACAATGCAACATGAGCCCGTCCCCGCGCCCCTGTAGCGACGCGGGCGCAGACTGGCTTATTCGGTCGGTCTATAGATCGTGTTGTACATTTTTGTGCAGGCGCAATGTGTTAAAACATTATATCAATACTTGTCTAAAATTTGCATTCCTTTATTTGCATACAAACCACATCCCGATTTTTTTTTCAATCCGTCGCGACTATTTTTTTAACCGATATATTCAATACATAATAATGACTAGGCGTACCATGGACAAAAGATATTTTTATTGTATTTAAAAGTTATTTTCGCGCTTCAATATACTGTGTGTGTAATAAATATAGGAACTTTAACTTTCAGTACAAAGTTTAACAAAAAAACACAATCGAATGCGAATGAAAAGATGGCTTTTTGTATTCTTGTAATAACTATAGTTAATTATACCAAGTGCTTTTATATTAATTTTAGGATCTTCAAAGCATTATTTAAATATTATCAAAATCGCTAAGCGATTACATTCTTTAATATTTTTTGTTGCTTTTCTTTTTTTTTTCCTAAAGAAAATGCGTTCCCAAGCATTGATACAATTTCAACTAGATACAACACAGCTATCATAATTTTGTTTCAACTGTGGTTAAATCTTACCACACACATACAAAAACTGTGCCGTCTATTTTATTTAGTTACAAAAGGTTTATGATTTTATATTATTTATTTATTTTTTGCTATCTAACGCTCATGGTGCGGTTTCAAGAGGGGGACTACATTGCAGTGGGTAGTTACATAAACTGCAGATACCCCATTAACACCCTAATCTAAACATGTAAACAATTTAAAGGCGTAAAAGCTTCTTTTTTTTTCTTTTTTTTTAACTTAAATTTAATGAGTTACAATATTCGTGTGTATATATATTTTTATTTGTATTTTTTATTAATATAATTAACCTATATTAATATTATGTACTTCTCTATAATAGACGAAGACTATAATCAACAATTACTTTAAGGTCTGGATGTCATTGTCTAGTCACTACTAGTTTATAGTAAAAAATTAAGCTTTTAAAGAGTAATTTTTATTCCAAGATTGCATATGAAACCAGGCCTTAAAACAAATGTAATGTTACAAAGAGAAATTGCAATATTCATACCCAAAATTGAAAAAGCGAAAGATAATTTTACAACGTATCTAAATCGCTAAGATATGGGAGAGATTATATATCTCTTATTTATTGCACATATAAAAATACCGACTTGCATTATCTTCTACAAGTCGGACTAAGAAATACACATATGCAAGACAAAAAAACCTGTTCCACTAGTCTATGGATTAGAAAAACAAAAACACATCCACAGCTAATCATTGTCTATGCACGTTTAAAACAAAACAAAATGCCGTTGCTTCCGGCAACTAAACCTAAATAAACTTTTTTTTAAATACACTTTTAATGAATTCAGTTTCACTAGAATAATACTTGCTTTTTTACTTTGTTTGAACAAAATCTGAAACTAAACCCATATAACTGAAATTATTCTATTATTTCAAATAGAATATATTTAAAACCAAACTAATACATTTCTCTAAAGAACAGTTATTAAACACAATTAATGTTGTGAGTAAATACAAGGTTTATACCGTTCTCTTTTGTTAAAGATAGTTATCGCTTTGAATACTTGACAAGAACTACATTGCAAACTGTCAAACGTGTAGAGATGGCTGTTGAGTAAATAAATACCCAATGGGTAATCCCAAAGCAGGCAATTACCCAGGTAAATAATAAATTTTACACAATTTACCGGGGCAGAATCCCATCTCAATAAACAAATCAGTAAAAAATATTTTATTTCTACAAACACGCAATGTTTCATTTTACGAAATAATTTTATTTTTAAGAACTCTACAATAAAATAAATAGAAAAAGTATTCTACAGTTTGCAATGTAGCGACAAAACTTTCTTAAACAATAGTGACAATAACAGATAAGGTAAAATAAATAATTTAAATTACTTCTAACACATCCATTTTCGTGAGTGATTCAGTTGCAATTTTTTTTCTTGGCACATATTAAAAAGAAAAAAGGATAATGGTTGTGAATATATTCACCATTGCTCATAGCTGAATCAAACAATTTAGTGCCTCTCCAAAACAAATATGTTAGTGACAATTTATTTATAGTAATGCATTCTCGTTACTTGTAAAACGCTAATATTATCTGTATGTGTGATTTACTTCTTATTATATGCATACAGCATTTCTTAGTGTTGGTAGGAACATGCAAGACGACATTTTATCATATTTCCAAACGGGCTTTTAGTCCCGGGATAATTCCTACCCCAGCTCGTTTATTATGTTACGGATAATGTTAGGTTTAATGATAAACTTAAGATTAGCCGGCTAAAAGTAAGTTTAGTTTTGAGCATTACCTAATGTTCGATATTAGCCTGAACCTAGTTGGGTTACTTTTTAGCACGAACTGCAGGATTCGTCTGATAGTGCAGGGAATGCGGGGAGGGAAGAAATACATACGAGTACAGACTGTCAGAATGACTCTCTAGTCTGCTGGTGTTTGACTTTAAATTTACAACGATTTTCAACAGAAAATCAAAAATAGATGCGAGGACGAGCGAAGCGAGGAGGAGCATGTCAGGTTGCTTGTGACCATAAATTCGGAAGCCGAGCAAAGCGAGGCGATACCTGTAGTTTTTAACAGAAAGTTAATTTGGAGAAGGTGGTGTGAGGGACCTTCCGTTTATTTTGTTTTTAGAAATTAACTTTCTGTTAAGAACTACAAGGGTCGTCTCGCTTTGCTTCGCTCGGCTCTCGTATTTATAACCACAACCAAACTACCACGCTCCTCCCTCTTCGCTAGACCTCACTTTTGAGTTTTTGTTGATATATTATTATATTATTTCATCTTTCCGTTTGCTTTTACATTTTTAGCCGTTAGTTACCGGTTGCGCTTAAGTTTTACCGGCTAAATATGAAATAAACTAACATTAGCTAGAGCTGTAACTAAACTTAAGATTATCCAGTGGCTAACCGGCTAATCTTGAGTTCATCATCAAACGTAACATTAGCCGTAACAATTATATTGCAAAGCCTTGCGTTACGATCACTACAACGATTTAATAATCTCAATCGAACATTAGTTTGTAACAATGTGAAAGAGTTATCAACTTTCAACAGCCAACTTGCACATTCCATAAAACTACATATATAAGCTCCGTCGTTATTTGACTGCGCGTATCATATTTGACCCCTACACTAGTTTTTCGATTCGATCGTTACATTTCAAGCAGTGATGGCCGCTTATTTTTAATGGAGACACCGTATATTGAAAAGTATCTACGTAGAGCCATTAAATATATTCAAATAAAACCACGAAAATGACAACTTCCGCTATGACTAGTGATGTCCAGGTCCCGAGTGCATTAACTCTGGCAAATACCTGGGAATGGGAATATTCCCAGGAGTTAATACCCGAGAATAAGAATATTCCTAGTAGCACTACTCTAGCCGCAACGCTTGTAAACGAAAAGACTTGTCTTGCAAAGCGAGTACTTTCCAAAAAAAAGTATATTCGACCCTGTAGATACTTTTCAAATTAAGGTCGGTCCCCAGAATTTGACTAACTCGAATAAGTTCCGATTGACGCTGTGTACTAGCATCGAGCGTGAGACTTAAATAAAACGATCGGATCTCTATTAGAGTTCCTCAAAACCCCGGGGAGCCTAAGCCGAATTTTATAAAGAAACGCACTCATTTCAACGTCCCTGACTATAATCTCTTTCTTGCACAAAAGAAGCAAGAAAATTACGTTATCAACTCTTTGGTACGCCCGTTTGCACGTTGATACAAATGTCGCTTTACAAAACTCCGCTTAGAGCGCTACACCAGTCCCGTAGACAAAAGGTGAACCAAAAACCTAAACTTTACATCAAAGGATTCTCCAAAAGTTTAACCTTGAGTTTAACCTTCAAAGTAACGGCGAAAGTCCGCAGCGCCATCTACGGGAAACCAGACGCAACGTTTCCAACGATCGATCTAGAACCTGTCAAATCTATCCGGCCTATAGACATTGTAGGGGTGGTCGACGCGCGACGACGGACCCTATAAGTAATTTCAGTAGAGCCTCATACCTTCCTCGAAGTTGACTACGAGGGGGTCCACGGGGAGGGAGTAGGCGGTGGGGGGCGCGTCGTGCGGGTGCGGCGGGTGCGGCGGTAGCACGCGACGCGCCCCGAGCAGTTCCGAAGACGCTGGCAGCACGCCGAGGATTGCCGAGTCGAGGACCACTGAAACAAAATATCATTTGTAACAATTCGGATTATCGGATTAACTTTGGATGGTAATTGAACAATAGAAGCACGCCCCGGTAAGTCACGACTCACGGTCACGACTATCCATAAAGAGTGAGCAGCTAATTTTGATACTTCTAATTATCTTAAAAGTAACTAAGAGAATTGTAAAAGAGTTACTTATATAACGAACATTTTTATTTACAACTACTCACACGGGTATGTAAAATAGTAAAAGAATATTAAATTTTGAAAACATTCTCTAAATGAAAAAGTATTAGTTATTATCGATATATTTTTCGACCAACTTTGGTCGTCGTCAGTCGAATTATAAAAATATTTTTACTGACGATTTGACTGACGACGACCACAAGTTGGTCGAAATATATATCGATAATAATGAATACTTTTTCATTTATATATAATCTGTTTTAAAAGAATTAAAAGCTAAAAAAAATTGTTTTAGTAACAATTATTCATTACAGAAAAGCGGGTTTACCAGTTATTTAGGGTTCCGTAACCAAAGGGTAACTAACGGGACCCTATAACTAAGACTCCGCTGTCCGTCTGTATGTCTGTCCGTCTGTCACCAGGCTGTATCTCATGGACCGTGATAGTTAGACAGTTGCAATTTTCACAGATGATGTATTTCTGTTGCCGCTATAACAACAAATACTAAAAAACAAAATAAAATAAATATTTAAGGGGGCTTCCATACAACAGACATGTTTCTTTTGCTGTTTTTATAGATAATGGTACGGAACCCTTCGTGCGCGAGTCCGACTCGCACTTGGCCGGTTTTCTTATCAATGTTATGCCCATAAATTACAAAAAATGTACTCGTTGTAAATCGCATATTCTACTAATCACACTGTCCAACTTTTATAACGAAATAAACTTAAATATAAACTTTGGGGAATATTTAACGCATCGAGATACGGGCGTTTTTTTAAAGCAGCGCCGTCCGTGAGACCGCTGTTCACGCGCAGCGTTACAAAATAGACCTTCCTCCTAGGCGATAAAGTCTTTAAATTTAAGTTGAATACCTTCTTCCATGAAGATTTGCGCAGGTGTATGTTTCTTGGAAAAAGTTATACAGTATGACCAGTGGGTCTACCGCGTAATTCTCATTTTCATCAACATCAACTTGAGATTGAAATTTGTCGTGCGTGCGACGACGCCCGCCTAACATGCCATCTCTTTTGCACGCGTTGAATTTCGCATGCATTTGCTTGAAGTTGATACAAATGAGAATTACGCGGTAGAGCCCCAGTTGAGCATGTATAAATATCGCTGTCCCGGTGTTGTTGCTAGTAGGAATTGGATTTGCCACAGCAAGGGCACCGGCTTCGGCACTCCGGGTGGCAGCACTGACACTTGCTGCTTGCCCACTGGCTGTCACTGGCTGACCTGTAGGGTGAACTATACAAACTACAGGGTTACCTTGTCGCTGCTGCTGCCACAGCAAGGGCACCGGCTGCGGCACTCCGGGCACCGGCACCGGCGGCACTGGCAGCTGCTGCTCGCCCACTGGCTCTGTCACTGGGGCTGATGGCTGGCCCTGGAGAAAAAACGGTTTAATGGACAGGCAAAGCTTTTCTCAGAGAGCAACACTGTGTTTGGAACTTTTACTGTAATTGTAAACTAAATCCAAATATCTAGGATCGGCGCTCCTTGGAAATAAGTCCTGCTCTAGCGCTTTTGTTTTTAACTGTCTATCTCGCTCTAATCAATTGGCGCTCAGAAACAGAAAACCCCGGTTATTTTGACTTTTTTTGTAACATTTTTACGCAGTCTGAACTATAAATCGTATCGAAGAACTGTTTTTTTTTTTTTATTGGTGTGTTATTATAGTTCTGAAATATGTTACTTAGTCTTTCCTCAAATATTACTTATGTAACCTCCTGAAACTGCTTTTACATTTATCTTAATATTTTTATTGTAATTTGTTTTATCACATTTTTTGTTATTTGTATTTCTTTAATAATGCATGTTCATTAAATTTTTAATATTTAGTATTAATTAAAAAACCAAACTACCCGCTCTACATGTAATATTTAGTGAGAACAGGGACAGCTGAAAATCAGCACTGTGCAGATGTACGCACTCACAGGATTTTTCTGAGCTAGGTCCTTTGTGTCTGTTTAATGTTAAGTTTTTGTGTAATTAGGAATTGTTCAACAATTACGTGATCATTTTTGGCCGTTTTTTTTAACCAACCTCCCCCCCCTATGTGATCACAGCGTAATCTTTTGTTTTTAACCCCCCCCCCCATGTGATCACAGCGTAATCTTTTGTTTTAACCCCCCCCCCCTCGCCTTGATTACGTAATCTTCGTCCGGGCTTAAAATATATACTGATGCTTGGAAAAGTCGATAAAATATGCTGAAAAAGTATAAAAATACTGAATCTGGTCACACAGTTTGTCTATAGCAGGGGAAATCCCGTTCCGTCTAGTTAGTGTTATCAGTAATAGACTTCAAAATTGGACGAAATATTTAAATATAATTTATTTATTTTCAGAAACTCCCCCCCCCCCCCCCCAATAATCTAGATGTATATACGAGCACCCGACCCCCCCCCCCCTTCCGGTGATCACGTAATTGTTGAATGATCCTAGTTGTTTATTGACAAATAAATATATTTAGAGTATTCATAGCGATGGATTTCGCAAACTAAACATAATCTAAATAAATGTATTTGTTTTTTTTGAAAAAATCGTGTTTGCCCGGTAACATATACAACAGCGAATGGATCCAGGCAGCACAAACTCACCGGGTTGACGGGGGCCGGCTGGCTGGGCGCGATGCCGTCGGTGCGAGCCTCAGGGTTCTTGTGCATGAACGGGCAGTGCTTCTTGCGGCATCCTCCCGGCTGGTTCTCCCAGTAACACGGGATCTGCTTGCGGTTTTTCTGCAATTTTATTTGTTGAAAGGCGTTAGAATGCGCCTAGATCAACTATTCGCATGCATTAGAATAACATAATACACAACTTTTTTAGGGTTCCGTAGTCAACAACAAGTAACTCTTATAGTTTCAACATGTCCGTCTGTCTGTCTGTCTGTCCGCGGCTTAGCTCAGAAACTATTAGTACTAGAAAGCTGTAATTTGGCATGGGTATATACATATTTATTACGCCGATAAAGTGGTACAGTAAAATTTTGAAAAATATTTTTTTTAGGGTACCTCCCGTACACGTAAAGTGAGGATGATTTTTTTTTCGTCTATCCTCTAGTGTGGGGTGTCGTTGGATAGGTAATTTAAAAATATTGGGGGTGTGGGAAGACTATTTTTCGATCCAGGGTTTCGTTTGCGAAATATTAAGTTTGAAAGTGTTAATTTTTGTTAGAGTCAAGTGTCCCCCCCCCTGCCAGCGAAACAGTTGTATTTGGAGACGTGAAAAAAATCACGGCAGTAGTATACATAACGAAATTAAAAGGATAAATCTCACAGCTAAGTAGGCTTTACAAGTTAACGAGTACAGATCACGCCAAACTTTTAGTCCCCTCTAAACACGGGGCGATTCGCATCAGCAGGAACAAAATGTATGGGCTGTTCTTGGGAAGAGCAACTTCCAAGCGTACTAGAAATTTGGCGCCATCTTTATTATTATAGATAATGGTACGGAACCCTTCGTGCGCGAGTCTGACTCGCACTTAGCCTTTTTTTTCTCTCTTTACAGTTTGTGGGTATCGTGAATCAAATGTTCTCCATCACCTAAAGGTTGGCTGGAAGTAATTGCTTTCAGTGATAAACCTGCCTTTTTATGTACAGTATTGTTAACTCCTAACTTTGTATTCTGTGTATATTTTGTGTACAACGAAGTGTCTGTTCATTCATTCATAATATGATTCAATCAATTAATCAAAATACAAGGTGTTGATTCGGTCACAAATTTCCGTAGGAAGCAGGGGTATTAATATGTATGATGGGTATGGCCACGATGTGAACTGCTAGTTTTGTATCACTATTGCTTGAATGATATTGAGAATTAAGAGGGTTAATAAAGCCAATTCTGAAGGCTTTAATTTTAGTTTTAGTGCTGTCAAAGCTTAAAATTTTCCAAAGAAATTTAGCTTCTAATCCTAACTGTTAAGAACTATTTTGTATTGAAGAAAATTTGGTTATGACAGCACTAAAATTAAAATTAAAGCCTTCAGAATCGGCTTTAATATGATCATTCCAAAAATCTGTCATGTTTTAGATTTCCGTACCTCAAAATGCAAAACGGATGTAGGATCACTTTGTTGTCTGTATGTCTGTCTATCAAGACCCTTTTGCTCGGGCCCCATATGATATATCAATACAATACAATACAATATCTTTATTTACCAAAACGCTTACACTATTTTATTACATTCTTAAGGTAACTTACTTAATTATGAACTAAAATTAGTGTGCATGTATAGTGATGAGAATAACTGTGGATTCCACGCTAAGTCTAACTTGTCCCGTGGAATCAAAGACTGATTATCAAAATTAATTAATTAATCCGAGGTTTAAAAACAAGAAGGAAGATATTTAACACTAAGAATAATAAAAAACAATTGGACATTTTTAAATTAGCGCAAGGCCTAAATCTAAACTAATATAAATATAAGTGTGAACTAAAAACAAAATTCTAGCTATTGAACTTAATAGAATGTAAAATAATACGTAAACAGTAGCAAGTATATTTTTGTTTAAGGGCTGATTTAGGACACTGTTAGCAATAATACCTCTGTTTCTTCATAATTTAATGTGAGTAACCAAGTTGAAACTGATACCTCCTACAGAAGTCTACAGCCCCATGGTGCTGTAAACACATCAGGCTTCTAATTCGACGCGAAATAAGTTATTGCACTTTACATAATCAATTTCATACAAATTAGCTCAACATGAAAACCTATAGGCCACTTCCAGTTTATTTAGAAACCTGAAATTTCGTTTTTAGAGGTAGGTCTTATAGCATACACATAGGAAAAAATCTGAAAATTACAAATATTTAATTATTTAGGAAGTTATTAAATACCAACTGTGTTACTACAAAAGGGTGTTTAAACGATGTTTAACTTTAGACAGTGTTTAAATCTGTTGCTGTCACTTTTTACAATATGAAAGAAAAGACGACAACAACAGATTTAAACACTGTCTAAAGTTAAACACCGTTTTGTAGTAACACCGCAACTATTTAGACCCTTAAGATACATAGAGTTTAATAGATCGTAAGTCTTAAGTTAAGTTGGTCCTTCAAGTGAAATTATTTACCACAAATGTTTTTAAGGTTCCGTACCCGTATTGTGTGGTGGTACGGAACCTTGGACGAATAAACCAGCACAGAACCCTTCGTGCGCGAGTCCGACCCGCGCTTAGCCGGAGTTTTTCTTCTTCAAATAATTGTTTAATTTGTTGGTCATATATTTTTGTAAAGTGACGACATTGGTGTTTTTTTCAAAGCGTGTTTTTTTTTAAATTAGGCTACCGTTTTAGTATTGTTTTGGCATCCCTATTGTAGACATCTAACCTGTATTGAAAGTTGCAAACCAAATCAACAACCTTTATGTACACTGTACATACAGTGTACATACAGATGGCCTATTATGTATCTTTAGTTGCCAACTGGACCGGGTGCCTTTCATCAAAAACATAGATATACTATCGAATTCCGGTTGTCTAAGTATATGTTCGCACTCGAAGTAACGACACAGTTCGTAAATAGTTCAATACCTATTAAAGGCAATATTAAAAGTTCAGTTTGTAACTGTATTTTTGATGATAGGCATCCAGTCCAATTGGCAACCAAACAAAGACACATAATAGAGAGGCAGGTTGTCGATTTGGTACATACAGTGTTGGTACAGTCCTTCATGTTTCTCCATAATCAACTTCCTACCTAGTGATATAGACACTCACCCTCAATTCCATGTGACGAAGTCTGCACTTCTTGTCGAGGCACTTGCCCTGCTGCCACGCTGCACACATTGTCTCACAACCCAGAGCGGAGGGCTCATGTCGGAACACACAGTTATCTCCCTGTAGAAATAATATTCTTTAAATTAGGCTATGTTTTTTTAAAGTTATCCATTTGAATTGTAGTTTCTCTACTAGAAGAGCAGCTTTTTAAATTTTTCTTCCTATATAATCAAGAGATTAACAAAGGTAAAAAAGCTGTTTTTTATAAGCTAAGGGATAACCTCTATGTCAGAAACTATGAATTGTTAAATTTTATTTTGAGATCTCTTAACATGAGAATTAAGGGCTGGTTTGCAATGTATTAAATACTAGGTTTTGCTTTCAGCTGTGCTCGGGTGAAAGTAGTTTTTGTTACCATTTAATGAAATGTTTATTTAAATCACAACATAAACACATAATTGATTATTTAACAAATAAATAAATGAGAAATAAAGTAATTGAACTAATTACAATGACAAGACATATTATTACATTGTAGCCGATTCTGAAGGCTTCAACTTTAGTTTTAGTGCTGTCAAAACTAAATTTTCATCATTGCAAAATAGTTCATAAGTGTGAAGAACAGAAGCTAAATTACTTTGGAAAAACGTAAGTATTGACAGCACTAAAACTAAAGTAAAAGCCTTCAGAATCGGCTTTAGTATCTCTCTAAAGGTATCAGAGATTGCTTGAGTGTGACCTGGGCCCTTAATTCAATACTTACTATCCTAACTATAGTAAGCTAACCAACCTTACTTCAATAACTATCACTTTCACTTTTAAAGGCATTGTGATTGGCTAAAAATTATGTGTGATATCATTTCTAGCCAATCACAATACATTTAAAAGTGATAGTGATAGGTGTTGAAGGTAGACAATAAGGCCCCAGATTAGACAGACACTTGTTTCACCAATTAATATTTCAGATTTGAATGTTACAGGTAGTAACGCAACGGCCAGTCTTCACTTCACACCCAAATAACAAGTGTGATCTGATAACTGAAACTGGCTTTCTGAAGTGCACAAATCAAATACTGTTTTGTTACCCAGGTAACCGAATACATTTTAACTTCTGGGGACCATAAAATGCAGGTAAAATGGCGGTGAGGCATCTATAATTTTATTTTATTACTGCACCATACTAGGTTAAGATGATGTTGCGAATACTGGAAACTAGTGATAGTACTCATTGAAACGAATAACCTATGGAACCAACCCACAAATCTATTGCCAGTTTCCGGCTTCTGCAACATCTTCTTAACATAGTGTATATCTAAAGTGTTGCATTACCAGGGCTGCACTCAGTTTGATCACCCACTCATCTTAACATAGTGTATATCTAAAGTGTTGCATTACCAGGGCTGCACTCAGTTTGATCACCCACTCATCTTAACATAGTGTATATCTAAAGTGTTGCATTACCAGGGCTGCACTCAGTTTGATCACCCACTCATCTTAACATAGTGTATATCTAAAGTGTTGCATTACCAGGGCTGCACTCAGTTTGATCACCCACTCATCACTGACTGTATGATAGCATAATACATACAAATTCAACTTGTGCAAAAGAGAAGAAATTATTGCCAGGCATCGGTGGGCTATCAAACTGAACTCAGCCCAGACAGCAAAATGAATTAGTAAATCATTAGAAACTATCAGTGATAGGCAGAGATACAGGTTCAATACCTGTCTGAGATTTATTTTGTCAGAGAATTGGATTCTTATTGATTTTTCTTTCTGCCCCCCTATTCTGTATCTTTAGTTGCCAACTGTACTAGGTGCCTATCATCAAAAACATAGATAAAAACTGAAATTTCAAAATTGCCTTTAGTGGGTATTGAACTATTAACAATCTGTGTCGTCACTTCAAGTGTGAACATATCCTTAGGACATCGGAATTCGATAGTATATCTATGTTTTTGATGATAGACACCCAGTCCAGAAGGCAACTAGAGATACATAATAGGCCCGCTGGTCATTCTTATGATATTCAGTTTTGAAACTGATTGATTTCAAGATAAATAAACTATTATTGTATACTATATTGACAATCCACATTTAAGTGGTTTCTTCCCATACACACAGATACACTTTGTAGCAAAAGAATGGCTATATAATTAATTACATAAATTATCCTTGAAGACCTTAATTTGTAACCTGTGAGTGATAGAAACACTTTAAATATCTCCTTATTGACACTTCAGCTTTTTGGTTACTTTTGTAAATAGTCCTATTCTATCATTGTTTAATTTTATAAAATTAAATAATATCAAATCATAAAAACTAAATAATGTGTGTTCTGATGTTTACTAATTTTGATATTTTAAAATATCCCGCCCGCGTGGCCTACAGGTAACAAATAACATATTTTTTTCCAGGAACAAACATAATAAGTGCTGTCACTCCTTCTTAATTGAATATACAAACTGACAATATCCCAAACAAAGCTAGCGAGGCCCCAGATACTCCCAGCTTCTGCAATGCTGCGAAAAACTTCAGAAACTACAGGTCCAAAGGATATATGGCAACCAACTACATATTTAAATCCTGTTTCAAATGCAGTCTCATTTTAAGTCGCTTATAGGGACCCCCTAATCTATATCACGCTCCTATGTTCGGGCACCTGGGCTGAACGTTGATAGTGAGGCAGTCAGATAAGACTGTCTTAGCTTAATCCAACAGACTTTTATAAAATGAAGATTAAGCAAGTAGGTACTGACCTTGGTACACGTAGAATAATAGTAAAAATAGCAGTCGTTAAATTTCCTAGGAGATTCCATGGTGCACACGGCCTTCCAGGGGCTGGAAACAAAATATCACCATGTTACGCCGACATCATGTAAACACTGCACATTCCATAGAAAATTATATAAACGCCACAACATACTTCGCTGCTATAAAATGTTAATGGAATCTGTAAAAATACACGTGGGAATTGGTTTCGAGAACAGATAAACGTAAGATTTTACATTTTGACAATTTGCAAGGCATGTCGCGGCGGAAAGTTGCAAAATAAAAACTACACATGTGTCAAATCGATAAACTCGAGGAATTACACTTACCGTGATTTAAAAAAACTTAAAAATAATTAAATTATACAAGAAATAACTACACAACAGATATCTAACACAAAATAAGTCGAACGTCAGAAGATTAGCAGATATGGCGGACTTTCAAATCCACCATTGTTATCTTTTAATTATTACCATAGAACTAGAAAGTTAGGAAAATTTCAGAAGGGACAGTTACTTTCAGTTTTGACGATGGTTGGTCGCGGTATAAACCTTCCCTACAGGACTGGGTTCAGTTTGATCGCCCGCCGACACCTGACGATCGTGACATCTCTTTTGCACGAGTTGAATTTGTATATGCTATCCTGCTGTCAGTGACTGAGCGGGCGATCAAACTGAACGCAGCCCTGAACATAAAGCGAAAACCAGACTAGAAGAGTGGTTATCAGATTAAACAAAATAAATACACTCAGCTATGGTTGCGTTCCTGAACGCTGCGCCGCGCTGGGGTAGAAATAAAATTTTGCTGTCACCCGTTCCCCAACCACCCAATCACCCGAGTGAAAACGAACACCTCAGAACAATTCTCTAAGTCGTTCATAAACCTTGTCAGAATATAAAATTCACTTTGACATTTAAATTTTAGGACCCTTACCCCCGGTTTCTGAAAGGCCAATCAATATTAACAGTAGATTAAAAAATAATTATCTGTGGATTAAGCCAGAAAAAGTGGGAATTTTACATTTAAATCAAAAATTAACTAAGTTAATTATTGATTCATCACTATTCAGACTTCATATAATATGCTTTATTTCCACCGTTATTTGCGGTTAAAGTTTTTTTAATCTACTTTGATTGGCCTTTCAGAAACCGGGGGTGAAATTCAGGAATAAATTTTCATTATTACATTTGTCATCACATTACGCGCCATTTGTTGTTTTCTGGGTCATAGAATTCGTCAGAATGACTTGTAAAGCCATTTAATTACGGTATAAACCTACCCTACCCTAGAGTGCTAATTGATAAAAAATGTAAAGTAACTTGGCTTACAGTAGGTAAGTACTTACTTTATATTTATATAACATGAGTCGGGCTTGTCTGCAAACCAAGCAACGTCAACCAAAAGTTGATCCACACATTTGTTTTATGTTCAAGGGAAGATGGCAAATATGAGGATTATTATTTATTTTATGGATTATTACTCGGAAACCCCCTCGAAGTTATTCGGGGGAGAGTAAGAGAACAGTTCCCAACCAGGCATACAACCAGATGTTTCACCATGCCTGAGACCGATTGATGGGGGTATATCCTTATAAGAAACAGACTGGTGACGGGCAGCGGCGTCACTGGTGTGAGGGTTTTAGCACCATTCTCACCAACCCGCCTACTTAGCGAGTGTGGGTATGGGCATTTCTTCCAAGAAGACCACTAAGAGTGGCAAAATCTTGGAAATTCCTATAGATGTCCTATAGAAGACAGGCTGATGGATGGATGGATATTCATAAAACACTCTTACGTAAATTGGATCACTATGGTATGAGGAGTAAATCTTTGGCGTTATTGAAGTCATATCTTAGTGATCGAATTCAAAAAATTAGACATTAATGGGGTAAAATCATGTGGAGAATTTGTTAAAATGGGTGTCCCACAGCCACAGGGTTCTATATTGGGGCTCTTGTTATTTTTAATTTGCATAAATGATCTTCCTCATTTAGTTAAAGACTTATCTAAGATAGTACTATTCGCAGACGACATGTAACTTATTTTTCAAGTCAATAGACGTAAAGATATATTTGACTACGACGACACTGGTTCTTGATTGGTTCACTGCAAATAATTAAGTTTTAAACGCAAAATGTATAAAATTTACTGCACCAAATGTAATTGCAGTGGATGTTAATTTGCTTTTGTAGGGGTCTAAGCTGGAGTTGGTTAACGAAATTAAGTTTTTAGGCCTTACGATAGACTTTCGTCTTCAGTGGGGTACCCACGTACATAGGAGCCATAGTTTAGCCGCATACGCTGTAAGACGCATAAGGCAAATTACTGATGTAGATACTGCTAGATTTGTCTATTTTAGTTACTTTCACAGCATTATGTCATAGGGCATGCTGTTATGGGGTAGAGCCATGAAGCCACGGATACAGACGCAGTCTTTGTTTTGCAGAAGAGAACAATTTGGGCTATATATAATACGAAGCGCCGGGTTTTATTAAGAGAAAAATTCAAAGAAATTAATATATTAACGGTTCCTTGAGAATTTACTTACCAAGTCCTTAATTAGGTCAGAAAAAAATGTTGAGTCTTTCCCAAGACTTGGTGAGCAACACTATAAAGAAACCAGAAATTAGCATAAACTAGCTTTTCCAAAAATCAGACTCGCTAAGGTGGGGACGAAACCTCTTTCGTGGGACATGGTATAAGATTTTCTAAGAAACTTCCAAAACTTCCTTACTTTGTCAGAGAATAAGTTTACACTGTTTATAAAGCAGGGCCTATTGAAAATGGCATATTATAAAATAAATGATTACTTAGATGATACTAAAGCATTGGGTTGTGATAGTGATCTTTGTCATAATAGTAGTTAGTATAATTTCCTAACTTATGTTATGATTCCTCTAGAACTTACGTTAGTTAGTTAATAGATGAAATGACTGTAAAAGCAGATGGACTATATGGGACAGGTAGACAGAGGTATTATATATTTTTTTGCCTTCATGACATAATATAAATAAATAATTTTCCTGTCTTGTATTTTTATCTCTTTATTGAATTAAAGGAATGTCTTAATTTATATTACAATAACATTAGTTATTGTAAGAAAATAATATTAAGAAAAAAAAGACATGATTTTGCTAAGTTTCTTGCCCTTCGAGTGTATATTTTTATTATATTTAAGTAAACCTTACCATTATTATTTACTTGTGTATTTCTCCATATTATTATTTATTATATAAAACTATTATGTACCTATAGACATAGATTATTTAGTTATATTACATTAAAACCGACCTGTAATAAATGTATCTGATATACCTACACTACATAAATAAATATATTTCATTTCATAGTGGTTATTTTGGTATCACTAATCGATCTATCATCGAGAAAATAAATGCTTGGAAATACTAATGGGAGGTTCACATATATATTTTTAATTTTTCTTTTATAATTGAAACTAAAGTTTTTGCATTTTGTTTTATAGTACCGAGAAGCACCCATGAAATAATTCATTGGTTATGCTTGTAGTAGTACCTTTGAGACATTTTAAATTCCCTATTTTTCTAATAAATGGCTTACCAAATACTTCAATAGCGACATCGTCACCTAAACAGCTGAAATGGCGGCACTGTATTATTATTTCAGTTCTGCAAATATCTCTAATCTATGAGGTATCAAGAAGCCATAGACACTTTTTTATTATCGTTCGGAAATAAAAGGTGCCAACGTTCAAAAACTAAAGAATGTCGTAACATTAAAGTTTCTAGTAACATTAAACATAAGTCACAAAAGGCAACATTGCATATTTTTCCAACTTTAATCAAAACATAAATGTTAAAAAGGGGCCAAGTTCCGTTAAAGGTAGTGTACAGGTAGCAGCACGGTTTATGAATGAGGTCTTACCTCGCTAGTCATTTTTCTTCTAATTTTTTGCGCGAATGAAGACATACGCTAGTCCCCCACCCTCATATATAATGTACTCTTTGCCCCCACCGCTTTCGCCGAGCAGTCAAAAATCGTGCCGCGACCTGTAGGATCGTCAGCTTAGCAAATCGGGTGCAAAGTTCAATGGAGGTTCCTTAGCCTTTTGAAAAGTCGAACTAACCATTACAACTGTTTTTTTTTATTCGGTTCATTATACCTACATAGCTACTTCCAGAAATTACCCCCTGCATAAAAACAAGTTTTACGCCTTTAAAGAGTGCATTGAGAGATAGAAAATCCGGTCAAGATTATCTGTCTTCTTTTCGCTTGTATACGCTCAATGACCGCCCTCTATGCAAAATTTTAAATTTATAAGTCGTCTGGTTTTTATATGAGCTAAAAATTCAAGTTTCATTTGCATTGGCTTGGCGTAACAACTGAGGGGGCAGGGGTGGCCTTGCCCGCCTTGAAGTGGCTCACCTAAAACTTTCACTACCATTCACAAAAAGGATAAATTACTTTAAAAACAGTTGAAAAATACATTAAGATCAGAACAGTACCTTTAAGATCAGAACATAATATTGTCTTGGGGCGCCAGGCTCCCCTAGACAAAAATGCTAACTACGCCAACGTTTATAGATGGAGGAGGATGGGCAGTTCAGATACTTTTTTTAATTTAAATTATTAAACAGTAAACAAATCTTATATTTTAAAACAATGCCCTGCAAAACTGTATAAACAGTTTGACTGCAGGAATGAGTCTCGTGAGTAACAGAAAATCATTTTCTATTATTTAAAATTAAAATATAAAAGAGAAAAAAGAAAAAATAATACTTTGTGTATGCTTAATTATTGAGTGTCTCTAAAATATACTTTTTAAGAGATCTCCTAAACTTATATTTATTTGGCTCATTTCGAATATCCTTGCCTAGATGAGATTGATATCTTTGTCTTAAAAGTGCATGCCCGCAGCATAACTAACTTTTTTTAAATCCCAGAAATAATTCAGAAAATGTGAAGACGACCAATAGATAAATGAAAGTCGAATTATCGTGTCGTATGAACTTTATTAAATATTTACTAATCATGATTTTAATCCATCAATTTACATACAAGAATTAAATGCTCACACTAACATAAGAGTGAAATCAAATTCAAACAAAAAAGACAAATATAAATATAAGGTGACTTTTATTTATGCAGCCAAATTCATACTGTAGACTCGGTAAGTGGTCAGGACCAAGGTTCAACGACCGTCCTAACAAAAGAAAAAAAAATGTGCCCCTATACTATGTAGTTTACGAACAACTACCGAGTCAATCAGTATAAGAAACATTAATTTTATTTAGCGTTTTTCATAAACAGGGTCATCGAACCTTGGTTCTGACCACATACCGAGTCTCCAGTATACATTTGGCTATATAAATAAAATTCACTAATGTAACTACATACCATTATAAAAACTAATTTAGTGAAAAAAATAATGCAGAAATCTCAAATCTCTAAACAATTAGTAAGGCTACATTATTCATGCTCGGCTGCCAACTACAAATACAATAGTTCTATAATAATCATGGGCTCATTAAATACTCATACAATACAGATGAATGGCATAAATATTATAACTAATAAGTATGATGCGATGTGATAAAAAAATTATTCGATAGATAAGATGATATTTCTTTAAAACCAATACTGAAATCTCAAAGGGAATGTTTTTGTTGTATTTTCAAGTCAAGATAGTATTTCTAAATGAATGATATCGTAATATAGCCTCATCTCAGCCGATAAAAGTTTTAGTAATAAACTTACTGGATGAAGACTTAACTCGATGCACACGGTAACAGTTTTGTTACACACGATAACAAGTCTGCCACAAGAAAGCCAATTCTGAAGGCTTTAATTTTAGTTATAGTGCCGTCAAAACTTAAAATTTTCCAAAGTAATTTAACTTCTGTTCCTTAAACTTAAGGACTATTTTGCGATGAAGAAAATTTAGTTTTGACAGCACTAAAACTAAAATTAAAGCCTTCAGAATCGGCTTTAATGTGGACCTAGCTTTAAAATACTGATGAATGATGATGGTAATCTAAATTAAAAAAAAAAGTCAAATGAATAATAATTATTTTTCCATGGAAATCGCGACAATGTCATAGCAATCGTAATTAGTTTACGTAACACAAATAATACTTGAGTATTGCTTTTAAATAGGGAACAAACAGCACCCTCGGTAAAAAAATGACGCAAATCCAAAAAATAAACTAAGTATGTCTAAATGTTTTAAAAGTATTGTTCTCTTGGAGTTTGCGAATATTTTATCATATTATATCCCATATAAAATTAGATTAGGCATACATGGAACTAGGCAAGACAAGCCAAGTATATTTCCTGAACGTTATGACAATACGTGATGACGTCACAGTTCTACCGAGGTTGCAAAACGTCGCAAAACCCAACCAACAGTCTTAAAACTCAAACATAAACCTATTTCATAACACGTCACAACTTTTCCATAAACATATTTTATGAGAATACAGCAATCAATAGTCTTCAAATACAATGAAGACTACGTTACTAATCCGATAACGAAAAATCAATGTCACCAAATAAGGGGCCCTACACATGCAACTTACAAACGCAGCTGCAGTTTAGACTTGCGTGTATACTCTCCCTAAAACTATTATTTCATTCTAATGACTATTTTAAAATACACAAGATTCAAGTTTTACAAGTTAATTGTTACATCGGATAAATATTATTGTGTTCGATAATGATGATTGTAATATACGACGAAATCAGACGCCTGCGCCGTTCAATGCTTACACAAAAGTATAAGTAGTAATTTTGAACTCTTATTACATGATAATTAACAACAACGTACTGCGTAAGATACATTCTTCGCTACTTTATACACAACTTGCCAATCTATGAGTTTTTGGGGCAATGTCATAGAAATTCCTACAATGTGCCTTTTCGGGTGCAATTTTTTGATAAAATCTATCACCTCATCCCAAAAATGGTAACAATTTATCCATTCAATGGCAAGGTCAACAACAATGACAGTCACGTGTAGTTTCTTGAAATAACTATCTTATAAGCGGGAGTCATTGAAAATTTTAAATAAAGGATTACCCCTTGATATAAAATAAATAAACTAAGCACCGATAAACAAGGCTGGACTCCATCTCCTTGATAATTATTAACATTGTTGTGAAAGAAAAAAACAATAATCAGGGGTATCTTTCCAATAAGATTTTTGGACGTATCACGTTTCTACTGTACTTAACAAATAATACAAGGCATAGGAACAAACAAAAACGAATTGCGTATATATTAAAAACCTGACCACGAAAATAAAAAACTTTGCCATATTGCGGAAAACAAATGGAACTACGTTTCTCCACTGGCAACACTAAATTTAAACGTCATTATATCGATTGCTGTCAAAAGAATGATTTGTTTTTTTTTTATGTTTGTGTGTGCTGTCAAGTGTAGTGTTGTTTTTTTTGTGTGTGAGTATGAGATTTGACGCTCCTAGAGCAGGTTTTTTTTATTTTCCCGGTCAGACTTTTTTATATATGTATGTACATCGTGTTCAAAGGGCCAGAGAGAAGCACGAAACTCGTTTAATTTTCTTTCTTATTTCTAAAACCACAGAAACTGTTTTGAAAACTTCAGCGGTGGCAGAATGAATAATGGTCACAATGTTTAGGCGTCTACACAAAAATGAATGTTGCTACAACGCTAGAAGTTTCCAAACTGTCCTTGACCGCAAATATAGAGACAAAGGAGTGTGTGACATAGAGAGAGCTAGAGTGTTGAAAGGGACGGCCTTATCTCTTGGAGGAGCTCTTGATCTGTTGTAGTTTTAGGCGTAGAGCGTCCACATCCGCTTCGTTTTTATGTGAGATCACCTGTGTGGAGTTCAGCTGGAATGGAGAAATACAAATATATATGATTGTTTATGAGCACAGATATCAGGAGAGATACATTAACATTAACATTTTGCGATGGATATCCATCCACCCATCAGCCTAGTTCGTCCACTGCTGGACATAACCTTTCCAGGACTTTGCCACTCCCGGCGGTCATCCAGGAAGAATTGCCCATACTCACACACGCTGGGCAGACGGGTTGGTGAGCGCGGTGCCGGAACCCTCGCACTAGTGACGCCGCTGCCCGTCACCAGTATGTTCCATATAAGGCCCGGCTATTAGGGATGGATATACCACCATCCATCGGTCCCAGGCATGGTGGTTCTCCTGGTTTTTTGCCTGTGAGCTGTCCTCTTACTCTCCCCCGAATAATAGATAGAGTGATTCAAGAGGAAGGTTTATATGTATAATACATGCCCGTGAGGAGCCGGGGCGGGTCGCTAGTTCTCTATAGAAAACAGCAATTTCATATGTAAAGACCTAATATATCGCTTTCGGTTTCAAAGGTACGCGTGATTGGCTAGAGACGATGTGTCACATTATTTCTAGCCAATCACGTTACGTTTGAAAGCAATAGAGATAGATGTTGAAGTTAAACAATAAGACCCCAGGTTGAGCTTTATCTTCCACTGGCTTCTACTTCTATTCATCCTCTCTAGATTTGTTTATTTATTTACATAAAATTTGTATAACATAACAGTAGTCCAATGCGCTATACAAATTAATAAAATGTTACAATATTAAGTACATATTAAGTAAGTAACAATATAACAGTCAGAAATCAAAAACAAAAATACAAAACAATAGAATTAAAAATAAGTCTCATGCAGGCTTCATCTCACAGAACTTCAAACACTCCCGATAAACATCCATCCAACAGTCAGCGAACAGGTCACACTGTGGTTCTGCTGACAGCAGCGAGCACTGCTGGCTCGCGGGAGCGGAGTGGCGGTGCACCTCGGTCGCTACACTGGGCACGTGCAGCAGGTGGTGGTGACGCGCGCAATAATGACGTTACAGCGTCCACAAGCTGCGGGCAATCAGCATGCGACACACCACAATCAGCAGCTCAACACTACGCCTTACTTCTAAAGATTTATTATATACAGTGTGTCCCTCGTACAAGTGCACATCCGAAAAGGGGTGAAACTAGACCTTATTTTATCGACAAAAACGACAAAAAAATGTTTTTTTTTTTTTTTGGAAAATCTGTTTTATAAATTGACTATGTATAAAATATGTCATAACTTTTGATCTATCGCGAGTAATGCAATTAAATAAAACTGTTATAATCCTTAGGAATAGACGTTGCATACGAAATCAAAAACAAAACATAATCAACTACCATTACCATAAAAATAATATCCTAAAAGAATATTTCTTGAATTTTTCCGTATTTCCGTATTTTTTTTCATTTCACTGTACTTTTATTCCTATTTATCATTGCCTATTCAATTATCTTTCTAAGAAAAAAAAAACAACGTTCTATCATAAACACAATATTTTCTACAAGCGGTTAACCAAAGGCACTGCGCTCTCGTCCCATACAAATATACCCAGGCGGAGTATTTTTTCAAGATTAAAAATAAAATGAAAAAAAAAATTTTTTTTCTTTGTTTTTGCCGATATATTTAGATATAGTTTCACCCACTTTCGGATGTGCACTTGTACGAGGGACACACTTTTTATACATGTCCAATACAACGTATACGGAAGTTTATATTGCAATGCTGGATTACCTCAAACTGTGGGTCAATGTTCTGTGGTCTGTTCTCGTTGATGGAGTCTGTGAGCACCCTGTTGTCAATGGGCGTGCGAGCTTGCGACACGGGGGTCATGCAGTCGGACTTCAGACCTGCTTTAGCCTGAAATTTTGCAAGAAAGGCACGTGTAGAGTGTCGATACTGTTGATTGTTGGCACTTGGTAAAACGTGGATTACATAACGAACAGAAAACCACTTGTACAAATCCTACAGTTCATTATTATATATACCTATACAGGGTGTACAAAGAATGCGACCTTTAAATTAAAACACATAATCTAATGATCATACTGAAGTACTCTCTGAAGACAAATACAATCGTAAAACATCAGAGAAGATATTCAACTGTAACTTAAAGACTTTAACTCGCAAGAGGAAGGTCTATTTTAGAACGCTGCGCGTGAACAGCTGTTTCACGGATGGCGCTGCCACAAAAAAGGCCCGTAACTAGTTGCGTTAAGGTTCACACAGTTTTGTTTGAAACTCAAATATTTCCCTAACTAATGGTTCACGCGGGTATATTTTTGGGAAAAGTGGTTCAGTATGATCGGTAGAATAATATGTAGTTTCATTTAAAGGTAGCAGTCTATTTATACCCGGTATAGGTAATGTCGGGGCCATAATATCATGAATTGATAATCAAGAGTTTTAAGAGTCTTTTAACAAAAAGTGAAAAATAGGTGTAACGACGAGCGAAGGTTGCCGAGCCGAGCGAAGCGTAGCGAATCGAGGTGACCCCTGAAGTCTTAACAGAATTCATGATATGGACAATTCTACGATATGGCTACGACTTATACATAATAGAAGTTATAAAATTATTAGACGCTGCCCGCTCTAAAAAATCTTTTGATCTTGTCTTGTTTGCCTGGAACTTAGCGGGGAACGAGTGTCTGCTAGGGGGGCTTAAGCCCCCAATCATAGAATTTGTTCATACACTGGTGGACATAAAAATCGACTCAAGCATTGTTGTTCTACATTTAAGGAAATAACCCAATCATACAAACATACAACAAAAGGGCGCCCTTTGGCGAAAATAACTTCATAGTGCTTCCGTGTTACGGAGAATTCTAGTATCGGAGCACACATATTCGAAATTATTATTATGTGCTAGGTTGTTAGTTTTACAGTCTGAGAAAGAAGGAGGCCTATACCTTTAAAATGATATATATATAACATATGTTTGTTTGTATGATTGGGTTATTCCCTTGAATGTAGGACAACAATGCTTGAGTCGATTTTTATGTCCACCAGTGTAGAATCCCCCCCCTTCTGCCGCCAATGGATATGGTGGAGCAAGCAGGGGGATGGTCCGCAACATTCACACCTGTCCCTAACACCGCAGAAGGTTTTTTTTTTAATCTTATTTATTTTATAAGCCATACATCTTAAGATTAATTCGGCTTAAAATAATTACAATGATTAAACTTTAGATGTTATTATGATTTGTTAAACAGTTGGGACTATGAGTACTATGAGTATTTTTATAATATTCAGATCTAAGGTTCAGTGAGTATATTATGAAACTTACAAATCTATCAATATATTCGGCGTGAACCCTGAACTTAAGATTTCATGGAGAAAGAAGAGAAAATCGCCAGTAGAGCACCGAGTTTCATTTAACAAATCCAACCTACATTGTTCGTTGATTTTACACTCGAGCACTAAGTGTAGGAGGTCCTCTTCTCTCTCACATCGTGTACAGTTTGGATCGTCTCTTTTTTTCATGATGAAGTTAAACTTGTTAAGTGGAATGTGGTAAGTTCGAGTTCGGAAGCATATAACTAGATATTTTCTGTTGAGGTTTCTTGAGGCGAACCAAGGTACGCGAGGTGGTTCTTCTACAATGGTCCTGTACCAGATGCCCTTGTTTTGAGAGCAATCATTAAAATAGGATTTAAATTTTATATAATTGTCGTTTTTAATAAATATTTAAATTTACAGTATTATAAAAAGTAAAATGTCACAACTTTACCTGTAGTGCTCGCAGTCTCTCTAGGAAGATAACGTGTGACTTTTCTTCGTTTTCATTGTTAATGTCTGTAACAAAACAGTTTCGTGAGTATATCTGCATATAAACAAATTTTTAAAAATTAAATACACTATAACAGCTTTTAAAGTTTAAAAAAATATATAAATATGCTGATAAATAGGATATACAAATATAAGGAAATATCAAGATATATTTCTTGAGATATATTAGCTGCACCGAGTGGACTCAGAGCCCCGTGCATAAGAAGTGGCGGCAATGTCTCGCAAGCTTTGGTGTATAAAGTTTTATTATTATTATTTTCTTTTCTTTTGTATTTTTCATAATTTTGTGTGTCGTAATATAGCCTGTTTTTTTTAATTACTATTATGTAAGTTTAAATCTGGCTGGAATAAAGACATTTTATTATTTATTATTATTATTATTATCATTTCGGGTCCGATCTGGACCCGGCATCAGTCGAGTTTTGACATAGACGAATAGTATTTATTCGTCCATGGTTTTGATTAAAAAAGATCGGACCCGAAATATATCTTGATATTTCCTTATATTTGGATATCCTATTTATCAGTATATTTATATTATTAAAAAACATCTAAACTAATATGATATAGAGGCAGCGTTGTCTCTGGAACTGTGGAACTGCAGAACTGATTTCGAACATTCTTTCTATATTCTAATCTTGAGCCTCTCACAATGAACATAGGCTTCAAAATATCCCTTACTAGCTTTTGCCTGCGGCTTCGTTTTTATGACAGTCAGTGACTGTATATTTCCAATGTGACAGATGTGTGTGACAGACAGATGTCCAATGGCAGGCGTCAACATTGACAGACTTAAAAAGTTAAAATGTCAATAGTGAAAAGTGACAGACAGCGTCGCTCTACCTCCCACAGCCCACGCTCCACGTAGTTCCGCAAGTAGAACGAGCTGCCCCCTACATGTACGTACCTATATTCTCGTTAGTAAAGTCGTGCTTGTATATGTTGGCTGCGGCGAGACGGCGTCGCTCCGCCACCTCCCGCAGCCCGCGCTCCACGTAGTTCCGCAAGTAGAACGAGCTGCCCCCTACATGTACGTACCTATATTATCGTTAGTAAAGTCGTGCTTCTATATGTTGGCTGCGGCGAGACGGCGTCGCTCCGCCACCTCCCGCAGCCCGCGCTCCACGTAGTTCCGCAAGTAGAACGAGCTGCCCCCTACATGTACGTACCTATATTCTCGTTAGTAAAGTCGTGCTTGTATATGTTGGCTGCGGCGAGACGGCGTCGCTCCGCCACCTCCCGCAGCCCGCGCTCCACGTAGTTCCGCAAGTAGAACGAGCTGCCCCCTACATGTACGTACCTATATTCTCGTTAGTAAAGTCGTGCTTGTATATGTTGGCTGCGGCGAGACGGCGTCGCTCCGCCACCTCCCGCAGCCCGCGCTCCACGTAGTTCCGCAAGTAGAACGAGCTGCCCCCTACATGTACGTACCTATATTCTCGTTAGTAAAGTCGTGCTTGTATATGTTGGCTGCGACGAGACGGCGTCGCTCCGCCACCTCCCGCAGCCCGCGCTCCACGTAGTTCCGCAAGTAGAACGAGCTGCCCCCTACATGTACGTACCTATATTCTCGTTAGTAAAGTCGTGCTTGTATATGTTGGCTGCGACGAGACGGCGTCGCTCCGCCACCTCCCGCAGCCCGCGCTCCACGTAGTTCCGCAAGTAGAACGAGCTGCCCCCTACATGTACGTACCTATATTCTCGTTAGTAAAGTCGTGCTTGTATATGTTGGCTGCGGCGAGACGGCGTCGCTCTGCCACCTCCCGCAGCCCGCGCTCCACGTAGTTCCGGAAGTAGAACGAGCTGCCCCCTACATGTACGTACCTATATTCTCGTTAGTAAAGTCGTGCTTGTATATGTTGGCTGCGGCGAGACGGCGTCGCTCTGCCACCTCCCGCAGCCCGCGCTCCACGTAGTTCCGGAAGTAGAACGAGCTACCCTGCATGAACGTCCAGATGTCCACTTCAGGGTGACGCTCCTGGAATTTAAACTGTTCGTTGTACGCAATGTGCGGGATGCGTGTTCATCATTAATCTATACCAGCACTCGTAGCATAGTGTTTAATCGCGCGCAACGCCACTTAGTTGAATTACAAGTGCGAGGAGCGTGACACGATTTTTTTGCGATTAAACAGTATGTCACACTCCTCGCACCTGTGATTCAACTAAGCCTCGTCGCGCGCGATTAAACACTTTGCTACTGGGCCTGGTGTCAGTGAACAAGTGCCTTAAATTAAAATACAATACATAATCAACTAACCATATTGTACAACTTTCCCAAAGAAAAATACCAGTGAAACAGAATAAATATTTTCACGATACCGTGAATTTTGTATAAGCAGTTCAAACTTTATTTCATTCAGCGTGTTCAATTCTTTGGGAAAGTTGTTCAGTTTGATCAAAAGATAATGTGGTTTTATTTAAAGATACCTTCACCTTTATCCTTTAACCCTACAGTAGTCGCGCTGCATATAGAAGCGTTTGTAGTCGCGTGGATTACATATGTAGGCCAATTTATAAGTAACAAAAAACAAGTTGTATCCTTTTTATTATTATTTATTATTCAGTCTTAAGTGTTTAAATTGAAGCTTTTTCTTTAAAAAAATCGTAACAAACAAAATATATACCTCCACTGGTATACAAAAAAAAATAAAAACAAAAATTACCCCTTATTTGGTTATAGCAATCACACTGTCTGACTTATTTATAGTTATTAGGAACTGTGTAGCTTATTATTATAGCTGCACAGCTCCTGTGACTCAACCGCACGCGACCGATGTCCTCGCAACACTGTGCGCATGCGCAATGTATCTGTCTTCAACTACACTGAGCGTCGAAAGAATCATTTTAACAGATTTGATTTGTTTTAAGGTCTTGTACGCGTGGATTACATATGTAATCCACGCGACCACTCTTGGGTTAAACTGGGTATTCTACCCTTAAATACTGCATTCGCAAAGTTTCCATTGGTTTCTGTAAACTAGAATTACAGAACTTTGCGATGGAAAACTTTTCAATGGAAACTTTGCGATGGCAACATACAAAATACATAGGTAATAAGGTTTTGTTGAACAACTATTGAGTGAATTTTGAATTTAAGTGTTCTGTTTCGATTAATTAGAAAAAGGCGGGAACTCGCAATCCGGCTGCGATACCACTCTTATTAAAAATAAAATAAAACAGTATATAAATATTTTCGTTACATACCCGTAAATCATACAATCGTTCTAAAGCGTCGCTGTCATGTTCTTTACTGCCGATCCTTTTTAGTATTAGAGCCAATTCTTCATGAACTCCACGGGGCAACCTGAGTAAATAAATACATTTTATATTTAAGTAGCACATACACGAATATTTTCAAATAGAATAGGCTGCTACAGGTAATAGAGCTGATGCCGGGCTCGACTGTGGAGGTACCACCATCTTACTTGGAGACCCCATCGAAGTAATTCGGGGGAGAATAAGAGGACAGCTCACATGCAAAAAAACCAGGAGGCCCACCATGCCTGGGACCGATGAATGGCGGTATATCCATTCCTAATAGCCGGGCCTTATATGGAACAGACTGGTGACGGGCAGCGGCGTCACTGATGCGAGGGTTCCGGCACCGCGCTCTCCAACCCAGCTGCCCAGCGTGTGTGAGTATGGACAATTCTCACATGATGACCACTCAAGTATGTGTTGACACAGATCTGAGACTCATGCGAATATGTGTAAAGTCGCCGTCAATAGAAATTGTGGACTATGTAAACAAACCGTTTTCTCAATTTTTCTCAAGGTTCTGTCACGGAGTCTCACTGAACATTATTCCGAATCATGAAGCATGAAGTCTTACCAGACATTCACTGTATTTCATCATGAAATATTCAATAATCACCAGTTAATTACGGAAAATCATAGAATCAATAGTAAATTCTGTACTGCGTCGAGATTGCTGTCATATTTTTTTCTCATCGAATCTGTATTGTCTTTGAAAATTGGTGATGTACGAATCTATTTGAATATAAATCTATTTTATTCATGATGCTATTTTATTCCGTCATTTTTTTTTTGACAGCGTTACTTCATAATCTTTGACATAATCGTGTGTGTGATTCTATCGAGAGCTGTGTGATCGATTTGACTACCGATTCATCAGAATATTTTAGCGATAAATCAAATAAAGAAAATTAATTAATCACCTAACATATTTTAATCACATACTTACCCATCTCTAGATAGTTCACCTATTCATAGACAAAGACAACATGGCGCTTTGTTTACATAGTCCACAATTTCTATTGACGGCTACTTTAGTAGCAGATCTATGCAAAAAATATATGGCCCTTAAAAATGCGATTTTAGGTTGTAATCCTATGAAAATAGGATCCAACGCGTACTCTAAGATGCATATCATCCGTTACTCTCTACTATCCTAACCACATCCTGAAGGCACGGTCTTCCCTACTATTACAGTGCCCCCCGGTCTACTCTTGGATATGCAATGGTTCCTGTAGTCACATAAAACATGGGGCTTCAGGGGGCTAGTGTAAATCTTTGTGTTAATTCGTTAATCGAGTCTGGTCAAGCCACGCTGGGATCAGTGCATTTCATTCATTCATACAACTTAATTGATGACCTGCAGACCCACTGTAAGACACGTTACTGAGCACCCAGTACTGACATCAATCGAACCCATGACCTTAGAGTGACTGAGACACAAGACGTATCAATGAGTGACCATTTACCTTCCAGCATTGAGAGCCATATTGTTGCTGCCGACTGACGTAAGTAGAGATCCGTTGTTCACATTGTCTGTTGGCTCCTTTTTCTCGTCGAGTTTTAGTTGCTAAAAAGACAAAAGGTAATTGAATTACAGCTGATATTTATTGAGCATTAATTTCAGTCCTTTTTAGGGTTCCGTACCCAAAGGTCTGTCACCAGGCTGTATCTCATGAACCGTGATAATTAGACAGTTGAAATTTTCACAGATGATATATTTCTGTTGCCGTTATAACAACAAATACTAAAAAACAGAATAAAATAAATATTTAAGGGGGCTCCCATACAACAGACATATATTTTTTTTGCCGTTTTTATAGATTGCACTTGGCCGTTTTTTTTAAATTACAAAACTGAAGAATGGAACAGCAATATAGTAGTACCGTTTACATAATCGCGTATGAATCTTCGCCACTCTTCGGCAAAGGTCTTATTTCCGTATACGTATTTCCGCTTCCTATAAAACCCATGACAGACAGGACACGTCCGGTCGCTACAGACAACCAAAATGACACTCATTATTGCCACCGGTTCCACTTGCATGCACATTTTCGTAATTAAAATAACTGTTGCTCCTATTCTCTTTCTAATAAGTGTGCAAATGCAACTGCAATGTTTAGTCAGGCCGGTCTCACTTATCACGTGACCCGCGCCGCGGTGTTCCCCCCGCGCGGGGATTCGAGCAGAGTAATTCCGACAGTCAGTGTAAAAAAAGCTCTCGTGCGTAGTGATTCGGTACTTTCTCGCTTGCGTGGTACCTTATTATTAAGTTATTATTTATTTCTATTTATTTATTTAGGTAGCGTTCCTAAACGCCAGGGTAAAGGTAAAAATTAACTGTCACCTCTTTCACAACCACCCGAGTAAAAACGAACAGCTCGAATTCTTTCAATAAACTACGTCAGAAATGTCACTTTGACAGTTAAATTTACATTTACGCGGGCGTTTAGGATCGCACGCAACTCTATATTAATTTAGCTGCAAAACAATAGAAGTTCCAAGTTCCTAAAAATGGCTATTGTTTTTTATGTGTTCTAATCATAGTTGTGTTAATTTTTGTTTATTGTTTTAAGTATCCTTATGGATGAACAGGCAGTGACAGAATAACAGCGTCCCTTTGCTTCTGGCTTAAGGGACAAAAGCTGAGTCACCGACCTTTTCAACAGAACCTGTCTAATCCTAAATAGTCTTTAAGTATTATGTGTTGTGTTCTGTTAAATAAAAATCTTTTTATTTTATTTATTTATTTATATTACAAAAATGACAATCTAGTTTTACAAAGGTGCATCAAAAACCTGTGGGGATTTATCCGTACAGCCTATTCCTCTTAAAAACTTAACTAAACTACAGTAGTATCGACAGTAGGCTGTTATAAAAAGATGTCGAAGCACGGGTGGGAGCTAGTTTGCACTTACAATAGTTTGTTCAGGGCTCTCACAATTTATGATTCGGCTATTTTCGGGAACACGAAAACTGTCGAAGATTTCTATGCGCAATATCTGTGTGGCAGATCTGTACATCACTCACCTTCAGCACTTTGAGCAAGTACGAATAGAGATCGGACTCGTTGATGTCGACCAGCGTGAGGTGGTTCATTATCGAAGCTCCCTTCATCTTGACTAGAGTGTGGACTAGGGTCTTTACGGTTCTGCGAACAAACATCCATAATATTATAATTTTTATAGCGAAATACATGGCATTGGATACTCTAAATATTAGGAAAAATCAATTAGAAACATATTCCAAACAAGATTTTTTTTTTTAAGGACATCTAGAACTACAATTATCTTTGTTACCTGTAAGGGGTATCGCTCATTTCCGAATTCTTCTTCCAGTAGCTATTGGGATACGTCTTGTAGAACAGATGTAACTTGTATAAAACCGCGTCGTAGTCTGAAAACATGACATATACACATTCACAGCAAAACTTCATCGAAATTTCGTCGGCACATCGCAGAATTGGGCATATCATAATCTGCCTGGGCAGATCATACTTCTGTTAAAACTAGGAGAGCCTCCGCGCTCCGCTCGTCGTCGCACCTATCTTTGACTTTTGGCGAAAGATGTTCGATTTCATACTTTACGATTTGCCCAATTCTATGATTTAGAATAGAAGAAATTTAGACCATATAAGACTCTAAGAGAAGAATAGAATGACATTTATTTCGACCAACTTAAGGATCATAATTATAACATACACAAATACACATACACATAAGAGCACAATAAATCAAAAAATAAACATATAATAATTACACACAGTCAAACCGTTCCGCGAATTCGTTCAAGATACAGTAGCGGCTGGCCCGCACCCTGCGCAACAGGGATGTGCACCGCACGCGCATGGTTATATAAAAGCAATCCACATGCGCTTCCGAGAACATCCCCGAAGCGCTACAGAAGCGAGGCATCCCCAAAAGCACTCTGATTTGCCCACGACATAAATACCATAATATAATACAAATAAGTACAATATTCATTCATTCATTTTGTAGGGCTTCGAAAACCGAACATTTAAAATGTATACCCTGTTCGAATGTACGAAGCGTTCGAATTTAGGGATGGGCAAACTACGGCCAGCGGGCCATTTCCGGCCTACGAACGGTTGCAATTCGGCCCGCGACCATCGACCCAGAAGTAGATAATAACATAGCATAAATCACGAAGCAAAATTTCAACCATTTCAGATCGCGTGTTTCTAAACTATTTCATACTAATATACATGATTTGAATATCTATAGTTCACGACATTTAATTTTTCATAAATAAGAGATCTTTTAATCACGTTGAAACCTATGAAATAAATTGTTATTTACCATCTGCAATGTAATGTATTTATTACCTATATTTGATAGATTCCTGTTTATTGTTACTTGATGATTCCGTGAGGAGAAACCGGTTGGAGTTCTATATCCTATGAAGTTTATTGCGGAAAATACAAATTTGTAGATATATTAATAATTTGCAATATTCCGCTAAACACTCCCACCATGCTATACCAAATATTTGCTGTCGAGCGGTCGGGCGGACTACACATCCCGAGGATGCCTCGTTTAGAGGCGAAACACGTGTCGATAAGTTTTCTTGCTTGTTATTTAAGATTGCTTTATTTTGTGCTCGTACTGCTTGCTTTGCTTGTGCATGTTTTATGCGGGAGGGCGGGCGGTGCTTGAGTCTGCATTTTGAATAGCATGGTGGGAGTGTTTAGCGGAATATTGCAAATTATTAATATATCTACAAATTTATGATGGACTTCCGCAAAGTAACGCCTTTTTCAATAAATTTTAGAAAATACAAATATTTTTATTACAATAAAGAATTATATTATAGCCAAAAATTCAAAAACCTGGCCTTCCATAGATACTGTTTGTAAATATTGGCCGTTTGCCCATCCCTGGATCATAGTATGTAGATATTTTGAAAGGCATTTTCAACAGTAATGATCTCCATAAAACCCGTATTTTTGACGTTGGCAACTCGTAACCCAACACGTGTCCTATGCATTGGCGCATAACTATTTTAATCATTGTCAAGTTGCGAAAATCTTTGGACATCATCATGCATCGTTTCGCAAACTCAATGTTTAAAGCCATGGGACGGGTTAAATCAGGGCATGTCAGGTCACCCGATTAGGATTGCCACCTGACTCAGGTGGCAATCCTAATCGCGGCTCAATTCCATCTTACAGATTAAAAGGTTTAAATAAACGTTACCTATAGAGCTGCTTTCCCAAGTGGGTATCATCTTGAGAGTCTTCCAGGAGCACTTGAGTAGCAGGTCTTGGTACCTCGGGTACGCGGGGTCCGACACGCCGATCGACTCGTGCAGAAGGGACACTATCGCACTGTGGGACGGAAACAACTCTGTCTAGCGGACGTTGTACAGTTCTTGCAATATTTTCGACGACTAATATGCGTTGCTTGTATGAAAATACCACATAACGTTTATGCGTGTCGCTACGGCAGGCACGCACACTATAGGCCTGAAACTTCCTACTTGGGGGCGCAGACGAGGGCAGGGACGAGGCGGTGAAGATCACAGAAGGTGTTAAAGGGTGGTGGGCCCAGGCATCAGTCGCTCGCTCACTCTCGACACGGCAATAGAGGAGCGTTACATATGTATAATAAGCCAACAAATTTTGTTACGAGAAGTTAGGTATTTTTACCTAACTATGAAAATCGCTTATAACTCTCTGTGAATATTTCCTCAGACTGATATGCTTTCTGTATACGTACATATGTACCAGTTAGAATAAGTGAAGTGAAACAACAAGTGTCCGGACATGAACTGACTTTATTTCTAGTTACCCACATACACATTGACAATATACTACATCTTTCCCTTCTAATTTTTTTTTTATTTTTTTATTAGACAAATACAAAATTTTGCTTAATCTACTAAATTAATAACAAATTTTACACAAATTAATCTTACATTCAGTACTCTTGTTTTTAATATATTTATAAGTTAAACAATTTTGACATTTCTGTAAATCTGTGTTACAAATGGACATATAACAGGATTTTATGAATATGTAATCTGACTGACGAAAGAATAACATACAATGTTATTTTGACAAATCTTTTATATTTTCTCGCGCTTCAATAGCAGCCTTCCTGCGTGTTCGTACACCTGTTCGTACAGGTTTTGAGTGCGACTCATTAGTTGGGTCGTCAACCAGATCATTGGTTTCATTATCGTTTGGATCACCATGTATGATGGTATCACCGTCGTCATTCATCCCTGGATTTATCATTTCTTCCTGAGATGTTGACGGAAGCGTAACGTCAGTGTACATTTTTATTAAATGTCTCCTATTCCGTCTATAGCGTTTACCAGTACTATCTGCCACAAAATATGAGCGAGGTTGGGACGCTTGACTTACAACGCACATTTTCTTTCTTTGTTGGCCGTTTATAGCGACCACATGATCACCAGGGCTCAACTCTGGAAGATTGCGAGCATGTTCATCATACTTGAGCTTACAATAATCTTGATTTTGTAAGATTTTATCATAATCAGCCGAATTGTCGCGATCAGGTTTAAGTTGATCAGCGTGTACAGGTAGGCGTGTGTTTAATCTACGTCCCATTAGTAGCTGTGATGGACTTGCTATGCCATCTCGCGGTGTGGCACGATAATTTAGTAATCCAATATAAAAATCGGTGTTGGTCGTAATAGATTTTTTTAATATTGATTTTATGGTTCGAACCGTACGTTCACTACGTCCATTTGACTGTGGATAGTTCGGAGATGATGTGGTATGGGTAAAACCCCAAGAGTCAGCAAACATTTTAAACTCTTTAGAGGCAAAGGCCGGACCATTGTCAGAAATGAACTCAAATACAATGCCATGACGTGCAAATTGGTCTTTTATAGCAAGTACAACTGACTTTGTACCTAAGGACTTCAATGGGCAGACTTCTACAAAGTTGGAAAAATAATCCACTAAAATCAAAAAATATTTCTTTTGAAATTCAAATATGTCTCCTCCAACCTTTTTATTAACCCCAATTGTTCACAAGCATGTTTACCTAAAATACTTTGACAGTCATTTTCAGTAATTATAAATTTTATAAAGTATTGTTTATTTTTATGCAACCAACATAATTCACAAGAGCCCGCAATTGAAATGTAATTACCACAAAAGGATTGAGCTCTAGTAAGATCCGGTATGATGTCAGATAAAGAAAATCCCAATTTCACATAGTTGTTTTTCGAAAGTATATTTAGATCAGAGCCAGTATCCAATTTAAAAACATGCTCAGATCTATCACAAGGTAAAATCAAAGTCTCATACCATTTAGAGTCCTTACTGTGTCCACACAAGGCATCTAGAGTGGAAATATAGAACAAGTTATCATCCTCGTCATCTTCTTGCAATTCGTACACTTTATTCGCCTTATTCACGGCACACATTTTCTTAAAATGACCATGAGCACTACACGAATAACACTTGGAACTTTTAGCCGCACACCGAGACCCTCCGTCACAGTCGACGCTCCCGCAAGCCATACAGCACCGCTGCAAGCCCCTGGCAGACCGGTTCAAAGCCTCCGCCACGCTCGCCGCCTGGTTGCCGCCGCCAGCGCCGCTCCCGCCAGCCGGCTTGCGCGCCCCGCGCCCCCAGCGCCCGGCGCCTCTCGCGCCACGCCGGTTCCCGCGCGTCCACACAGCGTCCACGCACTGTGCTGAACCTTTAGCCCCGTCGATCTGACGACTATCCTCGTGTGAAAGTTCACTTGATTGACAAATTTTCACCGCTCTGTCCAACGTGAGATCATCCGTCCTCAATAATCTATCCCGTACCGAGCCATCCGTGACGCCACAAACGATGCGATCTCGCAATAACCCGTCCTCCAGATGTTCAAATTCACACTGTTGACTCAACAGTTTAAGAGCTGTGACGTACTCGTCTATACTTTCGCCAGCTTCTTGATTCCGTGTAAAAAACTTGAAACGCATCAACGTTGTGTTAGTTTTTGTTCCAAAGTGGGTATTGAACTTCTCAATTAATTTGGTTACGTCATCACGATCTTGGTCTTTGGAAAACTTGAAAGTCGAGTACACATCATACCCATCTGGCCCGATCAAGTTAATAAGTAGACTGGCTTGAACATCACTAGGTTCCTTGTAAACACCGGAAGCTTTTATAAATACTTGAAATTGCTTCAGCCATTTTCGCCACGCGTCAGCGCGACCCGCGGGACTCCCTTGCAACACTAATTCCACTGGTGGGCGCGCGTGTTCCATCGTTTACGAGTTTCTAATATCTTATCACCACAAATATAACGTTTTTTTATTATATTCACGCATGAAAACACATTATATTTAAGGCGATTATCCCGGACAAAATGTGAAATTCGACATTTTAGAATTTCGAAGACGCTGCATCCTGTCGCTTTAGAAAATTGCAGCTCTGCATAAACATACGTTGATCCTTATTCTAAGACCCCTTGGAATTTGTTTTTACATAATTTATCATTTAAAGCTATAATAAGCTTCACGCGTTACTACAAAGTCATAAAAATAGGAAACTGTTTATCATCAGTTTCTCACCAAATACGGGCCAAAATGCAGAAGACATCACATATTCAGGTATGGTTCAAAGAAGTAAAGATTCCTATGAGATTCTTTTTTTATTCAATTTGTTTTAGAAGGAAAAAGCTTGAAAATATTTAATAGCGCCTGAAAAAAAAAATACCAAAACAAGATCTAACGA
Source organism: Ypsolopha sequella (assembly GCA_934047225.1). NCBI lineage: Eukaryota > Metazoa > Arthropoda > Insecta > Lepidoptera > Ypsolophidae > Ypsolopha > Ypsolopha sequella. The sequence continues at coordinate 25,785,862 of OW203993.1, forward strand.
TTTTGATTATTGCTTTTAAATTTAATCAGGCACTTAGAGTCAAACGACACGCTCCCGTTACGCAAAAATAAAAAAATAAAATGTCTTTATTTCGGGCAATGAAAAACATATAGAAAGTGGAAAGAAAATTTTGGCTAATATCAGGTGTTTTTGTGGTAGTGTAGTGTATTTTACGATTCCGATTTTGTATAATTTTAGGAACTAGTGGTGTGTGGTGTATAGTAATGTAAATATTCCCTTTTGTTTTGTTTTTGTGCAATAAGTGTAAGTGTAATGAATAGGTTAGGTTAGTTTGCTGTATCATTTATTAAATAAATTAACATTGTAGAAGACAATAATGAATGGTAAATAATGGGTAATAAAAGAACAATAAAGTACTACGGTTCTGGTAAAGCCAAGCGAGTTTACCAAAATAAAGGTCGACGACTCCTCGGTCTCAAATAGGCACAGAGCATAAAATATAATCTTTACGTCAAAAATAAAATAAATCAAAATAAAAAACAAATAAAAGGCCAATAGAGGCAATATTATATATTTATTAAAGTATTACTCGCACATGTGATTATATTATAAACTTATGAACGAATAACTCTTTTCGAGTGCAACAACAATAAAAATATTTTATGCAACAAGGATTGAAGAATCACGTCGAGGTGCATAATTGAAAAACTGCAGAGACGCAACCACACGTGCATTTGTCCCAAGAGCTGCAGTTGATTTCATACAGTGCATTGTGTGCGCAAGACATTCGAAGGCAGCCAGAGACTCAAAGGATTTCTCTCCATTCTTCAGAGGGCTATTGACGGTCTCCAATATCAATACGTAACTCGATGAGGACTGCTTGAAGCAGGCATATGGAACAGAACCCACACAATTATTGCTGCTCGTTTGATGGACTCTAATCTTGTGCTATATAGGTTACACTGTGTTCTTCTTACTGCCGTCTCAATTCAGCGTATCCGCGTTTCAAAAACATCTTTAATTATTGTTATATGCTCCTTTGTGCATTTTTGACAAATACCAAAATCTTGATAATCTGTTACAGCCTTCTGTCAAAGTCAGTATAATTTTGATGAACACATGGTATAATGATGAACATAAATACTCGCAACGTGCCAGTTAATCAAATTAGAACCTTCTTACTTAAATTTTAACGTAAATGAAGGAAATCGTAAATAAAATAAAAAATATAACAGCCAAACTTTCCCAATATTATACCCATTTACAATTTTTAGGAAAATGTTTGGAAATTGGTGCAGCACCGAAAGGGCTGATACCAAAAATTGCCCTCAGTGCAATACCACCAATAATCAGAAGCAACATGATTATGGTTAACTACATGAACGCCTTACACTCTACACACATGCTCTACATACAATATATACACCTCTGCACAGATCAGAAAAATAAGCTAGATGCACTTTTAAAAGCCAGCCTTATCACCTTTCCTCATCTGTTTTTAAAAATACAAACGCTCCTCTCAAAAGCTAAGAGAAATATCTCTCAGGAGCAAATCAAATCACAAATAAAACTAAAAAATCTACAAAAATATTACAAACAAAACAACATTAATCTACCATTAAGATACTAACAAATAAATATTCCTGCAGATCTAAACCTAACTCCGATAGACCTCTCTAGCCCATTCTCCATTCCTCCACCTCCTCCGCCGGGATACTATATACATTATGGTAAAACGCCCACCACTGACACTATAGTAAATCTATCTTCAGTTCAATTAACTCCTGAAGATAGAGCCGTGTTGAACAAAGGGCTATCATTTTGTCCCACAAAAAAACTTGACGAGATTAAATTGTTGAACGATTTCGTGAGATTCGGGCGCAAGCTAAAATGGAAACATTACTGGGAAACTAACCCACGTCACCATAATAACAATACACACGCAGCTCTACAAAAATTCAAACCACCATCACCTAACGAACCACCACCACTACCTCCAAACCATCCTATCGAAACATTTTTAACCAGCCTTTTCGCAAAATTGTCAGATGACAGATATATAAATAGTCTACAAGAGAAAACGCAAAACCTTACCTATAAAAAAAAAGAATCCCTAAAAAAACTTCAAAACAACAATGACATCATAATTACCACCGCAGACAAAGGATCAACAACCGTAATAATGTACAAAGAAGACTACATTACCGAAGGACTTAGGCAACTGACTGACTCGACCTTTTATTCTGTCGCACCAAGTGACCCATGTGAGCAGATTGTTTTATTTATTTATTTATTTATTTATTTATTTATTTACACAAGAACCTTATACCTACTCACAGTTTTATACCAACTCGCAGGTTAAGACAATACTACATAATATAATATAATTAAATTACATATATTTCTACTTATATAATTATCCTTACATAATTAACTATGTTGACTTGGTCTGTGACATGCTCCACACAAGAGGTGAATCTGAAGGCCTATCTGAGACTAATATTGAACTCCTGATACCTAGTCATCCGAGAACCCCACATTTTTATATGTTGCCAAAAATTCACAAGACCAACAATCCAGGCCGTCCTATCGTTGCGTCCTATGACGCACCGACAGAAAGAATATCATAATTTGTAGATTACCACATACAACCATTAGTCAAAGAATTATCATCCTATGTGAAAGACACCAACCATTTCCTCCAAATTATTAATTCAATACAGTTACCAAACAACACACCACTTCTTTTAGTCACAATAGACGTTATATCCCTCTATACCAATATTCCGCACGCCGATGGCCTTGCAGCACTCCGTTCCCAACTAAATACCCGATCCCTACCACACCATCCATCAACCGACTTCATCACCACCCTCGCAGACATCATATTAAATAACAACTACTTTAATTTTGAAAATACATACTATCACCAATTAAAAGGGACGGCCATGGGTACTCGGATGGCACCAAGTTACGCAAACATATTCATGGGTACAATTGAAACCAGTTTTCTATCTACAGAACTGTTGAAACCTCTTGTGTGGAAAAGATTCATTGACGACATCTTTATGATCTGGCCACACAGTAGCGACTCCCTCTGTAAATTCCTTGACAGACTGAACAATCATTCATCACTTAGATTCACCCACAACATATCCTTACATAAAATAACTTTCCTTGACGTCGACATCACTATTAATCACAACAACCAAATAAACACTGGCGTACATTTCAAGCCCACAAACAAATTAGAATATCTTGATTACTATAGTTGTCATCCATCACACATAAAAAAATCCATTCCATACTCACTTTCACTCCACGGCCATCGAATCTGCAATACCCAAACCTCACTTAACCACTACCATAACAAAATACACGAAGGTCTCCGCAATAGAAACTACCCCGAAGCATTCCTACAAAAACATATACATGACAGACCAAGATTTCATAACCCACAGAACAAACACAAGAACTCATCAGATCACCCAAGATTAATCACCACATATTTCCACGGTAGCCATAAACTTACACAACTTATCAAAGACTTCATACCTATACTCCGACAACACGATGACACAAAAAACCTACTCCCCTTAAATCCACAAAATTTGCTACAGACAAAACCCAAACAAGTCATCACTCACAAAAACAAGACCCACACAATCACTCCACCAATCAATAACTTCACCTGGAACAACCCCATGTCAACAACCTCGCTGCAAAACCTGTCCCCTGATCAAACCAGAGACACAAATTAACACACATCACACATCGAATACATACAAAGCACAACCTAACTCCTCATGCAAAACAGCGAACTTTATATACCTGCTAGAATGTTGACTCTGCCCCGCATTCTATGTAGGTGAAACAAGAAACGCTCTCCACATCCGCATGAACAATCACCGACACACAACAGACTCAGTACAAAATAACACTCTACCTATCCCGACACACGCCCGATCTCATAATCAAACCTTCAATAACTGCTTCACCGTTCGCGTCATTAAATCATTTCACCCTCCACTAACTGACATTGACCTTAGGACCTGGGAGTCGTCCTACATCTGGTCACTTGGTGCCCACTACAACCATGGACTGAACAGAAAACACTAACTGACAGACAAACTAAACCACCCTCTCATCACTTCCATCACGCTCTTCCACACATACCCTGAATACCCCACCAACCACAGAAAACTCTCTGTCCCTTTCAGGGAACACATATACCAGAATTGGGATGGCATGAGAAAAATTTATGGTGGTGATTGTTGGCACTTGAAGGGCTTGTACTTGTCCACAAAATTTTTAAAATTTTATAATTTTATTATTTGATAAAAAATTTGTGGACCAATACAAACAGGTTAGGTTAGTTAAGAAAAATATTGTCTTTTTTTTTTTTTTTCCTGTTTTTATTACTATGGTATATTTTTCTTTTTTAATACTTGACTAAGGGCCGAAATATATTTCAAGCTAAAAAAAATATTTAATTTATTAATTATATTTAAAGTAATATATGTATAATTACAAATCAATGATAAAATAGTATATGAATTCTAGGTAAAAGAAATACAAATTGTTAAGTTAATATTTTATATGTATATTATTAAAATATTATATCTTTCATAGAAATTTAGGTGTCAGTAATGAATGACCATTCTGACAAAGAAAATATATATGTCCTACTGAGAGGACAAGATAATTTAAATCAAGAAATGGTAATGAGGGAGTACCTAAGTATCTAGCTGCTGAATCTTCATTCAGTAAAATATAAATCAATACTTGATAACAGAACTATTGAAACGTTAGAGGCTTTAATGATTATTTAGAATAATTTGTTTGTTTTTTAGCTTTTAAAGAAAATTGAGTGTCAGTAACGACCATCCTGACAAAGAAAACATAAATGTCATACTGAGTGGACAAGATAACGTTGTGCCGTTCAGGGTCAAGGTCATTGTACTGCCAGAAGGACAAGCCAAATTTTCATACAAAATACGTACTGCAAGCAGGACAACATATTGATTTTGTCAGGACGTTTCGCACAAAAAACCCATCCTTCCAGAAGAGCTACAAATAAATATCCAAATACGCTACAAATAAATTTAAATATCTGCCTAACTTTGCCCGTTCAATTAGTCTTACTAAACAACCAATCAACCCAAATTTTGGATTTATTTACGTATATAACATGTGTTATTATTTTACTCTAATTAATGATTCTTTCGCTAAACTCATAAACTAAACATGAAAATCAGAGGTGCGATTGTGTAAGAAAATAGTCATGAAATCGTATTCATTTGATAGCTTAAAACTAATCATTTCACTTGTCAAACGGCCAATTCGAATTGTCTATGGTATTCATAGATGATTTACGATTTGTATTGTTATTTTAGACAATGAGTGAATGATTTGTTAAGATTGACAGATAATTCGAATTGTCTAAGATTTTTTTAGTTCATCGTTAATGTCAAATGATTGCGGCGACTTGTTGTCTATGACAATCGTTTAACGGTAAGTGTTTTTGATTATTTTGGAATAAAATTAGGTAAAACAATTTTTATTCTACCATTAAAATCAATAAATGATGTTCAATTAATTAAAATTGTGGAGCTTTTTAGTCAAAACCCTTGGCTTTGGCACAGAAATAAGAATTGTTTTTTATATGAACACAGTTTGGGGTTATATTTTTGTAGGAAAGATATTATGAAAAGATTTAGGGCAGTTCGGCCACAGATTAAAATATTTTTTCTTACTTTTTAGGGTTCCGTACCCAAAGGGTAACCAACGGGACCCTATTACTTAGACTCCGCTGCCCGTCTGTCAACAGGCTGTATCTCATGAACCGTGATAGTAAGACAGTTGAAATTTTCACAGATGATGTATTTCTGTTGCCGCTATAACAACAAATACTAAAAAACAGAATAAAATAAATATTTAAGGGGGCTCCCATACAACAGACATGTTTTTTCGCTGTTTTTATATATAATGGTACGGAACCCTTCGTGCGCGAGTCCGACTCGCACTTGGCCGGTTTTTGCATTTTGGTTCGGTTGCTATTTCGTCATACTAATATAATAAAGAAACATACTATAAAATAAAACACCGACCGATTCAAAAATATTTTGCAGTTGCAGTTGACTTGACACTTGAATTGATTCGAAACTATGACGCGTTATTATAACTACAAAACTCGGACGAAGACAAATAATACGATAAGATATAGCGCTGTCTCTTTCAGACATCACATCTAGTAAAAAAAGTAATCCCGTGTCAAGCTCTTCAACTACATATACTGTTGAGTAGTAGTAAACTTATGCCACCACCTGGGGTCGAGCAGCTGAAACTCGGTTTTCCTTCAATTGTTGCGTTTGGTTATACGAGTTGCATGGAGATAAGTTTCGATTGAATTCTATGTTTTAAATTATAAAAATTATTTTTTGTGGTGGATTTAAAAAATGTAATCAAAAAGATCTATTATTTTTGTGTTTGACATAATTTTAAAGTAAATAAATTATCAAATTTCATTTTACGTAGGTAGTACACAATAAAACGCAATTTCATTTCGCATTTTTTAAACCATCGGTCATTTCTAAACCTTCGGTTACTTTTCGGTCTTCATTTTATGGACAGTTTTACACAATTCGAATTTGCCCTACACGATCCTTGACAATGGTATAGATTTATCATCTATGACCAACCTTACACAATCGCACCTCTTTACGTTACCAGAATACGGACGCCTCACAGAATAAGGTTCCGGGAAGCGCGCGGGGCGACTCGCTTGCAAGTGCGCCGCGCAGCAGGAATAAGACGGCTATAGTTTTTTTCAAATACAGACTGTTCACAGGTATTTTACCTATGACAGCTGTTCTATGTCCAATACTTAAGAAACATTTTCGATCAGCCTAAAGGTAAAATAACTGTGAACGATCTGTACCTATCGCGGCCGCGGCCGCTAACTCAATGATTCCCTTAATTGAAATCGCGCACCGCTGTCACCATGAAGTGAAACAACAAGTGTCCGGACATGAACTGACTTTATTTCTAGTTACCCACATACACATTGACAATATACTACAATAAGTATGTAAAGACATCCAACATTTTTTCGACTTCAGAGTTGCCCCAAATTTTACTTTTAACATTTTGTGCTATAACTTCTACTGAAATATAGAAATGAAAAAATATATATTCTAAAGGATTTTTTTTTGGATAATGTAACAAAGCTATTTATTTAAGGAAATAAAACCATATTGAAAAATACAAATTAGCAGACCAATTTTTCAGTAGAAGTTATAACACAAAATATTAAAAGTTAAATTTGGAGTATCCTTCAAATCGAAAAAATATTGGATTCCTATACTTACCTATTCTTACTAATACATACGTACGTATACAGAAAGTATTTCAGTCTGAGACATTTTTCACAGAGAGTCATAAGCGATTTTCATGTTTAGGTAAAAATACGAGTACCTAACTTCTCTTATAAAAATGTTTTGGCTTATTTGACATATGTAATCTGTACTACCTTACTTTATCACACTACCTACTCTCACTGGCAGGGGAATTTCTCGGGTTACATAAGCCCCGTTAATTGGTCTATCGTCTCCGCCCCGCAGGCGTCCTCGACACGAACTTAGAGGCCTATAGCGCAATATATACAACTTACCACAAGTATAGCAGATGAGTCGTTGTGGATTGTAAGAATTGTACACAATCCACTTACGGCGTTTATAACATGCGAAAGTGCTGCCACTTTAGGAAAAAAATCATTTCTTTCTTGCTAGAATAATTATTGAAAATCTGCTTAATTAAATGTCTAGAAATAGCAATTAACTATTTTGAATTTTTACACAGCATACTTTTCATAGACAACGTCTTCGATGAGCTAAAATTTTAACTTTTGCTAAAAACGACCGCTTTTGGCATAAACTAAAATTCTATCTATAAAAAGACGTTGTTTCTGAAAACTTTGCTATGTAAAAATAGTTCATTGCTATTTCTAGACTTTTTTAAATAATTATTATAATATACACGTGTACACGTGTATGATTACTCCGTTTATGTTACTTTTTCCTATTGTGATGGTTTTGCTGTCAAAAATCTCTGTTTAGAGATAAGCTCGCCAATGTGCATCTTTTTACTGTAATTTTGTTTATGTTTATATTTCTGTGTGTACAATAAAGAATAAAGAATGAATAAAGAATATGAAATGTTTTTTTGTGGCAGCACTTTCGCATGCTACGAGTATAACGCCTTAAAAATATGCGTTCGGTAGCGTACATGAATTTTCAAAATCGTAATCATAGGAAGGTTTTCTTTATTTTTCTTGGAGTCATAGTGTAATTGTGCAACTGCAGTACCATTTAAATGTGCGTATTGATCTACGCCACACAACGGCAATGGTCATATTTCCGGACGCCCGGTCAGTTATAGAGATACCAAAATGACAGCCTTAAATTTTTTACACACCGCCTTAACTTCCTTTATTTTGAGAGATCCCTAAAATCCCTGTTTTTATAACAAAAGTTCCCATTAAAACTCACCACAACAGCTCTGAATGAGACGAATGATCCAACACTCGCACACAAACGTTGTTCAGTATGCGCACGAGTCGTTCCGCGTCACTGCCACCCCCCACCCCGCCGCTACCCAACACCAGCAGCAACTCTTCCAGAAGCTGCCCGATAGCGGATGCGCCAATGCGGGACCCACAGCCCGCTGTCTCGTAGAACTAACGGGTAAATATTATCACATCATATTACATGCCGAAGATATCCGTCAGAGATCGAAGGTGACCGACATAGCCTGCCGAATCAGTAAGTTGAAGTGGCAGTGGACTAGCCATATTTGTCGCCGACGTGATAACCGTTGGGGCCGAAAGGCATTGGAACGGAGACCACGTACAGCAAAGCGCAGCGTAAGCCGCCCACGTGCCCGCTGGACTGACGATCTGAAGGACGTTGCAGGTGGCGGCTGGATGAGGATGACTGAGGACCGCCAAGAGTGGCGTAATATTGGGGAGGCCTATGTCCAGCAGTGGACGAATACGGGCTGATGGATGGATTACATGCGGTCCGATTTAGAATTTCATCGCTAAGGTTGATATTACAATAGCATTTTTAAAAGATCCTTCATCAAAAATTTTCTACAGAAACTGATCCATTAGTACAACATGTCGTAAAAAAGAACATAAAACATTTGACGTCAAATTTAAAAACAAAACATTGATCAAAGAAAACTGATAGTGTAATATCGGCCTAAAATGCATGCGGAGATTTTTCATTTGAACGAAATACTTTTATCACTGCATTGAACAGTGAACTGCATTGAACATATTCGGTCTTACCACAAAACAGTGTTTAACTTTAGACAGTGTTTAAATCTGTTGCTCTCACTCTTTTACAATATGAAAAAAAAGGTGACAACGACAGATTTAAACACTGTCTAAAGTTAAACACTGTTTTGTAGTAACACCGATTGTTTTCTTTCATTTAAAATTTACTTTAACTTGCCTATAAGAACCTGTTAAAGTACATTATAATATATTTTGCTATAACCACGATAGTTTCAGAACTCACCGTAGTCAAGGCCTGTGCGAGATATTTGAACGCCGGCAGAGATTCGTGGGAAGGTCTCTGTCCAGACCTCAGTCTCTTCACTTGGCTGGCGATGGCACAAACGAACCTTTCCTCGTAAGCCGCTAGGGCAGGCCCGCGACCCGATACCAGGGCACCTGATATTAGGGATAGGGCTCTAATGGCGGCCTGAAAAACAGAATACATACTTTTATAGTTCTTGCAATCTACTAACCTGTTTTACTTGAGTGATCTGGTACTCTAAAAAGGCCGCTTTGAATGAATCATATTATGATTCCAGTCTAATGCCGTCTCTTTTGCACGCGTGAAAAAATCCTAAAATCTATCCTACTTTCAAATCATTTTATGAGACACCCAAGTCGGCTTTTTTAGATCTCCTTCATAACTCATTTTATGATTCACCAAGTCTGTCTTTTTAGATCTCCTGCATAACTCATTTTATGATTCACCAAGTCTGCCTTTTTAGATCTCCTGCATAACTCATTTTATGATTCACCAAGTCTGCCTTTTTAGATCTCCTTCATAACTCATTTTATGATTCACCAAGTCTGTCTTTTTAGATCTCCTGCATAACTCATTTTATGATTCACCAAGTCTGCCTTTTTAGATCTCCTGCATAACTCATTTTATGATTCACCAAGTCGGCCTTTTTAGATCTCCTGCATAACTCATTTTATGATTCACCAAGTCGGCCTTTTTAGATCTCCTGCATAACTCATTTTATGATTCACCAAGTCGGCCTTTTTAGATCTCCTGCATAACGTGCCAATGTGTGTGTACGACACGCTCCGGCAGGCACGCACACCAGCGCAATGTGCTTCTACACGGCATAACAACTGAAGCAAATTAGGCGTCGTGGATTAACATAACTGAAATGTACTGTCTTAGGTAGGCAGACACGACAAATCTCCATTTGCTACGATCCTGACACCCTTTACGATTTTTTATTTTTTGTTAATCAATCGCTTGACACAAGCTCTTCGAAAAAAAATATTGTCTCTAACACATGCTAAAAATAGATAGAGCAACTATGCATCCTATACTCACTCTTTCGCACATTCGCTACCGCTTTAAGCGTGACAGGGATAGAAAGGCGTTCTGACTATTCTTTCATTGGCCATTTGGCCTTTACAACTTTGCCAGATAAAAGGAGAGTACGCCGAGAGAGTTCACCTCCAGAATCGTTCCGGGGCATAGAGAAACTATCTCGAGGTGCAACGGCACTTGATTGGTTCGAAATAAATTCCGCCAACTTTCAATGCGCTTTCACGCGCTCTGATTGGCCAAGCCAACACCACACAGTTATAGAAATAAAGAATCCCAGTAAGTAGCAGTGAGATGCACATAGTAAGTCTGTGCAAAGCACTGATTAGTTGGCGAAATCGGACGATACGGCGTTTACCCTTGCGGGCCTATTTTTTCTATTCTAGTGTAACGTACATTGAGGTCCGGACTGGCGATGGAATGTATGGTATCTGCCAGTATGGAGGAGTCGTCTATGCTGTTGGGCTGACTGTGCGTCTGCTGCTGTTGCTGAGCCAAGAGGGACGCGGGGCTGATGTGGCGTGGTGGGGACATCGGTATTATGCTGCGGGCAAAGAAAACACGTTAGGGGCCCTGCTCTGTAATGTATGTAAAATAAGCCACGAGCGACCAGCGCCTAGACTATGTACCTTTGAATCGGTTGCCAACTGGTTGCTAGCCGTCAAAAACATAAATAAACTATCGAATTCCGATTGTCTAACGATACGTTCGCGCTTGAAGTGACTTCAAAGTTCATAAATAGTTTTTCAATGCATGTGCTCGTAAAGGCCCACTTTTTATGCATCAAAACCGAACAAAAAGTCGATTATTTTGCCCTAGGGCTTTATTATTATTTTTTTTTTATTTATTTACAACGGTTGGCTAACCTGCAGCCTTTCCTGTGTACCATAGATGTTATACATTTTTTTCCACTGTTTAACGGCTCTGGATACAATCCTTTTGAGCCAATTATAATTTAAAGTTCACAAGATTATATTTGTTTTCATTTCCTCACACTATGCATTGAAAAACGTAGTATGATACACGGGCGTAAAAGCAATAAATTACTCGGTTACGTTTAAAACACTCGCTACGCTCGTGTTTTAAATCGTCCTCGTAATTTATTCCTTTTCGCCCTAGTAGCATAAACTACTATAATACCCAGTGAAGGCAATTTCAAAAGTTGAAGGCAATTTCAAAAGTTTTTATCTATGTTTATGGTGCTTGGCAAACGATTCAAGGATAGGTTATAGCACCGCAGAACGGTTGTTAATAAATAAGGTTTGGATAATAATAATAACTTATTTTTTATTTTCATAATTAAGTTTTGAGAAACGCGTACTGACTTTCAACAGAAAGTCGGTCAAAAAACAATCTCCTCGAAGCTGTGAAACTTTTTGAATTTTGAAAAGAGGTTTTTCGCTGCGAGGAAAGAAAGGAGACCTTGCCGTTCAAGTTCCCTTTCCTTTACATACAAAAGCCGCACAAACACCCATTGCTTTAACTTTTCAATGAAAATAAGAAAATATTCAATTATTTGTAAACTGACAAGCTAACAGACACAAACACACAGTGCCCTCTATGCAGACCTAATTTGACAGTAAGCATCCCCATTCCTGGGTGTTTTCGGGGAGGGGTCATGCCGGCCAAGCCCCCCCCCCCCCCTTGTATCTGCCAATGCTATCAAGTCGGTGTCTAGGACGAAAGGGCCCGTGATGACCTTGGATTCTTGTTGAAGTGTGTAACAGTAACAGACCTTTGCCTGTGCGTTGGCGGCGGCACGTGACTTCTGACTGTCGGGATAGGTATCGGCTCGTCTAAAAACTTGAGGTCAGGCTCGCGGAGGTCAGACTGCGTGACCTTGGGCACTTGTGCGTCCAGCTGCGCGATTAAGTCGGGATCAAGGCCGAATGGGCCCGTGATGACCTTGGGCTCTGGGGGCAATCTGTTTGGAGGGAAAGATTTTGATATTTAACCCATTCAATTATCGATTTTAGATAACAATTGAAGAAAAAAAGGTATGGAGCGCGATCGCGCCTGTTAAATTAGATGGGTTCAACGTTAATTGGTGGAAAATGAGAAGAAAAAAACTGGAGTAAAACATAAAAGCTAAACAATGTTTGAGTACATTTTGTAGCTTGAAGTTAGCGGGCTCAAATCCCGTATTGACCCTTGTGAGTTCTGTCTGCGTGCTTCGGAAGGCACAGTTCATAATACTTCTTTACCTATGAAATTGCCGAAATGTTCATAAAGATTCATGAATTCATAATTCCTGTAATTCAATTATTTGTTTTTTGTTTAAAAGTTGATTTCGAGGTTTTACATCTACGAATTAAATTTTGTTTTTATTTTCAGTTTGTATATAAAAATTAAACGTTCAAAAACAGTTCGTCCTAAATGCCATCCATTTCCATCATAAGATTCGTAACAATTTTTTACAGTTGATACTTTCAAAAATAAAATTAACGTTGTTTCATTCATACACATAAGAAATTACATAACTTGGATTTGTCATTCCTAAAAAAATGCAAAAATGCTAGTACCGAAAATTGAGTTTCCTTCAAATTCTCTATAGAAAACGACAATTTCATATTTAAAGACCTTATATTTGTGTCCGAAGTACGGCGACAAGGCCCACCACCCGTCACGCTGCAACGTAATAATCGTCGGTGACTTTCATTTCACTATCCACACTCGGCGCCTCTGACCGCCCTCGGGGATTCACGTCGTGACTATATAAAGGTGACTAACGGTATCTCTGGCTGCGCGGGTAGTTCTTCCATCTCTTCCTCCTCTTCATCGTAGGCGCACGGCGGCGCCTCCACAGAGATCACACGCTTCGGCTCCAATTCCTGAAAAATATTGTCGTTTAGAGGAGCGCTATATCAAATTTTATAAAGACGGTATCGTTTAACACTAGCGGACGCTCTGCACCGTTGCAGGTCGTTGCACGATGCCGTGGGATTTCCCTAAAATCCTTGCTTAGCGAATGTGTTTGTCATACAAAGAATCTGCAAATTTCAAGTTCCTAGTTCCATATGTGTTGAATATGGAATATATATATATTTAAATCTTATTTATTTTATAAGCCATACATCTTAAGATTAATTCAGCTTAAAAATAATTACAATGTTGCTTAAACTTTATATGTTATGATGATGTGTAAAACAGTTGGGATTACTACTATGAGTATTTTTATAATATTCAGATCTATCAGTCTATTATGAAACTTACAAATCTATCACTATATTCGGCGTGAACCCTGAACTTAAGATTTGATGGAGAAAGAAGAGAAAATCGCCAGTAGAGCACCGAGTTTCATTTAAGAAATCCAACCTACATTGTTGTAGGAGGTCCTCTTCTCTCTCACATCGTGTACAGTTTGGATCGTCTCTTTTTTTCATGATGAAGTTAAACTTGTTAAGTGGGATGTGGTAAGTTCGAGTTCGGAAGCATATAACTAGATATTTTCTGTTGATATGGATTATGAACGTCAGAAAAAAAGACACGCTAGGGTTTAGCTGCAAGCCGAGTTTTGTGGCAGTCAATTAAGGGTACAAAAAAGAAAATTACGGGCAAAACTTCGTGTTAGGAGATTATCTTAAAACCAAAACCTACGGATGTTTTCATATCAACAACAACATGCATCCCCATTCACGATTATAATAGAATGTAAGATGGCTCGTTTTTCAAAGTGCGCAAAAGATAGCATGAATTTAAATGAACCATAAACGATTTGAAAGGTCGAGTCAAGTTAAGGTGAGATGCGAGGGAAGAACTGCAAAAAGAAGCAATATAAGCTTGCTTAAATAAGTCAATTACACCGCCGCATTAAAAATTTACGTATACCTTAATTTTAAATTCTGAAATATACAATTTAGCGTAGTCTCATCGCAATTTTTTATATGAGAACTAGGGCTCACAGTTCAATCTGTTTTCGTGTCATGCGTGGAAACGTTCTATTTATATCCGTTTTTATTCACTATCAGAAAAACGTTTAATTCGGAAAACGTAGATACGTAAGTACGTCGTCGTTACGTTTCTACGTCGCAACGGTGTGTTTTCAACTAGAAGCCAAAAACCATAGCCTAAACCTATAAACTGCTCGGTTTTTCTTTATTCTTTATTGCACCAAAATCTTAAATAATATAAAATACACATGAATAAAAATGTGTACAAGGGCGAGCTTATTTCTAAAGAAATTTCTTCCAGCCAACCTTCAATGTGGTGAAAAGGCAGTGAGAATGGTGGGCAAATAATTGTGCACGACTTTAAAAACAGAAAATTTGATAGAAAAAAATAAATTTAATGAATAAGCAAGAATACATGCAAATAAATATACATATACTTTTACATATATAATTATATCCAATAAATAAACAATACTTAAATACTCAAAATAAACATACGTAAAATAATTATATTTAACAAAACAAAGAAAACACTGTGGTTTTCAATGACTGATATGACAGTCAGCGCAAAGATGACACTGATGTTTAGTTCAAAGAAACCACATCTATGGCTTATAAAGAAGGTCAGTTATACATGATATATGTGCTCTACTCTATGGTCAATGTCTTCTTTCAAAATGTAGACTTCGAAAAAACGTCGATAGCTACCCTACGTATTGTAGAATGAAACATTATTAGGAGTACGGTGAAGTGAAATGCAAGCTTGTCAGTTTGACACTCATCTTTATTCATGACATTTGAGTATGTCTACATCAAAGAGGATGCATATATAAAATAACACAACATCTTCCTTCTTGGAAAAATTAAAATGTACATACGCAAATAATATAACATCCTTCTTATTAAAAAAAAAAAAATTTAAACTATTATCCTTTTACAATACAAAAAACAAACAAAATAAATATCTAGACTTTACCAATTTTAAACAACCAACCATCACCTTATACCACCGCTGTCACCATGAAGTGAAATGCAAGCTTGTCAGTTTGACACTCATCTTTATTCATGACATTTGAGTATGTCTACATCAAAGAGGATGCATATATAAAATAACACAACATACGGTACTCACCGTGTTTGGTTTTTATATTTTCCCGAATTTTCAGCAGTTTCATCTGCCATGGACGCGGGATTACTAGTCGGTGCAGCGACGACGACAGGCTAGGAAGCGTAACGATCTACCCTCCGTCTCTGTCGTTTACTGTTACTTGCGACGACGACGACAGGCTAGGAAGCGTAACGATCTACCCTCCGTCTCTGTCGTTTACTGTTACTTGCGACGACGACGACAGGCTAGGAAGCGTAACGATCTACCCTCCGTCTCTGTCGTTTACTGTTACTTGCGACGACGACTGGATTTACATCTACCGGCCTACACACTACACTCACGGTTTCCGTTCGGAAATCACACGATGTTTTACGAGCCTTGCTCTTACACAACTCAATCACTGGCTTCCAAGTACCCGAATATAAAATAAAAAAACCAAACACGGTGAGTCCCGTACTCCTAATAATGTTTATAATGACCGTGTGAATTTAAAATCTTATCTTGCAGAATTAAGTTTACGTAGAATAATAAAACTACGTAGTTTTGAAGTCTACGGTTTTGTTAGGCGTACATGTCAAACAACGTATCTGGCGTATTTCTGACTATACGTATAACAGGGGAACCCCTTCCTCTTACCTCACTGGGTAGTTGTATAGGCCTCCCGGCAGCTGACAGCGGTACGACCATCGATCTACGAGCCTCCGCGCTGCGACTCTTGCTAGCACGTTTGATTCGCTCTTCCAGCAGCGACAAGTCTTTATCCGATATCTGGAACCGCGATAAAGAATAACAAATCTATTAGTCATTTTATTGATAATGATGTAAATTATCTTTTTTTTTTTTAGATAAAATGGTCGAAAACAAAGATGACCTTGTGTTGATAAAACATAAATAGGGTACAGTGTTAACTGTTTTTTTTTTCAATGCAAGTGCTCGTAAAAGCCTACTTTTTATGCATCAAAACCGAACAGAAAGTCGATTATTTTGCCCTAGGGCTTTATTATTATTATTTTTTTTTTATTTATTAACAATGGTTGGCTAACCTGCAGCCTTTCCTGGGTACCATAATTGTTATATATATTTTCCACTGTTTAACGGCTCTGGATAGAATCCTTTTGAGCCAATCATAATTTAAAGTTCACAAGATTATATTGTTTTATTTCCTCACACTATGCATTGAAAAACGTAGTATGATACACGGGCGTAAAAGCAATAAATTACTCGGTTACGTTTAAAACACTCGCTACGCTCGTGTTTTAAATCGTCCTCGTAATTTATTCCTTTTCGCCCTTGTAGCATAAACTACTATTAGAATCGTCTGTAAGTACAGACGACCTGAAGGACGTTGCGGGTAGCGGCTGGATTAGGATGACGCAGGACCGCCAAGAGTGGCGAAATATTGGAGAGGCCTATGTCCAGCAGTATACGAACATAGGCTGATGGATGGATGGATTTCTAGACGCTGTAAAGTCGAAGATGGTACTCATCCATACGAACGACTTTTGCTATGGGACAACCTCTGCTTTTTTTCGAAATGTCAGGGCTGGCTTTATAGTAAAATTTGTTCGTATAGACAAATACTGTATCTACTACCTTAAGGTGATATATCGTCCGTGCAAAGGTTCCCGTTACTCCAGGCGGAAAACCCGCAGTGCGAGAGGGACGGAATCGGTGAAAAATTACAAAAAGTCGGTTTTAAATTAATACAAAATCAACAAAAATCGCTATGTAAATTTCCATAACCAGTAATTAGGTACTGTTAAAACCCATCTAAATAAATATTTTTGAAGTCTGTATGCTGTCCCAATTTGTCAGAATATCAAAAAAGTGTAAATTTAGACCTTATCTCCATAATTATTTCTATCGAGTGAAATTCCTCCAATCGCGTTTCTGATAGTCCAAAATCTAGAAAAAGGTCCCAAAATTGTTATACTATTTTATTTAACTTGGGACTTCTTTTGAACAACATCACTTTAAAAAGTGTCGATTTTGACGATATACCCCCTTAAGATAGAATAACAATAAGATACGTTTATTGTCAAAAAAAAACCGAATACAAAAAGGCACAGGTATATGGTATAGGTATTCACAAACAACACTTATTAGGGACAAAAAATACATTAAATTAACACGAATATATACAAAACAACATATTTCACAAAGGGAGATAGCCCATCAGCTATGTTACTGGCTACCCTGTCATCAAAAAGTATAAAATAAAATAGCTCAGTCGGATCTGTTTTTTAAATATTTGTGACATTAGTAGTTTATGTTACGCCCGTGTATCATACTACGTTTTTCAATGCATAGTGTGAGGAAATAAAACAAATATAATTTTGTGAACTTTAAATTGTAATTGGCTCAAAAGGACTGTATCCAGAGCCGTTAAACAGTGGAAAAAAAAGTATGACATTTATGGTACACAGGAAAGGCTGCAGGTTAGCCAACCATTGGAAATAAATAAATAAAAAATAATAATAATAAAGCCCTAGGGCAAAATAATCGACTTTCTGTTCGGTTTTGATGCATAAAAAGTGGGCCTTTACGAGCACATGCATTGAAAAATTATATGTGGATTGTCGAGATAATTCCCCAATGACCAACTTACTTGTCCAATCATCTTGTACACTTTCTCCCCCTCCAGGAAGTAAGCGTTGGCGACACAGTTGAGCGCGGCGGATCTGACCGCGTTGTCCCTGTCCCCGATATGCCTCGCGAGCTCCTTCAGAGCGACTCCGGCTGACGGCATCATGATCGTGGACCCGTACGTTTCGAGGAGTAGCCCGATGCAGTCCAGGGATTCTGGGGAAATTAAATATATTTATTTATAGCTGCGCGTGCGTAAAGTCGGCATTTTCCGCACTTGTGCTATAAAAAATATACGAAACTCGTGCGAGAAACTCACACTCGTCAGAAAACGTTTCATCGCTCTCGTATCGTAATGTACTATTATGTAATGTAGGTATAACAGATACACTTATTACAGGTCAGTTTTAATGTAATATAAGTAATTAAATAATCTATGTTTATAGGTAATAGTTCTATGTCATAAATAATAATATGGGGAAATACCCGGGTGAATAATAAAGTTTGGGTTTACTTGAATTTAATTTAAAAAATACACTCTAATAAAATAAAAATATAGGAATAAGGAATAAATAATATTATAAATAAATGTAGTTTTAGTTAATTAAAAGTTTATAATATAAAGGTAAAAAATAAAATTTTACTCAAGATATATTTCGGGCCCCGGCATCAGTTGAGAATACTTTTAACTAACTAGAACTACATTAAAAATCTTATAAAAAAGAGATAAATATATATTTATCAAAAAATTATAAATAAATGCAATACATATAATAAATATATGCCTAACTACACGCATTCGAAGAAGGGCAATAAACTTATAAGGATAAGGAACTTGCAGACCGGCCGGATGAGCCAGACATCGCCCGCGGCGCTGCAGGGGTGCGGGGGCGGCCTTATGTTGCATTGAGTGAGAGATATACCTTCTCTCTTACAAGCCTGCAACCGTTTCTCACGTGATTCCCATTATCGTCATCCCTGCTCACTGTAACGACATGGGCGAAAACTGACTTATCCAGTTTGCCTATAGTACTTACCGTCGAAGAAAGGCAAAGGCAGAAGACGCAAGTTACCAAGAACTAAAGGATTTGGCTCTGGACAGAGAACCGAAGATGCTATACCGAAAAGAGTATTTTAATTATTTGATGATGATCGAAGAAATTGCCCAAATTTCGGTCATTTTGTGATTGCATCATTTTTTGTAATTTTGGCAATTCTTTTGTACCATCTTGTAGCCATTGCAATTTAACATATTTCGACCATAGACGAATACAGCCCACATAGACATTTACATTTCACAGACAGCAATTGCTGAGCATGTATCCATTTGCCAAAACTGTATATAGTATGTATATTAAACTATGTTATTGTAAAATGTTATTGTAAAATATTATTATAAAATGTTCTAAGTTTAGTTTAAGTTTACTTTTTTTGTTCACCTTTAAATGTGTTTTGGCAATAAATTTCCATTTTCTTTATTTCTTTCATAGACTCCTCAGAACAGGCGACCGATTTCTGTCAAAACACATCTGACTAAACGAGCACATATAATTCACCACTCAAAAATGATCTGTTTCGATTGGCCAAACCAAAATGGCTTCTATATTAATTACGTGACAGTCTTCGTCCTCGGTAAAGATAAGTTTGTGGCGCTATACGTAAGATATAATGACCTTGGAAGAGCCAATAGGATTGCAGTATCCCGTTCTTTATGCCTCGGCTTGCTGACGGAATTTTTTGTACCCCAGATATTGAACAATAGACGTATATTTCTGGGCTGTTTTGTCTATATAAGTTATAACTAGGGATGCAACGATTACGAAGCGGTGCATCGTTTTGCATCTGTAATCGTAATAATTACGATTAATAACGAAGCGATGCATCGTCGTAAGAATTTTTAAATTGAAAGTTCTTCAGACATGGATATGGGCTTAGTTCCCTTTGCCTTCCCACATAGTGAGAATATTTAAAAAAGAAGTCAATTGGGGTTAAGAATTTTACGAGTGAAAATTGTTGTTTGCCAATTTAATTATTTAATTTACTAATCAGGGAAAAAATGTATTCTGGCGTGAAGCTGACAGCCACAATGCCAGAAAGAAAGGAACATAAGTAGTAATATCTGGGAATATTTGACAAAAATACTTTTTTTTTAAATAATCGTAATGCATCTGTTATCGTAATGAACAACGATTATTATCGTAATTGTAATCGTAATGGTCGAATCGTTGCATCTCTAGATAAGTTCAAAAATTTGTAATAATTCTCACCGGCCCGCTGCCTCGCATTCTTCGACTTCAATCCCTCCATCAGGTATCCGAACAGTTTGGTGACGGAGTAGACTACGCAGATCTGCTTGAAGAGTGCCTTCACGCCGTTACGAACCGTGTCTTTGGGGTCTCCCACCTGTATACACAAATATTGAATTTCTGGAGACAGACTAAAGTAGGGCCACTGAGTGATGGCACTTATGACAGCTGCATTTAGTGATGAGGTACATTTCAAATTTCGGTTAAAAATAAAAATCAAGTGTGAGTTTACTCAACATTAGACACGTCATTCAACATTCAACTTAATGATACAAAAGGAAAATGTGTCAAAACCAGTGGCGTAGTTATCGGAGGGCTATGCGGTGTAGTGCCCCGGGGCCCCCAAGAGATGTTTAAATATCTAAATCGAAAAAAGTATTTTACTATCATTTATTTTCGTTTAGTTTAACTTCGTCATTGTTTTGTTTTTAATTAAATATGATTGCGTAACTTGGCGACCTCAACCACGACCTATAAAAACAGAGAAACTTTTTTTTTTTTAATTCTTTGTTTCTATACGAATTCTATTGCACAATAAACCAACATTAAAATCGAAAAATAATAACCGAAACAATAGTAGTACATCACTATCAACAATGAAGTATTACATTTTTTAATTCACACTTTCTTATAAATAATTACGATACTTTGTAGGCATTTAAACGTCATAGGCGCCATCACTCAGTGGCTCTACTGTAGTGGTTTGAATGTCTCAACTACAAATCTGGGGGTCGCGGGTACAAATCCCGTGCAGTTATGTTCCATCTGCGTGCTTTGAACGGCAATTGAACTGCAGCACGGCGACATGACTCACCAGCCATCACACTGGGACATAATAATCGTTGGTGAAACGTGGGGGTATGAAGTGTAAATCTTCATAGAATTATTTATGTATTATCGTATTTTATCGTATTGGGCAGTGGCGTGTACAGAACTTTTTGCTGAAAAAACAAACAATTGGTCAAGAACAACAATAAAAAAAATATAAAAAAATTTAAATATCACTTTGAAAAAAATAAATGTATGACGCCAAGGTAGGCAATGTCTACCCTAGAGTGAAAATTTCCTATACAAACTTTTTTTTTTCAAAGTGATATTTAAATTTTTTCATATTTTTTTTATTGATGTTCTTGACCAATTGCTTGCTTTTCCAGCAAAAAGTTCTGTGCACGCCACTGGTATTGGGCCATGTTTGTTTGTAATTTAATAAATTTAGTTTGTCTGTACCGTTCTCGTGTGAAATTGTTTAGTACCCTCGAAACGGAAATACTGTTCTCCAAAAGACAATTGTATTAGTTAGGTTTCAGAGCCAAAATCATTATTTTGTGAAACTTTTTTATACAATGAAAACAAATTTGTATGTGTATGTACTGTGACTTGGTTTTCACAGTCCACACTCTGAAAGAGGTCTGACATCCCCTCGAGGATTCATGTCGTGACAATGTATAATTCTAGGGATTAAGCTGACAACTCTCCTGCGCATCCTGTCCAAGTTAAATACATAGCCCACAGTTTTAGTTTGGGTAAGTATAACCTTTTATAGTACGGATTCAGTATATCCTCGCGACACGAATCCCCGAGTGGGTGCCAGAGGTGTTATGAATGTGAACTGTAAAATTCAAGTCACAGTCCATACTCGGTACACCCGCGTTTCACCGACGATTATTACGTCCCAACGTAATGAGTGGCGAGCTCTATCGCCGTACTTCGGGCACAAATACACGCTTTTTAGGGCATGCGGGTTTCCTTCACCGTTCAGCAAGTGGTGAGTAATAACAAACACTACGCACATATATTCCGAAAAACTCATTGGTGCATACCCGACCAGGGATCGAATCTGGATCTCAAGATTGAGAGGCCAACGTTCTACACCTGAGTTACCGCCGCTTTTACGAATTCACTTTTTTCAATTTTCACATAAATTACTGCAATTTTTTCGTGTTCTCTTTCAGACATTTGTTTTTTTTACGTTATGTATACTAAACGTGTAATATACCCATGTATCTATGATGTTAATTTGATAACCTTTTTCCTTCAAAGCGGTCTACCTATCAATATGAACAAATTTTACTATGCGGCCAACCCTGAAATCACAAAAAAAAATAATCAGCTGTTCCATAGAAAAGTTAAACACCTACTCGACCAAAATGTATGAAATTTATTTTATTAAGTTATTTTGGTTTTTGCTATTTCAGGGTCGGCTCCATAATAAAAGTTGTTAATATTAATGATTAGACCACCCCGTTTTAAGGAAAAAGGTTATCGTCTTAAAACCCAGTGTATCAAAAATTAATTAATTTAAAAAAAACATTGATTTCCAGAACATAAAATTATTAACATTATATCATTGCAGTATAGAAACGCAGAAAGAAAAGTAAATCTGGATGTGAGGAGCTCTGAACCAGGAATCGAACCCGGGACCTCTTACTTGCCGGGCGATTGCTCTAACCTCTGAGCTATCCAGGTCTCAACACAACTCGTGAATTTACCGATGTGCTTTCCCATACTGCAATTTGTATTTGTATTTGTAATCATATTTATAGATTGGCGCCTAGAGGACGCTAGAGGGCGCCAAGTGGCTCACTATAAAGTGGGTATCTATAAATATCATTGCAGTATGGGAAAGCACATCGGTAAATTCACGACTTGTGTTGAGACCTGGATAGCTCAGAGGTTAGAGCAATCGCCCGGCAAGGGAGAGGTCCCGGGTTCGATTCCCGGTTCAGAGCTCCTCACATCCAGATTTACTTTTCTTTCTGCGTTTCTATACTGCAATGATATAATGTTAATTTATATCTCCTTGCGATGGATAAATCGCCAAGTGTTCAAACATAGAAATTTATTTCTGTCATAGTTTTGATAAAATTATTAATTATGTTTTGGAAATCAAACACAATTTCTATTTAATTTCGTCTGACTCACCTTCAAAATCAAATATGGGATGAAGCAAGCGGCCTCGTACTCAGGCATGCTATAGTCCGCCTCGATCAGATAGTGGAACACCACCGACAAATACTCCAGCCCTTTCAATATGACCGAGGGGTTCGTGTCGAAGAACCGTAAGGTCAGCCATTTGAGGACCAGGTCTAAGTTGGCCATCAACGCAGAACCGTTCTCATGGAGGTCTTCCGAGAGGGATTCTATGGCTTTTAGATGGTATCTGAAATAGAAGAATATACATACTTCTAAAAAAACTCCTTCACATGGAAACGTACAGCCACTCTACTCCACTCTCCACACCTAAACCAGAGAATATAAAGTATTACTACGTAAAGAAGCGACACTCACCTCCCCGCGCGAATTTAACGTCCCCCGCAAGTTAGTGGAAATCTGGAGTGAGGCAGAGCTCGATTACCACTCGTTTGCTGCGCGCGTGTTTTGTTACAAAGTTTTATCACGATGCTGATTTTTAATCAGTATGGTGCGTTATTGCAGTGTTTATGGATGCCTGGAAAACTTTTTTTCAAAAATTAGAATTGCGTGATCAAACCTTACAATTTCGTTCAGTAACGCATTTGGAACAATAAAATCAGTATTTATAACTTTCCATGTTTTGACAAGTTTTCATTTTTTTTTCCAAAATTTATGTTTGAGTAGTTGTTAATTATATGATGATCATTTATGCATACGAAACTATATAGGTACTTACTAAGCTTAGGCATACTATATATATATATATATGTATATCTATATATTTACTTTTAAAGTAACGAAAAAGCAGCGATTTAACAGCGGTCGTAACGATTTATATACATAAATAAGGTTAAATAACATTATTTGGCGAAACTCAAAACAAAGGTAGTACTAGTCTATATGGACAACTGTTTGTATGGGAGCTAAGCGAAATTCTTAACTTTTTTTCACTTCCTCCTATACAAATTGCTCCGATCAGCTGACTCGTCCAGTATGGAAAGGTGAAAACGAATTTTAAGAATTTTTCACTATCCTATTAAAAAAAGTTATTCATATGGACATGTTCTACATATGTTTCAAATTTCGCCAACTAATTGAATTTAACCTTATATATATATATATATATATATACATACATATATTTTTTTAATACTGATTAATCCACGGGGAACCAGAAATTGGACTACGCTAAAATTTAGGAAGAGAATCACATAAGTTGCTGACTTATATTGTGTCCCTCTCGGGCGACGACGCTCACACGATTGCTGCCAGCCCTAGACTAGCTCACGCACACACACAAGCGTGTGCGGACAAGCCAGATGCGCGCGTGAGAGTGTAGGTAAATAACTTGAGCCTTGACTATGAAGTGACGGGGGTGTGCCTAAACACTGACCGTGTTACTACAAAACGGTGTTTAACTTTAGACAGTGTTTAAATCTGTTGTTGTCGCCTTTTCTTTCATATTGTAAAAGAGTGACAGCAACAGATTTAAACACTGTCTAAAGTTAAACACCGTTTTGTAGCTACACCGTGACACTTTATTTAGACAGTCACAGATAATTACAAATAACAGTAATTGCGTAATTTTTACGTAGGTGTAGACACAGCTTTGTGTTATACATATATATATATATGATCAATTAAATATATTATTTACAACAGGTAAGTATATTATATAATACATTACACTGAATGTTTTCTTATTTACTAGGCAGTTCAAAATCAACTGTATTTATATTCAATTGTGAAAACTATGGGCTAATTTGCATTACCATGTTATGTTTAGATTCGATTTAAAGCTGTTTGTTTTCCTATTATAAATAAATAAATCGCTTCACTTTTGAACGTTCTTAACTAACTTTTACTTCGCTATACTCGTATGGCATAATACAGTGATCATCGCGGTATCGCTGTCCGAATACTGATCCACAACGCACGCAGCTCTGTATTTATACGCCGAGCCAAGAGTTCTAGAGACTTCGATGCGAATCGAGAACATTCTAGCAAGGTCGGGAACGACCTTGAATATTCCAATACGACACTAGCCTTCTAGAAAACTTCTAAATACCATGAGGTTAGTGATTCGCGCGACACGAAGCCGAAACTAGCCGATGTATCTCCCTCTTCAGCTCCATATGCATTATTAAAGGTCCCAAACTGTACGCGACCGTGCCGCGGGGCGACAGACGTTGGCGGGGACGAGGTACTCTAGATGTCAGCGGGGGGCGGGTGTTGTAGCTAGAGGTGGTCGGCCTTAAACTAAACAGAGTTTTTGAGAAAAAACGCTCAAGGGCGTTTAAAATTACAAGCCCATTTAGTCAAACATTCAGTCACTTAGTCAGCTGACGCTGCCGTTACGCCACCTGTTGTAAAAGTTACGAACAATTTGGTAGTTTTGTTTACTATACCAGAAAACGTTTGTGAACGAAAGTGAATGCGACCGAATGCAAAAACACTGACATTTAAAAGTACAAGCCTAAACTCCACTACCATTCAAATTTAGCCATCTAAATTCAAATTCAAATAGTTTATTTTGCAAAGCAGGTATAGATATATACACTTTTTACACGTCAAATTTAATCTAATAAAGAAAATATATGTAATAAAATAATAAATGTACATGAACTAAATTAAAGTTTTATTTAATTTATGTAGCAATATATTTACGATTAAAATGATAGGTAAAATATATATTATACAAGGTAAAATCCAATCAGCCGCCCGAACCCACACCGGAGACCCGGCCAGGGACCAGGAACAAGGTTCAATGATCACCAACCGAGCCCCCAGCACGAATCCAGGCGGCCGACCAAATCCCATCCTATATACTACATACTAATAGGTTACATATATAAATACATGCCTACCTCCGCCCATTCGATTAGTCTTGCTAAGAAGAAGGGCAAGAAACTTAGCAAGATCATGTCTTTTTTTTCAACATAAAACTTATACTATACAATATATGACTTATGATATCTACTTTAACCAAGGGATAAGAAAATACAAGACAGCAGGAATTCAGGTTAATGAAAGAAAGAAAAACATATATATCTTTGTCTACCTGTCTCATATAGTCCTTTTCCTTTTACAGTCTGTAATCAATTAATGTTTACACCTTAGAGGAATCATAAGTTAAGAAATTATACTATTTAATTAAATTATAACCTATCACCGTAACACCATGCTTCACCATCATCCAAATATTCATTTAGTTTATAATATGCCTGTTTCAATAGGCCCTGCTTAATATACAGTTTAAACTTATTCTCTGACAAAGTAAGGACCTCCTTTGGAAGTTTATTGTAAAATCTTATACCAATGTAGTAACTATGTAACTAATTATACTAATGTAGCTCATATTAGACGACCAAATATGCACGGCAAAAGAATGCAAGCCTACGCTTTCAAACGACAGCATTTTACATTGGTCGTATGAAAATTACGTTTAAAAACTCTATTACACGATTCATTTTGCGTGGTAATAAAAATTAGGCTTACGCTTTTAAATGATGGTATTTTTACTTCGGTCGTATTAAATTTTCGATAAAAAACGTTTAAAATTCTTGTAGCGCGAGAGGGAAGCGCGTACAAGTGCGCGTCACTCACCGACATTCGCAACCGTGCAGTCGAAGCTACCACCTCGCCCCCGCCAACATCTGTCGCCCCGCGGGACGGTCTAGCAAGATCTTGTGTATCTATAGCTGTGTCTGATTGCTTGCTTCTTCCCTTACCTAAAGTCAGCATGAAACATGTTGCCGATGAGAGTTTTGTTGACGCCGGCCGTCGCCATTTGTTCCTTCAGTAACTCGAAGAACTCCTCGCGAGGCGTCGTGAAGTTCCATTTTAATACTGCAATAGAGTAATGATTACTAATGAATAATGATACAGATACTCTATTTCTATGGCTATGGTTGTTAATGGCGCACGAACTTTTCTTAGTGTGCGTTAGCTCGGGAGCGGTACAAAACGCGCCACACACACAATACAAAACACTTTTGGCTACCGTTTTGTGACCTAAAAGTCTGTCAAGTGTACGCCGTACACAACGTACGGGTTCCGTCAATTTCTTCTGGAAACACTTTTCAATTCGCTTAGATTGAATTATGTTAAGGTGTGTTAATTCGAAAACCATTTTAAGATTTTGGTTTAATAAGCCGTATTATAGAACTTGTGGTCTAAAACACCTCATGATGATGAATATTTTTACGAAAAAGCTGCAACTTCCATTTGCCTTCGTGTGACGTCACTTAAGAATAAGCTGTTTAGTAATGTGTCCTTTGCTATCAAGATAAATTTATAATAAATTCAGACTGATTTGACAGATGGATGAAAGATGAGTAGACAGACAGAGACACACCACTTTTTTAGAGTTCCGTACTCAAAGGGTAACCAACGGAATCATATTACTAAGACTCCGCTGTACGTGTGTCCGTCTGTTACCAGGCTGTATCTCATGAGCCGTGATAGTTAGACAGTTGAAATTTTCATAGATGATATATTTCTGTTGCCGCTATAACAACAAATACTAAAAAACAGAATAAAATAAATATTTAAGGGGGCTCCCATACAACAGACAAGTTTTTTTGCCTTTTTTATATACAATGGTATGGAACCCTGCGTGCGCGAGTCCGATTCGCACTTTTTTTTTACAAGTAATCACACATCAGTCAGTATAATGCCTAAAATGCCTCGATAGACGTCATATCTGAAAATTCTATAAAAATCATAAAAAAATAATGATTAAATTATATACCGTAATAATGAAAACTATAATCTAAAATGGCGCATATTCTCTGGAAAAAAAAATAGATATTCTTTTGGGAATTAAGCTACGGGAATTGTCACACGAATTTAACAACCATCTTTATATTTTTCCCGGGGAATAATTCTCCACCTCAATCAACAAGCCACACAGCTCAAACGGCCCAGCCGTTCTTGATTTAACGCTCGGACCGACAGACTAAAGTCCCTTTGCTCAAATAGTTTGCATTTGATAAGTCGACAAAAAGCGGCCGTCAAAGACACCGCCTTATTGTCTGACTAACCAGTTGGTTTGAATGGAAAAAAATAGTTGGTCGGAGTGGAAGAACAGCATGACAAGCTAAATACGTCCTAACACTAATCAAAGTCTTCTTGTACGAGTTCCACTATTTTATTTCCTTAATTATTGCAACTAGTTTCGTCTATTTGACATCATCGGGCTGATTGTAATAGGTTAACAGTAAAAGTACAAGAAGACTTTGATAAGTGTTAGAATGAAGTTCCATCAGGGAGTCATACCTTACAGTATAAATTATTAACCAAATACGTCCATCCGCACGCCCGCCGTGTATCTGACAATATTTCAATACGATTAAATTGTACTTATTTATTTTCACCAAAATAGCGTGCCGATGTACTGCAAACTATGCAAGCAAAAAACTATACCAAGATTCGCTTTCACTTGTGACGCAAACTTTAAAAGACAAGGCGCATCTCACCCTTCAGTTTCTGATCGTCGATGATGCGTTGATTCTTCGCGTTATTGTTAGGCAGTAGCGGCGAGAAGTCCTCGTCATCTTTCTTGCCGCGATTCGACGCTGACGCTGGCTTGGCCGGACCCTGGATACGTTCCACAAACGATCAATATTGTAATGCGAAAATATTGTTACAAAACCGGGTAAACTTTACCAGCCTTGCAACTAAAGTCGAGTCCAGAATTAGGCGAACTAACTTGACAGTTCATTGTACACTAATGTTGCCACAGTTTGGCTAGTGCTGTTAATATCGATGTTTAAAAAGTCTAGTTAATCATTATTATTGTTTTTGGAATCAAACTAATAATTTTACTAAGCAAAATAATAATAATAAAAATTAATTCAATTAATTAAAATCGAACACAACGGATTTGGAATTATCATCGACGATATATAGCGTTTGTCTCTATCGCACTTTCATATTTGCCAGAAAGAAAGGGATGAATGCTATATGTATGGTACATGAAATGTACCGTACTAGCCCGACAGAAATCACCTAAAAGGATCACAATGTCCTGTTGTAATAACATCATTATTTTTGTATTTTATTTCTAATTTGAGGAGTAAGTATCGTAAATAATAATATCCACTTTAAACCATACATCCTTCAGATCATATTATATCATATAAATTGCTGTAGTTCGTCCCTATTTGGCAAGTATGTATGAGTGTGAAAGTTTCGACGACAATTACTTGATAAAATATAAATAGAATCAGATTTATAGAAGGCACAAGGTTATATCGACATATTTGTGTCGACATGAACCTATCACTATTTATTTTTTCCTGTCTGGCAACATTTTCGGCTGTCAAGTTAGTTCGCCTAATTATGGACTCGTCTTTACAATCAAAACTTTTGAAAAGTCAACTCTGTGTATAAATAATGTATCTATAATTACATAATTAAATAAGCAAATTTAAAGCGCCCGCTGCAAAATTTCCACAACAAAATTATCTAGTTGTATTAACAACGGGGCTCGCTGAAAATCAGCGCCGTAGGTTTTTTTTATTAAATCTTCCAACGGCAAATGCTGTGCGTGCCACCTTTTGCCAAACAAGTTTTAATGTTAACCATGTACACTAAGTAAAGTTTTTTTTTAAATTAATTTCGTTAGATAGTTTGTGGTTAAATAGTTAGAAGTTAGTATAATTTCTTTTTTTTATCGTGTTTATTTATTTATTAATTGTTTAGCAATAAATTTGTTTTCTTTCTTTCTTTCTCAATATCTATCCTGAAATTTGATATTTCTTTATTTCTTTCTCCTGTATTTTGGTACATTTCAAAACTGAAAGACACCGTAATAGGTTGACAACTTTTGTGCGCCATGAGTTTTTTTTTTAATGACTTTTATTTTGTTGGCTTTTACCATTGACATACCGTTAATGGCTTTTACCTTGTTTTTTATGTATTTATTTATTATTTCTAGTTAATAAGACAAAACAATGCCGCCGTCTCGACTCTCAACACAAAGGGAGCCCCCGTCCCGGTGGTGGCCTGACTCTCGTACCATGATAATCATGTGTAGTTACATTTTATAACAAAAGTCATACATGTCGGAAGTATCGTTTTCTAAAATTAAGAATCATAACACTGAGGGGCTAATGGACCGCTTTGCATCGTCTCGCTAAATATCGTATAAAGGTTTTCTTTTAGTTTATTTATGTTTTAATTACTATTAAAATTAATAATCTGTTGCCCCAATCGAATATATTATTCTCTCTATACAGACGTACCTTTCCTTTGACAGCAACGGCGCCTTTCTTCTCAGCGTCCTTCTTCATAGCTCCAGCTGACTTAACAGTCTTCGCTTCTTCTTTCTTGCCTTTACTTGCAGGTAGCGGTTGGACCGGAAGACTGGGCCTAGCCTTCTCCAGGGCCGCTTGGACTACTGTCTTTGAACCAGGCTAGAAATAGAGAATAACAAGTTCTTAGCCGTAAAAAGAGACTGTAATGCAATATTTGGTTTTGAGGGAAACTAGATTTTTGGTGCAGTAGCCAAGAGACTTACCCAGTTTCTGATTTGAGGAAATTTCACTTAGCAGGAAAATACATGTAATCGTGTATCGAACGGCCAAGATCAAAGATCAAAGAATGAAATAAAAATATTTTTCACTTCTAATGCTCGTAAATTTCTTGTTTATGCTTGCTATAAGCGGACTAAAACTACGTTTTATGTTCTAGTGCATAAAAGTGTTTACTTCTTATAAGAACGTACATACAGCCAGTACAACATTATAGACAAACTTTTTAAAACTCAATAATAGTGGAAGAAATTAAAAAAAAAATACTTTGGCGGGAAAGAGCTGTTGTTTTTCCTCAATAGGTACATATATTAAGTTGTTTATTTAAATTTGCATTAAATATTGCCTACTGAATGTTAAATATGTCATTTGCTAGCAATATCACTGTTTCATTTCCTCGCAATCTAAGTAAAAAGCAGAGTGTATAACTCTGGCATAAAACACATTTTATGCCCTTGTTGTACAATCTACTATTTTTCAAAATTTTAATCCTAGTTATTTACAAATAAAACACAAAAGAATACGATGTTTATCTGGAAAACACCAATACCCTCGCCTTAAGACCGCCTCTTTGGCCAAATGGTAGAGCGGTCGCCTGTTAAGGCAGAGGTCGTGAGTTCAATCCCAGAGGTTTCGTTTTCGGTCTGCGTGCTTCGGGGTCGTTCAAAAATTACGTAATGCAAAATTATCAAATTTACGACCCCCCCACCAACGAAAAAACCTAAAAAATCTCCATTTGGCTATGCTAAAATCGTGACGTAACGCAAACCTTAACCCCCTTCCCCCACACGTAACAGGATCGTAACGCCTGACCGCCACCCCCTCCTCCCTCCAAATTGCGTGACGTAATTTGTGAACGACCCCTTCGGAAGGCACGTTGAACTGGTCCATTTGTGCTCGAAGTACGGCGATAGGGCTCACCACTCATAACGTTTATGACACAATTAATTATCAACGTCGGTGAAAAGCGGGTGTACCAAATGTGGATTGTGACTTTAACTGACTTTCATTTAACAGTTCACACTCGGAACACCTCCGACACCCTTCGCGGATTCATGTCGTGACGATAATTTTCTCTTACAATTCTTTTAATTGCGTCTATGCTAATTAGAAGTATCAATACTAGTTCTTCACAGTTTATGGATGGCACAAGCTCAAGTACTCTTTTGTTCTCCAAAGTTAAGCCTAATTGGTGCAATAATGATTTCCTGAACTTCGCTCACAGACTTTAGCTATATAACAGTTTTATTTCTTTTATTTATTTATTTTGTAATTATAGTATCCACTTCCAAATTACGTAAAATAATACTTTTTTCACCACACAAAGGTTGGCTGGAAGAAATCGCTTTAAGTGATAAGTCCGCCCTTGTACAACATTGTGTGTTCAAAACTCTACTAATTTTTTTATTTAACCGTGTACAATAAACCCTGCGGTCCGAAATAGAATTACAATGGATCATAAGCCATTCACTTCATACTTTCGTAATCGATTTTAGCGATATAATTCTATTTCGGAACGCAGGGAATGAGTGTATTCATTCATACATTCATTAATTCAACAGTATAATAAATAACCTTTAGCTTCTCAACATGTCTGTGCATCGGCTCGTATCCCAAATGCAGCATGTACGGCAGCACACAGTCGTTAGCCGCGCGCCTCACGTCAGCTGCTCTGTCCTCGATGCAGGAGTATAGAGTTGGGATGCAAGCCATCAGCTCTTCTCGTGGAAACGACTTCGGCGGTACTGGAGGCAGGGAAACAAGTCACATATATGGTAGAGATGGTAGAGCTGATGTCGGCCTCGACTGTGGAGGTACCATGTGGCGTGCACAGAACTTTTTGCTGGAAAAGCAAGCAATTGGTCAAGAATAACAATAAAAAAAATATGAAAAAAATTAAATATCACTTTGAAAAAAACAGTTTGTATTGGAAATTTTCACTCCTGGAGTCATAGAAATGTTTTTTTTTTCAAAGTGATATTTGTATTTTTTCATATTTTTTTTATTGTTTTTCTTGACCAATTGCTTGCTTTTCCAGCAAAAGGTTCTGTGCACGCCACTGCGCACCATCTTACTTGGAGACCCCCTCGAAGTAATTCGGGGGAGAGTAAGAGGACTGCTCACAGGCAAAAAACCAGGAGGCCCACCATACCTGGGACCGATGGATGGCGGTATATCCATCCCTAATAGCCGGGCTTTATATGGAACAGACTGGTGACGGGCAGTGGCGTCACGAACCCGCCTGCCCAGCGTGTGTGAGTATGGGCAATTCTTCCAGGATGACCGCCGGGAGTGGCAAAGTCCTGGAAAGGCTTATGTCCAGCAGTGGACGAACTAGGCTGATGGATGATGGATGATATGGTGCTCAAGTGCAAGGTCACACTCGACCGGACCGCCTTAAGAGTCGATTCTTCGGATTTGTAACAGTATTAAGAAATAATTATAACGGCCAAAATACAAACTTTAGCTAAGACAACTTTTAACAAAAGTTTTCTGTATGCATAAATATACACTGGTGGACATAAAAATCGACTCAAGCATTGTTATCCTACATTCAAGGGAATAACCCAATCATACAAACATAAACATGAAATATATATATCATTTTAAAGGTATATGCCTCCACCTTTGAATAAATGCATTTTGGTGTAAAAGTATTCGCTATACAGGACGTGAAATTCATTTAATTAATTAAAAACTTATTAGGTCAATGAAGAACCGGCTGCAAGCAGTTATAAGGGCTAGAGGGGGGAACACGAAGTACTAATGTTAAACTTAATTAATGAATAAATGAATGATTTTGTAAAAGGTTTTTTTTTTTAATTTTTCGCTATTTGTTTATTTCAATATTTATTAATTCATCACTTAAAAAAAAATTACAGCCTGTATAGCAAATACTTTACGACAAAAATGCATTTAATCAAAGGTGGAGGCCTATACCTTTAAAATGATATGTTATATATTTCATATGTTTATGTTTGTATGATTGGGTTATTTCCTTAAATGTAGAACAACAATGCTTGAGTCGATTTTTATGTCCACCAGTGTATTTTTAATAATATTACAATAGCTATAAAACAATTGACTTTTCCATAGTCATGATACCAGCTGTAAATTCCTAAAATAATCTAATATCACGCTTATGGAAAATCCAATTATTTTGAATCTACCATAATATCATTAAATATGTTTATGCATATAGGGAATTATTGTTAAAAGTTGTCTTAGCCAAAACTTGTATTTTGGTCGTTAAAAATAATTATATTTCTTAATATTTTGTTACAAATCTTAAGCCGTGTTTTCGTTTTCGTGGCCGTCTCCTGCTCAGCGCGTATTTTTGTTTTGTTTTCATAAATATAGATAGTTTTCAAAATTACTTCGAACGAATTGTGCTTCATTTCATATTTAGTGGTAATAATACTGCATAATTTACTTCAACAAACCCTTTAACTCAAAACCTCAAAATAAGAGACAAACTAAAACTAGACTAAAATAAAAAACAATCTAAAACCCTAGTGATTTTGCTGTCGAGCGGTCGAGCGGACTACACATCCTGAGGATGCCTCGTTTAGAAGCGAAACACGTGTCGATAAGTTTTCTTGCTTGTTATTTAAGATTGCTTTATTTTGTGCTCGTACTGCTTGCTTTGCTTGTGCATGTTTTATGCGGGAGTGTTTAGCGGAATATTTCAAATTATTAATATATCCACAAATTTATGATGGACTTCGGCAAAGTAACGCCTTTTTCAATCAATTTTACCCTAGTGGGAATTGTCAACAGATAACCACAGAGCAGCCTGCTCTGTGCAAATGACGTACCCTGCCCCTCAACACTCGCGCGGGGCAAATGTATAGATGTTTTCCATCGGCCACGGAAGTCAAAATATTGTGTACGTACGCAAAAATGTGCAGCGAAATATTGTTTTGTACACGTCATTTTGTGTAATGTATGTATAAGGCAAACTGCTTTAGGAGGACGTATGCCGACTTAACAAATGAAGGGCCCAGTAGAATGTCCCTAAGCCGACTTAGGGTTGTTTTTTCGCTTGATTCTTCAAATGCTTTAATCCGACTTGGAAAACTGAGGCTGTGGTGATAGACGGACGGATGAGTCAAATCACAAGATCATAATTAAATACTAAAGGCCCTTTTTTCCAAGATGGATAAAGCATTTGAAGGGCCCAGAGAAAAAATCCCCTAAGCCTTTTTTCAATAGGACCTTCAAATTTACGACATACTGGAGAGTCAACGGTAACTGGAACAGAAGAGCTTGCATGACTAGATTGATGGATGTGGAAGGGGCGAAAGAGTTGTGTCAGGATCGCATCAGATAGAAATCTGTGGTACCTGCCTACCCCTCTGGGAGACAGGCGTGATTATACTTTACTCACCAGCTGGTAAATTAATAGCCAGCCAGGTCAGCAAGGTGGCTCTCAGGGCAGGCGAGCCGGCCTTCATAGCGTCAGCTACCATTTCCCCGTCAAATGCGACTTGCGGGCCGCCGGCCTCGGCGCACCAGGTGTCCACGCAGGCTGTGGCCGCCGTGCGCATGTACTGCTTGTTGTCGCCGAAAGCTGCAAGCAAAACGTTTACTTTTAACTAGCCTTTCGCTTGCGGCTGCGCCCGTGTTTATTTAATCTTTGATGATTTGTTTTCCGTTTTCAGCTTGGCGGTTATTTTATCGACACCCCTTATAGCGTATATGTTGATCAGAGTCACTACGATGATACTAAAGAAAAATGCATCCAAGTCCTTGAGTGGTTCTCGAGTTTAAACGGAATATACAGTACTTCCAAAGTAATAATGCGCATACAAATCTATAGCCGAGCGACCGGACGTACCACGTGACCTTATTGATTGAATACTAGTGTTTTGCGTGGTGCGCGGGCTGCAGGCAGCCCGCGTGAGTTGTAATTGTTCTTTGTTGTACTCTATTTGTTGTTGTTGGTTGTTGCATTTAGTTGTTGTTGTAACTTTTTCGTTAACGTGACAGGACAAGGTATCGAGTTAAAAACACGTTTGAAATTGAGTTGAAACATGTGATCAGACGACATTCAAGTAATGGGCAGAAGTCAATTGTATCACGAAATGTCATCGGTCATGATCGGGTGGGAAAAAAAGTCATCGGTCATGATCAGTTTTCAAAATTGTCATCGTCGTAACCGTAATAGCGCGTTGAAATACGTGTGGTAACTTTGATTCAATTGAATAGGACTAATATTTTGCTATTGTGTACTCTGACAGCTGTCAAAAGTCCAAAATGTAAACGGTCGAAATGTGCTTGAACAAATTTTCAACGGAGTCGAATCCCGCTAAGCCCAATTTCAAACGTTTGCGAGATAGGTCCAAAAGAAACAGTCTTGTAATGCTCCCGGGGTTAAGTGAACTCGGCCTCATGAACTCACATACTCGGCCTTCGGCCTCGTATGTTCGTTCATCGGCCTCGCTTGTACTCGGTTCGGCCTTCGGCCTCACCGCTTGGTACTGTTTGGCCTCCGGACGATTCCTCCGGAATCGTCCTACGGGGTCGGCCTTCGGCCTCCCTAGAATGACATCAGATATGGCTCTGGGAGCCACGGTGTCGTGCTCGGCCGAAAAACTCGCATGTTCGGACGGACGGAAAGACACTTGTAGGCTCGGCCTTCGGCCTCGCCGGGATCCGTTATGTGAAATGTTTACTCTGACAGCTGTCAA
Organism: Ypsolopha sequella; assembly: GCA_934047225.1. NCBI lineage: Eukaryota > Metazoa > Arthropoda > Insecta > Lepidoptera > Ypsolophidae > Ypsolopha > Ypsolopha sequella. Next base: position 25,822,503 of record OW203993.1, read on the forward strand.
GTGTCCAAACTGTCAACGGTCGAAATGTGCTTGATTTAGATTTAGATTTAGATTTATTTATTAATAACAAATATAGTTACATGTCAAAGAGTATAATGCATAATATAAGTGGATGTCTTTGCGACGCCGAAATTGTCCTAGATTTTTATGGACATAAATGCAAGCTTGATATATAACCATTGCAGGCAGTGTCATCACTTTCTGGTCAATAAAAATGGGTTTCGCCGTGACGGACTGATCGTAGACTTGTACAATTGTACGCACAGCTCGCTTTTGCATGACAAAGGCCCTTTCCCAATCAGCCGCTTGACCCCATAGCTCGGCTCCGTAGCTAAGCAGCGAGTGCACCGTCGCAAAGTAACCAACTTGAACCAACTTTCTACGAAGTTGAATCCCGCTAAGCCCAGCCTCAGCCGTTCGGGAAACATGTCCAAGTGTAACAGTATTGTAATGCCCCCGGGGTTATGTGAACTCGGCCTCGTATGTTCGTTCATCGGCCTCGCTTATACTCGTTGATTGTATATAAAGTGTAAGGAAATACGAACTTTGCCGAACAGTGGCGAAGATTTGTATGCGCATTATTACTTTGAGAGTACTGTTCATACAGATATACAGACGGACAGACATTAATTGTAGTTTTATCGTCAGTACAATACCGATAAATAACCAAATTAATTTAAAATATCGCAAAAATATTCAATCGACTTTTTTTCTTTATTATTAGCATTATATTGGGGATGTACAAGGAAGGTAAACTGAGATACAACCACTGATACATCCTAGACAAATCAAAATCCAACCGACGGACAATTCCCTTCACTTCAACTGGTGGTTAGGCTTCGGTCGCGATTCGTCACCTACCAGCTCGTTCTTTAGAAAGATGATGTCGACTTCCCACCACCATAGCCTATTTAGGTAGCAATTAGACATCATATATCAACCACGGACAAGTGAGAATTTTTTCCGCCACTGCCGAGGTGTTGCGGGGTAATACGGGGAGGATACTAAGCAAGGAAATAGGGATGGGATAGTATGGAATGACAAGAATTGTATAGTAGTGTAATTCCTATAGCTTAATTTCTAAAAGATTCTTTTCGATTTTTTTTTTTCAGAGGATTTACGCCGTTTTAGGACATAGTTCTCATTATTTTGGTATATAAATTAACCATTACTTTTTTATGATTTTTTTAAAGAATTGTCGGTTAGACATTATACTGATTGTGATGTATGATTGCTTATAAAAAAGTCTGTCTTTGTCTGTTTAATCATCTGTCAAATCGGTCGGAAGCAAATTATTATAAATTTATCTTGATTGCAAAGGACACATTTCTCAAGTGACGTCACTCGAAGGCAAATGGAAGGACGCGGCTTAGTTGAATCATAGGTGTGAGGAGCGTGACATACTGTTTAATCGCAAAAACATCGTGTCACGCTCCTCGCACTTGTGATTCAACTAAGTGGCGTCGCGCGCGATTAAACACTATGCTACGAGTGCTGGTATAGGCCAACCATATTAAAAAGTAGCCGTGTTACTACAAAACGGTGTTTAACTTTAGACAGTGTTTAAATCTGTTGTTGTCACCTTTTCTTTCATATTGTTATAGAGTGACAGCAACAGATTTAAACACTGTCTAAAGTTAAACACCTTTTTGTAGTTACACCGTAGATATTTTACTAAAAAAACGATAAAATTTTACGAAAACCGCGGTACATCCCGAGAAAAATTATAAACCCGATACTGATATTCAATAGTGTACCTTGAAAGAACGCCGGGAAGAAAGTCCTAACATGCTGCTTGCACTTGCCACCCATCGCCGTCGCTAGATTTTCACAGATCTGCAGCGCTGTTTGCGCTAACTTCGAGTTAGAATCTAGCAGTCTAACTTGTAGAGCTGGTGGCAGCTCGCCGAGCGTGGACTTGATTGGAGCCGAACTTGTGATTAATGCCTTTAGCTTGTCTAACGCTTCGTTGCGGACCTGTAAAAAAAAAGAAATGATTTTCCTAAGTTTCTTGCCCGTTCTTCTTAGCAAGACTAATCGAATGGGCGGAGGTAGGCATGTATTTATATATGTAACCTATTAGTATGTAGTATATAGGTTGGGATTTGGTCGGCCGCCTGGATTCGTGCTGGGGGCTCAGTTGGTGATCATTGAACCTTGTTCCTGGTCCCTGGCCGGGTCTCCGGTATGGGTTCGGACGGTTGATTGGATTTCAAATTGTATAATATATATTTTACCTATCATCTTAGTCGTATATATATTGCTACATAAATTAAATAAACCTTTAATCTAGTACATGTACATTTATTACTTTATTACATATATTTTTATTAGATTAAATTTGACGAGTAAAAAGTGTATTATATATACCTACTTTGCTAAATAAACTATTTGAATTTGAATTTGTAGAGTCATGAGATTGCTGACTATAGCAATAAGCAACTGCGCACGGCTTGTGGCTAGTTTTGCAGTTAACCAAAACCGTGGAAGACAATAGATAATGAAGCGCAGCGTGCCCTGTGAAATTACACGTGTTAAGCACATACACATCCGTAAAAATATGGTAGCAGTTAATACCAAGATTTAGTTTGTTTGTCATTTCATATGTCATATGTCATTTCATCATTACATAAGTCATATAGGTACATAACTTACGTGCAGTAGATTAGTTTCAAGTTATAAATTACTAGCGACCCGCCCCGGCTTCGCACGGGCATGTATTAAACATATAAACCTTTCTCATGAATCACTCTATCTATTAAAAAAAACGCATCAAAATCCGTTGCGTAGTTTTAAAGATCTAAGCAAACATAGGGACAGACAGACAGCGGGAAGCGACTTTGTTTTATACTAAGTAGTGATACTGAAGATAGCATGTTTACCTAGTTTATTATTCCTACAATATTTATGTGAGTTACCAAATAAATATCTTATATAAGGTTAAATAATATTAGTTGGTGAAACTCAAAACATAGGTAATATGAACAATTGTTTGTATGGGAGCTAAGCGAAATTCGCAACTTTTTTTCTGTTCCTCCCATACAAATTGCCCCGATCAGCTGACTGGTCCAGTATGGAAAGGTGAAAATAAATTTTAAGAATTTCGCTTAGCTCCCATACAAACAATTGTTCCGATAGACTAGTACTACCCATGTTTTGAGTTTCGCCAACTAATATTATTCAACCTTATACAATGTGTAACAGAAAGGTGTAACCATATTTGAAGAGCTTATTCAGTCAATGGTATAGAACAACTTTTACTATGGAACCAACCACGAAATCTCAAAAAAAAACTGCCCTTACATACATTTCGACCGAGCGGCATTACATTTTTCTATCAAACAGTTGATTTTTTTTTAGAGATACAGGGTTTGTTCTTTCTGTTACACGTTGTATAATCTTTCTTCTTTCTCTTTTTCTAAAACATAAAATGAAACTAGTATACCTTCCAGTTCTTATCATTCATCTCTGCGATCAGTGCGTCAGTAATGAGCGGCGCGATGTCGGTCCTCGGTCTGTTATCTTCAACTGGCGCTGGTTCCTCGTCTGTTTCCTCCGGATACTCCTCTATTTCGTCTCCCAAGGAGCCTTTACTTGCAGACTGTGAGGAGAAAATAACACGTTTGTGAAAAATTTTAGATTTCATACTCTCATGAGAAATCATAAATTAATGAACTCGTTCGATTTTGTTTTTATTATTACAAGTATACATACATAGATGAAAGTTTTCGTAAAAAAAGATTAAGAAATCGAGAAAAAATAAACAGTTGCTTCTTAATTTTTTTTGTATGTATGTAAATACCTGATTTCACAAAATTATTTACAATGCACAAAGGCGAACTTAATGCTAATTAGCATTCTCTGCCAGTTAACCTTTGGTGATGTGGAAATTTTTGAAGGGTAGTGCCAGATAAGTTGATTACTATAATCAATTCGACTAGGAAATCAAATTGTCATAGATACCATATTATATATTAAATATATTACTTATTGTATATACATCATATATAATCTACTCACAAATAATATACGTATAAGGATATTTACATATAATATACATAACAATACATAGGTAATTACGAGGAGGACAATGACTAAGGGGGATATGTGAAAATTACAAGTTTTATGATTGACACTTTTCTATGGAACAGGTAAATTTTTTCACGATTCGAAGGTTGACTCCGTAATAAAAGTTGTTCGTATGGCCGAGTACTATCGCCAGTCTCCGGCTTCCACACCATCATATTAACACACAGTACAATATGATTATTTAAATCTTAAATTGTCCATATTTACATGTATATATTATCTCATATGTGTATTAAACAAATATCAAAAACAAACTTATAGGAAGGAAGCACGCGATGTGCAAAACCATAAATTAGGAGTAATTCGTATAACTTTATTCTTCATTTGTTACAAATCCTAGTTGGAATGGTAATTACCTACTTTATAGTAACTAAATTAAAATTTCTACCCTCAGCCGACGTTTTAAAACTGATTACTGTTCAGCGCCCTTTACTCATTACTTCTCTAAAAGAGCTGACATCACAAAAAGTTGGTACCAAGTTATAGACTATACCAGCGTTTCTTAACTTTTTACAGCTACGGATCCCTAAGAAATCAAGCAAAATTATCAAGAACCCCCTTAATAATGAAAACAGCAATAAAACTCGGATAATTTATTTTAGTACTACAAACACACATAAAAATACTTTCTAACAAAAAAAAGAGTCCAGAGATGAGCCTGTGGATCCCCATACATATACACGCGGACCCGGGTCCGCGGACCACAGGTTAAGAAACGCTGGACTATACGATACATATATTATCTACGACTGATAAAATACGACTTTCAGTCACACAAAACGTACCTTAGAAACCTTCCCTGCCTGTCTGGTGGGCGTCGGCGGGGAGCTATTCGCGTACTTATCCATTTCGAGAGTGAGCAGTTGCTTCGTCGCCGGCTTCTCACTGTCGAAGTGGTTGATCAGCGAGGGTCCCGTGTACATCGAGACGAGCCCGATGAAGCTGACCGCCGACGTCCGCACGTTGGGGTTCGTGGCTGAGAGGGCTTTCTTCAGGTGCGGGATCAAGGATTTGATGTTTAGTCTGCGGACGAAGTTTGGAGCTCAAGTTATAATAATACTAGTGGATGCACTGAAGCATTGCTCGCTTGGATCCGGTTTATCTTTATTCCTTGGGTATTTGCTCAAATCCCTCTTTAAAGGATTTGTAGTTTTTATAATAATATATATAAATACTTGATAAAATAACATGAAGGTTAATGTGAGATATATTTCGGGCCCTATCCTGGGTCCGGCATTAGTCTAATGAAATTGACAAAAAAAAAACTAAAAATGTATGTATGGGTGCTACCGAAGAAGCCGCCGCTAACCCGCTCATCACTCCTGTTATCATCGCAATAGAGTCGAAAATCGGGCCAGCAGACGCTTCCCCGACAGCACGCATAGTATATAATAGGTGGCGCCATCACATTGCATCGCGCGCACCTACATAAGTTTTAATTAGTTTTTTTGGTGAGTTGCGCATCGATGAAACATGGCGGCGCCACATGGTTATTGTTGTTCGTGCCCATTATAAATTATTATAGTCGATAGGTAGTGTAATGATTGCATATATTGATGTCGATTCGGCTAAACACAATTTAAGAGACTATGCGAATTTTATTTTTGTCACTGTCACTCCAAGCGAAAAATCGCGCAGTGCGAGAGGGGCGGATTCAGGGCAAAAGGGAAAAAAAGTTGGTTTTATATTTTTTTTTTAAAAACTAAAATAGCTAGCAAAATTTCAAATATCAAATCTCTAGATATTGTTGAAACACACCTTATTAAATATGTTTGAGTTCTGTATATGGTTCTTATTCGTCAAACGAGGAGAAAAAGTGTGTTTGAAGACCTCATTTCAACAATTATTTCTATCGAGGAAAATTTATCCAAATAGGTTTCCAATTTCAAAAGCCTAGATTATATAGTCAAAATGCATATACCAGAAACTGATTATAATTTTCCGTGTATTTCATGAAATGTATTTTTTTCGCATATCGCCTTAACTACAGTAGCCGTCAATAGAAATTGTGGACTATGTAAACAAAGCGCCATGTTGTCTTTGTCTATGAATAGGTGAACTATCTAGAGATGGGCAAGTATGTGATTAAAATATGTTAGGTGCTTAATTAGTTTTCTTTATTTGATTCATCGCTAAAATATTCTGATGAATCGCTAGTCAAATCGCCCACGTTAATTACAAATGGTTTCGTCACAGCGTTGTTGGCCGTATCTATTATCCCATCCAGCTCTTTAATTTTTTCTTCTACTTTTAGGACATGAGCTACACATTTTAGAGCAACGCTGGAAGATCACACAGCTCTCGATAGAATCACACACACGTTTATGTCAAAGATTATGAAGTAACGCTGTTAAAAAAAAATGACGGAATAAAATAACATCACGAATAAAATAGGTTAATATTCAAATAGATTCGTACATCACCAATTTTCAAAGACAATACAGATTCGATGAGAAAAAAATATGACAGCAATCTCGACGCAGTACAGAATTGACTATTGATTCTATGATTTTCCGTAATTAACTGGTGATTATTGAATATTTCATGATGAAATACAGTGAATGACTGGTAAGACTTGATGCTTCATGATTTGGAATAATGTTCAATGAGACTCCGTGACAGAACCTTGAGAAAATGGTTTGTTTACATAGTCCACAATTTCTATTGACGGCGACTTTAATTTGACAGGGTCAAATTAAGTTTAGTTCTGTCAAATAAGTTAGCCGATTCGACACAATTATGGTCTTCGCATCTTCATATATCATGTCATGACATGTCATGCAAGTCGCTGTTTGGTCTAGGCGTTGATAAATCAGTCAGTCAGGGTTTTGTTTCATATAATAATAGATTGACATAAAATGTGTGCTCCAACGAGTACCCACTTTTCACTTTTTTTATTCCGACCCAATGTGATATTGCAGGTTCAAATACCTCCATACCTTTTTAGGTAAGGATATACAGGTTTTTTAATAAAATATAAAAACTGTATCGTCACGACATGAACCCCCAGAGGGTATCAAAGTGTTCTGAGTGTGAACTGTGAAATGCAGGTTTTCTATTGTTTAGCAATATGTAAGTGTACTGTTTACATAAATTCTGAAAAACTTATTGGTGCATTTTCTGGAGGTAGGAATCGACCCTGCGATCAAGAGCTACCGCTTCCTTGAAAATCGGACCGATAGATATCAATGATTTTTAATGGGACCGATGGGTTCTATAAAATTAGTTCTAATTTCACTTAATATTTGCTTGCTGTTCAGAAGTTAAATTGTGATCTTGATTCTATCAGTCTTTGGACCGAGCAGTATGGACTTTTAGTCAATCCTGCTAAGACGAAAGTAATAATTTTAGGAAGTAAGGCTCTGGTGGACAAAACTGACTTACATACCTTACCCCAAGCTTGTTTCAATAATATACCACTACCATACTGTACTGAGGTAAAAAGTCTGGGTTTGCACATCAGAAATAACATGTCCTGGGATTTACATGTGTCTGAAAGCAGCAAGAAAATATTTGCGTCTATGCATGCCCTTAAACGCATGCAAAAGTTTCTACCATACTCTGCCAAAGTTACTCTTGTTAATTCGTTATTGCTCCCCATCTTAGATTACGCGGATGTATGCTATCCCGACCTCACTGAGGAACTTCTTAATAAGCTTGACCGACTTCTCAACTTATGCATCCGTTATATATTCGGACTGCGTAAGTATGATCACATTTCTAAATTCCGCACTGAACTTAATTGGCTTAATATCAGGTTCCGCAGAGATTCCCATATTTTGACCTTTCTTTGTGGTATTCTCCATAACCCAAGTTCCCCGTCATATCTTAAGGAACGTTTTGTGCCTCTTTCGTCCCTCGATCGCATTGAACGACCCAGCAAAACTTGGCTTCTCCGTACACCTGAGCATAGTTCATGCATGTATACAAATTCTTTTACTGTGAGTGCAATACGCTTGTGGAACAGTTTGCCGCTACACATTCGTGAGGCTCCGTCTGTATCAGTCTTCAAGAATAAGATAAAACAACACTTTCTTGATTTACAGAATGATCCACAATAATTCAATATTTTATCTGTTTTAAGTTTTTAGACAAATTCTCTTCAGTATATATCCATTATACTTATTTATTTATGTAGTGGTATATGTAGTTTATCATTTAATGTTGTAATCTCCTATTAATTACTGTATATGTTTATTAGCATGTAGTATAATATAATTTACTAAGTGTTTGAGTAATATATATATTTAAATCGGTACCCTATAATATTTTGACATCATGGCACTACCCGCAACAACTTCCCAATTACCAAAGGTTAGCTGGTAGAGAATACTAAATAGTATTAAGCTCGCCTATGTACGAAATTTTTATCTTGTGCAATAAAGAATTTTATTATTATTATTTCGAGAATTTTTGATCTCGTCTCTCCCTCTTGGCCAAAAGAATTTAAAGAGAGAGAAACGGTACATCCCTCGGCAGAAGCACAGTCGACCAAGGTTCAGAGCCCCAGGGAAAGAAACCGGCGAACGATGCGAGCAGTATCGAGCAGAACCGCCTTCTGCATCCGCGCTGGAAGCGAACTGCCACGGAATCCCAACCGTCTCAGGTTGGTTTCGAGGCTGGTTGGTATTAACCCGTTCGCGGATAAAACAACTGGGATTATTTCGGTGGATGCCACGCCCCACATGTCGGTAACCTCGTGAGCTAGGTCGAGATACTTCCTCCTCTTCTCGGTTTCGGCTTTCACGAGGTTCTCATCGTGTGGGATTGTGATATCCACCAAAGACACCCGAGACTGCGCCCGGTCCATCAACACGATGTCAGGTTTATTCGTGAGAATAGTCCTATCCGTGATGACAGACCGATCCCAGTAGAGCTTGGCGCGGCCGTTTTCTAGTACTGGCGCCGGTGAGTACTTGTAATATGGCACCTTCTCATTTACGAGGCCGTACTTGTGGGCGAGTTCTTGATGAAGGATTTTGGCCACTTGGTTGTGTCTTATTATTATTATTATTATTAATATTACTATGATTGCTCCTGTTTAAAATATCAAAATAGCCCGACATAAAAACTCATATTAGTTAGGTTTTGATTATTATTTTTAACAGTTGGGGAAATTTGTTATTAGGCCTTAGTTTAAGTTTTGAAATAATTCTTTATTCTTTATTGTACACACACGGAAATATAAACATAAACAAAATTACAATAAAAAGATGCACATTGGCGAGCTTATCTCTAAACAGAGATTTCTGACGCAAAACCATCATAATAGGAAAAAGTAACATAAACGAAGTAATCATACACGTGTACACAGAGAAGAAGAATATACAAAGAATTATACAAGTTTATTAACAAAATAAAAATTGATATCAATACTTACTATAAATACAATATATAAAATATTATATTGTTTATAGTAAATATAACACTGGTAATTTCCCGAATAAACTAAATAAATAACCAAGCCATGCCAACACCCAAACAGATAAAAAAAACTCACGTATTCCCAAACTCCTTGACAGCTACAGATAGCCAGTTGAACAGCTCAGCCTGCACTTTGGGGTTCTTCTGTGAGTCCATCGCGAACGCTAAGCCCTCGCCCGCCACGTGGTCAAGGCCGACGCCGCCGGACAGAGCGAAGAGACACGCGGTGCAGACAGCGGTGCACGCGGACTCGCCGAGCTTCGTCACTATGTCTTGGAGGACGCTATTTGCAGCGGTGCTGTGGATTGTTTTATTTATTTATTTATCATCAACAATATAACACTATCCTTACAGCTAGGCCAATGTGATAGTGAACATTCATCAAACTTATTATCTAAACTTACAAATAACTATATTACAAAAACACATTAATGTTGGGATTGTTTAGGAAAATGTAGTGAAGGTCAAAAACAAAATCATTTATTTATAACATATTTAACAGTTTTTGTTGCCGAATTCTCCTTTTAAGTTTTCACCTGTAGTAGGAGAAATTCACTCTTTCATCCATAGTTGCGACAGAATTATAAATAAATATTTAAACAAAGCAAGACTTTAAAATGTACCATCGAAGAAAAGCCAGCCGTCCCACTCATCACCCGCACTGCAATAGTAATAAGAGCGTTAAGAAGGTCAGCGGCAATCCCCACGATGGCACAATATGTGAAATAACTTGTGAACTTATTAAATAATTATAGTAAGCAACCAATCCAATTAAAACGGGATACCAAACACAGGTGCTAATTGCTAAATGCTATTATGAATGCGACTTAAAAATAATATTAAATCAAAAAAGGTCGCAGTCTTCCTTGTCGACACACCAAGAAAGTGCAACTGCGACGCTATCTAGGACTATTATACACATCCGATACATGCACACTATTGCATTGCACACCTATAGTATTACAATATTAGAATATTAAGAATAACCAGTGTGAAAAGTGTTTCATTTTGTCTTATTCATTGTTTATTTCTCCGTTAATAACAACTTTATAATGTATCAAAACGAGATGCTCCCCCGATATTAAGGCAATATGTAAATGTTTTAGCATCCTTGTTGCTCCATATGCGAAAAAACTTTCAAGTGCGAGGGAAGGATTCCAGCAAAATAACAAAGTATCGGTTTTCTATTAATGTAAAATGTATTCAAGTTGCAATCAAAATTTAGTTTAACCAGGCCCTAAATACTGTTAAAACCCATCTAATAAAATATAATCGCAGTTCATTATGTCATTCTTAATTGTCAAACCAGGACAAAATGGTGTCGAAAAAGACCACATTTCAATAAATATTTGTATCAAGCCGAATTTCTTCATTGGCGTTTCTGTTTAACAGATCCCTAGAAAGATTCCAAAAATAATATACTATTTTATCAAAATAATACCTTCTTTAAAGCTCTGCAAGCTCTAAAACTATCCATTTTTTAACAGCCATATGTCGTGGGCATACCGTGATCTGATCAGTTATATGTATAACAAATTATGTTACAACTGCGGGGGTCACCTCACTCCGCTCCGCTTTGCTCGGCTCCAAATTTCTGATCACTAGTAACCTAACACTGTCACAATTTTTTACTTTTTGTTGAAAGCCACGACCACGTAACAACGAAACGTTGGTTCGGAAACCTCACACTTACGTAGTCAATGCAAAGTTCTCCGAGATATACTTGGCGACCTCTAGCCTCGCCTTCAACACTTGCACGTTGGTGTCCTTGAGCCCCGGCTTCTTGTTCAGTATCCGGTACAGAAGCTGCGCGGACGCGTCCTGTGACGTCAGAGACTGGACGATGTTGTGGTAGGATTGTACTGCGGAGAGGCGCGTCTTCCAGTTGCCGTCGGTTAGACCTGGAATTTAAATGTGTGTATTACGACATGAATACCCGAGGTGTCCGAGGTGTTACCGAGTACAGTTCGGGCCAAACTTTAAGATGCCTAAGTGAAGATAACTCCAGTGAGACGGATAGAGTGAAATAGACAGAGACAGACGAAATTACTCGATCTGTTGATACGCTAATACTTTACTACTTACTGCTGTGTCAATTTTTTGTGTTTTTGTGTTTGTAGCTGTGCGTTTGTGTTTTTATATAGATTATCTTATTTTTAGGTAATAAAATTATTTGTACGCCTTGCAAGGCAGAGCTGAGCTGAAGCATCCGCCAATATTATATGTAACAACTGACTGTACCTTGGTTCCACAAATAAACATTTTGAACTTTGAACGAACTTCAGAGGTAAGTTTGGTGCTTTTTGTACAGACTGTGAAACGCAAGTCACAGTCCACATTCAAACACCCACGTTTCACCGACTATTATTACGTCCCAGCGAGATGTGTGGTGAGCTCTATCGCCTTACTCATATAAGTCAGGCTCATATAGGGTACAAAAGCAGAGTTTTATGGTCGATAACCAGAAAAAATATTGGGGGTGTATAAATTGAACCTCCCCGAGTAGAAATCGAAATGCAACCACTGATTACCCCAAATACGCCCGACGCACCCTGGACAGTTAAGAGATCCGACTTACTGACAGATCCTTAATTGCGGCCGTGGATTGTCACGAACCCAGTGGCGTATTTACCCTAGGGCCAAAAGGGCCATGGCCTGGGGCGGCAGGCTGCGAGAGACGGCAGGCTGCGAGGGGCGGCGTAAGCCGCACCTCACACTCTTCTTTGTGCGCTTTCATAAGGTACTTACTTACTTTTAATTTATATTGCTTTTTGACTAGATACTGTCATTGAAAAAAATGTCCATAGAAAAAAATATAAATGTTGAAGTATAGTTGGATATAAATGTTTATTTCTTTGTGTGGCCTTTTTAATTTTTTTATCCATTATCATCATTCTCAGCCCACTGCTGGATTTAATTGTATTTTTCTAGTTAATTTATGGGGTGCAAACCTTTACAGGCCCAGTGCACTAAATCTTAAAACACACCACTGCACGAACCTTAGGACGAAACCATGGACGTCATGATACGCCGTACCGGGAAACTGGTTACAGGCAGTTGCGTAATACCGACTTCCGTAGATTATCGTAATGGGCGCCTAGCATAGACAATACAGCCCAGAAAGATACGTCTATTGTTCAATATCTTGCGTACAAAAAATTCTGTTAATAAGCCGAGCCATGAAGAACGGGATACTGCAATCCTATTGGCTCTTCCAAGGTCATTCTATCTTACGTATAGCGCCACAAACTTATCTTTACCGAAGACGAAGACTCTCACGTAATGAATATAGAAACCATTTTGGTTTGGCCCACCGAAACATATAATTTTTGAGTGGCGAATGATATCCGCTCGTTCAGTCAGATGTGTTGACAGAAATCGGTCGCCTGTCATGAGGAGTCTATGTGGGCTGTATTCGTCTATGGCGCCTAGCCTTGGAAGGTAGCTGGTAGGGTAGCCAAGTGAGTTTAGGGTTGCAGGCAGTTGTGTGGTGTCGGTCATTCGTCTGTTGCCGACTGCCGTAGTTTTTTGCGGAGGTCCTTGAAGAGACTGACCCCTCGCCTGCTGTCACTCTCCCGGTTCTTGGGCGAGCGCGCTTTATCCTGGGTTTTATCGACGCTTTCCATCGGTTAGAAGCAAGCGTAAGCTGGTTAAAAAAACATAATTATTTACCAGCATTAACATCCGGTGGCAGCAACTCTTCAGCCTTATAATCGACCTCTTCCTGTGACAGTTCCTGCTCTCTCGGCGGACTGGGCTGAGCGCGGCCCGCAACCGGCTTCTTGCCACTCGCTGCGGGCTTCTTGGCTACTCCTGGAAAAATATTGCATTCAAAAAGAAGTCGTTATCTAATTACAAAACCATATATTCCAATAATTGTCAAGAATAAAATTAGAAAAAAAACTTAGCATGTTTAATATGAGTAAAAATTTTGAGTAAAAACGAAAGCATTTTTGGCAAAAAAAAATGAAACTTACAATCTACTTAAAATAAACATGAAAGCGGGCGAGAAGAAAAAGAAACAAGTGGCATATCGTATTTAAGGTTAAACGTCAGTCGCTTATCGCAAAGTGCATAACTTAACTTTGTTTTTCTAATGAGCGTTTTTCCTTATGTCAAATTTAGTGTTAAATAAGATTCCTAGATGGCACTGTCGTATTCTTTAGCAACAGAATCAAAGACAAAATTGCACCGATTCCAAACAAACTTTGAGATTGATTGCTACGAAACACATTGTATCTATGGTGACATGGACAGCGCCATCTGTAGGAAACCTAAGAACTAAGAAAAAAACACAATGAGAAAAACGCTCATTAAGAAATTAAAAATTGATAATCATTTTGGTATGTCGCAATTCACGCCAATAGTTCAGTATTAGTGAGGTTTATAAAGCAAGAGTTTAAAGTTGCAAACAAACTAATAATCTTCTCAAAACTAACTTAAAATGCTGTTTTCACATTGTTTGGACAAGATCATGACTAATTGTGCATTAAATTTCAAACTCATGCTTTATAAACCTCACTAACACTGAACTATTGGCGTCAATTGCCACATACCAAAACCTTTTTCTATTTTTAACTTCTAAACAAGAAAAACAACGTAAAGTTTTGCACTTTCCGCTAAGCAACTGACGTATAACCTTAAAAAAAAAACTCTGCCCACTTAGAGTTGCCAGATGGAAAAACGAAAAAGGAGAGCACTCTACAAGAAAGGAGAGGAGAGGAGAGGAGGACATTCGTGAAAAAGGAAAAAATAATTTTCTGTTTTAATTATTTTGATAAATTTCAGAACTAGCCACATAGTTTATGTCACGTTGTTAGAACATTTGGAAATAAACCCTCAACGCAAGAGATTTAAGCTGATATTTGAATGTATTGTCCGCATAACATGGGACATAATGTTGTTCCTTAAATAAGCATTTTAGGTACTTAACTTAAAATCTAATATTTATGGAGTCTCAAAAAAAAATCAGGTTGAATGAAGACGGGAGGGCAATTTGCGAAAAAGGAGGACAATTGTGTCGATTCTATGTAACACGTTTTAACGTATTTGACAGGACTAAACTTAATTCAAGAGTTCTATATTTTTCTTACTGTATCGAAAAGACAAAACGGGACGCTTAAAATAAGATTATTTTATTTTATTAAGGAACAAACAGTCATACATAAAACTTAAATAACACGTAGTATTGTTTACTAAACGACCTATAGTTCCCTTAAATTATCTACTTATCTAAATACAATATCATCAATTCAACAACTTAAAATAACTAAACTTAAACTTTAAATAAATAAACTTTAAATGTGTTTTCTTACATTATTTTTAACAAAATTCAAACTGTTACAAAACAAATCTATTTCAGCTAGCCCATCGTTGTAAGTCTTACAACTTCGCCTAATAAAACTGTTAGAGACATAGCTACTTTTACCCACTGCAATCGAAAAAAGATGTTTATTACTTTAGCTGCGTTCGCGTCTACGAGGTACACGAAAGAGAATCTGTCGTAGTAATTCCGGAGCATCGATAGAATTATTAAGAAGTTTGTATAAAAAAGTTATATCTAAATATTTACGTCGGTCGCACAGCTTCATCATTTTATTACGCTGTAAAGAAGTTGGATAGTCTATGTAAAACTGAGCTATTCTATATTCTAGAGATTTTATGAATTTTCGTTGTACATTTTCTATCCTTTCAATGTGATTTTTGAAAAATGGGTGCCTAACTGTGCTGGCAAATTCAAGATGACTCCTAACGTAACTGTTGTATAAGAGTTTATAGGTTAGTGCTCTTTTAAAGGATTTGCTAACACGTAAGATGAAACCTAGCTGTTTGTAAGCTTTCTTTAAGACAGCGTCTATATGTGGAACAAATGTGAGCTGGCTATCCATTTGAACACCCAGGTCACGAGTCTCTGCAACACGTTTTAATATCTTATTACATAGTGTATATTCATATTTTATATTTTTTCTCTTTCTGGTAAAAGATATAACATGACACTTATCTGGATTTAAAAATAACTTATTTATGCCACAGAAGTGTTCAAAATTTACTAAATCGTTTTGAAGAGTTTTACAGTCATTATCGTCACGTATTATTCGAAAAATTTTAGTGTCATCTGCGTATAAAAGTGAAATTGAGTTTTTGATGCATTTCGGTAAGTCATTAACATATAAAACGAATAGCAACGGTCCCAAATGCGAGCCTAGCGGCACTCCTGAGCTAATATATTTGTATGAAGATTAGTGTTGTCAAATAAGTTAAGTCGTGTAACAAACACCGAATCGACACCATTGTCCTCCTTTTGGATACCACTTGGCAACCCTATTGTCCAACCCTCTGTGAGACAGGCGCGAGTATGAATGTCTTACCAGCTGTAGGTTTCCTCACAGCCTTGGGTTGAGTTGAGCCGGCGCAAGCTTTCGCGTCGCCCTTGCCGGATGGCACCGCTTTCTTTGTGGCCTCTTTTTTAGGAGCAACTAATTTCACTGAGATCACCGCCTGAAATTTCGCGATAACTTATTACTGCCTTTCGAACCTTTACAATAATATACAAATACATAATAATTTATTTCGTTTTCAAAAATTGAATGGGTGCCTCGTAAATTATCTTTGTGGTGATAATCAAACTTTTAGCTCTATTTAGGGTAGCGTTCCAAAACCAAACCCCTATCAGCGAGCAATTCTATTCGGATGAGCATTACGTTTTGGAACCGGTCTTAATGGAACAGTCTTCGGACTAACTTTGGTGAGATTCGGAACGGACATATAGAGTAATATGTCAAAAGAAAAGTTTGGCGGCAAGACGAAAATGTTTAAATAATGGATGAGATTTTATCTACAAGTTTTATAATTATAGAGAAAGCTTGCTGATAAGTAATCAAGTTTCAGACTTGTAGGAAATAACAAAAAACAAATTCGAATAAAAATGTCTTTCTAGGCGAGAAAATAGGAATAGTTCTCATCTGTGGATTGAGATGTGTTCAACCGTTTAACACTATTCAGTTAATGTTTTATAATTTTTGATATCCATGTAAACGTATAAAAATCATACGTCAAGAATCATGCTTTTGACAGGAGCAATATATTCCCGGCAATTTCCGCAGAGCAAAATATTGGTCGTATCAGTAGAAAAAGTTGCTCAGGTTTGATCCTTCCAAAACGATCTCAATTGTGGTTTTGGAACCAGCATTGAGCTACTTTTATCTGACAGATAGTAATATCTTCTACTTCATCGGACAACCTAAGGTGTTTCGGAACGCCACCTTAGTCAAATGTGAAATGTCAAAGTTTTTTTTTCTAGGTATTCTGTGTTGCCAGCAGAATTATATTTTCCAATCCACATTGGTTTCAAATGCGATATAGACCCTTATTCATCTAAAAACTAAAAAATCACTCAATGTATGGTATGGACCCTTATATGAGGCACCCATTCAATTATAGATATTAACAAGTCTCCTTTTAAGTAAAAGAATACCTGTAGTAGGAGACTTCGCTCTTTCACAGTGGACAACAATTTCTTATGATTAAATTAACCAAAATATGAACAAGTTAGTAGTGTGTGAATGAGTGAGGGGTTTGTGTGTGTAAGTGTGACTGAGATTCCCTAGCCCTAAGAACGAATATACAAAAGTACTATTCATAATAAATATGAATAAATATAATTTTAGCTATATTAGCCTTTTATTTATAGTTTTAAGAAATAGATAATAATAAAAAATAAACTCATGACTGAGGCCGTCATCAGTCGAGCTCAGCTTAATGCCACAGCCGAAGCCACAGCGCTGATATTCTGCTGGATCCTACTAAAATTAAAACTAATAACTATAACATAATAATCTAAACATAACATCATCTAAATATAACAATATCAAACTTAAAGTAAATTTAAAGTGCAACATACATACAAATGATAAGAAAAATAAATAAACTGTAGTCTATTAATAAGTAAATATGTAAATTTGAAATATATAAACTAATAATAGTGTAGTTCTGTTGCTAGGATAATTTCGTCGATATATCCGAGTAAACATGATTTGCATGACCTCAATACCTTGTAAAAGTAAAACAGTATTATTCATGAATCTCTGGAAAGTTTTATCACGTCGGGGTCACCACTTTTGGGAAGGAAAACTAAATGTGTATACATACATGGTTACGACATGAATCCCCAAGGGGGTGTCAGAGATGTTATAGCATGGATTGTCAAGTGCAAGTCACAGTCCATAATTGCACACTCATGTTTTGATGGGTGGTGAGCCCTATCGCCGTACTTCGGGCACAAGGACTCGTAGCTCAACGTGCCTTCCGAAGCACGCAACCGAACACAAATGTGCCTCTACGGGAATTGAACCCGTGACCACCTGATTCATAAGCTGAGACTAAACATCAGTCTCACAGGCGTTATGTATAATAGTACATTGTTCACCGAGGGAAGAAAGGGGGCGATTACCCACGAGGGTGTAGTTTGAGGCCCGAGGCGAAGCCTCGTCAAGGTAACAATTGACATACTAGAGCCTGGTTATAAACTTCTTGGTAGGTAACCTAATTTAATCATATTATGCCAAAATACAAAAAGTTTTTATGTCATAGTTCGCAAAATGATACTGGCCACTTGATCATGCTATATTAAAATAAAAACAGCACGTCAACAATAGATTTGCATATACTTTTTCTGCCCGCTCAAGCACGTTAACAATGGATTTTCATACACTTTTTTCGCCCGCATATTTGTATGACAGTAATGATGTATTTTCTGCATCGTTTTCAAAAAAGTAAGAAGTTACTTTCCGAGCAGGTGTAGTATAAATAGATATACTCTCAATAAACTGACTCCCGTTTTATAATGACTATTTCGAATTGTCTTCTTCTTCTTCTTCATGTGGAAACTAAATTAAATTAAATCCTTCCAGTAAGTATCTACTGTAATAGCTTTGTCATTAGCCTGCATCAGGTCTAAGTGAGTGCAGGAAGCCAGACACAGTGTGCACGACATGAGATGGTCTGTCGTTTGTTTAACACCGCATAGACAGTTCATGCTAGCATTTTCAGCGGATATTCCCTAGCGTTTAAGGTTATCCTTGGACCTTCCGACATGAGCTCTAAGACGATTCAAGGATTTCCATACTAGCCATTCCTGATCGAATTGTTATTGCGCCATATGTCCATTTGCAAGCAAAGGGGAAGGGGGTAGAGCGTAGCGGGGTACGCGGGGGAAGCAACCTATTCTTACCCGCTCCCCACATCGCCCGCAAACCGTAGGCGTATCGCGCGCTCTTGTCACTTATATGCGTATCTCAATTTAGATACGAGTATTAAGGCGATATGTAAAAGTTTTAGCGTCCCTGTTACTCCATATGCGAAAAAACCCTCAGTGCGAGAGGGACGGATTCGTGGAAAAGTAGCAAAAAGTCGGTTTTTTTTTAATATACAATGTACTAAAAAAGCTATCAAAATTTCGTTTAACTAGGTCCTAGATACTGTTAAAACCCATCTAATAAGATATAATTGCAGTCCATATGTCATTCTAAATTGTCAAACCAGGAGAATTGGTGTCGATAAAGACCTCATTTCAATAAATACTTCTATCGAGCCGAAATTCTCCAATCGCGTTTCTGTTTTAACAGATCCCTAGAGAAATATTTCAAAAATAATATACTATTTTATCAAATTATAGATATAGAAGTTCTAAAAGTGACGATTTTTTTTCCGTAGCGCCTTAAAGAGAAGCGGCGGTAGAACGCTGGCATCTCAATCTTGAGATCCAAATTCGATCCCTGGTCGATCAATGAGTTTTTCGGAATATATGTGCATAGTATTTGTTCTTACTTACTGAACCGTGAAGGAAAACATCGTAAGGAAGACATGCCATAAAAAAGCGTGTATTTGTGCCCGAAGTACGGCGATAGAGCTCACCACCCATCACGTTGGAACGTAATAATCGTCGGTGAAACGCGGGTGTACCGAGTGTGGACTGTGACTTGCATGTAACAAATTACACTCAGGAACACCCCGAGGATTCAAGTCGTGACGATATATTTATTTTAATCAATGTACCTACCTTATCAGCGAATTCCTTAATCTTCTGTTCCTTTAGGTTGTCTAGTTTCCCGATGTGTGGTGCGATGTTCTTTTCTCCGACGAGTTTGGTCGCCGTTCCAAGCGCCTCCGCGGCCGCGTCTCTTACCGATGGATCTAAAATATAAAGTATACGTTGATTGGATCAGGCTCGTGTGCACACTTTTTTTTGCTTTTTAGAGCCACCTCTAAAGTCAGAGCAACTTTTTAGAGCAACCTCTAAAGTTAGAGCAATATTTTAGAGCCACTTCTAAAGTCAGAGCAACTATTTAGAGCCACCTCTAAAGTTAGAGCAATGTTTTAGAGACACCTCTAAAGTCAGAGCAACTTTTTAGAGCAACCTCTAAAGTTAGAGCAATATTTTAGAGCCACTTCTAAAGTCAGAGCAACTATTTAGAGCCACCTCTAAAGTTAGAGCAATGTTTTAGAGACACCTCTAAAGTCAGAGCAACTATTTAGAGCCACCTCTAAAGTCAAAGCAATATTTTGGAGCCACCTCTAAAGTCAGAGCAACTTTTTAGAGCCACCTCTAAAGTCAGAGCAACTTTTTAGAGCCACCTCTAAAGTCAGAGCAACTTTTTAGAGCCTCTTCTAAAGTCAGAGCAACTATTTAGAGCCACCTTTAAAGTTAGAGCAACTATTTAGAGTCACCTCTAAAGTCAGAGCAACTATTTAGAGCCACCTCTAAAGTCAGAGCAACTATTTAGAGCCACCTCTAAAGTCAGAGCAACTTTTTAGAGCCACATCTAAAGTCAGAACAACTATTTAGAGCCACCTCTAAAGTCAGAGCAACTTTTTTGAGCCACCTTTAAAGTTAGAGCAACTATTTAGAGCCACCTCTAAAGTCAGAGCAACTTTTTAGAGATTGATTGATTAAGATAACGTTTTGGAACACAATATAATAATAGAAGTTTATGAAACTGGTACACAAAGAGTTTATTACCATAAAATCTTAGTAAACTTTTTTTTTTTGTCGTGAGCTTTTCTTGAGTTCGCTTGTGACCACTACAGCCTACAGAGGCGTCGAAACGTCAAGCACATAACCGTTAAGCTATGTTGTATGTTTACGCGATTAAGACCCGAATCTTATACTCGTAATGTGTGAAAATCGCGGAAGTTCAAAGTTTACTATTGCTCATAAAAGATTGTTCGTAATTTTCTGTGTCTGCTGTCTGACATATAACCTAACCAACAGAAACAGTAAATATTGAATGAATAACGTAGGTAGCATACCTAAATTATGACACGAAAAATCCAGCAGCCCAACGCGCATGTGAGGTTCGGTCACAGGGAGGTTTCATGGCGGGAGATCACGCACCGCTATGAGACCTCCTTGGTCGATCCGCAATGTATTGTTTTATACGCATTAGACATAGACAATATTCTAAAAAACCTCATTATTATAATAGTAGTTTATGCTACTAGGGCGAAAAGGAATAAACTACGAGGACGATTTAAAACACGAGCGTAGCGAGTGTTTTAAACGTAGCCGAGTAATTTATTGCTCTTACGCCCGTGTATCATACTACGTTTTTCAATGCATAGTGTGAGGAAATAAAACAAATATAATCTTGTGAACTTTAAATTATGATTGGCTCAAAAGGACTGTATCCAGAGCCGTTAAACAGTGGAAAAAAAGTATACCATTTATGGTACACAGGAAAGACTGCAGGTTAGCCAACCATTGTAAATAAATTAAAAAATATATTAATAATAAAGCCTTAGGGCAAAATCATCGACTTTCTGTTCGGTTTTGATGCATAAAAGTGGGCCTTTACGAGCACTTGCATTGAAAAAGATATTAAAACCTCACTGAAACATAACTCAATCACGTTATACCAGCACGTCGGTGAAAAGTGTGTGTATTACCGGCACTCTCCAGTAACTTGAGCAGCCCAGCGACGTAGGCCTTCAGCAGCTTCTTGTTGAAGTTGTGCGGCTGAGTGACGCACAGTGCTCGCGCGAGGAACAACGAAGATTCCGCTTTTATCGAGGGATTCTTGTTTTCGAACGCCGCGAGCATGTCTTCCATTATCACTTCCAGGTTTGTCTGTGAAACGGGAACAAAATATATGTATGTAGGTCTACCAGAATCTGATGGCGAAATTTGGAAGTTTAAATTGTAAGATAATATTAAAATTTCCACATTCTGGTGAACCTATTAGTATTCAGTATTTAGATTTATTCGGCGACAAATCGCTCGTATATACGTAAACATTTTTACAAATGTAATATAAATATGAATTAAAAACCATTTTCATTTTTTTTTTTTACAAAAGAGGGAACGTTGAACATGTAAATACAACAATGTTTTAGAATAAATGGTACTTTGAGTTTTTTTTTTATTTCTCTGCAATTTATTGTTGTCCAGGGGAAAAACCGTGTTGTCCTCCGGGTGACGTTTTATATTTGTGGAAAATCATAAAAATGTTGTAATATTATTTGATATGAATCATATTTAATCATGTAATTACGTAACAAACAGGTATTCAACCATTATGAATACCTTAAAATGACTTTTCTTAAGGGGAAAATGTAAGACAAAAAAAGAAAAAAAAACATAGTTTTTTTACGAATTCGTTATAGATAAAATGAATTATAGAATTAAATGAGACTTGAGGATAATTCATGATTTATATAAAAACGGCTCACTTCAATACGTGTTATGATCGGGAAAGCCGACCAGTTTCAGCAGAGGCGTAACGTCGTCGCGTAAACGTCTTTACTCGCCCAGATAAAGGCAGTCTAAATCTGCTGAAACTGGTCGTCTTTCCCAATCATAACACGTCTTGAGGTGAGCCGTTTTCATATAGATAAAATGAACCAGTATAAATACTTACACTCGGATAAATAGCATCGATAGCCTCTCTCAGAGCCTGCACCACATTGGTCTTCTTCTCCTTGAACTTCTCCAGTATAGCCTGGACGCAGGCTGATGCGTACGGAGTGAACTTGTTGCGAAGTCCCGCAGCGACCAACCCGAGGAGACGAATGGAGAGCGCCACGAGCATCACATTGCTGTCTTTGGATAGCACCTGGAAGGATAATTATCTGTAAAACTATGACATAAATAAATTTCTATGTTTGAACACTTGGCGATTTATCCATCGCAAGGAGATATAAATTAACATTATATCATTGCAGTATAGAAACGCAGAAAGAAAAGTAAATCTGGATGTGAGGAGCTCTGAACCCGGTTCCCGATTCCCGGTTCAGAGCTCCTCACATCCAGATTTACTTTTATTTCTGCGTTTCTATACTGCAATGACATAATGTTAATTTAATTATCTGTAAGATGGATCCGACTTGAGCGGCGCAATGAGCCCGTCTCCTTCATGAAGATTTTTATGAAAATCAATTCCACTAATATTATAAATGCGAAAGTTTGGATGGATGGATGGATGTTTGTTACTCCTTAACGCCGAAACTACTGAAACGATTAGGCTGAAACTTTGCACAAATGTAGTTCTAGACCTGGAATAGGACATAGGTTACTTTTTATCCTATAAATCAGTTCCCATTGGAAGGCAATGGGGTGTCATGTCCCTATAGAAAAGTGATGTACTGTTACTCCTTCATGCCGTTGAATATTAGTGGGATGAGATGGGATGGGATGGGATAGTGGCATTAGTGGGATGGGATTCGATACTACTATACAAAAACTTAATCGACGTGGGCGAAGCCGCGGGAAAAATCAATTACGTTTATAAAGCTAAAAACAGTAGTAAAATTATTTTATACTACACCTGCTCGGAAAGTACCTTCTTACTTTTTTGAAAACGATGCAGAAAATACGTCATTACTGTCATACAAGTATGCGGGCGGAAAAAGTGTATGAAAATCCATTGTTAACGTGCTTGAGCGGGCAGAAAAAGTATATATGCAAATCCATTGTTAACGTGCTGTTTTTTTTTTAAATAACATAAAGAATGAGTAAGTGGCCAGTATTATTTTGCGAACTCGTACACAAATCTCGAAAAATGATACTGGCCACTTGCTTTTCCTGTACATAATAAAAAATAAGAAGGAAATAAAAAGTGACAATCGCACGCGAGTCAGTCGGTTTCTTTTTTTGTATCTTCATTAAAAGTAAAATGATACTATTTCCTCGCAGGTGTAGTATAAAGCACTATGTATCACTCGGGAGAAAGTGCGATTCCCAACCCGTGTGTATTGAGGCCCTTGGCTTCGCCTCGGGCCTCAAACTACAACCTCGTTGGTAATCTTCCGCTTTCTTCGCTCGGTGAATAATGTACTATTTATCAACTCCCATACTGCAATAAGGCAATTGCAACATGAAAAGCAGTTTTATAAGAACCTGGATTGTTTATCCGATGTTATAATATTACATTATAACACCGCGATTCTGCGCTACGATTGGCCCAATTCATTATAAATCCGCTCGAGGCCGAATCAACAACAGAGACTAGAAATAATTCCCGACCTTATTTCTTAAGCCACGCCCCCTTTATCCTGATTGGCCGGAAGCTTTACCGGAACGACGCACCCGACGTTCACGAACGAATGCCTTCTCATTTTTCGTGAAATTGTTAGTTGAAAATATTATAAATAAAGACGATATTGTTGATGGTCGTAGATAAAGTATTGTGTGCCACTGAACATGATTAGAGATTGGGACACTCGTGCAAAATTATTACGAAACTCAGTAAACAAGCACTCGTGTCCCAATGTCTTAAATTATGTTACAGTTGCACAAAATACTATTTAGATATCTCGAAAAATTACAAGTTTTAAGTTATATTCGTATTGTTAAGACAAGATAATTCAAGATTATTCTTTGTAATTTCTTATCAAACCGACAGTCGGGCTTATGAAATTCCCATAGCTTCATTATTTTTTCATAGAATATACGCCATTTTAGGACATAGTTTTCATTATTTTGTTATATAAATTAACCATTATTTTTTATGATTTTTAAAAGAATTGTCCGATATGACGTCACTTGAAAATTTTAGACATTATAATGATTATGATGTGTGATTGCTTATTAAAAATTGGTCGGTCTCTGTGACTACTCATCTGTGATCCATCTGTCACATCAGTGGGAAGCAAATTATTATAAATTTATCTGCACTTTGATTAGCACGTGCATACGCGCTGCATAGAATACGGTAATGGGCCTCAAGGCTCGACCGGCTGTGGAAATGCGTTCTTTACGGAGTATGTGTGGTTTGACATTGAATGATAGAGTGAAGAACATCGACATACGGAATCGTAGAACCAAGCCCTCTACAAGCCTCGCCATACTTCTTGACTAAGATGAAAGGTTTTCATAGTTAAGGCTTGTATGGTTAGGCTCTACGTGAGATCTGATAACTTATTAACAGTGAAAGCGTTATGAGCTTGTAGTGAGTCTTGGCAACCTACTTTATTTACATGAAATGTTTTTGGTAGAATTTTATTATACATAAGCTCCCATATGTACAATGTAACTCGTTAATCCAAACACGAGACTTTTATGATGTCTATTTAATATTATTCTTAAGTCGCATTTATAATAGCATTTAGCAATTAGCACCTGTGTTTGCTATCCCGTGTTAATTGGATTGGTTGCTTACTATAATTATTTAATAAGTTCACTAGTTATTTCACATATTGTGCCATCGTGGAGATTGCCGCTGACCTCTTATTACTTATTACTATTGCAGTGCGGGCGATGAGTGGGACGGCGGGCTTTTCTTCGATGGTAAATATTAATGTCTTGCTTTGTTTAAATATTTATTTATAATTCTGTCGCAACTATGCATGAAAGAGCGAATTTCTCCTTCTACAGGTGAAAACTTAAAAGGAGAATTCGGCAACAAAAACTGTTAAATATGTTTTGATTTTGATAAGATTTAAAAAAACTAACCTTTTTCAAAGCCCTGACCAAATCCGCGTAATCCCCCGGCTCCAACTTCAGCGCATTCTTCAACAGCGCCTCTAACGCGTCCAGTGCCTCCTTCCTCTCCTGCCATTTCTTCGCTTCCAACTTGTCGTAGAAGTCTTTGGGCAGCCTGGAGAGTATTTCAACGGGGTCGATCAGGTCGTAAGGGTCGATATCGGCGTCGCCGCCGCCTGCGGCATCCGTGTTGTCTTCGTCTACCGCACCTGAAAATGTCGGTGTGATAATCGAAATGAAAGAAGGGTTCCGTAATGTAACATCAAACGAGTGAACACCCCGCAGCATTTTTCGCGTGGAACCCGTGTTTTCGATCCCAAAATCTCTATTTAGCAGATATCTACGTCATACAAGGAACAGGAAGAAAGATCGAGCTCAATGTATTATCAATTACCTTCAGAATCTTTTTCTTTTTTTTTTAATCTTATTTATTGTATAAGCCATACATCTTAAGATTAATTCGGCTTAAAAATAATTACAATGTTGCTTAAACTTTAGATGTTATGATGATGTGTAAAACAGTTGGGATTACTACTATGAGTATTTTTATAATATTCAGATCTAAGGTTCAGCGAGTCTATTATGAAACTTACAAATCTATCACTATATTCGGCCGTGAATCTTGTTTGATACAATATATTTTTAGTGAAATCTGTCGCTTTGGTATTTGATCATTGCTTTTTTAATTATTGTTTTTCTGGTGGCATAAATATTTTATGCAAAGTCTGCAAAATGTCTGCAAAGCTTTGACCAAACAAAGAAGAAATCTATTAACACCACAGCCTGTTGAAACTATAAACTGAATTGAGCCAAAGGTAAAAAGGAAGTCTCAGTTATGCTTACCGTCTCCCTCATCGTTCAAAGGTGTATCTCTAACTTTGCTCTGCTGCGACCTCAAGTATCTAGTCGGCTGGGCGCCACCGTTGCCCGCAAAGGATTCTCTCAGCTCCTGTTGGACCACCGCTTGGAGGGATGCTATGTGAGGTTCGATGGCTGGGCCGATCCATCTGGGGAAATATTGCTATCAAGATAAATTTATAATAATTTGCTTCCGACTGATTTGACAGATGGATCACAGATGAGTAGTCACAGAGTCCGACCACTTTTTTTTTATAAGCAATCACACATCACAATCAATATAATGTCTAAAATTCTCAAGAGACGTCTAAAATTCTCAAGAGAAAAATAATGGTTAATATACATAACAAAATAATGAAAACTATGTTTTAAAATGGCGTATATTCTATGAAAAAATATTCTAAAAAAATCTTTTAGAAATGAAGCTATGGGAATTTCATAAGCCCGGCTGTCGGTTTGATAAGAAATTACAAAGATTAATCTATATAATTCACTTAGTTCTGTCTATATTGTCTTAACAATACGAATATAACTTATGTGTACAAAGGCAAGATTTTTAAAAATAAATAAAATCCTAATAGGATTTCTGCTGTCGACTGTACCAAAGTGGCAAAAGCCTTTCAAGTGTACGTCGTAGCACCCCATGTACGGATTCCGTCTACGTAGATGTATACTGCTTTAAAACGAACTGGCCAAGTGCGAGTGGATACCTAAATATGGAACCCAAAAAATATGGGTATATCGATATATTTAATTTTATAACTAGCGTCATTTAAGTTTAGAGTTCCGAAAGCATAAAATCATTCAATTTTGAGTTTTTCAAATGTATATGTGCTAAGAAAATTTTTTTTATTTTGCCGGTGTCCCCGTGTAATTCTAAAACAATAAGGATCATAAGGGTTAACATAAAATTTTTAGAATATATACTGTTATATATACTGGGTGTTAAGATAAAGTTGCGGAAGCCGGAAACTGGCGATAGTACTCGTCCATACGAACAACTTATAGTATGGAGCCAACGTTCGAATCACGAAAAAGAATGCTGTTCCATAGAAAAGTAACATAGCTACCACACCAAAATGTATGAAACAACAGATATTTTTTCTCGATTTCCCAATATTTTTCACGGAAAGTTGTTCGTGTGGACGAGTACTATCGCCAGCTTTCGGCTTCCGCAATTTCATCTTAGGATGGCGGAGGAGCGAGTGGCGAAGCGCATCTTCTTTTCAGAACTCCAGTCCGGAAAGCGAAAAAGTGGAGGCCAGTACCTAAGGTACAAGGATGTTCTGAAAAGACACTTAAAAAGATGCAACATTGAGCCATCGCAGTGGGAGGATAAGGCAGCTCAACGCGCAGAGTGGCGGAACCTTTTCCAAAGGAAAGTTTTTGACTTTGAACAAGAACGGAGGTCCGATTTAGACCGAAAATGGGACGAACTTAAGTCTCGGCCACCTGCGAACATCGCTTACAACCTCATGAATGGTGTGCTGACGTGCGCCCTATGTGGGCGTACATTTAATGCAAAAATTGGTTACGCGAGTCACTTGAGAGCACATCAAATGATTTGAAAGTAGGATAGAGACATAGTTACTTCATGCGTGCAAAAGAGACGGCATTACAACAGAATCATAATATGATTCATCCAAATCGGCTTTTTAGAGGACCTGCGGGCCTATTATGTATCTCTAGTTGCCTTCTGGACTAGGTGTCTATCATCAAAAACATAGATATACTATCGAATTCCGATGTCCTAAGGATATGTTCACACTTGAAGTGACGACACAGATTGTTAATAGTTCAATACCCACTAAAGGCAATTTTGAAATTTCAGTTTTTAGCTATGTTATTGATGATAGGCACCTCGTGCAGTTGGCAACTAAAGATACAGAATAGGGGGGCTGGACAGCTTAGCTCTTAAACTTGACAGGAGTTAAAGAAGTTGTCGCTGTAGCCGAGAACGGCTGTGAGGCTATATATATATATACTTACGAAAGATACATACAAATAATTACAAATAACTTCTGACCTGTGCATCTCAATGACCAGCGCTTTCATCTCATCCCGGACCCCCTTGTCCCGGTCTGACAGCAGCACGGGAATCTTCTTCACCATGGGCTTGATCAGGATCACTTTGTTCCCAAACTGCTTGAGTGCCGTGTTGAGGGCAGTGATGCATGCAGACACCACCTTCGGGTTCTTCTGCTCCATTCCTTTCATCAGTTCTTCCTGAACGACTTCGTGTTTCTCTATTTCGACGTACAACAGTGTCACCTGAGGAGAAATGTGTTTATGATAATAATTGAGCACGCGATATGACGGCAGTGCTTTGTATCACCATAGGTTTTAAAAATAGCGGGAAGTGAAGAGAAATAATTACGAAGATGAAAGATCTGACCTTGGGAAGGAGCTGCATGCACCACAAACCACGCTTCGCCTGAGCCACCAAGTCTCTGGTGTTCTCCAAGATGGTTTTCTTCTTCCTCTTCGTGCCTGGTTGCGCTCTTCTCGGCTAATCTTCTTCGTAATAGTAATAGATGAAAATGAGGCGCACAGCGGGTGCGATCTCAAAATGGCGGGCGGTAGGGTCGAGGTAGGACCTAGTCGAATGACAATCAGCGTATACCTCCGGCGTGAAAGGCTTCTGATTGACGACTGATTGATTTGCGTCCAAAACTAAGCGGGTGGAGATGCAGCGAAAATGACAGTTGAAAATATTAATTCACAACTACCCCGCAGTATGAGAGCCACAAGAAGTGGCGCGAACATTTGCCCCCGGCGTTAAAACCATTGGTTTTAAAATAAGAATAGAAAAGTAAAAATAAGACAGAGAATAACGAAATTTTGAAGCGGGGGCAAAGAAAGGAGTTATTGAGATGGGAGAGGGCAAAGACGCACGACAGGTCGTTTGTAAACACCTGTCGTCGTTTTGACAGAAGCTACCCTAATGACATTATCTTTGCCAGGGTATACAGCTACAATAACACCGAGCGGCCATTGAAGCGGTGGAGTGTTATCGGTAACTACAACGACAACAGATCCAATTTTGATTGGGTTGGAAGGTGTATTCCATTTTCCTCTAGACTGGAGAAGATGGAGATAATCATTCTTCCATCGCCTTGCGAACGATTCTACCATTTGATCAAGCAACGCGTAGCGACGTAATAAATTAACTGGCTCATCAGCCACCTTACAAGCGGGTAATTCTTTTAAAGGAGTTGACATCAGAAAATGTGCAGGAGTTAACGCGCTAAGTTCAGATGGATCTTCACTCAGCAGCGTAAGCGGACGAGAATTTATGACACATTCTATTTGCGTAACTACAGTTAATAATTCTTCGTAGGTCAACAGTTGAGTACCTACTACTCTATGCAAATGCGTCTTAAATCCTTTGACATATATCTCATAATGTCCCCCAAAATGTGGGCTACGTGGAATATTAAATTTCCATTGTATTCTATGATCGGCAAGTTCATTCGCGAAAGACGTTTTAAATTCTTCGGAGTTTGTCAAATTGTAAATTTCTGAGAGGGCATTTCTAGCGCCTACAAAGTTCGTAGCATTATCTGAATATACGAAAGACACTGCTCCACGTCTAGATAAAAAACGTTTGAACGCGGAAAGAAAAGTGTTCGTGCTAAGATCAGTTGCCAATTCAACGTGAACTGCACGAGTCACCAGGCATACAAATATGCAGAGGTAACATTTGACGGGACGGACTCCACGTTTTCGATACGGAGTGATACTGATAGGACCACAATAATCCACAGCGCAGTGGACAAAAGCTTTAGCCTCATTAACGCGGCATGATGGTAAATCTGCCATGAAAGGGAAGGTTTGTCTCGGCTTCGCCTTAAAACAATAATTGCAGCTATGTATTACGCGACGAACAATATTTCGACAGGAAAGTATCCAAAATTTTTGGCGGATTATTGACATTAAAGCCACTGGTCCAGTGTGACAATTTTTGCGATGATAATGAATGATAATCAATTCGACAATATGATTTTTACGAGGTAACAACACAGGGTGTTGTTGATCGAACGTCATGTCTGTGTTGCGAAGTCGACCACCAACGCGTAACAATCCATTTTTATCTAAAAATGGCGATAGTCGATTTAAAGCGGGAGAACAAAGTTTATTTGACTTTAATCTTTTTATTTCATCAAGAAAATAAAATGCTTGAAGAGCTTTAATCAATGCAACTTCAGCGAAATCCATATCGGTAGCGGTAAAAATATTAGAGCGCGGTAAAATACGTAAAAATCGGTAGATGTAAATGATTGTGTGTAAAAGCACAAGCCATGACGAAATTCTTTCCGAAAGAGAAAGAAGTGGATGCGGTTCTTCATTACTAAAAGCGGGAAGAGAAATTGTTTTTGATTCCGGCAAGTTTTCTTCAATAGAAGCTGATTCTATTGTTTTGATTGGCCACTCTTTAGCGTCCAGATAAAGCCAAGCAGGTCCAGTGAACCAGAGCGGGTGACTCATCAACTGCGTGGGAGTGAGACCACGGGAAAGACAGTCGCTCGGGTTTTGAGAACCAGCTGTATGGTAAAAACATTCAGCGGGAATAGCGGATATTATTTTTGTTATACGCGTCGCGACAAAGGTTTTAAACCTGTGCGGTGAGGAATGTATCCAGTGTAAAGTTACCATAGAATCGGTAAAACAGTAAATACGTTCAATATTGTGACGTATTTTATAAGCGTCAACTACACGACGAGTTAATTTCGACATGAGTAACGAGGCACAAAGCTCAAGGCGGGCGACACTGACGGTCTTGAGCGGACAGACTTTTGACTTTGCGCATACCAGCCGAATGCTAGTGCAAGTGTCTGAGTCATCTTGTACTCTAATATATACGACACATCCGTATCCACGTTCACTTGCGTCTGCAAATGATATTATCGAAATTTTCGAATTTTGGAACACGTCTAAGTGGCGTTTAATACGTAAATCCCGCAAAACAGGTAGCTCCTTCAAATAGTTTTGCCAAATCTGCGCAATATCAGAGGGTAGTGTTTCATCCCAGTCTAATTTTAAAATACAGATTTTCTGCAAGAGTAATTTTGCGTACAAGATCACAGGAGCGGTAAAGCCGAGGACGTCGTACTGACGTGCTATCACGGACAAAACATTGCGTTTAGTACATGGGCGACTATCTAGCGATACAGTAAAAGAGAACTCGTCAGAATCAGGCGACCACTGTAAGCCAAGAACTTTAAGAGTTTGAGTTTGTTCTTCAAAATTCTTACTAGAATTTAAGCGGTGAGTATCAGGCAGTGTATCAAGTAACTGTTGACAGTTACTAGACCACTTGACGAGCTCAAAGCCACCGGCCTTAAGCAATCCTACCAGCTCATCTCTGAGCTGTAAGGAGCCCTGCACGGTGGGCGTGCTATAGCAGATGTCGTCCATGTAACAGTTTCGTGCGGCTACAGTAGCGGCGAGCGGGTACGCTGAACTCCCATCCTCACAGAGTTTCCTGACTACTCTCATCGCAAGGAAAGGGCTACTACGTAGTCCAAAGCAGACGCGATTGAACTGATAAGCGATAAGCGGTGAACACGTGTCAAAGCGGTATAAAAACTTTTGAAATTTGCGATCATCGGCGTTAACCAAAACTTGTAAGAACATTTGTTTGATATCCGAGGTAAAAGCGATTTCATACAAGCGGAAGTCAAGTAAAATTAAAAACAAATCGTTTTGCAAATTAGCACCTGTGTGCAGCGTGTCATTTAATGAGACACGAGTACCATCAGCGGAGTCAGTCTTAGTACTGGCATTCATACAAATACGCACCTTTGTCGTTGATTTATCAACACGCACTACGGGATGATGCGGAATATAATAACCAAGAGATAATTGGTCATCATTATGAAGCGGGGATATGTAACCTTTAGTTAGGTATTCATTTATTATATTGTTATACTCGGAACGTAAATCTGCGTTAGAAACAAACCTACGCTCAAGAGACATAAAACACTTTTTTGCGTGATGGTACGAGTTTCCTAGTATGTTAGGATTCCGTGCGAACGGTAAAGAAACCGAATAGCGACCAGCGGGGTCACGTGACACATTGTTAATAAATAATTTTTCACATTCATCATTTGCGGGACTAGAAGCAGGTTCACAATGCACCTCTTCTAATTGCCAAAATTTTTGTAAAATAAAATCTATTGGCGGTTCAATCTCCATATAAGAGCATAACGAAATTGAACATGCGGTATTTTGGTAAACAGGCGTATTACCAATTAGCGTAAAACCGAAGATGGTCTGAAATCCCGTCGGCGTACCCGGGGGACCAGAGACGCGGCCTGATAACAAGATATCCGCGAATAAAGATGCACCGATAAGAATATCAATCTCGCCCGGTAAGTAAAAGGTTTCATCAGCAAGTGTGATACCTTTTAAATATGAAAGCGTAGACAAATCGACCTGCACCGATGGTAAGTTGTCGGTAATACGGTCGATTACATAAGTGTCAAGCGAAATTGAAACCGAATCATCAAATCGTGAAAACAATTTAAGGTTTGTCGCACCCTTAATTGGGTTTGATGAAGAGCCGATGCCCTTAACAAAAGCGCGGGGAATTTTCTCATATTTTAAGTTAAGCTTCTCACAACAGGAAACCGTCGAAAAACTGGATTGTGACGCAGGGTCGCAGAGCGCACGTAGACGGACTGACATACCGTTAGAATCTTTCACGATCACTTGAATTGTACCTAAAAGGCATGTTTCATTACGCTGCGAGTTAGGCTGTAAGTTACATAAAGAAATATTATTACTCGCAGTTGGTACGGATTGAGAATCATTAGTCATATGTTCTGTGTTAGTCGCCGATACGGCAGGATCCACCAACCTCGAAGATTGCGTATGTGTGCGTGGAGACACGGTAATATTTTGACCAAGCGCGGTGTGAGTATTCATCACATTTTGTTTGCGGCACAACATCGAATGGTGTTTACAATTACAATGGCGGCAATTATAAGACGATTTACAAGCGGAATTGTTATGCGTAATACTTAAACAATTGGTGCAACCGTTATTAGATTTGATGAACTGAAATCTTTTCTCGATATCTAGTTTCACAAATTCGGGACACTTATATAAATTATAGTGTTTTAATTGTTTACATAGCGGACAACAATTATTATTGGTCGAAGCGGAGACAAAAGCATGGGTTGACTTGGTACTGTACCCGGTTTTGTTGTTATTATTATTAACGGAGCGGTTCGGAGCGGGAGCGGTAATTGCGGGTGCAGTGCGGTTCAGTATCTTAGTTTGTTCCCGTAAAAATGATATTAATTCATCATAATGGGGTAAATCGGAACCACGTTTAAACATTTCAAATGAACGAGCGGTTTCAACATCAAGTTTTTTAAGGGCCAAATACATAAGGATAAAATCCGAAAGATCTTTAATATTCAGTGATTTTAAACACGAAACAGCGGAACAGAACTTGTCTAAAAACAAGTCCAAGTTTTTTGAACTAGCGGTAGTTAAAGGGCGAAATTCAAACATTTGATCCAAATAAGTAGTGGCTAAACTACGCGAGTCTTGAAAAGTAGAAACGAGTGTTTTCCAGATTATGTCGTAGTTAGTTGCGTTCGGTGTGATTCCAGAACAAATCGAAAGTGCCCGGCCAGAAAGTTTACCCATCAGGTATTGTACTCGTTCGTTGTCGGTCAAGTCCGGATTATCGTGAATCGTGGTTTTAAATGTTTCATAGAATGTTGGCCACATAGTAGCTTCACCAGAAAAACCAACGAGTTCCAGTTTTGGAAGCTTGATAGTAGGTTTTTTGGGACATTCCATGTCAAGTGGAGCTTTAACTTTAGAGTCAGCCGATTTCGAAGAATGTGATAACTTCCGGTTGATGTATTTGCAATGGGAGTAAAGATCCTCAAAAGCTGACCAACTTTGATAATTTGGTTCAAAATTAGGATTTATCAATACCTCTGTGTCATTAATTTCATCTATGATTACATGAATTTCTGAGCGTACAGTATCCAAAGTTTCGACATTGGCCATAAACAATTCTGCCGAAGAAACATCCTCTAAAGCGGTTTTAGAAAAGTCATAAACTCTCTGAAGGCGATTAAACAATTCTTGCCTTTTATTTTTAAGCTTCTTTAAACTATACGACATCTTTAATTTTGCAGCTTCTGCGGAATTTGGCATGTTATATAGTACAAGTTAGGCAAGTACCAGAACTATTGAAAGTTTTATACTGACTACAACATAGAATAATGCTAATGAGTTAGAGATAACACGGGCGGCGGACGAACCTGTGTACGAGTACCTCTCGATAATATTAAGAATTAGCAGGTAGGCAGATAATATTTTCTGTGAAATGATCAAATGGTATAATCGCAGCGGATAAATTAACAGAATGGCGTATTTCACTGTAGATAATTTATAATTTCCAGTATATAGGAAATGGAATCACTAATATTTTGACGAATGCGGGGTTTTAATGCATAGATAATGCAAATAAGAGCGGGAATGCGGGGTAATACTGCGGGCAGAGTGAAAATTAGAGCGGAATTCACGTGTTCTTTAGACAAAGAACATGAAGATAGCGGTTGGAAATACCAAAAAATGGTTATAGATCGCAGATCAAAGGGCCTAAAATGGATCTAGATCCGGCTCGAATGGCCAAAAAATGAGCACGCGATATGACGGCAGTGCTTTGTATCACCATAGGTTTTAAAAATAGCGGGAAGTGAAGAGAAATAATTACGAAGATGAAAGATCTGACCTTGGGAAGGAGCTGCATGCACCACAAACCACGCTTCGCCTGAGCCACCAAGTCTCTGGTGTTCTCCAAGATGGTTTTCTTCTTCCTCTTCGTGCCTGGTTGCGCTCTTCTCGGCTAATCTTCTTCGTAATAGTAATAGATGAAAATGAGGCGCACAGCGGGTGCGATCTCAAAATGGCGGGCGGTAGGGTCGAGGTAGGACCTAGTCGAATGACAATCAGCGTATACCTCCGGCGTGAAAGGCTTCTGATTGACGACTGATTGATTTGCGTCCAAAACTAAGCGGGTGGAGATGCAGCGAAAATGACAGTTGAAAATATTAATTCACAACTACCCCGCAGTATGAGAGCCACAAGAAGTGGCGCGAACAATAATAATAATAAAACGCTTCATTGCACAAAATACAATTAGTGTATAGTAGAGGGGAACTTAATACTAATTAGTATTATCTGTATGTTCAGAGTTTAGTATCTGTATGTTTACTGACACTGCATGTCAATCAGTATATTTTGTGTTTGAAAGTTTAATGTACCTCATTAGCTTGTAACAATAATGAAATTGTTATTCTTTTCTAAAATTTAATGTTGAGCACTTCATGTACATCTACAATAGTTGAAGCAATCGACATACGTTATGAAAAAAGATAATTCTTTGTCATCGTAACTTATTATATTCGTTATTTTTTAACAATTATTTGTATTAACTTCTTGGCCTTAAACATGGAAACAAGACTGAAATCCAGTCAATTTACGTGACAGGCAGATTTGAGCAAGCAGACAGCTTTGTTTGAACGATGTATTGTTGAAGTAAATATCTGAAGACAGCGATATTATTGAAACATTTTTGAAAGGACTTTTGTCACATGTGAATAAATAACTATCACAAAACTATGATATTTTGAGAAAAAATATCAACAAACATACATCTCTGTCTCCCAGAGGGGTATAGACCATAAGTTTGTTATCGGTAACCATATCTTATTAAGTACCAGAAAAACGTTCTGCCAGAGGGGGGGATACCGTAGAGTAGCCCTAACTCCCCGTACCCGCTATCCCAAATTCAAAATTCTAAATACTAAGTTCTTACCAAAATGTTGTGAAATATCATTGAGGAATACCAACATAAAATTGTTCGTATAGGAAAAAGGGCCAGGTCGATTTATGGCAAACTAGGGGATTTCATAACAGGTTGGTCAAGGCCACAATAATACATTAGTTGCATGCTGGTACTCGATGTGACAAAAACTCCCCCGAATGCGCCCCTAAAATCGGTCTGACAGACTAAACGGCCATGTCGACTCGCGGCAGTAAATGTTTTTCTAGCTATACTTTATCGAGTGTTATCGTATGAACAAAGTTTGATGCTGGTACCACATGAGATATTTTAACATGAAAAAAGCCCCACATTTTTTATAACCTGCCCTGTTTCGCCAAGGTAGGCCGGCTATTTTAGGAGTTATTTTTTGTTCTTCTCTCATAGTGACTGTGTCATGCTAGTACTCGATGGGATATAGTTACCGACAATAAACTTAGGGTCTATTAAGCAGAGACAACAGATTTCTTCCGGCACGATCCTGTCGCATCTTTTCTCACCAGGTTTTTTTGTATGAGGCCCCTTTGGGCTTCGATTTTATTGTTTGCTGTGGTAGAGGCATAATTTAACGTATTCTATGTAAATTTCAACCGGCTACTTATAACGGCTGAAGATGTTGACCTGTGATAGACGGACGGGCTGGCAAACAGACAGCGGCTGCTTAATAATGGGTCCTTTTTGGCACTCTTCGTCGTGAATTGGTTAGAGCATCAAGTATTCTTAATCCGGCACAGCGTAGGTCCCGTTTCTTCCGATCATGTGGGAACCTAAAATCCCTTCTTAGCTGGTATGTACGTCATAAGTACCTAGTCTAAAATTTCATGTTC
Source organism: Ypsolopha sequella (assembly GCA_934047225.1). Classification (NCBI taxonomy): domain Eukaryota; kingdom Metazoa; phylum Arthropoda; class Insecta; order Lepidoptera; family Ypsolophidae; genus Ypsolopha; species Ypsolopha sequella. The sequence continues at coordinate 25,859,533 of OW203993.1, forward strand.
TTAGGTCCAGCCGTTTGGTCTAGGCGTTGATAGATCAGTCAGTCAGTCTGGGTATTCTTTTATGTATATGTTGCAGTCAAAACTCATAGCCGGTCAAAATTAGTTTTGACTGCGAAAATCAGTCAAAACTAGTTTTGATTAAGTTGGTCTGAAGTAATTTCGATTAAAAAGTATTTCTGAGTTGTCATAAAAAATAACCACGAAGGTCAGGTATGGTTCTGCGTTCCGCAACTAGCCATACCTAACCTTCTAACCTAACCTACCGGCTCTCTTCTGCGCTGCAGGACATCCGAAAAACTAATTTTGCCTGCGAATATCAGTCAACACTACGTCCTTAGTCAAAATTTTGACTGACTCATTCTCGCAGTCGAAAGTAGTTTTGACCAGGGGCTCTACCGCGTAATTCTCATTTGTATCAACTTCAAGCAAATACATGCGAAATTCAACGCGTGCAAAAGAGATGGCATGTTAGGCGGGCGTCGTCGCACGCACGTCAAATTTCAATCTCAAGTTGATGTTGATGAAAATGAGAATTACGCGGTAGACCCACAGTTATGACTTTTGACTGTGACATATATAAAGATATATGTAGATATATCAAGTTTTCGGCTTTTCAATGACTATACATCCTGTCAGTATAGGAGGGTTCAATGTCTCAGAGCGAGTGCCTTGATGGTATCCATGGATCAGACAGCGACAGCAGATGTCCGTCGACCAAAACCACCAACCTGAAGCGCGAGATCCTTGGTCTTGGTCTTAGGAGCAGCGATGCACTTGGCCACGATACCAGACATCACCTCGCCAGTCGTTTTACCGGCATTACCACAGTTCTCTACAAACAGTAAAGCCGCTTCGAGACCTGAAAGAAAAAACTTGACTTACTCATAGTTCAATTTGCAAAAGAAAAGAGATGCAGCAGTAATTGAATATTTATATAGGTATAAAATATTTCTAATGGTTTGATAATTTTATTTGTTATATATAAATATGTATATTTTTCTGAATTTTCCCACTGCTGTTCTGTTCTTTTCTGTAAGTTTGTTTATATATGTGTATGACTGAATGCCAACCCAATCTTGTTATATAATTTTGTTTATAAATGTGTATAACCTTGTTTATAAATGTGTATGACTGGATGCCAACTCAATCCAAAAACCTGGGCATCCGCTGAAAATCAGCGTCGTGGCTACAGCTGCGACATTATGCTGAGCGGAGATCCTTTTGGTATCATTTAGTTTTTAATTAGTTAAAATGTTCCTAAAAATTGGTCATTATTATGTATAACTAGTTATTAAGTTTTAAGTTCTGATAACAAACAAACATTTTTCTTTCTTTCTTTCAACATGCTCGACATGCTCGTACATACTGATTACTAAAGAACATAGTCAAAAGCACCCAGAATAGAAGAGCTAGATAAATGTGGAAGAAGTGAAAGAGGTGGCAGGATCGTGGTTTCTGTCGGCCTGTGTGGCAGGCAAATAGTAAAATTCCGCCGTTTACAAACGGCGTCGTCAGTTTCTAAACGCTCGCTATTTTGCAATTTGCCTAACCGGCTAATTGAAAAATGCACGCCGTTTGTAAAATAACTTCTTCATTTTCTAAAAAGCCAAAATCTAAAGTCTTTCCCCAAAAAGTGAAAACTAGGTGCGTAGACGAGCGGAGCGAAGAGAAGCGTGTTAGGTTTACATGTAAATACATAATGGGAGCCAAGCGAAGCGGAGCAGAGCGAGGCGACCGTCAATACTTCTAACAGAATTACTTAATTAGAATTAATTAATTAGAAATTTCTATATGCCGAGGCAAATTAGAAAACGCCGAACCCTACTATTTGACGAAAACTCGTCAAAAAGCAAAATAGCGAGCGTTTAGAAACTGACGACGCCGTTTGTAAACGGTGGAATTTTACTATTTGCCTGTGACATTTGCATATGTAACTTTGTTGAAAAGAAAAACATTGCCACCTTTTTCCATTGACAAATAAAGAAAATAAATGCCGTTTTCGTCACCAACACATATTGTACATTATGAAAGCGGGTCTACCGCGTAATTCTCATTTTCATCAACATCAACTTGAGATTGAAATTTGACGTGCGTGCGACGACGCCCGCCTAACATGCCATCTCTTTTGCACGTGTTGAATTTCGGATGCATTTGCTTGAAGTTGATACAAATGAGAATTACGCGGCAGAGCCCCAAGTCTCAAAAGTTATATGACTAGTAGAGGGCTAATAGGCCAGCTCATGCATGCATGACTGTTCAGACAGTCAAAATATGACGTCATTTTTAGAGTTATTGATATTATGAAATACGAGTGTAATTATGAATTTCAAGAAATTTTACACCTTACAGCCACAGCTACACAATTCCATATTATATATTTAAATTTGTAATACAACGCATGCATTTAGATTTTTTTTGAAAATGTATTTTCCATTTTTCCATGTATTATTTTATTACTAATTAGTGCTTACCATATGAAATGTACATCATGATGAATAAACACACTTGCACTAGTTTCAATTTATTGGATTATTTAACCCAATTACGCCAATTAACTGTGAAACGAGTGCAAGTGTGTTTATTCATCATGTTGTTATCAAAGTTTTCCCAAGTGCCGAAAATCGCAAGTATTAATCATATATGAGATGTAGTTGACAGAAAGGCATGACTTTGCAAGTAATGTATAAGAAGAACAAGAGAATACCAAACTTTACTTTGAAAACCTGGGTCATCGAACTTTCGTATTCAAATCGATCGAAATCTAGATTTGTAGTACTTACCTACATACCGCGTGACCAATCTCAACACGCAATATAACGAACGTGAAAAAAACAATACCACCTAATTGAGTCATAAGTACTGTTACACGGAAAATTAAATGTAACATTGATAAAATGAATTTGATTAAAACGGCACCAAGGCTCTCACTGACGGTCCAGCAAATGCGAGATGTTATCGGTGGAGAGAAACACTCACTCCTCCTACCACATTTGCCCCAGCACAGGAGCAGCTGGCACCTGGGAACAAATACCCGTGGCCTATTTGGAAAACGCTTAACCGCCTGCGCACCCAGGTTGGCCGCTGCAGACACAACCTTTTCAAATGGGGCTTCTCAAATAACGGGAGCTGCGATTGCGGAGCCACCCAGCAAACCATGGCTCACGTCATGTCATGTCCATCGTGCCCGACCACCTGCACGATGACCAATCTTTTTGAGGCCAACGACAGAGCCATAAAAGTGGCCTCTTTCTGGTCCGGAAAGGTTTAAAATAATAATAGTTTGATGCCATGGACACGCTAAGAAGAAGAAGATTAAAACGGCGGTAGAACGCTGTCCTCTCAATCTTGAGACCCAGGTTCGATCCCCGGTTGGGCATGCACCAATGAGTTCATGACGATTATATAATAGATCCTTGTAGCACTATATGAGCTGCATACAATACGGTGCCGCTGGTCGGTACACCGTGATCATTCGTTATAGAGTCCTCTCCGCAGGGGCGGGTCGAGAGGGGGGCACCCAACAATAATAATTGTTCGTTAAATTATTACAATCCTGTATTATTTAATATCCTAGTCCATCTATTGTGAAAATTTAACTTAAAATATATCCAATAAATAAAAGAAAATTATAACTTGAAATGTATTTCGGCCCTTAGTGGGCCGTCATCAGTCAAGTATTAAAAAAATTACGAATATACTACGAATATATTCGTAATTTAGGCCTACTAAGGCCCGAAATATATTTTATAATGTTCTTTTATTTATTGTATATATTTCAAGTTATATTGTGTAATTATAAATAAAAAGCTAATTAAGGCATACTATATATCTAAATATATAAAACAAAGTGGTGTTAGTTACACCACTTATAACTCAAGATCGGCTGAATCGATGTTAGTTATCTCTTTTTTGGTGTATTCTTATCCCCTCCGAATAGCAGAATAAGTAATCAAATATCGGATAAGTTATCTAATAACAATAAATAAATTAATTAATTTTACGAATGCAAACAGCATGTGGTGCCATCTGTTGACAAAACTACGCATATAAAAGAAACCTATTTATCTAGCGTTCTGATATCTAAACCCCAAGTTTTAAAAATCGCTTAGTTATTCCAAGAACTATTATTTCCGCATATATTCAATACCCTACGCTAAGCCTAACAACGGTACTGAAACTACATGGGTCCCTGCCATTCTTCTTTCGCAATGGCAAGCAATAAAACATTTCTGTATTTGCAAAAAAGTTGTATTAATGTTATTACCTTAATGAAATCCTAAATTAAGTTTAACTAAAGTTAACACGATATTATTAGACTGTTAGGCGGAACGAAGTTCGCCGGGTCAGCTAGTATTTATTAAAGTATTGTGAAAATTATGATTTGATATAAAAAAAAATTTAAACTATGATAACAAATTTATCGATTTTTTTATTACAGAGGCATATGATTTTTTTTTATTTTTCCCGAGTCCTTTTTAAATCACAAGTAACCTAATTTATGGCTGGTAGAGGTATTCATGGTAAATATTTAGCTAGGTAAAGCATTCATCAATTTATCACTTTACTTTTTTACTAAATAGTGTAGATTTTTTTATTTACAAGCAAAATGCTGGACACCTTTAAAAACAGACACGGCCGAACATTATTAAAAAACAAAGACTATATTAACTATAAGCTATATTTTAGTTACAGAATCCACTCAGAATGCATTTATTAAAAAAGATAGATGACACAAGAAAGATACAAATCATATAGGTAGATTAGAGTCAATTGATTGTAACAATATAATGAATGACATACCGTAAATCTATGACCCAAATGTTGATTTACTCCAAGATTTAGAGACTTATCCAATTATGGCATTAAATGTATAGGATTTACTTTAAATCAGTTAGGATCAGGGTTTACTTTTAAAAATAAAACAGATTATGAAGCCTAGCAAGTCAGCAAAACATTTCATTTAATGCAAATTAAATGAAAAAATGGCACGTTTAAGCTATCCTATCCTAGGTTTTATGACTAATCGCAGTGCAGCCCCTATATTCTGTATCTTTAGTTGCCAACTGGACCGGGTGCCTATCATCAAAAACATAGATAAAAACGGAACTTTCAAAATTGCCTTTAGTGGATGTTGAACTATTTACGAACTGTGTCGTCACTTCAAGTGCGAACATTTCCTTATACAATCGGAATTCGATAGTATATCTATATTTTTGATGATAGACACCCAGTCCAGATGGCAACTAAAGATACATAATAGGCCCTCAGGACACAATCTGTGCAATGTCCTAGTTTCCTGAATGCAACTCATCCTAATTGTATGATCTTCCTTATTTGATGCTCTTTATCAAAAGACAAACAATATCAAAAATAGATAAAATTTACGACAGTCTCTAGCTCCTCATCTCCATACTGTTTTGGCTCCGGAAGGTTTATCTAGTTGGAGTGTGAGTTTGTTGCAAAGGAACTAAGCATACAGCTTGTAAACTTGAATTTAGAATTAAGGTACTTTATGCTGCAAAAGTACTGCCACTTCAGAAAAAAAATCATTACATTTACATACCTTAAATACCAGAATAATTATTGAAAGTTTGCTCAATTAAATGTCTATAAATAGCAATGAACTATTTTAAATAGCATATTTTTGATACTTGTCGTTGTTGGTTCTTGATGGAACATTTGAAACATCTTGTCAATAAAACACATTCTTGGTAACTGTTCCACTTTTATATCTATATTACACTAGCGACCGGTTTCGTTATAATAACATCGTCAGGCTATTGGATACGAATCATGAGATGGAAAATGTATTTCGTCCTTTCGTCTTTGTTTACATTAAAATGTAAAATGAATGTAAACAAAGACGAAAGGACGAAATATATTTTCCATCTCATGATTCGTATCCAATAGCCTGACGATGTTATTATAACGAAACCGGTCGCTAGTGTAATATAGATATAAAAGTGGAACAGTTACCAAGAATGTGTTTTATTGACAAGATAGCATATTTTTCATAGATATTGTCTTTGATGAGCTAAAATTTTAACTTTTTTCTAAATACAGCCTTTTTTGGCATAAGTTAAAATTCTAGCTATAAAAAGACAGTGTCTTTGAAAACTGTTTGTCTCTGAAAACTTTGTTATGTAAAAATAGTTCATTGCTATTTCTGTGTAGGCATTTAATTGAGCAGATTTTCAATAATTATTCTAGTAAGTAAGAAATTTTTCTAAAGTGATAGCACTTTCGCAGCATATTCGCCTTAAAGAATATTTAATGCTACAGAACAATTCATCATTACATGAAAGGGGCTCTTAACATTTCTGTATTGAATAACAGTTTTGAATAATTTAGCCCCTGGCATGAATTTAGCCTCTTGTTTAATGCTCGGATGCTGCACTCAGTGAACTAAAAAAAACATAGAAGATGCTTTTCAAACAAATTGTCATTCCAAAATGGCACCAGACACTCAAAAGAGCAAAATAGCCACATCATGATTAATTCGTACTGTGTGTCATGCGACACTAGGCCAGCCGTGATTGGCTAACTTACAGGGACACCACACTAACCAAGTGCCCGGCACAGTTTTCACACAGGTCATTTTTCAGCACTAACCAGACTTCCATGTTTTTTGGAATGAAGTTCCTTATTGCACATTATACTCTAGGCACTTGGCGAATGATAGCTGGACTGAAGAAAGTGTAAGAGTTTGACCGTCACAACACTTTTGCTGTGGTACTTTAGAACTTTGTTCCAATTGGGTGTCACACGACACCTCTCTTTTTTTTGGTCCCCGTCTACACTGCATATAAATTGATTTGACATTTGCTTGACAATTTACCTCATCCTCCTTTGAGCAATCAAGTGATTTTATAGTCTTTAAGGCGATTATCCCGGACAAAATGTGAAATTCGACATTTTAGAATTTCGAAGACGCTGCATCCTGTCGCTTTAGAAAATTGCAGCTCTGCATAAACATACGTTGATCCTTATTCTAAGACCCCTTGGAATTCGTTTTTACATAATTTATCATTTAACGCTATAATAAGCTTCACGCGTTACTACAAAGTCATAAAAATAAGAAACTGTTTATCATCAGTTTCTCACCAAATACGGGCCAAAATGCGGAAGACATCACATATTCAGGTATGGTTCAAAGAAGTAAAGATTCCTATGAGATTCTTTTTTTATTCAATTTGTTTTAGAAGGAAAAAGCTTGAAAATATTTAATAGCGCCTGAAAAAAAAAATACCAAAACAAGATCTAACGATTTTGATTATTGCTTTTAAATTTAATCAGGCACTTAGAGTCAAACGACACGCTCCCGTCACGCAAAAATAAAAAAATAAAATGTCTTTATTTCGGGCAATGAAAAACACATAGAAAGTGGAAAGAAAATTTTGGCTAATATCAGGTGTTTTTGTGGTAGTGTAGTGCATTTGACGATTCCGATTTTGTATAATATTGTGAACTAGTGGTGTGTGGTGTATAGTAATGTAAATATTCCCTTTTGTTTTGTTTTTGTGCAATAAGTGTAAGTGTAATGTACAGGTTAGGTTAGTTTGCTGTATCATTTATTAAATAAATTAACATTGTAGAAGACAATAATAAATGGTAAATAATGGGTAATAAAAGAATAATAAAGTACTACGGTTCTGGTAAAGCCAAGCGAGTTTACCAAAATAAAGGTCGACGACTCCTCGGTCTCAAATAGGCACCGAGCATAAAATATAATCTTTACGTCAAAAATAAAATAAATCAAAATAAAAAACAAATAAAAGGCCAATAGAGGCAATATTATATATTTATTAAAGTATTACTCGCACATGTGATTATATTATAAACTTATGAACGAATAACCCTTTTCGAGTGCAACAAAAATAAAAAGATTTTATGCAACAAGGATTGAAGAATCACGTCGAGGTGCATAATTGAAAAACTGCAGAGACGCAACCACACGTGCATTTGTCCCAAGAGCTGCAGTTGATTTCATACAGTGCATTGTGTGCGCAAGACATTCGAAGGCAGCCAGAGACTCAAAGGATTTCTCTCCATTCTTCAGAGGGCTATTGACGGTCTCCAATATCAATACGTAACTCGATGAGGACTGCTTGAAGCAGGCATATGGAACAGAACCCACACAATTATTGCTGCTCGTTTGATGGACTCTAATCTTGTGCTACGAGTATATAGGTTACACTGTGTTCTTCTTACTGCCGTCTCAATTCAGCGTATCCGCGTTTCAAAAACATCTTTAATTATTGTTATATGCTCCTTTGTGCATTTTTGACAAATACCAAAATCTTGATCATCTGTTACAGCCTTCTGTCAAAGTCAGTATAATTTTGATGAACATAAATACTCGCAACGTGCCAGTTAATCAAATTAGAACCTTCTTACTTAAATTTTAACGTAAATGAAGGAAATCGTAAATAAAATAAAAAATATAACAGCCAAACTTTCCCAATATTATACCCATTTACAATTTTTGCCCCGCATTCTATGTAGGTGAAACAAGAAACGCTCACCACATCCGCATGAACAATCACCGACACACAACAGACTCAGTACAAAATAACACTCTACCTATCCCGACACACGCCCGATCTCATAATCAAACCTTCAATAACTGCTTCACCGTTCGCGTCATTAAATCATTTCACCCTCCACTAACTGACATTCACCTTAGGACCTGGGAGTCGTCCTACATCTGGTCACTTGGTGCCCACTACAACCATGGACTGAACAGAAAACACTAACTGACAGACAAACTAAACCACCCTCTCATCACTTCCATCACGCTCTTCCACACATACCCTGAATACCCCACCAACCACAGAAAATTGGGATGGCATGAGAAAAATTTATGGTGGTGATTGTTGGCACTTGAAGGGCTTGTACTTGTCCACAAAATTTTTAAAATTTTATAATTTTATTATTTGATAAAAAATTTGTGGACCAATACAAACAGGTTAGGTTAGTTAAGAAAAATATTGTCTTTTTTTTTTTTATTTCTTTTCCTGTTTTTATTACTATGGTATATTTTTCTTTTTTAATACTTGACTGATGACGGCCCACTAAGGGCCGAAATATATTTCAAGCTAAAAAAAATTATTTTATTTATTAATTATATTTAAAGTAATATATGTATAATTACAAATCAATGATAAAATAGTATATGAATTCTAGGTAAAAGAAATACAAATTGTTAAGTTAATATTTTATATGTATATTATTAAAATATTATATCTTTCATAGAAATTTAGGTGTCAGTAATGAATGACCATTCTGACAAAGAAAATATATATGTCCTACTGAGAGGACAAGATAATTTAAATCAAGAAATGGTAATGAGGGAGTACCTAAGTATCTAGCTGCTGAATCTTCATTCAGTAAAATATAAATCAATGCTTGATAACAGAACTATTGAAACGTTAGAGGCTTTAATGATTATTTAGAATAATTTGTTTGTTTTTTAGCTTTTAAAGAAAATTGAGTGTCAGTAACGACCATCCTGACAAAGAAAACATAAATGTCATACTGAGTGGACAAGATAACGTTGTGCCGTTCAGGGTCAAGGTCATTGTACTGCCAGAAGGACAAGTCAAATTTTCATACAAAATACGTACTGCAAGCAGGACAACATATTGATTTTGTCAGGACGTTTCGCACAAAAAACCCATCCTTCCAGAAGAGCTACAAATAAATATCCAAATACGCTACAAATAAATTTAAATATCTGCCTAACTTTGCCCGTTCAATTAGTCTTACTAAACAACCAATCAACCCAAATTTTGGATTTATTTACGTATATAACATGTGTTACTATTTTACTCTAATTAATGATTCTTTCGCTAAACTCATAAACTAAACATGAAAATCAGAGGTGCGATTGTGTAAGAAAATAGTCATGAAATCGTATTCATTTGATAGCTTAAAACTAATCATTTCACTTGTCAAACGGCCAATTCGAATTGTCTATGGTATTCATAGATGCTTTACGATTTGTATTGTTATTTTAGACAATGAGTGAATGATTTGTTAAGATTGACAGATAATTCGAATTGTCTAAGATTTTTTTAGTTCATTGCTAATGTCAAATGATTGCGGCGACTTGTTGTCTATGACAATCGTTTAACGGTAAGTGTTTTTGATTATTTTGGAATAAAATTAGGTAAAAAAAAATTTATTCTACCATTAAAATCAATAAATGATGTTCAATTAATTAAAATTGTGGAGCTTTTTAGTCAAAACCCTTGGCTTTGGCACAGAAATAAGAATTGTTTTTTATATGAACACAGTTTGGGGTTATATTTTTGTAGGAAAGATATTATGAAAAGGTTTAGGGCAGTTCGGCCACAGATTAAAATATTTTTTCTTACTTTTTAGGGTTCCGTACCCAAAGGGTAACCAACGGGACCCTATTACTTAGACTCCGCTGTCCGTCTGTCTGTCCGTCTGTCAACAGGCTGTATCTCATGAACCGTGATAGTAAGACAGTTGAAATTTTCACAGATGATGTATTTCTGTTGCCGCTATAACAACAAATACTAAAAAACGGAATAAAATAAATATTTAAGGGGGCTCCCATGCAACAGACATGTTTTTTCGCTATTTTTATATATAATGGTACGGAACCCTTCGTGCGCGAGTCCGACTCGCACTTGGCCGGTTTTTGTATTTTGGTTCGGTTGCTATTTCGTCATACTAATATAATAAAGAAACATACTATAAAATAAAACACCGACCGATTCAAAAATATTTTGCAGTTGCAGTTGACTTGACACTTGAATTGATTCGAAAATATGACGCGTTATTATAACTACAAAACTCGGACGAAGACAAATAATACGATAAGATATAGAGCTGTCTCTTTCAGACATCACATCTAGTAAAAAAAGTAATCCCGTGTCAAGCTCTTCAACTACATATACTGTTGAGTAGTAGTAAACTTATGCCACCACCTGGGGTCGAGCAGCTGAAACTCGGTTTTTAACCGACTTCAAAAAGGAGGCGGTTCTCAATTCGACTGTATGTTTTTTTTTTTTTTTTTTTTTTTTTTGGCGTTGTTACTCCATAACTCCGTCATTTCCCAACCGATTTGAACAATTCTTTTTTTGTTTGAAAGAGTATACTTCCAGGTAGGTCCCATTTTGGGTTTGGTCATGATCTGATGAAGGTCTTCAGAGATAGGCAGTGGAACTCCTCAGAAAATGACAGCATATCTCTCGAAATTGAGGCAATCGCTATGTACTTGGGTGCTGATTACAAGGTATTACTTGAAAATCGACATTCTTCCACCTGACCTTCGATCCTGGCTTCATCAACATATTAACCATAGAACGCTTCAACGGATCAGAGCACATAACTCGAGATTGCGGCAATCACTGCGTTAGGGTGCTGATTCAAGGGTATTACTTGGAGATTATCAGAATACCCACCTGACCTTCGATCCTGGCTTCATCACCATAGAACTCCTCAACGGATGACAGCACATAACTTTAGATTGCGGCAACCAGTTTGTGTTAGGGTGCTCATTGCAGGGCATTGCTGAAAATTGCCAGTGTACACACCTGAATTTCGATCTTGGCTTCATCCCCGTAGAACTCTTCAACGGATGACAGCACATAACTCGAGATTGCGGTAATCATGTTGTGTTAGGGTGCTGATAGCAGGAAGCTACTCAAACATGGCTACTTATACTCACTTGAACTTCGTTTCATATTAACACCACGTTTGCAAGAACTACCTATACCTCACAGTTTAACCTAGCAACACTAAAAAATGTGAAATAAAATAAACTTTTAACAAAAAAATAGCAACCGACTTCAATAGTAACAGCAGTCATTCACTAAAAAGTTAATAATAATTCTATAAAGACCGATGGTACCGAAGCAACACTTTTGCCGACTTCTTTCTTCCTGAAACATTATGTTATCTAGAAGTCGGCGTATTTCCTACGATATAGCAACATAGAAACCAATATAAGCACGCCGACTTCTAGATAACATAACGTTTCAGGAAGAAAGAAGTCGGCAAAAGTGTTGCTTCGGTACCATCGGTCTTTATAGAATTATTATTAACTTTTTAGTGAATGACTGCTGTTACTATTGAAGTCGGTTGCTATTTTTTTGTTAAAAGTTTATTTTATCCTTCAATTGTTGCGTTTGGTTATACGAGTTGCATGGAGATAAGTTTCGATTGAATTCTATGTTTTAAATTATAAAAATTATTTTTTGTGGTGGATTTAAAAAATGTAATCAAAAAGATCTATTATTTTTGTGTTTGACATAATTTTAAAGTAAATAAATTATCAAGTTTCATTTTACGTAGGTAGTACACAATAAAACGCAATTTCATTTCGCATTTTTTAAACCATCGGTCATTTCTAAACCTTCGGTTACTTTTCGGTCTTCATTTTATGGACAGTTTTACACAATTCGAATTTGCCCTACACGATCCTTTCCTTGACAATCAAATCAATCAAATCAAATCAAATTTATTTATTTCAGATCAAAGATCCATATAAAACATGTTAGTAATAAAACAACTTATGCTATTGTTAGTAACTTATGCTAATACAGTTTACATGTAAAAAAGCGTGATTCTACGCCCCACTACACACGGACATGCAGTTGAATCCAGTGGCGTAGAATCAGAGAGTCCCACCTGTCTACAAACGTGCTCAGCAAGCTGTTGGAGCTGGAACGCACGCGCTCCAACAGAGACGCACACCTTTTTCTTAATACGGCATGGAAGCCGTCGGTATATGCCTCTGTGAACATGCCGGAAGCGCTACAAAAGCGCCTCAGCCCCAACAACACCCTAAACGCGTTGTTATATTGCACACGCAGGGCATTGTATGCTCCCTGCGTATATCCGGTCCACAGACTACTGGTGTACAAAGACTGGCAGAATGCCTTGAAGAGCATGACTTTCACTTCCTTTGTACACCTAGCAAACCTACGAGCCAACATATTGCAGCGAACACACAAAGCCCTGCGCTCCCTTTCAACATCTGCATTGTCGTTTAAATCCGCAGTGACCCAATGACCCAGGTATTTAAACTTGTCCACATGTTTCAGAGGAGTTCCATTAAGTAGTAGTTCAGGAACGGTGTCGTAGCTCTTCTGAACCGCCCTGAACACCATTAACTCACTCTTTGATTCATTATACCTAAGTCCATGAGTCACTGCATAGGACTCACATATTCCCAACAAGTGTCTGAGGGCCCTCATCGACGGGCTCAACAACACCATATCATCCGCGTAGCTAATATTGTTCATAGCTACCCCGTCTATTGAACAACCAACTTGGGCGTTGCTTAGCTTGACGATGAGCTGGTTCACATACAAATTGAAGAGTTTGGGTGATGTCAGGCCACCCTGCCTCACTCCACACTCCAACCTGTATGCATCTGACAAGTTATTGCCGGCCCATTTTACATAATTAGACTGATTGCCGTACCAATACTTAAAAATGGTATAGATTTATCATCTATGACCAACCTTACACAATCGCACCTCTTTACATTACCAGAATACGGACGCCTCACAGAATAAGGTTGCGGGAAGCGCGCGGGGCGACTCACTTGCAAGTGCGCCGCGCAGCAGGAATAAGACGGCTATAGTTTTTTTCAAATACAGACTGTTCACAGGTATTTTACCTCTGACAGCTGTTCTATGTCCAATACTTAAGAAACATTTTCGATCAGCCTAGAGGTAAAATAACTGTGAACGATCTGTACCTATCGCGGCCGCGGCCGCTAACTCAATGATTCCCTTAAAATTAAATACAATGAAGTTCTCACCTTTCTCCTGAGCCAAAGCATTACTGTCAGTTACAAACTTCTTCATCAGTCCCAAGTATTTGTTCCATTCTGGGGACTTTTCATCATCAATCTGGTTGAAGAGTTTCATAGCTTCCTCATAGCCTGCCACCCGAGCCTTCCAGAGCTTATGAACACATTTTTCTTCTGTCGGCAGCTTTTTATACTCATTTTCATCCTCCATGTTGTTGTTTTTATAATTACTTTTTAAGTATTGTTTCTCTCATGAAAATATTGTATGGCAAAGTATTTTATCTGTAAAGAGATCTTGAATTTAGTCTAATAAAAAAAAACTGGAAGATAGTAGGTTTATGAAACCATTAAAAAACAGAGTTAACAATTTAAATAATATTTAATTAATTAATTATTATTTCAACAGACGAGACCACTCTCAAAATTACACTAAAGGTGAAGGCAAACCTTGTAACTAGGGCATCGGAACCGGTTTTTCCCGGTTCCAAAAGAACCGGTTTTTCCCGGTTCTGAGACTCACAAAAAGAACCGGTTCCAAAATATCAAAACCCGGTTTTTTCGGTTCTTTCGGTTCTCTTCAAAAAGTGATGAAAATGTTAGCGACTACATCTCAATTAAAACAATTAGGTACTATACTTTGTATTTTAAGGATGTAGGTGCTAACTGCGCTTTCCAAATGGCGCTAATAGTGCTAAAACTACCATCATCATGCTGCACTGGGTAAAAGATATAAAAAAGACGCTTAACCCAAGCAGCAACACTGCAATACCTGACCAACCCAAACAAGTATTTCGAGGATTTTGAAAATGAAGATACATCTGTGTTTGTTCGGCCTACTAGTGATGAGATGCTACACGAAATTGTAAGTCTTATTAAACGCACAAGCACAATCCAAAACATACTCAATGAGCCAAGAACGCAGGATTCGCAGGAAGATGTCTTCCAAGTATCTTTAACATATGAAGATGAATTAAACAGAGAGTTGAGTCAACGTGTTGCCTCTGGTACTGAATCGACGTCTACGTCGAATGATTTGATCACTACTGTAAGGGTGGAAATGGCTTTGTTCGAAAATGGTGGTAAACGACAACGAGGCCAATACCTATCACTAGCTTATGAACATTTAAAAAGCATCTCACCTACTAGTGTGGAGCCAGAACGTATATTTTCATCGGCTGGTATTGTTTGTAACAGACTGCGCTCGTCTTTGAGTGATAAAACCTTGGATGCATTTATTATATTACGCTCATATTATCCGCGTAAAAATAAGTAAACTTTGGAGTTAAGGCATACTTATTATAGTTCAGTGTTTTATATGATGAGCTCTACTAACAGCTCTGAAACAATTAATTTCACGCAACTAACTTTTTTATTCAACAAGATACAATTTATAGAATTAAATGAGACTTGAGGATAATTCACGATTTATATAAAAACGGCTCACCTCAATACGTGTTATGATCGGGAAAGCCGACCAGTTACAGCAGATTTAGACTGCCTTTATCTGGGCGAGTACAATTTTTAATTTTAAAAACGTTAGAGCTGGACTTCTATCCTTGGAGCGATTTCCAAACTCCGACCCTTAAATTTGATATGTTTCTGATTTGTTGTTTGTTTGTGTTTAATCTAAACATTTTAGAATTTTTCATTTGTGTTTAAAGTTTTCTTTTAAATATTCTAAGTTCTTCTTGACCAATTCTTCTCAAAACAACCTATAATGTTGAATATACGTTTGGTTTAGTTAAGCAGAAGCATTCAATTTGATATGTTTCTGATATAATTTTTGTTTAGTATTCCAAGTCCAACTTGATTAATTGTAAGAAAATGAATGCTCTCTCTGACTGAATATACCTAATTCATATCACAAGTCACACTTTATTAAACAGTTTGTGATTACCCAAAGAATTGATTGTTACAAAACTACTAGATTAATTAGTACAATTATTTTTAAGAACTGATTGATACCAAAAATACTAGATTACTTTTTTTTTTAAAAATTTAATTATTCGTGTTTTAATATTCTTTCAGTTATATTTATAGCAAAACTTTGGAAAGAACCGAAAGAACCGGGTACCCGGTTCTTGATATCGTTTGGAACCGAAAACCCGGTTCTTGAAAATTTGACCGGTTCTCGATGCCCTACTTGTAACCCCATGAATGTATCGTATCCTAAATACACACTGGGTGCCTAACTAATTATAATTAGATTGGGTAGTGTCAACAATTGGTCAACACTGCACAATGATTTTTCAACTAACAAATTTTCTAAATTTTAAATTGTGAAATTCTTTGTTTCGCATACTCAATGTTACATGGCATGGGTTAGGTCTCAAACTACGTACTTATACTAAAACATTTCTCTTTTGTTACATTGGACAGTACTGTTTCCTTTGTAAGGTCAAGGTCTTTTCTACGGGTGAAAATAATTGAATTGTTAATTATGAAATATAATAAAAAGTTATTTACTTAGACATTGTATGTAAATAAATAATGGCAAACATAATGCACAACAGACATTAAAACATAATGTGTTAAATTGATTATGATGTGAAACAACCGATACAGAAAGAAAAAGACATAATTAAGTTTAGTCCTGTCAAAATAGTTAAATCGTGTTACACCTAATTAACAATATTGTTTAAATTAAGCAAGATGTCTCTTTGGGCCACTTGCACAATGTTGCTTAGTAATGTTTAAACGCAACACAATCATTTTAAATCCTAAACTATGTTTAGTATCCTGCACGACCATATTTATGTAATTAAGTCAAGACCATAAATACCAAAAAACGGTCATTTAACTTTCTACGTAAGCTAAAAAAACCATTGTTTTTATTAGGTATACAACTGCTAGCCATGAACCTTTTTTTTATACATACTATGCATCAAAAACAATTAGTTATGGCGAAGAATTTAATACCTTTTGACTGAGGCGATTATTGGTTGGCACATTTGTCTAGTTGTCTCGGAAGCTTAGTAAGAAGGCTTTACCGACGCACTTAAATAGAATTGTCGGGAACAATGTTGTGCAAGATGTCATAACTTATGTTTAAGATAAAAACAGCTTCATGTTAAGTAAAATGTCATTTGTATTTAAATAAAAGTTTATGCAGATGGCCCTTAATCATTCATCAATTCAGAATGAAATTTCTTGACTTCAGTCAAGCCTATCTGACCTGAATACGATTCTTTATTCTAAAACTTGTTTAAAATGCCTTTAAACACGCAATATCACCAAATAAATTATTGAAATCGCTCCACATGAATCACTGGTGGACAAACGCCCGAGTATCGAAAATGCGGAACAATTAGTTAATTGTGCGCCGTGCCGCTTTAATAAAAGCCGTGTCTATAACGAACTTAGATGAGAAATTGGATCAGAGAGATCGCCTTTACAGTCCGAGAACGGTTACTTTCACAACAAGGTACAAACAAATAAAGTCAAATGTCACTAACTTACCGTTAAAAGCAGATGTCGGAGCCTTGTCCAATTAATCAAAAGATAGAAATAAAATCTGAAGGATAGAAACTGCAATGCACTCACATTAAAAAGGAACAAGAATATTTATAACCGACAAAGCGAATGCTTTTTTTCTATTTCGTCGTCGTTTTTTTGATTTTGCGAATGAAAATGGACGGGATGGGAATCCAGAGTTACTAGTATTTAGAAAATTTTTACCCAAATGTCATCCAATAAATAAAACCCCTCCAAGTCTTGGGGTGCGTTCAGTTTGACAACCGCCGTCGCGCGACGCCTGCTTAACAACCGCTTAAATTCAACGCGTACAAAAGAAATGGCATGTTTGTTGGGCGCCCATAGAGAGACACCCTCTATGTGGGCGTCCCAAGAAATTACGTTCCAGTCACCTACTTATACAAATACGCTGGACTGGCTATTGACAACGTGACAATGAAGCAATTTGGTTAGGTATCGCCATTTAGCGCTGATAGCAGCAGCAGTGAGCAACGTGACATATTTGGATCTAATCTTTGAGATGGATGAGACAATAATTAGGTCTCCTACATTAAGATTTTCATGAAAATCAATTAATTACGTTTAAAAAGCCAAGAAGACTAGCAAAATATTTTTTTGGATACCTATCTCAAAAATTGACGAAGTTATTGGTATTGAAAGGGAGATTATGTCAAAATACATGCTGCCTAGCACGCGATGTCATCCTACCTGCTTACAGTAAGTACAGCATTGATTCATTTGATTTCAATGCCAAATTTAATTATTTATGCATTATTTCGTTTAATTATCGACCTAATATTTGAATTCGTCACATTTTTTTTCGTTTTATCTATCAGTTTTTATTAAGTGTGACTTCATTCAACATGACTGAAAAAAAAAGTTTTCTAGTTCTGCATAGTGCCTAAATTGCAGCAGCACTGCGTATAAAACCCCAATGAAGATATTTTTCTTACTAAAGATGTCCAAAAAAGGGGTGCAATATTATGAAACTTGAGGATTAAGTACTGTTATCAAGTTCATCTTGAGATAACTTACTAAACTACGACACATTGGCTAATACATGGCTAATACCTACCTAATTCTAAACTACTAAGAAACTAACCACTTTAGTTTGTATTGTAATTTGGGTAGTTTAATGCAAGTAAAAAAAGTTTGTTAATTTAAATTAGGTAATATTTTAGACACACATATTTAAGAAATCTCCTCAACTTTCTTGTTCGCGGAGCTTTATCTTCATTTATTATTCCGTCTAAGCAAAGTATATGAGTAATTATTATTTAGTTTTGTATGTACTATCGAGGAAAAATATGCAGACCCACTTTTCGTCC
The DNA here is from genome assembly GCA_934047225.1 of Ypsolopha sequella. Classification (NCBI taxonomy): domain Eukaryota; kingdom Metazoa; phylum Arthropoda; class Insecta; order Lepidoptera; family Ypsolophidae; genus Ypsolopha; species Ypsolopha sequella. The sequence goes on from OW203993.1 coordinate 25,878,133, forward strand.
GTATTGCAATAGTGATAAGAATGAAAAGTGGGTCTGCGGAATTTTTTCGATGGTACATCTGTATATTACGTCATCAATTTTTGCTTCCAGCCCCTACAATCATCCAACTCACTTTCTTACAAAATAGATCTTGCTGTTTAAACAATCGTTTTTGAAACGGATGCTTCTTTGTAAAGGGGGCAAATTTAGAACTTGTACTTCCGTGATTGACTTCAGGAAAGAATTCCGCAGATCAAGTCATTTTTGAATTTAGTGCTTGACAATAACAATAACATGAATATAACCTTTTTTTATGAAGGATTAATTTATTTCTTATTACAGATTAGTACGTTTTTGACAGTTAATTATTTGCTATTAGTTATCATACTTATCGTTCATGGTAAATTAATGATTTTATGATCGCAATAATAAAATAATTGCGCTGCAATCAGGAAGTTTACATATACTTTACGCTTTTCAATTTATGTATTCAATAAATTACCTAAAAGTTTAAAAAATACTATAACTACTGCCCAGTTTGTACAAAATTTAAAAGATCTATTAATTGCTAAATGTTACTACACCGTCCAATAATATTTGGACGATAATAGTCTGTCATAAAATAGTTATACCCATAACTTACTACTAAACTCATAACATATATTTATAAAATTTCGAAATAAGCCGCCTTTTCTCACAATATTGCTGTGCCCAACAGGGTGCATAATGATCTAAAATTTTTATGAAACATCTTTAATGTACTTTATGCTTGCAATAAAAATATTGAGTATTCAGTATTTCTCTGTGATTGACATCTATTACCACAACATGCAGTGTGGGATTACTAAAAATAGTACATTTTATATTGTTCCAAGCAAGCAAAGTCTCTATAATAGTGAAATGAGAAAGCTTGTAGTATCAAGTTTAATTTCAAACTCTAGCTAAGAAATTCAAGAAAACTTTGATGGAATCCTAGATTATTAATTGAATTCAATTTTTGTGCCAAATTTCATGTCTTTATCTTGAACGGTGCTAAAGTTATGAGGCTGTGACATAAGGACGGACGGACGGACGGACAACGGAGTCTCACCATAAAGGTTCTTTTTGTACCTTTTAGGTACGGAATCCTAAAAAATTTTAAATGGGAGAGTTAAAAGGAAGACACATTGTAAAACACCAGCAGTTAGTACTCACCACCCTGATGTTACATCATCAGAACGAATGCAATGCCAGAGAATATAAAGTATTGCACGGCTGTGCTGGCGATTACGTAAGAATGAATCTAACCATTCTGTTACTAGACGAGATTATTTGATTTCTTATTACAGATTATTACGTGTTTTAATCGTTTATTATTTATTAATAGTTATTATTAATAATAAATTATTGCTTATTTAATCGGAATAATAAAAAAATTCAAACGACTTCGACTTTGGCATCGCCATCAGGAGTTTATTTTTAAATATCAATGTCAATGTCATCAAACAATTTTCAAATGTAACAGTTTAATAATTACTTTGTGACTCGGTGGTTAAAAAAAGGACGCGAATGGACCCTCGTCTGGACAGCGGGTGTCCTACAAACGGCGAGTCGTTGCCGCCGCGAAAGCATCTTGCTTGCTCCCTGTCGTTGAGCCTAGCTCTTGCAACTCCATGCTCAGAAAAGTGGAAGTGGAATGCTGCTGTGTGAAATTTCGGTTACCAAGGAGTACTTACTGATCCTACTTCTAGTCTCAAATTACAAGTTTGTACCTATATTTGCTTACGTAATATCTCAAGTCAAAGTTCCCTTATATTGTGACTGAGTGACTGACCTTTCATCAAAACTCTAAAGGTGTTCTAGCAGGCCCACGAAATTGAAATTTTTAATTTAAATGTACATTGCAACAAAAAAATATAAAAATGTTATTTGCGGTTGGTAATTTAATATTTCCGTACAAAGTCTATACAAAGTGTATATTTCCAGCTGCATCTATAAATTTTTATGACACTAGATGGCGTTGCTGGTATGCTGCTTTGCATTAAAGATATCTTCTACATCATAACACTAGACGGTAAAAAAAAACTGTAAAAAAAAATTTATGTCGCTTTATCTCCGAAAATAGAGCCTGTAGTAAAAATAAATAATTCAACCGGTAAAGTGCGAATTGGACTCTCGCATAAAGAGTTCCGTACCCCACACAATACAGGTACGGAAAAGTAAATAACAACAATATAGATGCCATACAAACAGCAAGGCAACAAAAAACAAAGCGATAAAACTGTACCACCTGACAAACAATTCAGCACCCTTTGAATACAGAACCCATTTATTTATTAATTGTTGTTTTACTTTAATGTATGTATTACAGTCTGCCCAAATTTGAAATTTGTATGTATTATACGAATGTTGACAGAAACGACATTGAAATAACATTCATATCAGCGTGCATTGCATGTGGCTGTTACGACGCTCGCTGCGTCTTTGATAAGGCGAAATAGGAGAAAATAATACTTTTCACATGAACGTGATTGTTTGATTGAAAAATCCTATGTTATAATCCTACCAAGTTTATCTATTAATCAAAGCATAAATTAATTAAATCGACCAAGCCGATAAGGAGCAGTAAGATATTCGAACAAAAAAAAAAAACAAAATTATATAGATGTTTTGGTGGTATGAAAGAGAAAAATGTTGCATAAGTTGATAATTAAACAACACACTATTTTTCAAAATTTATGTTTTGGCCATAAACGAGGAGTAAGCTTTAGAAAATACCCATTTGGTGATACTTAGCCCCTTAAATCAGAAAAATATTAAATAGGTACGAAATTTTAGACTTGATGATGGTGATTGTAATAATTTTCATCCAGATGATGATATATTAAAAAAGTTTTATAAAAACAGACAAAAATAAAATGCCTTGCTATTTATTTACTATGGTACCTTTTATGTGATTACTAAAAAATAAGAATGACTACTTATTGCAAAACGGCTCACCTCAATAATTATTTTTGATCGAGATAACCGACCAGTTTCAGCAAATTCAGACTTCCTTCTTGAGCGAGTGTAGACGCTCACGCGACGATTTTTTTTTACTTGTATTGTTTTTGGTCTTTTGACCTGTTAAAACTTTTTTAAAAACTGCTCTAGAACTTATTCAGTGGTTCTTTATCCTTCGGCGAACGTAAACTAAACTGTTAAACTGCCTTAATCGATTAGGTGGACGGAAAATTGTTTTTATGCTATATTTCTGCCAGAGCAGGTGTCCTAGTTTGTCCGTCACATCTTTCACCTTTTCAGACTTTATTGGTAGATTTTCAGTTATTTTAGCAATTTAATGGATTTGAGAACGACAACACTGACTGTTCCTCTCTCCTCTCTCTCTCTCTCTCTCTCTCTGTGCGTGTGTTGTTACATGTTGTTATTCATACGGCGATTTTACTTTTTTTCAGATTATACGGCAGGCTTTTCACGTACCGTATTAAGAAATACGGCATTTTAATTTATTAATATAATAAACAGTTCGTAAATAAATATAATAATACGGTAATTTTGTGTTTTTTTCCATAAATACGGCAATTCGAAACTTTAGATACGGCAACTTGAAATTTTACGATGACAACACTGCTCTAGTAGTTAGAGGCAGTTTTACTTGAGAACTTTTACGATCGAGACGTATGTCGCGCGCTTATAGTGACTACTGTGCGTTCGCAATTTTCCAATAATTATATTCTGGTTTATCTATTTCTTGTACATAGGCTTTATTTGGTGTGACGTGTGCTTTACATAAAGTTATGATTCAATAGCAAGTCTACTTAGAATAGCATTGTCACTAAAATAGTTGTGGACAGTCTCAAAATAAACTAAAGGTGTTATTGTTTGGGTATCATTTCGACAAGAAGAATTTGTTGAACTTCTCTAGAAAGGAGGATTTCAACATTCTCTGGAGCATAGTATGCTTCATACTGTAAGTACCTTGTATTTTATATATTATACAATGTGAAAACCGGCTTGAACCCAGCCCAGTTACTTGCTTTGTCTATAATTTCGTAACAACAACGGCAAATCACAGCCGGCTGCAGTTTTATAAAGATATCAGAATATTACTATCAACTTGTTACCTATATAAACATTAGACACCGCACTTATTAAATAAACTCAGCGCATATATATACATGCATTATTGGCACTAAACTGATAAGCATACAGCTAGATATTCCATTCCATGCAGAAAACACGTAGAATAAGACACGTACTATAAAATTCATAGGTAGCGTTCCTAAACGCCGGCCGGGGTAAAGGTGAAAATTAACTTGTCAACCATTCTACATTTTACAGCACCTTGGGGTCGTAGGAGGTATCAGTTTCAACTTGATATCTCAAAAAACATTGTACCTCATGGTATAATAATACCTTAATATTACCATCGCAAATTGCTAATGCGCTGGGACTTTTGTCTAAATAATTCACCATGATGTTTCAATTTCATTGTTGGAAATGATGAAAGCTCAAAAAAGAGTCCTATAAATATTTACTGTAAGACATGATCATAGACATTATGAGACAAAAACATAAATATAGTTGGTACCATGGCCGAATACCATGGTTGGTACTAAGAACAAAATATACTCAACAGCGATGCTAACAGTAAAGAAGCCGAAAACAAATAACATCCGAGCGCATTCGAAATTTATGGGGATTATACAGCTAGACATGGGAACGTATCTTTGTTGAAATTAAATGAATGTTGTTGTACCAGCCAGCCTCACCAACTGTCACAATAATAAAAATTAAATGAATGTTGTTGTACCAGCCAGCCTCACCAACTGTCACAATAATAAAAATTAAATGAATGTTGTTGTACCAGCCAGCCTCACCAACTGTCACAATAATAAAAATTAAATGAATGTTGTTGTACCAGCCAGCCTCACCAACTGTCACAATAATAAAAATTTACCGTTTCATTATAATAACAATTTTAGCTTGTCATATGTAAATAAATTAATATACCTACCTACTTCTTATTATTTTTACTAAAATATTGTTAATAGCTCATCTCAATTGTTTACTTGTATTCTAACACCTACATTAAATTGTATAAAACATTTTTACTTGAATTAATTAAAAAATGTTGTAATGATTTTTCCTATACCAATACCAACAGGTCAATGTATGATAAAAAAAATGGAATAATGACTTTAAGTAACCCAAAAAAACCGAATTCCACTAGGTGATCTATAACTTTAAAATTATTTAGGTATACTTTTTAATCTAAAAGCATAATGTTCTACATACATAAATATAAACAATAAAAGATAACTGTATCCATCTATAATTTTAATTTTTCCATCATTCTGATTTTTGTTCGAATTTCGCAAAACTGAAATGATTTTATCAACACTTTATTGTACACAAAATACATAAACAGAAAAAACAACAAAGTTCAAAGGCAGACATATAACTTGCAGCGATTTCTTCCAACCAACCTATCATTGGTGAAGAAATTATTATCACAAGAAAAGTAAAAAGGGGAAAAGTTAATCAAAGTAAAAATCAATTTAGTGAAAGTCTAAAAACTTGTTCCTACGTATATTATAATATACAAATATACTACTATCAAAATAGACTTACATAAATAAATAACAAGATTATAATATATTTTGTTTTTTACAATACATTATTTTGATAAATATATATATATATATTATATATTTTTTATTTATATACCTGTGATGCTCTTAGATCACAGGTGATCCACCTCAGCATCACAATAACTTTCTCTCCAAAAGAAGACCCACCATCCATCAACGTCCTAAGCCGAAGTCCCTCTGCTGGGAGCCTTAAGGGGTCGTTCGAAAATTACGTAGGTAACGCAATTTAGGGGGAGGGTGGGAGGGGGTACGACTAGGCGTTACGGTTCTGCTACGTTGGGGGAGGGAGGGCAAGGTTTGCGTTACGCCAAGATTTTAAAATTAAAAATTATTATTGTTAATTAAAAACTGAATAATTAACGTGTACTTAAAATCTGTCATTCCTGAATATACCCAAAACTTTTTATAAAGCACCTGGTACGTAACGGAAAGGAGGGCGGGGGTCCCGGTCAAGCGTTACGTTCCGGTTACGTGGGCGGAGGGGAGGGAATCAAAAATTTGAGAATTATGCGTTACGTAATTTGCCAACGACCCCTAGGTGCATGTTGATTGAATATTTACTGGTGGTGAACATTCTCCGCATTTTTACTCCTTTTGTCCAGCTGGTGCCAACAAAATAAATAGTCACTCAGAAAAAAAAAACTGTAACATGGGGACCACTTGGCGGATTCTGATATGGTGTCACTGTTAGCTGAAGGGTTTCATTCTTGAGGAGGGTTTTGGGGTATGTGTGTATGTAAGCTACTAAACTTTTAACTAAAATCTTATTTTATATCTCTAAATATTCTGCATTAACTTTAATGCGACGACCGCCGTGATTTAAAGCAATCACCACGGTACTCTTTCTTAGGCAGGACCACAAATTATAGAGGGGTACTACGTATCAGATAGCCCTCTCGCCTGTAGTTAACCTCAGACACGTCTTCTGCCTCCTGATTGGCTGGGGAAAATGATATATCACATTTTTTTTATTCACATCTTATTGTGTAGGCCAAGACAACAACTCTAAACAGCCATATTAAAAAAAAAGCCCGTGGGCAGGACCTTTACGGCCTGTACGAACGCATTCCATACCCTTGCGTCCTCCAAACTGTTGAATCTAATGCCATGAAGTCCAGAAAAAGTCGCACGGAGCGCGATCAGGACTATAAAGGGGATCGGGCAACTCTCAAAGATTTCAAAAAGTAAAACTTTTTTCAAATCTTTGGCAGCTCTTGGATGTTTGTGGTCTTCAGAAATAAGCGTCTCAAACTAGAACTAGGACGTTTTTGTTTTAAATTATTAAATACAACAGGTAAACAGATCAGTGTGTCCTCCTGGTAAAAGTGTTCCGTGAGTGTGTCACTCTGCATAACTGCATTCACAGTTTTTTGGTTGGTTTTTTTATTGTTCGTCTGTTAGAGAACAAATCTCTTTTATAGTGCATGTAAGCTGGATTGCATTGCTACCAACATTACGGCTAAGGAACTACCTAGTTATGGTGCGGTCATCAGATTAAACAAAATAAACACACTCAGCTATCGTGGGTAAGTCGGTTATGTAAATAAGCAGAATAAACCAAATAAACCTTAGTACATACCATGGTGGTTTATAGTGGTTTGAAGCTAGCTGCACAATCACGTTTGACAGCCAATTTTCCCCACGATTTTTGACGTTTATTGAGGGTCATGACCGAATGGTGGGTTTATAGTTTATAGTGAAAATAGTAGTTTATTGTGATCTGATGACCGCACCCTGATGAAGCGCACTTAGTTATCAGCTTGTCTATGCCTTGTTTACGTTCCCACAAAAATATTAGACCTACATCGTTGCTCCAATCAGCGAAACTAGTCTAATTCAATAACTGCTAATAATCGATTCGTGATTCGTAGTCATACATAACAACTAATTATAATCAACTCACGAATTTCGATTATATCAGTTCCGCGTTACATATACACTCCCACCTCTTAAGCTGTAAATTAGATAGGTAAGGCCTTATTCCCTTGTTTTAGAGTTTACTTTTGCACCGTGGCTTTATTTTGACTAGCAAACTATCCCAGCTTGGTCCGTTGTCATTTGGTTTTATGTATGTTGTGGCTCGTGGACATTAGGCAGATCGTAAAGAATTAAATCGAAAATCTTTCACCAAAATTCAAAAAATTGGTGCGACGACGAGCGAAGCGACAATTCCAATGTTTAAAGAAATGTGATATTCCCAATTTTATGTGCCGGCGACATTCCAAATATCAGATAGGTCTGATTGGTTATTTTTAAAAAAATATGCTAAAATGGGAAGATTTTGTTTTTTTTATTGTTTGAAAAAGTTAGTTCAGGAGAGAGACAGTGCGAGTTAACGAGATAAACTTACTTCACTTTGATGAATATTTAATTTATTTTAAAAGTTTGGTTTGACATTGAATGATAGAGTGAAAAATATCGACATTCGGGATCGTTGCACCCTGAAAGAAGACGTAGTGAGAATAGATAAAGGAATGATTCGGTGGTTTGGCTGAATTAATGGATGAATTGAGAGAGGGTGAATGAAAGGAGAGTGACGAATGAAATTTATGATGCACAAGTAGAAGGTACAGCTCAACCAGGCCGCCATAGAAGGACGTATGCTGACTAAATTGGTGACATGCTGAGGAAGGGCAAAGTCAGAAGTGCCCGGAATAGAAGAGCTTTTACGACTACTTTGATGGATGTGGAAGAAGCGAAAAAGATCATTGAGCAGCAGCGTAGCAGATGGAAACCTGTAGTCTCTGCCTACCCCTCTGGGAGACAGGCGTTAGTATATACATATATGTTATATATGAATTTCCAAAACCTGACGTTATCGATGATTTTCTGTATTTTCCACCTACATTCCAAATGTCAGCTCAGTCGACCCGGCTGTTCCTGAACTACACCGCTGATGGATTAACGGACACCTTCGCTGCAAGGGTTCCGTATTCAAAATTTTTGCTTTACTTTACAGTTCTCAATTAATCGATCGCTTGGATGGATAAATGGCTAATAGCCGATATAAATCGCTTCTGTAGTTATTAATCAATCAATATAGTCCTTGCGTCTTCGTATTGTGTCGCAGGTAAATTGTCGAAGCCATGAAATTATAATTTCACCGGGTTAGGTTAGTTTATAAAATACTTAACAAAAAACTACGAGTGAAATTATAATTGCACCGCTTCGACAATTTACCTGCGACATGATACAATACAACTATTAGTGATCGGATTGGGTAGACCTAATTTACCAAAACTTCAAAGAACAGAGACAAAAAGTGTCATAGGCTCAGAACAATATTGTTCTGAGGTCATAGCCGAAATAATTGGCATAGATTAAAATATGTTAAGGTGTGTTAATTCGAAAACCATCTCGAGATTTAAGTTTAATAAGCCGTATTTTCGAAGTTTTGGTCTAAAAAACCTCATGATGATGAATATTTTCACGAAAAGGCGGCAACTTCCATTTGCCCTCGTGTGACGTCACTTGAGTAATGGCTGTTTAGAAATGTGTCCTTTGCTATCAAGATAAATTTATAATAATTTGCTCCAGACTAATTTGACAGCTAGATGACAGATGAGTAAACAGACAGAGACAGACCACTTTTTTTTATAAGCAATCACACATCACAAACAGTATTAAGTATGTCTAAAATTCTCAAGTGACAAAGTCATCGGACAATTCTTTAAAAAATCATGAAAAAATAACGGTTAATTCATATACTTACCAAAATAATGAAAACTATGTCCTAAAATGGCGTATATTCTCAGAAAAAAAAATAAAAAAAAAAATCTTTTCAAAATTAAGCTATGGGAATGAGCGTTTTTCTCGTTGTTTTTTTTTCTTAGTTCTTAGTTCTCCTCCAGATGGCGCTGTCCATGTCACCATAGATAAAATCTAAGGTTTCGTAGCAATCAATGTCAAAGCAGAGAATATAAAGTACGGTCAAAGTTTGTTTGGAATCGGTGCAAATTTTTACTTTGATTCTGTTGCTAAAAAATATGTCAGTGCCATCTATGAACCTTATTTAACACTAAATTTGACATAAGGAAAAACGCTCATTGTTCACAAATAGGGAGCTTCAAGTGCAGGCTTCTGTACATTGTTCTAACCAAAAGTAGTATTTGATGGGTGGTATAATTATTTCTTCAGATTTGGTTACAAATCCCGAGGAATAAAGGGTAGATAATACCACAAAAAAACGAAGATAGACGGACAAAGTGTCCGGTATTCATTCGTAGTAGTGAGTAATCACGATGCTATACACGTTCGTAGTTGGAAGCACAACACCAAAAAGGTTTAACGTTCAAGGGAAACCGTTGCCTGTTTTTTGCTCGACAGTACAGTCAGCAAAAGAGTTAGGTGACTAGGCCCAGCGCTAACACTTTGATCCTAAGACCTACGCTGAGTGATACGTGAGCTGAGGAATATACTTAGTGAATACAAACACACATGCACTTTTGATTAAGTATTCTTCATCTCATCAATCACTCGTCAGTGTAGGTTTATTCCTGACATGTTAGGGAATTTAGTCTTTTGTCAGGAAATCAGGAAAAAATTGCATTCGTCAGGAATTTTAAAAGATAACGAACAAATGCTTAATATTATTTTGTTTTTGTTACAAAAACTGTTGGAAATCGCGCTTCGTCCGCATTAACATGAAAAATTACAGAAAATTATCTGAAATATTTGGGATTTTGTCAGAAATTCACAGAACTGAATCTGGTAGACCTACGTCAGTGGGTCTTAGCTAGGATCAAAATGTTTGCACTGAGCCTGATTACTTATCTCTTTTGCTGACCGTACCTATTGGCCGTGCTCGGAATATATTTTTATTTTTCATGAAGCAGCTTAAATATGAATATGGTTTTAGAATTCGGTCAAAATCGGAAACCCTTACAACGACCAGTTCGGGGCCAGTAAAGAAGGCGGACGTGAAGTGCGCACGCGCATTCTCATCAAAGCTTCGACGAAAAAGCGGAGGTGCGCGGGGGTTTTTGCGCAAGTGATAGCTAATTTCACGTGTTTACTGGCTCGAACATCAAAGGTTTTTCCATACTTACTTACAGGGCTAACATGCTGCTCGTCACGTAGTTGCTGGTTGCATTTCCCGCCATTCTGCCGCCGCCATATTGAATACGAATCACACATGCAAGCCGTTTACGGTTTTATTTGCAATTCAATGCAGATTCCTTTGTTTTGTCCGACAAAAGAATTACAAATTCTAGCCCAATTCCATGTTATTCATCATTTAAACACGGATTCCCGTATTTTTCAGCCATTCGGCGTAAAGAGGCATAAAATGAACGAACAAGCAAAGAAATAAGATTTGTTTCAACAACAGGCTGTTATGAAAGAGTCCTTATGTACGCCCTACTTTTCTTTTTTTCTTTTCTCAGTCTTTTGCATCTTTAATGCAGAGAGGCAATGTTCTTTAAGCCAATGATCCCTGTAGGCGTTCAACCACTTTGATATCAATTTCTTACGTTAGTTCTTACGACGTGATTCATCAACAGCTGTAATTGGATTCTATTTTTAGGGTTCCGTACTCAAAGGGCAAAACGGAGCCCTTGTCTGTCTGTCCGTCCGTATGTCACGGGTCTCTAGCTCGTAGACGGAATGAGTTACAGACCTGAATTTTGGATATTTTGTGTAGAATGTTGACCTACTGAATTAGAAATACTCATACCTACTGAATTAGAAATTCGTTTAAATTATTTTTCAGTGGTGTCAAATGGAGCCAAAAAAAAACGTTTTTTCATACTCTGGCTTTGATTGGGTGTCATTGTCTCAACATTGTCTAGAGCTCATTAATTGAGTAGAGTACAAAATTAAATAAATTATCTTCAAAAATAAAAAACCCTAAAAAAAATCGAGGCCCAACTCGCACTTGCCCGGTTTTTAATTTAATTTAAAAGTAATGGTGTCTATGAAATAGAGTAAATTTATATATTATCGGGTATTACCGATTTTATCCTAACACTAGTCAGGTACAAGGGCTTTTTTCAAAAGTACAAAAGTTTGCAAAATAATAGACTTTGTGATATTTAATTGGATAAAACAAACCGATGAAAGTAATTCAAGAAGTTTTCTCAAGAAGTTCAGTTTATCTTACCTTGAATAAGAAAAAATGGGCTTTTCTTAATTATACTTCACTATCACTTCGAACATCTGCTTTGAATACAAAATTTTGTACTTACTAAGAAATAAATATTATTCAATTAAAATATAGTTTTATTACTTTTTTAGGTTAATAAACAGTTTCCTTTAATATCAGTACGAAGCTAAAATAACCTTTTAAAATAAGGAAACAAAAACCTTTCTTTTAATCTCATACTAAATGTATGGGAATGTTTAATGTCAAAATTTTGGATACTTCTCGTTTGATTTTCAAAAAGTTATTGATGTCATTTTACTGATTAGTTAACGTACTTTCGATATCAGTTTAATTTTTTCTGATATCTGTAATAGCAGTGGCGTGCACAGAACTTTTTTCCGGAAAAGCAATCAGAAGGTCAAGTACGACAATAAAAAAAATATGAAAAAAATTAAATAACACTTTGAAAAAAAAAACTTTGTATGAAAATGTTCACTCTAAGAAAGGCAGTGCCTACCCTGGCGTCATACAAACTTTTTTTTTTCAAAGTGTTATTAAAAAAAAATCATATTTTTTTATTGTCGTACTTGACCTTCTGATTGCTTTTCCGGAAAAAAGTTCTGTGCACGCCACTGTGTAATAGTTACGGAATAATTGCCTGGAATACACTCTGTATACAGTCTTTCGATCATACTTGCTCTCTCGCACAATGACAAACGCGGTATGCGTGAGGGCGCAAGTAGGATACATATACGCTGTATCTCTGGCGCGTGCTAGCTACACTGCTCTCCTACTATATTATGTTGGAGCCAATGTTGGCCCAACACGGACGTACTAATAAATGGAATTACGTCCAACGTCATACGCTGGGACTATTCGAAAAGCACTTCTGGGGATTCAGCTCCTGATTTAATTATGTTCCATGTGCGTCCACGCTGCGCATTGACTTTAATTCACCAGGACTTCTAAACTCTTTAAAATCAACTCTATTTGTTGGAGAATAAGAGTTAAATGGGCGTCTATTTTTGTTGGTATGTCAGTTCAGCTTTGTATGGATGTAGGTAGTGGTAATAACCCTTTTATGTTAAGAAGCCCTTGCTTGGAGGCTTTCAAGGAGATGCTTTGTTCATTGTATATGGGTAATGTATGTTAATGGCCTTTGATATTGTATGAAAACTGTGTAGGTTGGTTGGTAGTAGGATTTTGATTTTTAGTTCTATAGCCCTTCTGTTAGGCTTGCATTTTTCTGAGAAAAAATTAATTCTTTGGTTACAAAAATGTTTATTTAAATGGTAACTAGAGATGCCGCGAATAGTTGTTATAGCGAATAGTCGAATACCGATTAATCGCCATTCCCTTTGGCGAGTAGTCGAATAACTCGCCATTATTATTCGACATAAAAAAGGAATATAGAAAATAATTTATTCGCTACCAAATTATAATACGCAAGTGTATAGTCTTGAATTTACTAATAATTTATTTGTTACTGTAATCAAAAATTTTTCGAAGGTTATCTATGAGAAAAAAAAACAATAAAGTTATAAAAATCAGTCTCATATTATACTGATTTTACATTTTTAAATGCTGAAAACTCTTTTCTTTTCTGAGGCAGGTTTGATTTATGAAGAAAAGCGCAACCGACTTGATCCCAATCGTGCAGAAAAACTATTTTTTTTTGCACCACAATCTGCCCCTTTTTGTCTTTAAATATTAATTAAAAAGCCAAACTTCAACATGACATGACTAATTTTTGGCTAAATTTTTATATAAATGATAATAATTAATACCAAGTGTGTTTTGTTTATTAAAAAAAATAGAAACTGATTATTTTTAAGTCTATAGTTTTTTGTTCACTAAAACTTTATTTTAGACAACTATTCGCCGAATGTCGAATAATTCTAGCTATTATAGTGCTCCCTTAATTTTTATATACCTATAATATTTTTTTTTTACACATTGCACATTTTTGTTAAATGTCAAAAGCTGTTTTTTAATTCCGGATTTGTTATCCGGACACACGTCACAACAAATTGTAATATTTGTAACAAACTCGTTTGTAACTTTGTTAAATTTACCAAAGTTTCACGAAGCAGCACTATCAAACAATGAAAGCAATATTTTTTTGTTGAGGTACACTTTTATATTCTTTCGTCAAGTTGCTGGTCTGGCTTGCGTGCGGTAATTAACAACTGTCACATCACAGCATTTTAAAGTGCTATTGGCAAGTGAATCGTGATCTCGGCTCTTATGTACTTAGACAGCACTGAATCGGCAATGTATCAAAATCTAATGCTGAACCAATGAAAACTTGGAATTATAACACCCGTCACCGCGAAATAACCTCATATTACTCGTATTCGTATTGGATATACTTACAATCTAGTTTACTTACGGTGAAGGAGATTACTATGACGTAAACCTGACTACCCTAAAATGCGTCTATTCGGAACAATAATTTAATAGGATGATGCTAAGAACTGTATGGAACCTGGTACCCGCTCCAATAGAAATAACCGATATGTGATTAGAAAGGTATTTACATGTAGAACAAGAATTACGGTGACGCTTGTCTAGATTGTTAGTCCGATCGGAGTAATATAATCAAGTGTTAAGGATTGTTACTAAGGCCTAACTTGAGACCGTAGAGTACTCCTGTCTCTTGGTGAACGCACCATTACCAATCAAAAGCTAAACAATGCTTGCATCTGCCAGTACAACCCGTACGAATTAACTGTGTACCTCGCGCTGTGACGTCATTTGGACGGTACGCTATCGCTACTGAGCGCTTGCGGCGAATGCGGGGTGCCGCGCGAGGCAGCGGGATTCCAGCGGAGTGCACAGTTGATTCGTACGGGTTGTATTTGGATCGGTGACCGTTTTTGAGTGGCTGATGGCGATTGATTTTTGTTATTGGCCTTGAGCAGTATGGATTGTTACTAAGACCGAAGTTGAAACCGTATAGTTCTATTTGAACTAATGTTTAGAGTACTCCTTGCGTTAAGTGAACGCACCATTACCAATCAAAAGCTAAGCAATGTTTGCCTCAGCTGGTAATTTAATTGGATGGGTGACCGTTTTGTTATTTTTGTTATAATTGGTAAATACCTGTAATAATAAAGCACAATGATGACATAAAGTCACACACAATACAAACGAATGAATATACCTGCGCGTACGCGCCTGCCCGTCCACCCGCTAACCGATAGTGGAGGGGCGAGAGGGAGGAAGGAGTGAATTCACCTAAAACTGGTTACTGTGTAGCGTGTGAAGCCTTGATGCACAAAAAGGCTTAATAAGTCATGAACTATTGAAAAATCGTCAGGTGACTATTGCTTAAACTTACATGTTCAGTACCGTATAACTCTGAACGGACGGGGATTTGGAACTGGGCGCCATAGTAACTTTATAATCAAATCAAAATAGCTATCCAACGATGTATCACACATAGCTATTGGAGTAGGGTACCAAAATTTGCATCATCCATAATTAAATACAATGATGAATTAAAAATATGATTGTAAGTAGTTGAATAAAAAACAACAAATTTTGAATTTTCAAATTATGCCGTGAACAGAGGCTTACGGAACCCTAACAAGATCTGTTTTCAAAAAACAGGAGCATTAATCGGTCACTCAACAGGCCATAAACTTCGTTTCCGGTTCGCGCAAGTCTAAACAAACCCGGCTTTCCGTGCCAAAACTCGACCAATAAAAGTAACCATAAACAGTACGGAACAATGTGACGGTTCCGTCAATAAACCAGTCTAAATAAACTCCTACAACTTGGCAAAAGAGTTTGGAAAAAACCGGCCAAGTGCGAGTCGGGCTCGCGCACGAAGGGCTCGGTATCATTATCTATAAAAACAAAAACGGCAAAAAAAAACATGTCTGTTGTATGGGAGCCCCTTTAAATATTAATTTTATTCTGTTTTTTAGTATTTGTTGTTATATCGGCAACAGAAATACATCATGTGTAAAAAATTCAACTATCTTAATATTACGGTCCATGAGATACAGCCTGGTGACATACGGACAGACGGATAGACAGACGGACAGCGGAGTCTTAGTAATAGGCTCCCGTTGGTTACCCTTAGGGTACGGAACCCTAAAAATGAGGGCGCTATCCAGCAGCCTAATTACCGTATTGCTAATTTGGTGCTAATCACACTGACGTTTACGTCACAGATGTCATTTTCGTTGGCGAAACTTGGTATTATATTTTTTATTTATTAATTACCATATAAAGCATTCCCTACATGCTAAATTTCATAGTGCTAGAATAAATATAAGTAACACATCTTTTTTAAGGATAATTGTTTAAATTATTTAAAGTTTTTTAAAAATATATATAAATATACTGATAAATAAGATAAACAAATACAAGGAAATCTCAAGATATATTTCGGGTCCGACCTGGACCCGGCATCAGTTGAGTATCTTAATTAAAATAGACATTGACATATATATATTAAAAGTACATGACATGACAGGTTATGACCTAGACCACCTATTTACAATCTATCTATCTTAGTATTAACTTATTATAAATTGTCATTAATAATAATGGTGATGATGATGATGATGATGATGATGATGATGATGATGATGATGAAGAAGAAGAAGAATAAGAAGAAGAAGAAGAAGATGATGATGATGATGATTATTATGTTAATGATGAAGATGAGCAGGAGGAGGAGGATGATGATTATGATGATGACGATGATGATGATGATGATAATGACGATGATGATGATGATGATGATGATGATGATGATGATGATGTATTTATCAGTATATTTATATATATTTTTAAAAAACTTTAAAAGCTGTTATAGTGTATATTTTAAATTATTTAAAAGAGCGTTAATGTGGACTAAAGTTAGGGGAGTTACTTATCAAATGCCTCTTATACGCCGATGACCAAGTTCTCCTTGCTTCATCGACGGATGCAAGAGATGGTAACAATTATAAGAAAGGAATGAAAATGAACGTAGGAAAAACAAAGGTTATGGTGCTAGAGAGGGATGAAGCGGTGACTGAATGCAAGGTCAAGATTGGAGATGGGGAAGTAGAACAAGTTAACGAGTTTGTTTATCCGGGTTGTCTATTTACGCGCGATGGAAATAAAAGTGTGACGTTGAAATTGAAAAAGAGGAATGCGGGAAATAAAGTGAATGGAGCTCTACACTCCTTTATGGGCAGCCAAAATGTGACTGCAAAGGCACGATTGGCGGTTCATAATGGAGTGTTGGCTGAAACTAAAAACGAAAAAAATCGTTAAATAATAAAACCACGGATGATTTTGGGAACTGATGTAGGCAATGTTTATCAATTAAAAGATTTTTGAATTCGGGAATAACCCTTTCTTTTACGGCAATGAAGTAACCTTAATTTTGATAATTTAGCACGTAGGGCGCGCTTTATGTGGTAATTAATCAAAAAAAGAAAATGGTATACCAAGTTTCGTCTGTCAGAAATAATGTAATTCCTTGTAATTCCCATAGCTTAATTCCTAAAAGATTTTTAAATAAAATAAATAAATAAAATAAAAGATAAATTGTCTTACAAATCTGCTAACATACAAAATACAATAAATACATAAGTGAAAAGACAAAAAGGTCTAAGCTCGGCGTACAGCTAGCTGACACACATGCAGACAGCCGCCGATTTTCAGCTCAGCCTTGTAATACCACATGATGAAACACATTAGATTAAATTAAAGTAACTACAATAAATATTAACTACAAAATAAATTGAAAAAAAAATAAAAAATAAATAAAGAACCTACAAAGTTTAATGAAACCAAAAAACAAAATAAAAAAAATAAATAAAAAAGAATATAGAAAATAATAATGTTTAATTTTAGGAGGGAACACATAGAGCCTGAGACTGCTTCTGTCAGTGTCAAACTGTTTTTTGCCAAGCTACAACTTCAAATATTAATTAGACTTCGATGTATTGCTGTAAGGGTTTTAGTTTTTTGCCGGAATCCAATAAAACTTGGGATCATCCGAGCATGAACCCCGTTTAAGAAGCATCTTATCTCCGCCACATACGGGTCAATGGTTTGGATGTAACCAGGCGGGTGAATGACACCCGGTCTCTAAATATAGACTGACCGAGATTCTTCAATACCTTTTATTATTACTCATATATTCACGCCGCACCGCTCTCCTAAAGGGTTTACCAGAGATATAAGTATAGATGTATACCAATACACCTGTCTCGCGGGATTACAAAAACCTGTTGATTTCGGCCAGATACTTGGCCCAATCACTCCGGGTTTTGGAGTAGACACCCTCACTTTAATCCCCAGAGAGTTTGGGCCAGTCAAGGGGCTGAAATCAATTGGCAATTAAAGTCTGCGTTTCACAATACTGTCACTACAAAACCCTGAGAGGCAGGTGTAGACATTGAAGTGGGAGTTATTGATATAAGAAAACAAACACTTCTGCAAATTTGTAAATTCAATGAAAGGCACGTCAAATCAAGTCTATGTAGTAAATAAAGAATTTCAAGTTTTATTTTGCACTTTATGAAAAAAACAAAACCGGTCAAGTGCGTGTAGGACTCGAGCCCTGAGGGTTCCGTATATATCGTTATTATCGTATCGTTGAAGAATTAAATACTGGTAATTTTCGTTTTTTTTCTGTGTGCTATAAGACTTACTTGTGAAGGAAATTTCACTAAAACTGCCCTATAGGTTGTCATGGTTAGCAAATTTGTATGAAATTGATTATGTAAAGGGCATATTTTTTTTTTTGCGTCGTGTTAGAAACTTGACTTTTTTACAGCACCATGGAGACATAGACTTCTGTAAGAGGTATTAGTTTCAACTTCACATCTCACACATGTAATGAGGCCTAAGCAAAATGATCTTGACAGACGGATAACAAAGTAAACTTATAAGTAAGTAGTTTTCACTTTTTTGCACTAGGCTGTCCTAAATCAATACTTAGGCTTATATTATGAGGCCTTGCAAGCTCTTTTGGATATTTTTTCTTTAGAAGGGCGTTCAGATTGAATCCAAATTCTCCTTTTTATACCTCTTTGAAATCTTCTTCTGATAGAGGTCGGTTGGACTTCTTTTTATTTTTCACTCTGTGAGCAATCTTTTCTGTTGTATAAAATGTATCAGATGTTGTTTAAGATGGATATCTCTGTCACGCGTATGTTATTTCATTTCATTTTACTTTAAACACATCAGCAGAAGGTGTTCGAACGTTTTGAAGTAATACCTTTTTAATCGTAATTGTTTAAGAATTCTAAGATCTGAAAATTGTCTCTTGCCTAGTGGTATGAAATGTAGTGTATTGCGTAACACTCCCGGTTTTAGAGTAAGCATATCTACACTACAATTCCCTGTTAGTTACAAACACACGTCGGCGGAGTAACTCGGGCTTTTGTAGTTGGAGTAAAACGATTGATCTACTCTATGGTTTGGGCCACAATGTTGGCCCAACTACTCTGGGGATTAAAGTGTGCGTGTCTACTTTAAAAGCCCGAGTGGTTGGGCCAAGTACCTGCCCGAAGTCAACAGGCTTTTGTAATCACGCTACCTGTCTTTCCTCCTCCTCCGTATCAGTCAGGTCTTAGAAGCTTATTTTAGGTGCTTATGAGATGGCCCTTCTTCAGTATATTGCCGATGGCCAGTAATGGCTTCCTTCCAAAAACGCCCCATAAGAGGTTTTCGTTACTCATCTTTCACCGATCCTTTTGTTAGTAAAAATAAAAGTTCCATGTGATTTACGCAAATTCTGGTCGAAAATTTTCGGATCAGTATTTTGTTTATTACCAAGTTGCATCTGGATTTCTGGGTTACACCGCGTCCGTCGGTTCAAAAGGAAAGATGTTTTTCGGGTTAAGGAGGCTTCGTCGGAAAAATTAGCAACTCTATTCGTGGTGGTTGAAATTTCGAACAAACCCATATTAAAATAAAGTTCTTATCAGCTCGCACTACAATATGGTTGTTACGACAGTCGCTGCGGCTGACAAGTGCGAAAATAGTGTGTTTATAATTTATTTTACCTAAAATAAAATGAATTTTCAAGAACTGAGAAAACCATATCATTTAATATTATTTTCTCAAGAAGTTTATAAATTTTTATACTCTTTCGATAAAAACTGTGGCAGTTATATTGTTACAAGTGGACAAAAAATCAAGAAATAAGGGTAAACTTTGAATTTTCTTGTTTCACTTCTGTATATTAAAATAAAATTCAGGAAAAACCACATCACTATTTGTATCATGTAGATTACTATGTATTTTTCTTGTTTTAAAAAATGCTATAGTTACCGTATAAAATGGTTATAAAGTTACTCAGTTCAAAGTCGTTGGCGTTGGGAGAAACCTTAAGAGGGCGCCAAGCAAAATAATCTAAAACGACAGTCACTGTTAAATTGATTTATTGAATAATATTTCAATGATAAACAAATAGAATATATATTTATTATCACAGCGAATGTATCTACACTTCCGCCGCAGCGAATATTAAAAATAACTTATGGTGTAAGAAACAAATCTATCTAAAAAAGGTATTGGGGTTGTAGTCATCTCAATAACTTCTGTCGAATTTTGTCTCAACCACAATTCAAGACAATCAAGACAACTGGGCCGTTTCACATTTTTAAAATTTTGTCTGGTAAATTAAATATGATTTTTTTCTGTTAAATTCAATAAATACGACCACGATAAATAGCGACCACGAGAGAACAAGCGAGGTCTCTAATCGTTCTACGCTCGGCGCAGCCTTAATATAAAATTCGTACTGAAGCAGGGAATTATTCCCGTAAAATTATACAAAACCGCTGGAAGTTTCTAAACAATGTTTGATAAACTGTGTTTCGTACAAAAATACTGTGAAATCGTAAACTAAAATGAAATGACGAATTACTTACTGCATCTCGTTCCTACGATATACTGTTTTATTTACACGAGAATTCAAAGTAAACAAAATAATTAACTCCTTGGTCTACCGAAAGTCATTGACTCCGGTTTTGTATTGAAACTGAAACTGCTTCAGAAATAGCTCTCACAATACTGTAACATAACAACGTTTATAAACAACAGAAGTATAAATCGTTGCCATTTTACAAATATATTCTCGTTGAAGTAATGCTGGGTTTTCAAACGCTACTACAGTAAATGTTTTAAAGTTATATTATTCTACATAATCATAATCATATCATTTATTTGCAGATTAAAGCCACACCTGGCACACAAATCATTTTATATAATAGGTACACAGAAAAAAAAATTAAATGTCAACATTTGTATAAGAAAAAGGTAATAATTAAATAAAATTCAAAATATGTCAGGTACTTAGTACAGAATAATAATTATCATAGCAACAAGAAGATTTACGAACAAGAAATTCATATTTTATAAAATATAAGTTAAAAAAATGTTCTACTTATTAAAAAAAAAACGTATATTCAAAATTGTAACAATTTAGTTGTCAATTCATTCGAATTCATTAAAAATTGCGCCTAAAATATATCTACATTTTTTACCGGTGCCAAAGCTTACTTTAGGAAAACCAAGGAAAAAAAAACAAGTCTTTGTATAAATAAACGAAAATAAAATATGGAACCTCCGCTACGTGAACACTACTATAACCGTAATCTCGGAATTTTGTCGAATTAATTTTGTCCGCTTCCATATCCTTATTTCTACCGGTTTTCTAATTTGGGTGTTTGTTTTTGATTTTTCGGGTTCCGTACCCAAAAGATAACCAACGGGACCCTATTACTAAAACTCCGCTGTCCGTCCGTCCGTCCATCCGTCTGTCACCAGGCTGTATCTCATGAACCGTGATAGTTAGATAGTTGAAATTTTCACAGTATTTCTGTTGCCGCCATAACAACAAATACTAAAAAACAGAATTAAATAAATATTTAAGGGGGCTCCCATACAACAGACATGTTTTTTTGCCGTTTTTATAGATAATGTTACGGAACCCTTCGTGCGCGAGTTCGACTCGCACTTGGCCGGTTTTTTTATCGTGGTCATCTTTGACTTAGGTCGCCAACCGCCTCTGTAGTGTGGTAGTGGACTCAGGCTCTAAGCTATTCCTGCCGGGGCTTTATAACGTATTTGGTTGAATCCAGATTGCCTAGTCGACAACGAACTTCAGTCGACCTCTGTCAGTACAAATATCGACAGAAACTATATTGAAATAACGTTCATATCAGCACGCACTGCATTACGACGTCGCTGGGTCTCCGGATAGCGCAAAATAGGAGAAAATGATACTTTTTGACAAGGACGCGAGAAACCGAAAAAAAATTTCATAAAAAAATTATCTTAACATTATTTTCTTTGTATTTTAGTTCAAGAATCATGCAAATACCATTAGTGGTTCCAAAGAAATAACCAATTTTACTAAATTTTAGTCTAAAAACAGCTTGACTTTGAACAATATTTTCATACTGTTCTTTTAACGCAAGAATAATTTTCAGAAATCAATTTCTTTCCTTATACTTTGAATAACACTACTACCTATGTATATTTTTCATATTTTTTAAACATCTCATTTAAGAGAAATATCGTTATCAGTAAGAGTAATTTTCGAATGACGCTGGAACAGGCGCCTTAAGAGGGCTCGGCTCTGACAGTTTTCTGCTTGGCGGTTATTTTACCAACACCCCTTATAGTCTATTATGTTAGTACAGTACAAGATCATTGTCTATATGGTGACCAGGATCTGAGGATCACTACGTTAGTTATTTAAAAAACCGCATTCAAATCCGTTGAGAGTTTCTTGAGTTAAAAATTAACAGACAAGACAGATGGATAGACAGACAGACAAAAATTATTAAAAAAAAATTTGGCCTCAGTAAAATAACGCAACTCATTTAAAATTGCGCAAAAATATTAAATTTACGCAGACACGACTTTTTTAGTATTTTATTATTTATTTATTTATCAATTTACTATACCCATTTCGATCATTTAGTTGCAATTTCAAAGTATAATTACAGCATAAATCTCTTACTTTTACAAGGCAATACCCATTTCTGATCGTGAACTGATAAGTTTCTCGTGTCTCATTAATTTCATTTTCTCGTGATAGCATTTGTGAGAAATTGTCACTTTTTATCGGCAGATAATCACTCTTAATAAAGACCTTATCTGGAGCAATAACATCACTTGTTACGTCATCGTTTACCATCAAATTGGAATTTTATTGATCAATGCTATCGTAGCAATTTAACTTGATATCGATTTCGGTATTATAAAAGAAAGTTACAAAGGGCGTATATAAGGATATTACTGCTATCGATATTTATATGAAGTTTTTATATATACATATACTATACTTAATAAAATGTGATGAAAGTTAATGTGAAATATATATATCGAGCCATATCCTGGCGACTGATGCCGGACTCAGGATAGGGCCCGAAATATATTTCACATTATCTTTCGTGATATTTTATTAAGTATGTATATATATAATATATAAACTACATTTAAAGACAACTTAGAAATAAGTCAATTAATAACGTTTATTTACGATACTCATATGATAAATAAATAAATAGATGACCCACTGCATACAAAATATACTTAAAATTTTGTCTCAAGTTTGCTATACGCAATCGCACCTAGCAAAACAGTCGGTGATTATTCTTTTGTATTGATCAAATATCAACTTTATCACAATGAATGAAGATTGAAAACCGAAATATGCGAATGCATGCTTAGATTGTCCAGTGGGCCGCATAGACAATAGGCTGGGCCGTTTTTGTATGGGGATTTTTTTTTTATGAATTTCTTTCGGGCTTATCGTGAAAAAGGTGTTTAATGATGTGTTTAAATGACAGGCAAAACATTGTTTAGATCAGATATCATTTTCAGCCTCCGGATTGGCTCTGAAAATAGCAAAATTTTGAAAAAGTCGTGTGTGTTCTTAGCCATTACAGCAAGGTAAAAAAAACATAGTAATATGTTTTTGTAAAATAAAATAAATTTTATGAATAATATTTATGTATTCAAGGAATGAATTTCACAAAAAATACTATAAAAAAATATAAATCATAGCTTTAATTAGCGCGAAAATCTTGCTTACTTTCGAATTTTGGCATAACTCTACGAGACTCAATCTGAGCTTTTATAAAGCCTTCTCTATCTTTTTTTTGCTCAATTTAGCTGAAGCCTCAGTAACAGTCTTCACTGCTCTTTCAACTGCTTGAGAGTGGCAAGGCAGACGTAGAAAAGGAAAGTCTCCTTCTCCTTTTTGTGCGACAAACATTTGGATGTCTTCATCAGGTATCCTCTTTAATATTGGTGGTTCCGTGATTTTATCCTGCCAGTCAATCAGATCGATGTAGGATGATGCATCGAGGTTAAGCAGAGGGATTTGGAACAATCGGAGTCTGTTTGTTTGAATGCTGCGAGCTTTCAAAATGCGACGTGCGGCCACTTCCTGGATTTGCTGTTTAGAATCAGTCAGCATTGCTAGCAATACATTTTCAGGGTGAGCGAAATACCCGTTTCTTTGTATTACCGGATCGACTATAGCTTTCAGTTCTGTGGGCAAGTATCTTGTGGCTGAAATTAGTTGGTAAAGGTGGCGTGCTCCATCTTTACAAGATGGGTGAGTTTTAATCGCGAACCAGGTTGGAGCGTAAGCCTTTACAATGTACGTTGCAAGGACCACTAAATTTTCAGAAGGTGATTTCATGGAAACATACAAACGCATAATTCTATTAGCACGAGTAAGCCATCGGGCATGTGACATTTTTCCTGGTGATTTGTTTCCTAGATCGATAGGAAATTCACCTGTTGTTACTGCTAACACAATTCTGTACAGATATTTTTGATCTGTGCTAATATCTTCAGTAGAAACCTCTGGTAACACCGCAGGAATAGGTTGAAATTTAACAATCGGCCTCTTCTCACAGGTTTCTAGATCTTTTCCAATTCTGCCTGAAAAGGTCTGGGGTCCCGATGTGCTGCCGTCAATGTGCAGGAACAAGTGACGAAAAGGCAGTTCATTCATATGAAGAAGGCAGATTATCCATTGTAACGGTCTGTTTAAACGTTTTTCGAGAAGACGAATGATACCACCTAGCTTACCAACATTCACATTTGTTCCATCGCATCCTACCGCCAGCAAAGTGTCCATAGAAATTTCTTCTTCTAAGAAGAAGTTGGTGATGGCATTTTCTATACATTTGGAGGTGCCAGAATATGGTGCAATATAACCCAAGTACTTGGTCTCTGGTTCTTTTATCAATGAAATATGCTCTTCAAGAATGCTTTCTCTATACATTTTTCCATCTTTTTTAGACACAATCAAAGTTTTATCTTTTCTTCCATCGAAGTAAAGGGCAGGTACTTCTAAGATTTTGGCTTGTATCACGGCACATTGCCTTGTTTGATCACGTTTTCGGCGAATCCTATTTTTGTCAATAACTTCTGCGCTGGAAGTGTGTAGCACTGCTGATGTAATGGCTGCCGCAGCTCTATCCGAGACACCATATCGGTCACAAGTCCTTGAAACCAAAGCATAATCTACGATTTCAGAAGAGAGCTTTTTGATAGGAGGTGTCGCTGTCTCAATTCGCTTAGGTGGCTCAAAATTGTCATCTTGATCTGATGTAGTACATTCTGGTTCTGATTCTGATAACAAAGAAACGTGGAGCTCCTGCATGCTTTCATTTTGAGGCTGAAACTTTAAATTTGTCTGAGATAATTTTCTTTTCAATGTGTTTGCTAGTCTATTTGTTGTAACAGTATCTAAACTTCCAATAAACATCTTCCTAGTCGAACGTTGATCAATAAGGAAGCTATGCTCTCGTGGAGGTATTTTTTTCTCTTTAGGACAAGTACACTGAAAGATGTTTTTACATTTACAAGACGAAATGTCAAATAAAACTCTACTGGTGCGGCGAAATTCCTCCAATTTCTTCGCGGGGATTTTTGGATGAGATTTAAGGAGATTTTTACATTTTAGATGATATGCTTTCAACATCACTCTCACTCCTTTATTTTGGATAGTTGGGATAGAAGCTTTACCCCATATTTTTGCAATTTTGGCCACCACGATCGATTCTATTTCCTTATACGTAGGCTCTTTCTTCGTGTTTTGGTCCAGTTTTATTTTGCGCCTACTCCACTCGTAAAACTTCATCACATCTTCGTATGTCGGCAACATATTGTCTTTTAAATCACACGTGTCACCAAACAATGGGCATTTCCACTTTTCACGGGTACGATCCATCTTATAAGGCGGGAATAACTGCAACACTCCTCTCGCCAAAGACGCCGCAGCGAAACTGAAGTGTGCGCAACTCGAGTTTCAACGCGTAATTTTTCCCCTCCCTCCTCTCTTCCTCACACCTACATGTGGGATTAGTGGGACCTATTATAGTGTTATTTTATAAGTAGACTATATTAACATTATAATTTAATCAAAATAATTATTTTTACTTGATTCCAAGTACCTTATTTCCATAATGCAACTTACCTGGAAAACAACAAAAACTCGAAAAATTTCGAAACTTTGACTGCAATCCGGAGGCAGAGGAACCAATCAGAATGAAATAATATTTCACACACGGTAGTTTAAACCCATTTTGCACTCTTTCCACGATAAGCCCCCCAGAAAAGTCAAAAAAAGTGAAAACGGCCCAGCCTAATAGACAACCTTTGTGTGGGTCGGTTTTGAGCCGCGGACGCTGAAGACAATATTATGTTATCGAAGATTGAAACAGGTGGTAGAGCTGATGCCGGGCTCGACTGTGGAAGTACCACCATCTTACTTGGAGACCCCCTCGAAGTAATTCTTCCAGGATGACCGCCGGGAGTGGCAAAGTCCTGGAAGGTGTATGTCAGTCGTACACAATACACGGGTTTCGTCAATGACACCCCAAAGATATTTTTTATTTCTTATGAAGAAAACGCTTGTACTTTCCCACAAATTTTCTAACTATTGTCAACTCCTACTCTGTCTGCCCATAGCTTCCTCTCTCTCCACCATGTTTCGCTATAACAGGGTTTCTTTATCTTTTTTATTTCTTTGGTTCCGCCCATAAACAGAAACCCTTCTTCAGTCTTTGTCCGTCTGTCCGGGACATAAAGACTCAAAAACGTCCGAGCTAATTAAGTTGAAATA
This sequence comes from Ypsolopha sequella, assembly GCA_934047225.1. Taxonomy (NCBI): domain Eukaryota; kingdom Metazoa; phylum Arthropoda; class Insecta; order Lepidoptera; family Ypsolophidae; genus Ypsolopha; species Ypsolopha sequella. The sequence goes on from OW203993.1 coordinate 25,904,951, forward strand.
GAGAATTGTTGTGCAGCCACGAGAAAAACACGAAAAATCGAAAAATTAAAAATATTTTTAGTTTTCGAAATGTTTCAAGTGTATTTTCAATCAGACTGCATCTAGGTTGAGGGAACGAAACCCTTACATTGCCAATGTATATTTTACATTATGCCTTTTTTCTGGATTCAATAGACATCTCTTGAGATTTTATCTTGAGATCAAATAAATACAAGTCCAAAACCGGAAGATTATGTTCGATTCTTTCATAATTCCGGCAACGAGACTTCCTCTTACCGACTTTTCCGGTTCGAAACTCCTCTATGAATAAACTATTTATGGGTGATACGAGCGGAAGTCGGACGACCTCGTGCCATCTGCATGGTGATTCTTAAGACCCAGTATCAAGCTAAACTTCCGTTCTGCACCAAAGCTCTTGTTTTTGAACTGTCTATCCTGCTTTAATCAAATGCCGCGCACGCAAAACTTCAGTTATTTTGAATTTGCGACTACATTACGTCTTGTATATAAAAATCCTTTCAGTTCTTGCGAATTTTGAGATTTGTAGCTTTAAAAATACATGTCATTATCGTCATTTTGAGATTTTTTTTAGAGCTGTCTTTTTCAGATCTACAAATATCTTAAATATGTCTTCTTTTATAACAAGTGTTTTTTTTTCAAAGATAATAATAAACTGCCAATAAATAAAATGTGTGTTTAGCTTGAGCCCACAACAAGGATTTGTTCATGATTTGTTGTGATACGAACTCTTTTTGTATGAGCTTGATATAGCTTGTGCTGTCACGTGTTTTTGGAGACACCATTTAAAAAACTGTATTATTTATTCGCGTGGATCCCGTTTTCTTTGATCCCATGCGCATTTACTAAAATCCTTTCTTAGCGTATGTCTATAGCCCAGTGGCGTGCACAGAACTTTTTGCTAGAAAAGCAAGCAATTGGTCAAGAATAACAATTAAAAAAATATGAAACAATTTAAATATCACTTTAAAAAAAAAAGTTTGTATAGGAAATTTTCACTCTAGGGTAGACCCTGGCGTGATACAATTTTTATTTTTCAAAGTTATATTGAAATTTTTTCATATTTTTTTTATTGTTGTTCTTGACCAATTGTTTGCTGTTCCAGCAAAAAGTTCTGTGCACGCCACTGATAGCCTAGCCATAAATGTAATCCATAGTCCAAATTTCATGTCCCTAGGTCCAGCCGTTTGGTCTAGCTTGATAGACTTTGATAGATCAGTCAATCAATCAGGGCGTACTTTTATAATATATAACACATGGACAAAATTAGAGAAACACAAAAATATTGTGAAGTTATTAGAATTTCTAGATATTTTTTTTTTCATTTGTCTTTCCAAAAGTAGTTTTTTTTCTTACTCTGAATGTTTTGGATTCATAAATTACTTACAATTAATGGCCAACATTTCTTCAATATTTGCTGAAGTTTAAATTCTCTCATGGGATTATCCAGAGCTTTAGTTGTGTCAATTAAAATTTTAATTTGTAAATAAATAAGTTATTAAGTCTAGGAGTAATTCTGGAGCCATTTTGAAATCGTGTATTTCACAAGCATTTCTTTTTACCTGATGCTCTATTTAAACCCAATTTTTGCATAAAGATAGCATAGGGACTGCTTTTCGAAAGGAAATCACAAAACGGTAATAACACCCAATAAAAAAACCTTAGTCTCTAACTTGAATCGAACCTTTTCTTGGGTTCCCCTAATATATGTTCACCCATGAGTGTAGTTGAGGTACCAAACGTATGTGCGTAGAAAACGAAGTTTTTATGGGACAACAATCAAAAGGGCAAAATAAAGGAAACAAAGCATTTGTAGTTTTGTACCACCTATTTGTCATACTCTGTTTACTTTACAAACTGACGTTGATCAAAAAACATAAACACTCTTAGTTACTTGGATTAGAATTGCTATTCTCTTGGCAAGTCTACTTGCCTCGGTCATTTTGAAGGCGGATGAAGAAAAACAACTGTAAGAGGTCAAAAGTTATTGTTGTGTGAACTTTATTGAACCCGGTTGACTTGTGCGAGGAACGGAAATATTAATTTGTGCTAATAACTGTTAATGTTTGAGTTGCATTGGCTGTGTTGTATTTAGTTTTAGTTTCTCGGCTATGCACGGGATATACAGTGTGTCCCTCGTACAAGTGCACATACGAAAGTGGGTAAAGCTAGATCTAAATATATCGACTAAAACAAAGAAAAATTTTTTTCTTTAATCTTGAAAAAATACTCCACCTGGGTATCTTTGTATGGGACGAGAGCGCAGTGCATGTTTTGTCTTTGATTTGGTATGCAACGTCTATTCTTAAGGATTATAACAGTTTTATTTCATTGCATTACTCGAGATAGATCAAAAGTTATGACATATTTTATACATAGTCTCCATGGTAGGCAAAAAAATTTTTAAAAACTAAATTTATAAAACAAAGATATTACAAAAAAAAAAATTTTTGTCTTTAAAATAAGGTCTAGCTTGACCCCTTTTCGGATGTGCTCTTGTACGAGGGACACAAGTATAAAAATGAACTTTTAAAATAATGGTTCCCACCATAAGCTTTGCACATATGTAATATTAATACTTTCAGCTTTAACCGTCATAGAAAACCAGCGCAGAAGCAAATACTTTATATTTTCTGGCAGAAGATAGCCGGTAGGTTAAGTTAGAAGGTTATGTATGGCGAATCGCGGAACCACAGACACATTATGTTGCGAATCATAAATTTTGTAGTAGAAAGTATTATTTTTGAAGGGCCTAGTATTTATTTATAGTTGTCTTTTTTTATAGTCCCTTACACTTTTTTTGTTGTTATTGCTATTAATTTTAAAGTGCGTATAAATACGTCCCTTGAAATTACTAACCCTTTTATTTTTATGTGGGACCTGCCCCTCTATTCTGTATCTTTAGTTGCCAACTGCACTAGGTTCCTATCATCAAAAACATAGCTAAAAACTGAACTTTCAAAATTGCTTTTAGTGGGTATTGCACTATTTACGAACTGTGTCGTCACTTCAAGTGCAAACACATCCTTAGACAATCGGTATTCGATAGTATATCTATGTTTTTGAAGATAGACACCCAGTCCAGATGGCAACTAAAGATACATAATAGGCCCTCTGGTTGTCATTTTGGAAAATTTGTACCCCTAACACGCGCCATAGGCGTAATTTATTCACTTGAGCTGTCACGCATACCGCGTCAGTCAACGTGCGGAAGAGCAATTATACCGCGTGCTAGACATTCTAATTGATCTTGTATCTTGTGATCGCTCTAATAATTTTTATACTACTAAAGTGATGGATTTCACTCAAAAATATACGGTGTTACTACAAAACGGTGTTTAACTTTAGACAGCGTTTAAATCTGTTGCTGTCACTCTTTTACAATATGAAATAAAATGCGACAACAACAGATTTAGACACTGTCTAAAGTTAAACACTTAAGGCGAATGGATACGCCACCTGCAATTTGGACCTGTATTTGAAGGTCTACTTCTCCCACACGGGTGGTCCGAAAACTTTCATAAAAATATATGATAGGCATTATAGAGTCAAAAATAAATTTTGAGTTTCATAAACTGTTTTTCTGTTGTAAGTTTGGACAAAAAGATTATAGGAAATTTTTAGATCTAAAAAATTTAAGTTCAAAATTTTTTTTTCGTTCATGGCGTCCATGTGAAAAGTATTATTTTCTCCTATTTTGCGCTAGCCGGAGACGCAGTGGTTGTCGTAACAACCACCTTTCAAGGCACGCTGAAATGAACATTATTTCAATGTCGTTCCCGTTGATATTTGTACCGACACACATCGAGTTGTTAGCGTGGCCATACGCCTTAAGAATAGACGTTGCATACATCAAAAACAAACCATAATCAACTATAACAATAAAAATAATATCCTAACAGGTTATTTCTTGGATTTTCCGTCTTTTTTTTTTCAGTAATAGTAATTTTTTTCAAAATAATGTCCCCGTTCCACTTTACTTTTATTCCTATTTATCATTTCCTATTCCATTACCTTTCTAACAAAGAAAATGCAACGTTCTATCATGAATACAATCATTTCTACGAGCGGTTAACAAAAGGCACCGTTTTAGTATTTTGGCATTTAATTAAACAGACTTTCAATAAGTTATTCTGATAACTAAGAAACGGGAGAACTTTTCTGTCATTAGTCTAATTTCCCACAACCCAGGGAATCCTAATGTGGGGATTAGAGTTTTGTAAAAGACACTTGTCAAACAACATAGCAATAGTGCATAATATTAGTTTATACTACAAGGGCGAAAAGGAATGAATTACGAGGACGATTTAAAACACGAGCGTAGCGAGTGTTTTAAACGTAACCGAGTAATTTATTGCTCTTACGCCCGTGTATCATACTACGTTTTTCAATGCATAGTGTGAGGAAATGAAACAAATATAATCTTGTGAACTTTAAATTGTGATTGGCTCAAAAGGACTGTATCCAGAGCCGTTAAACAGTGGAAAAAAAAGTATACCATTTATGGTACACAGGAAAGACTGCAGGTTAAATTAAATTAAAAAAAAATAATAATAATAAAGCCCTAGGGCAAAATAATCGACTTTCTGTTCGGTTTTGATGCATAAAAAGTGGGATTTACGAGCACTTGCATTGAAAAATATTTTTGTATTTCTTTTTGTTTGCAAATAAACATATTTTTATTAAAAAAAAATGACTTGTTACCCTTTATGGAAGTGCAACTTATGTTGAGCAGGTCTAACCTTGCACCCTGAAGCATGCATTGTCGATGCTTTTGACACGATTCTCATACTACCCACAATTGTTTCGTCATTCTGTATCCACAGTATCCACTTGACCTTTTGACTATACACAAGTGCTAATAGACTCGCTAACCTATGATATCTTGATTTTCGATAACTCTGTTAAGGCGTACAGGGGCTCTACCGCGTAATTCTCATTTGTATCAACTTCAAGCAAATGCATGCGAAATTCAACGCGTGCAAAAGAGATGGCATGTTAGGCGGGCGTCGTCGCACGCACGTCAAATTTCAATCTCAAGTTGATGTTGATGAAAATGAGAATTACGCGGTAGACCCACCGGTCAATGGTTTAAGGCGCCTCTTCCAGCATCATCCGAAAATTACACTTACTGATAACGATATTTCTGTTAAACAAGATGTTTAAAAATTATGGGAAAAATACATAGTGTTATTTAAAGTATAAGGAAAAAAATTCATTTCTGAAAATTATTCTTGCGTTAAAAGAACAGTATGAAAGTATTGTTCAAGTCAAGCTGTTTTTAGACTAAAATTAAGTAAAATTGGTTATTCATTTGAAACCTTTAATGGTATTTGTATGGTTCTTGCACTAAAATAAAAAGAAAATATTGTTTTGAATAATTGTTTATGGAATTTTTTTTCTGTCCATCGCGTCGATGAGAATAGTATCATATTCTCCTATTTTGCGCTATCCGGAGACCCAGCGACGTGATATTTCAATATAGTTTCTGTCGATATTTGTACCGACACAAGTCGACTCAAGGTTCTTGGCAACTACCTGCCCCAGGATTGTATTTTTTCTGTAGGTATAGTACATTGTTCACCGAGGGAAGAAAGGGGAAGATTACCAACGAGGGTGTAGTTTGAGGCCCGAGGCGAAGCCTCCATAAATCATCCATAAATCTAGTCATTCAAGCTCTTCTATTCCGGCTACTTCTGGCTACTTCTGGCTAAGATTTGGTCTGCATAAGTCCTTAGAGGACGGCCCGACCGAGCTTTTATCTTCTAGTTGTCTTTCATTCACTTTTATTTTATTTAAAATGTGTATAGGTTTACTGGGCTCGTTTTAAAAGGATTTCAAGCTTTGTGCACTCGAGCCAGAACGGAAGTTATAAGAATTTCTCACAGAAGAGGAACAGAAGTTTTGATAGTCCCAGATGGCGGAAGGCGCATTCTCGGAGCTTTGATGAAGTAGTGAGGTCTTTTCTTGTCGTTGCCTTCCCCTTTGGAAGACTGGCGTCTCGTGGCCATACCGTAGAATTTACGATTTTAGGATCTGATCGCTCCGCTTCGTTCGGCTCGTTGTTGCACCTGTTTGGAATTCTTTGTTGAAATACTTTCGCAAATTTCTTATGATTGATATAATGTCGCGACATACATATTAACCATCTGTAGAAACAAATTCTCCAACCAGTAAAATTTTGGGACAGGCCCATTGTTGTCAGGTCACCATAATGATTCTGTTGTAGATTTCAAGTAGAACTTGGGCGTAAGCTATGTTATACTATAGCAGTGGTGCCCAGACGGTCGATCGCGATCGACCCGTCAATCACCAGAGGCTTTTGGTCGATCGCCGAAAATCCTTTGCATCGACATACCTATGCGAGTCTGCAATCTCTCAATTGAAAATAATGAAATCCAAATATCGTACTCGTCTAACAAATAAAAATTTTGCAGAAGACCAGCAGTGTCATGCTTCGACATCACGATGATTCTGAACATTTTACTATTTTTGCATGAATAAAAAATATAAATTTAGTTTTATTTATAAAAATATTTTACTGATAATTATTGAGGAAAGAAAACTTTTTGTATAAGAGTCGATCTCCAAGTCATACTTTTTGGTAGGTAGATCTTCATAAAAAAAAGTATGGGCACCACTTTTATATAGCGAGCATGCATACACGAACAGACATACTGATACGGCAGTTTAATTGTAAGAAGATCTAAAGGCTATAAACTGAGATAAACCAATAAATAACTATGACATTATCTTTCGCTCCATGCATTCGTCCAAGCTCCATGCAAATGTGCTGTCCCGGAAACATTTATGTGTGGGTGTGTGTGACCTCGCTTGCTGTGAGTGACCTTCTAAGGGCGTAAAGTTCGGTACCTGTTTATTTACGCTATGGCCTGAGATAAAGGGTTTTCATATGTCAGTCGGCACTCAAGGTAATGAAGATTTTATTGTCTCGCTTTGTCTGTTTGCTTCCTGGTTTCTTTTTTCCGGTGATTAATAAAGAGTGCTTTGATATTTTTTTTTCAAGAGTTCTGTTCTTGTCATTGCCACACTCTCCGCTCTGGTCTAGTTCTGGCTAACTGCTTCATTACCTGATACGACATGAAACCTGTCTTTTCTTTCGTTTGTTTCCTTGGTCTTCCTCGATCTTTTCTTCGATATTCGTTTGAAGTACAGTGGTGATAAGATAACATCAGCCTATGCCGAAACTTTCAACTTTTTCGAATTTTCCGCTAGCCACCTTCCAAAGGTTAACTTTCTACATTTAATAATTTTTTTATATATTTAAAAAAAAAAACTTAATGTATGGGAATGCTCTCCCTAAATAATGCTAAAAAAATTAAAAACGAAAATGTATTCGTTTAAAGCTACATAAAACACTTAGAAGAGGTGGTTAGTGGAAAATTTGAAAATGTTAAAAATTTAGGCCACCCTACTGTAGGGCTAATTAAGTACAGCAAGTTATAGCTTGATGTGATCTCCATTGTACATATTGTATAAGGTTGAATAAGGTCGTCGTCATGTTGTATTAAGGCCCTAAGAGCTGCTAGTGCAGCCACTTTAGGAAAATATTTTTTTCTTACTTAACGGAATAATGCGCATACACTTCGATCCTAAGACCCACAGGTGAGCGATAGATGAGATGTGAAATACATGATCAATACACACACAGAGATGCACTAGTTATTAAGTTTTTTCATCTCATCAGTCACTCCGTCACAATGGATCTTGAGATCAAAGTGTTTGCGTTGGTCCTGGTTACTTATCTCTTTTGTTGACTGTACTATATGCAAAAACTGAGTTTTTAATTATAAAAGTAGCATCAGATAATTGGTTTTATCACAGTCGGGAAGTCAGTGGCGTATTTACCCTAGGGCCAAAACGGCCAAGGCCCGGGGCGGCAGGCTGCGAAGGGCGGCACAAGCAATTAAGAATTAGCTATTCTTAATACCTATAGAAGCTGACTTGACAAAATCCGTTGATTATGATAGTCTTATTGAAGGATTTTGTAACCAATTTGGCTATCAGAAAAAATGTAAATAATGAATAAATGGTGTTTATTTCTTTGTATGGTCTTATTTTAGTTTTTCGTGCATTAAATTCTTAGCCCAAATCAACACTGTTGGGTTTTATTTTATTTTATAATTTAAATATTTTTGCTTTTTTCTCGTTGTTTTATGGGCCGGCAAACCTTACAGGCCCAGGGCGTTAAATCTTAAAATACGCCACTGCGTGGAGTTAGGATTATTTTGGTAGTTCACAGCGAAATTCATTATGACAAGTGCCTTGTGTATATTTTCAACACGTTTGAATGAAACAAAGAATACGTTTGCCTCATGTGTTGTTTATTGTATCTTCGGAACATCTTCGCGGGTGATGTTAATATGTTGGTGTTACGTGTATTTGTATACTGTTAGCTGAACAAGTTGTTTTATTACAAACATCTGTATTTAACTATTCTTTGTGTAGATATTTATAGAATATATGTGTATAGTATAAGTTTTATGTTGAAAAAAAAGACATGATCTTGCTAAGTTTCTTGCCCTTCTTCTTAGCAAGACTAATCGAATGGGCGGAGGTAGGCCTGTATTTATATATGTAACCTATTAGTATGTAGTATATAGGATGGGATTTGGTCGGCCGCCTGGATTCGTGCTGGGGGCTCGGTTGGTGATCATTGAACCTTGTTCCTGGTCCCTAGCCGGGTCTCCGGTATGGGTTCGGGCGGTTGATTGGATTTTTCCTTGTATAATATATATTTTACCTATCATTTTAATCGTACATAAATTAAATAAAACATTAATTTAGTTCATGTATATTTATTATTTTATTTCATATTTTTTTTTATTAGATTAAATTTGACGTGTAAAAGGTGTATATATTTATACCTGCTTTGCAAAATAAACTATTTGAATTGGATATTTCTGGAAATCATCACTCGATATTAAACCTTCGACGCTTGGCCACTATTGAAGGATATATGGACGGATTTTGTGTACTTATCGTAGAGTTTAGTCAAATAAGCAGATGTAACTTTGGAGTCCAAAAAAGGGCTCAGACAAATTAATTAAAAAAAAAAAACACTCCGTGGTTTTTAGCTACGAGTTACTTTGCCTTATGAACAAACTTTGCCCTTTTCCTACGACCGGTTTCACCAAATACTTGGCTTAGTTACTGCATAGTGATATCCATCTTCCTCATTATATCCTCTAAGTAAGGGTGAAAGCCACATTAAAATATGTGCTGTAGTTTTCAAGTTATAGTTTTAGAAACAGAAGTTAGATTTTATATTATACCGAAGCTATTTGTACAGAAACGTATCAACCTTTTAAAATGTAATAATTTTGCCCGGATTCATAACATGTTTTACTCGTACATGTCGTCGAAGGAGTTAAAGTAGAATTATCATCACACGGCATTTATCACGCGATAAACAAAGTCGTATGGGAAATAAAGCGTGTGAAAAATGTTGCTAGAATAGCCGCCGTGACAAAAAAGTCGTTCCAGAATCTACTGTCACAGAACTAAGCAAGCAGGTGACTCCCTCTACTACTGGGTATATGCTTTGGGGATGATGATGACGTTTGTTTTGAACCAATCACAAACATTAATTATACACTATCGTCCTTCGAATGACCAAAAAATGGTTATTAACTCGGTATTATGGTTATATTCGTTATTTATCCTCGTTATTGTAAGTTTTTATTCACATGAGTAATTGTCACTGACCTTTACGTGTTTTCTAGAGTTTACTTCCCTTTTGCAGAGGACGTATTTGATATGTTTGTTATTTGTAGCAAAAATTAATAACAAATAGGTTGCTCGACCATAAATGTACCGCTTTGCCACGACTCGGGAACTAAACTATACCGTTATTCCCGGTGGCTCCACTCGCGCTTTAAAATAACTAATCCAATAGCCTTTTCGTTGAACTGTTTTAAATTCTAAAATCTATTAAATATTTTGTGACTGCTATATGTAATCTGTAATAAATATCGTCAAATATAGTTTTCTATCATCAGTTTGTTATTTTCTGAGATATGTGAGGAACACATTTTGTGACTGCTATATGTAATCAGTAATAAATATCGTCAAATATAGTTTTCTATCATCAAATTGTTATTTTCTGAGATATGTGAGGAACACATTTTGTGACTGCTATATGTAATCAGTAATAAATATTGTCAAATATAGTTTTCTATCATCAAATTGTTATTTTCTGAGATATGTGAGGAACACATTTTGTAATCTCAGATTACATAGGTACATAACGAAAATATAGGTTAATTTCAAACTGATTTTATTTTATTCTAACACTTTTGGACACGTAAGTAGAAGGATTGGACTAAATTTTTATTTTGGGGACGTTGGGAATGAATGTATGAAAAATCATTTTGGGGAACTTGGAACTTGAATCACCCAGCTGCTGATATTCAGTCAGCCCCCTTATTGTCTAACTTCAACATCTATCGCCATTGCTTTCAAATGTATCTTGATTGACTAGACATGACATCACATATAATTTTTAATGTAGTTTTAGTTTATTAAAAAATTATAATAAAAAGGTAAAATTCTCATTTTTACCTTTTTATTATTATTTTTTAATAAACTAAAACTACATTAAAAATCTTATAAAAAAGAGACAAACATAATTTTTAACCAATTTGAAAGCGATAGTGGTGATAGATGTTGAAGTTAGACAATAAGGCCCCTGATCAGAATCAATAAAACTACGTGGGGAGAACACAAAACCTTGTATTAACAGTGCGCTGTGTCCGGACACGTTGTAAATAACTACGACATTTATTTAAAATTCATTGACCGTACTCATAAACCTTTGTTTCGAATCGGACTTTAAACCAATGTACGAAAACGTTGATAATTTGAATAACTATTGCATGAACAATTTGTTATTTTTAAAAAATTCTTATTATTATTATTTTTTAATTAAATATAAAGACCGATTAACATTTGTAAATTTAACATTTGTAATTTATTTCGCGATACTCGACATGTTTCGAATTGCTTCCGAATTCGTCGTCAAGCGAGCGAGGGTCTGTCGTTAGCGGACGAAGTCCCTGCAGGACAACGAATTCGAAACATGTCGCGTATCGCGAAATAAATTGATGTAAGTCGAGCCGTCTTTATACTTAATTATGAATTCAACTTACAATAGTTACAAATCTAAAATTATTTTTTTATTATTAACAATTTCTTATTATTAACTTATGATTAATTTGGTACCTACATACTTATCAATTTTTACTAACATTTGGGGAGCCGAGCGAAGCGGAGCGACGCGACCTTCCTAGTTTTAACAGAAATATGATCTGCCCCGGCAGATCATGATATGCCCAATTCTACGATGTGCCGACGACATATTCTATCGCAAATCTTATTTTCAAAAATGTTTATTTACTTTTCTTGACCGTGTAGCTCGGAAACGGATGGGAATTCGAAAAGTGTTTACAATAAAAGCTGTAGGGAATTTTATGAGCTTTCATTTGGTGTAGAAACATTTTTCATACGATACACAGTTTTCGAGATACAAGCCTATGAGAAAAAGAAGAAGCTACGAGTACCTGGTATTTTGTGGTTATAATTGTTGCACCACATTAGCTGCATCATGTACTACTTTTTCACGAGTTAGGCCCACTTGCAGCATGTTCTTAACTCGACTTTAACTCGGGTTAAGTCAAAAAATAGAGGGTTAAGAAAAAGCTCTCTTGCACCAATCAAAATCTCGGGTTAAACTAAGAGAAAGTCATCAGAATTTAACCCGACTCTCACCTCGAGTTAAACTCGGGTTAGCGAAGTAATGTTACCAGTTTGATTTAAATTGTGTTGTTTCCAATGACATTATATAGATACTATACCTCATTGGTTGCAACTAATTACTTTATGGTAAAATCAAACGTCAAACAATCGCTTAGCTCGGGTTTACTAACCCACTTCGATATTATCATGGTGCAATAGGACTAATGAAATGTCGGGTTAGTTAACTCTTCCCTTGGGTTAGTTAACCCGAGGGTTAAGAATTTTTTCTCTATCATGCTGCAAGTGGGCCTTAATGTATAGGTATTATCAATTTATCACTATCACTACTCGAACTCATTTGCAATATATTATATAACATATTTGCAATAACTTAGCGAAGACTAGCGTGAAAATTTCTGAGAAAAAAGATATGAAAAGAAAGAAGAATACACATACATAAGCTTTTTTTTCAGTGCGCATTGCCGCCAAAGCCTAACCGGCCAGTAACTTTTTCATAAATTATGCGTTCGACCTCTTTGTTTAAATGACGCTAATCTATCAGAAGCACGAACGCGGACCAATCAGAAGAGAGAAAGCGCAAACTCTCATGGGAACAAAATTTACTTCGGCTCCCGCTGTCGTCTAAACCCAGTTGTCGTTTTTCGAATAGGTGTGATGAAAATGTTTTTTTTTTTTTTTTCAATATAAGGAAAGACTTGATTTCTTCCAAAGAACTCTCGAAAGTCTGGCGTGGTTCTTGGATCAGGTCGATCCTTAATGCTCCAAGGTTCTACCACTATCTTATATAGTAACATGAAACAATACCAGTTATGCATTATTCTTGATGATGATATTAATTAACACAGTCCAAGGTTAATTACCCAAATATGGCCCAGTATTTGTCCAAGAATTCTAAATTAATATTGTTCTAGAACTTGAAGATAATGGGTGTGAAATCTCGCAATGCTAGACAAAGATTCAAAATGCATGAAGTATTTTGTGAAGGTATTTCTATATTTATGGTTGTCTACGCCGTTTTGAATAAATTTCACGTCACCTCAAAACATGATAATTATGCGCGAGATATGTGTCATACATACATACAAAGTTTATTGTTTTGAAGATAAAATATATCGTCACGACATTAATCCCCGAGGGGGTGTCAGAAGTGTTCCCGAGAGTGAACTGTAAAATTCAAGTCACAGTCCACACTCAGTACAGCCGCGTTTCACCGAAGATTTTTAGGTCCTAACGTGATGAGTGGTTAGCCCTGCGAATAATCATCGAGGACCCCTGTCACGGTACTTGGGCCACAAATACACGCTTTTTAGGACATGCAGGTTTCCTTACGATGTTTTTCTTCACCGTTCAGCAAGTGATAAGTAAGAACTAATACTATGCACATAAATTCCGAAATATAAAAGTGTATTATTGACCGCTCATACAGTTAAACCACATGATTTATATTTACCACATCTTTCTACGCTCATCTTACTTCCATCTTCCATCTTCCATCTACTTCCATCATCCGCAGACCAGACCAGCCCCTCCTCATTTCAAATGACGTAATATAGGTATGGACGGCATTGGATGGCCCGTAGTATATTATTAGTAGTTTATGCTACAAGGGCGAAAAGGAATAAATTACGAGGACGATTTAAAACACGAGCGTAGCGAGTGTTTTTAACGTAACCGAGTAATTTATTGCTCTTACGCCCGTGTATCATACTACGTTTTTCAATGCATAGTGTGAGGAAATAAAACAAATATAATCTTATGAACTTTAAATTATGATTGGCTCAAAAGGACTGTATCCAGAGCCGTTAAACAGCTGAAAAAAAAGTACGACATTTATGGTACACAGGAAAGGCTGCAGGTTAGCCAACCATTGTAAATAAATTAAAAAAATAATAATAATAAAGCCCTAGGGCAAATTAATCGACTTTCTGTTCGGTTTTGATGCATAAACAGCGGGCCTTTACGAGCACTTGCATTGAAAGATATTATAAAATAGATTTCATCTTGAAATTAAATAATAACTTGCAATATCATAAACACATGCGAAAATGCTATTTTAGTAGCCGTCTCAGAATAGTATTGGACGCTCGTCCCTGGCTGGCTTTAGAAAACGTCACACGTGACGCAATTTAATTACTTCAGTCCCATCTCGTCTCAAAACAATAACAACAATCTTCACGCCATTTTGTACTTCTATAGAAAAGAGATACTTTGATATCAGGCTGGTTTTTGTCCTTTCCAAGATTTCGCCACACTTGGCGGTCCTTCAGCTCCAAAGCTTCAGGCTTCGCGAGGCGCGCCAAGCGGTTCTTCTCGCGACGGCGCCGGCGGAGAGAACAAATGTATGAAGTTGTATAGCAGGGGTGGGCAAACGGTCGATCGCAAGGGAATCTATGGTCGATCGCACGCATTCCTAAAAATGTACTGACGTGTTGGGCTAATTCCAATAACAGTGGTCTTTTCACCAGTCAAAATACCAGTATTTAAAGTGCGTTCATAAAAAACATTTTATTTTACACGCGCGTAATTATTAGTTATTAACTTGTATAATAAGAAACTGTACTTCTTTAATTGTAAATAAAAGTATATTTAAATAGTAATATGTGCGCAATACCTACAATAAACGATTTAACATAAAAAAATATTGTCTTATTGCAAGTCGATCGCTTGTCGTCTCAATTTATTGATATAGATCGCCATTAGTGAAAGTCTGCCCACCCCTGTTGTATAGAGCCGGCCATGGGTCGCCGCTCGCGCGTCTTGTCCGGCTTCGAGTGACTTGCGCTCTCGGGACGGCGGTGTGCGGAGAGGCGGGTGGTTGAAACAGTGATCGAGCGCACAGGACGGACCTAGTGTCGAGCGCTTTGAGCGAGCGAGCGCGCTATATATCCGATGCGGTGGAAGGCGCCGACGGGTGTCGTGCGTGGCAGAGCAGAGCCCATCGCAAAAACCGCCTGAAAGCGCAGCAAGAAGTGCCTCCAGAAGCCTGAAGCTATGGCCCTGGCATCATACTTACACCATCGAAATATGACTTACACACGCGGGTTGGTGCACCAGTTAGGGCATTGGCGAATACAGGGGGGGGGCATAAATTTGACTATTCTACTCGACTTTCCGATTCGATTTGGGTGCACTTTTTACACGACTACTCCCAAGAAAAAGAGTGTATTATTTTCAGGGTTCATGTATGTATTTTTCTTTATCCCATCATATCTTCTGAACGCTTTAACCAAATTTGGATAAACGAGGTGTCATTAGAATCTCTATACCATCCGGATTGGCACTGGGTATAAAAGTATTAAATAAAAATAAATATTAAAACCACGACTGCCATCATTTCAAAATGAACTTGGTAACAATACCCAGTGCAGTCGGGGGACATACAAAACAACACGTATTCAATGTAAAGCTGTCCCCTCAATGAACTGGGTGTCGTTACACCCAGTTCAAGTTCATTTTGAAATTATGGCAGTCCGTTTTTTTTTATATTTTTTTATATACAGCATACGTTTAAAAGGTATATTATATATAAGGTCTTTCAATTTAAATGGAAAGTAATTTAGGAGGTGATTCAGTATCGTTAATACATCACATTCTGCTGCAAAGCACTTTTTTTTTGCGCGAACTTTTTTTTCACTTCTCTGTACAAAGTGGTCCGATCAGCTGACTCAGTTTGTATGGAAAAGTGAAGAAAAAGTTCGCGAAAAAAATGTACTTTGCAGTGGAATGTGATGTATTAACGATATTGAATCACCTCCTAAATTACTTTCCATTTAAATTGATAGACCTTATATACCGTATATATAAATGAAATACCTACCCATACATTAGATAGACTAAAAAACATAAATAATAATAAAAAGCGAAAAAGTGCCATAAAGCTTTATTTTCTTCAACATCAGCAGCCTGTGGCTGCGTGATGTTATATACATAATATAAGTTAGAATAAGTTTAGTTAGTTTAGCATAAAGTTTGCGATTTCGCCATACCGCGCATAAACCATGTGGTTTTAAGTCGGATGGCTTTAAATTCTTAAAAATGTAAGTAAATTTAACTATAAAAAATATCCCAATCAAATCCTGGTTCCGTCCTTGAATTAGGGATGGATATACCACCATCAATCGGTCTAAGGCACGGTAGGCCACATGATTGTGCCTGTTTGAGAACTGTCCTCTTACTCTACCCTGAATAACTTCCGGGGTATTTTGCGAGTAAGATGGTGGTAAGTCCACAGTCGAGCACGGCATCAGCTCTATCACCTTCAAAGGTGCTGATGATGAACCTTTCTTTGAAATATCTGAAAAATATACCAACGTAGTAATTGCAACTAAAATTGATTCGACACATAAAATGCCAATTGTAAATTGTAAAAAAACCGGCCAAGTGCGAGTCGGACTCGCACACGAAGGGTTCCGTACCATTATCTATAAAAACGGCAAAAAAAACATGTCTGTTGTATGGGAGCCCCCTTAAATATTTATTTTATTCTGTTTTTTAGTATTTGTTGTAATAGCGGCAACAGAAATACATCATCTGTGAAAATTTCAACTGTCTAACTATCACAGTTCACTGTGAGATACAGTCTGGTGACAGATAGACAGACGGACAGCGGAGTCTTAGTAATGGGGTCCCGTTGGCGTAGCCAGATTTTGGTTTGGGGGGGGGGGGGGCGTTCAAGAAAATAAGACGACAAAAAGTGCATGAAGTAAAATTAATATTCATTACGTTTGTGAAAAATGTTTGCAGGCGCAAAATGCTTCTAGCAGCTACTTGCAGAAGTGGCACTTGACCCGAAAAGCTTCAAAGCAGGGGTAGGATTGTAATATTTTAACTTTTCAGGGGCGATTGAACCCCCAAAACCGTCCCCCTGTCTACGGCCATGCGTTGGTTACCCTTTGGGTACGGAACTCTAAAAATTTAGGAAATTCCGTGGCGAGATATCGCATATTATCACTAGTATTGCGCTTTGAACGCTGCATTTTGCTATTTCATTGTTACATAGTTTAGTTTTTATTATTTATTCAACTATGTACGTGTATTTTTAGCATATACAATGAAGAAGCATTGTATGAATCGTGATTCCCATCACGATTCATACAAATTTGGAGGTGTATGCGACTGAACTCGATAATTTGTTATGTAATTTATGTGACTGGGTCTATTACTGTGCTTATCCCATCTGTTTTTATTTCAGTAGGCATACCATCAGTTTCACACTCGATACAAGTTAGTGACTGCGTAAAATATTTTGTTAGAGAAGTGTGGTTCCTCTCGTAAACCGCTAGGGGCGCTGTGCAATTTCTCTAACAATAGTAGTTTATGCTATAAGGGCGAAAAGGAATACAATTTTTAAACGTAGCCGAGTTATTTATTGCTCTTACGCTCGTGTATCATACTACGTTTTTCAATGCATGGTGTGAGGAAATAAAACAAATATAATCAAAGAAAACAATTTAATTATTAAAGTTGTAAGTTACATTGTTACAATTTTGCAAGTTATACTTCTTCCCGCTAGTTTGAATGTTTGACTATTATATTTACTATTGTTATTTTAATAATTATTAATTATTAATTTCCTCCCTTTGAAATTCAGTGTAAAATCAAAATGTTGTAAACTTTAAATTATGATTGGCTCAAAAGGACTGTATCCAAAGCCGTTGAACAGTGGAAAAAAGGTATAACATTTATAGTACAAAGGAAAGGTTGCAGGTTAGCCAACTTCTCGTAAATAAATGAAAAAAATATAATAATAAAGTCCTAGGGCAAAATAATCGCCTTTCTGTTCGGTTTTTATGCATAAAAAGTGGGCCTTTACGAACACTTGCATTGAAATAGTATATTTCATTACGAGTGCGGAAAGCCTGTCATTGCAAAGAGTTCCGACAAATGTCTACCCGAGCCGAGGCGCAGCCGAAGGTGAGGGTTGACAGTCGGAACAAGTTGCAATGACGGTTCCGCACGTGTACTGAACGACTATTTTTAATACAGTTGCGAAAAAATGAAGCAATTTAATAAAATAATAAAAACACAATAAACTCAACTAACTAATACTTCACGCAATAAATTCGTAGTACATATGTAGATATGTAGCGACTTTTTGACTTTTTCGGTAAAATGTTCTCCGAAGCATTTTGTGCAATTATACTGAGTTGCGGTGGTGTCAATTCAAATAAAATATCGTCGAAATTACTCATTTTGTGCAACAAACAACTAAACCCGCAAAGAAAATTTTTGGAAAATGGCGCTAACCGTAAAAGAATATAAGCAGAGATTTTTTTTTGTTTTCTTCACCCATTCGGGGTAGGCAAAGGGAACTATGCCCATACAGCCAAGTCTTCAGTAGAATTTTTTTATTGATATGAAATGAAAATGAATTTTAATTAGATGAAATGAAATGAAACCTAACCTAACTCATTGAATCAAATCATTAAATCTGATATTGAAACAAAATAGTAGCTTCTTTTTAGAAATATTTGCATGAATCATAAAAACTACTTTAATTTTTTTTTAGTAAAAACTTCGTGGTTGTTTTTTTTTTAATAGACATTATTTTGACAGTTGGGAAAGAGAACGCACGAGTTCGGAAAAGGTAAAGAAAAAGCTCGAGTATGTAATAGTCCACATCCCGAACGCTATACGTCCCTGCAATACGCCACTTTTTGAGCAACTGTATTAAAAAATATTTTACGCAGTCGCTAACGTGTATCGAGTGCAAAACTGATGTGTTTTAAAGAACTTTGCTGGCTTGGCTTTGCTTGTTTTATTAAATTGTTAGTACTTATACATCTCATATATTGCCACCCCCTCCCCCACGTAGGCGGGCTGCATTTTTTTTTCTTTGTTTTGCACGCACCATTTTGGTAGTTTGCCGCGCTGTACGGTACGCACGCGCCCTCGTTCATTAGCAAACTGCAAATATCTGTACCAATGCAATGTCATGAAGGAGCGCAGCGTAATCATACTAAATAATGATACTAATTGACATTGGCCCAATTTGACATATTAAGACGTTAAATAAAAGAAAGTGGGTACATAAAGAAAGTACATATTGAAAGAATAGTTGTGTCAAGGTTGAAAAATTGTAGATGTTTGTTGTCGTTTTGCAAATAATAATCAAGGTTCTTATCATCTGTCATATCAGTTAATTCAAATATGACTTGAGTAGTCATTTTTAATTAATATTGCTTTGATATAGGTATATTTAATTTCATTTACTTGTTAGTATTTTTGCAATGCAAGTGCTCGTAAGGCCCACTTTTTATGCATCAAAACCGAACAGAAAGTCGATTATTTTGCTCTAGGGCTTTATTATTATTATTTTTTTAATTTTTTTACAATGATTGGCTAACCTGCAGCCTTTCCTGTTTACCATAAATGTTATACTTTTTTTCCACTGTTTAACGGCTCTGGTTACAGTCCTTTTGAGCCAATCATAATTTAAAGTTCACAAGATCATATTTGTTTTATTTCCTCACACTATGCATTGAAAAACGTAGTATGATACACGGGCGTAAGAGCAATAAATTACTCGGTTACTTATAAAATACTCGCTACGCTCGTTTTTAAATCGTCCTCGTAATTTATTCCTTTGCGCCCTTGTAGCATAAACTACTATTATTTTATTATTATTTTTTTTTACAAAAAGAGATATAATAATTTGAATTCAAATAATTATGTTATATATATTTTGAAAAGGATTTTGATAGAAACAGTAGGTATTTTGTTCAAAATCCTAGTATAGGATAAAAAAGGCAAAACTAGGTGAGACGACGAGCGAAAGAAATAAATAAATGTTTACTATTGTATATACATAGTTAGAAAGTACTAAGCCTGTCTTAAGGCGCTTCTTCCCAGCGTCATCCGAAAATGACTCCATTGATAAAGTTATTTCTCTAAAACGGTACCATGTTTAAAAATTATGAAAAAGATATATACCCCATAAAGAACAACTTCATCTTATGAATTGTTCTCGCGTATAAGAAACAGCTTAAAAATATTGTTCAAAGTCAAGCTTTTTTTGGACAAAAAATTATGTAAAATTGTTTATTTCTATGAAACCACTAATGGTATTTGTATGGTTCTTGCACTAAAATACAAAGAAAATATTGATTAGAAAAAAAAAATCTGGAATTCTTTTTCCGTCCATCGCGTTCAAGTGAAAAGTATTATTTTCTCCTATTTTGCGCTATCCGAGACCCAGCCACAGTATAAGACCCAGCGGTGTAATGCAATGCGCACTGATATGAACGATATTTCAATATAGTTTCTGTTGATATCTATACCGACACAAGTTGACTCAAGGTCGTTGGCGACTACCTGCTCCTTAAACAATGTTGACATTGAATGCAACAAGTAATTTGTTAATAAATATATAATATTTTGCTTTTATAAGGTTTTATTTTATTTTATTTATTTGGCCACCAACGTCAGGTACATAAATACATTTTAATAACATAACATAAGGTTTTAAGCTATATGCCCAGATAATTACAGGTGAGCACCACATGCAAAAAAGGATATAGTGAACAATGTTAAATTATTTACAAATAAAGAATATTAAATTACAGGAACATGACATGACATAACCAAGATTAACTAAAAGCTAATTACTAAGATTTACTAAAAACTAATTATTGAATTAATACAAGTGACCTAGTATTTTAACACCTAGTGACCTATGACTTGTTTTAAGACGGATTTTTTAAAGTTACAAACACTACCATGAAATAAATCGAGACATGCACTGTGTTCATTAAACAGTGCTGAGAACCTGTTCAATGGGGAGTGATGTTGCCCCAAGTTGGATTTAGATGGTGTCGGCCGCAAAATCATGGCTTTACCTCTTGGTACTCTTCTGAGGATGTTAAATTGATTTATTTCTTTCTTTTTTTATTTATTAGCATTAAAACAATAAAAAAATATATTATTCGATATATTTCGACCCTCGGTACGGGGCCGTCATCGGTCGAATGATATTATTATGTTTATGCATATAGCAAACTATTGTTAAAAGTTTTATTACCTAAAGGTTGTATTTTGGCCGTTATAATTATTTCTTTATATTTTGTTACAAATCTAAAGAAACGGCTCTTAACGGTGCTAAAATTATGAGGCTGTGACAGACGAACGGACGGACAGACGTACAACGGAGTCTCACCATAAAGGTTCCTTTTGTACCTTTTAGGTACTACGGACCCCTCCTAAATCAAAAACAATAATTTTTCTTAAATCAAACTTTCTCCGCTGAAATATCTTTCCATCCGGGTTCACATAATGTAGGTGTATATTAAAACAGGGTCCTTTCTGTGAAGCTTCCTATCTTGCCTCAGATCGCCTCAACCAATGAGCGTCCGCCATCGTCACCTCAAACCAATGTCGCCGTAAGACTACGTGATTCGGACACCTCCGTTCAATTTCCTATGTTTATTGTTATGTAATATTAACAATAGACCGACATTGACGTGAACTTGTCACGTGACCTCTGGCGAGAGTCGAGAGTGACCTTGTTAAGTTATTTAATTTTTGTATTGAACTGAATATAGGTCAGTAGGAAGTACCGTTGTGTTTTTATTGGCACAAGTTTATTGTAATGTTCTAGACATTTGTGCACTCGCGAGCAAAAAAATGGAATCGCTGCTATTATGGTTGCTTCAAAGTAATTTGTTCAGCTACATCATACTTCTGTATAACAAAAGAGGTATCGATTTAAAGCTTAAAGATTGACGTTTAAAAACACCTAAGTCCTAACAAAGGTACTTAGAACCAAATATGTATTGCCTAGAACCAACAGTAGTTTTAATTTATTTCAATGCAAGTGCTCGTAAAGGCCCACTTTTTATGCATCAAAACCGAACAGAATGTCGATTATTTTGCCCTAGGGCTTTATTATTATTATTTTTTCAATTTGTTTGCAATGGTTGGCTAACCTGCAGCCTTTCGTGTGTACCATAGATGTTATACTTTTTTTTCCACTGTTTAACGGCTCTGGATACAATCCTTTTGAGCCAATCATAATTGAAAGTTCACAAGATTATATTTGTTTTCATTTCCTCACACTATGCATTGAAAAACGTAGTATGATACACGGGCGTAAAAGCAATAAATTACTCGGTTACGTTTAAAACACTCGCTACGCTCGTGTTTTAATTCGTCCTCGTAATTTATCCCTTTTCGCCCTAGTAAATAGATTTTTATATGTTTATCTTTCCCTAGGGCAAAAAGGAACCCCTTCCCGTATTCGTTTTTCAAAAGAAAAGCGTCCATTGCCAAGCATGTTTGGGAAAAATAATATTGTTGATTTCAATAAACCTGTTGTTTTCCTGAAATGTTCATTTTACTGTGTTAAATGTTTAAGTTTTTAATGAAATTTTCTGTACTAATTTTCTTTTCTTTTTATTGCAGGTAAGTTTTTGGCAGTTCGCATCTTCAAATTCTTGGTTTTGTAACTTTAAACCTTAAAGTTTAAGAGCGGTTTGGCAGCCGGATTGTGAAAAACCCGCCTTTTTCTAATTAATTGAAACAGAACACTTGAATTCAAAATTCACTCATAAGTTATTCAACAAAACCTTATTACCTATGTATTGTATATGTTGCTATCGCAAAGTTTCCATTAGTTTCCACAAATCAGAATTTCGAAAATTTTGAATTGAAAAAATTTTGAAATTCTAAATTACATATACCAATGGAAACTTTGCGAATGCAGTACACACAATACATAGGTAATACGGTTTTGTTGAATGACTATTGACTGAATTTTGAATTTGAGTGTTCTGTTTAGATTAATTAGAAAAAGGCGGGTATTTCACAATCCGGCTGCGATACCTCTTAAGGTTTATATTTCGACAATATTGAAACGGATTTTTGAAGTTGACATAATATAATCACAATACATAAAAACGAAAAAACCTTCACTACAACATTCCATGTCATGTCAATACAATTCCTAAAGCATCACAGTTTCAAGGTTAGTTACCATACAGCAATAATAGTAAATAAAATTACTACAGTCAATCTAAGAATGTTTGTATGGAGTAGGTTGAATAAAATGTGCACTGGGTGAACATTGGGAATAACTATATAAGTAATCTAACTGAAAAATTTTAATTCAAAAGAATCCCTAAAAAATATATTTTTGAAATGACCACTTTAATTAGACCTTCATGAGTCTAGTTATTTTCGTAAATTATCCATCCATCCATCAGCCCGTATTCGTCCACTGCTGGACATAGGCCTCCTCCATATTACGCCACTCTTGGCGGTCTTCAGTCATCCTCATCCAGCCGCCACCTGCAACGTCCTTCAGATCGTCAGTAAAATATAAAAAAATATATATGTTCTTGCGGGAGGGGGGGAGAGTTGTTATTGTCTGTTGGGACAATAGTCCAGTCAATTTAAGAATGTTTGTATTAAATGTACATTAGGTAAAAATTGGGACTATATCAGTAAACTAACTAAAAATTTAAATTCAAAAGGATATCTGATAAGTATTTATGTCCACAATAGTAAGACCTTGGCTAAGAACAATATTAGTAAGATCAGGGGTCCAATTATTTTGGCAAAGTAAAAAATATGTTCTTCCGGGAGGGGAGATATCAATAATATGAAAATACTATTGTTTCGAAGTCATTTTATTGATGTATTTTTAATTTGACCTTAAAACTGGACTATAGATATGGTAAGCTTGTAACGTTATACTTGTTGGGAACGCATTTTCAATACACAAGTTTTAGAACCATATTGTTCTAAATTTCATGTTTCTATCTTGCGTTGTCTGTCTGTCTGTCTGTCTGTCAGTCACGGAACTTTCTTATGTATATATTTCTGCCTGAGACAAAATAGTAGGGTACATTGAAAAGTATGTCTTCTGAGGCAAAGATTTCAAAAGTAAAGATAAGCCCTTACCGTAGTATGACAGCACCAAAATGTTTCCACCTTTAAATGGGTGACGCTCACACGGTTGGAATCAGTGCTCATCTGAACACAGTGATAGTTGGACGCCTTAAGTGCACTTAAAGTTTTGAATTTTAAGACTTGTAGTCTGATCAGTTTGCTGACCTTAGGTAGACAGATTGCGCACTCATATTGTACGCGAGTCGGCATTATGTTAACGCACACATTCAAAAACAATGCAATAGATTTTAGGTGCCAGGGCTCATCTAAACTTTGGAAATCTTTGTTCTGAGGTAACTAAACTCGCCACGGTAACTTACCAAAGTGTAAACGGCAAAGAGTAAAGTAGTACAACCAGAAAAATACTCAGGTGTTTGTGACTACATGTACAGGCTGATGTTTAATATTTTAATGTATTCGTTTATAGGTTACGTATACGTCCGTATGATCTTACCTTTCCGAAAAAGACTATACACACCAAATTATAAAGTAAAAATATTTATTTTTTAGTTTATAAAAAAATATTATTAAAAGTGCCCCAATTTTGACAGTGTTGTATAATTGCAAAATCCACGTTCATACAGATATACAGGATGATTGGTAATTCGACATATTCCTTTAAAGGGGTTATACTAAGGATAATTTCCAACAAATAATGACTATCAACTCGAAAATTATAATTTATTTTCAAGTAAAACACGTCGATATTTCAAAAATTACAAAATAAAAAAGGTTTTCTTTCCACTTAAGACCTTTTAATTCTGAGATTATGGGAATTCAGGGCACGTATATTCTTTATACATGATCACTCATCTATCATTGACCAGAAATATAATAAATAAGTTCTGAGAGAGGAATAGTTATTTTTAAATTATTTATTTTTGTTTATTAGTCTGAAAATTTTAAAAATAATATAATAACCTTTGTAACTCGGAGACCATTCATTTTCGACACTTAGTTGATTGGACTTAATTCGTTGGAAATGATCTCTAGTATAACCCCTTTCAAGGAATAGGTTGAATTACCAATCACCCTGTATACATGATGTATCTAAAGATGTGTGCAAAGTTTATTTAAGATGAAACCTATCAAGACGTCACAATCACCTAATTAGGGCTATTTCTGTAATGATGGCCCATCTTAACTCTTTTTTTCCAACTATCCCGTTACCATGACAACTGCAGGTCACGAACCCACGATTTGCGCTGTACTACCAACTTTGTTAGAACCATGAGTCGATCCAATCCCACCTCTTTTTGTAAAGGTTTAGGAGTCATGCCATTATCTAATGATCGGGTTGTGTCATGGCTATTGAACACTCTATTCGTAATGATAGTTTGTTGTAAGTTCAAATTTCACTTTCATTGTTTTGTCGCTTTACTTTCGTTTTTTGTAGGTTGTACGGGTTATATTTTCAGTAAAAACGTTTTTATGATTTTTGCGAAATTATCGTTCGAGACGAGAAACTAAATATTTTTAAAGTGCAAGATGAGCAGAAGAGACTATTTTCAGTAGACCAGGGTTTCTCGAACTTATAGCCCCACGTACCCCTATAAAGTTTGACAAACTTGTTTAACAAACAAGTTTAACAAACTTGCCATTAGAAGTATTTTTATTCAAATATAAAAGATAATACAGTCACAAAATAATGTTGCTAATTAGTTAATGTGATAGGTGGGCTTGTTTCTTGTCCCAAATTGAGTCGATTTTCAGAGCAATTTTGCTCAATTTTCGTGTTGCCCGCGCGAGCTAGCCAGTCAGCCGCCATAACGTAACTCTTGTCACGAACCCCTTATGATCAACTGGCGAACCCCTGGGGGTTCCCGTACCCCATTTTGAGAAACCCTGCAGTAGACGAACGGGGGATATGCCGAGGAGAACAAATCGATCAATTATCGTTCGGTCGTATATCCATCTCTGGTGTGTCAGAGATGGACGAATGCTCGAACGATAAACGATTGACCGAATCTTTTTGGAAGTATGGGCCAAGAAAAGTGGCTGGCTCGCATTATACT
The DNA here is from genome assembly GCA_934047225.1 of Ypsolopha sequella. Taxonomy (NCBI): domain Eukaryota; kingdom Metazoa; phylum Arthropoda; class Insecta; order Lepidoptera; family Ypsolophidae; genus Ypsolopha; species Ypsolopha sequella. The sequence goes on from OW203993.1 coordinate 25,930,648, forward strand.
ATTTCCAAGCATTTATTTTCTCGATGACATATCGACTAGTGATGCCAAAATGTATTTATTTATTTAATATAAAATTGTTCAGCGTTACAGTATTAACCAAGTAACTGAGCAATTCAAAGATATATACAAAGTAAATATGATTAAAAACATATTTAAAAACAAAGAAAGATAATATTATTAAAGAAATAAATATTTCTATATATAATGTTGATCTAGGGACATCGTCTTTGATACTTCACTCTCACAGTACTTCAGACATTCCCTTAACACATCCATCGGTCTATCAGCAGAAAGGTCACACTGTGGTGTTGAGACCAAGAGTGCGCTGAGCTTGTCGAGCGTCCGTATAAGCGGAGACTCGCGGCGCGCCACCATGCCGCGGACGGCACCGACAATAAGCGGTGGGAACGGCCCCTATGTCAACGCCTGCAGGATTATATTCGATTAACACATACATATACTCACGCCTGTCTCTCAGAGGGGTAGGTAGAGACTACAGATTTCCATCTGCTACGATCCATACACACACTCTTTCGCCTCTTTCACATCCATAAATCTAGTCATACAAGCTCTTCTATTCCGGGTACTTTTGATGTGACATGGCCTTCAGTATGCTAATTTAGTCAGCATACGTCCTCCTATTACGGCCTGGAGCTGTATTTTTGAATCATTCGAATTTCAATTCGCATATGAATCCGCATGGTTCGCATACGAAAACTTGAAATCAGTAATTTTTAAAAATCTCTCCGTGAGTTCTGCAACGAGTGGTCTGACCCACTCGTTTTCCGATTTCTACTAGTAGAAACTATGCAAGAATGACAAGAAGAAAATGTCGATGTCGATGCATCGATGAGACTGACATGACATTATAACTTTTTAATTTACGTTCCGTTCACCTCCATTCATTACCGGTTTTTAACATCAACGAAATATTGCTTTCCGGTTTTAATTTTTTCTGCGTGAAACGAAAACCGTTTACAATGATTTCTACTGATTCAAAAATACGTAAAATCGTGACCAATAGAACTGAATTTCGCACGTGAATTTTTTTCGTGCGTGAATATAATATGATTCACGGCGAGTGATTCAAAAATACAGCCCTTGGTCGTGCCACTTTACTTTAACTTTTTTTTGCCAACTTAGCGCCATCTAGTTTTTCTAAGCAAAGCTATTACAACCACATGTTTACTTGGTAATCATGAGAGTTTACTTGCACAAATTATGCTTATTTGCAACACTTGGCGACACTTTTGTAAGGGCGCGTAAAAAATATGCTACGCCTTGATGTAAGGGAGTTGTCGGTCTATACGTCGTAGTAATGCTTAGTCTATGGTTTTAGTCACATCAATAGTGTTAGTCACCACTAAACACCATACAATAACCATCGGAAATTCTGCGCATACCACCGTAATGCGTTTACACGGATAGAGCCATTATGTTACCAGCCAAATGTAAACGATTGTACGAAAGTACTAAAAATTGTAGCTCGGTCGTTATGTATGTCGTTGGCACATCGTAGGGCACATCATGCCTCGCTCCGCTCAGCTCCCCTTTGTTTACTTGTAAACCTAACACGCTCCTCCCCGCTCCGCTCGTCGTCGCACCTATTTTTGACTTTGGTGAAGGATTTTCGATCTGCCCAATTCTACAATCTGTCCACGACATGTAGTTGGCAATAAAATAACACTAGTTGAATAAATACTTACTCCACTACTAACTAACCTAAACCTGGCATGATTAATACTTGCGATTGTCGGCACTTGGTGAAACATCAAAAACACTTGTACTGTTTCACAATATCACTTTTTTATTAATCCAACCGGTTTCGCCTTACGGCATTATCAAGGAACACTTTTAAATATAATAAATAAATATGTTTGTTTATTTATTATAATATAATATATTATAAACATGTTTGTTTATTTATTATATTTAACAGTGTTCCTTGATAATGCCGTAAGGCGAAACCGGGTGGATTAATAAAAAAGTGATATTGTGAAAAAGTACAAGTGTTTTTATCAAGATTCTAAACCTGGCTTTACCACGGCATAGCATGAGAACTATTTTCGCATTTGGTGGATTCAAGTTGAGTCAACCTTTATCAAGCAAGTTCAAACAAACAAGCGATAATGATAGGCGAAGGGTGAAATGTGAAAGCGGACAACACCGTGTCAAGGTGATTTGCGCTCACTTCCGGTTGTTATAAAGTACAAATTTAGATAATACGACGGTCGTATGGACAATGTATTTTGTGAAAGTTAAGATTTCGCGATGATTCCTCTTTATTTATAACCTTTGCCCACGACTTCGTTCGCGAGGAAGCGCCAGTTACCAACATTTTTCGGCTTGGTGGTTATTTTATCAACAGTTTTTATAGCCTATTATGTTGACCAAGGTCACTATGATAATAAAGAAAACCGCATCCAAATCAGTTGAGTGGTTCTCGACTTAAAACGGAAATTCTTAGTTTTGGCCTCAATACAATACTAATAGTAATAATCAATTTCATTTCAAATTTCGCAAAAAGTGTCAATTCGGTGTAACATGACTTAACTTATTTGACATGATTAAACTTAATTTAATCGTTGTCTTTCTTTTTTTGTATCGAAAAGACAAAGACAGAACGCGAAAAATAAGGTTAGTCCAGTCAAATAAGTTAAGTCGTGTTACACGGAATCGACACAAATGTACATTTAACAATTTATACATATAAATGGCTTTTTTACTACTTTAATTAGTATAGATACAATCTTAGGTCATTGAAAACAACGACCAGTCAAAACCATCCGGAGTGGTGTTCGTATGACTCGATGGATAACACGCGAAAGAGGTTAGTTAGGATCTGGGGGTCTACCGCGTAATTCTCATTTTCATCAACATCAACTTGAGATTGAAATTTGTCGTGCGTGCGACGACGCCCGCCTAACATGCCATCTCTTTGCACACGTTGAATTTCGCATGCATTTGCTTGAAGCTGATACAAATGAGAATTACGCGGTAGAGCCCCCGATCGAAGCCGATTACTCGAGTATATTAGGTATGTCATGCATTTCATTGTAGTGTCATACATTAATTATGGCTCTGTTATAATTAGAGTTGCCAGATACAGGTTTATCATTTCCTGGACATTTCAGAGTTAGTTGGTGGACTCCAAGTTCCAACTGTTGGACGGATGATAGAATTACTTTTAAAAATTGACAGGTATTTTTAAAAGAAAGAACAATATGAACATTTCTGTCTAAAAATTATATTTTAGGTAAAAAACTAAGTAACCTTCCTTACATACATAGCAATTAAATTAAATATTAATCAACTACTTTTATTAAATATTTATCGCTAAATTTTGCCATTTTCATATTGATTTGATTTGATTTGATTTGAGTCTTGATCAAATCCATGGACATTTTGTTTCGCTCTTTAGTCCGGTCCCTGGCCGGGTCTCCGGTATGGGTTCGGGCGGCTGATTGGATTTTACCTTGTATATTATATATTTTACCTATCATTTTAATCGTAAATATATTGCTACATAAATTAAATAAATCTTTAATTTAGTTCATGTACATTTATTATTTTATTACATATATTTTCTTTATTAGATTAAATTTGACGTGTAAAAAGTGTATATATCTATACCTGCTTTGCAAAATAAAATATTTGAATTTTGAATTTTGAATTTGACAGGCTAAACATTCTCTCGCAAAAGGCATTTCTTGTAGGAATTGACAAACAAAACCTACTATTTGCAAAAACAATAGAATTATTAATAACCGCTTTTACACTCACGTTTGATTATTGTTTACATGTCAACTGTTTCACCGATACAATTCCGGCATTTTAAAAGCGAGTGTAGTTCTTATAGATCATATTTTACATACAATAAATTAAATTATTAAAAAAAAAATTACGTCGTCTTGAAAGACTGTTCAAACAGTCCTATTTAAGAGGAGGCCTTCCTTTTTCAACAGTTTTGAACGATTATACTGAATCTACCACAGACGCAATCAATATGAAACTTATATATATGTTTTTTCAAACCTTTATCTTTACGTTGTAAGTAGCGTTACCTAATTGAAAAACTTTCGCTCGACAGATTTTATTTTTGAAAATAGTCTCTTTTTGAGTGTTTTTTTGGTTTTGGCGTTAATCCATTTGATTTTTACTTTAGTATCAATACGAAAATCTTGTTTATTAACCAATGTAAGTTCAAAAATTACTTAAATGCAATATTGTAATTTTAGTCGATTTTAATCTTAAAATTAGACTCGTTCTGAATCGTTTCGCGCGCATTTTTGCGCACGCGATTTTCAACTTTATGAAAGGTAATCTACGGGTTATAATTGCAAAGCCGCTGTGCGCCTAAGGAAGGCCTCGTCTTAAAGCGAGTATCGTTCATATTTCATATCATATTTTACATACAAAAAATTAAATTGTATAAAAAAAAAACTTTGTCTTGAAAGACTGTTCAAACGTTCCATTTAAAACAACCGTTTATTGACAAACCGAACGATTCCGGAACATTACTTTCCGAATTTAACTTGTGCCATTAGCATTAATTTACATTCGGAATCAGCTGATTCACTCGAGGTCGGGTAAATAACAAAATTATATTATGTTTAAGGCGCTCTTATCCCAGAAGAGTGACTCTCTGTCTTTTTCTTTACGTGTAAGGAGTAAAGAAAATAACCACACTTTTGTACTTTTACGTTGTTTTTATCGGTTTTTAAATTGTTTAAAAAAAAGGGATATGTTTATTAAAACCCACTTACGTGGTCGACCTAGAAAATTTAAAGAGCAATATTACCAGATATGTTTCGTTAATAAAAGAGTGGAATTATGGAAATGGCATGATTTGAAAGGTCTTATTACATGCTGTGTTCGTGAATTATTTCTATCGAGCAAAGTTTATCTGATCGTGTAACACATGCGTGGAAGACCTAGATAAAGGTTTTAACTATATTGGGGTCATTCCATGGTGGCGGTCGGGACAGTTTTACTCCATTTTTCGACATACTTATATCTGTAGATCTGTAATTATACTCTTTTTACATAATATAAATATACAGAATTATAGATAAATATTAGTGTATGGACATCATTTAGTAAAATACCAACATTTTGGCATTTTATCATATTAAATCAATCCTTGAAAAAACGCGGCGTACGGGACAGGCACGCGCCCACCCTTTTCAAATTTGTGCAAACAACTGTTATACTCAGACTTTCTGGTCGTAGTATAGCTTTGTAATTTTTTTTATAGATATCTAGATAGTTGGTCTAAATAACTCGATAAAACATA